>JAOWCC010000809.1:0-1259998 GCA_030867875.1 Actinernus sp. WN-2022
GTACTACTAACAGAAGAGAGAGTCAATGTATTTAGCATGGTATTGCTATAATTGGGGACAAATATATTTACTCTCTATAATTATCTATACAACTATATAATTCCACTACACTTGAGGGTGGTCACTACCAGAGATTTGGTTGCATTCTCAGTGTTGGCCTACAATTTAACATTGTGATCCAAGAAGACACAAAGCTTTTAGAACCATTTGCAGATGTCAGAGCAAAGGCATTGTACATCAAGTGTCAGTCAAGTGTCAGTCAAGTGTTGGTGTAGTACCACTTCTCCCAGTCAGTATTTTAAGGTCCTTTATACCTGGATTTGAACTCTGACTACCGGTACCTCCTGCACAACAGACTGACACTTAACCACTGAGCTTACTGGTTCTGTGATGGGCCAAATTTTGTTCAGATAAAATTAATCGAATTCTATTAAAAATACATCTGAGACATTGAATAAATGTAGTCCATAGAGTTTTAGCATAGTTTTTGTCATAAATAAATGTTATTATTATAGCCAGAGAATAATACTGGTTCACTACTCAATCATGCTCTTGCGATAAGTGATAATGGATATATAATGAACTACAACTGCCAAATGCTGCACATTTGCCCGGGGGGAGGTGTGTTGTTAATTCTCTGCTCCCCTAGTACATTTTATATATGTAATTTAATAGTTTTCTTTTTCTCGTATGTTGACCTTTTAATTTAAACACTACTTATTCGTTTAACACACTGCATTTGAGCAGGCATATATTCATTGTTTTGAACCCGAGAATTAACCATACTACCGTACTTCATGGTCCCTTTCTTTAGTAGTGGGTTGTCGGTCAGGTGATTGTAAACTCTCGTCATTTAGCACAGAAAATGTATTCTGATGAATAGGGATCGGGTTGTCATGTAAGAAATATGGCTCTTGAACAAACTGATAAGCTTCAGTAGGTTGGGTAGTCTCGGAACATTGTCTTCTTTTTTGTATTCTTGATTCTTTTTTTTTAAGTTTGAAAGTCTGATCTCAGCTTTATTAAATCCGCTTTCAACTCGCCATTTTCAACTTCTAGGTCGATAATATATTCGAGATGACAGCATCTTGATTTCGGTCTTGTATATATTATCTTGCTGCACTAATTTGTCTTCCAAATGACTGAGTTTGGTTTCTTGATTTGTGTTTTGATGTGACGAGAATAAGAATTCATTACGCATATCAGTTAGGTCAGCCTCCATGTTACAAATCAAGGTCGTTAAAGCAGCGAGAGAGTTCTTGTTGCGGGCTAACAAATATTTTTATCCTCGTGAAGAATCTAAATAATTCCGTCTCTTCCGGTTTGAATTTGACTCATGTGTATGTTGCTTTTGGAGTTTCAAGGATATGTTGATCCCAAACTACAGGCTCTTGGGGTTTTTCATTGACTTGTGAACTTGCAGGCTCTGTAATTTGTTTTGTTTTCTTAGTATAACATAAAGTGTTGAACATGTTCATGTTATCAAGCATGTCGCGCGTGACCTGTTTCTTCGTTCATCAAGTTCTCTACTTTCATCTGTAATCTGGGAAACTCAATCTTTGCCCATGCCTTGGCACATAACTATTCCTGTTAAGTAGACGTGGATGATTATAAGTAAAATCCTTCGACAGCTTGTACCGTTTCCGCTAGGTCAATATCCTCGCTGGAACGAAATAACTTGATCTCAATACTCTCTGATCCAACTTACGGTAAATTTAAATCTCTGACAGTTTTTAAGAGACTCATGATATTGGACTTGAAGTGCCTTCACCCAAAATAAGATGTTCTCCTCGGATGTTTTAAATGCAGCACAGCGAGCCGATGGCTTATACAATGTAGATTCCAATATCTATTTCTTCGAATTTTAGCTTTCAGGATCTTGGTCCCTACACTGGCTTCAGGTCGTCGTACGTGTCGTATAATAAAATCACTGGCCATCTGGGTAAAAAACGCGGTCCTTTGGCTCCGACAATAGCGCCAGTTGAAATATCCTGAGCCTGTTGGAAGGCTTTCGCACGAGTGAAGTTAAATAAAACATTAAACTGGCTTACATTTGAGAGATGAGACTCCAAATTAGAGAGAAAGTTCCTCCGGGTCCTCCGCCATCTTGCTTTACTGTATTCAATTATGTAAATAAATTAACCTGGCGATTGTTGCGTGATCAGCACAGTGCAATCTGATTGGTGTGAATTTGACCTTTAACGCATGCGCAGAAATTTTGCGACACCCAACAAAAAAAAACAAAAAAAACGACTTGCATTTTAAGACTCGGTGCTGCCACAGGCAGCCCGAGTAATGAATGCAAAACTAATTGTATTTATAAAAAAAATGAATCCCACCACAAGAAAAACCATATGGAAATTGTGTGTGTACCGAGTTTGACGATATTTGAGTAAAATAAGAACTGACTAGGAAGTGTTTGAAAATTTGGAGGATGGCATCCCCCCAAACCATACTGCTCTTATTTTTGTGATGTTTAAATGCTTGCTATTCAGTTCTTATTTACTCAACATCTTCAAACTTGTTAAACATGCTAAATTCTGTGTAATATTTCTTGTGGTGGGGTTCATTTAAAAATGTAAAATAACTTATGAATTCTACTAGATTCAGTTAAATTTACACACTAGGTCCCAGTCCTTTTAGAGTTCAGTAGTTATGGAAGAATATTGTTATTGGATGAATATCCAACAAATGTTAATATAATTTACAAATGCCAATATTAATGTGAAAGTTTTCTCAACAAAAATAGACAATGGACCATTCATTTTTATCAGGTGGGGGAGCCATGAGGAAATGTGATTTTTTGAGGGGGTCAAGAGAAAAAAATATGCAATTGTGGGGGGGGGGGGGGGGGGACACATACTCTAAAAAAGTCTCTAGTCTTCTCTCTTTCCTTTAATTTTTGCCTCAAAATTCAGGATGACCTAAATCAGTGTTCCTTCCACACAATACATATTATTTATACATACATACCGTAGCTACCACTGCCTGATGTGGAATGACAATATTCAAACATCAAAGTTATGTCATAACAGCAGCAGAGATCTCCAGTATGATTCCTTAGTACTTTCTAGTAGTATAGCAAACACAGATGAAGCAAATGCATTTTCTAAAATGTTGAAATTGCTCAAAACAGGGTTCAAAATTAATGTTTGTGTCTAGTTGTCCCAGGGGCAACCACAAAAATATGTGAAGACTGCAAGACTGATTGGAGGCGCTGTACAATGTTCAGCCTCGGTCCACCTGTTCCATTCGATGCGTAGCATGCACAGCTTTGTTCAATAAAAAAAATCATTAAGGCATAGTTTCATGATGCATGACCCATAGAGCCTTGAGGGTGTCTTTTCATTTGCGTGGTATTCTGCAGTTGCTCTATGTACAGTCCCTGTCAAAAGTTTTTCACACCGTACGAACCACATGTGGTAGCATGTGCCACATGTGTTTACCACTTTCGGTAAAATGAATGTGGCGAAATGTGGCGAAGCGAAATCGGTAACTGAACCACTTTCGTTAAAACACAGTACAGTTTATCAGTGAGGTTATAAGAAGAAATAGGAAGGAGAGAAATGCTCTTAGCCACTTCGCGGCTTTCTCGGTACAAATCACGATCAAAACAAATACTGTAAGTTTTTCGATGATCGCACCAGGACACCGACCTGACGCTTCGCCGACAATTTGATATATCGTTTCAAAGAAGACAAAATGAGATCTAAACTTCAGCATTTTCAGTTTTAACGTTGTAAAAATCACTTTAGTCGCAAGCAGTGAACTACATGTACAAGTAACAATTTGTAGACTGTCTTGACCTGCAATGTTTGGTGAAGCGAAATCGGTGACTGAACCACTTTCGGTAAACGAAATCTGTGACTGAACCACTTTCGTTAAAACACAATCGGTGACCGAACCACCTTCGTTAAAACACAATCGGTGACCGAACCACTTTCGTTAAAACACAATCGGTGACCGAACCACTTTCAGTAAAACGAAATCGGTGACTCTACCACTTTCAGTAAAACGAATTCGGTCTTAAAACGAATGGAGTTTACCGAACGAAATCTACCACATGTGGTTACCGAATCTTCGTTTTACCGAAGCACATACGGTACCGTATACGGTTGAAAAACTTTTGACAGGGACTGTAGCTAACAGATGATCGTTGAAACCAACGTTGATTGGTAAACTATTAAATGCACTATGGTTTTGATGTAACAGATGAATGTTTGATCTACAGTAACGGATGAAGGTTTGGATGTAAAGGATGAAATTTTTTATCTAATGGCTGAATATATTAGTCAAACAGCATGGACAAAATGTCCTGTTGCTTGTGTGCGCAACCTAAGCATAAACCATAATTTCACTTTACTAGCCTCGGGTCCAATGCGGCAAGTCAACCAATTACGTGTAGGCCTGGTTACCAAGCTTGTTGAACGTTCTAACCCTGTGGCGAAGTCGCATTATTAGCAGCTTAGCTCAATTTGGACAGGTATAAGCAACTTAAAAATACCTGAAAAATAAATAAATAACAGAGAGGTTTATTGCAAATCTACTAGTTTAAAGTATTTTGAGTTGAATTTATGAGCAAAGATTTGACACTCACAATGCTTGAAGAATAAGGTGAACACTTGAGAAAGCAACTGTGTTCGAACAGCTTTCTCAAAAAACTTTTTTCGAGATTTAGGCCACTATAGTCTGGGTGCACCTTATCTATGGGTGCAGCTTATAAAAGGATCTTTACGGTACTTAACAGATGACGAATGGTCTGTCCCATTTAATGGATATCGGTTAGTGTACATTTTCCTGTGAGAGGTCACAATTTGTTTGAGTATGTGAGATCAACGTAGTAAAGTAGACATCTGTGACAAAAGGCTAAAAATCAAGTGAAAGTTTCATTGTATGTTGATAAAGAAAATAAATGGCAATGTACCTCACCAGAGCTCTGCCAGCTGTTGGCGTAGTTTGAAAGCTCTGTTGATATTCATGTTTTTTTGGCTTCTAAGTAATACCATGACAAGCGGGAAATTAGTGATTAAATTTCCCCACATGCCGAGGGAGAGTTTGTTGAAGTCCTGAGGCCACTTCGGAAATTTAATCACTGATTTCCCGAATTGTCATGGTATAACTTTGTAATACCCTGATCGCTGAGGAATGGAACAAATCTCTGAGAAGTTTAGTTTTCTCTGCCTAAACTAAAGATGTCACAGTTGAGTTGCTTTCGAAAATGTTTTAATGCTCGATTGAATGACCTTGACTTCCCCTGGGCACAAGTGTGTTGTTTTTGAGAAGAATAGCAGTAAAACACAATGTAATTATGTGCTTGACTAAATATTTAAAGGTCATGCGTATATGGTTTTAAGTATCTCACATGGAAGAAGCGGGTTTGAACAAAGTTTGAACAGTTGTTTTGAAAAGTACTTGGCTATAAGCTGCATCCCTAACTTTGGGGAATTTATCTTCAGAATTTTCCAAAATGCTGTCGCATTTTCATAATTTGAAGCCAATGAGCTGCATCCAAAAAGACCCCTTTGCATCATTTTTATGTATCCAAAATGGAAAATGTTTCATCCTGCAATTATGTGCTCTGGATACAACACTGTTAACTGTATACTGTATATATCTTCAGCATTGGTGGTAGCTATCCAGTACACTCAATCAAAACATTTTATGGGCAGTTATTTCATATTTACTTGTCTGTTGCCAAAGTACAAATGTATACTTGTTAATGAAATTTTGAGAAACATAGATTACCGGTACACTGTTCAGAAGTGATATTTTATATCCATGTCACAGAGATAATGAGCATTGTATACTTGCATGTAAAAAGCATTATTCCAAGCAAGCGATCTGATAAAGATTCTTACAGAGCTTTTAATGCCCATCCCCCCTCAAAAATATAATGGTCCATCCCTAACTGAATAAGGATAAATAAGTTAAGAATTCAAGTAGTTAAAAATAAATGCACTATAAACACAAACCCTTACTCAAACCATAAAACTTACCCTAAACATTTTACAAATAAATGCTCATGTAAAAGACTGGTTCTTGCTCACCTACACTCCTAGGACTCGCCTAAAGATGAACATTTGTCACTTTTTGAGATTGAATAGCCACTTAGCATAGTGGTCATGCTGTGTGCCTTACAATATCATATTGTTTCATTTCTTATTTACTTGTGAACCCTATATGTTCATGTACCTTGTTTTGGTAATGGTTAGTGTAAGTTTTATTGCTTCGAGTTAGGATTTGTGTTAATGCATTACTCCATTACTTGTTACTGCATTACTCATTTTAGTAACACCCCTTACCCCCTGCTGTTTGAATCCCACAGATTTATTGGAGCTCTGTGTGAAAGATGCTTTGAAACTTTCAGAGTGCTACCAGTAGTGTAGGTGAGTGAAATAATAATAGGTACAAATAATGAAAAATAACTTAAATATTAATAAGGCACATTCTAAATTCTCCCTTAGAAAACAAAGAAATTGAAGGAGAATTTAGAATACCATCAGGAGACACAGACCTTCAATTATGGTGCAGGTGATATTAAAATGTTACGGTCAGCAGTCAGAATCTCTTTAGATGAGCCGGTGGGCTCAATGTGGAAATTTCTGAAAGTGATAGTTCTGCCAGAAACATAAAAATGTAAAAGGGAGTTGAATCATGTAACAGCGGCCTCATGCTCCAGATTGGGGCATGGGGCACATATGATTTTTTTTTTATCCATTTTACCACTCTTTCCTCAAATTTGTTGTACTCGCAAAGCTAGACCCCCCACAGAATGGGCGTGGCCAATATCTCACTCAACTTACATGTACTTATTTTCAATAGTTCAGAGTTCTTACTCTTAAATGATACGGCTTTTCTTTTGAGATTATCAATTTTAAAATTTGGCTAAATACAAGTTCTCATGTGGAATGGCCCATATATATCTGTAAAACTACATGTGTTCACAGGATTAATTATAAGTAATACCATGGCAGCGAGGGAAATTAGTGAAGAAATTTCCCCGCGAGCCCAGGGAGGATTTGTGGAAGTCCCAATGCCGCAGGCAAAAACAAACTCGGAAAGGAGACTGTGATGCAATTTATGTACTTCAGGTTGCACATGCACAAACTGCAAAAGAGTCCCACATGGATAAAACCGTGGGTTTATGACTAGTACTCAAGAGATTGAACTGTAATTATATCCAGTGTGCAGGGGGTCATTGCACTCCTACCTACCCAGGGCTGCAGGGGGAATAAAGTACTGCTGTCCAGCCTGCACTTGCATAGAAACATTAGAAGCATTAATCCCTAATGAGGGAATTTGAGGTTAAACTTCCCTCGGAAAAATGAATGTAACATGAGGGAAAATTTAAAAAAAGACTGCTAAATTTCTCTCCTGTAATAGAGGTAATCGGCTAACGCTGTTGCCACCCAAGTCAGATCATGTGATGTAAACACACATTACTCTGGAGAATTGACTCTTTGAAAATTTAATTTATTCAGATAGGCATGACTGCATTATGATTAGAATGAAAAGGAATAATTCCCCAGAGTAGCATCTGTTTACAAATGTACATCACATGATCTGAATTGGGTGGCAACAGAGTTAGCCAATTACCTCTATTATACAATGTACATAAGGGAAATTTAGTTTCTAATTTTCCCTCATGCACAGTAACATGAGGGAAAATTAGAAACATCCCTAATGAGGGATTTTCGAGGTTAAAGTGCATATAAGCCCTGGCCAGTTGTGCTTTTTTTTAGAGAGAACTTCCAAATATAGATTAATTTCCTTGTACGTTCGGGGACTGGGATGAGGATAAAATGTGACATCATCAATGGAACTCGTCTCTTCACCGGTAAAAAGCGTTGGCTTATTTGCAAAATAATTGAATAGATAACCAAGAAAGATGTTAATATCTCCCTAAACATTTCGGTGCATCGAGCGTGTTCTGTTGATGATGTCAAAACTAGACCCAGTGCCAATTTTGTAAAGCAGTTATGATGTTTGCCTTACAATATCATATTTTTTTCATTTCTTATTTACCTGTGAACCCTATATGTTTTGGTAATGGTTAGTGTAAGTTTTATTGCTTCTGGTTAGGATTTGTGTTAGTGCATTTAATGTCAACCACTTGAATGTTTATCTCATTACTCCATTACTTGTTACTGCATTACTCATTTTAGTAACACCCCTTACCCCCTGCTGTTTGAATCCCACAGATTTATTGGAGCTCTGAGTGAAAGATGAGATGCTTTCAGTTTCAGGCGAGCGAGAATGTCTTAGAAATGGCTTAGAATATGGACTTGCAACTAGTATAAACTAATGCTGGAAAAGTGCTAGTGTAGGTGAGTGAAATAATAATACATGTAGGTACAAATAATGAAAAAAACTTCAACATCAATAAGACTGTGTGCAAAAGCGGTGTAAGTGACTCTTGATCACATTCTAAATTCTCCTTAAAAACAAAGAAATTGAAGGAGAATTTAGAATACGATCAGGAGAGACATTCCTTCAATAATTATTATGGTGCAGGTGGTATTAAAATGTTATGGTCAGCAGTCATAATCTCTTTAGATGAGCTGGTGGGCTCATTATGCAAATTTCTGAAAGTGATTGTGTTTGGAATACATGTACAGTACAGCTCAAAAAGAATGCACCCGCAAGAAGTCCCGCAAGAACTTCTTGCGCCGCAAGAACCCACAAGAAGTTTATAACCCGCTTTTTGCGGCTCACCCGCAAGAACACGCAAGAAGTTAAAGAAGTTGATAGCCCGCTTTTTGTGGCTCAGCCGCAAGAACGCGCAAGAAGTAAAGAGTGGATAATCCGCTTTTTGCGGCTCAACTGCAAGGCCACGCACAAAGTTAAACAATACAGAAAGTTTCAAGTCCAAACTTCGAAACGCGAGTACAATGCACGCTCGATCGTGGTTTGTTTACAAGTGTATACGGAAAATTTATTTAGAAAGACTTTCGGTAATAATTTTGAAAAACTTATTTTCAAAGACATACAGTCCCTGTCAAAAGTTTTTCACACCGTACGAACCACATGTGGTAGCATGTGCACATGTGTTTACCACTTTCGGTAAAATGAATGTGGCGAAATGTGGCGAAGCGAAATCGGTAACTGAACCACTTTCGTTAAAACACAATCGGTGACCGAACCACTTTCGTTAAAACACAATCGGTGACCGAACCACTTTCGTTAAAACACAATCGGTGACCGAACCACTTTCAGTAAAACGAAATCGGTGACTCTACCACCTTCGGTAAAACGAATTCGGTGATTCGACCACCTTCGGTAAAATGAATTCGGATAGTCATCATGTTATGTAAATATGGCGCTACGTACGTGATCAATTCTAGTTTAGTTGTAGCAAAGTTCGGCGTTTTTATTCATCTGATAAACTTTACAGACTTCTGTACTTTCATACTTTAATCTATCCCTCAATCCCTTCACGATTCTTTAAAAGTCGTTGCGTACGCTGTATGTTTTCAATTCAACAGATTCAAGAGCTTTTCGGTGCTTACATGTGCTTTCAGCCGTGGAAACTAATTGTCTGGTTTTTGACACAACAAGAATGTCGCGAACTTCGCGGAACATGTGATCTTATTGCAGAATGCAGAGTTAAATAATGCGGGAAAGTTTCTCATCTTTTAATACTGGCAAGTGATAAACGTCTACCAAATAGAATATTCTGGAATTCTTTTTATTTAACGTGGGATCCGTCATTTTGCTCAAATTGCTCGAACAGAAGTGTGACATTTTTGAATAATCAATGAGCTCTGACAGCAGTGTTTGTTTTGCTTTGAGATCACACCAAAAATTATCTTGATATCTTCCTACTGAATCAAATGCTTTCAAAGTTTTGTATTTTATTTACGGTCTGAACAGTTTTCACCTAATGCGAAAACTGGTTTGAGTCCATTCTGTCAAATAAAAACACCCAGGTGAATACATTTTGGATATTTTAATTCGTTATTGGTTATTTTGCCGTGAGATCGCACCGAATCTTCTGGAGTTTCAATTTCAGCCTTTTTACTTCATCACTTCGTCAATTTGTGATTGGCATTGCGGTTTATAATTGCTGTGAGACCGGACTGCAGCGATTGGTCTGATGTCAGATGTGAAACAAACAAGTCTCAGGTCCTCGATCGATCAAACATAGGACCTGTCAAAACTCAGACTGACAGGTTCACGCGTGACTGATTGCAATTGCACAATCTTGATATTTTAATTTCGAAAACATGCCTTTCCAGAATCCGCAAACATTTGCAATGCTTTTGGTCGGAACCTTGAACAACGCAGGAATCTCTCGTAAATGTTAAACTACGGAAGCTAAAGTTCGTTTGTTGATTATTGCTTACTGGCGGGGCCCGCTTTAAAAGTTTGCCGCTAGATTATGAATGAACGGCGGTGGTTAGTTTGTGGCGTAAGTTTAAGGTTATATATTCACAGCAGTTCCTTTTTTTTCAGTACAGTTTATCAGTGAGGTTATCAGAAGAAATAGGAAGGAGAGAAATGCTCTTAGCCACTTCGCGGCTTTCTCGGTACAAATCACGATCAAAACAAATAAGTTTTTCGATGATCGCACCAGGACACCGACCTGACGCTTCGCCGACAATTTGATATATCGTTTCAAAGAAGACAAAACGAGATATCATTTTTGAAATCTAAACTTCAGCATTTTCAGTTTTAACGTTGTAAAAATCACTTTAGTCGCAAGCAGTGAACTACATGTACAAGTAACAACTTGTAGACTGTCTTGACCTGCAATGTTTGGTGAAGCGAAATCGGTGACTGAACCACTTTCGGTAAACGAAATCGGTGACTGAACCACTTTCGTTAAAACACAATCGGTGACCGAACCACTTTCGTTAAAACACAATCGGTGACCGAACCACTTTCGTTAAAACACAATCGGTGACCGAACCACTTTCAGTAAAACGAAATCGGTGACTCTACCACTTTCAGTAAAACGAATTCGGTCTTAAAACGAATGGAGTTTACCGAACGAAATCTACCACATGTGGTTACCGAATCTTCGTTTTACCGAAGCACATACGGTACCGTATACGGTTGAAAAACTTTTGACAGGGACTGTAGATGTATTTAACAATTTGCTTTGATTCGTTTATGGTAGTGTTTATTAACTGTTTCTTTCGTTTTGCCAGGTTTCCCAGGTTTTGCAGTTCGATCCAACTGCTTTGATTTGCGCGTTTAGAGATTATTGTTGAGTTGATCGCAATATGCAAATTACCACTTCTTTTTGACCTGTAAAATTTTGGGAAGACAGTCACTCACTATTCTACGAATTAAGGCGCATTTAGTTCAAAAGGATTCCACTTTCCCAGTAGAAGTTTTCTGGTAAGACTAAGAGTATAGTTTTACACGGTTTCATTGCCAACTTGGCTTCAGAAAGTGCAGCGATCAACTCAGACTGACACCTTCAGGCCTGACTGATTTGCACGTGGAGAAATTCAGACGGCAAGAACTTGAGATTTTAATTTCGAAAATATGCCTTATATTAGGACTGCGAACATTTGCAATGATTTCAGCCGAAACCTTGAGCAACACAGGGATGTGCTATAAATGTGCAACTACAGACGCTAAAGTTTATTTGATGTTATGCTTTGCACGGCAAACTATAAAGCTGGCCTCGCAACACCGGTATTTATAACGGGAACTGAAGCGATCGAGCGGCCGTTGTTTGTTATTATTTTGTGCCGAAAGCTCAGGCTTCCATATTACATTTTAAGTAACGATTTTCAGTAAGGTTATCAGAATATATGGGAGGATGCGTTATAAGCGAGCTGTGAAGCAGCAAGGAGGTAAGTGCTTTCGCCGATATACACAAACGGCGGTGATAAATATTATAAAGAAGTGTGAAAGGCGAAAATATTTTGGGCTGCTGTCTCGGAGTTTTTACGTTTAATATTTCTGAAGTGTTTGTCTTATTTAATAGTCAGCTGAACACATGAGCGGTGGTGGGATTCAATAAAGAACACAACTGTTATTAGGGCCATTTGTCATATAATCAACCAAGCTATTATTCAACAGCAGTATCACAGGAAACCCAAGCTCTGTTTGTGTTTTAAATTATAAGGGTTTGTATGAGAATTTTAACGAGTATTTTGTTGTATCCGTTAGGCCAGAAATACTGAAATAAAATCAATGAAAACTTACCTGGAGTCTTTATCTGTTCTTCATTGGGTTCTGTATGCAATTTCAGCGAATTCTGTTGAATTTTTACCCCTCGCCCTCTCCAACTAAGAAAGATGGCAAGGACGGACGCAACCGCCATTTCTCGACCCCAATCACTCGAACATCGTGCTCGAATTTTCATCCAAAATCAATGCCAACCGCAACTAGACCTCAAATAATAGCACAACAGTATCTATTCCAAGAGCCTCATGCCATTTAATTGAAGTAATCCCCATTGCTCGAGCCTAAATCGAACACAATGTCAAAGAAACTCGCCCGTTGGGATTCGTGACTGGGAGAAGTTGGACATGCTTAGCAATGGCTAGCTGCCAAAAGTTCACGGGCTCAAAACGTACGTATATATCTTATTTTGAACACACCTCCATGTAAGTTGGCTCTGTGGTACAGTGGTTTAGAGCGCGCGCTTTCGATCCAACGACCGGGGTTTGAGTCTACACCAGGCGCTAAAAAATATATTTTTTAAAATTCTTTTTCTCCTTTCTCAGTTTTATTTAATCTTTTCCTCTATTTTAAACAATTAGAGCCGCCTTCTACATGAAAAACATTGTTGTCTATTGGCTCTCAAGCCCCAACCAGGGTCCAGGAGCCCATTGCCTCAACTATATATTAAAAACCCATGATACTGTGAAGTTACTTTTCTGGTTACTTTATAAACATGTTGTCGACGTTCAAGAGATCATAAGAGCTTGAAGGAAAGCTCGCTGCGTAGAAGAGAAAGGCTGGGATATCTGTTTCCTTTTTAATATTTTTCGATTCGAGCCTGGTTAATTAAGTTTATAAGCAAATTAATGTACCAGTTAATTTTAACGGGCTTTCTGTTGATTCAAATCCGGGTTCGAATGATCGCATGTAAAGTACCGTACCTTAATTTATTAAAACTCTTGTGTTCAATATTTTCACAAGATTTTATGTAATTACGAGATAACGAGGGAATTTGTTATATCTTTCTCATCATCGCACTACTGAAAATCGAGGTCATGAGCGTGCACGGTTGGGGCTTGAGAGCCAATAGACAACAATGTTTTTCATGTAGAAGGCGGCTCTAATTGTTTAAAATAGAGGAAAAGATTAAATAAAACTGAGAAAGGAGAAAAAGCGCCTGGTGTAGACTCGAACCCCGGTCGTTGGATCGAAAGCACGCGCTCTAAACCACTGTACCACAGAGCCAACTTACATGGAGGTGTGTTCAAAATAAGATATATACGTACGTTTTGAGCCCGTGAACTTTTGGCAGCTAGCCGTTGCTAAGCGTGTCCAACTTCTCCCAGTCACGAATCCCAACGGGCGAGTTTCTTTGACATTGTGTTCGATTTAGGCTCGAGCAATGGGGATTACTTCAATTAAATGGCACGAGGCTCTTGGAATAGATACTGTTGTGCTATTATTTGAGGTCTAGTTGCGGTTGGCATTGATTTTGGATGAAAAATCGAGCGCGATGTTCGAGTGATTGGGGTCGAGAAATGCCGGTTGCGTCCGTCCTTGCCATCTTTCTTAGTTGGAGAGGGCGAGGGGTAAAAATTCAACAGAATTCGCTGAAATTGCATACAGAACCCAATGAAGAACAGATAAAGACTCCAGGTAAGTTTTCATTGATTTTATTTCAGTATTTCTGGCCTAACGGATACAACAAAATACTCGTTAAAATTCTCATACAAACCCTTATAATTTAAAACACAAACAGAGCTTGGGTTTCCTGTGGCAGTATTAGCGAAAAGTTGCACTTGGATTTAAGATGTGAAATTTCACTTCCAAAATGCGATAAATTTGCTGCATAGTTTGTGTTTGTTGTTCTAATATATTTCTTTAGTACTTTAATTTGATGTTTCCCGCAGAACGTGAACCTCAGTCTGCAAAATGTAACTTAATTGTTTCTTTCCAGTCGAAGGGACGACTTCGCGTTAATAAGTAAGAGAGTTTCAACCCGTTTGAATTAAGTTGAACTTCTTGCGGTTGAAGTTCTTGCGGTTCTAACTTCTTGCGTTTAAGAAGTTCTTGCGGGTCTAACTTCTTGCGGTTGATAATTAATTATAAGCGCAAAAAGAAGCGCAATAATCAACTTCTTGCGTCCGCAAAAAGAAGTTCTTGCGCGTGCATTCTTTTTTCGCTGTACTGTAGCTTTAAGTTCTGCCAGAAACATATAAGGGAGTTGAAACTTGTAACAGCGGCCCCGTGCTCTGGATTATTCAGTGAATAAAAAGTACCATATTTGGAAAATACAGTCTAGTCTACATGTGTAGCATGACAGTCTAGTCTAGTCACAGAACCCGACTGCTATTTTATCCATATAATTCTGGTCTTTCTTATTTGTTGAGTAATCCAGAGCATGGCACTGAAGCAAAGTATGGGCATTATGTGTTTCAACTCCCTTATATGTTTCTGGTTCTGTGCAATGACTGCCTGTTTGGCAAGATTGTTCTATACTGTGACACTCGCAGGTAAGTGCATGACCTGTGGGTGGTCCACAGGTTATTTTGCAGGTCACCTGGAAAGTAATATGCATGTATTTTTTTTAGCAATCATGCTTTTCAAAAGCTGCAGCTTTCCCTCACCATCTTCAGTTCTTGGTTCAAAATAGCAACCCCAGCAGTATTTAGTTTTGAAAAGTTCCTTTAGGGTGTCGATACATTATTCCACAAACAATATTTTGCTGATATTTATTTTCTGCCTCAATCCAAAGCCCTTCATAGTCTTGTGTTGAGATTGCTCCCTTTTACTAAAATAAAAATTTTGGTTTATATAAAACCCCACACCCCCAGCATTGGAGATAGTGGGTTGAGAAATGAAATTATAATCCCTCCATATTAATATTAGCAATTTGTTCTTTGTTCAATTTAAGTTTAGTCTCAGATATACCTATTAGGGAGAAAGCATGAGTGAGGTCAAACAGTAAGCTATTAAGATAATCAGAATTTGCAGGAAGACTTCTGATGTTCCAATGCAAAACTGAAAATGACTTTTGTGCCTGCAATAAACCTTGGATATCAGTGCTAGAGTGAAAATCATGTACAGAATAGTACTGGAAGTTTGTCAAGGAGGGTAAACTGTTATCAGAATCAATATTGGTCAAACCAGGAATGTTAGCAAGATTACTGGAAATTTCAAATCAAGCATTAAATCAGATATTCTTTTAGAACATAAACAGTCAGTGTTTGAATTGAATGATAATTTGATCAGCTCATAATTACTTAAATTATTAAAAGGAAATACTTGTCTCAAGCACTGACTGCAAAACCACTCATCATTAACTTCAGAAAGATACTTGAATTTTTGAATTGATAACAGAGATCATTTCAGGTGGAACCAGTTATCACAGATATAACACTGGATTGCTCTCACATTTTCTTTCACTATTTTTAAACATTTAGGACACTTGTACTTATCTTTGGCTAATCACTGAATAAATAACGTTTCTGAATCTGAGTGATAATTACCAGCAGCAGCAGGTAATGGTGCTCTTCTAGTTGAACTGCTGGTAGGGCGTTGGATTCCTGCCCTTGTGTACAGACCCTGGAGGGCTCCTTGAGTCTTGATATGCTTGGCTGGGGAGTGATCATCCATCTGTTAGTGTTATACACTATTTAGTGTTTACCCTCCATAAATAAAGGCTTTATTGTTATTATCTACAGACAAAAATGTACATATTTGTGGAAGATTTGAAAATTGGAAACCGGCAAGTTGAAATCACTCGAGTGGCGATAAGCACACTGCAAAACTTGACAAAAAGAGCTGTAGAAGAATACAAACAAACTTGTAAGTATTAATTATTAAAACCTAATAATTTATAAGCAAATTACCAAATGTGAATGCTGAATTTCTTAGCCCATACAATAAAAAAACTGCCTTCTTTTGATGAAACTGTGTGCTAAAGAAGAGTTTACTCGTTTCCGTAATAATTTTATTTCTTTGTACCACGATTGTAGTAACGTTGTGAGGTACTCAAACTTTCCATTATATTTCAGCTTCTGTGTATTTCAGTAATTTATCCCCACTAATCCAGCTAAATTTATCTTCACTAATTCACTCGTTTTTGCTGCAGACTGCAGTTGTTTTCATCGAAGTTGCTGTCTTGCATGAGCCAGAAAAACTGCATTAATCGCTTTAAGAAGTTGAATTTTAGGTGAAAAACGAAAAAGCAAAAAAAGTTTTAAATTAGTATTTGCCTTCATGTGTAACGAATTGTTTAGTTTCTTTCGAAATGTACGGGTTTTATCACTATTTCAGTATTTGTTTACGAGCGAATTTGGAAAATCCTGAGCGGGCAAGATGAAAAAATCTTGCCCTCTGAGCAACCAATCAGATTGCAGCATTCAGAGCCATCTTGCCCGCTCACTGAGCTGCGATATAATAAATTGTGTTCAGATACCCTGCTTAGGTCCACGTCTCTTGTTGTTTTATCCTGCAGATTCTTTTGTGCACTGTAAAAGCAATCCCTGACCTTGCGCCTTACAAATTTAACAATTATGGCGGGATCTCTATCTCTTTGAGCACTATTTCCTGCTAATCGATGGCTGACAGAGATATCAGAATCATCAACATGTACACCAATTCTCCAATGGCCTGAACGATGTTATCAGTATTTTCATCGGCGTCTTGCTTTGGTACACCACGAACCTCCAGGCAATCGCGGCGTGAATATTGTTCAACACTATCCAGTAGACCATCTTGTACATTTAGCTG
The DNA here is from genome assembly GCA_030867875.1 of Actinernus sp. WN-2022. Classification (NCBI taxonomy): domain Eukaryota; kingdom Metazoa; phylum Cnidaria; class Anthozoa; order Actiniaria; family Actinernidae; genus Actinernus; species Actinernus sp. WN-2022. Next base: position 16,882 of record JAOWCC010000809.1, read on the forward strand.
TTTATGTGCTTCCAAGAGGTCAGCCTTTAAAGAGGCACTTTCCTCTTTTAGGTACTTACATGTAATGTAACATATTTTCTTATAGTATCGTATTGGTTGCTAAGAAATTTCACTGATTTCACAACCTCTGAAATCTGGGTATTGATCTCGTTGAACATGTCCAAAACTGGCTTCAACTTTTTATCAAGTAGAGCCTCGATGACCTCTTCTGATGCCATTAAAAGTCTACTAGACTACACAAAAACATACAACAGACAAATCATACACGGTCGAGCACTGAAAACAGAATGAAAAGCGATGGAAACTCAGAATTTTCAAGAGTGGGAGGAATGACCCGCCAGCTTGCTTTGCGACCACTGACCGTGCAGAGACTAAAGCTAGTTTTGAAGAAATTACCATGAAGACCTGAAGAAATTACCATACTATGTTGTTTGAAGCGGCGTTTTGTAGCAAAGAACAAGCTTGGGCAAGAAGCTGCACTTGAAGGATTTGGTGTTGTGGTTGACATCAATAAATGTTTGACTCCAGCACACAATATGAAGAGGATGTTTGTAAGTTTAATGCACGTTTTTATTATTTTACGGCTTTGAGTTTGGTTTAATAATTGGAACTAAACAGTGGCCTGGTAAACAAGTAATTCAATGCCTTTAAGGGACTGAGCAACAAGCTGCCTAAATAATTAGTCGCTATCAACTGTTGCAGGGCGTTTCCTGTTGGTGACATTCTCAAGGAGCATCAGATTTGTTTGGGACCTCATTTTCCAAGTTTTCTTATGACTGTTTTCTACTCGTCTTTGAAGGCTTGTTTTGTGCCCCAGTAATTCCAACAACCACTGAGCAGTGCTGAGCAGTGCAGCCTCCCACGATCTACAATGTAGATCTGATAGGCTGTTGACTGCTGCCGTATTCGCTGGATCTTCATTCTCATCTACAAATGTATGACATTGACCAAAGGGACTCCAGGTGTTGGTCTCGTCTTTGGACGCCAAAGTCAACCTCACCCAGTGCATGAAATTAAACATAATACTAAGACATTTTCATCACCTGCTGAGATTGCGGATAAATTCAATAACCATGTTGTAACAAGCACATCAAAAGTGCTCAAACTTATAGAAAAACTGTCTTTGAAGAAAGCTACATGTACCAGTCTTGATAAAATTTCTGCAAAAATTTTAAAAGCCGCAGCTCAAGTCATATCGGACTCTCACTTTTCTTTTTAATGCCATAATATTATTGACTCAGGCATATTTCCGGTGGAATGGAAAAGAGCCTGTGTTACTCCTTTGCACAAAAGCGGTCCTCGAAATGACATGACGATTTCTATACTGCCAGTCATACAAATGTAAGTAAAATATTTGAGAGAATTTTATGACAAACTATATAATTACGAATCTAATCATGATCTCTTAACAAATAAACCATTTGGATTCAAGAAACTCCATTCAACAATGACTGCTTTGATAAACTCGCCAATTCGTGGTTGGTGAACATGGATCAGGGGCTTTTTAATATTGTTATTTTTCTCGACCTAAAAAAGGCCTTTGATACCGTGAATCACGTTATATTATTGGAAAAATTGAAACTTTATGGAGTAAATTCCAAATCGCTCGAATTGCTGCAGTCGTATCTTTCAAATCGATATCAGACATACACAGTAGAGAATACAATGTCTAATGAGTCTAATTACCTTTGGAGACCCACAGAGATCAATCCTCGGGCCACTGCTCTTCTTGGTCTACATAAATTACTTGCCAAACTGGTTAGATACAACAACACCCTGTATTTTTTTGCCGATGATACAAACGTAACATTTTGCGGCTCGAATATTAATGATGTTTCAAATAGAGCAAATAATTTTTTAAAACGAGAGACAGAAATTACACATTGTGAAATCTTACATACATTGTACATATAAACATACAAAATACATCATTACTGATCTGCACTCCCTACACACGTATAAACATATCTGTTGTTGGTACATCAACCATATTCTCTAAATCGCTGTTTGTTTTCAATACTAGTCTCGACCACTACATGGTCACGAAAACTCTTACGGTTACTTTACGCTTGTCTGCCGTAGTATGAACGGACTTACTCTAATCTACCAACATAACCTCCATTAGCTATTTATTATAAAATTTACGTACGATGTAACCTGAGCGCCAAGAATCTTACAAAACTGGTATTGCCAAATCATCGCTTTCTTAATTGCTATCTCATACTCTTACTTGTATACAGGACTCACTTCAACTGTATACGATCAGGACATCACTTTCTCGTTAAAACATAAAAACTCTGTCGCACTGTTACTTCTCAACTACGTGCATGCCTTACCATTCACAACATCCTACTGCGCGGCCTCCACACGCAAAAATAAAACAATTCACTTTACGACTAACGGCTAAATGGCAATTAAACTAACAACAAAACGGTTTAAAAAGGTTTGTAACATTCAGTTGGCAAGCTGTTCCATTCGATTGCAGATAGACTAGAACATCGTTTGGAATGATGCACGGCTCTGTGATGATTTATTTTCAGTTCCTCTCAGTTCCCACAGTTTCTTTTCTTTTCTTTTCTTTTCCTCCCGGTCAGTCCTTTCTTAATAAGGTTGTCGATCGGCCATGTCGACGACCTAAATTCTGCATTGTAACTCCACTGCTGACGCTTCACAACTGGTACTTTCTCGTGTATTGAGGAAATATCATCAGGTGACTCCCAGAGCACATAAGGACCACTGATTTACTCCCAATCGTGCTGCAGCAAATTAAACCCGCCCTTGTCTCATCTCCTAGCAACTCAGTGAGTCAGATGCTGTGGCATTGCATGGTTCTTGCTTGACTCATTAACTATTCCGGTACTGTCTTTTAATTCTTTCCCTCGTGGACGATCCGATGCAGGATGATCCCGTCGCTAGCAGCCCTTGTTTGTCAATCCCAACGCTGCGCACCAATTGTAATGGGCCGACACATCTAAACTACGCTAATGAAAATCTGATTTTCTTGTTCAAACCCCCTTGGATTACTGTTGTGAAGTGTGGGATACATGTGATAAATTCCTTTCTGATAAATTACAGAAATTTCAAAATAGGGCCGCTACACTCATTCTTGGGGCAGACTATAGAACAAGCTCAAAACTAGTTCTCAAGATTCTCGACTGGGAGACACTTGATGTTAGGAGGGCTAACAGAAAGAGAGTAATGCAAAAATTCAAAATAATATTATTGTGCGCCATCTCGTTTAGCTGAGCTATTTACCACGGTTGGAAGCTCATCCCATTACAATCTTAGCAAATAAATTAGTACTAAACTAGTATTTAGCGACTTTTGTATTAAATTAGTATTTAGAGATACATGTACGTATTTCTAATTTTTGTATTAGATTAGTGTATTTTTCTTTAGCATTTGCTTTTCTGATGTATATCAGTTATGTCAATCATTTACATGTAGTTCTACTGTTACAATTTCGGTGTTTAAATAATAATAAATTAGTTGGTTTAGGGTTTAGGGATTAGAACCGAAGGTTCAAGGTATGAAACTGAGTCACTTATATCACATTTGGTAAGGTTTTCTCAAATACCTCCCTGTAACAGTTATAAACCTCAGATTTAATTAGTCTATTGTTGAACAGGTTTATACCAGAGTTTCACCCCTTTGAAGAACAAAACTGTTAATGCCCTAATTCCAAAATGTGCCTTGGAAAGGGGGGCTTATTAGAAAAGTTGAAACAAAAACACTTACAGATCAAATAAAGGAATACAAAATACACTTAGATTTAATTTGTACAGCAAAGTACTAGAAAAAACAATAGCATCACCAAATGTATTCCATGTGGCTTTGTTTGATGCTTGCCTTTGGCTTGCAACAAGCTAACCAGTGGTCTTTATTGAGGAACAGTCAAATGACTGGTGAATGCATAACTTGAATGAAATATAGGATGTGAAAGTGACTAAAGCCTTAAAACACGGAAAAATGGTATGTCAACGTACATGTACATGTACCTGTGAAGGGTTCCTCAAACTGACTGTCGAGAGCTGCTGCCTGCTTGTCATGGTGTTTCTAATCACTAGACATTACTTTGAACTAGCATTTGTACCTCGGCCAAAGCTCAATTAGTCTCCTTTTTGTACGACCAGGTGCGGTTTTTAGAACATTTTGTGCATGATTTTACACTTTTGTGTGTCTGAATTTCCCCTTGTTGTTTGTAAACAAACATCGAAAAAGCCGCACAAGCGATCACAATTTCTCGTATGGTTCCTGCTGATATGTCATTTTGGGTACACTTTTCTGAAAAATTGCAGCCAAATTGCATCAAGTTTCGAACATGTTAGAAACCTCGGCTGGAAATCACAGCTGGTTTACATGCGCGATTTTCAGTTGCAGCACGAGCGTGACAAAAATTTCATTGAAAATTGCGAAAAAATTGTATCAAAAATTGCCTGTGCAAATGGGTTATGTTATTCAGTTACTGTTGAAGTTATTTGCCGTTGTGTTTTGAATAATCTCTCAAAAATTATCTGGAAATGTTTGCTGATCATTGTCTCTAATTTTGAGGAATACATGTGTATGTTTAACCTCGCCCTGCAGTTATATTTGTGCTCTGTTGGCTAGCTGTGTGTGAGTTTTCCGTAATATTCTTTGCCTTTGTTGTTCTGTTCACCAAACTACTGATAAATATATAAGAGTGGCTGTTTTACCTGATAGTTCACATCTCACTTCCATGTACATGTTTTAAGTCACTTCTCAGTTCTCGACTCACCAAACTGAGTTGAATTAGCATCTTGTGTGTTTGTTCAGTTCTGTTGAGTTCTACATTTGTACGTACAATGTATTTCCAAGCATCTAGAGCTGTGCCCCAAAGTCTTTCCTGGGTTCCAAGCAAATTTGCATTGGCTTCTCTCAACACCACTAATGGTTTTTGGTTTTTAATAAAGTTGCAAAGTCCACTCCATGTTCTCATTGACATTTCTGGTAAACCGATCAGTTATTGCTGCTGTTAAGGAATCTTAGCGCGGACAAGTGTGATCTTCTCTTTCAATAGGATATAAATGGTTCATCTTTAAAGATGGTGAGCCTAGGCTGGCTTTTAATAACATGCCAGTGTTTCATTTTAGAATTATTTCAGAATTGTTACGGCTGTGTTGTACATGTACATGTAGGTTGTGATGAAAGGTAAAATCTCTTTCGATTTGTGTTATCTGGGTTGAAGCGCTTTTTTCCTCTGAGAGAATTTAACTTCTGCTAAAATGCGAGTTACGAAATCACACAAAAACTTGAAAAAAGACAGCAAAATGAAGGTAAAGCTACAAAAATGTGAACTAGCGGACAGTAGCAGCATACATGACAGCCATGTGCTTTAGCTCAAGTGTGAATGTCATGTCATGTACATTTGTATGTTGTCCCTTTCTCCTTCCAGTACATTACACTTGTAGTCATCAGTGTAATTCATCTCTACTTGACGTGGGAGCCTGCATCATCTTGTTCTCCTTCAACAGCATGACGATGGAGTATTGTGATGTGCAGGGACACTTTAGCTGTGTCAAAATACTCTGATTGAATTTCGTCTTGCTGTCTGCATGCATAGCCCTCCAAGTAATCATGTATGCAAACAACATGACTGAGAGGGAAGTGATCCAGCAGATTGTCAGGCTGATTGCGCTGCCATCTTGCCATAAACGAATGACTGGGATAGGTAACAAGCAACTCCCTAAAATACTTAAACAACTCGGCTGGCGAAGTTTCCTTAGGAACAAGAGCCATCTTTTTCTTCTCTTGTCCATTTGTCAGAAACTTCCCAGTTGACACATACTCATACCGTGAGCAGCGGACAGAACCTTAAGTCGAAGTCTCCTCTCCCAGTAGCTGCAAGTTATCAACCTCACAGGAGGGACACTCTTTCAAGGCACTTTATGTAATGAAATGCCTTGTCATCTTGCTTTGCACAAAGACTTCTGAAACGGTTTTGATAACAAGGGACTCATCTTTGTTGGCAGAGTTCTTGATCACCCACTTTCGGAATTCCATGCAAGCAGTAAACACTATTTGTGCCACAACGTGTTTTCGGCACAGGAACGATTTTCTGTCTCTCTCCTTAGCCTGCTTAACAAAAAAGGGCTTTAGACTTTAGACAAATTTGCGTTGCTTCACATTGACTTTCAGGGTGGAGCTGCTTAAATTCTAGGAAAGCCTCAGTTTTTTTTTTCTAACACATGCTTTGCATGGTGGATGTATTGCTGCTTTCATGTCCTTTTCCTTACTGCAGTGGAACCTCAATATAACGATGTACCAAGGGACCGACGAATTAGATCGTTTTATCGGGAGATCGTAATAACGAATTCCCGATATAACGATTTTTAGGGAAAAGAACCAAAAATATTGTTATATCGGGGTATTGTTAATAATTGATTTCTCATTGATTTCTTTGTGTAATTTATTATTGCACATTGTTACTAAACGATTTGTAAAGTACAACACTTGGTTTCCATTTTTCCAAGGATAAACTTCAGTATTGTGTGTACACACTATAAAACTTTAACATTTGAAATAACGATTTGATCGTAATGTTCCTTTTTGAGTTCACGCATTTGACTAATAATTTTGATAAACTTCGATTAGTAATGCTGTGTACTTTTACTGTTGTGTGTGCACGCATAACAAAACTTAAACATTTGAAATAAGTGTTCATGATGTTCATTTCTGAGTTCCATTTGTCACTGAAAGTATTCGTCAAGTTTTGATTGCCTCTGCTCTTTTTTTGGACTCTCAAAAAAGCGTCCCCCATCGAAGAAAGAGAGCACAGAAATTCTCTCTCCCTTGCACTCGACTCGTCAAAGGTCATCACGTAATTTCTCAAAGCCTTCACCGCTTCGTTTGTTTCAAGAGGGGTTAGAGGCGTTGGCTCTATTACAGAGATGCTGCTACCATCTGAATCTGATTCGTCCCCTTCACCGCTGGCCGTAGTCTGGTTAGACTGGACTGCCTCCAAAGCCTGCCTAGTTGCATCTTCATCAGTTGGTTAGCACTCTGTGATAACATCGCTATCTAGCGATGCGAAATGCGTGAAGGGTATATCCGCCAGTAAGGGGTACTCTTGCAAAACTCTTCCCCATAAACCACGCTCTTCTGATGTTCTTTCATCTTCTTCATCTGACTCAAATGGGTTATGTGTTGGCTCTAGCACTTCGCATGGAAATTCCGCTTCCTTGCAACAGTTCTTGATGGTGGTCTGGCTCACGTTGTCCCAGGCTTTTGCCATCATGAAGACAGCATCTTTTAGATCTATCGCTTTGATGGGCTTATTCTCATCCAAATACTGCAACATATTCCTGACCATTGTCTGACGATAATGGACCTTGAGGTTTTGGATGATGCCTTGATCCGCCGGCTGTAGCTTACTTGTGCAGTGACTGACACGTGTGCCGTACAGTTATCCACAAACATCAAGATATGCCGGGTTGCCGCTTTCATTTTCTGGTCTACCTTTCGAAGCCACTGTTCGAACAAAACATGGTCAATCCAGGCTTTCTTTTGCGACTCGTACATGTAGGTCACAGGAAGCAAGTCCATATTTATGTTCTTAAAGCACCGAGGTTCAGAAATTGCTAAAATCGCGGGAGATGCAGGATAGACATAGGCCCAAGACTGGGGTGTTGGAGTACGTACTCAATTATACGGGCTCAACAAATAATTTCCTGGCTTCTGTGTATAACTGTTATTGATTTTCATTTCATCATAAGCGTTCCAAACTGTTTCCGAATTTTGTTTTGCCTTGTTAGATGAAATGTATTTAACAGAATAGCTTCAAATTTGAACTGCAAAGAACTTTAACCATTGCCCATTGCTTAACCACTGTTAGGTGTTGTGTAGTGCAATGTGTTCGTTCCTTTGTCTTGGTGTTAGGCTCTTTCTGTTGGACTCTTTCCTTCATGTTCAGCCGGTTGGCATCTTTGAACTTCTTTGGAAGCAGAAATGGATTATTGTCGCCAGTTGCAAAAGCTTGGACTCCAGGGCTGAGATGGCCTTGTCATTCACAGCAACGTTATTACCCTGCTGTGCGATCATTAAATTGAGAAGGTTGTTCTGTGCCTTTTCGCAGATCGCTCTCACTTTCGAATTGAAGTCGGTGTCAGGTCACAGATGTGGCTGTGGTCTGTATTGGGAGTCCAACAGGGCAGCTGAGTGTTTGGGCTGACTAAAGGGCTTTTGCATGTCTCGTCTGGAGGTTGGCTATTCTGTTGAACTCTCAAGCAAGTACCGTAAACAGCGGCAGATAAGCCACACCCCGAGTTTAGAAGTTCAATTTTTTTGGGGGGAAATCTGAAAGGAAAATCAAGATTAGAAAGCTGCATCACCTTCCTTCCTTGTCGAAATTTCAACGAGATAACTCCGTAGTTTTACCCATAATTTTAGATCTGAAAGTGTTTAAACTTCACGTCTACTTACTTTCACATAAACAATAGAACATCCCATAGCATTTGGTTGACAGTACTTTTTCCTCCAAGGTCGGTTGTTAGTTGAATGTAGACCTGAATTTCATGTCAACAAAAACATTCATGCTCGCGTTCGTCAAAGCTCAGTAACCAGGCATTTTATTGGAAGAGAGAGAACTGGACACTAGACATATATTTATCCACATAATATGTTATAAATATCGTAATGTGTCGTAAATATATTATAGCATACAATATTACAGTTGATTATTTTAGTTTATAACGTTCATAATAGTACTTATGACAACAGTTCAGTGCAAATCCAACTGTCCAGAAGCCGTAAAAAAATTTGCTCATCACCAGAGCTACCAAGTAGCTGCTCATGACAGTCAGTGTTTTTGTTTTGTGTAGTTTTAATCAGCCTGACTTTGTTTTAAAAAATATTAATTTATGGAAGTTTATTGAACCTTTTCTAGGTGTTTTCGCAAATAAGCCACACCCCTAATTTGCAACGAATATTTTGGGTAAAAAGGTGCGGCTTACTGCCGCTGTTTACGGTAAAATGTGTTCATGTTTTCCTTCTCTTGAGTCAGGAGACTATAAATGATGCCATGGTTTGGTGATAAGTCAGACTTTTCCATTAGAGCACAAATTGGTTCTCCAATAGTTCCCTTACGAATCACTCTTATTTTCAAGGAACTTGAGATGGTGCTCGCAAATTCTAGAAAGGATTCTGATGTTTAACGGTGTGTCCGTCTGTCCACCGTACATAAATATGGAAATTCAATACGCATTAAAAAAATGCAAACCACAGGGAATCCAAGTGGGAAGCAGTACAAATGCACTCAATCAGTTCGTTGCTGTGCACCAAATTTCCAGTGCTTTGCACCAAACTTCTGAGGCAATTGTTTTCCATGTTGCAAATTGCTGCAGTCGACCAAACAGACCATTTTTTAAAATGTTAACTGCCCATCGATGTGGGACATTTTTGACTAAGTATAATTTCCCAGAGGCTGCATGAGAACCCATGATGGGTAGTTGTTTGAAGGTCTGGTTTTTTGAGTCACGGACTTCATGAAGGTACATGTACCTTAGAAAATCAGGATCGGATCGGTCTGAAACAAGGTTCAATCAGATTGGATCATGTGCCTTTTTTTTGTTCGATTGCCTTTTTTTCTTGAGGGCCCATTTAAAATAGAACCTGCAGTGTAGCTCCCCTCCCCCCAACCAAAAAGAACGAAAGAAAAGTAAAACTGTTTGCTGACTCCTAAGTCAACTCACACTATTTACACAGTTGGGCTTTCAGAAAACAAAGTCAGCCTCATTCCCACCCTACCCACATTATTGTCACAGATAATCATCATCCACTTCTGGTACACAGCTAAAGCTGTAGGAATGCCATATATATGGCCTAATTGTTAAGTTTTAAAGTTGCTGAACAACTGAATATAGCCGGTCTCTGTGCTACAATTCTGGCTATATGTTGCTGGCGATAATTGTCAGTAGCTGGCTTCTAATGACAGCCCCATAGTGGTTCAGGTTGGGGTTTGTCAATCAGTGCTGAAACGTAGTAAAATACTTCATAAAATGATGTTGATGGCCCACCTGTGTAACTTACTACAATCACATGGATAGTCCCTCAAGTTGATCTCCAACAAAGATAGGAAGGTTGGAGATTGAAGAAGTTTATTGACAAGCTTCATATGACTTGTAACACATTTCTGCTCACCGTGAAATAGACATACAGTTATTGCAACTGACAGTTTCTGGCTAGCTTCGGCACTTTCTCTCGGTCAGGTACTTTTGGTGAACAATCAAGCAGGGCTTTTTGAACTAAAGATAAGCTTAAATAAACCCAGATATCCAAAAACCGAGTGGAAATCCTTTTTTGTGTGTGTCCTTCTATTATAAATTTCAGTCTTCTTCAAGATATGGGAAATGAATACTAGCACTAATATTTGAAAATGGTGGTTTGTAATTTACGACTCCAATCATTTTTTTGTTATTGAGGATTACTCTAAAATCAATCTTTGTACATGTACAATGAAAAATTCCCTAAATATTCACAGGAGGGAGCAAAATTAAGTGGAGTTTGTAATTCTAAAATGTTTCATTTTCGTGTGATTCTAAATAGAAAATGTTTGATTGGAAACTTACAACAATTGTTATTAATATTTCCTACCGCTACAGTTACTTGCCGGCTCACAATAAGTTTAAACTAGCAGCTGTTCTTCAGTTCGTTAAAGCAAGGAACGGCCGTCAGACAAGGCTTTAATCCTTCTAGCCTTCCCACAGCACCGGAAAAACTGTTACTCTGGTGAGGAAAGACTCAAACACAGAAACTCTGCTCGGATACAAGCCACATTCACCGAGGAAACAGGGTTTTCTTTCACAACTCAAAGCCGTAAACCGCATCCTTATGTTTTGCTAGAATGTTTAAATAACTTTTTGTGCAATATTCTACTTCCATAAAGCGATAGAAGCGGGAATTATTGTGGTTATAGTTGAGGTCTCATTCGCTAACCAACAATGACACCTGAATCGAAAGCATGTGATTGTAGTTACCAGATCTCTGCTATGATGAAATGATAACGAGGCTCGATGTAGGTCGAGGAACCCATATGAACTCGGTATACACATCAAAGTCGTTCCAAATAGGTTGCTGCTCGCTCGCAGCAACTACTATTCGAGGCAGGGGCAAGAACACACATACATGTCGTTGGTGATCTCTCGACGATGAGCCATTATCTCTTATATTGCCCGTCTTCTAATCAACTTACAAATAATTGACCTCGGTCAGTGAGCTCTTGTAGTCTCTTCTCTATCTTTATATGGTACTGTAAGCCATGTCAATATCATCAAGGGATATATTTGTGGCTCCCATCTCTGAAGAGATAAAGACAAATATGTACTGTATCATTTACCGATTCAGATTTGCAAATGTCTTTGCAAATGCCTCTGCACTCAGAACATGTGGTACTTTCCTGGTGGACACTGCACTCCATACAACCCTCTTCACAGTTCATCCTAAGCCATCAACACCCCTTTACCATGGGAAGTAGCAAAAAAATACCACTTAATCTGTAATGGTAGAAACTAGCCTTGTATTTGAATTGGGAACTGGGTCCGTCTGAAAATATATTAACCACTCTAACCTGTGGACAACGTTTCCTGACAAAAGTATTAACCACAGTGTCCATAAAGATAGCAATTGATTTATTTGTTATGGTTGTGGTCATCAGTCACAATAACAATTGCAGGTTGTTTTGTTGGTTAAATCTTTAGCCCAAATGGCAACAGTAAATAGCGTAACCTGTTGTTGACTCCAGTGGGCTGCTTGCATTGCATCCTGGTACTGGCATGTGTAGTTTTCAGTGAAATCAACCTGAACAATAGCTTCATATGGTTTAAACTTCGCAATGCGCTCTTAAAAAAGAGAAGCTTGCTTTCTCTTTATGAAGACGTGCTCCAAGAAAAAGGGCATTTTACTTTAAGAGAGTTTCAAGGCTTCCTCAACAGTTCCGTCTTTGGTATTAATAATAATACCGTCTTTAATGTAATGTTTAAAACACGAACAGCAGTGTTTTATCAATTATTTACAATAATCGTATATTAAGTATAAATAATTCTTTACAATTGTATCTAAAAATATTAAGCTTCTATTATAATTATAAACAACTAACTATTAAACTGTAAAAATATGTACAGGCTTTTACATTACAGCTAAGTTATATCTAAAAAATATCTATTGAAAGAGCTATCTTTAAAACGTTTTGACTTTCTTCATCTTTTTTACAAGCTTTGGCTTGCCTATTTTTGACTGAACTGGACGGGATACTCTTTTGCACTGTTGCCACTGTACAACTTCGTCACAAGGGGCATATTTCTTGGCAGCATCAAGCTTGGTGGGGCATCACGTTTACCCATCATACATTCTTCATTGTTGCTGTCACATACCAACTGACCCACAAATGATCCAGAATATGCTAAGACAGTCACAAATCATCTTCACATTGTCATGGTACTGGCAAAGGCAAATTTGTTGTGGCATGGTAGATTCAAGTAAAACATTTTTTGGCCTCAAGGAACTAAATTTACTTAGGCCTATCTTGACTTGAGGGTTCTGCTACTGAAACAATCCAAACAAGTCTCCTATAATAGCCACCCGAGGACTGGAACTACATGTAATTGCGAGGACTTTGAAATGCCGTCCAGTCTGAATTGGAGGCCTTTAAACGACTTCACAAAACTACTTAATAATTTCATGCTTGTTTCGTTGTTGTGGGAGAAACAACAAAATGATTTTAAAACTTATGCGTTTAGAGTTTCGATGTTTTTGGCTTGTAGGTTTTGCTTGCGTATTTACATATAGTTACTAATCAAACGTTTAATGAAAAGACGGAATGTCAACAATTATGCGCTTGTTCTCGTGGGAGTACGTGTTTACAACCTGGCATGGAATTTTATGACAACATAATTTGTCGCTGTAGTTGTCGTCACGGCCATGCATAGTGGCAGGGCAGTATCGATGGCAGTTTTCATTGGGCTATAGGAACATTCTTTCTACTTGACCTTTTTCGACCTTTGTTCCTCTCCTTGTATGCTGCATACTTCTCTGTATTTGCTTTGATTATGCTCCTGTACCTTTTGTTTCTTTCTGCTCCAGTTGCAGGCATTTTTGAGATTCATATTAATATTTTGTTATAAATTTAACAAGTCAGACTCTGTTGCGCTCTGGCGATAATCGAATAAAGCCGGTTAATTTCTACATGCTATTTGTCATGACAATGTACTAGTGTTTACAGAGTTCACAACGAAAATGCCAGGGGACGGTGTGAGAGAAATCGGTACCTGCACAGTCACAAATTGCCTGTCTCGATCTCTTGTCCGAACAAGAATCTAGATGTTTATACCGATTTCGGCTGCTTTTAGAGGTCCAAAACTATTTCAAATGCTGCAGATACATTTTAGAACAAATAAATATCACTTGAGTCTTCAAAGACCAGTAGATCGAGAGAAATCGGTACCACAGTTACCTAGAGTTTATAACACACAATGCATGCCTCGATCGTGGTTCTTGTTCCAACACTGTAATATTAAAGCAGGTATCATTTTTGAGACAATTCTGAGGCTTGAGCCTTATCTGTGTATCCTTGAATCCCGTGTTAAATATGGTATCCTTATTAAAGGTAGATTGATAAGATAAAAACGCAGATTTGTCATCAGACTCGAGCTCCATTCTTTTGACATTTCCTTTAAGGTCTTGGTCGGCTTGCTCTTGTGGGTTATTGTGCCTTCTGTAACGCCCATGTGGTGTATTTTGACCTTTCATTCTCGTTTGTTTGCCTGCTATACCAGTTATCCATATGGCTTCCATACGGGACTTGGTCGGTCCTCTCTTTTGATTTATCATACCTTCCGTACCACTGGCATGATGCTTGGGTATGTGCATCTGTTCTTTCGCCGCTGGAGTCTCTTCTACAATTCATTGGATCCTATGTGGCCCAAGAGTTTCCATAATACCTTGGGTTAGGGTTCGTAGTGATGTGTCACTACTATAACCACAGCTTGGAGGACATTTACCACGCCCATGATATTTTTAAAGTTGTAGGATTCGGTATAATTAGTGGTAAGCCCAAAAAACCTTTGATTCGTATCGCTCGCCCTCGCCCCCCCCCCCCCCCCCCCCCCCCCAAAAAAAAAAACACAAATACCCTGAGAAATACGAATAGAAGTTACTAAAGTTTTGGTAGTAAAGTAATGTACGACTCACTCACTTTGATGAGAAGGAAATACTTTGGCGGGGAAAAGAATAAGGCGGGAAAAACGAGCCAACCCAAATCATTACCCTGAGGAATAAGGATACTTTAGTATAAAAAAAAAAGACTATGGACTCAGACGGGTAAAAAACTAATTAACCCTCACAGCGAACCACTATTGCTAGATCCTAATAAGCAAAACACGAAGTTGAAAAAACCCAGTCAGAGGTTGATAACGTGGACAACTATTGCGAAGGGAAAGCGATAAAATACACGAAGTCATGTAAACAGTTATTTTCATTTTTTTTAAATCAGTTGTCAAGTCCTGCAAAGAATGGAGAAAACGATGACTAGATGGATAAAGTAGAGTCTGTTTAGTATAGAGGGGAGCAAAATGGCTCTGTGGTTTCTCTGATGAAATGTTCTTACGCTTTTAACGTCCTTAAACGGTAAGCAAGGGGTAACGATCTAAGAAGGGCACTCATGGCTACGGTTAAGTCGGTTATTTTGTGGTGCAACATCGTTCACTGAAAAAGAAGAAGAACGACGGATTAGGAATTTATAACAGGTATGGTGTTAATGTATTTTGCGCTTACTGTGACCATTGCATTGATTTTATCTTTCCTTCTTGTTAAACACCATATCGGCACGTTGGCGTCCATGCTATTCGCATGGACTATGACACACCCGTCCCCTGCGTTCCTGCAATAATGATTTATACGATTGATAAGTTATTGGGAATATCGCTAAGGTTTACAGTTGTGTGGTATTGCGTTTAAGCATTGTAGCGAAATGAAGTAGAAAACTTACCAGCAAGCCCCCACAGGGCAAAGCCCAAGCGGACACACCCCTCACATAATTTGTGTCCACAGTTACTTAAAGTGAACGTTGGTTCTGGTATCGACTTGCATAGTACACAAGAGTTAACGGCTGTATGTACGTAGTTTTCTTACAGGCGGTTGTTGGATCGGTCATTACACTTATTAAGTTTAGGAATGTGGCAATCAACGTTATTCAATTTAGGTATGAACATCCTCTGTATTCCACGGCTCACTGGCGTACCTTTGTATTTATTTTTCAAAGAAAGAAAAGAAGGACAAAATTGTTTGCAATATGTATCAGTTAAATTAAACGTTCAAAATTTCTAACGATTGTTTGCAAAGGGTGTATTTCGCTTTTTTCATGGCGATGCGCAAAGGGCAGTACGTCTGTTTGTTAAAGGTGGATTCGTGAAGGCGTAGGGAATCATGTAAATACGCGCCAAGTTGGCTGCTTAATTTTCACGTCAATGATAAACACAACTCTCCTGCCCGGCAATTTCTTCAGCTGCTGGATGTGTTTAATTTGAGGCAACATGTTACTGGCCCCACCCATAGAAATGGTCATACGCTGGACCTTGTCATCACCAGGGCGGATGAGGACATCGCTAGGAACTTTTCTGTGGCAGATCCATGTATTTCTGACCACTGTGCTGTATCGTGTACTCTCTCCCTCATGAAGACTAGATATGAGAAGAAAGAGATTTGTTATCGAAAACTGAAATCTATCGACATGCTCCAGCTGTGTGCTGATATTGCTAATTCTCCCTTGATGTCCTTGGACAGCTTTGATGATGTATCAGCTCTCGTTGAACAGTACAACAGCGTGTTATCATCATTGCTGGACAAACATGCGCCGCTAAAGAAGCGAGTTATTACTTTACGTCCGGCTCTCCATGGTATAATGATGGCATAAAGGAGGCAAAACTGGAGCGCAGAAGGCTTGAAAGGCGTTGGCGTGCCTCTGGCCTGACTGTTGATCGGGAGTTGTACGTAACTCAGTGCAAAGTTGTGAATGACTTAATTCACCAATCGAAAATGGGCTACTACTCTCATCTAATAGAGGAGCATCAGTCTGATCCAAAAAAGCTGTTCGCTACTGTCGACAAGCTTCTTCACTTGAAAGGGGAGAGAAAGCTCCCCTCATGGGACAATGCCGCAGCATTAGCTGATGCATTTGCTGACTACTTTACAGAGAAGATTTCGAAGATTAGGACTGAACTTGACTCTAGAAAGGGTCAATTAGTGGATGAGTTCACTGACACTTGCGCTTCTAGGACTAAGCTTAGTGAATTTCGACTCATCACTGCCGAGAAATTGTCGAGCGTTATTGCTTCTACAACAGTAAAATCTTGTGAGCTCGATCCCCTACCTGCTTCTGTGTTAAGAGGAAGCATCGATGTTCTACTACCGGTGATTACCAAGATTGTAAACTTGTCACTTGAACAGGCTGTAATGCCTGAGGTCCTAAAGGAAGCCTTAGTGAAAACTTTGCTCAAGCGCGCGTCGCTGGACTATGAACAGTTTTCTAATCATCGGCCGATTTCTAATTTAATGTTCATCTCTAAATCATGCGAGAGAGTGGTGGCTACTCAGCTGATCGACTATGTGACTGAGAATGACTTAATGGAATTGTTTCAGTCTGCCTACAAATCCGGCATTACTAAGAGTACAGAACGACATTCTACAAGCAATTGATCAGGATCAGTGCGTCATCCTATTATTGTTGGATCTATCGGCTGCATTCAACACGGTCGATCACCAAATATTACTTGCAAGACTCACTAATCGATTTGGCATTGAAGGCAAGGCTCACGCTTGGTTCAAGTCCTATCTCAGTGGACGTATGCAATTCGTCTCGATTGTCAATGCGCGCTCTTCCAGTCGTCCCTTGGGCTGCGGAGTTCCTCACGGCTCTGTGCTGGGCCCAATACTGTATCTGCTTTACACAGCGCCGTTGTGTGATATAATGAGGCACCATGGAGTATCGTTCCACCTCTACGCCGACGACACTCAAGTCTACGTAACTTTTAAATCATCTGTTGCGGGTGATCTTGACCGTGCACGATTTAAGCTGGAAACCTGTGTAACGGATATTGATAAATGGATGCTGCGTAATAACCTTAAACTTAATGATGATAAGACGGAGATGTTGGTATTCCACGCTGCTGCATCTGTTGGGCTTTCGAATTCTGCGAGGAACATTGGAGTCATATTCGACACGACTCTTTCACTGGACAAGCATATTATGCAAATTTGCAAATCTTCTTTTTATGCTATTAGGAACATCACGCATTAGAAAGTTTCTAAGTGTAGATATAGCCAAGATTTTAGTTCACGCATTTGTCACGTCAAAGCTTGACAATTGTAATTCTTTGCTCTACGGTATTCCTAAGAAATTGTCACAGCGCCTGCAATATATCCTAAATTCAGCGGCTAGGCTTGTTACCTTGTCTCGCAAGTCAGACCACGTTACACCACTTAAAGAATTGCACTGGCTGCCTATTGAGCAGCGAATATAATTTAAGGTATTACTGTTTACGTATAAGGTGGTGAATGCCACTGCTCCTCAGTACTTGTGTAATTTATTAGAGCCTTATGGTCCACAACGAAGCCTGAGATCTGCATCGAAGTTAATGTTACAGGCGCCAACTTTTAATCTTAAATCATACGGCTATAGAGCCTTTTCTGTATGTGCGCCAAAGCTATGGAACTCACTGCCTTTTAACATTAAATCTAGTCCTTCAATAGAGCTATTTAAGAAGAGTCTTAAGACATACCTTTTTAAGAATGTTTTATTGATCAGTTTTCGGAGGATTTTAGCTTAATTAACTTTGGATTTTTTTAAATATCTTTTAAATTAGTTGTAGTTTTTTAATTAGGTGTAAAGCGCTTTTGGACTTATAGGAAAAAGCGCTATATAAATGTAATTATTATTATTATTATTATTATTATTATGTCACGTGGTTACCAAAATCGTATAAGTCCCCGCGCTTCTCGTGAAACCTATGCCAACCTCTACTTCTCTTCGCACGAACTACGAAAAAAGACTAAGAACAACCCTCCACTTAAATGGTGTCTTTGGAGAAGTATCCCTGCTTTTGCACAAAGTAAGAAAAGTAAGAAAAACGACAAACAATTTATTAAGTGTAAGAAGGGGTGCTGTGGATTTTTCACATCTCCTTGACAGACACAAGGCGCGTACTAAGAGGTTTTTTGAGCTGATCGGATGTTACCATGATACGTATTTTATCCTGGTCAGGTGAATCAAGGTTACACGTGGTCTTAACTTCAGAAATAACATCACGAAACATGTTTTCTAAAACGTTCATAGCATCCTTCAAAAGATTATCTGACTCCCTAATTTCAGTAACCTTCGCTCTGAAAGCACAAAAATAGGTACCATACTTCCTAACGTGACTCTCAGAAACCTTAACTAAGCTAAACAAGAAAGAGTTCGTAGTATTATCCATCTCTTCAGGTTGATTCGACTCTTGTAGAAGTACTTGTTCTGAACTCTCTGAACCATTATCTTGTGTCTCTTGGGACTGCTCATGTGCTGGGATACCGGTACTTGAAAGATCATGGATAGTGGCCTTTACCAAATTCGTAGCTTCGGTCCGCCATTTGATAACCTTCTTTAAGTCTGGAACGCCCTTGTTTAGTTCCTTAACCGCTCTCTTCAAATACGTTTTAGCTTTTCTCTGTCTTTGTCTATATTTTCTTTTTAAGGGGTACCTGTTTTTTTTCCCGTTCCCACTTTCCTCGACATCTCGTTCATCTGGTTTCCGTCCATGCATGCAGAGGGTATTAGTAAACGGTGTAGAAAACTATTACGAAATACGGTCAATAAATCAAGCGTTATCCGACCACACCCTTCCAAGCCCTAAACCCTATTAAAGTGCCAATAACCCCCAAAAAAAATATTTTTGACGTCTATTCTGTATAGCGCCCTGACAAAGAATTCGAAAAACTAAAAGTGAAAAAACTAAACTTCGACGATTTTACTGTTGTCAAAGTTAGCGAAAACATCCGTTTTGGGCTTCCTGTTTCCAGTTGGAAGTCAGCGCGAGCCTTGGTGAGGGCCTGGAATTATGACGTCAATCGGGCGCATTTTACTACAACTACCAGAATCCTTTGCACGGTTTCTTTTGTTCCTTTAATTTAGACTATTGTCTTGGTATTCTCAAAGGAGTTGGAAAATCTGAATAAGAAAAATAATTCAAAAAGGAAAAACGTCCTATTATAGTCTAATCAATAGGAAATAAACTCCATCACAAGAAAGAGCACAACGAAATTAGTAAATTTACCAAGTTTGGTGATATTTCATTGGATATTTATCATGTGGTGAGCTTGCAAGAGTCGCAGAAATAAGAGACGTTTGTATGGGATTGAACGAACGCCTGACTACATACACGTCACAGGCCACTGGTCTCCAGGCTCCCAAAGGGAATTGAAAACTGACGGCCACATGTTCTGGTTCTCAACTTTGAAACGCCGTAAAAAAAATACTGTTGAGTTTTAGCCTCCTATTTTTGCCTTAAGTCCTAAATAATGGTTTAAAGTTTCAATTCAAAAAAATAAATTTTGGGGGTTATGGGCACTTTAAGTCAAGGTCAAGTCCACACAGTACATATTCAGGTTACAATTTTTTTAAATTATAATACTCGATTTTATTTACATCTTCAAAAAATAAAAACAAACTGTATACGGCAATCTCTGTTTACTGTCTTTAATCAAAACCGTGAATAACGTTCAAGTTTAACATTTCTCTTCAACTTTTTTCTTCTTGTTACCATCTTTGGGGGCACAGTGCTTCGGCCTTTTCGCCTTAGGAAGTTCGGGATCGGTCATAGTGGCCTTGTCTTTAACTTCTACCGCTCTCTCGCTCTTCACCCAGTTTTCAATAGTAAACTGATTAGGCTCCTCATCGCCCCACTGGAAGAACTTGCACCTCCCTTGACCGCCGCATCTGAAATAAGGTCTCCCTGGATTGGCCTCACTCTTGGAAATACTAATGGTGGTTGGTTTTAGATGGATACACAGTGGCGACTTCACTTCTCTGTACTCGCTTAGTACCTTGTCGTGAAACACTTCCATGTAGTTGGAAAAGTCGTCTGCCGCAGAATCCTACACTTACAATGTATCCTTTCTGAAATTAGCAAGGTCCTTCAGTCCAATGAAGAAATTTCTTTAGAGAAGAGTTTTACCCATTGACGTAGTTGCTCTTAAAGCTCCAGTGGGTCGAGGCAAATCCTAAAAGGTTTTATATTACGCTCGTCACACGAAATTGAAGAGAAGCATTATTACGGTGAAAAACCATGATAATCTATGCTGTGCGCGTGCAATTGTTACGGGTAGAGAAATGGCCTCAAAAGGTCCAAAATCAAAACAATGAAATCGTGGTCGGCCCATTAAAAAACGGCTGGCTTTAGACCTTCATCAAAAAGCCGAGGTACCGGTGGGTCCGTGCAGATCTCAAGACTGTCTTAATGCGCACAAGACAGAACGAAAAACGGGTCAAAGTGTCTACAATCTTTTCGATGCATTTAGTGTAACGATGTAAGTAGTAAAGGGCGCATGGAATTGTCCTGTTTTTTTTAGGGCGCTATGCTAATTTTTAAGGCGTGCTCATTAATTCAATGACGTCACGGTTCTATTGTCTTTCCGCATGAATAAAGTGTGGTGGTTTCTCATTATCTGTTGTCTTTCCGCATGAACAAAATGCGGCGCTCATGATTAAAGTGTGGCGCTCTCATGAATAAAGTGTGGCGCTCATGAATAAAGTGTGGCGTTCATGAATAAAGTGTGGCGCTCTCATTATCTATTGTTCCTTTGGATGAGGTCATCGATCTATTCGGGCATGTTTGGGCAAAGCCTATTGTTTGGGGTCGTCTATAAAACCAGGAGCGATCGGCCCTCAATACATTCGAAGTTGAATGAAAAAAGTAATAAATATCTCGCAATATCTAAACCCCTTTGTAGCGTAAATAGTAAGAACAAACTACTCGTCATAGGCTCTAAACTGTCTTTATTATTTTCCTTTACAGTTAATAACTCATAAGATAATTGTATACAAAATCTGCTATTGTTCTTAGGGATTAGCGATAACTGAAGGGCCTATTGTTTTGAGGAAAACTCTTGAGATGCAAATTCTTCTCTAAAACTGAACTATAATTACATGTACCAAGAGGAAGAATATTTTTTAAGACATTTATTAATAGAAATCGACTTAATAAAACTTATTTTTAAAAGGTACAAATGTATTGTTCATCACGGGAACACTCCGTTCCGCAATAGGTTGTTTTTGGAATTGTTTATTCAACAAGAATGTTCGGTGGTGAATTGCAGCCTCGGTCGCTTCTTGCCATCCATAGGGGCGTAGGTAGGGGGAGTGTAGGCTGCTGCGGGACATAGTAGGATGGGGGTGCCAAGGTATAAGGGGCCATCGAGGGAACTGTCACAGGGCGTTCGGGAACATAATTAGGTTGGGGCCCTTCCACGTGATACTGGTACTCGGTCACGGTTGATTGTGGACCTCAAATGAAGTCAGGTCTCATTAGGGGTGGGGCAGTACAACTTTGGTACATGCGGTTAGGATTTTTCTCGGAATGCGATATGCCTGTCTTCAATACCAGGTTTGTTTGCTACATTACTTCAACACCTCTCTTACCACCAGTTCCGGCTTGCAGTTAGGTTTGACCATCTGGATCAGACTTAACCACCAGCGCTCAAGGCGTTTTGCATCTTCGTGACGGTTGGCGTAAAAGGCGCATTGGTATTTATCTTTTGTGTCCCTTCCACATCGGTAAACGATTGTCGTACTGCCATCGCGCGCTTTCACATTCACAGCCTTTGCCTCTACCAAGCCTGTCCCACTCATAGTAACCATCCAACAAAAACAATGAACTTTTGACGGCACACCTTCCATGTTTCAAAACTGATCAGAAGTAATTTCACTACGTTTGTACAGTTCTATTTATGATAGGCAACATTAATGCGTAGGAAGTACGTCATCGTTACAAGGTGCTACACTGGTGTTCATGACGTGTTTCCGGTTTAAACATTTGAGCCGCCTTTTTTCTTTCTAGCTCACCCACCTCTTCCGGATCGGACACCAGTCTTCATCCCAATATCTAGGATTATGGTAAAGGCCGACGGGTTCGTCAACAATGCCCATACCGTACCCCCGTACTGGCCACGTGTCTTGTCCTCGCGGTTTGATTCGTAAACATAGGAGGCCTACTCGTAGCTAGTCAACACCTTGTACTCTATTTGCATGCGACGGATAACTTCTTGCACATTCCAGTGATCCCTATCGTTTAAGAACTTGTACTCCTTACGCACCCTCTTATGCCAAAATGTCTTATTTAAACCTTTCAGAGGATCGTTCACAATCCACTTTCCTCGGCGGATAGGCTTAAAAAGAATGGACTGGTAACAAGCGGGACGCCAGACCAGGGCGTTATCGGTTACAATCATCACTTTAGCCTTGATGGCTGGTTTGTCTCGGTTCTGCACTGCTTCTCGAAGGTTGTTTCGAAACCTGAGGATCAATGCTACAAATCTGACCAGCTTCCGCCACGAAGAAAACCTTTTCAGCACTCTATCTATCTCAGACACTTCGTCAACAACTGTAGCACATGACATCATTTCTTTCTTCACTTCAGGGTCACCATCAGGGATCTCCAGACTATCTGTAGAGGACGAAGGCCAGTCAGCTTCAGGTTTCCATAGGAAATTAGGGCCATTCACCCACCTCGTTGATCTAAGAAACTCGTCCACCTTCAGCCCTCTGGATGCATCATCAGCTGGATTCATCTTCGTATTCACATGCCTCCACTGGGAGGGATCCGAGCCATCACGAACTACAGCAACCCGATTGGCCACAAAGGTGTGAAACCTCTTATCTTCATTGTTTATATACTTGATCACCGTGGTACTGTCTGTCCAGAAGTATGAAGCATCGATAGGCAGCGGTAACTCCATCCTCATCATCTTGTCTAATCTAGTGGATACTGTAGCTGCCGAGAACTCCAGACGTGGGATAGAGATAGCCTTTAGGGGGACCAATCTAGACTTTGCGATCATGAAGGCACAATGAATCTGACCATCACTGTCTACATGGCGGAGGTAGGTGACTGCCCCGTAGCCCGATTGAGAAGCATCACTGAAGTGGTGTAGCTGTCTCGATACGACATTACCAAAGCTTCTAGGCTTCACACAGCGATCAATGCGATACTCTTCCAACCTGAGGAGTTCCTGTAGCCACTGTCGCCAGCATTCAAGGGATTCCTCTGGTACTTCATCATCCCACCCCAGTTTCTTTCTACAAAGGTCTTGCAGTATGAGTTTAGCCGGCAACAGAAACGGACCCACAAACCCCAAGGGGTCATACACAGAACTCGCCACCGACAAGATACCACGCCGCGTAGGGGATTTCTCTTTAATCTTGACCTTGAATCGAAAGGTGTCAGACCCTACATCCCAGCTAAGCCCGAGAGCACGCTCTATCAGCATACCTTCAAAGTCCAGATCCTTCATTGACTTTGCTCTCTCACTCTCTGGAATAGATGCAGCGACTTGTTTGGAGTTAGTAAGCCATTTGGTGAGTCGAAAACCTCCCTTGGAGAGTAGCTCGCATAGCCCATGTACTAGTTTAACTGCCGTATCTTCATCTGCTACTGCCTTTAAGCAATCATCTACATAAAAATTATTCCGAACAATCCAAAATTTGAAGAATAGAAATAATAACAAAAAAAAGACAGCGAGGGAATTCGAACCTAGACTCAAGTAACAATAACGAATGAATAAACATCAATGGCATGAAATATTTAATTTTTTAAAGCAACAAGTAACTTCATACTTACTCTCATTCTGTCTGTCTCTAAGGAGACCTCATACTCTCTGTCTTGAGTGGCCCTCAACAAACCTGTGGTAGGAGGATGGGAGGGGGGGAATGGTGAGTGTCAGGAAGTGATTGATAGGATAATAACGAGCTAAGCTAATAGAAAGGTGTAGTTGCCTTTGTGTTGACGGGTAAGGAAGATAAGTGCGTGCGTGAAAAGGATAGTGTTGAAAATCTAGGTTGTACATGAAGGAATGTAAGGTCGGTGGCGTGGGCCAAACAAAATGTTCTCCAAAAGCAATTGGCACCAAGATATAAAAACTAACTAAGGTATAACGGTATGAATGGGATTCAAGATGTATTTTCAAGATGAATGGCAATGGGAGATCCAGCAATATTGATAAGATAACAGATAGAATAATTGAACGAGTGAACGATGTAGAGTTCCTGATCTATGAAACAAACTTTATTTGCATTGCTTCGGACAACCGCGCCCAGACCTGTGCATATAGACTCGTTCTGCATGTATGAATGATACGGGGTCGAAAATGGTACTGTTTTCTTTAATTGCTGGGTTATACAACAATTTGCGAAAATGCGAGTACTGTTCTGCTATCCTCCATGATTATTAATCAGAACACCACTTCTTGGAATCGTTCCTTTGAGATGGAGAAAACTGTATTTGGCGACTCTGCTTGAAGCATTACTTGAAATTCTAGGCAAATACCTAAGCGATTAAGTTAATTTGTGTACTAGAAAAAGCTTAATACAGTCTCTGTCAAACCTTTTTCACACCGTACGAACCACATACGGTAGAATGTGGCACATGTGCCACATGTGTTTACCACTTTCGCTAAAATGAATGTGGCGAAGCGAAATCGGTGGCTCTACCACTTTCGGTAAAACAACAGAGTAGGGAGATCACGTTTTCCAGCTGTAACAGAAAGTATTAAAAATCAAACCTTTTTGCGGGTGTTTAAAACTCTGAAGATACCACTCCGGTCTATCCTAACTGTGTACTAATTTGTCACGCTTGAAGAGGTTGACCAATGAGAAGAATCAATTCCCACGCTAATTACTATGCACAAGCAAGTCATAGACGATTAAAACAATGTAAAATTTATTCAAACTATTCTTCGTTTGCAACCACGTGACAAAAAAACAATTACATCACACCACCGATTCTTCTGGTGGATGAACAAAGCGACAAAATGGCGTCCGCGTCTGTGAATTCTAGCGTTTCTCACACATTTTCCGAGTATTATTCAACTTTGACGGGTCCTACAAAAGCCAGATATCGAGAAAAAGTAAAGATCTGTGGTTTCGACCCCTACACGTTAAAAAAAGGCAGATTGCAGTGAGGATATCACAGACTATCCAAGTGTTGGGTATTTCGATATTGTGAACTACTTGGTCATACAAACCTCGTGGAAAACTGGCCAGGAAATGAAGGCTTGGAAGTCCCTCGATGCCTATAATTTCTTCATCTCTGGATGGGTAAATAGTATACTTACAAAAGAAGTACAAGGAAGCGACAAAGTGGTTGTAACGGTACGAGTAAACCACTCTCAACGAGCGCGTGATACGCCATTGAAGACCTGGCTTCTTGTTGAAAAGGATGGTAGTGTTTGTTTCGCTCACTGCAATTGCATGGCTGGACTATGCGAAGCTTCTTCGCATGTTGGCGCTCTCCTCTTTGCTTTAGAAGCAGGAGTGAGAATGCATAATTCAGTAACATGTACGCAAGAAAAGGGCAAATGGGTGATGCCTTCGTACGTGCGCGAAATCCCATACATACCTGTATGTGAAATGGACTTTTCGTCTGCAAAGAAACGATATAGTTCACTTGGAGAGCAGGCTGAAACGCCACAACAGGGTCGTCGAAGAGATGTGCCAGTCCCTACCGTTCAAGAAAGATCGGATTTTTATCAGGGCATTTCACAATGTGGAATAAAGCCTGCAATTCTGTCCTTGGTTCCTCCTTTCAATGAGAACTATGTACCAAAACAAAACCCCACATTGCCAGTACCCTTGACCCATTTGTTTAACAAAGACAATATGGAACTGAATTTTCAAGAACTGCTTGAAAAATGCAATGAAGCACTAAATGAGCTAAAGATATCTTGTGATGAAGCAGCAGCTATTGAGACCCTTCCCCGCGGGGAGGGCGCATCATCGACCGACCTATTGTGGCAGATGAACATGTCCACTTATCAGTTGCTGAATGTGGGCTACACATTAATGAACAGTGGCCATATATAGGCGCTTTGCCAGATGGCTTGGTCTTCTGTGAGTGCTGCGGGAATGGCATATGTGAAATAAAGTGCCCACACAAACACAGGAATGCCACAATCACAGAAGCAGTGTCGTCAGACCCACAATTTTGTATGAAGATTGATAAAGAAACTGACAAGATAAACCTGGACAAAAAACATGCCTTTTACTTCCAAGTACTTTGTTGTGTGGACGAATAAGGACATTCTTATTGAAAGAATTTTGCCAGATAGTGACTTATGGGAGAGCTGTCTTTCTTGCTATATTCATAGTCCTGTACATATTAGAGTGAAAACACTAAAACCATGAAATAAAAACAAAATAGCTACTAACTAATAGTTTCTATTTAGTGACTATTTAGTCAGTATCACTCAACCAGAAACATCAAATACAAAAGGAAACAATACTTCATTACAACTTTACTTGTCTTGCCATAGTGACTAATAGTCACTAAATAAGAACTATTACACAGTAGTATTTTGATTCTATTTCATGGATATAGTGTTTGCGCTCTAAGAAAGAGTACATATTGAATATGATATATTTGATAGATTGAGACAAATACAATAGCTGTTTATGTTGATAATGTGCAAGTTTAATACCACTTCATACTGTTAATTCTATTGTTTCATTAGGACTATTTAGCAGTGAATAGTGCAAAGTCTTGGGAACTTTTAGTGTTTATACTTTTTTTTTTCTACACAATAAATGTTTTGTGAAGCAATCCAGTGTTTTTGTTTAATCAAAAGGGACAATAGACTCAGATAAATTGGTCAAAGCACAACAAACAGTAGCTATCTTATCAATAGGGGATAGTTTATCCCCTGGGCGGGTAATTAGAGCCTGAATAGGCAGAATTCCTCGAAGAATGGTGTATTTTCTCCGCACTAGGCCAATCACACGCTCTACATGTATTCTGACATTAGCTATTTTGCGTGTGGTCTCAACCTCTGCTGCAGAAAGTTGTTTCTTTCCCCTGGTGAATGCCGGGATGTGGAGTTGGGCTTGATAGAAGCCAACACTGTCAGCAATATCAAATCCCGATCTGCAAGCACTATGTCCCCTGGGAGGAGCTTTCTCAATAGGCCAGAGTGTTCTGTCAGATGTTTGTCACTCACTCTCCCTCCCCAAGCCTTAGATATAAAGGAAACTACTCCTTGGGGAGTGATGCCAATGAGAAATTTTATTGTATTGTGGTGTTTGTAGTTTGACCAGGTCATTGCCCTTGCAATAAGGCTAGATGGTCGTTCAGTAAATACCTCAAAGCAGTCAATAATGACAGAAACTTTCTTGCCAAAATTGCGCTGAAAGACTGCAGGCATTGTTGCCTGTAGCTCCTCACGCTCTGGCCATTTAATTAAGAAGAATTTCAACCTAGTACTCATTACATGAATCCATCTATCAAAGATTCTACTAACAGTTGGTACAGAGACATTTAATCTAAATGCTAAATCTTGTAAGGAGGGGTTCAACCTTAATCTAACCAGAACTAGCAGGAACTCATTTAACTGGGGAAGGGCATTTTGACTGGTTTTCTTAACATGTGGAGCAATCATTCGAAAGATTTTCATCAACATTAAAAAATTAGGGATTCCAGTATAAAATTTTGTTTTCTCGTCGTTGTCCCTAAAACTCTCCTCGTCGAATTGAGATGAAGAAATTAGCTGCACTTTCATTTCACTCAGTTGTTGTTGTTGTAAGTCCTGCATATATTCATTCTGCATGTCCAGTAATTCAACAGTAATATCTGTCTGGCACTGTTGGTCCATAGTCTGAGGTTCCATGTCCACTAAATAAGAGATAAAAATGAAATTACTATAACAGTTTTTTATTTAAATATATATGTATATCATTCAAAAGGAACAGCTTTAATACAAGTACTCAGGTAGAATGTAATGTTATTAAAGTAATTAGCTTGATTTCTATCTATTGATTTTCATTGTGTCAATTTGTTGCTAGCTAGAGCTGTTCCATTTGAATGAACTAATAGCCTGAATTGAATCAAATTAAGAGGAAAGGAATCTCAAACTCAAATAGAAATTCCTGACTTACTAGGTATCTCAGATGCGCTGTTTTGTTCAGCCTCAAGTCTTTCAGCCTCCAGTCGTTCAGCTTCTAGTCTAGCAGTTTCAGCTTCAATCTTTCTTTTCTTTGCGTCTCTATCTTGAACGCGATCATTACGTCCCGTGGCTGTCTGAACGTCTTTTTCCTTGACATTGTTATGCCCAAGATTTATCGATGGTGCCCAATCGGGGTCTGTCGTAGATTTTAAATGAGCTGGTAAACCTAAGCAAAGAATACAGAACTGATATCAAAGTGAAATGTACGATTGACATGTTTACGACAAGCGGCGCGAACCCACGTGGAGGTCGTGGAGTAAGGCGAACATTCCGGCCGTAATTCCTAAGAAATATTATCACATTCAAGCAGCACATATCTTTTTCTCAATGTTATTTGTATGACTAACCTTTTATAAAATGATCGCTACAAACACGAGTGTTTTCAATGGGTTTTTCGTTTAGGTCGCTCCTGGAAATCCGAGCAAGCCACACTCGTCTTCGCTCTATGCAAAGCTTGCGAATTGCCTCTCCTTGCTTCGTTTTGATGCCTGGAAATCTGTAAAAACGATACTCGCCTTGGTGCCTGATGCTATTGTGCCCACAGTCTTTAACTGCACAAAGATAGCCCATTGAAAAAACACTTAAAAGGACAAAGAATATCGATGATCCGTGACCCAGCGCTTTGTACGATCCACCAGGCGACGGCTTGTTTATCCACCATAACTTTTTACTTCCGGCGTGCATAATTAGTGTGACGTCACGTGAAAACGAAGAATATTGAATCGAAGTAAAGTAAAATTATAAAGAAGCAAACATATTCAACATCTCGATCTCTTGTACTGATAAGTGACACACTGTTTATGATAACAAGTTAGCTGGGATTCGAGTTGAGATTTACGTTGTTTGATTTGATTTGATAGAAGCGGGAATACGTTTCAAAATTGTGTATGATGTAGCTTGTTCACAGCGGCCGATTAGTCGATTGCCGGTATGTGATGACATTATAAGCTGACGAATTTGAATGGTTGTATATAAAAAGACAGTGGCTTGTACTTTTATCATCTATTCCTTGCGTGCGAAAAACCTTAACCCTCAAATCGTGGTAGAGAGGAATCTCAAAAACAAGCAAGTGAAATGTTATTTACTTGAACGGATGATATTAAAATACGCTCGCAAGGAATTGTGGTTAAACGTACCGCCACCATCTTTTTCAGTTCGGTGGATTAGGAAACACTTATGAGAGATTATGCCAAACCGAGATAATTATGATTATAACTGTTGATTCAATTTGCAAGGCCTTTAATAAGATATTATTGTGTTTCGATAAATACTTTTATCTTGAGACATCCCGTTTCTTCCACCATAGCCTCTAATCCACGATTGAGATTCCATTTCACCTTCCTTTTTGTTGATTTCTTTTAAGCTAATGATCGGGGACGACTTCGATCCAAGTACCACAAATCAGTTTAAATAATTGAAAGTTCACCTGTCAGTAGAAGTCTTTGAAAGATATCACTATTTATTGGTCAGTACTGACCTATTCTGTACCGACTTTTAATAAATAGCCGAATTTATCTCCGTCAGATTACTAAAAAACTGTCTTAGGTGTGTCATTTGTCTCAATATAAATTAGTTTTTTTAAGATTAATGGACCACATCCGTATCAATATACTTTTTTGCGAACAATTGGGGATAATCCATCTGCCAAACCCATTCTGTTAAAAATTGAATCTCAGTAGTATAAATTAGGCGAAGCACGAAATTATATTAAAAGTGCCACGGTATTTCTACTTTTAATTTATTTCCTTACTGATTTCGAAAGTAATTTCATGCCACTGACTAGACAATTCGACCACAATTTGCTTTTATCCTGGAGCATTTACGACCCAAATCGCAAAAAAGCGGGCGGGCAACTTTAAGAATGTCTAGCGATTGACGTAAATTTCAAATCATGCATAATGCTGTGTTTTTCTTATTTCCTTGCATGTACAAACTTCTAATTGTTTTTAACAAATATTTGCAGAAATATTACTTCTTTCATTTGTCTTCCGAGACTGTGTCAATCTTATGACCGTTTATACATAAACATTGATAGCCGTAAAACGCCATTCTCCCTTATTTCAAAAGGATATGAGTTTGATCTACTTAATTTTTAGTTAATCATATATGCACTTTAACCGAGAATCTTTTCAGGAACCCTGAACTATGCGCGAAGGAACCTATTGGACAGTATGGAAACTTGTAACATCAAAATCTCAAGTCACCGAAAACATTTTTACCTGTTAACTTTGACTAGTGAGACCAATGATACCAACTGCAGATACAGGCGGTACTTCGGCAAGGAAATTAACATCCCCCACCTTCTGCCCTGTGCTAGAAACTCCACACTCGTTAAAGCTTCCTTGTTGCCTTCCTTTGCCAAAGAAACGTGTAAAAGAAGCCAGATGTTGCGCAAGCAAATAACAATAATAGCAGTACCGATCTCGCACAAGGCCTTTAAATAAATGAAGTCAGTTATTTTTTGCTCTCCAGTACAACCACGTGATTTGTTACATGTCGCTGCAAAGGGCCTATTTAACAAACAATGCTCTAATAGTGAGTTCGATCCGCAATCAAAGTTTGGGCTGACTGTGGTCCACGCGGTCAAATGAATGAAATGAACATTCAAGAAACTAGACTGGAAAACCCTTGAAAAGTATTGATTTTCCTCCAAGATACTAAATTATCAAAGAATACCAAAAGCAAGATTGAAAACGGGAGAAAAGATTTATGCATTTGTCTTTTGAATTGCACGTTTTTACTTGCCGCCTAACTTTACATACATATTGTGTCTGACTTTGACCTTTTGACCGTGGGTTTCAGAAACATTCATTATGAATTAGCACACAACACACGCGTTAAATCCTATATATTTTTATATCAAAAATAAAGACTGGATGGACTGATTATAAGTAATTAATATACAAACTGAAATCATCTTAAAATACCTGTTTTTGAAAATCTCTTGTGGTCTTTCTCTTTCGAATGACTATCTGTGCGAACATAACACGTGGAATTCACAAGCTTTATTCTTTATTTCTTTACTTCTTCGCTCCTTACGTACTTGTAGTTTATCAGTATGTAATTAGTTAGTGGTTCATGGATATGATGATTACGAAATATTGAATAGAAATATGGAAATCTGATCAAACACTGTAGTGCGTCTGGAACTGGTGTTTCATTGGATGTCAAAATGCATCCACCTGACCATAGTTAATAGAGTGGAATGGTTATGAAACCCAGCGACCTTCTTTGTTATATGTCTTTGTTAGCTTTTTTCAACCACTACCCTGCACAAAACACAATAGAAATTCCAATGTGTTAATCAATCAGCCAATAGAAACGTGTGAGTTCAGTCATTCAGGGGACGCTAATGAACCATGACCCTGCACAATCTTTTGTCTTGCCCCCTTCCAACATAAATCGCAGCGCCTTTGTGAGCCCCTTTGAAGTTTGCCGGGTTTCATAACCATTCCACTCTATTAACTATGACCTGACGAAGCTTCGAACAAGGGTTTCACCCGGTATCAAGACCCATGCATGTGACCAAATACACGTCCTTCATTGGATGATTATTGCATGAATTATTAATGAGTTGAGAAATGTTTATCACCGCCTGCCACGTTTTTCCTGATACCCTGGCCATTTTAAAATACAGGAGAGCCCAGTCAGGCACCCGCATCATGTCTACATAGTTGGAGAAGGTCTTCCCACTAATCAATTCTTTAAACGACCGTTTCACTCCTTTCTTCACAGCTACCAGAACAACTTGGCTTGAGGGTCCCCGAAAGCGCACATGTTGCCGAGAACAGTACACAAAGATTCACGGTGCTCCACACACACAGCATTTATACTTTCAAGCACCTGCTTAGCTCATTTCTTTACAAGAAATGGCTTCTCTGGAGTATGCATGAAGATCTTTATTCTGGCAAATCTCATTCGTATTCGGAGACTTTACCGTCGACGCATCAAACACCGTCACAGTCGATACTGGTTTCCCACCGGAATATTCCAATGTTGGACTCAATGGAAAGCACACCGTTTCTTCTTTAGTCTCGGAAAGGGCAGGTTCTAGATCTACTGGCGAGAGAACAGACAGCATTTCTATGTGTCTCGAAGGATTTCGGTATATCGGAGTTGATGCGTCTTGCGGAGGCATGTATCTCATTGCAGTCATTTTGGGCCACATACACTATTAGTATTAATACCGTTCATACAACTGAATTCGAAGTTCACGTTATTCAAAACAGTTTTGAAATGACTAAATTCGTCTTTCTTGAGGTTGGTGTTGTACTCCTGGTTATGCTGTAGAGTAACTCCTATCAACAACAACAACGACTTTATTTACATTTGGAGATTACAACTAAATTCGTTCGTTATTGAAATAGGTTACCTAGAGTAACTGAAAAGCTAATCTAACTAGGTAACGCAAGTATTAGACAATTTGTATAAATATATGCAGTCGGAAAGAGGACAATTAAACATAGATAACAATAAGTACAAGTACAGACATCTAGAGTAGACTAATGGATATTGAAAAGAGATAAACGTGATACATGCAAGCATTGTATATATAGAAGAATATATGAAAGGATTTACAGTCAAATAGTCATTATTGAAATATGTAAATTATACATGTAGCTATTGTAATTATTATTTAAGGTAGGAGTCAATAAAGTCTGCTTTGAGTTTTTTTTAAAGCTTTTTTGTTAAGGGCTTTGTTTTGTTCATTTATGGAATTCCAAATTAACAACACCTTGAAACCTTAAGTTAAATTTGCCGTAATTAGTTCGAATTTTAGGAAGACAGTAAGAGGATCTGGAAGCTAGTCTAGTGTTGTATGAATGTCTAGTTCTTACTAGTATAAAAAAAATATCAAAGGCGATAGGAAGTAATCCTGCATAGAACCGATAAAGAAATTGGGCATTATAGAAAAAAATGAGATTTTAAGCCTGTGAAATAATGGACCTGTATGTTCATCGAATTTGGAATAGGTGTTTAAGCGAATTGCCTTCTTTTGTAGAACAAGGAAGAGGATGAATAGTATATTGATAAGTATTTCCCCAGACCAAAGGACGAAGATAAGATTTCCGTTTGTCTTCCTTCCTTTGCCTTCATATGGGTGGAAAAATTGAAAGAAAAATTGTAAGGCACTCGGTCAAAGTAAAGTGGTTGGGGAGAGACGAAAGCTTAGATCTGAAGTTTGCCATCGCCAATAGAGTCGTAAAATGGACAATATGCCAACTGAGAAATCGGGCCATGTACTATATACTGTAAGTCATTACTTGTAAAAAGAACAAATTAACACGGCACTGCTATAAGCTGCTACAGTTATCGTGTGTTTACTTACAAATGTTGATTATTACTGGGCCACGTGCATTTAGGAGCGCCAGATATCATTTCGTAAAATATGCAAAATTTACCTCCAAAGTCTGTAAACCTTTTGTCAGCCCTAGAAAAACTTAATATCTCGGCATTTCAGTCAAATAAATGTTTGGTTTTAGCAAAATAATAGCTACGAATGACTCAAAACTTTGCTTGCGTTTCAAACTCTTCCTATGAAACGTTTTTCAGTGCCAGTCCCCCCCCCCCAAAAAAAAAAAAAATTTGCCATGTTCACATGCACATTGCTTTCTGATTGGTTGGTGGAGAAAAACTCGGCGTGATTGCCAATTAGAGTATGGAGCTGATTGGTTGATGGCGAAATATCCGATACAAGTTGCAAGGAAAGTTTCACAGTATAATAGCGCCTATAGAAAAGCAAGCAGTTAGTGTGAGCCTGCTTCAACCCCCTCCCCCCACAACACAAACCATACTCGCACAACGGGTGAAAATATAGCCTATTCATGCAATAACCATAAATGTTATTATAATATTGAAAATATTTCATTCAGTCCTAGGCTTGTTGGTCCATATGAAGTTGCTTTCACTGCGTCCATGTCATCCATTGCTGCTTATTTCTTGTGGCCCTGATATGTTCATTAATAAGAAGACACACACCACACTTGGTAAACCGGTCTGTTTGAAATGTGAAAAAATATATTTATTAAATACGTTTAGCATTCAGTAAATTAGTTTTTGTCATACGAGGAACAATCTGTCGAGCGATAATTCAATTAAGTCGAAAATTTCGCAAAAGCAAAACAAATTGAATTTTCATTTCGTAATTTCCGACAACTGTATGAACTTTGAATCTCAAGTAACTGCTATATGCAAGTCTTCTTTTTTTCATGTTCGTAATATATCTCGCATTCGTAAATACCCATCTGTTGACAGTACTAAGACTTTAGTTCATGCTTTTATTACTTGTAAACTTGATAATTGTAACTCATTACTATATGGTCTTCCTCAATGCCTAACTCATAGACTTCAACTTATACAAAACTGTGCTGCCCGACTTATGGTGACAGAGCTTTCTCTGTTTGCGCTCCAAAACTATGGAATGGATTGCCTGGACACTTGAGACTTGAGACCGATCTAATGTCATTTAAAAGTAATCTTAAGATCTATCTATTCCGTCAGACCTGTCCCATTTAGTCGAGCTATTTTTAGTTTTAAGATATATTCCTAATGTATATTTTTAATGTATATTTTAATGTTTTAATTATAATTTAGATTTGTTATTGTTATATACATATATATTCCTGTAAAGCGCCTTAGAACTTTTGGATCATGTGCGATATATAAATTTTATTTTTATTATTCATTTATGTAAAGAAAGAAATGCTTCTGCTTAATGTATATTGTACTTATTAGATAATATAATGTGCATAACAACGTGATTAAATAAATTTTACGGTGTAGTGACAAGCTAATGAAACTGTTGGTAATCAGAATTTAGTTTGTGTCACTTAAAGTAAAGTATGTTCGAGAGAAGTTGTATGTTTAGGAAGCATGGAAAAGATACATTGAAATCCGTTTACCCTTGGAATTATAATTTCTGGAAAATATTTCTTCCACATTCGATGAAATTGTGTAATGCTTATCAGTCTTGACGTGCTCGTTCCTTGTGCTGCTTCTCGTTACAAGCAATGTATTCTTTGTATGATCAAAGAAGCAGGTAATTCTTTTCGGTTAACATCCGGCATGCGATTTGCTAGCAAGTCTACTTGTTCGCGAAACCAAAGTTCCGCTTCTATGGGCCTTTTTGGATTTGACTAGCAAACCAACACGTGCATGAACGGCAGAACTTACACCACGGTTTAAATATTCGTACTTCCAGTAATGATATCTTTAAAAAAAAAATACATTTTCTTCAAGGCTTGATATGATTATTGTTGTGTTTCTCAGATGTAAGGCCAAACGGTTTATTTCCAAAGGTATATTACCAGTTAATTTGGGTATTTCGTCCTGCTACTACATCCTTGGAGGCATTAATTTTGCATTGATTGCAAAATAAGCTTTTTTTATATAAAGGGTATATTGTGAGCTCCTAAAACGAATTTCCATGGTATAGACAGGAACATACCTTCCATATGCCAATCCATGACTAAAGACCCACCCTTTTGGCAGACCTGCTTCCATTTAATGTAGTTTTTCATTTTTTATTCTATGACTTACGTCAAAGAAATTAAGAAGCCATTGTATTTGATCTTCGGTGATTTATCCTGGTACGTGACTCTGTATTTTAAGATTTCAGATCTTCCAAGACAGTTCTCACACAGTTTTTATTGCAGCAGTTTGTCTTCCTGTTATCTTTTATAACGATGCAAGCAACATCTTTCTCTCCTTGATCTTTTCTGATTTGGCAGGCCTTCCTTTTATTACAGCCGTCAATACTGTTGATGCTTGGTAGACACGTCAGTTATCGGAGTATCAGCCACATCCTTTAATATACAAAAAAACATAGTAAAGTTTGGTAGAGTACCTATATTACCGTACAACACAATACATGAATCATATGAACATAACGCAACAAACAATATGATTGCTGGTAAGTGCAGTGCTTACTCGGTGATCCAAGTGGGAGTGTCTCGTTAACAACGTTAGTAAGCTTTCTTTGGCCCACAAAAATCCCATATAATAAGGTAAATTAATACAATACAATACAATAATTTTATTAACGTGGTCAAGAACACTTAGCTATATAGGGGATGCTCCCATGGGAGCAACCCAGCTATTTTACAGGTTTGCCACAATAAAATGATAATTAGATAAAATATATATTATATAATAAGATAATTAGAAATATTACAACTCTAAAATAAGTCTAAATATTATTAAAAATATGAGATAACAATTTCTAAGGTGAATAATATTAAAATTAATATCGAGACAGTGGTTTAGTGCACACATGATATTCTATAAATCTAATCATGTGAAATCTAGTTTTGTTAGATTGTCTGGTATAGAGTTCCACAGCTTCGCAGCGGTATATCTCCATGATTTCAGGCTATATGTGGTAGATTTAACCTTAGGTATGCTAAGAATGGCGTAATTCCGATATGGATACTGGCGCATGTTCACTTTTAGTGACCTAAATACTGTACATAAGATTTTCATAAGGCTCTGGTTTACTAATGTGGTATGTCCTGATTTCTCTACTAATATTTCATATGGAGTTTGGTTATCATGATACAAATCGCAAGGCTCGTTCATTCAGTTTTTCTAATTTAGAAGTGGAATGTTTACTACAAAAATGCCAGGTTTCAGCACTATAATTAAAATATTTAATGTTAATACTCAAACGAGAATACTCCTACTAGATACTCCCAACTAGAGTGCTAGTGCAGGTGATAACGTACTCTTGTAATCACTTAAGGCGGAATTACAGTCAAAATTGGATCAAATTTGTAAAACCCATTTTTTAGAGCTGTTAGATAAAGCTTACCAGGCATGTTATACATCTATATAAACAGTAAGGTCTTGGCTATAATGATATGTACTAGTCATAAATATATAATTAACTGAGCAATTAGATTCCTTTGTTTACGATGAACAGTCAAATGACAGAACTTATTAAAAAAGAATACTAACAAGAATACTAACATTATAGCTATTTTAATGATTCAATAAACTTTTAGAATCCTTCTGGACTACTTTCCTGTTTTTCGTGAAATCTAAACTACGTGGGTTTACACCGAATTAAAAAAGGCTGTCACATGACATAGGTCATATAGAGAAATGGATTATGGTCAGTGATGATCAATTAAAATGATGCAATACCAGTACAAGTCATTGAAAGTTTGAGATACTTTACTGAATAGTGCCAGCGTTACTACTAAACTGCGTTTGTGCATACACATACATGTGCTACATAATTATAATTTTTGATTGGTCTTGCAATGACCTATGTAAGGACATTATACATTTATTTTAGACGCGTACAACATCACAAGCGATACGAGGCGCTGCGAGTCTGCCCTAAATTGAACTTTTTTGTGAGTTGAATGAAAAGAGTGTAGCAGATAAATATTATAAAAAATGATTGATGAGGTAATTAAAGCAAGTGCTTGTAAATATAAAGTTTACCAGATTTTGCACTCTAATAAGAGTCTGTCTTCCCCAAATTATTTTCTTGAGGAACAGTGACTTCCTTTTGGAGCAAATTCCTCCCTTATTCAGATCAGTCTTTCAACAAATTCCTTTGAAGAAGTAAAACACCTAACATCAAGTTTACACTATAGCAAAAGTTTCCTGCATTTAAAAACATGTACCCTAACTGCCCACAATGGGTGCTCACTAATTTAGGGTGTTCAGAGCTTAAGTCACTAATGTAGGGTGATAATAATTAGCCCTAAAACCCTAAATTGTGATTAGCTCTAAACACCCTATATTAGTGACTAGCTGTAAATGGACTGACCCTCTAAACACCCTAAATTAGTAAACGCCTATTGTTCACGGTAAGGTTTTTTTTATGTGGGGTTAGCTAGGGTTTGGATTAATTAGCTCACATGCAGGATATACAACATCTACTAATATATGCACAAAGGCAAACAAAAGCCAATCAGAGAGAAGACATAAAAATTATATTCGCCAGCAAATATTTCATTTATTTTATTATCGACGGAAAACTGTCAACCTGCACCCAACCTGCACTTTGTACCATCCGACGGAATCATAATTAGATCAGCATGTTTCATTTTATAATAATTGTTGTCAATCACAAATTATATGTCATAAAAATATTAATGTTCAAAGCTCAAGCAAATAAGATATATTGTTACATATATATAGCCATCAGTTTTCCAGGCACAACACATGCATGCTCTCATTGGTTGAACAGGGGTCACATGCAGCCATCAATATTCAATGTATCCCATGTGGGCAACAATTAGTCAATTGTTGCACGCCACATGTTCACATTGTGACAGAAGATGGTGTGATGTGTTGCATGCGCCACTGGTTAGCTAAAGGTTGGACATATTGTTTACCTAGATATAATATATCTTCATCAAAAGCTGGCCATTTTCGTCAAAAGAAAGCATTCAAAATGGAACCTGAGTGAGCTCCAAAGAAACTGAATTTACATCTTTATCATGCACGAGAGAGAGAAATATGTAGCTATTAAAAAAAGGATGCAAGAAAGACACAAAATGATACTTAAAATGCTGTAGCGTGTGTTGAAAAGCACATTCCCAAAGAGAAGACAATGAACTTCGCTCATATCAGGTAATTAATATGCACACCTTTGCTTCTAGTAAAACTGATGTCTATATAACAAATAACCCAATGACTGGCCCCGAGGGAATCAGTGAGTTTTGTTTCCCTCAATCCTCAATGTTCTCAACTCCGTCTAAGGGAATATCAAGGATCTTGGGAAAACAAAACTCACCATTTCCCTCGGGGCCATGCTGTCATTCAGTGTTTATTTTTGTAGACAATAAAAAATCAATAAAGAAAGGAACAGATATTCCGAGGTATTTTTAGTAGAATTCGAGAGCAGATTGGTCAAGTGGTTGTACCTGCTCGAGAATTCTCCCAAACTTACCAAGGTTTGCATGAGCGTGTGGAAACATGGAAGATCTGTTTTATATTTCTTTTATAAAATAATTTGACAGAAAAATAAAATTTTGAAGAAAGCATGCACTTACATTTGCGTACGGTTTGATGTCATTTCCATGTTTGCACATGCTAATGAAAACATGGCTATAAGCCAATGTGCATACTATCTAAATTATTTTATAATTTGTTATGTTAATTAATATTACTGGCATCGTATACATGTACAATGTACCAGTTAAAACATAACATATATGACAATTGAATGTCATACCCGGCCTTTCACTGATGAGAAATCTTCAAAACCAGAAACAAATGACCTCTCAGAAGCACCAGGCATTCGCTTCTGTAGTAAGTCCCAATATTAAAAGAGATTCTGGTCAAAGAGGTGCCACACATTCGTTGGAGTACCAGGCCAAAATCCCATTCTAATGACATCATTAACATGTAACTCAGATGGTACCTGCTTGTTACAGCTAGCACACTTGAAATGGGACACCATGTCGAGATCATAACAACCTTAAATTAACAAAACAGTACTAATATTAAGAATATATATACTGTCCAGGACTCAGATTTGAGGATTAATATGTTAAAAATTACTCAAATCCCATCCTTTCCCTATCCATCCATATCATCAACTAAAGTAATTACCACATTGATCCAGAACATATATTTATCAATATAAGTATAATATTTAATATTAAAATTATAGGGGGAGGGTCACAAAATTCTGGGTGCCGTTTAGGGGAAGTCAATATATAATTATTATTTATAAGCTTGGGGAATTATGGTTTGGGGAGGGGCACAATTTTTAGGCCTGAGTTTATAAAAAACTTAGTAGCCCTGTCTCCTCCCCCCCCCCAATAATTACTAACCACTCCTCATTTCTTTAAGTACAATAAATACAAATGTAGTGAGGTTTTCTGGTGAAACTACACGTATATACATGTACATGTAAGCATTTAAGGCCAAGTCTGTGATATGCTATCTTTGATTTCAAGACCATTAGCGTTTTCTTGCTGGTATTACTAAGTAATAAGTCATATCCCCAACTAGTTCACTTATGGCCCCTTTTTTTCTCCAAAAATGTGTGGCCTCTCAGTACACTCACAGTAGTTTGGAATTTCTCTAAACCTGTACAGAAATTGATGATACAAATCCATTGGATAAAACAATATTATACAGTGTAACAAGGCAAAAATAATTATGTTCTGCCAAGTATGGCGCGTTTTCAGGGTCAAAATTAAAAGTGTTCCATTCGCTGCTCTTGAAGTTAAATGTCAACCATTTCCTGTTCAGGAAACTAAAACATAATCGTTTCTTTGGCTTTGAAACATAAACTTTCGGCGTTTTCTGATGATGGAAATGATGTTCGACATTTTCTGTTCAGGAAACTAAAACATAATCGTTTCTTTGGCTTTGAAACACAAACTTTCGGCGTTTTCTGATAATGGAAATGATGTTCGACATTTTTGTTTGAAAATAATACCTTTCTTCACTAAACTTGCGAGTGGCTTGTTTGGCTCTTACGTTACTCTTGTCGCATTGTATGGTTCTCTGCTGGTTTGCAACCCAAACATTTCCGCATTTGGTTTTATGAATGTGCATGTTCTGACTGACACGTTATTGATTTCCGGTGCTCTTGTTACACACCCACGCTTTCCAGATTCTCTGCTGAAACTTTCGGCATTTTCTGACTTCAAATTTCCAACAGGCGTTCCTCGTATACCCTCAGACACTAAAATCTCTGCGAAAGCCTGGTAAGGGCAGCCTAGTTCCAGGCGTTCTGACCGG
The DNA here is from genome assembly GCA_030867875.1 of Actinernus sp. WN-2022. Classification (NCBI taxonomy): domain Eukaryota; kingdom Metazoa; phylum Cnidaria; class Anthozoa; order Actiniaria; family Actinernidae; genus Actinernus; species Actinernus sp. WN-2022. The sequence goes on from JAOWCC010000809.1 coordinate 57,844, forward strand.
GCTCCCTGTGGTAATGCCCAGCCTTCGACATCGCGCTCGGCTCACGGCGAGGAACGCCTGGGACTAGCTGTGGTAAGGGATTTTAAAATGGACGAACGTGAAAGGTTATTTAGCTATCTTCGCCGTACTTTAATCGACCTATCAAGAAGGCTTTCACAAGATACTGTCAGTGAAGATGTGGCAGACTATGTCCTGTTTCGTCTCGAGCAGATTGTAAGGCATTTGGTGCGACTGGCGGGCCGAATAGCGGCGATTGAGACCATACAGACCTCACTGAGCAGGGTCATCCAAATTCTTTCGGAGGCGGAAAGCGGGAGCTCGTCCAGTCACCGAAATGCAGTTGCCAGTGGCTCTGGGATGGTCGGTAGACCAAGATTTGAGATTCCTCGAGAACAGCTCGAGTATCTCATCGAGTTTGACATTGGAATCCCTGACATGGCCAGAGCCCTTGGTATAAGTGTGAGATCATTTAAAGATCATTTAAATTTCGGGTTGCTGGACGGCTTTCCATAACTTATAATTTGTAAATCCGTTCGTAGATGCACTGGATAATAAAGATGGCGTCTATTATGCAACCATGCTCGCGAGTTGACCTTTGGGAGGGCGCGCAAAGCACGCTGGATCTCAGTCTCGTTCCCAGAGCTCCTCGGCATGATCGAGGTATACGAGGAACGCCTGTTGGAAATTTGAAGTCAGAAAATGCCGAAAGTCTGGAAAGCGTGGGTGTGTAACAAGAGCACCGAAAATCAATAACGTGTCAGTCAGAACATGCACATTCATAAAACCAAATGCGGAAATGTTTGGGTTGCAAACCAGCAGAGAACCATACAATGCGACAAGAGTAAGGTGAGAGCCGAACAAGCCACTCGCAAGTTTAGTGAAGAAAGGTATTATTTTCAAACGGCGAAAATGTCGAACATCATTGCCATTATCAGAAAACGCCGAAAGTTTGTGTTTCAAAGCCAAAGAAACGATTATGTTTTAGTTTCCTGAACAGAAAATGTCGAACATCATTTCCATTATCAGAAAACGCCGAAAGTTTATGTTTCAAAGCCAAAGAAACGATTATGTTTTAGTTTCCTGAACAGGAAATGGTTGACATTTAACTTCGAGAGCAGCGAATGGAACACTTTTAATTTTGACCCTGAAAACGCGCCATAGCCAAGCACTGGTGGATGAGTTCCAACGCAGGGCCCTGACAGGCCCCTTGTTACATGTAGATGAGTACAGTGACATACTATTAAAAGTTCATCCCAAAAAATACATCATTTTGGTCATAATGATATTTTGTTGCCCTCCAGTATTACAACCGCATGATATATTATATCCTTCAGAAGGTCCAGTACACAATTATACAACAAGTCTGGGTGGCCAATAAATGAGTATTCAAACTACTCAAGATAAAATAAATAATATTCTATAAATTGTTAAATGTTCAACAGCATGATCATAAGAACAAACCTCGTAGTGTGATAACTATGTGTTGACCAACTCTGTATATTACTTCCATTTCACAACCACATGTACATGTAGGGCAGTTATCAGAACTGACTGGCAAATGACGATCTGAAGACATAAACAAGATCACTTCATGATACTGTATAGTAGATATGCTGTTGAATCACCTGATACATATAACTTGAAGTTCATATAATTATGATGTCTCAACAGACAAGAAAGGAATTGAGACCAAATAAAACAAGCAAAACTTAGGCCCCATCCACATTTGAAAATGCCAATTTTTGAAAATGGCATTGTTTGGATGGTGCCTTTGTTTACATTTTTAACGATTAATAATAAAAATGCATATACATGTAAGGATGTAGGATCCAACAAACATAATTAGAGTGTACTGATACATATACCCTCTCATTACCCAGCCCAATCATTATACAAATTAAAGGGGTATTGAAGAAAGTTGTCTATCATTTTGTTGCATGACTCTATGAAAAGAATTAGTACCACCAATTAACTAGCTGCATGCTGATAAATCCACTAGTGTATGTAGTACAAAGTAGCTGACGGTCAGTAAAACGTATTTCAATATTGTACAATGTATGTCACACAATAATTAGCAAAGAAAACTAATCACACATCCAGCAAAACGAATACACAATGGTTCACAATAAATATTGAGCCATTATAGGCTAGCTTTTCGATACTGGAGAGTCAACATGGTAAAAGTAATTTATTCCTGGTACCTGACGTCACAAATTAAGAGAATTGAGCAGTTAATCCATAGACATATCAGAAGTTGTAAGGCAGTTTTTGAGATTTTCGTTTTTCAAATGCGAACACAATAGATTGAATTATGGCCTAAATAAGGCTTCATACATGTATATTTATATTATAGAATGATCAATTTGTAGAGCTACATGTAACATAGATTTTTGACTATATTTCGCCTTTAAACATTAATAAAATGTATATGTAAGATTGATGTCTGAACTTTATAATAAACTAATACTTTAAATTGTGTTGCAAGGACTGGAGTTATTGATACTTTGAAATTGTACACTGACTAAACAAACTTTTTGACACTTACTGATTCCAACAAGATTACCCTCAGCATTTACAGTCAGTGTTGGCTTAACCGACTGATAGTATCCACCACTACACAGTACTTCCCTGTCATGCAATGGAAAATGCCTGTGTTGTTCAGTGTCACAAGAAATGCAGAGCACCTTGAAGCTCACACACTCAGAGCAACGGATGACAGCTGATTCCACATTACATTTCATGCATCTCTGAATATCAGGTGCATGTCTGCATAGCATGGCCTCAAACAATGATTTCCGTGATTACTCCCAGCTGCTGTTAAAAGTCTCCATTCTCTTTCCCCACTTCCTCTCATTGAGATTATCCCAGCTGGCCAAAAGCACATCTGCTGCCTTGAGAAGTTCGTCAAAGTCATCTTTAAAAGGATAACAATACACACCAAATACTAAAACAATTATGTATACCAATAATATATAATTACACGCAGCTGCATTTTGCACATATTGAAGTTTCATAATCTCATGTTTTGGCAGGCCGTATAAAAGCGAGTTACAATAATCCAACTTGGAACTAACAAATGCATGAATGAGAACCTTGGCAGTATTCGAAACTAAGATATTTCCTAATTTTAACAATATTTCTAAGGTGGTAAAAGCCAGACTTATCAATACAATTAACTTGGTAAGACATGGACATAGTGTCATCAAACACAGCACCAATATTACGTGCGCGATCCGACGGATATATGATATCAGAACCTAGAGTAAGAGAAGTTAGTGAAATATGTGGACGAAATCTAGAATGTAACAGCAGAAGCTCAGTTTCATCCTTATTCAGTTTAAGCTTGTTATAAGTCATCCATTTGTCAATATCAAGTAAACAACACAACTTTCAATGCTACGCTGTGCAATAGCAAGTTCCTGATCATCATTGTAAGTGAATGTAGTATAAAGCTGTGTATTTTCCGCATAAAGATGAAACGACATACCACACTTGTGTATAATGTCGGAGGATGTATACAACTAACATTATGCTAGCATCTGTTTGAGGGAGCTATGTCTCTGCTGACAACCAATGACTCAGACACGTGAAATGTCGACTGAAGGTAATTAAATCAACTGTATTGATCGATGCATACAAAATTGTAGACAATGCTGTACATATTGGTGATGCAAAAAAAACACCACTGAATTCTATTTTTTACGTATTGCGGCCATCAAAATTCTATCAAGATTTAAAATATTACTGCATGGTCATTAATAATTGATGATTAGGAAAACAAAGGAAATGAATGTGTACTAGGTAATCTGTAAATCTGATACAGATTCCTCCTGATTTACATAAACTTTTGCTTTGATTTTCACACCCGAAATAGGTCGTATATATATAGCTAAAATAACTAAAAAGAACATGACTATGATTATCATATACATTGTACATACACATATAAACGTTAGATAAATTATATGTATGCATAATTATTGTCCCTGTATTTTATCTGATTTACAAACTCATCTCCAGCATGAGTTTGTAAATCCAATAAAATATGCCCACTCTATCATTCTGTACCTTATTATTTAAACATTATCTAAATTTGATTTCATTAGACCATAGTTAATAGAGTGGAATGGTTAGGAAACTCAGGGACCTTCTTTGTTATAGGTCTTTGTTAGCTTTTTTCGACCACTACCGTGCACAAAACACAATATAAATTCCAACATGTTAGTCAATCAGCCAATAGAAACGTGTGAGTTCAGTCGTTCAGGGAACGCTAATGAACTATGATAGTGCACAATCTTTTGTCTTGCCCCCTTCGAACCTCAATCGCAGCGCCTTTGTTAGCCCTTTTGAAGTTTGCCGGGTTTCCTAACCATTCCACTCTTAACTATGATTAGACATATAAGATACAATATACATCATCCAATCTGTATGTGATTTACAATAATTTAGCTGAACTTAAATGGCACACCATTGTCAATCAACCTGACATATTTTCCACTCGTATTATATCTGTTAATTAAATGATAGAACCAGGTTTTAACTAAAAAAAATCATCACCATCATTAATCCAGACTCAAAAAAGTTGTTATGCAAATCTATATGAAGGCTGATAAAAAAAAAAGAATCTATAGGTTTTATGGTTTTAACTTTTTTTATATTTTTGGAGGAGGTGAGGGACAGGAAGGAGAAAATCACTTAATTACTATTCTTGCAATTACAGTACACACATTTTGTCACAACACCTCAAGTTAATGGCCAAAACCATGCAAGATAAACTGCCTGAGACTATAAGTTAATATGATTGACATGAATTTACACAAACCTGATAGACAAAATCCAAACCATTTTGCTGCTCTGTATTCTGCAAGCAAGTACCAGAGGGAAGGTCATCATCTTCATCACCATTAGCAACTACTGGTACATTGATATCTGCTGCAAGAACAAAATGTAGAGATAAGACTGGAATTTAGCATGTCGGTATAAGACGCTGTAAACTAAACATTATTTCAAAAGACAATCAGAACTGCCTGTAATTGCTACTTACTTGCACATCATGCTTAAATTCAATGTGATTTATCATTAAATTTTAATAATAATAATAATTTTAGTGGATCTTAAATGCACCTATTAATGTTAAATCTGAGAAGGGGAGAGGGGCAAGGGGCAAGGGGTAAGGATTATACAGGCAGGTCTATCCAGCAAAGAATACAAATTTTGACATATGCTGCCTGCCCCAACGTGGGAAATTTCAATATTATTGACCAAGCGTCATAACTCCTGCTTTGACCAAGATATTCAATCGCTCACTTGAGTCTTCTACATTCCCTTCTATCTGGAAATTTGGTAAAGTTACAGCTCTCTTCAAATCTGGTGATCGAAGCAACGCCAACAATTACAGGCCGATTACAATCCTCCCGACAGTTAGTAAGATCCTTGAGAAGGCAGTTCATGCACAAGTATATAATTACCTTATGGAAGAAAAGATCCTTACACCCAGGCAGTTTGGCTTCAGACCTAAACTCTCAACAGAGATCGCTCTTACTCATTTCACCGATACTATCCTTGGGAATATGGACAGTGGTCTAGTAACGGGTGCTGTTTTCCTGGACTTGTCAAAAGCGTTTGACACTGTTGACCATACTATTCTCTTCAATAAACTAGTAACAGCTGGCTTTTCTGACACAAGTGTGAACAGGTTCAAGTCCTATCTATCTAACAGAAGCCAACTTGGCAAATGTCTCTTCCTCTCCCAAGAAAGTTCCTGTCGTAGTTCCTCAAGGTAGCGTCTTAGGACCACTACTATTTCTTGTTTATGTAAATAACTTACCCTCATGTGTTAATTACTGTGAGGTGTCCCTCTACGCTGACGATACAGTAATTTACTGCTCTTCGACTAATGCCCAGAAACTTAAAGGTAAATTGAACGCTGATCTTCTGTCCATATGTCAATGGTTTAACAGCAATCTCTTGACACTGAATACATCTAAATGCCAGTTCATAATTTATGACAGCGCACGCAAGCTCAAGGATTTCAGAGAGGTTTCACTAACCATAAATGGCTCTGCTCTTGACCGAACTGACTCTTTTACATATTTAGGAGTGACAGTCAGTCAGAACATGAGTTGGTCAGAACACGTGGATAGAGTCAGTAATAAAGTCAATCAACGTCTTGGCATCATCCGCCGGGTAAAGCATTTGCTGCCCTTGCATGTGCGGCTAACTCTCTATAAATCTCTTGTCCTTCCCTTGCTTGACTATGCCGATATCGTCTGGGGAGATAAGAATAATACCGTCCTCATGGATCACCTTCAAGTTCTTCAGAATAATGCTGCTCGACTTATGCTCGACTTTCCCTCAAGCTCTTCTGCATCTCAAGTACTCGAACTATTAAACTGGAAACCACTGTACCTTCGACGGCGCTATCATCGCTGTATTACTATCTTCAAATGCTTAAATAGCATGGTGGACTTCAACTTTAAATTAAAGAAGAATCACGACTTTCATACATATAATACACGCCGTCAGCACAATCTACATTTGCCATTCGCACGTAGGAATTGGGGACAACAGAAGTTTACCTACCATGCACTATTAGACTGGAACTCTTTAGACTCTGAAGTTATACAATCAACTACATTATCAATTTTTAAATCTTACTGGCACATAACTTAATTTCATAATAATCCTTGTTATATTTCTATTTTATTTCAACCATTTATCTTTTCTGTTTTCCATATATTAGTGAAATATATATTTTTTAAACAGGACCTCCCTGAAAATCACAAATTGTGAGTGGAGCTTTCCTGTCAAAATATTATTGTTATTATTATTATATAAGGGCTTGTTTTTTTATCTTTGAATGCACAGGAAGGAAATTGGGCACACGATCGGATTTTGGGCATGCAACCGTGCTTTACTATTCTCCATTCCCCACACAACCAAAGAAAAAAAGATAAAAAAACAAAGATAAAAAAAACATAAGCCTCTGCTGAGGAGAGCCAAGGGAGGGGCATTTGACTTTTATTGGGAGAGAACATGTTAAACCCACCCCTTGCTCACTTTCACGCCCTCCTGACCCACCTTGGGCTTTAAACATTCATAGATGCATTGAGAGCCTGCCCGGAAGGCCCAATATGTCCTTGCTCTACAATTACCAACAGTAATGTAGTGTAGTGTAGTGTCTTTGTAGTGTAGTACCATACTTTGCTGTCTTTTGATTATGATATCAGTTTACAAAATTATGTGCCGTTGATATTCAATATTTTCTCTCAAAATTCAGTGGAGTCTACTTTATCTGTTGATTTCCATTTCTCGGGAAATCAATGATTTTCCGATCTGGGTCCCGTTCTTGTATTCAAAGGGTAGATATCGCTATCCATCAGTAAATCCCTATCCTATTGGATAAAATAAGCTAGTTTGGTAAAACTCATCCACTGGAAAGGGATTTATCCAGTAGCTAGCATTATCCACCCTTTGAACACTGAACCGGACCCATATATCGTTGTCTCTATAAGTATAATTTTGAGGAAAGTGCCCTGTACTGCTGCAGCTGATATAAGTGATAACCAGAAGTGTATCTGTGTTTTGTTTCTTCGCCTTCGTAGTCTGATGAGTTTCGAGCAATCGTGGCAATGTCTAAATTCACTGAAAACATGTTGAATGAAAATAACAATTAACACCTAGCACAATAAGGACGTAATAGCTCTCCCCCACTGCCCAGTTATGCAGCAAATTTTACCATTATTCAAGATTACAGATTATTTTAGTACGCACCGGTGCACTATTATTTCCGAAATTATTATGGAATAATTTCCGCCATGATTTGCTAACTTTAGCCGTTTGGAATTTGAAATAAACTTACAACCTGCTGCCAGTATTGTGCTGGATTTTATACTCACCGATGCCGATGGCGGCAGCACGAGTTGTTCTGTATGGTCTGTAGCGCGAACGATAAATTCTACGCCCAGTAATAGGATCTCGCTTAAACTCCATTACGACATCTTTTTTTCCCTTGCTGGTATTTCGTTCATCAAGGAGTCTTGAAAGGTCAGCCAAGATATCCGCCGATGGTTTCTTTTTTTTGCTCCGTTTTTCCTTTTTGTACTCGCCGTCCATCATTTTGTTTTACTGATAAGCCAAAGGAGAAGCGACGAGCATCCAAGCCTTGATTAATTTGCGTCGTTGCATTAGCGATTATTGGTAATTGAAGAGCAAGAGCCACTTACTGATTATTGGTAATTGTAGAGCGAGGACATGTTGGTTTTTAAAGGAGTGTCAAAAATGTTTTGTATTTGCGTTTACTAAGCTGAGAAAATCATTCAACCAATCAAATTTCAAAGAAAGACCAAACACCTTTGCAACATTTATCCTTTTTTTGGCAGACATCGCATTCTACAAGAAAAAAGAGGAAAATGTAAAAATGATTAGCCAGTTGTTAGACATGTTAAGATCCTGTTGCTTTACTGTCTTACTTACTTGGTATAGAATAAGGCACTTGGTACGACGAAGTTATTGCGATGACTGACACGTTTTTTTGGATGTACTTAAGGGCCTGTATTTTGTCCCAAAATGAACAAAAATTATTTAGTAAACATCCCTTTGGTAAACAAGGGTTGTAACTGCTGGGAATCTAGAGGTTGCTGCTTACTCAAATCTCAATAACTAAATCACAATTTCAAGTAATCGTATAAATCTTCTGGCTAACATATGAACAGCATAACAAATCATAAACGTTCTGTAATTGACTTGAGCATAATTATTTTACCCTAGCAAGCGTTTGATTTGCAACGATCAAGACTATAACTTATATCAACTAGACAGTATATAGAGAAAATATAAATTGAACATTAACAATGGGGATACTAATTAGGTCTAACACAAGTCCCTAAGGGTAGGGGTTCCCTCCCAATCATTCAGAGACATTGTTCTCGTCCGCAAACATGCTCGGACTCGCCTGTGTATAGTGTTCATCTAATTGATTGTCTCTGCTATCGTCCTCATCGACAATGGGAGGCGTGATGTGCTCGTACACGCTCGGAACGTCATTAGTCTCGTCATCCGAGATGTAGGGTGTTGTCTCACTCCCGAGTATTCGGGGCTCTTTCGCTAGTGACCAGTCCCAACGTCTGCCCTCAAGGAGGTTCTTTGAAATTATGAGCGCACCTATCGGATCTTGCTCTAACACTTTCCTTCTCTCTTTGTCACGTGTGCACAGGCGTTTTGCGGAGGGGTACTCTTCGCTATCGTCTCTATCACTAACGTGAATATCACGTTTCTTGGGAGCGTACTGAGTGGGAATACTCGGCATGGAATAACTGCACCCTTCTTCTTCGCTCTCGTTGTCAGAACTCTCTGCTTCGTTTTCCTTGGCTAAAATAATTTGTGTCTCCATAGTAACGGGTTTAACTTCTTTTTAATGTCTTTGAGCCAGGGCTGAGTTCCCAGGTTGGTAAAGCTCATACATCTATTGCTGTAAATCACGTCGTTCCCGACGAAACACCAAGGGAAGCCATTGCAGGATATCAACACCGGTGTTCTTTGAACTTCAACAGGGCTTTTTTTTTACCTGGACCAGACAGGTATCGCCACCTAAAATTTGCTAATAGGTTACAGTCTGGTCGGGCCAATTACCGCTTCCTCTATTTTGATGATGGACACATTCTCCACCCCCATGAAACCAAATGTGGTCGAGCTATTGTTCGTGACATTGGCGACTGCTTCAGAGGCGTTACTAATTGAGTTGAGAAGGATTGTCTTGCCCGTGTTAGAGTCTCCCTGCAACAATAGACCATTTAGCTTGGGCAGGGGTTTATCCACAATATTGTGGATACATTGAGTCAGTTCCCAGGGGTCAATTCTATTTTCTGCACACCAACGGTCCACGATCTTCATAGATCTTTTGACCCCGTAATAAGCGCTATTGTCCTCGTTATAGCCACTCCAGTTTAGCATAGATCCATCCAAGACCTCCCCATGCTCTCCATATACATAATGTCCCTGACTAACTCGAATTTACGATCGAATAACGCAAGACCTTTAGCCATATGGTTGTCGAATAGGAAGCGCCAGCGCTCCCTATCCGACCTGCAATACGCTACGAGTTTGCCTTTTGACTTGCAACCTCCGGCTTTCATCAGTTGGATTATCTGCCTGATGTTATCACCTTGCTTAGTTTTATCTTTGTCAGTGGTGATGACAGGAGACTCTTTTGGTGCTTTCGACAAGCACCATCTTGTTCGTTGGAGGACGATGAAGTGGTTTTGGGTTGAGTGTTGTTGACGCAGTTTTCCCACGCTGCCGCTAGTTCTCCGCTCACAAACACGAGCTCTTGGGGAGGTTTGTGTAACGATAGAAATCGTCAATATTGCTATAGCATGGCCGGCTCTTCACAGGAACGCCTCTTGTAAAGCTTTGAATGGGCGACGTAGGTGGATTTTCCCGTGGCGTCTTTTGGCACTCCCTTTAGGATTACGTGGTTGCCACGAATGGAGCAGTCGGGATACTCGAAGTGCTTCACGACAATATATGGTACGTCGCATAACTTAGCAAATATGTCGGGTATGCAATAAAATACATCCACCCCGATAACCAACGTAGTATAACTCGCCATCTTCTCATCATTTACTGCTCGCACTGATTTACTGACTTACTGGACGCTCTATATATAGCGAGAGTATCACGCCTTAAACATGCCCGGACGACTTGCTCCTGTCGGAATCGCGTTAGAACCCCAACCAACGTCTTGGTGAGATCCGGCCCCTGTAACAGCTGGTCGTTAAGGGAGGAGCCCCGGTACCTAGCTGAGCAATCGAACACGACACGAACCTTGTCGGGCTTCTTGCAGACGTTCCTTTAGTAGTTGGAGTCTATGTTCTGCTTGTGAGCGCGGTCGTTCGCAATTAGTTCGGAGTCCACATGACAAGTCAACTCGTTTCGTCCTTTGCTAGTTTCACTTCTACAGCAAACAAAATCTTGAGAAATTTCATTTTAAAGCGTAGGATTTCAAAAAATCGTCTTTCCATTCACTTCTGATGCGCCAGCGTTTTCTGTGTTGTTCTGTTAGTTTTAATGTTCACTTTTCAAATCAGCTTTGCTCTGAATTCAGTACAGTGGCCATGTTCTTTGCAAAACAGGTAGCCAAAACAGGTGAGGTGTGAGATTTAACAAGTCTCTAATAGGCTCGGAGAAAATGAATAGCGTTCCTGTTCATTGTTATCCTACAGACTTGTTCGCCGGGTATTTTTAAAAGTCAAGTCAAACACCAACAGTTATCAACGTTATCGTCTTAAAAATGGAGATCCTTTGGATCAACCCAATGTATTCACACGTTTGAAAGCTAAGTAAGTCATGTGAATGCTTCGAGTTCGAGGCTATCATCTGCAACCAAGCTCTAGGTATCCTGAAAAGTAATTATTGTTTTAAAGCCTTCGTAGTGATCATTTGTAGTGATCGTTCTCTGTATTCTTATTCCGGATTACGGTCACCCTAGGACTGCGCTCACTGTTCTGAATTCAAAGCAAAGCCGATTTAAAAAGTGAACATTAAAACTAACAGAACAACATAGAAAAATGGAAAGGCGAATTTTTGAAATCCTCAGCTTTAAAATGAGATGTTTCTCAAGTTTTTGTTTGCTGTAGAAGTAAAACTAGCAAAGAACGAAACGAGTTGACTTGTCTATGCACTCAGACTGAGACGATGACTTTGGGTTCGCGCTATTTAAATATTCTTCCACCAGAGAATGAGGGGGCGGAGCTTAGAATGATTCAATGCCTCCATTTGTTCAACTTCGAATACTAATGATTCAATTTCGAATAATGATGAGTTACAGGTCATCAGAAATAAATATTAATGAGCGATATGCTCCTTATCAAACTACCCAGCAAAGTTTCCAACTGTTCGTAGATGCCTTGACGTTTAGTTTTTCAACTAAGAACTGAATATTAACCATAAGAAAGCATTTTCCGCTTACAACAGAAACATTTCTATTCAACATCGAAGTTAGAAAGATTGAGATTGGCAGTCTCCCATACAAAATTGCGTAAAATGTAGCAGAACTTTAAGGATGATTTCCAACAACTAATGTGTAGCGTGGAAAGTAACGAAAAGTAGGATTGAGTAAATATACATGTCAACAGCAATAAGCAGCTTACAACAGGTCGAATTCGCAAATGGTCGAGAAGAAAACAGCGAAAACCAAGCTGCACTTTGACCATTTTCTTTGTTATTTTCCAGTCAGAATTCGAACTTGCCGCGGGTAGGCAGTGTCGGCACTGAGCCCTAATTAGATTGGCACCTCAAAGTGTCCAGCCATTCTGCCCTATGTAAGAGAAATATATTTTTCCCTTCATAGGCACTTTAACCATATTATAAATACACTTGTTTCCTTTAAGTGACTCCTATTCGTTACTAACAAATAACGGTTATTTATGGAATAAAGGTACAACAACATACTTCGGCTTCTCAGTATTAATTTTATTACAAAAATCAAAATCAAAATTAAATTTGACATTAACTACATCCAGCAGTCCATATGGACTTCTGCTACATCTCATGACCAAAAACAGCGTTGTAATAAATTGACAGGAAAATGCCATTTATTTGAATGTTACTTCAGTGATTAACTAACAATTAAAGTCGTGAATCGGGTTGCACCAAACAAGGCATTCAAACATTGTTGTACAGTGTTGACTGTTGAATCCTGATAATATTGAACAAAAGAATGCTAGTCCGGCCAACAACAATAATCTTAGAACGTTTAGGTCTGGCTTATCAATATCAACTTCAGTATGTCGACGTAAGTGTTAGAGCAGGTTTCAGTTGACTGTAGTAAAACCAGCAACGAACCGATGTCCATCGGCGAGACATCTGAAGCATTAACTTATGGTCCTTGGCTATGTCCCATCTGCGGCTTACTGCCACCTCTTAAAGCTGTCACATGCCCAGATTTCATGTATCTCATTACACACCTTGCACTTCTTATTATATCTCTTCTTGGGACTAGGTTCGGGTCGAGTAACAAATGTACTCACAGCTGAGGTCTTCTCTTTCTTATTACATTCCTTAAGGACTCCTGTTATAGTCTCAGAAGCTGTAGTTAGAAACTCTGACTCTCTGTCAATCAATCAATCAATCAATCATTTATTTATACACATAACGCCTAGGAGCTAAACAACTCGTTAAAACGCGCACGTGTTTCTAAATGTATTAAATTAAATGTAATATGTTAAAACGACTGTCTGAAAATCTACTATAAAAATTCCCTACTTTAAAACATCTATTTACAGCTAAGATAAAATGCTAAAATTACATCTATGTATTGTATATGTGTGGGTTAAGCTCTACCTTATTGAGCATTTTCTTAAATGTCTTTAAATTAGGTGCTTCACGTACTTTAATGGGTAGATTGTTCCATAAGTGGCTAGTAATGGAAGAGTCAATAAACTCCCTCAGCACCCCTACATTCTCGACACGATTATTGTCACTAACCCATTGCTTGTACTTTGCAATAAGGTTCTTGTTGAACTTACGTTGAAGGGTGATATAAAGAGATCCACTACCAAGCTCTGCTTGTTGGTGTGCATCTGTCATGTTCACAACTATTACATCTAGGAGTTCAGCAAACAGTTCAAGGTCTTTGTCGTTCCCTTCTCTGACAGTTTTAAACATAACTAATTCTTCCAGCCTAAGTGTCAAAGCTCTACGTACTCCACCATACTTTCGATCCAGTCGGGTTTTTGCTGCCTCGTATGCTGCTGCAGAATGCCCCAGGTTTTCAATGACCTTGAGCGCTTCCCCTTGTAGACACTCACGTAACCATAATACTTTTTACTCCGCCGTGGCTTTGGCCCGGTCAACACATGAATAAAATGCTGCCTTCTAACCTTCGTAATTCTTCTTGTTCCCAGAGAACTTTGGAACACTCACTCTCTTTAACAGTGCTGAAGAATCATAGCTGATTTGGTTGGTGGTAGACCGTGATGGCTGGTCACTTTGAGGTGTCACAGGCGGTACTTGGTTTGCATTTGACCATAACTGCTGTGGGGTGGGGCGTGTACTACTCCATGGTAGGGATGTTTGATGTGAGGTTCCAGTTTCAGCTGAAGTGACAGGCACAAACGAGCCTTGGGGACGACAAGGCACGGGGTAGTCCACTGTTGGGGTTTGCAAATAAACCGGAGTGGATGTAGCAATCCCACCGAGCGAGGGTGGAGCCAAGGTATCTGTGTTGTGGGTTATAGCGGATGGCTGTGGATGCCAAACAGGAGGTGACAATGTATTTGCAACATGTGAACAGATCCCTGGTGTAATGGAAGACCCAACAAACGTATTTTAGGGATGGAACTCTTGTCCTCCAGTCGCTCTCCAAGTGCTTGTACTCCTAACTGCTTCCACTTTCTTTTCAGGTTCCTTGCAAGGGTCATTTGATTTCCCTTCACAGCCCAGTATTTGCTTATGTTGCTCTACTGATTGCTGTTGCTCTTTACGAAATCTCTGTTGTAGCTCTCTCTCTTAAGATCGTGTACAATCTTATCAATTTCTTTCTCTTGTTTGCTGACTTCCTTTTTCAGTAGTTGTGTTTCTTGATTTACTGTTGAACATCCAGTAGGCTGTGATCTAGAAACAGATGAACTTTCTCCACGACTGCCATTTAAATATCCTTGCACAACCCTCTCGATATCACTAAAGTCTTCCTCCTTAGACTCCAATTCACTTGACACAACCCTAAGACCTTCCAAGTCATCAATCTCTTCGAAGTAAGCTTCCAATTTCTCGCATGCACCGACCACATTTTTGAAAGCAGCAGTAAACAAACTTAAATTCTCCATCACCTGCACTCTTGAACACAATCCACCCTCCAATGTCATCATTAGTTTCGTTCTTGTCCTGGTATATGTGCCTTTGGACTTCGCTTTCTCTCTCTTCAGTTTCTCCATTCTCGAAAACCCTTATCGTTCAATCCTTAAATTCCCGTAATTTCGCTGTTAAAAAACCCCGTAAGTCCGCCGTCACAACCTTGCTCTGCTACCAAATTATGTTCCACAGTAATCCCTCTACATTGAAGGTCCAAGTTAACGAGGTTTTAATGACAGTAAAGACGTACATAATCTCGAACCAAAACAACATGGCCGACCCAAATCCCTCGTGGTCCAGATCTGCCTCCTGCGCATGCGTAAATACAAATCTCGCAGGAAGCCCAATTAATTCTTTAGAACAAATACTCCTGTGATTCTTACCGCTCACTAAAGTCTTTACGATGCCGCGCTTTACTTTACATCGGTGCCCCACCATTCGACGTGCGTGCTTCGAAAAAACAAAAAACACAAGACACAAAATTCATAAGGATCTTCATAATATTTCAGATGTTGTGGTATACGCAATAAGTGAAATACACCTTGACAATGATATAAATACATCACAGGCTCGTCCCCGGTCACTCCTAAACATATGAAAGAAGGATCATCGTGGTTCTCATTACTTAAAGTGCACATAAGCCCTAGCCAGTTACCTTTGATATCGATTGTACATGAAGTGAAACGTCCAATGGTAGAATATTTCTTGATTTGGGTGTTGCGTCTACGAGGTATAAATGTTTACATTCCCAATATGCTAATGGTGTGATGTCATCACCGACATTTGCTGAATTTCGTTGTGCTTGTGAATTAAGCTATTTTCTAATTTAGAATAATTTTTGTGTAAAACCACTTTCATAAGCTTCAAATATAACTTAGAAATTAAAAATAGGTAATTTGTCTACCAGCATGCTTTTGTATAATAAGTGATGTCGGTGATGACATCACATCATTAGCATATTCGAAATATAAACCTTTATATCGCAACACCTTTATACGCAACACCTTTATACGCAACACTCAAATCAAGAAATATTCTACCGTTGGACTATCCACTTCATGTACAATCGATATCAAAGATAAATGGCTAGGGCTTATATGCACTTTAAAATCACCAGTCTCACACCCCATTCACGCATCATATAAATGTTTAATTGACTCGCTTTTCTACACCAACCCTCCACCACTTTGGAACCTGTATCCGCATAGCGTCTCGACACTTTCAAAACCCACGATTTGAGGTATCATTTCACGATCGTCCGACTCCTTAAAAGGGTTCCCTGTTTGCATCACTCTTCTCCCTTGTACAACAGCTTCGTACAAACTAAACTCATCCGTATATATTCTACTGAAAGTTATATTGTTTTTTTTATGCAGCTTACCGAGCCATGTGGATATATCACTTTGTTTGGCTGCATTGAACTGCTTCCGATCCAATCGTCCATTTTCCCCACCTCCTTTAGGGTTCTTCACATGACTCAGAGTCACATCCAGTTGACCATCCAATAAAAACTCATTGGTGGATTGCATAACCGTGGCTATTTGATCCATCATACGTTCGGCGTTCACTTCATAAGCGTACAGGTAGGGTAGGGTGATATTAATATTTAAACCGTTCCCATTGACAGACAATTGAATGCGATCCTCTTCTTCCACACCACCATCGTCTTTCACATGATCGATACTTTTTTCTAATACTTTATGCGTTTTTGTATAGCTTGAGCCGCATCCATCCTGGGTTTCATATGAATGTTCGCTTTGTAAAACCTCTTACTGGTACGGAATAATTTACTCCGCTTGCCATCCACTTTAAAGACTTCAAAAATATCGCCCTCGTCATCTTCTTCTTCTTGTTCCTCGGTTACCTCTCTGGGAGTGTTTTATTTTATTTTTATTTCTCCCACGCCCCGTCTGGTGTGGACAAGGCGAAGGAGTGTAGATACTCTCCATCAGAACGTCCACGGCTAGTTAATTAATGTACAATTTATCTGAACTTTTGTTGAGTCCCTTTAACTCCATCGTGATTTTTTTGTGACATCATTAGGATAAAAATGTAACCTACAGTAGATACTTTACTTGGACTTACTTGCAATTTCTCTCAGATACTTAATGAAGGCACCGTAAACAGCACCCTCATACATCCTATCATTTGAGTCCTGCAGACTAAATTCTGGTTTGAGGAGTTCTTGTATCTTTCTTATTGTTAATGTGGTTGCCTCATTTCTTCTAAACAGATGTACCATTAGTGGAAACTCCTTGGCAAGCTGTTGAAAAAGCATAAGATTCATGCAATTTTATACGTGTACATGTACTGTGATGCAAGCTTGCAAATAACTTCTATCTATGCGCAGGTCATTAATTTTGTCAGGCTAATTATCAGTGACAAGTAAACAGTCTGGTTGAACACCACATCCCAGGCTAAAAAAAAACAATTAAAATTCCACAATTAAAAATCATTTTGGAGAAAGGGATCAATTTCAGTTTTCAATTCAGAGAATTACCTGGGCAGAGTGCCCAACCTGAGAGAAAGGTTCTTCTGGACAAAACCTTAACTCTATAGTTCAATGAGAGAGGCTTTGTACATGTACAATGTAGATGGATTATAATGGGGGAAAATATTGTTGGCTGCAGCAAAATGTTATCCATTATGCTTCCTTTACAGTAAATATACACAATAAAGTTATTTAAACTATTCTCCAACAACTGTTCTCTTAACAAAAAAAGGCCATGTACAAAAATGTGCCATCACATGGATTTACATTGGAAGCTGGCATATGCAAAACACTAGCTAAAACAAGAGAAAGCAAATGAGATGTTGGCAATGTTTGTTAATTAAACATACAAACCTGATATAATCCCAGCTCACTCAGGCCTTGGCATAACAAGAGCATGCAAGGGCTAGTGCTGTAGAATATCCATCCCAAATACTCTTCAGTGATTAACAACCTGACTTCTGACCTGTACTTTACACCTGCCGCTTTGAGGCACATAAATTGGTGATTTGTGACCAATAAATTGAAGGTAAGCAGTTGTAGGCTAAAGTGAACTAGTTGCGCCGTAAACATGTGGTCAGTAAGTGGTTGGCAAGTGGTTGGCCAACCACTTACCAACAACATATACATGTACACTCTAAAAGTTAAAGTTTCCCCAATCTCTCAAATTAATAAAATGTGTTCTTAATTTGAGAACTTTGTATTTCCATTTTTTTTACGATATTCTTGTTTTAAGAAGTATGTTGTTCTTGTAATGAAATGTTCTTAATTCAAGAACTTTTAATGCAATGACATGAAAATCAAAACGAACAATCATCTTTAATATCTTTAATCATATTTATTGCAAATCTAACTTTGTATACATAAAGTTTTTAATACGCATTAGTAGAAATGTGTGTGAATTTGATTGGCTGTCCCATTGTTGACTGAATTAGTTTGATCACTAGGGTGGGATACTTTGGAACACTTAAGACATCTGTTTCACCAGTCAGTCTTATTTTATATAAGTCTAGTAGTAACGACCCTGTTAATTGCCCTTTTCCTGATTGTGTATTGCAAGCATGTAATACCAGGTCTTTAAGATGACATACCTTCTCCTACCAAGAACTCCAAGCAAATGTACTAATCAGCTTATGGCTATTCCTTTTTCCAAAACTATCAGAGTATATCCTTATGAAGCAGTATCTTCTACCACCTTACAGTGTAAGTTATTTCAAGGCATTACCACTTTGCCTGCAATAAGAGCTATAATTATATTCAGTTGCCAAGCCACTTGCGCAGGCTTTAGACCACTCAACTCCCAGTATCAATGGAAGCATAATTTTATCAAAGTATCAGCTCATATATTCAACGATTGAACACAGAAAGTAGGACACAATACTAAGGATATAATGCCATAAAACTCAACAATGTCACAGTGAAACTGGCTCAAAATCTAAGATACTGCATTTTCGAAATTAGACACCCCCAGGCCATGACAAAGTGAGATTTATCTGATCATTTCGTGCAGCAACCTGATATTTTAGTTGTTGGATACATAGTATTTGGGTCTCAGAATGCCAAAATATTGACAGTGATTTGAGCCTGACATTTATTCAGGGCCTGGCATTTAATCAAGAAAATACAGTATATAGCTAACATACAGGCGTCCATAACCATGGTCGAGAAAAACTGCGTAAAATAATTAATAATGTTACGAGACACAAAACTAATGCGTCCGACCGCCATGAAGTTCTGAAGAGGAGAATTTGTTATTAAACTCCATATAAAGGGACTCTTTCATCGGTTACCGTGTATCGTTCGTAAAGTAAATTTAATATTGCTCCTTACCTCACACCAACTCTCACCGGAAATACAGCATTCACCAGCTGTAAATACAAGCAGCATTTGGGCGCAGTAAATAAAAGGAATCTCCATTTCAGGGCATGGGCAAAAAAATACGGGCTTGTCAATGGTTCAGGGATATCCTTTGCCTCCTTTGCTGAACAAATAGCCCTTTTGAAGTTCTCAATTGACCACATGAAACTTGCTATTTCATCTTTGCTGCATACTAAGTTGTCTACCTATTTAGAAGAGAGGGAAAATACCAATTGAATAACTAATGTGTCGGTAACTGAAAACGTACACTTGTAAGCGGCACTTATCTGGGCACAGGAACTAGAGCTAAGCCCACGACAGCTGCATAACATTTTCTCTCCTCTCCTAACCGCACTGCCAGCATGCAACTAATTGCTATCGAAAAACTGATATATCAGAGAAGCTATTTTGGAGCGCTATTTTCTGTTGCCAGTCATTACGTTATCTTTTTATCTATTTTGCTATTTCGTAACTTCTCCCTTTTATAAACTGCTATTGTGGCGCAATGTGCTGCCGTGCAGTTTACAATCATGAGTGATTGTTAGTACCTCAGAATACCAGGCTGTTGTGTCGGGAGACAATCCCCTACTCTTTTTCGAAATAACACAACAGGTTCTTTCACGTTCCCCTCGTATACATTAGAAGAGGAAGGAGACAAGGCCAACGGCTTATACGTCCCTGTCCGTGTTCTACCAACTGAGCTAACCAGTGAGGCGGGGGACAATTGCTCCCTCAGCTATAAATACTATAGTGGTACCTTTACAGTTAGTAGCAAGAAGGGAACGGCGATGAGGACTTGAGCAACGTCAATTGCAAGGGCAATTAACATTCCACATCGACCTTCAACCATTAATTAAATCAATATTGATCGTCGTCGTTGTCATTGGATACCGCTAACGATAATCAGACATACTGACATTTAGCGAGGTTTAATGCCGAATATAGGGATATAAAGCATGTCGCTGCAGTCCCCTGCTTTAGTTTTTTGAGAAAATCATGCCAAAATTCGAGCTCTACTACAAATAGAATCAGTTGTGTCTCTTAATTGCTTCTTTTTATTCATTTTATTTTATCTATTGCATTACACTAGTAGATACCACTAACGATAATCCGACATGCGTGTTAGACGCCAGTAGTGCCATATGGTTATTTTCCACCTGCTTAAGGCTAAAATGGAATTTTGGACCACTTCTCGTCCAAATAAGTACCATAAAGTTTCCCCTTGAAATGATTGTTATTGTCCATCCAAGTTCATTGAATATCATCACAACCTCGCCAACCGACAGCCTAGCACGTAAGTAAACTGTTTGGTCTGTCAGGTCTCGCGCAATCGATACTAACTTTTAGAGCTTATCCTGTATTAGAATTGTTCACAAGACTGTCTTTTGTCAATTGCTGGGGTTATTTCGGTTTCAGGAGTTATATTCTAGAAGAATTCGTTCAGTTTTCAGAGCATGGTTGGAGCTGTGTTTGTTCTGCCTCGTTTCCGTGCCGTGTAAGTTTGTCTTTATGTCGCGTTATTTTCTCCTAAACTATTTGTTCAAATGCCACCAATATTTTTATGACCAGGAACTGTGTACTGTTGTGTGCGAAAATGAGAACATTTCGTAAAAGATTCATTTCGAAAAATTTGGAAAACTAACTGATACCGACTTTTGCAAGAGCAAAATGTCGAAGTTTGAAATGTTAGCGTCATTTTCACAAAAGCCGTAGCTGTTTCGAGCGCTTTTGTAAACTGGTCTATCTATCGGCTCTCACACAGTGAAAAATCAGTTTCATAGCTTCGAACGTATGACAATTGTTCACAAGGGTATCATGCGATTCTGAGTAGCTGCGATTTGCCGGGTTGGAGTGCTACTCAACTGTATATTTCGGCGATTTCGGTGTCTCAGTGCAAAGAAGATTATCTGTCATTTTTTCCCTCGTCTCCAAAAGTGTTTTGCAGAGATGACAACAGAATGTTTTTTTTCCGCCATCGACAGGATTCTCGATAGCTGGCTGGTCACAATCAACCAAATATTCTGCAAGATCTGTAGGCAATTTCCTTATCAAATAACCGATAAACGTGTATTTATCAGCTCGTATAAAGTACCTATAACCTGGCTCGGTATATTTCCTACAAATGATGAAAATTTGGCAAGGAATATTCATCCCTCGCGAGCAACAATGGTCGCCATATTTAATCATATGCAAACTTGTGCAAGTTTGAGACCTTGTGGTTTTGTGATTTTACATCATCAGTATGGAATTTTTCGGCTCGAATCGCAGACGTCACTCTCTTGGGGCTCCGTTCGGCCCGCGAATAGAGGCGGCTTTTTTTGCAGGCTAAGGGCACCCACAGGAAAAACATAGGGCCCCTAAGGGCAACTCGTGGAAGGTCAGTGACCTATTTTGGCATATACTAAAAATCACGTAACCGATGACGTCATCGTTACGTTATTACCACTAAGTGATTTGTGGGGATCCAATACCATGCCTGTCTGGCATTAGAAATGAGGGAGATATGGGCATGTACATAAACTCACGTGACCGTCATCACCACTAAGTGATTGATAGGGATCCACTACCATGTCTGTCCAGGTTTGAAGTGTCTGGCATTAGAAGGGCACCGTCAATACGTCTTCTCCAGCATGACCAAGTTTGGACTCGTACCATAAAACTCCGTCAATATATCTTCGGAAAATCGAACACTATTCGGATAGCCGACGGAGAGTCCCTGATGTACACACCATAAAACAGTGAATAAATTAGCTCGACTCCACTAACCCTAATAACTGGTTCTGCGCTTGTGCGCTTCACAAGTTAAAAAAGAGATTCCAAGGTTGGTATAGCTTTGGAATACTATTGGAATAACATTGGTAGATCATTGGGATACCTTATAATATCCCAACATTGGTACACCATCTGATGTACCCACAAAAACGTGGGTTTCCAGTATTGGTACTCTTATTGTGTTGAGACTTCCCTACATTGGTACATCATCAGATATTCCAATGATGTACCAACAAATACATGGGTTTCCAGTATTGGTAGGCTTCTACTAATAATGTATCATTACACTAACCTGATATAATCTGGAATAAACTTAACAGCGTGACTGTTATACTTAGACTTAATTATGATTCAATTGCATTGACTCGATGTAAAGCTATCATTTTCACTACTTGATTAATGCAACATATCAGTGTCTTCTGCTGAAGAACCAGATGATGCTGGAGAAGCCTTTTCAGGCATGGTAGGCTTTTCAGCCAATTGAGGCATTTCAGGCAGTGATTTTTTTACATTCACTTGCTGACGCCTCGAATGCTTAACATCTATGGCAACATACCCAACGGATACAAGGTTCCTTTGCTAGCTTTACAATGAAATCATACTTTCCATGAGCTCGACTCTTGACACCCAGCTTCTTCCCGAGTGGTAGATGTTCTTTCACGTCTAGAGCCCTAACACTATTGACCTTAAACCAAGCCATTACAATGATTTGTGCACTTGTTTTAGACATGTCTTGTATGTCTTCACTTGGTTCTTCATCCTGCTCTGGTTCTCCATCTGTTCCATTATCTGGCAATGAAAACAGCACTATAATTGTGAGCTTGTAAGTGCACAGTAAAAAGCACAAACTTTAGGATAAAATATCACCGGTATCAATATCCTCTAATGATATGTACCTGTATTCAAGGTAGGAAATATGCATTGGTCATCGGTCATTAATGACCAACCGCTTATGGCATTTGACCGACCAAAACAGAGGTCTTGTCGGTCATTTGGTTGGTCATTTGACCGGTCATTTTTCAAAATAAAATATATTACGTTTGTAGAATCAGGAAATTGGAATTACAAGTCATGACCATGATGATAGGGGACGACTTCGATCCAAGTACCACAAATCATTTTAAATAATAGAAAGTTCACCTGTCAGTAGAAGTCTTTGAAAGATATCACTATTCTGTACCAACCTTTAATAAATAGCCGAATTTATCTCCGTCAGAGTACTAAAAAACTGTCTTAGGCGTGTCATTCGTCTCAATATAAATAAAATATAATATTTTTTTTTTTAGATTAATGGACCACGTCCGTACCAACATATTTTTTTGGCGAACAATGGGGGATAATCTATTTCCCAAAACCATTCAGTTAAAAATTGAATCTCAGTAGTATAAATTAGGCGAATCACGAAATTATATTAAAAGTCCCACGGTATTTTTGAAGCACAGACCCGATAAGTTGTAGCCAATTTCTACTTTTCATTTATTTCCTTACTCATTTCGAAAGTAATTCCATGCCACTGACTAGACTTGCCACAATTCGACCACAGTTTGTTTTTATCCTGGGGCATTTGCGTAAATTTCAGTTTATACATAATGCTGTGTACAGTATTTCTTATTTCCTTGCATGTACAAACTTCTAATTGTTTTGACAACTATTTGTAGAAATATTACTTCTTTCATTTGTCTCCCGAGACTGTGTCAATCTTATGACCGTTTATACATAAACATTGATAGACGTAAAACGCCATTCTCCCTTAATTCAAAAGGCTATGAGTTTGATCTACTTAATTTTTAGTTCATCATATATGCACTTTAACCGAGCATGCTATCTTTTCAGGGTACCCTGAACTACAATGTATGCGCGAAGGCACCTATTGGACAGTATGGCAGCACCAAAAACATTTTACCTGTTAACTTTGACTGGTGACACCAATGATACCAACTGCAGATACAGGCGGTACTTCGGCAAGAATATTAACATCCTCCACCTTCTGCCCTGTGCTAGAAACTCCACACTCGTTAAAGCCTCCTTGTTGCCTTCCTTTGCCAAAAAAACGTTCGTCTTGAAATTCTCTATGTCCCACTGAAAGGCGGCAATTTACGTCAGCATCTTCTTGTATTTGTAACATACACGCATAGTTTTAATAGTAGTTTGTTACTGATAAATAAGTAAGTTGATTTTAGCGAAAAGGAATAACCTTTTTTATTAAAGCATTTGCTAACATTTGCGAGTGTCTTGTTAGGAGGGTGACGTGTTGCTGAGCCTTATCAACTTTATGCTGGCTCATCGAAACTGTTGTTTCCATGTAACTGCATCCCGAAACTATGCACTGTAAAATCCTTTCCTTGCACTGCGTCAAATGGATATGAACTTCGTTCCTATTTATATAGCAAAATCGTGTTATTTGCTTGCGCAACATCTGGCTTCTTTTACGCAAAGTAGATACTAACCTTAGTATCGTTCATGTTATGACCATGTCCTCGATCTTAAATGTCACACAACGTTTATTTCGCTCTCGTACTTTAATAAGTGTTCGTCCGTATGCGTAAAATAGCCGCCTAAAACTACAGGTTTTAACTCTATTCTATCGCCCGCCCCGCCCCGCCCCCCTAAAAAAACACATTTGAAACTCATTTATTCGAAAACTTGCTATGGCAGAATAAACAAAATCCAAGGGTTACCGCATATGTTTGCTGTCTTGTGAAAATTTATGGACGGGTGACCAAACGCAATTTTATCCATTTTCATTATTATCATGCTGCTCTCGGGAGAAAAAAACCCTCTGGCACCCAGGGTAACTTTTTATGCCTTAACCAGAATTTTCATCGGTCAGAACAATTCTTCTTTTCTTCTTTGGTGGTTGCTTGACGGTGGTTTCTCGTTGGCTGCTCGGCATTGCCAGCCCTCGGACTTGTTTTAACTGAAAATTAGCGATACAGACATTTAGCCTTAAGTCCGGTTTGTACACTCGCTACAGGTTTTGTTGGTTCAAAGATGCGGAGGCTTTCGGTGTATATATATCAGGGCTGTTTTGGCAAATGGGGTCTTAGACTCCTTATGTGAAGACAGGCCTGATAGGTATGAAAATTGTTATGAACTATTAGCAAAGTGCGTTCGAAATGGTCTTCAATGGCAGACTGAAATATTATTCAATGAGTTGGGCTTTCTGTGGCTATAGTGATAAACAGTTGGTAAGGGAGAATAGTATATAGATATATATTGTGCTAATTAAGTATGCAGGTTTTTTTAGTGACTTTCGTGAACCCATGAAACAAAATCTAACAGTTAGTGTATATTAGACGACCCAAACATGCACAAGAAACGTATTCCAGTGCCAAGTCTGTATACCGACAATGTAGCAATCAGATCTTTCTTCAAATAAGATCGACAAGGCTGGATCTAGGCTATTGACTTATATACATGTAGTGTCTATTGGCATTGAATATATTTTTTATCAATTTTAATTACCGTACACAAGTGACGGAACAATCTTTTTCGACTTCTGGCATAAATTTAAGGAAATGATGACGTAATTTTCTTAAATTTTAAAATACCTGTGGACAATCCTTTTCCTTGTTTAACTGTTTGAGCACAGTATTTTCAGCGTGTAGCGTATCATCCTCCTCCATCTCGTCTTCGTTTTCTGACTCTTTGAACCGGAGGGGAGCTTATGTCGAATGATACTCCCGCTTCCACGTAATCATCATCGGTCATCTACTCCCAAACTGCTCTCTTTGCCACCTCCGCATCAATAGCTTTTCTCCACCACTCAATCTCGGTGCCAGTCAACCTGAAGTTCAGATGATCTATAGTCTTTCTCAACTCTTCGGGTGATGGATTGTTTTTTATGGCTTTAATAGGGATGGTTTTCCAGATGGTAATTGGGACATTATCACAAACGGTTTATCTTCTGTGAGCCATTGCTTGGTATTACCGTTTGCCCTCAAGCGGTATGACATTTCTATAATTCCGTTGACATCTTTTTAAAAACGGAAAGCGTGTATGGTTTTTGAAAGTGGCCGTAAGGGATCTCATCCAGTTTTTTATATCATAAATATTTTCAACATATACAGTTGACGGCCTCAATTCGTTCCTAAGATCTGATATCAAATTTAAAATACAACTGGTTGAATCTTGCTGGATTGAAATCGATCCTGGTAATCACAAGCCTCATATTATTGTTGGCTGTATATACAGGCATCCCACTAATGTGTTTCTACAGTGGGAATGGTGCAATGGTACAACCTGGCTCGCTCCCTGCTGTCATAGTATTAAGGGGTGTCTTCTTTCACAGCTGGAAAATCAGCAAATTAGTATTTCAAAAAAACATGGGAAGTTTTAGCTATACCAACTGCACCTAAATCCAGTGACATTGGGATTTTCAGGGGAGTAATAAACATAATTTAAGATCCTCAGCCAGGGGAAAGGATTTTTTTTTGGGGGGGGGGGGGGGGGTCAGAATTGAGGTGCAAAATTACATGCAATATTGACCCCTCTCTAGTATTTGTCCAATTTAACCTTTCCAAACAAACACAATAACAAATATCATGAGAATGGCATATAAACATGACCTTCAAAACACCAAAATAGTGAATTTTGAAAGTTTTTTTAGAAATGTTCAAAAACCATGCATTAACATGCTTGAGTGTGAACTAAAGTATGTGTTGTTGTTATAGTACTTGCATACTACATCTTCCCAGAAATATTTCACTTGTGCAGGTGCCATGTGCTTTTTCTGTTTGTAGTGTGCATACCCATACAACTCCCCATAGTACATGTTCAAAACACCAAAATAGTGAATTTTGAAAGTTTTTTTAGAAATGTTCAAAAACCATGCATTAACATGCTTGAGTGTGAACTAAAGTATGTGTTGTTGTTATAGTACTTGCATACTACATCTTCCCAGAAATATTTCACTTGTGCAGGTGCCATGTGCTTTTTCTGTTTGTAGTGTGCATACCCATACAACTCCCCATAGTACATGTTCACACCCCAAAGAGCTAAACCATGCCTGCATCCTGCATTTTCTAGACCTGTATCGTCTTGTCTAGGATTGTTTTTGGACTTGTTATTTGCTGCTCTCCAGTGAGAGTCACCACATCCGTCTTCTTTTTCCTGTACAAAAATAAAATAGGTTTTTCCTGTTGTAATTCATACACATTAGTGTATGTAATAATTATTGTATTATGTTAAAGTAGGTTTTCAGTTCGAAAATGCTTGTATGTTAACATGTATGTTAATTACCAGCCCAGAGGTGCTTATGACGAAAAACTTGCCAAGGCCACACATGCTTTTAATTTTTCTTCATCAATTTATTTTACTTTATTTGCTTTCGGTAATTTAATTGGATGCTAGTACCAAAGCTATACCTACCGTTATCAGACTTGAGCAATTTATTTATTTATTTCAGTTTTGCACAAAGGTAACTGTCAAAATTGGGGTCGCTACTTTCAGAGGGACTTTATTTTCACAATTTATTATAAGAACCATCAAATCTTATTTCTTAACTTTCGGGGGGTTCACTACTTTTGGAGAGTCGTTACTTTGGGAACTCTACAGCAGAATAGAATAGTTTCGTCCTGATAAAGTGGTGTCTGAGTTAAATTAATAACTGCAGTAGTGTCGAGTTTATTATAAATATTCTTATTAGCAGAAAGGTTGGGTGGTTTATTTTTACGTCGACTGCGTTTTTTATTAGGAGTGGGAGATACAGGTAGAGCAGAATTGTTAGTGTGTTGTTATTAGAGGTATTAATTGCGAAATTATGCCGATTGGTTCTGTTTAAAAAAATATATTTACCATTTTTGCGTCTTCTAAGGGAAAGTATGGCCTCAAGAGATAAAGCCATAGGGTCAATCTTACCTATGAAATAAGTAAGATGTTCAGGAGTACAAGTTCTACGTAATTGTTCCTTGTGGTCAGAAAGGTCCTGTTTAAGTATCTTGAATTTATTACCGCATTCTGTCGCCGGGCAGTATAATATTGAATGTTTTTCCATTGTGTATAGAACCAGAAGTTGTCGGGGGTAAACGCTGGTGTACATATAGGCATAAGTACATTAGTTATGTTATTGTTCTGGGTGTATAATGTATTGTTGACGAAATGCTGGTAACGGACGAGTTTTAAATGGACACGTTTAGCAACGTTGAAGAGCACAGTAATTTTAGGTGTAACCAGATCGTAGTCAGTAGCAGTGCCCATATGGGTGGCAGAAGACGTAGTAGGACCAGGATTGGGTTGAACATCCATACAAATTATCAGAGAATATCTGCCAAACATGATTGTGGCGGATAAGTAAAGTGAAGATTCCTCTTGGTATGGTGATGTTACAAGAGACCGGATGAGTCACGATGAATACATTTAGGGATGCAGTTTGCATGAAAACAACCAATGTGTATTCTCCACGAGCTGATGTCGATGCCCATAGTGGTAAAGTGGAATAACAAGAAAAGTCGGATCTATAAAATAGACCAAAAAGTAACGAAT
Organism: Actinernus sp. WN-2022; assembly: GCA_030867875.1. Lineage (NCBI taxonomy): Eukaryota > Metazoa > Cnidaria > Anthozoa > Actiniaria > Actinernidae > Actinernus > Actinernus sp. WN-2022. The sequence goes on from JAOWCC010000809.1 coordinate 86,297, forward strand.
ATGTAATGCTAATGAAAACTAGTAAAAACCATACACGACAATTCTGTCGGTGGTACGTTGGATCTAGCGGAGAGATCTGATCAGCCAAAAACAGGTCGAAGGACTACAGAAAAGCTGATCCAACAACGTATATATTGAAGAGTTAACAATATTTCGGCTGGCCAAACCAGCCTTCTTCCGGCAGATTTCAATCTTTGGAACTGCCTGTTTTAGGAACCCCTTTCTTTACTTTTTTGCTTATACCCCTGGATATATGGACTAAATAAACTCTTTTGTTCCATTAATAAATTCCATATATTCAGGCTGATTTCTGCTCACTGTTAAATACTTACAATTAGTATGGTATTACGATCCAATCTAAGTGTTAACCCAGCTATTGTCAACATGCAATCCATAAGGACAAGCTAGCTGGAATATTAGGAATACAAATGGCATGTAGCAATACAACCCAGCTAGAACTAAGGGGACTAACCGGACTAAGGCCTATGACAAGCATACAGTGATCGAGACAACCCTATTAGAACTGAGGGGACTAACCGGACTATGACCAACATACAGTGATCGATACAACCCTGCTAGAACGAAGGGGACTAACCGGACTAAGGACTATGACCAGCGTACAGTGATACAACCCTGCTAGAACTGGCCAGACTAACCGGACTAAGGACTATGACAAGCATACAGTCATACAACCCTGCTAGAACTGACCGGACTAACCGGACTAAGGACTATGACCAACATACAGTGATACAACCCTGCTAGAACTGGCCGGACTAACCGGACTAAGGACTATGACAAGCATACAGTGATACAACCCTGCTAGAAGTGACCGGACTAAGGACTATGACCAACATACAGTGATACAAACCTGCTAGAACTAAGAGGATTAACTGGCATGGACTAAGACATGTTTTAGTAATTCATGTTTCTTTGTTTGCTCTAAATTATACTTACAGCTTTGAAGTGATTATTCCTTCAAGAAACTGAATGATTAAGCAAAAGAGTAAGATATGTTGGTTTTGTTCCCAATCGTTTCAATTATTTTAGTATACATGTAATAGGACTAGTGCCACACACTTGACTGTACTCAAAAACCTTTCACTCGTTCAAATAATTGTGCGATATTATTATATACACTTCGAAAGTATCACTTCGTAAACCTAAAAAAATGTATTATTTACTTACATAAGGCATTAAAGCATTCCTTGACTTACTTAAGTTACTGATATACTGCAGTCTGTACAACTACGTATATTAAATTTAATCCATAATATATATATTGCCAAAACCAAGCTGCAAATACGATATACATAAATATGCTTATAACCGCGACGAAAGGTGGTAACTCCTTCACAGACGATTGGAATTAAAAGTGGTCAAGCCAGCAGATTACAGGCGCTTTGAGGAGAGACCCCTAACCTGAGTATCAGTCCCTCTTTCCCTTCCTTTTCACCACCCCTCCTGATACTCCGGTTAAGAGACCTCAGAAAGTAGTATGCGAGCGAAGCGAGACCCGAGAGAAAATAAGTACATAGCCGCCGCCATCTTACTGAAATTTTAATTCTGCCCCCTTTTCCGCATGGGTTAACATGATTTTAAAACATTAAACTTTTGAGCTCATAACTTTGTCGGTATCTAAGATATATACACAAAACCTTGCACATGCAGTTAATTGTTTTTACCTTTATTTCTCCTGTCCAAGTCTCTACAGTGTGGGATTTACTCACGACCACAACCATGCACGGCCTCTATATATTTTAAGTAGCTCGATCAGCCCACGCTCAGTTGTTCCTTCATATCACTCATCGAAAACTCATCAGACCCTGACTGACTCTTCTCGATTAAAAAGGTCGATCTCAGGGATCACCGTATTTCCTTCAGTTCTACGTCTACAATCGTGATACTTCCAAAACTGAACGTCTTTCTTAAAAAAAAAAACACTTTCTCTGTTTATAGCCTGAAAAAAAATTTAAGAAACTAATCTCGATTTACATAAAGACTGCGAGCCCATTCGACCCAATGGGAATTCTTCAAAGTTGGAAGTTCTAAACAACTTAATTAAGTATTGTGACATCACAGACAATTTAGATTCCCTGGTGCAAAACCTGGACAGGATCCTGGGCAGGATCCCAGAGGATCCTAGGATTCGGGATCTTACATAGGATCCTGTACAATATCTTAAATAGGATCCTGCAGGATACTACAGGATCCTAACAGGATCCTACAGGATCCTGGACTATTCCTGTAGGATCCTGGACCATGCCTGCAGGATCCTGGACCATGCCTGCAGGATCCTGGACCATTCCTGTTGTATCCTGGGCTATTCCCTGTAGGATCCTGGGCTTATGCCATGTATAGTTTATTAAAAACATGCATGTTAGTGAGTTACATGTATCATTACAATCACCAGGCAGTCAAATACTCCTATTTCTATAAATAAGTTAAAACTATTCATTTACAAACTGTACATGTACGTGTAGTTCAACTTTATACATGTATATACAATACACGTGTAGTCCAATTCAAAAATGTCATATTCTACTAGTCTAAGAGTCTTAATGGTCTGACTATTTAATAATCAAAGTTAATGTCACCTAAATTAGAGGGTAAGACCTCATCTCTAAAAACTTTACATTTTATTGGACTCCCTTTGGGCCACACTATAAATAAATTATTCCTTAGTGAATCAACATTACAGAGTTGAGACTTAATATGTAACAAAAACTGCATCTCATGGAAAATGTAGGAATTCCATCACCTTAACTGGACTTCAGTAACTTCTGAGATGAAATTTGAGCTTTTGAATCTGACTAGATAGATTCTTAAAACATGCTCAAATTGCTGTCAAAAATAAATTAAAATAGATCGATTTATAATACCTCAGAGATTTTTTCTCTTTCCCTCTACTACAGCATACCACGTGACTTTACATTCTTTACACCTACTAGTGCTACGCGGCAAACATGATTTCATATCATAACTACATATACATATATAATCGCCGTGACCCCATAAAACGCACCAATACCCACGATTGCTCTCATCTGACTTGATAGCTCAGTTGGTAGAGCGCCAGACATGCAACCTGGAGGTCGTTGGGTTCGAGTCCCACTTGGGTCAGAGATTTTTTCTCTTTCCCTCGTAGGGCGTGCACACATAGCACTACAGCATACCACGTGACTTTACATTCTTTACAGCTACAGTGCTGCTCGAAAGTAAGTGTGCAGACGCCCGCGGGCAGTCCGCGGGCAGGCCGCGGGCAGTCCGCGGGCAGTCCGCGGGCAGTCCGCGGGCAGACTTCAGGCAGTCCGCGGGCAGTCCGCGGGCAGACTTCAGGCAGTCCGCGGGCAGACTTCAGGCAGACTGCCCAAATTCAAGTTTCTTCCAGCTTCTATCGCACATCTACGATGTTCGAACGCAAACAAAACCTTACGCGTGTAAAATTTGTACCTGTGTATCAGGGTTAAGAATACTGGCTCAATAATATTTTCAACCAAAATACGCTTAAAAGCTTCCAAAGTTTCCAACGTTGTGACAACGATAAACCCCTTCGATACAGTGCGATCTCACGGCAAATTAACAGATAACTACAGTATTGTGCTAAAGTCATGCAAACATATTACGACGAATTTCGCTCTTAATGTTCCTACGAATGCCAACGCGAATTCGAATTCATGACACAGTTTTACAAACGTACAGTAAGATGGTTTTGGTAAATACCCTGCGTGCCAGAGGCGTCAAAAAGTCAGGATTCTAAAATAATAGATTTGCCGCAGTTTGACGCAGTTTGACGCAGTTAAAGAACACATGATATCACGTGGGCATCCAAGAGTTGTCCCGGTGAGTTATTTACATTTATTAAAAGTGCTTGTCTTACTCAGTTTACGTATCACGAAAGCCAGTGTTCTAAAATAGAACACACTCTTGAAGTGAGAGAATGTTTTGCCGCGTATGAGCGAGTCTATAGTCGTGAGTCTTCATTTAAAGCGGCCTCAGTCAGTTTACAAACACGAACGCCAGTGTTCAAAAATAGAACACAACTCTTGAAGTGAGAAGAATGTTTTTCCGCGTATGAGCGAGTCTATAGTCGTGAGTCTTCATTTAAAGCGGCCTTAGTTTACAAACACGAACGGCGGTGTTCAAAAATAGAACACAACTCTCGAAGAGACACAAGAATAAACTTGTGTCAGCAGTCTACTCGCGAGTATTTTTATTTTCAATAGTCAGTTTACAAACACGAACGCCAATGTCTGGCTTCTTTGCTTTAAAATAAAAATGCTTTCGCAAAGAAACAACGTACGTATTAATTCAAAACTCGGTAACTTTTAAACGGGTAATCGAACACGAAACTCGTTACAAATGTAGGTGTATTGCCCGAATTCTGCCCGCGGACTGCCCGCGGACTGCCCGCGGACTGCCCGCGGACTGCCCGCGGACTGCCCGCGGACTGCCCGCGGACTGCCCGCGGACTGCCCGCGGACTGCCCGCGGACTGCCCGCGGACTGCCCGCGGACTGCCCGCGGACTGCCCGCGGACTGCCCGCGGACTGCCCGCGGATTTGCCCGCGGATTTGCCCGCGGATTTGCCCGCGGATTTGCCCGCGGATTTGCCCGCGGATTTGCCCGCGTGTCTGCACACTTACTTTCGAGCGGCACTGTACTAGTGCTACGCGGCAAACATGATTTCATATCATAACTACATATAAATATATAATCGCCGTGACCCCATAAAACGCACCAATACCCACGATTGCTCTCATCTGACTTGATAGCTCAGTTGGTAGAGCGTCAGACATGCAACCTGGAGGTCGTTGGGTTCGAGTCCCACTTGGGTCAGAGTTTTTTTCTCTTTCTCTCGTAGTGCGTGTACACATAGCACTACAGCATACCACGTGACTTTACATACTTTACACCTACTAGTGCTACGCGGCAAACATGATTTCATATCATAACTACATATACATATATAATCGCCGTGACCCCATAAAACGCACCAATACTCACGATTGCTCTCATCTGACTTGATAGCTCAGTTGGTAGAGCGCCAGACATGCAACCTGGAGGTCGTTGGGTTCGAGTCTCACTTGGGTCAGATATTTTTTCTCTTTCCCTCGTAGGGCGTGCACACATAGCACTACAGCATATCACGTGACTTTACATTCTTTACACCTACTAGTGCTACGCGGCAAACATGTTTAAAGGGGTTGGGTCATGAGAGGAATTTGTATTGATCTCCTTTTTTTGTGAAAAATGTTAGATTTTGGAGAAAATCTAAAAACCACTGAATGTACTTACATGTAGAATGCACAGTTATTTTAAGCGATTTTGAAATGAACTGAGGAACCTTGCACATAGATGTATGTGGAGTGGTTAAAATGAAAGCAACAATGACAAACAAATTGTATGTAAAGAGAATGACTATATACAGGTGAACACCTTAACGTAGCCCCTTTAAAACCTAGCTTACATGTAGGTTTAGGCAAAAAGTAACAGAGTTAAAGGGACATGGTCAGCTGTTGCACATGCGCACTTGGTACCATTTGGAACTAATTAGCATACCAAAAATAATTCTGTGAAATGCACGAGAATCCCGCGCTCACTTCGAGAAGCATAGATCTAGCTGTCAAAACGCGGATTTCTAAATAGTGAGGGATAAAATCTTTTTAGTGCAGTTGAATTTTTGCAAGTCTAATGGAGAACGAGCCGATGGAGGATTCCAGTGGTATTGTGAATTCAGCGATTGCTGCGCCAGAGGAGGCCGAGGTGAGAAACAGCATTGATCTCATCGAGTGTTTGCCTCGAGTCTTTGCTTGCTAGCTACCACTCATAATGCACTTCTCTTCATCTAGGAAGGAAATCCTTGCCAATGCAAAAGTGTGTGTTCTCGTAAAAGGAATCAGCAAGGTAGAGGTTGTCCGTGAAAGACGAGAACCGATTCTGCACCTCAGCCTGTAAATGCGGGGCACGGGCAAAACCCTGTCAAAATAAGGTAAAATCCTCACTTTTGGGAATGACTACATATTTTTCTGGTTTGGTTGTACTTCTCAGAGTGGCCAGTGGAGACGAATGTATCCTTGAAACGAAGAAATGCCAATTCATCGACCAAAAAGTCTCGCACATTTTCGAGTGTTGTTGAACATGTTGGCGAATAGACAACGATTGTCGGCTATTTTACGAAATCCAGCTTTGATTTCCTTTCACTTCAGTTTCATGAAGACGATACCATTATATACTTTATTTTTATTTAGCTTTGATTTCGAATTTGTTGATATGTATTATTCAGGCTACTGCTACAGGCACCACCCAACAAAACGCACGTCCAAGCGAAGAGGAGGAGAGGAGGAAAGCCAACTTGGAAGTCAAGGTATGTGTATGAATAGGCAAACCTCTCAATTTGTGAGCAGTCGAACTGAGAATTTCCATCCCTACCTGGTACATTTTACAATAATCAGTTGGGTGATTCAACATCTGCTTGTAAAAATGTCCATGACATTCTAGTGTGTCCTGTAAGCCCGAAATGTACCCCCATCCCTCTTCTTTTGCTGTCCCACACCCTGTATTTTATGCACTAGTCTGCGTTTGGGGTGTTAACTTTGACTAGTGTATTATGACCTTGGTGTAAAAAAAATGAAACCATTCCAACAAAAAAATTGGATACATTTTGTCAGGGATTCATTGAAACTCTGGATGCTGGATTGATCAAACAATTATGCATTAGGAGTGTGCAGAGAGGTATAGGAAGCATTGATTATGTCGATTCCTTACTTGTAATGGAAGATGACGAGCCAGACACATCTCATGCTGAAGTCAGCCAGAGGTAGCTGCCACAGTTGAGCAAGCCATACCTATTCAGCCCCCTACCCCTCGAAGGCCAGACAATGATCCCCTCCCTGAATGGTGCAGGTGCAGCAATTGTGTTATCATGCCACAAGAAATTGAAAACTAATGTTGTAAGAAAAAGGACTGTGAAACTACAAAGCCAATATTTGCAAAACTGTGTTTGGATCCAGATGTCTTACAACTGGGCATTAGCACCACCTCTGACCTCAGAAATGACAGGCAGGACAATAGTACTAGATCCTTCAGAAAGGCTGCATACAGACACTATATTCTCCATAAACATGGATACTTCGGCAAGGGAAAAAGGCGAGTTGCTCCATCCTGTGTTGTATGGGCAATCCGTCGACGCTACTCATCATCAACCGGTATATACATGGGATTTAGGGAACGATAATCTATGTATTTGTGAAGAGTGCAGACTAATACACTCGTGAAACAGTACTGAGTATTATCAGTGCTAAATCTTGCTAGTAAAAAACGAAAACAGTGGAAATAACATTAGTGCTATTTCACAGATATATTGTCTGCATCCTTCCTATTTAAGAAATCATTGATTACAATACAAGCATTGACTAATATTGCCTGACTGTCTGAATGTGGCCATTTGGAATATTTCTTTGATTTTTTTTCTATTTCCATTTTTTTATTGAATGTGAAAGGTAAACTTAAAGAGTGGTTTTTATAAAACAGTGAAACAAAATTAGTCAGAGCGTAATAACCAGAAATGCACAAAAGCAAACAATGGAATCAAGGAGTAATAAAATGTATAATACTAAGATGTATTTCACAGGTTTTCATGTTTGAAAATGACTGCTGTATACCCGTATGCTGTGCTCGTTTTCAGGTTGAAGAAATAAACTAAAGGGGACATCTTTAAAGAAGTTTATCGACTCGTAATAATCAATTACATGCATTGTGTTATTGATCAGTGAATTGAACCGAACTGCGTCGAACAAACAGGAACTTTAGCTTTATATACTATAGTACTGCATCGGCTAAGTTTTCCCTTATCCGAGTCCGATCGAGATGTAGTTTGAGTCTTGTCATCTGACTATATCGTATATTTAGTTTAGTTTAGGTGTTCTAGTGGGAAATATTGTACATGTGAGCGAATTAAGTTGGAAGACAAAATTAATTGCAAAACATACAATAACAGGAGCTCAGCGCAGAGCGGACATGGAGAACATTGTGCCGTGACTAGTGTGCGTTAACTTTACAAAGTACTACTTCGGTGTCTGCCGCTTTAGAAGTACTATTTCTAAGCCAAGTGATTGTTTTAGACGTGGTTTCTAGATCCGAGATCCGCCCTCGACATTGTTCATGGCACGAGGATCTAGAAACCACGTCTAAAACAATCACGCGGCTTAGAAATGGCTTCTCACACATCATTAGATATTCATGACACAGAGGACAATGTTGAACAAACATTACTTGTTATTGCACGTTCTGAATATAAAAGAATAACGATGTGGTTTGAAAGGTGAACATTCCATGAAATACGTAGTGTGGAAAGACTACTGGAAAGAACACTTTCTGTACCGTAATTCGCATTTTGAAAGAACTTGCGATGGAGGGAAAAAAGCTAACCCGTTTTAGCCTGAATAATACATATCAACAAACCCGTTTTATTTTAACGAGCTTTTTTTTTATACCCGTGATAAACCTGGTTATTAATTTTGTTTTATGTTTAGTTTTCAGATATTTAGAAAAGTTTTGGATGCTGAAATGAAGATGTCACACAGAGCTGGCGACCACTTGTCGGAGAAACATTCTCGTGAGGAGAAGAAACCAGTCACCCAAGAGGAAGAGACACTGCTGTGGACAATGGGATTACTTGGAGATAAGAATGCAGAAACTTTGTTAAATACTATTTACTTTAGTAATTGTACGGTTAATATTTCATTTCATCAGAAATAAGTTCTGGTTCCATGAATTTACGTTTAGCTTTATCGTTGCTACATTAGGAACTGAAATATTGCTTAAATATTGAAATATGTATATCTCTTATTTTGATAACTTCTGTCCCGTTATTGTATGTAGAAACTAGGAGATAGTTATTACGTTACATCAAATTGCCTAATTTCATGTCTCATGTTCTCATGTTTTTAGAACTGTAATCTAGAACTAATTTGCATATTGTCTGTACTTGGAAACGATTTCAAAGTACATCAAATATGCAAATTTGCTATTGTTTTAACTTATTTGAATATTTTCTGTATTTGGAAACGATTTCAAAGTACAGCAATTATGTAAATTAGTTATTGTTTTACCCCTCAATTTCCCTCAGCTTCAAAGCCCTGCCCACTTGAATAATTAACTTTGTCGTACTATCCCTAGTTCCATGTATCAACACGTGACCTCAAACGAGACTCCTCATTGGCCGATGTGTCATGAATATCTAATGATGTGTGAGAAGTAATAATTGCGTTTACCAGCAATGTTTGGCACGGTCGTAGACTAGAACGAGACATGTCTAAAAGGTCAAGACATGCGGATGGCAACCGGAAGTGAGCTATGTGAGAATATATACCGTAGAGTCCCGAAAGTAGCCCTGACCAGACGTTACTTTCGAGGGATCGTTACTTTCGAGGGGTAAATTTAGTTTGAAAATTTCTGAAAACAAGCCGGCTAATCATATCAGGTTCAATGCGATAACGTCTGGCAAACTACTGACTCAGACTCCTGTTATGTTGTTATGTTCTGAGAGATATAGAGGTCTCGCAAGTCGCATTACGTACTTTTGAACATTTAAGTGTAAAAAAAAATTTTAATTGCTTGACTGCGTATATAATGAAGCTAAAATGAAACCGACACCAACTTAGGTATAGGCGTCGCTACTTTCGGGGGTCGTCACTTTCGAAATTAATTTGAAGGGCAAAAAAATACGCAACTTTCAAGGGGTCGTTACTTTCGGGGGTCGCTACTTTCTGGACTGTATGGTAACATCGTACAGCCGTCCGATTGAATGGCGTTCCACTAGGATAACACAGGTAGCCCGGGAATACAAAGACGAAACGCACTGATAACACAGGTAACCCGGAACAACTAAGCCGATAACACAATTTTTATTATTATTATGATTTTGTGTTAATTAAATCAAGAAGCGCTGGTGTACTCATCTTCGCTCGTGTTCTCACTCGTGTAAGTAGTTATAGTTCAGATCCTAATAGTATTTGGAATCCTAGTATTTTTGGACTACCTATGTTTTCCTAGGGTATCCTGGCTTACGTGAAGTTACTCTTGTTTCTTCGAGTTCTACTTGCCTGCAGTCGTGTTCTACTTGTGTCCATAGCGTCTAAAAAAAAATGATGTATTCAAAGACATAAGTTCTGCTATTTTATTTTTCTGTGTTGCGCGTCTTTGAAGAGAGAATTAGTTTTCAAGTTCGATTCAGTCCGCAGTTTAATACCACCATCCAGCACAAAGATAACACAATGGTTTCGTTCGCAATTAGGAGCCGTTAGTCCAACTTTTAGATGTCGGGAACTGACGTCACAAAATGCAAGATTTGAGCCATCGGAGCAGATATACGCATAGCATAGAAAAATTAAATAGCACAATTTATTTAATTCGAATATATCTTTGCATCATATTGAGTTGATTTCAGGGTTTAGTTCCCCTGTGTGCAGCTTCTTGTTACTGTGGCGACTGGCGCTGCTACGTGATGCATACTTTCGTATGTGATTGTCCATTAAATCCAAATTTGACTGATTGTGCGTGTGTACTAACAGTGATCTGACTGTGTGCATACCAATAATGATGTGAACACAGGTAGCCCGAAAATACAAAGAGAGGGTACCTCACTAAAACACAGATAACCCGAAATAACTACCTTACGGTATATGCAGACTGCAAGGCTGATCGGACCTATATTTTTTTAAATAATATTCCTCTCCTAAGATGTTAAAAGTTGGCCCCTCATGTGCCATCATGAAATTCATACAATTCAAACTTTACTCTGCCAAGCTCTTGTTTTTCAGATGGCTCGGTTTTATTTTTTGGGAATATATCTGTCGTTGCCTCTGTCTATGTCATTCAGATTCAACCTATTCAGCTTGAATTGTGACCATCTCTAGTATAGGAATTTGATAAACAGCTTGAAACCGCAATTCAGTGACAGCTTGACAAGTGGGCGGAAGAGTATTCGGAATAGAATGTCCACAGGCTCTCTTTCCCTCCCCCCTTTCCCCCAGTCCCACTCTTCTTTCCGTCCGCCATTTTGTTTTCGCCACGTTTTATTTTCGTCATTTTCCCCAGGGTAGACGTCATCTCATTAATGCATTATCCTCCATGGTGCTTTTCTATCACAACAACATCGATTTATAGAAAATATACATAGTTTGTGAGTTCTTAATAAAGAAAAAAGTCATTTTAGACAAAATCCTATTGCAAAGTCGAATTAATTAGATGACGTCACTCCGGGAAATCAATCCAGGCTTTTACTTACGCGGTCATGGGTCAGGAAAGGTCAGTTTTTCACCATTTCAAACAAGCGTAGAACATAGAAGTCCTCAAAACCTTTCACAGGTTCATAAGTAGAAAAATGTCAAGAAGGGTTAGAGGCACTTTAAGTAGTACATAAAATATGAGCGGGAGATCTGTATGGGCGTTTACAATGGCGAGCCGCTTCGGTGAGCCATTGTAAAGCCCATACAGATCGGACGCGAATATTTTATCTTACTTGTGAAATGAATAGATAACTAAAAGCCATTGATATGAACGACATAAACTTTTAACCTTTGATTTCTCCCGCCTTGGTATCGATGTGGGATGAATTAGTTTTGTACGGGGTATACAGAGGCGATCATGTGGTGTCATTCAGCACATGGGATTGGCTAGTACCCTTATGAATTATTAATGACTTTCACAAGACTAATTACTTCGTTTTGTGGCACATCAATTGAGAGATATCTGAATTTACCGAGTTTTATCTCAAACTTTGGCTCAGAAACTTCCATCTAATATTAGGGACACTACTGATCTTATTAACAAAATTGAAGAGTTAAATGTCAACGGGCCCCTCCCTGAAAATGCGATTCTAGTATCATGGGATGTACAATGTAGCAGCCATGTTTCCCAATATAGATAATAATCTAGGAGTTTCTGCAGTTAGAAAAGCTTTAGAATCGCGTGAAACCGGAATTCCTTCCACTGATTGTATTGTTGAGGCAGTTGAACTTTGCCTTCATTCCAATAATAGTGAATTTAATAACACGCACTTTGTTCAAATGCATGGTACGGCTATGGGTCCCAAGAATGGGAAAAGTTAAAAGGTATTATGCAGCTTAGGCTTCAAACAAGCATTTCAAAACCATAATTAATACACGGTTGGGTGTGTTTTATTCTCGGATAAATCATATTTTTAGTCAACCAAATTGCTCGTTAGAATGAACCTACATGTATATTATATTTAAAAATCATAAATTCGTGTTGTACTTTGCATTTGGTCAAAGTTTTTTTTGTTCGCCTGCCATTTCCCTTGGATTACATTACTAAAACTCAGATCAACATTGCTTATCCTTCGGTAGCTTACCTGTCGGGAAGATTTATCTCCTTTGGTATAAACCCAAGTAGCCCCGTCGTATAGCTGGATCTGCTTAAACAGGCCAGTCTCTGTGAACTCGTCTACAAACAATGCTGTCGATGCTTGGTCTTTACGTGTAGACGTTGGGGTTGAGAGCAGCCATTTTTAAAAGGAGACTTTCCTGATCCGGGAGCAGACAAGAATATCGCAAACATTAATTTGCTCATTTCTTAGTTTACAGTCCACCTTGACGGTAGTCTCTCCCATCAGGCATACCACTGTTGGTAAGATGCTTGCCAAAAGAAGGTCTCTACTAGTATTGTTTGCCTTCGCGTAAACATTCAGCCATGTAGCCAACGTTTCCGGGCAAATAATCTCCCAAGGTATAGGCCGTGGGCCAGAATAGGTCACCGTGCACCCGCCCCCTCAGGGCAGGGCGAATATGGTACCAAAATGAGCTCCTGGAACCCCTCTTTCCAAAAATTGTTCCCAGAAAAAAAGTTGGGACGTGCCCTACCTAAAAAATTATGTTCCCAGAAAAAAAGTTGGGACGCACCCTACCTAATTTGCATAAATCCAAGATGGCCACCATGACTTCAGACTTTTTTTTCAGTTTATTCGCACATTTTCTAGTTAACATGGTAGTAGATAATTACATGATAAATAAAAAACATAACAATAGTAACATTTACATAACCGAGAAGAAACTATAATCAATTATTCGTGCACAGTGGTCAAAGTAGCAAGAAGCTTTCGTGTTGATCACTCCCTACATCTACCATAGCTAGGAAAGAAAAAAAAGAAGGTCGGACGTGGATAAAAGTTTCAGCCTCGATAAATGAAAAGAGTTATTGTCAAACATTATTAGAGTGTGTGTGAGATAAGGAGAGATTGAGTATATTTTTTCCTAAATGTAGAGGTTGAATTATGAATGAATGAAAGTTTGAATCCTGGAAAATGCCTACCAAATGAATAAACTTTTAAAGTCCTTCTGGACTACTTTCCTGTTTTTCGTGAAATCTAAACTACCTGGGTATACACCGAATTCCAAAAGGCTGTCACATGACATAGGTCATATAGAGAAATGGATTATGGTCAGTGGTGATAAATTAAAATGATGTAATACCAGTACAAGTCATTGAAAGTTTGAGATACTTTACTGAATAGTGCCAGCATTGCTACTAAACTGCGTTTGTGCATACACATACATGTGCTACATAATTATAATTTTTTGTTTGGTCTTGCAATGACCTATGTACGGACAGTATACATTTATTTTAGACGCGTACAACACCACAAGCGATACGAGGCGCTGCGAGGCTGCCCTAAATTGAACTTTTTCTTGAGTTGAATGAAAAGAGTGTAGCAGATAAATATTATAAAAAATGATTGATGAGGTAATTAAAGCAAGTGCTTATAAATATAAAGCTTACCATATTTTGCTCTCTAATAAGGATCTGTCTTCCCCAAATTGTTTTCTTGAGGAACAGTGACTTCCTTTTGGAGCAAATTCCTCCCTTATTCAGTCTTTCAACAAATTCCTTTTAAGTAAAACACCTAACATCAAGTTTACACTATAGCAAAAGTTTCTGGATTCGTGTTGTTCTCTTATCCCAGTAGTACGTAAAACAATATGTGAATCTGGCAAAATTTTGCTTTAATGTCAACAGGGTGTTGTACAAGAACAGGTCTTACTACTTAATGTCTTGGTAGGTAGGTAATTTTGTTTGCCTGCAACATGATTTACATTTGTACACAAACCAAGGCCATTCTGAAAGTGCACTGCCACCCCAATAGATCCTTTCAGCTTGCCTGTTTGTTGCCACATTTCAGACCACGTGACTTTTCCCTTGAGTAATGCGTTTTTTTTTCTGTATCCCAAGAGGAAATGTACTAATTTCTGTGAAAGCCAGCAATATATCTCAAAATAGTTAGTATCTTAATTATATTTAGTCTTAGCTTCTACAACAGGTGAAGAGCCAGTGTAATTTATATACTGTTGAATAAACCATTATTATTTAAAAGGTTTCTTGAGAGTTGTTGATGGAGAGCTATTATTTCAGTCGGGCGGGCAACAAGGAGCTAATAGCATTTGTTTCATATAATTTACACAGTGTAACCTAAAGTTAGTGAATGCTGCTTCTCCCTAGCCACTATACAGGATAGGTTTAAACACAAGATTGTGTCGAATAAATAATTTTAATTTTTGTTTGGTCTTGCAATGACCTATGTAAGGACAGTATACATTTGTTTTAGACGAGTACAACATCACAAGCAATTTGGAACGCAATTGTTTTCTCAGAACCTAAAATTATCCAACAAATTTACCAGACTGAACCCGATATGAGACCACGCAAATTATGTTATGGTACGATGTCCAAATAACCATAATGATAGAATTCAGCTTCATTCATTCATGAAGCTGAATTCTATCACTTTTGTTTTGTTATTCCATGATCGTTTGTGAGTCTTTGGGATTATCTTGGGAGTCATAATCATTTCAGGCACTGTACAGGTCTAACATTTTGAAACACTGAATCTGAAAAGATGTCAAATGATTTGAAACAACTAACTACTACCATCCACATCACTACTCTTGCATTCTTGTTTCTGTGTTGATGGAAACCTACTCTCGTTTGATGAAGGTGGAGGCTTTGCAGCAATAGGCGGTGCCAGCAATTTTGGGTCACTTCCATTTAGAGAAACATGCCTTGTGACAATGTCGATGTCCTCATTCCTTGAGCAAAAAAATCTTGGCCATAAGGACTGGGATGTACTGATAGCCCTTGTTTGCTTTGAGGATTTTCACCTCCCAGTCCTTGCTGCACTGGTTGTACTTCCGTGTAATCCTCTCCTCCTTATTGTCCTACTCTCTTGAAACACTTGGACTGTAAAAAAAACACCTAGATTTTACTTGACTGTTAATGATTCATAATATTTAAAACTTTATTATGCATTAAAAATTGCAGACAAACACAACAAATGCAATACAAGAACTGAAAAGACATCCACAATGTTTTCATCCTGTCCATAATTTTTGAGTGATCAATCAATATAAAGTTTCTACGAAAGTGTTTTGAATTTACGTTCTTTTTGATCGTATTTTGTATAAAAGAAGCTTTATAGACTACAGATCCCAGATAAGGGTATACTACATGTATATAAATATGATATGTATATCAAAATACACCAACCTTATTGCGTACATATTCAGTTCTCGGATTGGTGATAATCTTGGATTTCCAGGAACATTTTTTTGCAATCGTTTGCTTTTAGCAGGAGTAGAAGTCAGTTGTTCTGTAACAATAAAATATAGGGATGAGAAGTTGATTACAAGGGATTCATTACAAGATATAAAAAAGAAAAATACATGGAAATTTATTATTTTGCACCTTCGACTTCGTACTCGCTTTCTTCGACCTCGAACCTTCCAAGTTTTGAGATGTTTATCACCGCCTGCCACGTTTTTCCTGATTCCCTGGCCATTTTAAAATACAGGAGAGCCCAGTGAGGCACCCGCATCATGTCTACATAGTTGCAGAAGGTCTTCCCACTAATCAATTCTTTAAACGACTGTTTCACAGCTACCACAGGTCAATAATATCGGAGATCAACAACTTGGTTTGAGGGTCCCCGAAAGCGCACATGTTACCGAGAACAGTACACAAAGATTCACGGTGCCCCACACACGCACAGCATTTATACTTTCAAGCACCCGCTTAGCTCATTTCTTTACAAGAAATGCCTTCTCTGGAGTATGAAGATCTTTATTCTGGCAAATCTCATTCATATTCGGAGACTTTGACTGTGATGGTGTCTTGATGGGTCGACGACTGTAGATACTGGTTTGCCACTGGAATATTCCAACGTTGGACTCAATGGAAAGCACACCGTTTTTTCTTTAGTCTCGGAAAGGGCATGTTCTAGATCTACTGGCGAGAGAACAGACAGCATTTCTAAGTGTCTCGAAGGGTTTCGGTATATCGGAGTGGATGCGGCTTGGGGAGGCATGTATCTGATTGCAGTCATTTCGGGCCACATGTACACTTAGTATTAATACTGTTCGTACAACTGAATTGGAAGTTCACGTTATGCAAAACAGTTTTGAAATGACTAAATTCGTCTTTCTCGAGGTTGGTGTTGTACTCCTAATTATGCGGTAGAGTAACTCCTATCAGATTTCCGTTTGTCTTACTTCCTTTGCCTTTATATGGGTGGAAATATTAAAAGAAAAATTGTAAGCTACCCGGTCAAAGTAAAGTGGTTGGGGAGAGACGAAAGCTTAGATCTGAAGGTTTCCATCGTCAATAGAGTTGTAAAATGGACATTATGTGAACTGAGAAATCGGGCCATGTACTATATATTTTAAGCCATTACTTGTAAAAGGAACAAATATATACGGCATTGCGACAAGCTGCTAAAGTTATCATGTGTTTACTTACAAATGTTGATTATTACTGGGCCATGTGCATTTAGGAGCGCCAGATATGCAAAATTTCCCTCCCAAAGTCTGTAAACCTTTTAGTTAGCCCTAGAAAAACTTAATATCTTGGCATTTCAGTCGAATAAATGTTTGGTTTTAGCAAAATAATAGCTACGAATGACCCAAAACTTTGCTTGCGTTTCACACTCTTTGTATGAAAACTCTTCGTATGAAACGTTTTTCAGTGCCAGTCCCCCCAAAAAATTGCCATGTTCACATGCACATTGCTTTCTGATTGGTTTGTGGAGAAAAATGCGGCGTGATTGCCAATTAGAGTATGGAGCTGATTGGTTGATGGCGAAATATCCGTTACAAGTTGCAAGGAACGTTTCACAGTACAATAGCGCCTATAGAAAAGCCAGCAGTTTGTGTGAGCCTGCATCAACCCCTCAACACAAACCCCACAACACAAACCCCACAACACAAACCATACTCGCACAACGGGTGAAAATATAGCCTATTCATGCAATAACCATAAATGTTATTATAATATTAGAAATATTTCATTCAGTCCTAGGCTTGTTGGTCCATATGAAGTTTATTTCACTGCGTCCATGCCATCCGTTGCTGCTTATTTCTTGTGGCCTTTGATATGTTCATTAATAAGAAGACACACATCGCACTTGGTAAACCGGTTTGTCTGAAATGTGAAACATGTATTTATTAAATACGTTTACCATTCAGTAAATTAGTTTTTGTCATACGAGGAACAATCTGCCGAGCGATAATTCAATTAAGTCGAAAATTTCGCAAAAGCGAAAAATAATAATCATTTATGTAAAGAAAGAAATGCTTCCTGGAAAATATTGCTACCACATTCGACGAAATTGCGTAATGCTTATCAGTCTTGCCGTGCTCGTTCCTTGTGCTGCTTCTCGGTACATGCAATGTATTCTTTGTATGATCAAAGAAGCAGGAAATTCTTTTCGGTTAACATCCAGCATGCGATTTGCTAGCAAGTCTACTAGTTCACGAAACCAAAATTCCGTTTCTATGGCCCTTTTGAATATCACTAGCATACCAACACGTGCATGAACGGCAGAACTTCACCACGGCTTAAATATTCGTCCTTCCAGTAATGATATCTGTAAAAAAAAATATTACATTTTCTTCAAGGGTTATTGTTGTGTTTCTCAGATGTAAGGCCAAACAGTTGATTTCCAAAGGGATATTACCAGTTAATTTGGGTATTTCGCACTGCTGCTACATCCTTGGAAGCATTAATTTTGCATTGATTGCAAAATAAGCTTTTTTATATAAATAGTATATCGTGAGCTCCGAAAACGAATTTCCATGGTATAGACAGGAACATACCTTCCATATGCCATTCCATGACTAAAGATCCACCCTTTTGGCAGACCTGCTTCCCTTTAATGCAGTTTTCCATTTTTTATTCTATTACTTATGTCAAAGAAATTAAGAAGCCATTGTACTTGATCTTCGCGTGATTTCTCCTGTTACGTGACTCTGCATTCTAAGATTTCAGAAACTTCCAAGACAGTTCTCACGCAGTTTTTATTGCAACAGTTTGTCTTCCTAGTATCTTTTTCTAGCGATGCAAGCGACATTTTTCTCTCCTTGATCTTTCCTGATTTGCTCATTTGGCAGGCCTTCCTTTTATTACAGCCGTCAATACTGTCGATGCTTGCACTGTTATTTTCAGGGAGTTATTTCAACTCCAAAAATAGAGTAAAAAAAGGGTACAGGACGACCCTCCTTTTGGTGTCATTTTAACTACAGTATGTTTAACTCATGTATGGAGTTGTTTTAACTCTTGCTGGACAGTCAAGACGACTCTTCTATTGGAGTACAATTAACTCTCTTTTATGAGTTATATTACCCTAAAAATGAAGTAGGTAACATAGGTACAGGACGACTCCCTTTTTGGAGTTGTTTTACCTCCAGTATTTTTGACTCCTGCAAAGAGTTAAATCAGCTCACCCATAAGGGGTGGAATTAACTCTTGACGTGGAGTAAAAAACATTTTACTTACTATATGCAAAACAAGGAATCTGATGTACATTACATTCATATTTTATTGTTCTTTTAAGATATTTACACTTTAAATGTTTATGTTTTCTACATGAATGACTTCCAGCACTTTGTATGAATAAAACAGCAAGTAGGAACAATAAAACTTAAACATTGGAGAGAAAAAAATAATAGAATCTTTACACTCATTGTATCCTTACACCATGATCAAGAAGTGTTTCAAGTATTATTATATCTGGATAATGCAATCTGCTAAAAAAATAACTTACATTTATGCGCCCAGCATTTATTCGAAACCAAAATGCTTATTGAAAACCCAGCCTTATTGAATGAAGCATTGTCAATATACCATTTTATATGAACCAGTTTCATTTCTACTGTTTACTTCCCATTCAATATTATAGACAGAGGAAGAATAGTCTCCTTCACAGCCAGTCCTAGGGTCATCACACAAGCACTAGCCCCACTAACGGCTGCTTACACCAGCCAGACATTCCATTCCTGATTGTTTGTATAAGCCAATCAAGACCGTTATAACATAACATGGGTTGAACAGCAACGGTTTGCTTATATCAACACTTTCAAGCTCATCAGTACAGTGTCAAAACGAACAATTTCTTCTAAACTCTATCTGCTTTCTTGAGAAAAACTAAGAACAGAATATATACAAAACTATTTGTTCCGATTTCATATAAAATTTAGCCTCTAATATTTGATTTCCTGGATTTCCCATCAGAAAGTTCTGGAACGAGTGGTTTTTTGATTCTGAGAACTGAATTCTGATTGGCCATGCAGTTGGAATGGTATGTCTGGCTGGTGTAAGCAGCCGTTAGTGGGGCTAGCATTTGCGTGACAACCCTAATAATGATTGCGAGGGAGACTACGGAAAGAAGCGACTGACTAAATTATGTTCCTGGTTTTCAAAGGCTTACAAAAATGAGTGGTAAAGAAAATATGAAAAATACTGCATGAGTCCCAAATAAATGGCAGGTTCAAATAAATGTCAGGGCCCAGTTGTTCAAAGGTTGAACAACTTTATCCACTGGATAAATCCTTATCCAGTGGATATTAAGTATTAACCAAAGTAGCTTATTTTATCCACTGGATAACAATTTATTCAGTGGATAAAGTTAACAATGATCCATCCTTTGAACAACTGGACCCTGGTCCAGAGTCTAATTTTATGAATAAATGCCAGGGGCTTATATTTGAGAAAATACAACTTACATGTACATGTACTGCAATACATTTTAGTCATGTAACCTCAGCAGTAATTCAAGTAACTCTGTATTTTCTCAAACAAATACCCAGGCTTTATTTCAAATTTAGCCATAAAAATAATAATAATAATATGATATTTTTGTTGTTAAACCCAAAGTTCCAGTATAAATAGGTTAGCCCCTCCTCTTTTCGCGCATGGCGAGCTGGAAATAAAAAAAATTAAATTGCTGAGCAGTGAAGAAAGCAAGCAAGCATAGCAGCTTCTCCTTTGAAATGACCAACATATGTGCAAAGTATTTGTCGGTGCTAGGCCTGGGCTAAGTATACCCGTGTGCATCAGTGCCTTCTAGGTTAGCATTCATTGTTTTTGGTAGTGCAGATACAACTGGATTACCAGAGGCAGCGTAAATGTAACCATAGTTTTTTTGATCCCCATAGTCAGCTGCTGTCGCTCCAGCTTTATTCTCCGGCTGCCATGGTATAGTATCAGAGGATCTACCCCAGTACGTCTTCTGTTGATTTATTGTGAAGTGCTCTGACCATGGAGTATTAATATCTCGAATTGTCACTCCACCTTGATGTAAAATATCAAAGTTCTCGTTACTTATTGACGCGTATGACTTGACTCCAACCAGACTAGGTTTCCATTCTTTCAATAACTGGGATGCCCTAGTCTCTGGAATACTTTGCTGTCCTTTCACACAGATTGGCATTTCTGCCGAGGATTCATTTGGAAATCGCCCTTGGTGATCAATGTAAGTCATAAAGAAGGGATCTTTAACTGCCGCTAGTGTTGGCACGGCTGCGCCTGACGTGTTGAGTTGATCATTGAGTGGATGGAAGTTAGTACATTTGAATCCAACAGACTTGATACTAAAGCCACAGGATGTCATAGATAATTCGTGCTGTTCGAAGGGAGTCAAATACATATCTATGCACGGGTAAGGTATTTTGAACCAGCACATCAACATCTTCCCAGTACTTGTTTCATAACTGTGTGCAATTTTATTCAAAGCATTCATGTTAGGACAGCGGTGCATGAATGTCTTCGTGTACTTCATTATTCGTTTACCTCCTCTAGGCGTGATGTACATTGGTACTGTTGTTGCATTTCCAGCACCACCCCCTGCCAGACCATCGAAATCATCCGCTTGCATTTCTTCCTCCCCCTCTGAATCGTCGTGATGTCTTTCCTCCTCGTCTACGTGTTCTCTCTTTGCCACTCTACCTTCTCCGTGTTCGTGTCTTTCGTCACCGGTAAGATATCGTCTAGCAGAAGCCATGGTTCTTCTACCATATCGATTGACGGCCCGCCCAGCATGACCTGCCAAATCAACAGCAACCCGATGCAGACACGGTAGGCGTAACGACCGCCTTCATGAGCCAAACCGGCAATAGCGGCTCCACCATAGTGATAGGGATGCCTTCGCCCATGAGCTTCGAGAGCTCTAAGTGCCATTGCAAGAAGTAGACTAGACTGATATCAAATATTATTTATTACAAACTGTTATCTAATACGATTACAGGAGATGGATCTTTCGGCCAATCATAGTCAATATCTGAACTGTCAAAGCCCCATTGGGACTGAAATTGTCCTAGTTCATTGTCTGGGAGAGAGGCAGGTGCAGTCATGTCACAGGCTTGATCAATCTTGTCGCACTCTGCTATTAATTCCACATCACTGTCATCGTCGTCAACACACGGCCTTTTGGCGCTAGGGCTGCATTCTTTGCTTGCCCGTCTTTTGTACTTCTCTGGGGTTGCGGGTAAAACGTAGTCTATTTTCTCTGGATCGTCAGAGTTACTGGAACTTGATTCGTCTTCCTTGTCAAGGATTCTCTCCAGTCTATGTTTCCATAAGCCTGGGTTAAGCTTTTTCTTGACTCCCTCTAGCCACTCTAACCTGGCGAGACCTTTGTAGCATTTACATCTGTTCTCATACACAACAGCATTGCCCACATAACACCATGGTAAGTAGTTGCTTGTTATAATTACTGGTGTTCTTTCCACGAGAGCTGGTGGCTTGTTTTTTATTTGGACCATACAATCCTCACCACCCATCAGCATTTTGAAAATCTCTGTCTGATCGTCTCCAATGACAGCCTCATCGATCCTAATCACGCTGACATTTTCAGCATCCTGGAAGGTGAATGTGGTCCCGCTTGCATTGGTGATTAAGGCAACTGCCTGATAAGCATCAGAGACACTATTCATTAGAATCGACTTTCCAGCATTGGAGACTCCTTGGAGTAGTATGGTGTTGCGTTTCGTCTTTTTCTTGTCCAAGACGTCGTGAAGGTCCTGTGTGAACTCCCAGGGATCAATGTTATTATCGAAGAGAATATGATCGACTATTTGCATACTCTTTTGCACTGAGTAGTAGTCGTGGTTATCCCGGTTGAAATCGAGCCACTCGTCGATACTTGAACTCCAGTCCCTGCCAACGGACTCCATCCGCATAATTTCGCGGGCGAGCTTGACCTTCTGGTCAAAGAATTGAATTCCTTTGCACATATGTTGGTCAAACAAGAATGTCCATCTCGCAGCATCGGCCCGACAGTATTTGATGAGCTGTGCCTTGCTTCTGCATTTGCCTTCCTCCATGAGCTGGATGATGGTTCGAATATCGTCTCCCTGTTTCGTAGGTTTAAGACCCTTTGGGAGTAGAATGGGGCCGTCTGGGTTGGGCGGTTCGTCGTCTGTTGGTGGTGATTCTGATAACTGGTTACGTACCGTACCTGCCGAGTGCCAGAGGCGTCGTAGTGCCATTGAGCAGAATACCAAGTCACGCGGCAGGGTTCGTAAGTATTCCAAGAACTCCTCGATCGAACCATAGGTGGGCCGCGATACAATGGGGATTCCATGATTTCGGCAGAACGCATAGAACTGTCCTCGGCTGAATCGTTGATCATTGCCTTCTCGATCTTGTTCGTGCCCCTGAAGGCACAGGTGGAAGTGGTCTCCATGCAGAGTACAATCCAAATCCCCAAAGTGTCGCACTAGTATATACGGTATAGTCACAAGCCTTGCAACTGTATCGGGTATACTTAGCCCAGGCCTAGCACCGACAACTACGGTCGTATAGAAAGGCATCAAATCTTACAAAAAACTGTAGGTTGTCCTATCTCGCAAAGAGTAGATCACATAGTATGCAATTATACTCGATGTAGCTTTGACTGGCCTTAGTTGACTACAAAAATAGAGATAAAACCGAGAAGTACTTATACTTTTAGAAATCTGGGATCCATGTGGGACTATTTAATTTATTCCAACCTAATCTCGGGGTCAGAAGGTTTTTCATTATTCTGTATAGACATGGCATGGCATCACGGGGGGGGGGGGGGGGGCGTAACCCTAGGTTACCAAATTCCGTGCATTCCTTGAAATACTGAAGAAAGAAGACAAAGAAGTATTTATGTTTTTATGTTTTCAGATAACGAATTGAAGTGATATATAATGTATATGCATTCACTTGTATACTGATGTTATTATTACAGTCATGAACAGACAATATTTAGCTTAATTAGTGACATATTTTGATTGATATTAATCTAAATCATGTTCTACATTTGTTTCGAATTTTTAATTACAAGGAGGGCCACGCATTTCTTAGCCTCCCCCGCAGTCGTTTTTAGGGGCTCATACCTAGCCCCTAAAAACGACTGTGGTGGAGGCTACGCATTTCTATATTTTTTTATTAAACATTAGGGACTGGTCAAAAATTAGCATGGGAGGTGCAAAGGGGGTGGGGTGGAGATAAAATAGTCTAAAAATGTATAGTATGTATTAGTATGAAATTTTTTCACCCTTTCTCCCCTATAACCAATCCTTTTTCAGTTGCCCAATATTTATGACCATCCAGTTTTGGGGATTCAAAACAATATGATCCTCCCCCTTTCACAACCCCTTCCCCTGCTAATTTCTGACCAGTCCCTTCAGCGACCACCCTTATGCAACCTGGTTTTAATTATCAGTAAAACTTTGTAATTAGAAGCTTCTGTAAGTGACCGTGACCACCTTTGGAGGTTGAGAATTGTAAGAAGGTGGAAAATAGCATTTACAAACAGGTTTTGCTAATAACACTACCAATCTCGTACAAGTGCCTTTAAATATTTGTTTGCCATCTAGTACAGCCACATTATTGCATTCCTGCAAAAGGTCCATTCCATGATATAAATTATCACAAGCATCAGAAGTGACTCAATTATCCGGTCCCCTAGTACAAACCATGTATGACCCAAAAATATGCTAGAACCCCATGTATTAACCTATTTATAGGTGGCCCGAGTTAAGGCCAATCAGGGCCTCTTGTTACTTATCAACTCATACGCCCCGAACACGGAAAAGAATCAAGTGGACTTTTTAAATGAAATTGTAAAAAAGATTGGTTTGATTAATTGTCCATTCGATACGCTTTCAGTCTGGGGAAGTGATTGGAACTTTATTAAAAATATCGAGCTCGAGGCATCGGGCGGAAATCCAACTCTTAAAACCAATTCTATAGAAACATTGGAAACAATTATTCTCGAATTAGATTTATGTGATATTTGGAGAATTAGGAACCCAACGCTAAAGCGCTTTACTTGGCGTGGAAAAGCTCAAGGAAAAAAAGTTCTAAACAGGTTTTATACCGCAGACTGGATTTCTTTCTCATTTCAGATGAATTACAACCTCTTGTTAATAAATGCGATATTATTCCAGCACCAGCTACAGATCATTCAGCAGTTACCTTAGAATTGAAAAGTGTCGAGGAGGGGAAGAGGGGGCCATCCTTCTGGAAGTTCAATAATTCCTTAATTGAAAACGAAGATTATCTAATACAGATTAGAAAGGGGATTAGTACTTTAAAAACAAATCTCGATGAAGAAGGGATTATCAATCCGCAAGTACGTTGGGAGCTTATTAAATATGAAGTTCGAAAAATTACGATAGATTTTTCGAAGCAATTGGCAAAAAAACGGAAAGCTACATATCAAAACATTGAAAATCAGATTTCGCTAATTGAGAATACGAATGGATGGCAGGAATATGAAAGCAAGATAGTGGAGCTTGATAAGTTAACAAAAGAATTAGAGGAGTTGAGTAATTACATAACAGAAGGCATTATAATGAGATCTAAAGCTAAATGGTATGAATCTGGTGAAAAGAATACTAAATATTTTTTGACTCTGGAAAAGAGAAACAAAGTCAAAACGCACGTAAGGAAATTGATTGATAGGGATAAGAGTGAAATTTCTACGCCCAATGAAGTTCTTACAAATATTAAACAACATTTTAGTACCTATTTCCAACCTAAATCCAATAAATCGGAGGCAGAATGTTTAAATTATTTGGCCGATTTGAACAATCCAAGATTATCAGAGGAAAATAAAGAGGCATGTGAAGGCGAAATAACCGTACAAGAATGTTACAATAGTGTTAAACAAATGGGCTCCTCAAAAACACCAGGAACGGACGGTCTAGCCAAGGAATTTTACGTGTGTATGTGGGCGGAAATCAACCAAGATTTAGTAAAGTGTCTGAATGACGGTCATCGGAACGGTTCCTTAACTACGTCTCAGAAGCAGATTATTATAACTTTGCTTGAGAAAAAAGGAAAAGATAATAGATATATAGATAATTGGAGACCTATTAGTTTAATTAATGTAGATGTCAAAATTTGCAGCAAAGTACTAAGTAATCGATTATCCGAAGTGCTGCCATTATTAATTAATTCCGATCAAGCAGCGTTTGTTCAAGG
The DNA here is from genome assembly GCA_030867875.1 of Actinernus sp. WN-2022. Classification (NCBI taxonomy): domain Eukaryota; kingdom Metazoa; phylum Cnidaria; class Anthozoa; order Actiniaria; family Actinernidae; genus Actinernus; species Actinernus sp. WN-2022. The sequence continues at coordinate 112,096 of JAOWCC010000809.1, forward strand.
TAGGACAATAGAAGAACCGATTAGGATTATCGAAGATATTATGTCTTATGCTAAAAATAAAAACATGTCACTTTTAATGTTCGCTGCTGATTTCGAAAAGGCTTTCGACTCGATTGAACATTCCTTCATATACGCTGTGTTGAAAAGCTATGGTTTCGGAGAAAGTTTCATTAGATGGATAAAAATTTTGTTGGAAGGAAATCAGAGCTGCGTTGTCAATAATGGTATAGCTACGAGTTTTTTTCCTAATTTAAGGGAAACAAAACAAGGAGACCCAATCTCACCATATATTTTTGTCCTTGTTATTGAAATTATGGCTCAAATGATCCGTAACTGCAGTGATATACGAGGAATAAAAATAAAAGATAAAAGCCGTAAATTAGTTATATTTGCCGATGACACAACCTTCTTTTTGAAAGATATAAAGTCACTCGAAAAAACGCTAGAACAATTAGATATATTTAGTAATTATTCATCCTTAAAAATAAACAAAGAGAAATCAGAGGTAGGTTGGATAGGGAAGGAAAGCAAAAACGGTACTTTAAAAAAATATAAGGAATTCAAGTGGATTAATTTCGAGGGAAATGGAGTAAAAATATTAGGTTTTTTTTTACGTATAATAAATCGTTACGGCACAGTAATAATTTTCAGAGAACTTTTTGTAATTTGAAAACAGTTCTATCCTTGTGGAGAACGAGATCTCTTACGGTATATGGTAAAATTCAGGTAGTTCGTTCCCTGGCATTATCAAAAGTAATGTATGTGTGCTCCAAAATCGACGTTTCCGAGGAATTTATAAAATTAGTTACGAATGAGTTTAAAGGATTTTATATGGAATGGAAAAAACACAAAAGTTAAGTATTTAACGATAATAGGGGAGTACGAAGTAGGAGGTTTGAAGGCTCCGGATTTTAGGTCCGCCGTTAGAGCAAATCGTATTAAATGGGCTTGTCGTTTATTAAATAGCAAAACTGAAGCTTGGAAATATATTCCATTATTGTATTTGGACATAATCGGAGGGGAAAAGTTAATTGGTGAAAATTTTGATCAAGATAGAATTCCGGCAGACCTGACAGATTTTTACAAGTCTGTTTTAAAAACATGGTCAGAGTTGTGTAAAAATGATGAGAGTATGGATTTATCAGACGTTCTCCAACAAACATTATGGAATAACAAGTATATTAAAATAGATAAAAAATCAGTATATTATGACCGATTCGCCAAACAGGATATTTATAAGGTAATTGACATTTGTGATGTAAACGGTGAATTGAAGTGGGAAACCGCAAAAAGGAAAGGTCTTCAAGATAAGGATTTCCTGTACTGGGCTGGTCTAATACATTCTTTACCGTTGGAGTGGAGAGTTACAATGAAAAATAAAAATATATCGATATTAGATTTCGTAGCGCAAGAAAAAGTTTTAAGAGTTGGTAATAAATGTATAGAGGTGGATAATTTAAAACGTACAAAGGAAGTCTACAATTGGTTTGTAGGTCAAAAATTCAAATCACCAACCTCTCACAACAATATATGTAGAAGAATGAAACCAGAAAAATCATTAGATTGGACAATTATATACAAGAGGATTTATAAAACCTCGGTAGATACATATTCTAGATACTTTCAATATCGTATATTAAACAATTACCTTTATCTTAACTACGACTTATTTAGATTTAAGTTAGTAAGTCAGCCATCATGCACATTCTGTTTAGTCCAAAATGAGACAGTCGATCATTTCTTTGTTGAGTGTATAGAGTCAAAACATTATTATTTTGCAATAAGAACCTGGCTTGTACCGTTTGATGTTAAATTACCCAAGTCTAATATGATGAATATTATTTTAGGTGTTGATGAGCAACCAGTTAATTACAATCCCTTCCTTAAACCTATTTAAAAATATGTTATCATATTACGAAAAAATAGAAATTAAATTGGCAAAAGAAAAGCACAAGCTTACCTTCCACTTTGATAAATGGGAAAATATATTGAATGCATTGTCCCAAATAGATTAAAAAGAATGTTAATGAGTTTTTTTTTAAAGAAGATAGTTGCAGTTTTATTATTTATTATCTAATTTTATGTTTTTTTATATTTCTTTGTACTGTATTACATTATTATTAGTAAGTTTGAGGTGTAAATGTGTAACTGTTTGTATTAGTGTGTTAAAGGAACGTTAATATTAAAAAAAAAAGGATGAATTTTTTTTCCTTCTTAAAAGAAAAGAAAAAAAGAAAAAAAAGAATGAAATCCATGAAATAATAGACCCAGCAACCTAGCGAAATGTTCGCTTTTGATGGTATAGCTGCTAGTCGTGTGATGCATGACGACTGTTGCTCGATGACACATTTAAACAAGACTAGACAAGACGCTCCACAATATTAGCTGAGATGTAAATTTAAATCTGAGATACTAAATCGTTCAGGGTTCGATAGAACAATGTACTTAAGAGTTCGTCATAACATTGTAAAATACAAGTTTAGAGTACAACTAGAACATTATCAATATGCAACTTATCTGGTTCAGAACGACTGAAGAAAGCTTTCCTCCCCTCTTTCTTCACCTCCTTGAGTCTAGGCATCAACTTCTTGCATATCTCCGTTATCTCTTTTGGGAAGTCTGGTGAAATGTCTATGCCAGTTTCTTTTAAAACACCGCGTAAATACCTGTTCTCTATCGGTATACCACAAAAATCGAACTATGATTTGCCTTGTTCTTGGTTAGTCGGGTTTGTACATTCCAACACGGTGTACACGCTGAAATTCAATGGTCTCGGAATCCTCCATGCTGAGCTTCCATGACAAGAACTCATGGAGTACTTCTTCAGAGTCTTCCTTTCCCTCTGGTGCTTCCAGAATATTATGGAATCTTAAATTCCATAACGTAACGTAACGTAACGTTGGTACAATTCTAGGTTAATCTGGGATTTCTTGAGCTGTACAAAATCCTTTTTTGCACCAAACTCAACTTCGCTGATAGTTTTTTCCATCCTCTTCAATTCACGTTAATTCAAGGAGTTCCATTTCAAGATAACGGAGCACTTGCAATACACGTCTGTCCCAGTACTCAGTCATGCGCACTCTCTAGTTAGAGTTGATCAATATGGTAATTGCAATTTTGAAGAACTATTACTTCTCTGTTTTTCAGAAACTTGAATGTTTACTTGAATTGGCCATATTAAAAATGTCAATCGATCACTTCAAAAAAATCTTTGCCACAATACTTTAATATAGCAGTTTCACGTTTATGGTGATATGTTCCTCACTGGTTTTTACTCAGTGATAAAAGAATACTGGCAGCCTCCTCGTTGCTACCTTTTACTTGACTGAGTTTCTGTGGGCAAAGACAATCTTGTGGCTATTTGTAACTGTTCTTTTTCTTCCTACTCGGTGTTCAGATGGAGTAAGTTCTTCGCTAAGCTTCTGTCCTGATTTTCGGGAAATTTTATTCCGTAAGAGGCAAGTTCTAGGTCTTTTTACGGCGCCCAATCTGGACGGTATCATACTGTTGTTCGATACTCACCATTTCCCGTAAAGGAACAGACTTAATTATGTTCTTGAATAACGCCACATCGCTGGATTTTATGCCAATTGTGTAATTCATTATCACAATACTCATCGGGAAATTCTTCGACAAGTGTTTCTTCAATGTTCTTGTTTATTGAATTGTTGACGTGATCAAATGCCGTTTGGCAGCCTGCCAAATCTTGTTTAAGGTTCTTTACCGAAGTTTCCAGTGATGTAATGGGTTGTGTTTTCTTTTGAATAGCTAACTTCTCATCGACGTGTTGTGACAGTTCACCTCAAAGAAATTCAAGATTCACGTTTATCGACTTAACATGACCTTACTGTGTTTTTTGGATGGCAGTTTGAACACTTCTGACCAGTTTTGCCTGCCACTAAGGCAGTGTTTGTGATACGTTCGAGCAGTGCTTGTACCTCACTTTTCTTTTTAACTCGTGGGTGCACGCATCGTTTCATCTAGCGTGTGTAGAAATAGACCTTGTACTAACGATTCATTGTACTTGATGACGCTACTGCTTTAGTGTTAGCTAGTATTTTAATAGTTTTCAGAAGGATATAATATCTCCAGGTGCTCCTTACGAGTTGTACAGTAGGGGCCTGGTACTGGTGTAATAAGAGAAGAAAAACGTGCTCATAGAGAGAGAAGCAGTTGTAAAGAAGAGTGTGACAGCTTAGTACACAGAAAGACTACATTTATTTGGGCTTGGAGAAACCAGCTGTTTTCTTCTGGAAGCGAGCAAAATCTTTTCATGGATCGTCAATGCCCTAATAAGAAAATATTGTAGATCCTCATTCGGTAATTGCGTGACATTAGCCAACTGTTGATAAAGCTCGGTGGCACGTTTTTCATGGAAATATTTACGTAGGATTTTACGCAGCTTTGCAAGGCTTACTGTAGGTTCGAGACACCTGTACCGCTGCATGTATTACTTCTCTTTCTGAAAACGCCATAGCTATTCCAATCATCAATTTGCGATGATAGAGACTGGTAAGTAAACTTGTCGCATTGACCTGGGTCACCCACTTGTCCTACGATCTTAAATTCCCTTCGAAACACCTAACTATTTTATGTCTGGAACTTTAGTAGAACTACTCCCTTTTCTACGGTTTTATCACTAGGGGCCTCTCCCAGAGCCTCTGTTGACTTTTCTTTTAGCGCTTACTAACTTTGTTTAGTTAGCTTATCTATTTCGCTAATCGCCAACGGAATTGGGTTTAGGAATGCTATGAGGTCATCAAGATACACCACTTTATTTTCCTCGTCTTTAAATTTCTCCAGATTTTTCTCAACAACCCATCTAATTTCCTTGATAACCTCCAGTTTCTTGTTTCCTTGCAGACTTCCAAGTACATGGCCATTTCTGATAACTTTTTCGTTCTGGGATAGTATTTTAGAATCAAGGTATATTACTTTATCATCCGCCATCCTGAATACAACTGAATACTACTCAAGCTTAGCGTGACAATTTCTTTATTTACTACGTTTAGTAATGGCTTTCAACATACCTGCAGAACTAATACTCTCGCTCTCTCCGATTCTATATGCAATGACTCACGAAACATGAAAATCGGTACCTCATGAAAGTGGGCTTGAGGGATTTCGTATTCTCTTTTCCGCTCTGTTCCAACCTCTCACTCCACTCAGGGTAGAAACCTTGATACGCTTGTCCTACGTAATGCCAGTTAATTTAAGGTCGAACCCCAATCCGACGTGGTGATCCACACATCCCATTCTTCTATTTCCTTTATTCTTCTGATTATCCAATGTATTTCCCGTCTGAGACCCCAAATGTTAGCACAGGTTCTTACCCATAAGTTCCAGTAGTGAATAAGTGAGACAAAAGAAAACAGTTTGTTTCCAGGATAGCCATTGATATTCCGTTTCGAATTACCACACATGTTCTATGTGAAAGTTTAATTTTTTTTCAGTAAAAATTCAGATTTTATCCAACAAGTTTGGTATATGTTAAAACAACTGTCTCGGTGAATAGTGTTGGATATTTCTTTCACATCCCTGTAAATATCCACCACTATTAAAACTGTTTAAAATAGTATCCTCTTCTTCTGACCGCCTGTTTGCACCTTCGTCTGACCACACCACACCATAAATACCACGGTACTGGTTGAGGGTGAGAGGCTCTTTACTGTCGACAAACAGTGGAAGGAATGCATGTGGCCACTTCTTGACATGGTTGGTGAATAGCTTCCCAATCGAATCCATGCCAGCAATAAACTGGTCTATAGAAGGCTTGACTCTGGAGAGAGGATATTGGTAGAGAAAAGTATTTATTATTTTTTGCTACCTTATTATGTTATTTTTGCAATTTCATCTGAAATTTTGCTATTGTGTGCTAGCATTGGCTGAGCAAAAATGGCCTTCTGATAGACAACAACAGAGATGCCTATGAGATGAGTGACTTATAACACTCTTCTGTCCTTTATGACATACAATACAATGAGCAAATCTGTGTATTTAGAGTTTACTGAGACAGTTGCATTAGCTTACCATGTTAACACAATTGAAACAATGTGCTGACTCTCTTTACCCCTTAATCACTTTTACATGGGATTGTTTGCATGCCAGCACTGTAGCAAGACATGGGAAGTTCTTTAGATTAAAAGGCAGAAAGTCGGCTGCTCTATAGAGCTTTCCATTGGATTGACAAAAATCTGGAGCAAGGGCAAGCTTCTCGGACCCTTTCCCTGCTAGAACCTTGTAAATATATTAGCTCCTTGCATGTTTTCTCTGTTCAAGTTTTCTCCTGGTAGTATGAAAGCATTAGCAACAACAAATAGTTTTTAAAAGTATTATAAAGCTAATTTAATGGTGAATCAAATACAGGATTTCTAGAACTCCCATTGAATTTTAGAACTAACTTTTTTTATTGTTTTTGTCTTTGTTTTGTTGCTTATTTGTCTTTATTTTTCACTTTCCCTTTTTTTTTCTTTTTTCACTTTCCAAGTTCATTTAATTGACGACGTACGCATTATATATACAATACTAACACAACATGCTCAGTTATTTAGTTTATTTATTCAAATATAAACGGTGGCCAACTCGGAAGCTTAATGCTACTTTGGCAACCGTACACACACTATTTATTCTGTATATATATCATTAATTTGTTTTAAATCTATTTTGTCAAAAATGTAAAACCTTTAAATAAGTGTGTAATAAAATTGAACTTGAACTTCACCTGATGAGTAAGATAAGATTAAGATAAGATTCAAAACTTCATCGAGTTGCCCTCGACTACGTACCCTCTCTCTGGTATTCAAGAAACTTAATCTTCTCAACTTAATCTTATCAACCGTTTCTCTAAATTATTTGTCTAAGGTATGCGGGTGAACAGTTGGCAAGCAAATGCTTTGGAAGTGGGGGATTGAACTCTCTTCACCCTCTGGTGTGAACTTAACCATCCTCACTTGTACACAAAGAAACAATTCCACACCCCTTTCTCACTTAGATCCTTTTCCATATTCTTCACCACCAATTTCTTTTTTCCCTTGAGGAATATAATATCTTTTTTTCTTCTTCAGATTTTCCTCAACAGCTGACTCATCATCATCATCATCATCTTTATTCACACACTATACATACTTAATTCTACAATAATACAATCTATACAAACGTACATTATGAATTAAATTTTCAATCTGGAAGAAATTTGTGCGTCCTAGGGGCTAAATTAACCGATTGGTTTTCTTTGTTAGTCCCTAGGTTAATATTATGTTAATATGATCAGTTTCGTTTCGTTTCGTTTCGTTTCGTTACGTTACGTTATTGTTGACGTTATTGTTGACGTTTGCTTTGATGAGGTGTGATGTGTTTCCTAACCTTCAGAAGCCACAAACGCCGGTAGATTTTTATGCGTATTCACTGTCTTTGGATGAATTTATAGGGTATGAAGACTTGTCAGATCTTGATGAAACTTGGCCTAGTGTTAGAGGAGCTACATATGAACCAAAGCGTGTGAGCGTTTAGCGCTATTTTAATTATTTTTCTTATAAGAGTACTTGCCGTGATGAAACACAGAAACTATTTCGATTGAAACTTTGAAGATGAATTGCATTTGAAGAAAGTAAAATATAAAAAAACGCTCACATACTTTGACAGGACATCATGTGCTGATTGACATTATGCAGCCGAATCGTCCGTAGGCGCGAACGCGGAGGGACATAAATTCACTTCTGTGAGACTCGTCTTTTTTGCGTTTGTTGCCTTAACATTTACTGAAAATTTAATATTTGTGCAAAAAAAAACATTTCAGCGCATTCTACATTATATAACCTTTCCAGTGATATATAGGTTTCTATACTTTCCTTTAAAATGAAGCGCGTGCGATTTTATTTGCGAGAGACACCCGCGAAGGTATACGGTAACCTTAATAGTAAGATGACTGGAGTTACCGTTTGCGGTTTTTGGGCCACTTACTGCGGTCAGAGTATTTAATTTAGCGAAATAATGGAAGCAAAAGTGATATCGATAACTGCATAATCTGAGCCACTTCCAAAATAATTTGTGTGTAATCGAGAATGCTGTGAAACTTGAGCTATTTCTAGCGTAATACATTAATTCTCCTTTGATAAAGGTCCTCTTATTGCTAGTGGGGTGAAACGACTCTTATGGAATGTACAAGTACTTATTTATTTGTTTCTGAAACGTGGAGAACTGAACGGTCTTTGAAAAGAAGTAAGGCCAGAAACGGAATACTAGAATCACTGGTATCAAAGGTTATTTTGATATGGTCATCTTTAGTATGAAGTGCATTACGAAACTCTAGTTGCGTGTCTCTGGGGCCTATCCAGATGACTATTATGACGTCAATAAGCTTCTTGTATAACTGGAGGTGTTGAGAGTATCGGTTTACAATATCTTTCTCATAAAAGCATTAGCGGCAGTGACTACAAAAGGTGTTCCCATTGCAATACCAAACGTTTGATGGAAAATATCCTGGCTAAATTCAGAAATGAGAAAGTTATTCTCAAATACAATCCTAGTGAGCTGGATCAAAAGTGGTGTCTCGGGTACAGAGTTCTCTCTAAGTAAGAGATCAAGAGGTACGATTGCTTTTTTGATGTTAGGATACAGTGACTTAACATCTGCTGTGTTTTGTAAATCTTAGGAATAACATAAAATTTAGCAGGATTTGCGTTACTAGTTGTGTGGTCATAACTGCGCAGATACTTTATAGTATTAGGAGGAAGAAAGCGTCAATTATCTTACAACGTCTGTAAGACCATTCATCCTGCGTGAACTTTGTATAAGATATTGGGTCATTTAGGTGCTTGAAGATGTCATGTTTTATCCAGTCCGTAGAAACAACAGCAGGACCCAAGTTCTTGTTGGTGTCTGTTACTCTCACGGTCTTGTTATCCTTATGACTCTGGAGCTGTACTCTGATGCAACTCTTGCGGTTATCACTCTGTTTTGGGTTTGGGGGAGCTAAGGTTTTGGCAAAGGTCCTATCGAATATGATACAGGTTGTCTTCTAGATCAGGGTCTTCGGGTCTAGATCAGGGTCTTCGGATTCCAGTCTGATTTAACAGGTAACCTAGGATTGAAATCTGGATCCTCTGGCTGGTTTGCAAACTTGTGGTGAAGATGAACACTGCGGCAGAAGTCCTGTATCTGGGGCATGAACTTGACTACTGAGGGTGGTTTCAGGGTTGGTCTAAACTTTAAACCAAGTCCCAAAGCTCTTCACTGTAGCTCAGTGAGTACAGTGGAAGAAAAGTTGTGAAATTCTAAGTTCCGAGGTTCAAAATCCAATAAGGGTCGTAGTAGAGCCAATTTGTTCATCCATTTTTAATGAGAACTTCTTTGGTCAATCTTGCCGGCCCTCGACGTTTTCCGTTTTTTGGACGCTTGTTGGATAAGCACTGTGAAAGATACCGAATTTCGGGTATCTCTCATGGTGCTACTGTGATTTCAATTGGAAGTGCTTGGTGATGGAGCGCTTGGCGGCGGATTTTCCCCTTTCCTTCGTCTTCCACCGTTTTTGAATTCCTAGTTCGGGAGGGACTGCCTTTTGAAACTACTTTTTATCAGTTCGTGATTGGTTGGTTGGTGATGTGACTTTGCAGCAGATAATGCATGCCGGACTATGATAGTGATAGTCTGCTCTTTAGCCGTGAGCTCCTGCTCCATCTAACCACGTTTGGCTCTTTCCTCTTAAGGGACTCTTGGGTGTTCTTTAGAAGCTCGGAGGTCACACTGGAAGTAGATTTTTTCTACGAATTTTCTAGCTTTTTCTATGTGCCTATCAGCTTCAAGCAGGAATGTTTCGTTGGTGCAACAATACTTCTTTCTCCATTCAATGAGCGATTGTTCGATATTATCTCTATTCCCACTGCAGAGTTTGTTTGCTTCAGTTTCCTGAACATTAAGAACTTTGATAGTGCTTTTGATATGCGATTTTGGGCTTCCATAAAAATGGCATCAAAGTCACATGGCTTTAACTGGCTTGATGGTTAGGCGTTTGGTGCAGGTGCCGTCTAATGCAGATCCTACTAGCTTTTTGATGCAGTTACCGAGGGCGTAGAAATCGTTTTCACTGTCTATTAGCCGATGTACCAGTTGGTTTAGGACTTCCTTCAGGTGGTCATCTATGGTGCTGGCATGTTGGCTGTTCGATGGCCGTATTGGCGTTACGATGTTCACTTACGCTTGGGCCTCGGGCAGAGCTTTGCCTCTGTAAGGAACTATGTCTCGATATAAGTTTCAGTGGTATACGTTTCAGTCGAAAACGTTTCATGAGTGAGCATATTTCTTGTTATTATATGGACAATGAAACTGCTCCAAGAACTCTTATCTATTCATTTTACTTACTGTCAGTACAAACTTCGTGACCATCTCTGCCGTTCTGGGGAGTTTCATTGGGTTTTCTTGTCTCTTTGTCGAGAAAATATTTTTTCAAGGTCAGGGTAAAGTCAGGGAATTTTGCATCTAGTCAGGGAAATTCTAAATTTATTGTCCAAGTCGGGAAAAAGTCAGGGAATTATATTTTTATGTTGCCATGACGGCTCCTAATGCCTCAAAGTGCGAGGCTACATGTTTTGACAATGACTTTTGTTTTGGACGAGAGAATGTCAAACAACCTTATTATGGTCAGTGAAAATTGTTTTCTGGTCAGGGAAAGGTCAGGGCTAGATTTTGTCCGTGACAGTCGACAACAAACACTCGTTTTACTTCACCATGCACCAGAGTGAATGACATCTACCCAAAATGAGTCGCATGGAGTATTCACCCTTAGCCTAAATTAATACACATGTACAATTCTGATCAGTTCTATTAAGACAATTAACTGACTTCATTAAGCCAGTGATTATTGGTGTTAGATATTAGTTACGACTGTTTGGAAATGGTGAAACACATGCACACAGCCCAATATCATTCATTGATAATTTGAAATGAGTCAAATCCAGGGTAATAATTAACTGACATGATTTGTAAACAATCTGACTTGTGCTCTGCTCACCAAAAAACAATTTTGGTCATCTGTTGAATGGCATAGCTGTGCTCTGTACGTCTGTAGATATTCTCGTATTATCCTGGTCAGCTCGCTTCCTTCCTGCAATGTAGAAACGAGTATTAAAATCATTCAAAGCTTTTTTTCACTTCTGCTAGCTGTTAGCCGCCCTGTCACATATTGACTGCAGGTAGAATGTTTCTTGATTTGAGTATGTATTGCATGCATCCATGAGTTTGCATCTTGAAAATGCCACTGAATGCGAGGTCTGCAACCCAGAAAATTACTGTATTAAATTTATTCAGCTGCATGATCACTTGATACGGAATCGAAATTTGTAATACAAACGTGTAAACTTAATAAAGTTAATTTGAAAATTTGGCCCTTTACGTAGACAGCAGACATGCTTACCTCCACGGTCATGTCCACAATATTTTTTTGTCTTGTAATCTTGAAAGTGTAGAGTTAAACTTCCGCTGCTATTGAGTAGTAGGACATTCTTCCCAGTAAAATCCCTAGCATTGAATTGCTGTTGTGGACTTTCTCTGCAGATGCGAAGCGATCTGATCTCCAGAGCTCGGGCTGGTGGTAATTCGCAGTACATTGCCAATAACACAGGATCCATGCACTCTCTCGCCTTGCTTATTCCCTTAGCCATCTAAAATTTCTGCCGTTGCATCGTCATACACCCCACAATCTGTTCCCTGTAGAGAAATTTCATTTCATTAGTAACTCTTTGTCAATTCAGTTGCAAATATAAACTCGAATTAGTATACAAATGTGCAATTATTTGAATTATTATACAATATATGCAATTTTATTCTGACAGAAGCATGCAAATAAATGTATTGGGCATTCAACATACAAATTATGCATGTGATCATGCTGTGTGGATAATAACACGTGGGATATCTATCTCACAGAGCACAGCCATGTTTTGTCCGATGTGAGCTCTCTGTTTCGTAACCATGCATGCAGTCCTTAAGCTAATAGTTACTAAATCATTCAATGCCCAGTCATATTGTTTTCTTTCTGCAGCCAGCAAACTGTGCACAATTTTATTATTATTGCAGCCGTGATTATATAACTTACTGACTAGCTAGCTGGCAGTACGTATTCATCATGTAAGTACGTACCAATCTAACCAGCGGTTCACTGCCTTTAGTTCATGGGTAGTGCTGGGACGCTCCAAATCTCCTTGCTTCTGTAAATGCGTGGCCGTTTTTCTCAGCTGATTGATAAGAGGAACGTCACTGTACGAAGGTGCCGAGCTCCGGTTAAGATATTTGAGCATGTAGAGAATACCACCCCCATGGTTAGAAACAGTACTTGGGTTCAGTTTCCTGCTGGCCTGTGTGTTTGAGTGAAAATGACAAGTGATGAGAAGCCTGAGTAAACAAATGAATGGCTCTAAATGAATAAATGGCTCTTCATTCACCCTGACCGGTGACCATAAGTTCAAATTCTTTGTTTTTGTTCTACAATGCAATGGATTCTTGTTGTCTAAGTGACGTACCTCAATAATTACAAGTAGTCCCACAGTAAGTGTTCTGCTTGCATATTGACAACCCAATAGTAGTGGTGGGGGGCTAGGCGATTTAGCATCATGAATGTTAGGCATGGTGAATGTTAGCTAGGTTATATACTCACAGTTAAGTAAATCAGATACCCTTCTATGCAGCTTGAATTTTGGAAGACGGAGTCGCCAAGACTGCCCAAGGGCATGTTTCGTTCCGAGTGCAGATATCCTAAGTAGCCTGACAATATAGAAGGAATGAAAGAAAAATAATATTAAAATTAGCTGTGATTCATTCCAAAGGTCGGTAGATCGACTTGGGCTCATGGTATTACCTGTAACAATATGAAAGAGTTTTGTTTTGTGAATAAACAATTTACATACCCAGCAGTTTCCCTTTACCATTCCCTACTAGCAGAGATCTCTTTGAGAGAAAGGGAATTAGAGACCTGCCAGTATACAATGCTTTCTTTCATATACTGCCGTTCACAACCTTGGACGAACCAAACAATGGAAATGGGTAGTGGGCATGGCAAACCTTACATATTGCTTACACTTTTTGAGACCATGTCAGAGTTACATGGGGGATTATAACATTAAGGGTTACTAGGTAACCCAACGCATGCGCGACAGAGAAAGCGTTGTATACCTGCAGAGGTCTCTTCCCTTTCGAAGAGATCTCAGCTAGCAGGGAACCTAAAACCCTGCAATACGTACCAAACAAATCAAGCTATACTTACAACATATTCTCTCTTTAACTTTGGAGAAGGTGGCGTTGGATATAGGTCGACCGAGACGTTCTAAATTTAGAGTCTTTGTGAAAAAGTTCTTGGCATCTGAGAGCAATTTTGAGACTGTTGATGGCATCTGATCAAGGGTTAGCGCGTATGCAGTACTATTCGTACGTTGCTTCTTGCAAGGTCTTTGGTGCTGAACTTCTTGAGAGCTGAGAGGAAGTGATACGCATTGGGCTTGGTTGAGCTGAGTGTCATTTAAAATTTGTTCCACGTCGCTTAGATTATGTTCCAATTCCACCACACTAGGATCAGAGGAAGTGCTACTGCTGTCCGAACTAGCAGAATATGAAGGGCTTAGGGAAGAGAAGTCGGAGCATTCGTCCATAATTTCGAGGTGAGGTTTTGCTGATGGAAAATACAGATCGGGTTCACTTTCGCTTGTGCTCTCGTATAAAACATTGGCAAAACTGCCCTGTACTGGAGTTGTATATTATCCTACGGACTCTTCTCCGTCCGACGATTCGTAATTCACTATCTTCAGTGGCTGTGGAGAGGCCAAAGACCTGCTCTCGTTGGTCTTGTCCAACGCCTCGACCGATAACGCGAGGTGCTAGAAGTGCTAGAAGTGCTAGTGAGTTTATGGAGCACGTGCGCTGTGCTTGGCGGGAAGGCTAGGTTTGTTTACGTTTGTTGGGCTACCTGTGTCGGAGGAGATCTGGGTCGAGAAAGTTATTTCTGCTTTTTTCGTGGGAAGAGGGTCATTTGAGGAGCTAAAAAACTGTGCCCGTAGTTCTAATAGGACTCTAGGTTCGCGCTGGTACATTTTTCTTATTTGTAAGTGCAAGCCAGTAAGTGTTGAGTTTATGGAGTTTATGTGGTAAGTTAAGTCGCGGTCAAAATGGCCGACCGAGAAGGCGAGAATTTCGGGCATTTAAACTTAAATATTCCAATTTTTTTTGCTCTTTAGATCTGTTCGTTGGATATGTCCGTTGTGTATTATTTTTGTTGGTGATGAACTGATGTAGTGCAAATCAGGTATGTCTAAAATGTGTATAAATATTTGCATAACTTAAACATTATCGAGAGGTCCAACAGTACAGAAAGATGCTTATTTTTGTCGGTAGCAAATCCCACGCTCTCCTCTGTCAGCTTGGCATGCTGCGTGAAGAAGACACAGACGTGACAGCCTGACCCTTCGCAGTTCACAGCGTCGATTTCAAAGAGCAGCTGTCCGCATCGCACTCGCAGTCCTCGTTGCACACGTTACACAGTCGCTGTAGTACACCCTGCGCGCTTCGTGTTTGGTACGCTGCTGTGAGCTTTTCGGCCAATCTGTGCACCTGTTCGGATCGGGAGAGCGGCAAGAGCTTCGAATTTCCTGTCCACACAAAAGATGAAAAAGAAAGTGGAGAGCAGTTGCGACGAACCTTTTCTCTGCTTGTTTCCGCTTGACGAATTGGTCGCACTAGTTCTGCGCTTGTTTGGTCGCGTCGTTGCGTGTCGTCGTTGCGTGTCGTCGTTGCGTGTCGTGTCGTTCCGGTCTGGACTCGTTCTCGTTGTCGACGATTTTTATTGCTCCCCAGTACAACCACGTGATGTGCTAGCTGCAAAGGACGTGTTGCCGTTTTAAACAAATACGCTTCATTTTGCCGTGGGCCAGTTCTCGCATAGATGCGCAGAGAACGTCCAGAGTCCCCCGCGCATCTATACGCGAAGGCAGGCGCACGGCAAAATCACGGCAAAACGGACACCTGTGTATTAACATACCTGTCTTCCCTGACAAGTTTTAAATTCTTGTCGAATTCGCTCCGTCCACTCTGCAAGAGTTGCGATAGATCTCTCCCAAGTAAAACATGGCCTGCTTGTTCATGGCAGGATGGCGTCGACGCTTTGGCTTTTTCGCTGGTTCGGCCTGACTTTCGCCGCACTCCTGCGGAGGCGTCCACTTTCTCAGCTTCGTCCTGCAATAGTCTATTGCTTCTTTGCGCCTCTGGAACGTTTTGTCGCCGTTTTCGTCGTCGCTGCTAGTGCTGTCCTCGTCGGACCCATCGCGTAAGCGTTCTGGTGCCCTAAGGGTCAGAACGACTAGTACCGCCAAATTGAAATCGAAAGAAAGAGGTTCTTCCGGCGACGTAGCAAAAGCTTCGGGGAAGTATGGTTCCATCGCGAGCCCCTGTCTTCGATCAGCGGCGTTGTCGAAGCTGCGGTAATCAGAAGGAGCCATCGTATTCTCAATCCGTGAGTCGTCTATGAGCTGCGAGTCTTCTCCTTCGCCTTCATCGGTACCGCGGCGACCACTTCTGGGGAACAGTACATGAATACGTTGTCTCGTGCATTGCATATTGTACATTGTTGTGAAAAAAACACACACAAAAACACAAAAACACGGCACAACCCATGCAACGAACGAGTGGAAAACCATGTAACCAGCGAAAACAGGGTTGAGAAAAATGTTAAGTCCAGACACGCAAGCATATAAGCTGCAGTTATAGTTTTCACCTTAGGGTTTGCGAGTCGTTGCTGCATGGTATACAATCACAGGAACTTCGACGTTATTATCAACTATTATTGCTATTATTGTCATTATTATTATTGTTGTTGTTGCTGTTTGAAAAAGCTCAATTCGGTAATTAAAGGCGCCGTGTCATGGTTTTGCGCGTGCATCGTAACGTTGTTCCATCGTTGGAAGTTAATTGGATTCCAACGGTTATAAGTTCCCTCCCTTGATGCTTGATTGAAAAGGATGTGCAATATGAGATCTACACCTAGAAGAGGGGTGCATGGAGGGGAGGGGAGTCTCTCTAACCGCGACACCGCTTCTTTAATTGACAATCGTGATTTCGATTACAAGTACTCAGCCGTCTACTTGTGCTTCGCGATCTATAAACTGCCAACCACCAGCCAAACGAGAAGATCGCGATGTGTGGATCTGTTCTTCTCTTTCCTCGCCGTCTGAGCTGCGATAGTCCAAAAAAAGAAAAGACAAGAAAGAAAGAAACGCATTTAGCATTCGCTAGCTTGTTGTCGAATTGTGTTGTTCTGTCGCCATGTCGCGTTTCAAATGGTCTGTGTTTCTTTAGACTTTCGACCTCTTGCTCAAATGGGGATTACCTTGGCACTTGTGATGTCTCTTCTCCGATTCCCTCGCTTGGCAGGCTGCTGCTGCATGACGATATAAACAAAATATACGATTTATACTTATTTTATTCTATTTTACAGTTTCCTCAGTAGGTGCTTTTATTACAAAAATTAGAAAATGAACTTCAAATATTGTAATTGTATTGTTGTCCTGTGTGGGATAACGTCGGAACAACTCTTTATTAAACAAGGTACAGAAACTGCAAAATAGAGCTGCCAGGGTTATTTTACCGCCAATAAGTCATCTTATGACGTACGGTCTCACTCCCTGCGTCAGGAGCTTAACCTCGGGTACATTAACGCCTGGGTCTCAAGGTGGCCACCCCAAATAAAGAGGGCGTAGTCTCTCTCTTTCTCTTCGTAACATTTTTACATGCAATTTTGACAAATATGATGTTGTCACTACCTTAACAATTTCGCATGACAGTTACAATGGAAACATGGAATGTGACCTTTGAACTGTAATGAAAATAATTAATTTAATGGCCTCTTACATTATGGTAAAGTGTTTATCGTATGCCGGGGATTTTTATGCACGTGAATCAGATGGAGTTCATAGTTTATAAATCCAACGAGGACAATTGAAAATATTATCGTAACAACAACATGTTTGTCAAAGTTTGAATAAAAATATTCTTAATGAGAAAGAGAGACTATACCCCCTCTTGATTTGCCATTTCGAGACCCAGGCCTTAATGCACCCGAGACTGGGACGAACTACAAACTAGACGCAAGAAACATGGCCACCATGATGGTACCTATAGTTTAAACATCATGAATGCGCGCACTTCGCCAAACACTCCACACTTGCCTCTTATGGTATACCCCGTCCTGGCATATATATTGTATATATTGAATTTCGACAAGTGCATGCAATTTAAAAGTAATTACTTGCCTACTTTTCATATGAGCTAAACATTTCAAAATATTCCCCTATATTCTTTGCAATTAAGTCGTCATAATCATGCAGCAGTTGTATGGAAGAGCAACTCATTCCAGCTCAGATTTCAGTATGTTATTGACACTTACAGCATCTCATTTTTCTGAAGATGTGATGCTCTTGTGTCGAATAGTCCCTGAATGCGAGAGTCAAAAATTATCGAAAATTCCCATGTTTCTCATAAATCGAACGCTTTTCCACCCACTTATATTTTACATACATAATATATCAGTTTTAGTATATACCACACCAGTGAATATTTACTTTTCGCGCGCTCTGATTGGCTACTCAAACAGTGAATATGCGGTGAATAATTGTTACATAGAGAGAGAGGATATTACCCGGTTTTATATTGGAGTGGTAAAAGCAATATTTTACGAATGAGCGCAGCGAACTGAGCTGAACTGATTATTGTTTTTACCACGAGAAGATAAAGCCAGCGTGTAATAAGTGTCTTTTTGTTATATAGACACAATAAAAATTATGCAAAAGGTGGAACAAGACATCATCGATATATTCACTAGTGAAGATATGGAAAATACGCCACTCAGGTCCCGGTTGCAGTATCGTTTCAATTGTACTAGTGGATTATTTTCTAGTAAAACACTCGCGTCTATATAATAAATGTAAGGAGCGATAGGCCCTTTGCAGCTAACAGACACGTGCTGATATAATACTTCATTAACGAATGAATTGAGCTCGTGATCCCCATCGGAAAGGCGTTGCCATGAATACTGGAGAGCAAGCTATCTTCAAAAACGCAGTTTTAGAAAGATCGGCAATCGATTGGAGGTGGAAAATAGCATTTACAAACAGGTTTTGCTCGTACAAGGCCTGTAAATAATTGAAGTCGGATATTTTTTGCTCTCCAGTACAACCACGTGATTTGTTAGCTGCAAAGGGCCCATAGACCATTTTCTCAAGTATGCGCACGCAACAGGCTTGACGGGCCGGTAAATATTCCACGTGGGCAATCACGTAGTGGTTTCCTATAACCCTCCCTATTATTTCAACCAATACTAAATCCAAGTTGCCTACATGAAGTATTTCTTGGCGGGCCGTGAGTTTTGTTAGCTTTTGTTAGACTCGTTCTGATGCGTCAGCCTTTGTTATTCAAATTATCGGCTATTGTTAAAAAATGGCGGCTATTGTTCAAAAAGCGATTGGGCGGGCCAATATTGTGTGCGCATACCTGAGAAAATGGTGGCACATGCCGGTCAAGTTCTGACTGTATATCGAAGCAGTGAATTACAAGGTTTGTATGGGAGTTTCTTCCTCGGAATAATAACGTAAATTCAGTTACAGATCTTCTGTAATACAAGATAAATAAAGGAAGAAGGCTTAGGGAAGGCGTCCAAATATCGGGCGGTAATTCCGTTCCGATCCGATTCGAAGTGGATGTACCGATTCCGATTTTGATGCCATCGGTATAAAATTCTTCCGATTCGGTCGGTATTTTGTCTGATTTGATCGGTACGTTGCCCGATTTGATCGGTACGTTGACCGATTTGATCGGTACGTTGCTCGATTTGATCGGTACGTTGCCCGATTTGATCGGTATTATGTCATGTCCGATTTGATCGGTGTTTTCTCCGACCTGATGTCAACGGCATTTTCTCTGACTTTATCAATGTATAAGTATATAGAGCTACTACTAGTGTAGAATACGAGATCGGTATTGGAAGTAAAATTATGCCGATTGGTGAATATATATCGTTTTGATTAAGTTTAATAATCAAGTTGTTCACTAGCTACACTTTAAAAGCAATTATGCTAATCAGGTCACATAACTTAATGCTATAAAAATTACGAAATAAGAAGTAGATGTAATGGCTATACATCGTAACTTGTATGTAGTTTAACATTCAAACCTTTATACTATGATAGGCATTCTCATTCTTTACGTTCTTTTACCTCGTCTGGGTACATCTCACATTATGCGGCAGTCTCACAACATAACATATTTCATCGAGTCGCTGCATGAATAACAAACTCAGTACACTCTGATAAAGTACTCCCTGTAAACCATTAGAGTTACACTGGCTTTGTATAAATCACTTTACTCTTTATACTGGACACTGACAAACAAAATAATTTACATTTCAATTTTAGCCTCACCGCTCTGATCTAAAAGATCTATCGACCACAGCAGGAGTTGCACAACATTGCCTCGATCGAACCGCTTAAGAATGGTGTCTAGACTTTGTGTCAGGCCTTAATACAATCATAAAATAAACAATTCAGACCACTCAGATTTTGATTCATCGCTAAAATATTTTAATGAAAAATATACATGTCAAATATTTGTGAGTGTAATACTACCATTTGCGATTGTAGTTACAAACGCGACGTTTGTCTCAATAAATCTCGCACTTTGACAATGAAATGCATTCGTTTGGCGTGTGAAACAGTATTTGTGCTGTTTCACAGGCACGCAAAACTAACAAATGTTATTGGTCAAAGTGTCAGGTTTGAATGACAAACCCGACAACTTATTCACGCTTCAAGCTTGAACGACATTCTTCGCTCGCCACTTTTTGTCTCGCCCCATTTTCCCCTGCCCAGAAAAAGGCGCACAACGGAAAATATTTCCCCTAAGAAACGAAGACGGATTTGTTCAATGTCTTAAATTTTCACAAAATGTCAATTGATATCAGCCACAAAATCGTGTCGGCCCCAGGAAATTGGGAAATTCTAAAAACAGAGCTCTTGACGCGTAATCTACTCAGATTATGTTTTCGCCTTTTCACGGAAAGCATTATAACTTTTGAACTAAATCGAAATCTGATAATCCCCAACACGATTTTGTAATACAAAAAGCTATCTTAAACACATGGCGAGAACATTGTATACTATGCACTAATAACTGTTACTCCTAAGGGTAAAGATTACTCCTAAGGGTAAAGATTACCGAGTCTTAACCAATCAGCGTGTAGCATTTCTAAAGCCGTCCCGTACGGAGTAACATTTACCCAGATGAGTAATCTTTACTGTCCCAAGTAATCTGCGTATATTTCTCTGCGACACGAACAAACATTGTTGTCATTTCAATAGGTTTTACTCTTTTAAGCAAAATCGAGCAGTTTAATTGAAAAACATCCCAAAAACGTTTCTTTCTTCCAAGAGCACGGCACGCTTTTTACGCGGCATGTGGTAAACCGCGGACTGGACTGGACTGGACTAGTAAAACGCGGACTAGTAAAACGCGGACTAGTAAAACGCGGACTAGTAAAACGCGGACTAGTAAAACGCGGACTAGTAAAACGCGGACTAGTAAAACGCGGACTAGTAAAACGCGGACTAGTAAAACGCGGACTAGTAAAACGCGGACTAGTAAAACGCGGACTAGTAAAACGCGGACTAGTAAATTGACTTAAAAGAAAGCACTAATTCACGCATTATCCCAATAATGCTAATGTTTCTCTATATTTAAGTAAATGTTTAGCCGGGTTGATCATCCTTGATTGTCTCCCAGCGGTTTCGGGGAACAAGGGAACATGCCAAAAACTCCGTTGGGAACAGGAAACAGAGGAACATGAATAGAGGTTTTAGGGAACAAGGAAACAATTTCCATTTTTCTAAATGGAAAAATTGACTGTTTCCCTGGAAAAATGTTTGGGAACAAGGGAACAAAAGGTAATTTTCGTTGGGAACAAGGAACCCCCTGGGAGACCCTCGTAAATACAAGCTGAACAAATCAGTGATGGTGCATGACTTCACGTGTTCAAACAGTCGATGGAATATTAGTATAATCTCCGACAGTTCACTAAGCGGTAGTCCTATAAATTACAGTGACGAGCAAAAGTGTGACCTCCGTGTGTTTCGCATACTTTCGTCGCGACATCCATTGAAGTGACTCAACAGACTCAAGTACGAGAACAGCCTGTCAAATAATCAAACAAAACCACAAACGACTGTGAAACAGGGACAGTGCGAGAAGTCTATTGATATATTGAAGACTTCGTCTAACTTCGAAAGATTCGATTCCAACTACAGTTAGACCATCTTCTAGAGCTCACCGGTTTGCTATAACCTTTTTTACAAATGGAGCCGGCCGACATTCTAGTTGACCGAGACAGCAAAATGCCGGGTGACACGAACCGTTTGTCAATTCGATATTTTAGCAATTTCCTGTCTAGAATACGGGAAAACAAAAGAAAACCAATCCCAAGAAGACAATAACATATATCTTTATTTATACACAGAATCCCATTCATTTACAAATGCTCTTCCAGAGAGCCCTGTGTCCTAAGTAAAAAGTTGACGTTCAGAATGAGCTGTGTCACGCAACATAGTGTTCCACAGAATGGCCCCCCTATATGAGAAACTCTTTTTCAGTGCTTCGCTATTATTAGGCCTAGGAATGAAGCAGGTATTGTTTGATTGCCTTAGTTTATGTTGATGGCTGTTTGATGTAGGGGTAAATATATCAGTCCGGGATTTTGGTTCCTGGATTTTGGTACCTTATTTTGAAAAGTCTTTGGTTTTTCACACCATTTTCTTTTCGCTTTAGAAGAATTTGGGGGCAATTTGGACATTTCTTGTAAACCCAGGAATCGACAAGTTCAGGCGAAAAGTTGTCATGCACTAGTAATAATCTTATTGTGTTAGATCATCGCTACCCTGGTTCTTAAAAGTTTGACTTTATCATTTTCTCTTTAGTTTTACATACATTTCCTTAGGAATACCAGAAAAATACCCTAGTGAAAACACAACATTCCTTGAGGTGTTTGTTTACAGACCGACTTATACAATACAACTTTATTAGCATTCCCATATACATAAATGGTATTGCTTTACAAGTAAATGAGCTGTCACTAACTCAATCATGTTAAGGCATGGTTTGAACATGAATACGAGGCTACAGCTATTTTCTTGAATAGAGTCACTTGAATTTGCTCAAATCCTAGAGCAATAGTCGTTATAACTAATCTCAGCGTTTTTAGTCGTCCTAATACAACATTTTGGTAAAATGTATATCACGTGACCAACCACGTGATCACAAAAAGTTGAAAATTAAACTAAAAACGGGGTGGTGCATTGTATATTTTAAGTAACGATTTTGTGGTTTTCTGATTACACTTGTGGTTGGCTTTAAAGATCAGTTCGGAATGGTTGACCCTGATAGACTGTTAAGGCAAAAATATAGAAAACAGGTCACGTGACCTATTCTTGGAACCATTTTCCGCCATTTATATCCTCTTCAGTGATAAAAAAGTCAACCATTCCGGACACAGTCTCATTTCCCATAATAAGCTTAACATTTCCAACCGAAAATCTGAAACAAAACAATAACTTCCGCCACCCCATTTTGATTTCTTTGTTTTATCAGCCTTAAGGTCACGTGACCTTCAAAACACCAAAATACCGATACTTGAATGTTAAGACACACGATTACCGTATTATTCCAAAGTTATAGGGTATTTCATACATAAACAACAAAGATAACGAATTTTGAATGTTTTATCAGAACTGCTCAAAACCTAGCCGAGCGGACGACCTCGTACCGTCTGAAAATCAGGCTACTCAAAACCATGCCTTAACATGCTTGAGAAGCGAACGATTTTAAATATCTGTTATACTAGTATAACGTGCCTGACTGTTTTTTTACTGTGAAATTCGAGGTGTTGGTATGATAAGTGGTTCTAATTACCAACCGCAGTATTCGAATAAATGGCGGGAGAGCAAGCATTCGTGTTTACCGCTCTGCTTTTAATTCTTGCTGTATTTATGCGAAAACGAAGGCGATTTTTACAAAAATTGCGATCAATGGACATCTGTTCAAATGAGTCGAAGAAGAAGAATAGCAGCATTTCTCACAATACAACAACAGAACGGAGGTAATCGCAGAAGAAGTAAATCAGTCTGGGTTAATATCCAAGACCACAGTTCTGGTTTGAGCACCTCTGTGGCATGAGCATTTCAGAGTAAGCAGGGAAACATTTTATTTGATTTGCGGCCTCGTTGGCCCACAACTTATGAAGCAAAATACAATCCTGCGTGAAGCAATTACCGTAGAGAAGCGGGTAGCTGTTGCTCACTGGCGATTCTAAGAAGCGACACATGCAATGCAAAAGGTCTGCTAAATGCAATACAATACAATACAATACAATAGTTTATTAGCATTCCCATATACATATATGGTATTGCCTAATTAATATACAATCACACTGAGATTAGAGAAGTGAAAACAAAATTTATACAGTTCTTTGTTAACAAGATATTTCTCCTCTCAAAAGCTTCATATATAAAGTGACTCACTTGTTTGCAAACAAATGGATCGACATTACTAAATAAAAAGATATTCGATCTTTATCTCGTTATCTCGAAAAACTCTTACAATATTTACTAATTTCTTCAAACATAGACTTCCTTAGGTCGGAATGAGAAACACAGTCGAAAAAGAAATGAGACTCATCCTCTACATCTTTTGATAAACAGCACTCGCAACAACGTTGTTCACGAGGTATTTTCGGTTTTGCGTGTCTACCAGTTTCTATTCTTAATGAATGATTTCCTGTGCGGAACTTAGCGAGCATTCGTCTGTGTTTCGCATTCTTTACCAGGTCATAACATGAATTAATATTTTTTGTGTCATTAGAAAATTTATAGTAAAAAATAAGTTTTGAGTTTAATTGTATAAGTTTTATCTGATGTATCCTAGATTTTTGTATTATTTTTATATTAAGTCTATCCAAAAAACGTTTCATTGATTGCGTATTATTATACGATTTTAAATCTGATAAATCTTTAAAAGACTCCACTATTTTATTTATGGAGGTCATAAAGCTCATCTTATTAGATGATTCAAGGACATTGGACATAAAAAGACATTGTTTCGCAATACTTCCCTCGGGGAGGGCTTGGAGATGCATCCAGAAACGAAGCATGTTTCGATAAATTAGTGGTTTCAATGATACTCTTCCAACTTCGTTCCTCGCAGCCACATTAGGCGCCCTTTTCTTAAGACCAAGAAAGTATTTGAAAAACTGTGAGTGAAGTCGCTCAACGGGATCTTTTTCCCATTTGTCAAAATTAATAACGTCATATGCACCCCATATTTCTGAGTTATACAATAGGATAGGCGAAAAGAGAACGTCAAACAAGTTATTACAAATTTTAATTGGTAATTTAGAAAAATCTAAATGACGTTTTGTCGCGAAAATAAAAAGCTACCATTACTAGATATAGTGGAACCCAAATATGTATAGTCTCTCACTATATCAATTTCAGAATCTCCTAAGAAAAAAGAATGCTTGTTTATAGTCGATTTCCTCAATTGCTTACAAAATTGCTGTATAAAATTGCTGAATAAATAATCTGACAGGCGTCTGTCAGTTCACGTGCAGTGATTGGTCGCGGCATGCGGCAGGACATGTCCCGAGGTACTATAACTTGGCTGTGATTTCGGGTGTTTAAGCCGCAAAATTCCTAATGATTTGCAAATTTAACTCGACGTTCTTCAACAGAAGTGTTTTTACTGTCTTTTCGGATTTATGTTTAACTAGTCAAACATGTCCTAGTGAAAACACACCCTTTCTTCTAAAAATACTTTTGTCAATTAAAGTTTTCGTTGAGTTCTGCATGCATTCGTGGTTTTATTTTGATTACTTGACAGGCCGTTGATTGATTGGATGTTCGCGACGAAAATATGTGAAATACCGGTACTTTATGAGTTTCCCGCGGACTTTGACTCATTGTTTATTTATACAAATTACGTATGGAAAACTGTGAACACGATTGCAGGCTTGCACAACTATATACATCCCTCAAATTTTTATCAGTTAACCTTTTACCTGGTATCTTAAGTTTGCAGACTGAATATTTCAGAAATTCAATGTTATGTAAGTTATTTGGCATCGGATTCCCATACAAACACTGTAATTCGCTCCATGTTTGCACCCCTTTCAAACTGTCGGAATTAACCGCGAGTTCGTATATTGCCTTACAATATCCGTCAAACTAAAGAGAAGATAAATACAAGATGTATACAGGAATAAAGCGATCGACACAAGGCCATAATTATGGAATTAGATTACGTAAAGTTACAAGAATAATTTTAAGTTGGAATTGTGTTACTGACGAACACCGTGAACTCGGGAGGAACGAACCGGAGGAGACGGCTGAAATTCAGGCTACGTGAAGTATTTACAATCAAGGATGATCAACCCAGCTAAACATTTACTTAAATAAAGAGAAACATTAGCATTTTACTAGTCCGCGTTTTACTAGTCCGCGTTTTACTACTCCGCGTTTTACTAGTCCGCGTTTTACTAGTCCGCGTTTTACTAGTCCGCGTTTTACTAGTCCTCGTTTTACTAGTCCGCGTTTTACTAGTCCGCGTTTTACTAGTCCGCGTTTTACTAGTCCAGTCCAGTCCAGTCCAGTCCAGTCCGCGGTTTACCACATGCCTTTTTACGCTACATACAATGATTAAGTTTGTTGCAGAGAGTGACACTTCTAACAATGTCCGGAAATCCACTTCACACACAGACTTTGATGATAACCATAAAGAGACAAGCCACAATTTATATGGGTCACGACAAAGTGCGAGTCAGCGAGTCAGCGAGTCAGGGTCAAATTAATCAAATTTACAGTTTTGATAGAATATTACTGATACACTTTAGCAATGGGTTTTCGTAATAGAATTGATTGCAAAATAAACAATTGTTGTGACAGTTATAAAATACAGGCTCCATACAAGCGTGATCGGTTATTTAAATCTGAAAAATGTCTTCTCTCTTCTGATTCAGGGTCGTAACGAGGTGTATTTTTTCTCTTTCCCGGCGACTGAAACCGAACTCTTCTGTGACAGTTATTGTACTGTTTTGGTCTGTTTCTTTACGCTTTCTTCGTCTTTGCCTTCTCTGTGCACTCATGATTTCTGTGAAATACCATGACAATGGTAACGCTAAAATTGAACTTGTCTACTGCGATATACTCATAGTCCTTCACTGAAGCGCGCAAAATCCATGAACAACATGGCATCGTGTTTCAATGTATCGAGCTAAGGTCCGCAACTCAACAAGAAAACTGGCGAAATCACTGGGACTTTTCACCCCCTACCGGCCTCCAGGTAACCAAATTCATTATGTTTTTCTTCTTGTCTGTCCTGATCCCACACTTAGTTATCAGAACGAGCAGTCCAATGTCCATCCTATCACGTGTCGGGCGAGAATGCTTGAGACCGGTCTACAGGCATTTCGAAACACGTTAAACCCTGTAGCATTCCCCCTCTCCACGGCACTTTTTCCGTTCTTCACATCCCCCTTCCTCCCCTCCACAACTCCCCTCGGTTCTTCATACATATTCCCTCAGTTTCTCGGCTTCCCCTCCAAGCTACAGTGTTTTCTGTATAGCATCCCGCCCCTGAAGAGATTGCTATACAGGATTTGGTGGACCAACATTGGACTTGCTCTATCCCCTATGAACTCACTAGGGTCCCCATCCCCTAAGTTTTCTTATTCCCTTATGTTTATTGGTATCTCCGTTATTTATGTATCTATTTATTATATTCATGCCCCCTTCCCAGCGCAGTCTTATTGTTATCCACCGTTAGCTACCTTCGTCATTTTACGACTCCCGTATTAACTACACATAGTTCGCCCTCCCCACTCCTTT
This sequence comes from Actinernus sp. WN-2022, assembly GCA_030867875.1. NCBI lineage: Eukaryota > Metazoa > Cnidaria > Anthozoa > Actiniaria > Actinernidae > Actinernus > Actinernus sp. WN-2022. The sequence continues at coordinate 139,044 of JAOWCC010000809.1, forward strand.
CTACGTATTAATACGACCGTTTTCTTCCGAAATGTTCTCTTATATATTCTCCCACATAAGTACAACCTCACCTATTGCGAAAATTTATATACGGGCCCGCCCCCTATATCTTGCATTTCTTAATGTTACAGGGTCCACATTCCTCTCCATACCATCAACGCCCCTCCTCTCCCCAGGCTTAGGCTATCATTCTCACACAGGCTACCCATCATTGATTTATTCTCCCCTTTTGTTGTACTACGGATATATTTTCACTTTTGTGTTCAACTACACATATACCTTTGTTCATTCACATCGCTTCATTCATTATTTTCCTAAATGGGCCCTTTATTTTTTCCATTTATAACCGTCTTCAGTATAACCATAACACAAAGCACTTTCAATTTATCTCGTACCAAGCCAAACTACCCCTTGACCGGTTCATAGCAAACATACTTCCTCCCTTATATGGGAAGGATCTTACGGCCGGCTCGTATACACGTTTCGTCCTACTGTCCTGCGTGTTTTCATGGTTGTGTGTGGTTTATTGATGGCTTCTCATTAATAACACATCTGTCAGTTACAATATTCTTTACACCCGCTAAAGGGATCACATTTTGAACTTTCTTATCTTGTGTTTCGTTTGTTTGCTGTATTTCGCCAAGAGGGGATCTAGGTTTTATCTGCCAACGCTGGTTAGCTTATCCGATTAGTCGCCGGTTTCGCGCTCTTGGTATTTAGCATGGTTTAGCCCTACACGTTTATCTATTTTCCTCCGGGCTCACTGTCACCACGTTTCTTCTCCTTCAATTACCCATTTCTTGTTTATTTTCCTCTAGTCTAGGCTCTTTCTGCACTATTTCTCCACCAATTATTTTATTCATAATTCACATAGTGTACCCAGTGTTCACCCCACCACAGGATATCCAGTCCTTCCGGCTCTTTTTCTTTATATAAAAAAACATTTTATTTCTTTCACCTGCATCATTTCTTGCATTTTTTCAATCCGTTTGTCCCTTAATCTCTTCCAACCCATGGCCTCCTTTCACCTTGGTTTCTTCAACAATTTTACCCTACCTAACCACCCCCCCCCCCCCCCCCTCTCATCCCTTCCCCCCCCCCCCCCCCCCCCCCTCTCATCACTTTTCCCTCCCCCTTCCTGTACGATGTCCGGAGACGAATACCCGTACTTACACCAAAACAACAATTGTTACAATTCCACCCTCTCTCATCCCTATTCCCTCACCCTTCCTGTTTGATGTCCGTTACTAATACCCGCACTTAAACACAAAAACAACAACTATGACAACTTTATCGCCTCCACCTCCTTCTCTCATCGCTATTCCCTCACCTTTCCTGTTTTATGGTGCGAATACCTGCACTAACACAAAAACCAAGGTTTCAGTCCCTTTCCTTCCCATCGTCCCGTCACCTGGCCCGTCACCCCTCAGGTTGTGCATTAAACTCCTTTTTGATGTTTTGCGCAAATACCTACATTCAACAAACAATAAAACAAAAACCATTCTCTTGCCCTTCCCCCCTCGCGCTGCGCATTCGACTCCTGTTTGATGTCTGGGTGCGAATACCCGCACTAACGCAAAAACTCTATGGTGTGATCTGTCGGCTCGGATTTTTGACAGCAAGATATGCGGAGCAGTAATAATTACCACAAGTAATTACTCATTTACAATTAAGTTATTGGCAGAAATATTTGGATGGATTCTACGTGCATTGTACAATTAAGTATATAGATTATAGCGCATAAACGAAACCACGGATGCGAGGAACGTTCAAATAGACCATGGGTAGACGTTGATACCTGCAGGTAAACTGGCCCAAGGCGTTCAGAAGCTGTGGCATGAATACTGTACTCTTCCGGCTGGTACAAAACGCAGGTCACAGGTCCAGGTCACAGGTCACAGGTCACAGGTCCAGGTCACAGGTCCAGGTCACTTAACGATTTTTGTATTTTCCAATAATCTATTTTTCCTTCCACTCCATTCCTGTAAATACAATATCCGTGAGCAGCCTGGAAAGATGAAGCAAACGAGGTACAACTTGAGGTACAACTTTAAGGGCGTAGGGAGGGTTAGATATTTGTTAAATATTAAAAGGGTATTCAATGTCCTAAGGATACTGAATATACTCTCGATTGCGCTTGTAAATTGTCCAACACATTGATTGCTTTTATAGTACTAATACTAAATAATAGAATATTGTTATGATATATGTCTCAGTTGCTCCTGGTACTTAAAGTTTTCAACTATACTAAATGTTAAGGTTTTCCGAGCAAAGTTGTCATTTCAATAAAAGGGAATCCTTTCTCTCAGATCTGCTATAAACAGAGACATTTCATATGGCGATGAATACGTTCTTCTGTTTTCAACTGTAATAAATGTTAATGTTATTGGTTTTCTTTTTAATGCTCCATGAGGTAAAGTTAACACAGAGCCTGTTAAAGTACGATCCATCGTCATCCTTTGCTAATTAATGACCCCAGTAGTAGAAGTACCAGGAGAGTGCAGAGGAACGGTCTAGAGAGGCGGGAGAAATGTTCAGTAAAACTAGGGAGGAGGAGGAAGAAATTGGGATATACATTTATTCCCCCCCCCCCCCATATTTTTATTATTATTATTGAAAGTTTCATTACAATACAATATTACAATACAATAAATACAATTACAAAGCAAGAAAAATAAATAATAATAATAATAATAAATACAATCAGTTATAAACTTGTGCTATCAGATTCTATTTCGGTCTACCAAACCAGCTATTTAAAGGGGACCATTTTCTGTTAACTTTTTCTACTTTTCTTTTGGTTATCGAGTTTTCGTTTTCTATGTGTTTCTTTTCTTCTAAGAGGATAAGGAAACCTTCTAGGGAATACGGCATGTAAAATTTCACATGGTTTAAAGGGGCTGTGTCACAGTAATAGACTTTACATTCGCGTTCCGGGCCGGAAACAGCTATTTCCACCGATTTTTATTTGAACTAACGAACCTCACGGCCATGTGGCATGCTTAAAATCAAAGCAAAAGTGCAAAAATGACTAACAAACAGTGTATATAAACAGTCTCCAGGAAAAATATTGAAAATCCTTTCAATCAAGCATTGAGGGAGGGAAGTTTAACTGTTTGTATCCAATTAACAGCCACCAACCGAGCGATTACTCGATACATGCGCAGTACCATGACATAGCCCCTTTAATAGGGAGCGGTGCTTTACCAATTCAGTGTATCCATATAGAATTTGAGCTGCGCTGGGAAATATTGATTGCGATGTGTATTTGCACCACCATTCTTTCAATTTATTCCAGATCGAAAAACTTGGCTTTCGTACATTCAACAAACATATGCTCAAAAGTGTGTCTCTCTTCATGGCATGTTGGGCATGTGTCATTTTCTTTAATTTTTACTGTAAAAAGGTAAGTATTTGTAGCCAGAATATTGTGATTAATTTTGAACTGAAAATCTACATGGTATCTACATTTATGCTCCAGGGAGAAATGTTTAAAACTCACTAGGGAGGAGGGAGAAAAATTCGAAAAAACTAGGGAGGGAGATTTCACTACCCGTTCCTCTCCACTCCCAGCATTGCCAACTCCTTTTATCTTATTTAACAAATATCTAACCCTCCCTACGCCCTTAAAGTTGTACCTCAAGTTGTACCTCATCTGCTCCATTTGCCGCCATGTTTGTAATCACGAGAATCGCGAAAATGGCGTAACCTCGTTTCCAGGCTGCTCACGGATATTGTATTTACAGGAATGGAGTGGAAGGAAAAATAAATTATTGGAAAATACGAAAATCGTCAGGTGACCTGTGACCTGGACCTGGACCTGTGACCTGGACCTGTGACCTGTGACCTGTGACCTGTGACCTGGATCTGTGACCTGCGTTTTGTACCAGCCGGTACTCTCCCAGGTTGAACACACGCAGTAACTGAAATGACAATTTGCCGATTAAAATCTGCAGTTCTCTTTTGCTGAATTCCTGAAGTTCCAACCATCCTGATAATTCAGATCGCAATTCAGAGAGACGAAAATCAGGCACTGACATAGTCATAGTGTTAGTATTGAATTCAATTCATAAACATAAGATGTTGTGCGTTGGTACTACGTCTTTGTTTTCAGAGGCTGTTAAATTGAGTTCATTAGGATGTTCGTCAGGCGATGAAATGCCTGAAAAGCACGCTCAGGCGTCTCAGCTCCGTAAAAATCGTCTATATACGTCTACTGACGCATATGCCCTCTTGATTTAGAATCCATGCAACTGCTTTAGTCGTGCGTTGACATGCCATGGTTGCAGATCTAAGGCCAAAAGGCATCATAGTATGAAAATAAAAACTGTCCTGAACTTTGAAACCCAGTAACGGGAAATCGGCCGGATCAACAGAAATCTGTCGATATGCACACCGTAGATCCTTTTTGAATAATAAACAACCCTGTCCTTTGAGATTAATGAATCCTATTACGCGGTCAACCCCGGGTAGGGTAAGCTAGAAAGGTTCGTGCAAATAATAGCTTTTGTTGATCCCGTCATTGACTGAAATTGTTTGTCAGGAAACTTAGATCATGAACCACACGAGGTTCTGTACTATCCCGTCGTTTCAGCACGCATTGAGAGGTGAAGCGCTTTAACCACTGCGCCACCCCGGCTCCCCATATATATAATGTGAAGATTGTTTCACTAGCCTTCTGCCTTAATGTATTATTGGAGACTCGTCGTAGTTTTGGTCGATACGATTGGTTTCAATGTTAGTTTTCTGTGTTTTATTTCGTGATCATCTAAAATAGACCCTTTGATTGTGCGTGCATAGGCACATACCTACTTGTACTCCGTAATTGACCCATTGTTGACAGATAGCATGCAGAAGACGTCAAAGATTTGACATTTTCAGTCCGCCTCAACTTCGTTAAATTTCCAGAACTTTTTGAAATCCGGTGGTTTGTAGGAATCCCTATCTTAGAAAACGTTTTGGTTACAGTGATTCCTGAAGAAATAACCAACCAGTTACAAATAAGTGGCCACATACGGAGAATTTGCCGTCGTACTCCAGTCCCGTGTCATATATAAAACTATTATTCCACGACAGATGCTTGACTCATTAAAAATTAAATAAAGTAATCCTCTTTATAAAATAATAGTTTATTTAGATTCGTAGTTTGAACACTGTAATTTTCGAGGATAGTAGTCCAAGTTGCAACAAAAAATCAACGCTAATCCGATAGATGAAGATCGTAGAATTTCACTCTTAAACCCTGAAATAGTGAGAAGCTGCAAATGAATACCTCGATCCTAGCAGGCGATTGTGGACTCTGATAAATATGTCTGAACTTGGAACATAGATTTCATGTTGATGGACCCCGTGCCTTCATTTCGGTAAAATATTCCGTTCGAACGGTCTTAATTCCCATTGAAATACCGTTTGAAACATGTCGGCTTTCCAATTGGAATACCGTTTCATAGCTACCGTTTGAAGCGACATTCGGTACCCTTTGAATCGGTATTTTTTTTATCAGCATCGGATTTTTTTTTATCAGCATTGGTATAATTTTTTCAGTATCGGTATTTTTTATGCGAAATTTTCCGATTTGGTGGTAAATTTTTTTTACCGATTGAATCGGTAAACGTGAAATCGGAATCGGTAACGCTACCGATAATCGGAACGGAATTAACGCCCGATATTTGGACGCCTTCCCTAAACCATAAGTATCAGCTTGACATTTTTGGAGATATGAATATTGATTTTTTGAAGATTAATATGCACCCTCCAACAGAAGAATACATAGATATGCTTTACACAAATGGTCTTCTTCCTATTATAACTAAACCCACTAGAATAACTGATCATACTTCAACCCTTATTGACCATATATACACTAACTCGCCCATTTCCCAGGTTATATCTGGAATAGTTACTGTAGATCTATCTGACCACTTACCAGTGATCTGTATTGTTAAATCAAAAATAGATAAAGCAACTAGTAAACGTCTTTATAGAGATTATTCAAAATTTAATAGTGACCAATTTTTAAATGATATAAATCTTATAAATTGGGAAGAAATCCTATCACCTACTAAAAATCTGAATGAAAAAAGCCATGATGCAATTACTGCAGTAAACAACATTGTTAATAAGCATGCCCCTATAAAACAGGCTACCCGAAGTAAACAAAAACAACTAAATAGACCATGGATTACAGCTGGTATTCTTAAATCTATTAAAAGAAAACAAAAAATGTATCATACACATTTTCATAGCAAAGAACCAGAAAAAATAGAGAAATATAGGAAATATGCAAATATGCTAGCACATTTGAAAAATAAATGTAAAACAAGTTACTATAGCTCTCAGTTTTTAAAGTATAAGGATAATCTTAAATCTACTTGGAGGCTTATAGGTAATCTTATTAAACGGAAAACTAAAGGACAGTCCCTCCCTACTAGAAATACTTATGGTAATAAGACTTATACCAATGCGGCTGATATAGCCGAGCAATTTAATGACTTCTTTGTAAATGTAGGGCCAAATCTGGCAAGTAAGATAACAACTGATCCAACAACAAAGGAACCTGCTCAGTATATAAGCCAGTCTCCATCTTCTAGCTTCTTTATGTCTCCAGTGACTGAATCTCAAGTTTTTACTCTTTTTTTCTAGCCTGAATGAGGACAAGGCTTATATTAACATACCTAATAAATTTATTAAGCTTGCAAGTGCCCCTCTATCAATCCCCTTTACCAAAATATATAATGAGTCAATTTCGACAGGAATAGTTCCTGATATTTTTAAGATTTCAAGAATAACCCCAGTATTTAAAAATGGAAGTGCTATTGAACTAGGAAACTATAGGCCTATAGCTATTATATCTGTCTTCAGTAAAGTTCTTGAGAAACTGATCCATAATCAGCTTATGTTTTTCCTAGAAAAGCAAGGTATACTGTATAATTATCAATTTGGATTTAGGAAAGGCTACTCAACTGAGCATGCAATTTTAGAAACAGTAGAGAACCTAAAAACAGCTATAGATGAAGGTAAAATAACTTGCGGAATATTCTTGGATTTTTCCAAAGCATTTGACACAATAAATCATGAGATACTGCTTGCAAAGATGTACAAATATGGAATCCGAGGATTACCCCATGCCTGGTTTACCAGTTACCTAAAGGATCGGAAACAATATGTAAAAATATATGATACAGAATCTAGTTTTAGGCCTATAGTATGTGGTATTCCTCAAGGATCTACGTTAGGTCCCCTGCTATTCCTGCTATATATAAATGATCTTCCAAACTCGTCTAAGAAACTGCTATTTAGAATATTTGCAGATGATACTAATATTGTTTTATTCTTCAAAAAACCTGAACGAATTAGAAAGGGTTATAAATGATGAACTTGTTAATGTTCTAAAATACTGTGCTGCTAACAAACTTTCAATCAACTTTAAGAAGACAAATTATATGCTAATTACATCCTCTAGAAAAAAGCCTAATATATCCATAACAACATGTAATATAGAAGAAAAAACGCAGATAAAATATTTAGGTGTTTTTATTGACAACCATTTACAATGAAATGCACAAATAAAACATGTTAATAATAAACTTGCAAAGAATATAGGTATTTTAAATAAACTTAGATACTATGTACCTATTAGCACACTTAAACAACTTTACTATACCCTGATATATCCATATATTAATTATGGCCTGATGAGCTGGGGCACTGCTTGCCAATCTCGGTTACAAGTAATTAATACAAAACAAAATAAATGTATCCGCACTATATTTTTTGCTAAAAAAAGAGAGAGTGCTGCTCCATATTATAAGCTCCTTGATATACTTAATATTGAGAATGCCTTTAACCTTAAAATCTCTACTCTTATTCATAAAATTAAATATGTTAAAACAGATATTCCCCTAGCCTTTGCTGAATTAATCCCATCTGTTTCAGAAATCCATAACTATAATACTAGATATGCTTTAAATAAGAATCTATACAGACCAGCTTCTAGGACAAACTATGGCTTATCAAGATTTAAGACCCTTGCATCAAGAATATGGGAAAAAATCCCTCTGAAAATCAAAAACTTATCACATAGTGGCTTTAAAAAAGAATACAAACTGTTCCTACTTGACAGCCAGCTATAATGTTAATATTATTTTCATAAAGTTGGCATACAGTGTATATGACTACTACATTCTTGAGAAACTTAATTACAGCGTTAGTATTGTTATAGTACTTAGATTATTAGATTATTATATTCATGAAATTATGAAACTTGAGAAACATTAACATTAAGATTATTATTATATTTATGAAATTATTTATATGTAAACTAATTATAGCAATATTTCCTTTTGTATTACCAACACCCTTTTCTTCTGCTCTTTTTCTTATTTCTTTTGTATAATTCCTCTGGAATCTTTTTCCTATTTATATAATTTTTTTTTCTCGACTATTATACCTATGGTAGTGATCAACTCGAAAGCCTAGCGGCTACTTTGACCACTACGCACATCTAACCTAGCTCATTAAATTTAATAGCTTATATTATCATTCTTTTTTCCTACAATTTGTAAATTCTATTTAGAAAAAAGGAAAAATAGTGCAAAATAAATGAATCTGAATCTGAATCTGAATCCCTACCCCCTCCCTATCTCTAAGACATCGTATCAAGTACAAAGTGGAAGTACAATTTGTTTATGGATTGTATGAATATTTCAATTATCTTCAATTGTGCTATAAAAGATGCAATGTAACTGACCACAGTCACTTTGTGTTGAAGCTGATCGACCTAACGTTACAAAGGAGAAGAAAAAGAGAACAATTCACATAGAGGAAAATTCATAAGTATGGTATCAATTGACAAGTATCCCTGCTTCTGTCAAGCCACTGATGGTCTGACTCTGATGAAAAGCGAAGCGGGTAAAGACTTCATGAAGTGTAAAGAGGGAGGATGCGGATACTTTACACCCGTGGAGTACTTTTCCGAGTATTCTGATGGATTCCATGACAAAGTGAAGGTGGAGTACAAAAAAAAGACCGGTACTAAGTGTAACCACTGCCAATCAGCTTCGCTGTGGTTGTCCCACTCTAAGAAAAACCCCGGAAGAATATTCTTTCGGTGCTGTCAACAGGACCGCTGCACTTATTTTCAGTGGGCGGACTAAAAACCAACAAAACAAACGAAGGAAAACTGGGAACCCAAGACGATGGAAGACATAATAATAATAATAAACTTTATTAAATGTTCCCCAAGGGGCTTTTCAACATCCAATTACAAAATAGTATATAATTTTAAAATATCTAAATGTATAAATAAATAAATAAATAAAAATCGTGTTATAATTAAAATTCTATGATAGGGATGTGATTCGATCAGACTGAGATAGCTAAAAAAAATTCCAACATTGCCCTTTTTAGCTCTTTCTTAAATTTACCCAGAGACGTTATTATCTTCAGATTTCCATCTAAATTATTCCAGATAATGGTAGCTCTATACTGAAATGATCTTTGTCCGCTCTTAGTCCTAAAAAGTGGGATTTGTAATGACCCACGGTTGCGTGTGAAACGATCGTGTACCTCCGAGCGTCTTATAAACTTGTTACAGAGATATTGCGGTGCTAGATTGTTCATACATTTGAAAGCCATAACGGATTCTCTAAATAAGAGTTGATCCTTGACGGGCAGCCAGTTAAGCTGGCGCAGATACGGCGTTACATGATCGAATTTCCTGCCGTTAGTAACTATCTTACATCGAAAGTTCTGTACGGCTTGAAGTTTGTTAACGTTGGTCAAGGATGTATTAGACCAAACAGTTGAACAATACAAAAGTTTGCTCATTACAAGAGCAGAAACAATTAACGACAGTGTTTCGTTGTCTATGCTTAACGCGATTGATCTGGCATAACTTGGCCATACAAGAAGATACTAAGTTGCTTATATGAGTGTCATATGTCAAATGGGAATCAACAGTGACACCCAAGTCCCGTGCTGATGAGACAGGTTTGATAGTTTTACCCAGAAATGTCAACGACATTTCAGTAGGAAGTCTCTGGAGTAGCTGTCGAGTACCTAATATGATGAATTTCGTCTTCTCTGGATTGATCAATAATTGATTATCTGTACACCACCTTGCGACGCGCTGAAGATCCTCTTCAAGGTTTTGCTTGGCTACGTTCATGTCTTTTATGGGAAATGATATGAATACCTTAGAATCGTCTACATAGGATTCGATGTGACAAGTGTCAGGCGCTGACGAGAGATCATTCGAATATATGCAAAAGAGTAGAGGCGAAAGGATTGCTCCCTGTGGAACGCCATGAGTGATGGGGAGTAGAGAAGACACTGTGGATCCAATCCTAACCGACTGTGTCCTTCCGGTCAGATAACTTCTAAACCACTTGACAACGTCAGGAGAGGCTCCAACACAACTTAACTTGTGCAACAAGATAGGGTGGCTAATGCTGTCAAACGCTTTGGAAAGGTCCAACAATATAAGTGCTGACAGCATCTTCTTGTCCATTGCCTGTAAGATGTTATCACTGACGAATAGGTTTAGTGTTTCTGTGGAATGGTTCTTTCGGTTTCCACTTTCATGGGACGACAGACGACTGTTCTTCGTTAAATACGAGCTGAACTGTTCGAGTGCTACTCTTTCACACACTTTAGAAGCGGTGACAAGGAGTGAAAGTGGTCGATTGTTAGAGGCCTCTTCATGGTCCCCCTCTTTAAGTAGTGGTATGACTTCGGCCTCCTTCCAAGCATCGGGAAATGTAGAAGTGGTTAGAGAGCAGACAAGGCTACGCAGACGGAAGAAGACGAAGAAGTAGAAGTAGAAGAGGAAGGTTACACCAGGGCACCAGTGGTCGCACCGATCACCATTAGAGTAGTAAAGAATATACAAGAAAAGAGGAAAAGAGCGACGGGAGAAGGGAACGGTCCAGACAAAGAAAAGAAGAAGACAAATAAAAAAGTTGTCAAGGACATTTATGAGACAATTTCTCATGAGCCGTCTTTACTTGATCCAAAGAGGTACTTCGTAAGAAGTTGCGTAGTGTAAATGAAAAATGAAACTTTGTTTAAAAGAATTATGGTGTGTTGATATAAATGATACTTAATTAACGTATATGGAATAGTGTACATGTAAGTTACGGTCCAACAATTGAGGTGTGGTCATGATTCACACTTGTACGATTTTATGATTGACTTTTATAATACGATACGATACGTTCTTTTTTTTATTAGTCAAAGGATGGCCATGAAACTTGATTGACAGATGTCAATGATTTTCGCGGGAAATGTACGAATAAGAGAATGGGTCGATCACATTTTTTCTCAGAAGTGTACTTGTACTGATACGATGAATGGCGACGATAAAATGACCCGTCCTTTGGCTTTCAAGTCTTTCTTTCGGTCAAGATATAAAGCACGACGCCTTTTAGAAAAAAAGACGAAAGACCCAGGAATATTTGCGAAGGGCATCCAGGGAACTGAATAGACGTATTCCCGACTTAGGACAAGTGGAACATTTACAAAAGAGAACAACAAAACTTCTCCAAGAAACCATTGAGGAGCTTAAAAAAGATGATCAAGACGATGATCAAAGCACTGAAACTGATCGTACTACCCAAAATTCCGATACTGAAGATCACTCTAACATAAATTTTTCACTTCATAAGATGTCGGAAAAACATGTTAAGAAATATGGGGTCCATAGCTGTGCATTTCAGGCTAAGGTGAGAATAGAGGGTAAGAGTGAAAGTCTCACGAGTGAAGCAATGAATGCCTTAGAAAAGGTTTTTTCTGACGTTATTTCTGACGTTATTTCTGAGGTAAAATGAAAGTGTAAGTTGACTAACTCACGAAAAGATAAGATGAGAGTCATGGCGAAAGTTTTACAATCACAAGATGAAATTAAACTGGATGAAAGCTTCACTATTAATGTAGTTGCCCTAAAAGCACCAGAAGGGAGTGAACCCAGTCAAGGTGATTAATTATGCAAGGGATACAAAACTAAAAAAGAGCATCGTTACTATTCGTAATAGGGATAACATTTGCTGTGTGAGAGCACTTGTCACAGGTAGAGAAATGGTTTTGAAAGGGCCCAAACTGAAACAAATTAAGATCGGTAGGGCAATACAGAAACGATTGGCATTAGAACTCCACGAAGAAGCTGGTGTCCCATTAGGAAGAGGTTTGGAAGAGATTGACCAATTTCAAAATGTTCTTACTGACTTTCAAATGGCCAATTACGTTTTCAATTTTAAATAGGAAATTAAGGCCTACTGTGTGCAGGATGTTACTATTTTGAGAGAAAGCTGCCTTCGATTTCGGTCCCTTTTTCTGAAAGAAGTGAATGGTGATCCTTTTCGGTATGTTACCATTGCCGCTACAGTAATGGCAACCTATCGAAGCAAGTTTTTACAACCAGATAGCATAGGTATCATTCCAAATCACCATTGTAGTGGTTAGAATACATCTCTCAGATAACAGGAATAAAGATACAACACGCAGAGAATGATGGTGAACACAAAATTTTTGATTCTCAATTATGCAAAACGTACTTTGTTGATGGTTTCTGCGAAGAAACGAATGAAGTGTTTGAGTTTTATGGTTGTGTTTACCACAGTCATAATAAGTGTTCTGATGGTGAAGTTTCTTCCAGAGATTCACGAATAATAAAATCATGATCACAAGGATATTAACACTGGACATCATTAGACTGATTAGACTAGTAAAACTAAAAAAAGTACACTGACTCAGTACGAGTAAGATTTGCTTTGGTATCGCTAAATATCCACAGACAAATGCATATATATAAAATGCACAATGATTTCAACCTCATCAGCTTCATCCTTCAGAGTTTGTGACTTTCGATATGATAGGGCTTCGTTTTATGGTCTGCTCACAGTTATTTAAATCTCAGCTGAGATGGTGTGTGCCAACAGGCGAGTTATTGATTGTATTCTTACAAGTTTTCTTTGAGCTAGTTTATATATGACAGGCCAAGGCAAGGCCTTGGGACTATCGGTCGTACTCGTTTATTAGCTACGATATGACTGTGTAAGTACTGTCGGAGCACAATGCGCAAAGACAGCAAAAACATCCACGACTTACGTTTACATCAGTAAACTTTCAATTAAGCCACTGTCCAAAGCGAAGAGAAAAGACCTCCGCTCCAGCTTCGCAGTCAGCCAGCAGAGAAAGAGCGGCGGGACTAAACTGGAATTCGAACCATGGCGATCAATTCACATGAACAGTGCAATCGGATTGGTTGACGCATGGCAATCACGTGCCGTATTCACGTGGACAGTGCAATCGGATTGTTTAACGGCGAAATATCGCGATACAAACAATAACAAAGTAATGATTGTCTCGCCACAGTGAGATATAGCGTGACGAGATACTCGACAAAACATTTGACCTTTCGCCATATTTTTTTCTTAGCTACAAAAACGCCTTAGCTTGTTGCTAAACAATCACTCTTACGTCCAAGACCTTTAGAGAGCCGACCTATTAAATAGAGTGGCTGAACTGCTTACAGTACGTAGGACTGAGAGTAAAAGACGGATGCCAAAATGTGGCATGGATCATACCGCCAAAATTATAGTCCCTTGAGCTCTTATATTCTCTTGAAATACTCTTACCTGCACTCACTCAATGTATCTACATCGTGTGTTTCTTGGTAAAAGCTTTGAAAATTCTCGTAAACATACTCTAATTCACTGGGCAGTGAACTACATGTATTACTTTTGATGTGAATAGAGCTCTATCACGCATCGATAAGCTTCACATGTCGTGCGGTCGACTGCATGTGGTCAGTCATGACGAATTACCTTCTCTCGCCAGTTGGTCATGACGTATTACCACTTTACTCCACTGGTTGGGTTTATGTAACTGGTAAGTAAAAATGCAACCAACACAAGATTTTCTGATCTTATGGGAAATGAAAACTTGAGTTAATGAAAAACTAACATGGATTGTATAACAAACTGTATTTATTGTTGCACGTTGTTGCCAACAGAGGTAACATTAAATTCCAATGTTTGCCAATAACATAACAAGACTGAAATAGTAATGAAACAATGAGTAATAAAATAATAGTAACGAAATAATAAGTAATAAAACAATAAAAATCACAACATAAACTTTGTCTTGACGATTAAGGCGAGATTTTGTACATAAATGGAATAATAAACGCTTGTGGTGAAGGAGAATAAATATATCCATCATCATTATTTTATCGTTACAACTGCTTTTCTTCTTGAATTCCTTTGCAGTAGAGCTGTCAATCTCATAACCTCCGCCTTTGGTAAAGATCTATTAAAATAATATAGACGCAATAGTTTCTGCATTTCGCTCCTTGAACTCGGCCAATTTTGTTCTGCAAGTAAATAACTGCTTCTTGCTGAATAACAAAGGACACAAACATACAAAGCAAAACTTGTCAACTATTTCCGTCTCTTCCATACCTAATATTGCCATTCACGTGACTTAGGGCCTGATTATATGAGGCGGGCTGGCTTGGTTTACGAACAAAGGCTATACAATAAAATCGCTTCGTATACACTACTAATTTTATCCTAGCCAAACCAATATTTTTCGTACTTGTGCCAATTTTACCCGTGCTCGAACTACCTATTTAGAAGGAACATTTTTTGGTCCGGCACGGGTAAAAATTAGGCACGGCAAACCATTTACACTGCAAAATTTTACCCGGGCCGTACCAAAATTCCAGTGTACTGTAAATGGTCTGGCCAAAAAAACACCAGGTTACCATTAAAAACGTAAAATACCCCTGCCCCGTGAGACCCTTGTATAATCATGTATACTATTAATAGTTGAGACCTTGGAATTTTTTGAGGAGTTTGAAATGCATACAGTGATGAGGCGACTGCTACGGTCACTGGAGAAATTCATAATCGCTACAATCTCCGAGATAGACCATATTCTAATCTAGAGTTCTGCAAATGTTAAATCCGCGCTATTTGATTAATCATTTCTCTGCTCAAAACTGTGTTTATCTACATTATATTGTTAAATCACCGCTAGATTTCCCCAGACTGCACACTGTTAATTCCCGGCCAATCCAAAGAAAGCTTGGTGGTTGCTGTTAGAAAAGGAGTTTGCCACGGCCTGGGCTGGGGCGGATTGAAGGGGCATTCGATCATCTCGATCATTCGATCATCACGATGGCTTACAAAACACAACAAAGAAATTAGCAAATATTTTGGTGCTGAAACCCCCCTTTTCTCTCAATCGAATCCCCTTTCCCGCCTCAGCTGGGTTGGGGTTTCAATTGACTAGTGCATTAAGGTACTTCTTGTAAGTAGGCATCTGATATACACCATAAAAACTAAGAAGCATTGAAATGGTTTTTGAAGTAAATGAGTTGCACAGTGACAAGTAGAAAATATGAAGAAAAAACAAAATACGAAAATAATGTGTCAGCAGATATGCATCTTGGCAAAAATGGCAATATTAGCTTATTTTGTTTGACAAAAGTACTTCAATAGCTATTTATCATTATTTTTACTGATACTTTTAGCTCTGAAATTTTCCACTTTGTTATTGCGGAATCATGGAATTGGGCTACTTTCTCTTCCCCGGTGTGGTTAAGAAATGCTGCAATAACCAGCAGCTGCTTCTTGATGTGACCTGATTTGGTTCTCAACTCATTTAGAAAAATCTGCATAAACTTTCTGCAAAGAACGCAACACAATATACACCGAGATTGAGCAGCTGATAGTTACAATCAAATGGCTTCCCAGAATCAAATCTGCTACAAACATGCGAGGCAGCCTTACTCTGAATATTTATTTTTCTACACGACAAGTGCCCTTACCTTATCACCAGCAGCAACATACATCTTTTAGCAGGTTTTTTCCCACTCAGAACTAGATGAAGGAGTCTCATCCAGATCAATATTCTTCCCTGCCATCGTGTACAACCATTGTCTACATGAGTGTACCCTTGTCACCCAGTTGGTTGACATGCTTCCTTTGTTGCTCGCATTGTGCATGGCAGCAAGATGTCTCCAAACTTTCTCAAGCTCTCGCTTGTGTACACTGCTAACCTGAGATACCTAGTAAACGATACAGATAATTAACATTACAAAGTATTAATAATGAGAACATCAGCTCTCGATTCCTTTCGACTTCATGTCACATGAAAGTGTAGGATAGTATACCCTGTCCACATGCATACGTTATTGTCACTTATTTTCGCGAGTACTAAATTTCGCGATTTTCGCGATGTGCAGAAAAACGCGAAAATTACAAAAATTGAAAATAGCAAAAAAAATCATTGCGACTCGATTCAACAATTTCACCAAAATCGCTAAAATAAAGTATAACGAAATACAATTTCATGAATTTTGCGAAATTTAGTACTCGCGAAAATAAGTGATATGGTATATATTTTTCTACCTCTAATTTTCACCTACTTTTATGCTGTTAGCCGGTGCCTGCCCCCGATAACCGTTATTCGGCAGACCTTCGAAGAGTTTTTCATCGTTTCAAGATCACCCCTCTCGATGTCTGCAATACCCAGCCATGGCTGTTGACTTTTACATGACGTCGGCGATAGTCCGAATGTTATGTTAAAATCTTATGATTCATTTTTTTTTGCAATTTGAAAGGTTACCGTGATCGCTTTCGCGGCCATAATTTTCGATCTTGATTTAAAAAAATATATGGATCGATGCATTTCGGGAACTTTCATTATCTGAAATCAAAATTCTAAAAACAGTTGTTTGCCGAATTATTCAGCAAAGACACGTGGCCAAATTTCGCCTTTTTCGCTGCACTACTCTTACCATAACGTTCTTCAGTATATATGCTAAATTGATACCGGTTTTTATGGAGTTTAAATTTAAAGCGGGCGATTATTTTTCTTCTGAATGGCACCCGCCAAAGTGATCATTAACCTTAAATATATTACAGTTGTGTGATCATTCACTCTGGAACTCACGTAAGTAGTGGGCATCGATTTCGTGGTCAAAACTGTTTGGTTTAAATTTCTTTGACGGTGATAATAAATCGATCGTTTCCTCCGCTACAGATCTCTTCTTGGCAGCAGCCTCTTTTTTATCTTTCCACTTCTTCTTTTTACCCACTTGATTCCCCGCCTTCACCTTGCCGGGAGCCTTCTCTTCCACCACAACCAATGTCGGCTTTACCAACTTTCATTCTTCTAACAAAGAAAAGGCATTGGACAAGATGCGTTTATTGAATGTCTTAGATAATTTCTTCGTTGATAACGTCTTACTCAGTTCGGTATCATATGCAAACCGAGTATTATCCTCGGCGTCATCCAGACTAAAGCTTATCCTGCTTATACCGTTAGAGGAAGATCTATCTTCAAATGAAATCTGGATTGGAGATAAAATATGCGACTCCAAATTGTCTGTTCTAAATAAATCTCGGCTCACGAGATAAAAATGATGATAAACAAAGACAAAGAAATAGCTTAGGGAAGTAATTTTATGATTTCTAACTCGAAAATGTATGTCTTGTCGGTAGTAACATGAAGCCACCCCAAAAAGGTTTTTTGCCACAACTGCTATCGCTAGTACAAATGTTGTACTGACCACTAGATGCCTATCTTGTCCTCTCCCTGGATGGGCTGTCATTTCAACAACCTTTTCTGTAAGGTTGCCGTTTTTAGTCTTCACTCGACTGTCATTTATTTTAATTACAATTCCGTCATCAGTTTTCTTAAACCACCAAAGTCCTTCTGAAGCTTCCTCATATATCGACATACTAACATTAAGCGATCAAACAAGTCAATACTTAGGTCATAAAAAATCAAAGATAGCGGAACTGTTGGTGAAGTAACCTACACGTGGTTCGATGATCAAGATTGAGTCACACACAAGGCAGTCCAGGGCAGTCGCTTGTGTTTAACTCAAAATTACCATAATTTTCACATGTTATTTCTGCTCTGCTCATCCAACATGACAGTTACAACTTTAGATATGGTTTTTATCTTCCAGTGTACACAAGTGAATTCCCCCCCCCCCCTCCTCTCCTCGCCCCTCTCTAGCGATTTTGCCTCCAACCCATGTTATGAATACATATGTGAATTCACTAATGATCTCGCCCCCAGAATTAACTGGGGGGGAGGGGGGGGGGGGGGGGCGAAATCGCTGTGACAGGTTATGAATACAAATTAAAGTGTAATCAAATCTACTCACTTTATCTTGTTTCTGCTTTTATTTGATTACAAAATATAGGTTGTTGAACGGAAAAAGGTGTGTCAACACTTCCGTTTTTTGTATTATTATAGAGATGTTTTTAATAAACTCGATACTCAATAAGTCTTTATTTTCGATTGAGTATGTTTTAAAGTTGATGTGACTTCCTGATTCTTTTAGTCGCATTTTAATATTAATATGTATGCAATGTCTTTAGCAGATATGACTCTGTGTAAAGTGAATGACTCCAGTATCTTTAGGCCCTTCAGTTCCATAACAATGGCTTTTGAACCATTTGCACTCCAAATATAAAAGGAAAACAGTGGTGCGCTACAGCCTGCATTGCTCTAGCTTCATGGAGAAGTGAGTACAAACTCGAATGTTTCATCTCCTTTACGACAACAAGGTTGTCCGTTCGGAGAAATTTCTTAATGCTACATTTCCCAAAGAATCTTCTCTGATAAAGTTGTTACTGCCATTAATTCATCAGGATTGATTTTGTTGACCATGGATAGTTTTGAAGCATTTACAATTAGTGAACGTTTTCTACTCGATGTTGATGCGTTGTTGTTGTTTTTGGCGGAATCTTTTTTTTCTGTGATTGTCTTATTTTCCTATTTTCCTCCACCATTGCTTCACAGACAAACTTCAGGAAGGACTCGAGTTGAGAAAACTCCGCAATGTAGCACCCAATGTCGCACTTGTATAACCTTATACTTTTTCCACGACTTGAAGAATTGCTGTAATCATGTCTTTATCAATTTTCATCTTTTCCTCGGCTGTGAGCTCAAATATCAAATATTTTGGTTGTTTTGTTATCGGGTGCCAAAATGGAGCAGTGTCGGTTAAATAAAACTTTCCACAAGATGAAACTGAACTGAGTTGTTTACTCCCAAAACTCCAACTGACTAAAATACATCAAAAATGCAACGGTCTAACAACGATCACGAAATTAATACAACAGACAGCTCATGCAGCCACTCGTGCAGCAACAGTTCTTTTCGTATTGTTCTTGTCTCTGTTACGAAGAGCAGACGAAGAAGGCGACTTGAGGATGGCATTGAGAATGGAGTGAGTTGGCTTGAAATTATGGATGAATGTGGGTGCGAATGTAGAAGTGTCATTATATGGTACGTGGTGGGAACAAATTGACATAGTGTTAATGCATTTCGCCATATCACCATTGGCATTCAGGCTTAAAGCTAGCAACATGCCTAGGCTCACAATAGATTACCTATAAATCCAAAAAATAAAATAAAATGTTGATGTTTCGAATTGATCGGTACATTAGCTTCTCTTATCATTTCCACCAACATGACCGCCACGGCTTTGTCATTCAGCGAACATCGGGCCACAGATGTGAGCCACCCTTGCTTCTTAGTTCTCATTTGGCAAGGTTTAATTCACAAAAGGATTATAAATGTATCCGTATAAAGCCTGCGCAGTTTATATGTGTCGGTTTAATTATATTCTATTTTTCAACCGGTCTATATCGGAGATAAAAGCCCAATGAATAACAAAGAAAGGAAACCGTGTCAAATGAGAACTAAGAGGAGATAATACTTGCACCTAATGTGTGATCTATATACATTCTAAATAAATAGCCAAATAGACCAATTCGAAAAAAAGGCCAATTTAAATTGGTGATTGATTGTCATTACAATATTTTTTTAAATTGAAATACGATTTAAAAGTATGAAAAACTTAGCACCTACGTTGTCAGTTTTTTTGGATACACGCCGTCTTCTCTTATCGATTGGTCTGGACCTCTTTATCGGCGGTTCTTCGTGTTCTGAGTGACGGTCACACGGCTCTGTTTGCTGCAGTGCGGGCTGGGCCTCTGCAATCACTTCAGGTTCCTCTTGAACACAGCTGCTGGATGACTGCCCTATCTCTATTCCAACTAACTCCGCAACCTCTCGTATCTTATCAGTTACTTCAATAACTTCCCTGCGAGCATTGGCGGGGAAATCCATAAGCGTTCCCAGTCTGTTATCAATCAGCGAAAAAAGATCTTTCAAGACTCTTACTTGAACTGTAACGGACATTTTGTTTCCAACAGTCGAGTGAACCGTGTCCAGTAAAACCGTATGCCAATCAAATCTATCAATATGTACATTTAAAAGGATTCAGACAATACATTTGCCACTGACCAAGGAACCACTGACAGGAGACGGTTCCCACGCTTGAGATGATACTAATTTGTACATGTCATGTTCCCACGCTTGAGAAGATACTCATTTGTACATGTCATGTTCTCTCTTATGTTTATCCTCCGAAAGCTCAATGAATCTAAATCGAAAGCTATATAAGACAAACAGCATAAACAGGGACCGCGGAGTGCCCTTAAAAGTGGTAGGGCTAAATCAATCGTACAATGCAACGAGCACCGAAGGCACTAGCTGCTAGGTGAAATCTAGAGCCTCGGAAATGCCATTTTCTTCGTTTTCCATGGGACTTTCTCGCTAAATCTTGGTTTTTGTCACATGTCCCTAAAAAAGTGGTAGGGGTTAAATAGCCCGACTTGCCCCACCCCCTCCGCGGTCCCTGATAAACGGATTGATTTAAATTTTGACTACCAGATTTTATGAGATTCTTAAATCTTCCCGCCAACCAGATGAGTTCGCAACGGTTGGCGCGCCAATTCAAAATAAATTCTAAAAATTGCTCTAATTGAACAGAGAAAAGACAAATATTCTGGCGTCACTGCTTGCATCATTAAGGTTCTGAAGTTAAGGGATCATGAAAAAAATACGTCTGGTGTAAGCAGGCTAAGTAAAACCATAATACTACGCAAACAAAACATTTATCTCTTCTGTATTTGAGGTGGAATATTAAAATTAGGTGATCCCAACCCCGTTAGCCTGCGTCGCATCCGAACTAAATCCCGGACCTAACCAGGGTTTAGGTCGGATGCGACGCAGGCTAAACCTCGCGTCTATATGAGTCACATTTAAGCGAGAAAACTCACACGATTTCTTAGCTTTATATAAATAACCTGAGTGAGCGTTGTCGTTTGAAACCATTGCTTTCTCTCGGTGAAAAGAGTGACCGCTGATTGTGCTCGTAGCAGTAACAGTGCTCTCAATTTTACGAAATTTATATGACAATTAATGCCAAGATCTTGAACATTATGCAACGGTAGTAATTGTCCAAAACAAAAGGTGTGTGGTACTCTCTACTGTCCGTGCGAAAACTATATATTTACGTAGACTGTGTTTCAGAAATAATTATAAAGAATGTCTTTTGCAGTCTTTAGCTTTTGCAGTTTTGCAGTGTATTCACTAACTTTTTTATGGAATCACCTAACTTCGATCACTACTTAACTCGCAAAACTTAGATCCCGCAAAACACGAAAAAGGCTAATACGCAAAATAAAACTCCCGCAAAATTTTCATGTCCTACGGTATGCTAGCAGTGCTACTTTGAGAGAAATTATGCGGCAATTTTTTTTTCAGCACAATCGACAAAGGCCTTAACCCTGGGCGTCTCCCTGGGCGTCTCCCTGGGCGTCTCCCTGGGCGTCTCCCTCTGTGTCTCCCTCTGTCTCCTCCAAAATATTTATAAATAACAATAATAAAATTAATTAACAATTTTCACAAATAGAATAATTTATTCATGACTATTTCCTATCATGTACATTGCAGGTTAATTTATAATTTGGCATTTCAAACGTTTGCCCTTAGTTCTGCATTTGTTATAACCCCTTAAGTGTATACCTTAAGAGTAAAATGTTGGGGGAAAAAATTGTATGACAAAGTCATATCCATGCTGGTGGAATCAACCACGCCACACTATTTTCAGCGTTTTTGGTTTTGTAAAGAGTTTTAATATCAAAACGACAAGCATCGTAATGTTTCTTGGCTTTTTCGAGGTGCTGATCTTTCAGCCTTTTGCGCTATCGACTTCATTTTCGTCTTTAGAATATTTGATGATCACCGATAAACTGTCGCACTTACTACATGTGTCAACATTGGGTCTTATGAAAAAAAGTTTGAATGTTCGAAATATTTTGCGAAAACTACTAAATGAAAGAGGCCGCTTAGATCCTGGCGGTAAATCCTTCTTTGTTAGAAAATCCCTCCACAATCTGCTAATGCTTAAGTTGGGAGCAAGATACTGTCGCTCTTTAGTGAAATCCCTTGCGTAATGCGATGTTTGCCGTTCATAGCTTGTTATGTGTGCCACTACCTCAGTGAAAGAGGCATAAACAAAGTCAAGAGTTTTTCAGTTGGCAACGGCAAAAACAAGCTTGGTACTGTATGATTATGAAATAAAATAAGTACTAGTAAAAGTTACACCTCCGCTTTCAGGTTGATGGGGAGTCTTTTCTCATTCCTCCTCAAACGTCTCTACGCTTCCAGTGTAAGGTTGGATTTTTCTCAACTATACAGCTATTCGTTTCTTTCCGATACCGAAGATCATCAGAAATGCTCTCTCGCAAACAGCCACTCTTTTCAGTCCTGATATGTCTCTTATGTGGTACGATATGGTGTTTCTTTGAATTTTGAAGTTGATCTCAATAAGAGAGTTCAGGTAGTTTTTTTGATCCTCGTAAAGCATTTCGTCGAATTGTTTACGAATCAAGCCATGTGTAAGGTTTATGAGGCAGGTCCTTGCAGTGCAGCACTGGAGTGTCATATCCAGAACATTAGAATGGGGTCTGTTTTTTCTTGGTTTTGCAGTGATCCTTCGCCGACTGGCAACATTTCTTGTCCTCGTTCGCCTTGGCAATCCTTTGTCTCTCTCAGAACTCGTAACTCTACTTCGTCTCCTCAGACTCCTTCCATCCACTTCTTCGTCAAAATAATAAGCAAAGCCAGTACTATCTTTGTCCATAATCAGAATCACCATGTATCCCTCGTTGACGAGTTTCAGTTAAGATCAGGCTCTTCACACTTAAGGGGTTGTAACAAATGCACTGATACGGGCAAGGGTAAACCGGTTTGAGATGCCGAAACTGAGGAGCTAGCTAGCTGATTGCTTGATTTCTGGTCGCTATGCCGATAAAGACAAAACAAACAAAACAAATTTTCCGCGCCGGAAATAGGATTACGTCAACTGTTAATGAGGCCGCCTCGGTTTAAATCGGATCTTAATTCGGTTTCTCAGAAATACGTTGCCTTTTTTGCTATCACAGTATCGGCTCTTTTGAGAAAAAAAGGCATGTAGAGTAGATAACTAGTTCTTTTAAAAACTAGTGTTGTTCTGCTGTCGTAAACCAACTAATTTGTTCGATGCATTCTCGCTGAGTCTCCGTAGAAAGTGAATAGCTGCTGATGTTTTGCGTGATAATCTTTCGGCATTATTATTTGCAAGCGTTAGAGCTCGAAGTGTCGGCAGCTACTCGCTTTCTTCCGCGGTTTAGCATACGTTAATCAACTCTCAACTGAATTCCAGACTTAACCAGGGTTTAGTTCGGATGCGACGCAGGCTAAACCTCGCGTCTATATGAACCACATTTAAGGGAATACGTTAATCAACAACAACAACAACAATTTATTTAATACCACGCAAATAACTGGATACAAAAGTGAATAAAATATTGCAGTAGTTGGGTATTGGCTACCTAGAATAACTAAGAGAGCTAATCTAGCTAGGTAGCTAACGTTTATATATATTAAATTATGAAAATAGTCGTATCACACACACACACACACACACAAAATAAAAAAAATAGAAATAAAAAACAGGAGCAAGGAAAAATGCAACAATCAACGGGAGGAGGAGATTTAGTCGAAATTCAGTTCAATAAGAATCAATAAAACTTTTCTTAATTACACCTTTAAATTTGTTCAAACGGAGACTCTTGAAAGACTCTTGTGTGTCATTCCAAATGACAGCACCTTTAAAATGTAAATTAAATTTCCCATAGTTTATTCTAGCAGATGGAATGCAATAAGTTAATCTTGAAGCTAGCCTGGTTTTGTACCTGTGCCTTGAATATATATGTGTAAAAAATTATCAAAGACAGAGGGCAGCGAATTAAAGTGAAACTTATACATAAATATGCAGTTTAAATAGTAGATGACGTCAAGAAATATTAGAATATTTAAAACTTTGAAAAGAGGAGAGGAATGATCTTGAAATTTAGAGAAAGTTATAATTCTTACAGCTTTTTTCTGTAGTATAATAAGTGGTTTTAAAGTTGAGTCATGTATTTCCCCAGATAATAATACCATAAGTAAGGAAAGGATAGACTAAGGAATAATATAGCTGAGTTAAAATTTCTATAGAGACAAAGATGGAAAATAACAAAATTGGATTTATCTATATTTAGAGACCATTTGTTTGCACATAACCAAGTGTGAACATTTTTCAGTTCAGCATTAACACTCGATTCAAGTGAATCTAAGGATTCATCGGAAATGAGCAAATTTGAGTCGTCAGCAAACAAGTGGAAATCAAATAACTTGGAACAATGGTTAAAATCATTTTTGTAGAGGAGGAACAGAAGGGGGCGAAGCACTGAACTCTGAGGGACACCACAAGAAATTGGAGTATATAATGATGTGGAGTTACCTATTGATACAAATTGTTGTCTATTTGATAAGTAAGAGGTAAACCAATCTAGAGGAACTCCACGGATACCATATCAGTAGTATAGTAATTGGCGGTTCTGGCCCACGTTGTATTTTTTTGTTGTTTTTTCATCTAATGGACATCCTCACTTCGTTCAGCCCTCACTTCGTTCAGCCCTCACTTCGTTCGGGGTCCATTAGATGAAAAAACAAAAAAACAAAATACAACGTGGGCCAAAACACGCCAGTTACGATACTACTATAGTTTATTTATTGTATTTCTAAATTATATTAAGTAATCGGTTTCTACAGCTTTTTTCCGGATTGGAGCAGTTTTGTTGTACTATTTTGTTCATTGTATTTTTACATTTTAACGCCTATTAGAGGAATGATTAGTTTACAGTATATCCATCCATGGTACTGCATATGTTAACGTTTATTCGAACACTTGGTTTATAGTGAATTTATTGTATTCTAACACCCTATTAGAGGAGTGTTGTTAATAAGGTATTATATCATGGCTGAGCATACACCAACATTTGTTCGAGTACGTCCTTTAAAGAACTATTTACGTGGATGGAAGATGGATATTCCTGATGATAATCCTATGGGAGCGGATCCAGCCGTTTTCCTTGCCGGTGTACGTAAACAAACTACCGAAAAGTTTAAGGAAGAACTACGAAACCACAACACCTTTAAGGCCCAATTAGCTTTAAACATAACTTTCGTACTTGATAAACCTGATGGTTACGTATACGAGACAGCTACATTTTATAGCAAACAATCTGTTTTGATCGATGATGCTGGTATCCGTGGGGTAATAGTAGACGCACATGCTCAGATATACAACCAAATTGAGAAGTGGATCAGTCGTGGATCAAATTGGGTCATAGATAGAGTCAATATTCTATGGTTAAACATCGCTAGATACCAACCACTACGTGGAGGTTCGTATTTACCACTACCTGAAGAAATAGCGAATAAGAAAGCTGTGATCAATGTAAACAACAAAGACGATCGCTGTGCACTTTGGTCGATATGTGCAGCAATGTTTCCAGTTAATAAGCATCCTCAAAGGACATCAAAGTATCGAATAGATATGGTGAAATCCAACGGGGTGGACTCACCAACACCAATCTCACAAATACCACTTCTAGAGAAGCAAAACAACATTTCTATTAATGTATATGGATGGGATCCAAAGGAAAAGTGCTTAATCATATATCATATCTCAAAGAAGACTTTTTCGAAGTACATCCATCTACTACTTATAGAAGACCCAAAGAGTGGTAAACAACACTATTGCTGGATAAAGGACTTCAACAAACTCCTATTCGATCAGACAAAGCACGAACATAGGAAACACTTCTGCGAACGATGTCTGCATGGATATTCCAATGAAGCTCTTCTTGAAAAGCATATTAAAGAGTGTAATGGTATCAATGACAAAGCCATACGCATTGAAATGCCTACCAATAAGAACAACGAAGTCTCATTCCAGAATATACACAAGCAGCTCAAAGTAACCTATATTATCTATGCAGATTTCGAGGCATTAACCACTAAGATCGAAGGACTTGCTCAAGACTCAAAGAAGAGCAACACGCTTAAAACGGAAGAACATATTCCATGTGGATTTTGCTATATAGTTGTACGTTCTGATGGTTATAGTGAACCACCAGTACTATATAGAGGTAGGGATACTATCGAACGTTTTCTACAATGTATGCAAAAGGAAGAGGCGAAGATCAAAGCCCAAAAAGCTAAACCACTATGCATGTCATGGGAAAACTATAAGGCTCATAATAGCGCAATAATTTGTCATATCTGTCAGAAGCCATTGGTTGGTGATAAAGTACGTGATCATTGCCACATCACAGGCGAGTTTAGAGGTGCCGCACACAATACCTGTAATCTAAAACTACGTGCTTTTCCTACCATCCCAGTCGTATTCCATAATCTTTGTGGATATGATGCTCACCTAATAATGCAATCCATATCCATAACATTAGGTAAGATATCTTGTATTCCAAACAATATGGAGAAATATATTTCATTCTCACTTGGTAACCTACGATTCATTGATAGCTTTCAATTTCTACCATCATCTCTTAGTACATTGGTATCGAGTTCAGAATCAGACACATTTCAACAAATTGTAAAATATACATCTGATCAAGAGAAAGCCAATCTATTAACTCGTAAAGGAGTATATCCATATGAGTACATGGATGCGTGGGATAGATTTGCAGAGACTTCTCTACCACCTAAAGATGCGTTCTATAGTAAACTAACTCTAGAGGACATATCCGATGAAGATTACGAACATGCAATAAGAGTTTGGAATGTATTTGATTGTAAGACATTAGGTGATTATCATGATCTTTATCTACAAACTGATGTACTTCTTCTAGCAGATGTGTTCGAGGACTTTCGTACAACATGTATGCAAAACTATGGATTAGATCCTGCACATTATTATACGAGTCCAGGACTTTCATGGGACGCTTTATTAAAGATAACTGGAGTGAAACTCGAACTATTAACTGACTATGACATGTATCTATTCATCGAGAGAGGTCTACGTGGTGGTATATCCATGGTATCACAACGTTATGCCAAAGCGAATAATAAGAACGTACAGGATTTCGATCCAGAAAAACCAAATAGCCACATATTATATCTAGACGCGAATAACTTATATGGATAGGCCATGAGCCAATATTTACCAACAGGAGGATTTGAGTGGTATACACCAACAGAAGAACGAATAACCAATCACGCAATAGATTCAGATAAGGGTTATATCCTTGAAGTTGATCTCGAATATCCTCGAGAACTTCACGATACGCACAACGACTATCCACTAGCTCCCGAGAGAATTCAGGTGAATAAAGATTTGTTCTCAGAGTATCAGACCGATCTATTTGAGGAACTATATAAAGGTAATGGATCTTTGAAAGTAGAAAAACTTGTACCTAATCTATATAACAAAGAACGATATGTGCTCCACTACCGTAACCTACAATTGTATCTATCTCTTGGTATGCGTTTGATAAAGATCCATAAGGCACTACGGTTTGACCAATCACCATGGATGGAACCATATATACAAATGAATACTGAGTTACGAAAACAAGCGAAGAGCACCTTCAAGCAGGATCTATACAAATTGATGAACAATAGCGTATTTGGAAAAACAATGGAGAATCTACGTAAGCGTGTAGATATCCAATTAGTGCGTGCATCAGAAGGAAACAAACTACAACGTCTATTGAATAAACCTAGTTATGCTCGATCCACAATTTTTGATGATGATCTTGCCGCGGTACATAACTACAAAAGTAAGCTATTGCTGAACCGCCCCATATATGTTGGAATGTCAATTCTAGATCTATCAAAGCATCTGATGTATGACTTCTACTACAACGAGATCAAGAAGCAATATGGGCAACGATGTAATCTACTTTATACCGATACCGACAGTCTATTACTACACTTTAAAACTGAAGATATCTATGCAGATATGGCAATTCGTAAACATCTATATGATACTAGTAACTACAGCAAAGACCATCCGCTGTATAGTATCAACAACAAGAAAGTACTTGGTAAAATGAAAGATGAATGTGGAGGTATTCCTATAGTCGAATATGTTGGACTACGATCTAAGCTCTATTCTATATTGAGAGTAGATGGCGATGAGATTCGTAAAGCTAAAGGTACCAAGAAGGCAGTAGTGAAACATCGTATTCGTCATGAACAATATAAAGAGTGCTTGATGGATAAGAAAGTATTCAAACATGGAATGAATATGCTTCGAAGTGAAGGTCATAAGATGTATGGTATACATATGAACAAAGTATCTCTATCACCATTCGATAGTAAGAGATGTATTTTAGCAAACGGAATAGATACAATAGCCTACGGTCATGGAGACTTTTTTCCAGATAATGAAGAAGTAGCCGATTTTATTAGCAATATAATATCGAACGCAATCGATACACTATCCTACAATCGTAAAAACGTCATTACAGAGGATGAAGATATGGACGACTTTATTCGTGACTTGCTTCTATCTTAGAATACCTTTTGGTGGTAGTTCTGTATCTGGTGGTATCACTTGTATCTCTTCACGAACGAACCCTCGCTTTGGTGCATCTTTTCCTAAATAGTATAGAACTGGTTGATTTGAAGATACCACATTTCGAGAAATATAATATGTCTGTAAACTCCATACAGGATCAGTTGCTCGTTTTACTCCACCTTCCAATTCTCCCGGTGAGTATAGATATCGAACTAAAACATCGAATGGTAGTCGCTTTTCTTTCAATCCAATAATTCGAGAATATGTAGGAGTCTTTATGTTTACTTGTTGTGCCTCTATAGAATTTGAAGGTTCCTTACCTGTTAGTCGAGTAACTTCATTGTTCATAGCCTTGATAACATCAGGAAGCCTCAATACCCATTCTCTACTACGTGCATCCGATCCTTCAGATGTAAGTACCATCTCTTTTGCATATTGATATCCAAATAATCTTTCAGCTATCGTTCTATTTGCTCGTTCAACAAAACTTTGTGCCCTATGATTACCAGCTTCACCTCGTTGAACTTTCGTACCACGTAGTTCTAATGTTTCAGACATACGTCCCATGAATTCTCTACCAGGATCAACTTGCAATGTTTTTGGCCATTCTAGTGGACTACGTTTATAGATTCGTTCGAATGCTGCAGACACTTCACCACTATCTTTCGATGCTAAAGGTTCAGCCTCTTTATATCTAGAAGCTACATCGATTACCACCAAAGCATACTTATATAGTTTCCTTCCACGTCCAGGTCGATCGTGAGGTAGAAAGATCAAATCAGCTTGATGAACTTCATTAGGTTTCGATACAGTCCAATGTGGTCGTGGAATATAGTGTGGTGGTGATAGATATATTTGCCACATGGCTTGTTTCTCTAACCAACCCTTAGCTACATCTTCCGATACCTTTGCAGCCACCGATAACTTACCAATTGCGGCATAACCTTTCCAATAGCCCATAGGACCATAGAAGATATTCGCAAGTTTAGCATCCATTATATATCTATGTATTCTAACCTTTAACAAGCAGAAAAAAAAAAAAGAATAAGAACTTATCTAACCAACTAGTTCTTATTCTTTTTTAGTATCTCGTCGATCGTAAAAATTCTCGTTTTTTAAAAAGCATATCGACTAATAGCGTATCCACCAACTAGCATTCCACTACCAACGAAAATCAACTCACCAGTCTTCTGTGCGTTGGAGGGTTGATAGTAGTCGGATAAGCGAGGTTCTTTCATTGCTTCGAGTCGTTTCAGTGCCAGACGTAACTTATGGGAGCGCACGAAAGCTCGGTTGATATCGAGTTGGTTATTATGAGCATTGCGTTCGGCGACTTCATGTTTGCGCGTCCAATCGGACAATTTTTGACGTTCTTCGATATATGCCTCCCTAGCAGCATCGAATTTTTCCATTGCCCTATCATGTCTCTCTCGTTCTATATTAGCAGTTTCATCTTTTCCACCAAACATCCTAGCAAGCACGCCACCACCAGTGAATGCCGCTGCGTTTACAATCGCCGTGAATAGCATCATTGCGCCAGCTGCAGCCATTATGGTTTGCCCCTTTGTTTCTCGAGATATTGTTTTGCATATATGCTACCAGCTATTACTGCAGTCCACTTCACGTAATTTATAATAGAAATAGAAGGATCGTTAAGCATAGATTCCTTGGCAACCTTTTTTACGATCCAACCAATACCAGTAGCTATTCCAGTTATCATAGCAGCATCGGTCGCTGTTTTCATCAATTCCTTATCTATCCTAATATATATCGTATATCTCTAGTCTTTAATTGTTACTCCATATCTGGTACCGTAGTCTTTACAGGACTCGCGGGTCGTATAGGACTAATATTCTTAGAAGTGTCGTCTCTGTATCTTTTGTATTGATAGTATGCGCCAAACAATGCAGCACCCGTACCAATAACTGCGATAGTAGTATTAGTAGATATGTTCCTAGTCCAACTTTCATCTACGTCGGTTTCTTTAGATAATTCACTTTCACGCGAAATCTCTCTCTTTTGAGCCTCTCTAGCAAGTTTATTACTTAGTGCTAATGCTTTCCCAGCAGCAACCCTCTTTGGATCTTTTACTTTAGTTGGTGTTGTTTTCGGTGGATTCGCAGTTATCTGATCCGTCTGATCCTCCATCTTGATTCGATATAGTAGTTACTTGCGAATGTTTAATAGGAGTACTAGGAACGACTATGTGATTAGCTACGTGGAACGAAGCCCTAGCTAGAGCCACGAATCGAACTGCTTTAAGTGCTAATAGACCAGCCGCAGTATATATCTCATTGCGGACTAGTCGGTCTTCTAGTAGATCCTTAACCAGTGCTTGTTGGTCATCTAGTGGAACTACGTATGCAACTGCGCGAGTAGCTAGACGTAGTGCACCACTTACTAAGCATCCTCTTATTTGATAGCATGCGCCAAACAATACAGCGCCCATACCAATAGCTGCTATAGTAGATACGTTCGTAGTCCAACTTTCATCTACATCGATTTCTTTAGGTAATTCACTTTCACATGTAATCTCTCTCTTTTGAGTCTCCGCAGTTATCTGATCCGTCTGTTCCTCCATCTTGATTCGATATAGTAGTTACTTGCGAATGTTCAATAGGTGTACCAGGAATGACTATGTGATCAGCTACATTGAACAAGACACTAGCTAGAGCTACAAATCGACCGTGTTTAAGTGCTAATCGACCAGCCGCCATAGATATCTGATGGCGGGCTAATTGGTTTTCTTGTAGATCCTTAAACAGTGCTTGTTGGTCGTCTAGTGTAGCTACGTATGAGACTGCGCGAGGAACTTGACGTAGTACACCATCTACTAAGTGTACTGTTATTTGATTTGCTACTACGGCCTGGTATCTACTATGTAAACGTTTTACGTCCTTCTCAGATAGTTTAGTTATATCTGTTAGGGAGAAATTCTGTCCTAGACATTCTTTCGTTTTACCTAATACAGCTAAGGTCTTAAGTTCTTCCCGCCATTCTTCGATATCCTCCAATTCGGTTGAAAATTCCAATTTGGTTGGTGGACCTGTTAAATCCTCGCCTTCCAGTTCTTTGGTGTATTCATCCATGATAATATGTTATAGGTGCGGGTATCTCTAACACTACTGCAAAAGGATGTCGCAAACAGAAACATATGCGAGCAAACTTATGAGATCGAAGTATCATTCGTAATTTATTACATTCTTGTGAGCCTCCGTAATCATCAAATATCTTTTTACCATCTATAACTGATGCCGTATGAAATGCTACTACGATAGCTACGTTCTCACGAAAAGGTTTACATATACTCGTTAATTGTTGGGATAGTACCCAAATAGATAGTCCTATATGTCGAGCAGAGAATGCTAAATCTACTAGTTTGTCAGTTCTTCGTTTTACATCTTTTGATGCGGCGCAATCATCTAGAATCAATAATGTATTGGTACCTGACCAAAAGGTTGCACAAATATTTAATGTGGTATCGATAGCATCCTGAGATGGTGATATGACATAAAAATGCGGATCTCGATTAGCAAATCCATGATATGTTTTGTTGTGGGCATACGTAGGACAAATTAATACTATATAATCGAACTTACCACGAAATGGTCCACGAAGTTGTTCTATGAGAAATGCAGTCTTTCCACAATTCGTTGGACCTACTATAAGTGTGTTGAATGGAATGTGTTCTACGAGGGAATCCATCAGTATGTTATACTATCTAAAGATCTGTTCAATATCTTGAGCTGAGCATCAGCAAGGACATAGATATGCATGTTTACGTTTCCACTTCCTTTTAAAGTTCTATGTATACGAATATCGATATCTTTTCCACCACCAGTTTGTGCCATTCCATCGCCATGAGCAGAGGAATCTTTTGCTGTACGACAATCGACTAGGATGGCAAATCTGTTATTGTAAAATTTGGTAGGAGTCATAGAGGTATTGGATGTACCAAACCATCCTTTTGTGGACTCCCAAAAATCTGGTGTTAACATACCTCCTGGAAAGAATCTATTTGGAACTCCATTTACGTCTATCTCTATCTTTGAAATATCAGGATTTACGAATGCTTCGCTATCTCGTGAACCGGCGGTGTGAGGATCTACGAATAGAAAGAGTAATCCAGCGAATGATCGTCGTGGAACATTTATATTCTGAGATATCAAAGTATCTGATGCCTTAGCGATAGGTACTAACTTGAAGTGAACTGCGTGATCGTATAGGAATGCAGTACCATTTTCATATGCGCGAAATGCTTTCCTAGCTAGCGTTTCATTCTTGATTGCTTCGTATTCTAACTGGATGTTGGTAAGCTTGTACGTACCTATCTTTGTCGAATCTGATCCAACGATTATATCGATAGAGTGGGCTAGAGTTAATTCGAATGAAATAGTGTCTTCTAACGCATGTGGATATAGAACTCCATGTTGTGTAAGAATATCAACGTCTAACGGAATTCTATATTTTGAACCATATGCAGCTAACAATGCATTCTCACCAACATCTGAAGTACCTGCATCACCAGCCTTAGATCGTAGCTTATTTGTGTTATCTGATTGGATACCTTGTTGTACTCTCGATTCTCTCTCTTGTGTAGATAGATAGATATCGGAATATGTTTGTAATAGATCCGATCGAGCAATGTCTTCTACTATTTCAGCCCCTATCTTACAAACTCGATGTATAACTAAGCAACGTCCAACATTTGCAACGACTCGATTATTAACATGTCCACCAGACAATACGATATCACCCAATAATGCGAAACTACCAGGTACTAATACGATATCTTCTCCCATCGTTGGAACTTCCACATAGAGCGTCTCACCTGGATTAGCAGATGATGGAGTGAAAGTTTTTCTATATAAGGTTCGTTGAGCTTTGAGTGCGAGTTGCGCTCTTAGTGCTTCCTTAGGAATTAACTTCGACGATATCATGTTGAATATACCATGATATATAGTTATGTTCAATATGGAAGATAGGGTCGACGTCGATGTGAGACATGAGGATAGTACCGACAGATACGAAGAACGAGATGAAGAACGACAACGACAACGAGATGAAGAAGACCGACAACGAGAACGAGAAGCAAATGAGAGATACGTGGCTTACTTATTGAGTGACAATCAAGATGAAGCTGGAGGTAGTGAGACAATTACCATGGATGTTTTGCATGGTGATGACCCACTTCGAGGATTCACATTCGAACAAACCTTTTCAGATTCGGTAAAGGAAAGGCTGGTTGATGATGTAAAAGAGCATTATCCGGATGCGGGTATTCGGCATAACATCGAAATCTACTTAAATAATGGACAACTCAACGTTCGCGAACTTGGAAGCAACGAAGACTATACGCGTCTATTCGCCGGTAATGAGAAAAATAAGAAATTACGTGTGAAGATGAGGAAAGATCTCAAAGATGCTTTAGGTCCAAATAATGAAGAAGCTACCAATGAAGTATTATTTGCAGAACGACAACTCGCCGAGCGGGAAGTAAATAACGAATCTATTCTTAGAGACTCCGAATCTACCTACGCTCAGAAAGAAATAGCTAATAAAGAGTTAATGTCTATCCGTAGGGCAAGAGAATTACTTGAACGTCAAGAAGAAGCTATACTAGAACGTACGTCGCTACGTGAGAGGGTTAAATACATTTTCAGAAAGTATGGAATGACCGTTCTTGCGGTGGTAACTGCTATTGGTGCTATCGTTAGTGTAATAGTTTCCCAATTATCGAAAGCCGTAACGAAACCAGTAAAAGATGGTATCGACAAAGTGGCAGATACAGTAAAGAAGGGGTTAAAAACGGTAGGTGATTTCTTAAAGGAAATGGGAAAGAAACTTGGACAGATACTACCTGGAATGGTTGGATCGATTGCGAATTTCATATTTACTATGGCCGGTAAAGCTCTAGGAGTATTAGCAGAGAACGTTTGGTTATTCATCGTAGCTATAGTGGTGATCACAATAGAGCAATACAAACGACGTTAACGAAATAACGCCCACGCAATTCCAGCTCCCGCAATAGATACTATCGTTAGATTGATCTCATGTTGTGGAACTCGTTGCTTTACGCTATGTGGAACTTGTTTCTTTACGCTATATGGAACTTGTTGATACGTACTATGTGGTAATTGTTTCTTTCGTATTTGTCCTTCCATATCTGGTGGTGGGAGTTTAGTTTGCTCATCGTTGATTGTGTTTGATCCCATTATCATATCTTTCGTAGCTATCTTGAATGCGTTATTGTAGCCACTAATCTTTTGAGTATCGAACAATAGATTGCTTGGTAATAGCCATACTCCTATAGCTATTGCCAGATCTAACTTCTTATTCGTACCATCTATTGCAACCTGATAGTTTTTTACGCCTTTCACTAAGTTGTTTTCAATAATCGTGGCTTCAAGCAAAACTTTGAACTCTAGTTTGGTGCCATAACTACCAATGATTGGTGTAAGCATATTAACTTGAGCACCTAGAATGCAATACGCGAAAGCTTCGACAGATCGATTCAATCTACTTAATCCAGCATCCGTTAATCCCTTACCGATTGGTGGCGTAAACCAATTGTATTGTTTTCCATTAGTCTCGTCACCCCTAATAAAGTGAATCATATTGGAATTAGCTAACTTACCGCCCTCATCTTTGAATATATAGAATGGGTCCTTTTGTGTCCATGTGTACATGTCTGGGGCACTCGACCTTAACTCATACTCGTTCTTATCGCCGTACCTGGGGAAGTAAACGAATATGTCACCTAATCCTTTATTACGACCTCCGCGCCATCTGAAGTCTGGTGTTCGAGATAAACCAAATTCGATGCACAAAGTCTCAAGTGCTGCTTTGCTATAGAGGTTATCGATTTGCTTGAAAGAAGAGTCACCAGGTAGAGGTCCACCAAGTTCATATAGAATTCTTCGTATTGTGAAATAAACGTGAAATTGTAGGAACCCCTGAATGACGGGTGGATACGTTTTGAAAATAGGATCAAACAATGACACTCCACATCCAGAAGTTGCACACACGTTGCAAAATTCAATCGTTGAGGCCAATATTTGAAATCTGGACCTGATAACCAATGATGGGACTCCTTTGCTGTCATATGCTTTACGACAGTCTCTTTGAATATGTTCGGAACGCCTGCTTTGAACTTTTTCGTAGGTGTGACATATATCCATAGATTAGTTAAATCGATATCTTGTGCTTTTTCAGTAGGTGGGACCGCCGTAATAGGATATTTCACACTCTTATCTAGTGTTAACGTATGTGGAAAACCATCATGTACACCCCACAATGCGTTATCGATGCGTTTTTGAATGGTGGTAGGTAGCTTAGAGACATCGTCGCCATAAACCACATAACCATGATTCCCATCTCGAAACCAAATACTAGTTGAATATTTGCCTGGGCCGTGTATATCCGTTGATACATAGAACTGGTGAAAATCTGCATGTGGATATTGTTTCTTAAACTTCGCTAATAGATCGACATTCAACGTTGCGACCTTCTTATTTTCATCGGTAAGGAGCGCTATCTGCTCAGATTTCGACAGTCTTGGTCCACCCGTAGCAATCTCTGCTATGGCCTCTGCAGATAGACCATCATCTTCGTCTGACACAACAAAAGGCATCGTAACTATTGAAGCTATACATATCCATAGTTTATACCTTTAATATATAATGGTTATCTTAAATGTCACATGTCCTACGGCTGACCATACTGTCTACTTCGATAACCCTATTCTTATCAATAATATTTCGCTGGTTGAGGTCACTCTAAGTCACAATTGGTGGAACCTAGCAGAGAAAGGGAGCTTTAAGTGGGATAACAATAGTGTAGTGTTTCCATACGAAATTAAGCCGGGACATTATAAGATAGAAACTTTGATAACCTACTTCGATCCCGCAGTCACGGCTGGTTTCTTGGAATTCATAGACTACCCATTTAGGAAATATTGGATTATGAAGGTCAAGAAACCAATCCAGCTCACTAAGAATGTCTGCGGTTTGTTTAGTATCGAAGTAAATGAAGATGTGACAGATTATGTGACTATCAATAAAGGAAAATACGTCCTGGTGCCAAAAGATATTAATCACATATATATCTACTGTGATGTGGTGGATTCAGATTTCTCACTTCTTGATGGGAAGCCATCTAAAATCCTACGTACTTTAAAAACGACATCACACGTTTTTGGTGAAACAACTTATTTTCCACCAACCCTCATACCCATTCGAGCCCTAGGAACGATACGGAACTACATTCGCCTCACAGTTTGCGATGAGCAAGGCAATCTCATAGACTTCAACAAGCAGCCTCTACGTTTCGTATTGAAGCTTGAGTAAATCATATGTATATACAATGGATGGCGATTCGATTCAACCGTTTCCAACAGCACCAGGTATCTATCCATCGGGAGCTATAAAGGAACTTAGCGATATAAATGGATCGAGTTTTAGACTGCAAAAGGTCTTTGATACGCTTGCTGAGCTAGAACAACAAGCAAAGCACTACGAAGTTGTTCGCAAAAAATATGCTCGAGCGCGTGGTATCGTTCATGGGATTGCTGTGGCCACAGGTAGCCTGAGTGGCGTTTTATCAGCTTCTGCGTTAGGTTCATCATTTACGGGGATTGGGATACCTGTGGGTATTTCCTTAGGATCAGCGGGGTTCCTGTGTGCCGTCATATCGGCTTCGATGGCTGTTGTTAGTAAGAAACTTGGCGTTCGCGTCTCGAAGCATGAAAAGACTGTTATGTTAGCAAAAGCTAAGGCGAATTCCGTGGAAGTCAAAGTCTCAAAAGCTCTAGCCGATTGTAACATTTCAGAAGCCGAGTTCGGAAGCGTTATTGATGAGAAAAGGAAATATGAGACGCTTAAACTAGAAATACGGCAAAAAAACAGGCAAGAAGGTGGATTAAAAAACGTAGAAGAACTTCGATCCGAAATCCGAAAGGAGATGAGAGCAAAACTTGGCAGTCTAGTGGGGTAAGAATAAATATCTCCTTCGAAAGAAACCAGCATGGATTTCATTTTAACTTCGATAAAAGCAACTGCACTTAATTCGTATAAATTACCGTGTTGTTTTGGTTCATATGCTAATTTCGAGACAATTTCGAGACAACAAGAAAGAGGATCAAAAAAACGTAGAACAACTTCGATCCGAGATCCGAAAGGAGATGAGAGCAAAACTTGGCAGTCTAGTGGGGTAAGAATAAATATCTCCTTCGAAAGAAACCAGCATGGATTTCATTTTAACTTCGATAAAAGCAACTGCACTTAATTCGTATAAATTATCGTGTTGTTTTGGTTCATATGCTAATTTCGAGACAACGCGTGGGTGACGCTAATTAACATACTTCGTCTAGCACACATAGCCCCACGGGTTTGTCGCTGGGACTTGTGATCGAGATGGGAGCCGTTCACGAGTTCTGGTGTTCAAACCTTGGCGGACTATGTGTGGTAGATCGGCTTGTGTTGGGTAAGAAGCTCCCAGCCCAACACAAGTCGTAGCGCGTCTGCCGATGTGGCAGAAGTTAAAGTAAGTTAAAGTAATACAGTAGAAATCAGCGGCCAGAGTACAAGATACCTGTGTGAGAACCAAATGTGGTCAGAAGCTGAACTACAGTAGAACGAATACAGTGAAAAGCCGGGCCCGGCAAGAATAAAAACCTCTCTAGGAACAAAAAGGAGAAAGAAGGAAAAAGGTGAAAGTGGGTTCCTAGAGAGGTTCTGGTGACACCAGTTTTGGTACTTTGGTTTTTTTCATTATTAATTTTTTTTCTTCTTACTGTCTTAGACTAAATTCTTGAATGAGTACATATCAACGGATGTCGTTCTCACGAATTAGCCGTTTTGGTTAAATAGGAAATGAGTCGTTAAACTTTTGGTTAAGTAATCGCGCATATGTTATTCGAGGTAATTAAACCTTATCACTATTTAGACCGTGTCTCGTATAGATGGGCTCAAAGTGGGAATTGTAAGCAATCAACTCATTGATAAAACGCACGACCGAACCCTTATGTATACCACACCGTTTAACAACGTCAATAAGAGACATACGAGATCCCGAACGATGTAGTACCTCGTAACTTGCTCCAACGACTTTAGTTCGAAGTATAGAGCTGGTACCTATATTGTTTTCTATTGCCGTATGAACAATCTCATAGACTATTTGTTGGACATTCTTAGGTACTCCTTGGGGGTCGAGTTTAACAAAAGTCGTTGTAATGTGAGGAGCTATTCGATCGGTATTCAAATCTATATCGATCTTATCGCCATCATGTAGAGAACGTATAAAGACCTCTCCACGACATATGCTTTTATCGTTTAGTTGCATAAAACGAGCGACCTCACCTTTAGATCTAACGAACCCACATTGTATACATGCTTGATAAAGTATAGCAGCTAAAATAGTTCGTTTCGCATAGCTACGTTTGATACAAACTTTCTGTACTTGAATGAATGCATCGGCTACGACTACTAATACATTTGTGGGGAACGAGAGGTCGTAATTTTGTTTATAAATAGTGTTGTATGCCTTTAGTTCTCGCATTATCGTTCGTAGTTGCAATTCTTTGTTATCGCTTTGCTTTGGGATTGTGCGGTCCAGATCATGTTGATACCTAAAGCTATCCGGCCCTACTATGCGTAACCTAGTAGTAAGATTGGTAGTTGTTTCTTCACATGATTCAGTCTCGGAAATAAGACCACAGGCGGTACATATGAATTCCGTTCCTTGCATTTCCATCGGGCATAGACATTCGGAACATGTTTCACCAGTGTTAATATGTAACAATGGTTTGATATGCGGCAATGGTTTGATATGTAGGCTTGCACAAATTTCTGGACCAAGTAATCTGATAAGATCATCCATACTAGTTGTATACCATATGCCTGTCAATTGTCCAATTGTTTGTTCGTTTAAAAAAAAAAAAAAAAAAAAATGAAGAGAGCTCGCATAACGATTTCTCTTCATTCTTTTTTTTTTTTCGTATCGTGATTTCTACTTATCCACCGATCCTACCACATTTAGATCTTTCTCACTGCTGGAGAGGTCATCCAATGCATTATCGAGATCGTGGATGTCCACCACATTTTGATCTTTTTCCGATTCCACTACATTTAGATCTTTCTCCGATTCTACTACATTTGAACACGTGATATTCACCGACTCGTTAGCTCGTTTCTTATCAAGGTTCTTCTTATTGCGAATGGTACGGCGTTGAGGTGCACCACATTTTGCACAAAGTTTGTGAGTAGTACGACAGCCTCGACCACACGTCAAACATGGAACGAATATAGCACATCCTCTTCCTATCTGGAAGTTATGCTGAGAGCAATACTCTGACGTCTTTGAACACTTACTTATACATTTCGTGGTCTTTCCTCGCATCAACCAATCACAAGTTCTTGTCTCAATCATCGTGCAACTATCGATCATCATGTAATATACCTATATATGTTATATGTCTAATTGGTATCTTAGTTGTGACGTCTACGTTGAGGTTCTTCAATTATACACACTTGTCTAATCTGTGTGGTATTAATACGTACTAAGATAACAGCATACGTTAATATCGTGAAGTAGAGAATGTATGTTAGTACCATGGATGGATATAACAACGTAAGCTAATATCGTGGAGTAGAGAATGTATACTAATACCATAGGTGGCGATATACGGTATACTAATGATATCTCTAACAGTTGCTCAAGTTTGGATCTTTAGGTGCAAGAATGCCTAGGGACAATTTGGACGTTGCGAGAGATCCTATGTGGCAGCATAAGCATTTATGTAGTAATCTAGTAGAGCGTTTTCGTCCTCTATGGTGAGCTGGGAGCGCTTAATGAGCCACTCAATGATCCATTTAGCGGTATTAAGATGATCATTGCTACAGGCGCATAGTAGAGCATGATGAACGTATTCATACTCTATGGTTATCTGAAAGCGTAGAATGAGCCACTTAACGGCATTGAGATGGCCATTCCTACAGGCATCTAGTATAGCAAACCCGACGGCTTTATCCTCTTTGGTGAACTGGAAGTGCTTAGTGAGCCACTTAGCGATATCAAGACGGCCATCCTTACAGGCAGTGCATAGAACGTAATCGGTGTGTCCATCCATTTTATCGAACCATAAGTGCTTAATAAGCCACTTAATAACGTTAAGATTACCATATTCACTGACGTAGACAAGAGGAAAGCTATCATCGATGTAGTTTGCGGAAATACCGAAAGTCCCAGCCAAATTGTCTCGATCGTTGTCATTACGAGTAGACCTAAGACCGAAAGTGAGTACTCGTTTACGGAACTCTTGGTCTACGTTTTTTGTAGCGCACGAGAGATGCGGTACCGTTTAGGCGTTTCGATGTCCTTGCGATGCTTGCGAATGATTCTGGGCCTGCATGCTCTACTATCTTGACTAAGATTTCTATGGGAAGGCACGGTATGCTATCCATAGTGGAAGAGATCGATATACTGCATAGTAATCACTTCTCTAATAGGGTGTTAAAATGTAAAAAATACAACGAAAAAAATAGTACAACAAAACTGCTCCAATCCGGAAAAAAGCTGTAGAAACCGATTACTTAATATAATTTATAAATACAATAAATAAGCTATAGTAGTATCGTAACTGGCGTGTTTTGGCCCACGTTGTATTTTTGTTTTTGTTTTTTCATCTAATGGACCCCGAACGAAGTGAGGGCTGAACGAAGTGAGGATGTCCATTAGATGAAAAAACAAAAAAAAAATACAACGTGGGCCAGAACCGCCAATTACTATACTACTATATCTCTGCAATTCATATAGAAGAATATTATGATCAACAGTGTCAAATGCCTTACTAATAGGCCTTTCCAGATTGCGCTCCCAAAAAGCTAAAAAGTTGCTCCCAAAAATGCCCAAAAGTTGCTAAAAAGTTGCTCCAAATCCAAAATGTTGCTCAAAAGTTGCTCAAAAATAAAAAAAGTGCTACCATATTTTAAAAGTTGCTCAAATGTTTTTTATAGACAGTTGCTTCCCAATTAACATTTGCAACTAAATGACTATAGTCTTAACTGGTTTAAGGCAACTTTCTGTTGAATAAAAGTCACTAATTGGACAAATAATTAATAAACAAACGTACTTTTATTAATGTGTTAAACCAATGTTCATTAATACCCGTTTCTCTATAATATCTGCTTCTCTGGCTAACATTACTAGAATTCATTCTCGAAATTAAGTAAAGCCTAAGACAGATTATATAAATATAAAATTAATTAATCAATTAATTAATTAATTTATTTATTTATATAATCTGTCTTTACTCAACTTCTAGAATAAATTCTAGTAATGAATTCTAGTAATGTTAATTAATTGATTAATTAATTAAATTCATTACAAAATTTGAATTGAAAAAAAATATTGAATGTTAATTTTTTTACTAAATCAAAGCAAGTTCAAGGCCTGTCAATAATTTCAAACTTGACAACAAAACTTAACAATCTCCCAAGCTGGGAGTCTCCCCAGCCATGTGGCAAAAGTTAATATATTCATATATACATAACATTATCAAAACTGCCATGCACAGCAGAGAAGGCATGGCGTATTATTTATGTATAGCAGGAAGGGAAAATGATAAACAGAAATGTAAAACTGTAAAACATGGTTTCCAATGCACTAGCAATGTAGTGCGGTCATACCAGAAGCGAAAAGCTAGTAGCTAACAAGAACACATTTAGAGATTCCTCTGTTTATTATTGTATCTGACCATCACAGATGCCTCTATGTAGTCCTCCAGAGCTGCCTCTTGTTGTGCTGACAAAGTAGCGAGGAGGCTAAAAACCCTTTCAGCAGTAGCAGAGCTGGGCTGGACAAGTAACACCTTTCTGACCAATGCAGCCCAGTGTGGAAGAGTGTCTTGATGTGCTGCCCACCATGTAAGTTTCTCTTCTTGATTATCACACACAACGCCATCAGCAGTAGCAAGATACAGTGGCAGCTCTGTTGCCAAGGCAGCAATCATGGCATCATTCACAAATGGAAAGTTTTTCAACTCTTCGAGGGAACGAGCATCTGGTCTCAATGCAGAAACTTGGACCGGACAACAGAGACGTGCCGCCTTGAAAGCACGGACATTTGTGACAAACTGTATATTAAACTTCTCTCGAAAGAAGTTCAATCCAGGTTGAACACAAGCCTTTGCCTCAGTAATCAAGCGATTCTTCAGGGCAGCATCACCATCGGCAATCTCTCTGGCAATGGCTTCAGTGCACGGGTAATGGCCTACTGCAACAGCATGCTGGACAGCTGACAAGCGCTCAAAGCACATGAAAATTAGTGGCCCATCTCCTTCAAGGTAATACGTGGCAGTAACAAAATGCACACCAGCATCAACCAGAACTGCAAGTTCTAGTTGAAGGAGTTGTAATTCTTGTGGATCGTTGAGAATTTCCAGGAGATGCCGGCGAATCTGGGGAGAAAGATTGTCATTCTCTTGTAGGAAGGGGGCCACATGCCAAAGTAATCTGATACTTGTTTTAGCACCTCCCACTTGCTCCACCAACGTGTGTTACTGTGAGAACACATTGATTTCCCTGTTCTCTGTTTCCAAAGAAGTTTAGCATTATAGCTGTGGGCAAATAAATTCACCCAGTAGTGAAAGAATAAATCCAAAACCTTGGATCCCACATTATTGATAGTGTGGGAGAAGCAAGTGATATCCATTATGTTGGGATAAAAGAAAAGCAGTTGCTTTATGGCATTGGTATTTACTGAGGCACCATCTCTCATCCCAGCCAAAATCATCTCTGGCTTGAAACTGTGATCCACAGCAATGCAAGTCATCAGTCTCTGGGCCAGCTCATTACCCTTGAGAGGCTTAGCTAGAACCTCTAGCCGCAAAAGGCGTTGGGTGGGTCTGCAATCTTGCTGTACAAACCGTATTACAATTGCAAGGGCTTCACCCAGTCGTGCTGTTCCATCAAATATAATAGAAGCTTCTTTCACAACACCGAGCTCAGCTTTCAATTTCTCCTTCTCTTTATCCAATACAGCTGGTATAAGGTCATTCATGTGACTACTTGAAGTTAACCTTTCTCCATACTTTTCAAAGAGGGGGCGCAGAATGTCAACTTTTGAAATAGGTATCCCTGCCAAAAGAAGAGTTTCCACTACCTCAAAACGGAAGAGTCTCAGGTTTGCCGGCAATGTTGTGCCACTTGCATTTTCTTGCTTGTCTTGCCTCTGCAAACACTGGATAATAGTTTGACTCTCTTTCCTGTCTGCAGTGATACTTTCAATTCCATTCAAATGCTTCTTCGACTTCACGTGTCTTTCGACTGTGCTCTTTTTCTGGGCGATTATTTCATGACAAGCATTGCAGTTCAACTGTCCACGGAGGCACTCCAAATGTTGACCAGGGAACTCTTTAATCCTGTCCCAAACCGACGTTTTGCTATTGGGATTCTTGTGCTTGCGACTCGCTTTATATTTCCCACTATTGACTACAATTTGTCGCTTTCGGGAAATGGACGCTTTTGCCGGTTCTGTTAATGAAGCGCCTCTACTTATGGCAGTTTCGATGGGGTTTT
Source organism: Actinernus sp. WN-2022 (assembly GCA_030867875.1). NCBI lineage: Eukaryota > Metazoa > Cnidaria > Anthozoa > Actiniaria > Actinernidae > Actinernus > Actinernus sp. WN-2022. The sequence goes on from JAOWCC010000809.1 coordinate 183,411, forward strand.
CTTCCATTTCTTCATCAGTCGACGTCGACGAAGCGTCCGCCATTTTGATCTGGACAGACAGAACTTCTATATTAGGCATCAGATTAGTCATTAACTAATTCCACATGCTACCCAATCACAGTCCACAGGCTACCCAGTCAAAGATGAAATCACCAGTTTTAGTGTAGATGGGAAAGAATTTGTTGCCAAGAGAACTTGAAATTGCTAATATAAAACAAAAAATCCAGTAATTTGCTTCAAAAAGGCAAAAAAATGGCGTGTTTCCCAAAAAGTTGCCAGAAGTTGCTCTGTGGCCAAAAAGTTGCTGTCTGCCAAAAACGTTGCTCATAAAGCCAAATTGCGCTAAAAAGTTGCCGAGCGCAATCTGGAAAGGAGTATTGACCACCTTCAATAGCTCGTTGAATTTTGTCAGTTATAAGGAGCAAAGCGTGTTCAGTAGAATGATTAGGACGGAAACCAAACTGCTCTGAATAAGTAACTTTAAACTTAGTAAGGAAATTCATTAACCTATTATACATTATTGTTTCTAGAATTTGGTTGAAAATAGGAAGAAGAGATATTGGTCTATAGTTAGAAAGGACTAAGTGGGAACCAGCTTTAAAAACTGGGATAACTCTGGCAATTTTAAATGAATTGGGGACAGTGCCGGAGGAAAATGAAAGGTTGTAAAGTATCTCTAAGGGTTTGGAAATAACTGAATTAACTAGTTTGAGCAAGGGAATAGGTATGCTATTAGATCCAGAAGCTTTTCCCGATTTAAATCCTAAGATTATGTCTTGAATTTCTTGACAATATGTGGGGGTGAGGAAGAAGCTTGTGGGTGATGATAGTGGAAGGTATTGTGAAAAATTAGTATTAGCTCTGGGGATATCCTGACTCAAGTTTTTGCCAACATTAGCAAAATAATGATTAAATTCATTGGCAATTTTGTCAGTATCTGTCAGAACTACATTTCTGGAATTTATAATTTTACTTGGAGTGACATAAGCCTTAGATTTCAGGGATACTAATTGCTTTATGCCTGTCCATATATTTTTAATGTTGGATTTATTGTATAAAAAGTAGTCTTCGTAGTATTTCTTTTTACTAATGTTAATCAAGTGCTTTAGCTTGTTTCTATATAGTTTATATTTGGCATCGGCACATTCACATTTGGAATGTAAACATTTTCTATATAACCTATTCTTTATGTTAATAGCTATTCTAAGACCAGATGAAATCCAAGGCTTCAATTTGAATTTGATTTCTTTTCTAGATAGCTTTCTGAGAGGGACATGCTTATTTACTATTTCATTAGATGTATTTAGAAACATACTAAAAATATCATTAATATTATTAAGACCATAGAAACGAAGGTTCCAATCAATTTGCTCAAATTCACTTAGTAAAGCCAGTTCATCAAGTCTTGAATAATCCCTTTTGAATACATGTCTTTTGCTTGGAAGAGAACAAACTGCATCAATAATTAAGAAGTTAGGGAGGTGATCAGATAAGTCATACATAATATTGCCACTATAAGTGAGATGCTCTAGGGAATTAAAAAATATATTATCAATTAGTGTGGTTGAATGGCTAGTTATTCGGGTAGGTTGAAGAATATGAGGTTGGAAAGAATAAGAAGAAAGTGTATTAATAAACTCATCAGTTTTACTGTGAGAATCACAATTGAGTAAATTTATATTAAGATCACCCATAAAAACAGCAAGTTTAGACTCCTTGTGAATTTTGTCTACAGTACTATAAAAATTGTCCAGAAATAACTGAACAGAACTGTTAGGGTGCCTATAAATGATGCCACAAATAATAGTCTTACCACACTGATTAATAATTTCAATCCAAAGTGATTCATGTTGATCTGATGTAGAACTGAGGTCTTCACGAATATTAAAACTAACATTTTCATCAATAAAGAATCCTACACCTCCAGCACTAAATTTAGTTGGTTGGGAAATAAACTTGAATCCAGGCAAATGAAAATTGGCCAAAGTGTCTTTATGAGTTGTAATCCAGGTTTCTGATAAACCAATTAACTTAAAAGGATGGTCCAAATTACTTAAAAAAATCACCAGGCTATCAAAATTTGCAGCAAGACTCCTAATATTACAATGAATAAAGGAAAGGGATTTACTAGATAGACTATGAAATTCAGAACAATCATGGAATTCATGAGGGGTATAATACTTGAAATTGACATGGCTAGGGACATTCTGGTCAGGATCAAAGTCATTTAGATTAGGTAAATTTGATATAGAGGAAATTAAATCATTATGAGGCAAATTTGAGGGTCGTGCCACATCTAAAGATGAGGAACAAAGGCATTGTGTGTTAGAGTTGAACGATAAATGTAAAAGTTCATCAAGGTCAAGATCATAAAAGGGAAAAAATTCACGTCTACATAGCGGACAAAGCCAAAGGTCGTTGGAAACTGAAATATATTTAAATTCCTTCACAGAAAGGCAAGAGCATTTGAAATGGCACCACTTTAGACAGTGGTCGCACTCGATAGCACGGCAAGATTTGCTTATTGTTTTAGTACAAATAGGACACTTAATTTTACTCATTGAGCCTATTTAAGTAGGTTGAATGAAAATTTAGAGTTATAAATTAATATGTAAAGCTATAAACTACAAGGACCTGCCTATCTGGTAATTGAGCTTGCCTGAGCAGGGCCATTTTGCTGCTGGCGAAGGCGGGTGAGATCAGCTTCACTTGTGATCAGCAGAGCCGGGCTTTTTTCATCTTTGCGGAGGAAAATCTTGCCATAATTGTTCCAGATGAATCTAAACTTCAGCTCCTTTCTGAACTTGAGAGCTTCCTTGAAAAGGCCTTTATTGGTCTCCGTCAGAGATTCACTGATGTATATTGAATTTTCAGTATCCCGGCCAAGGTTAAGGTCTTTCGTTGTGAATTCACGCAAACTACCTCGTGCTCTGTAAAATTCATCCCGTGTGTCACGACACACAAATTTCACTATTATGGCTGCGTGATTACAAACCCGTGGGGTTTTTGGTTTCGTTTTAATGAGGGTTTAATTTGGAGCAACTGATAATCAGGCTAGTTAAAATTTTTAAACCACATTACAGAAAGCTGTTTGGATAATAAATAAGAACAAAAGCTTATATTCCATTAACCAATCAAGGACCGCTCGAGAACAATCATAGGCAGTGTGATCTTTACCGGGACGCGGGATTTATTAGTTATCTTTCTAAGAGGTGACATGTCAGAGTAGTTAGGGAGCTCACTATGGGGCAAATACCACATCCTGATTGGTCGAAAAAGTTTCGATGACGTCACAAGCGATGACGTCACAAGGGGCCCCACCGAAACCGTTATAGGGCAAATACGGGGCGCTGATTGGCCGAAACTTTTATAGGGCAAATACGGGGCGCTGATTGGCAGACACCTTTATAGGACAAATACGGGTCCCTGATTGGCCTCCGTTATAGGACAAATACCGCCTCCTGAGTGGTGGATCGGGAGCCTCTTAGGGAGTATAAAAGCGAACCTCCCTTGTAAAATCAGTGGGAACGATGAACCCTACTTGCTTTTGTGGGTGCTACGCTAAAGTCGTGAAAGGATTGGCCGGGACGCCAGAGTGTGTGTACAAGTGTGGACAAACGGCTAATTACAAGTCGCAACCGCAAGTTTTACCGTGCAGCTTTTATTTTTCGGGGCAGGAAATTCCTTTGGTGAAAGCGGCTATCATGTACGGAACTTTGTATACTACGTTCCCCAAGTGTGGCCATAATTTGTGGATGAAAGCAGGGGTGAGCCGAAGTAAGAGATATCCGAACCGCGTGTTCTTTACGTGTACGGCCCCGGCGCCCAACCCGAAGTGTGCGTTTCCTCTTGGATTTATGTGGGCTGGCCCTCCCGCACAACCTGTCGTGATTGCGGACGGACCCTCACCCCCCAAGAAAACACAATTCTACGCTTCGCCATGGACACCACAGGCCCCCCAAGACCCGCCACCCGTCCCTTGGTCCAGTCCCACCTCCACTATGCCGCCTACGGGGCCACCCGCGGAGACGCCCCAGGGAACCCCCCAGGGAATCCCCCAGGGACCCCCGCTGGGGACTACTACGCTCCCGGAAGGGACCCCCCTGGAACCCTCCGGACACCCTACTGGTACAATGGCCGTGGGTCCCCCGCCACCCCCACCCCCTATAAACATCCCGACAACGACCTGGCCCCCCTGCAACAACAACAAGGGACAAGCGGTGTAATGCCCGGGAGCCAAGAAGACCTAGATTTGGGAGACATTCCGGATAACCGGGATGAGGACACCATAAAAGCCGGGTGGGCTTTGTACAAAATGCTCTACGTCATGGTGTGTGTCCGGGAATGCATGCGACAATGTGGACGGAACTGTGAGGGGTGTATTTATACCCAACAGGGGCAACAGGACGAACGTTACCATTCCTGTTTATGGTCTTTTACCGAGGAAAGTTTCAACACGCGTGTGGCGGAGGTCCGGATTCATATTACCCTAGAGGCTCTACGGGATACGGGCGTACGGGCTTTGCAGAGTTTGCACCCCTTACTTATACCGTGTTGGAACGGCTGCAAAAATTAAAGGAGGGCAATATTTACAAATATTATAAATTGTATTATTTTGAAGAATGCGAAGACCCCCTCATTACTTACAAGAATCGAATTTGGCATGCGTTGGGACAAGCTTTGATCTACGAAGACAATCCCCAGGACTATATCGAAACAGGAGTGTCTACTCTTTTGGCTTTATTTGAGTCAGCCAATTATATGTAAGAATATCGAGACAATAAAAGAGACTTGTGTTTGGGTAACAACAACTTTGTTTTCTCAATAATAATAAATTACATATAACATTCCAAAATAAACAAATAAATAAATAATAAATAAATAATCAGAAAGTTGAAAATTTAATAGGCGATTGCCCAATTATGTATAAAAAGTGAACAATGGATATAAAAAATTCCAATGGCAAAAAAAATAAAAAATCATGTCATAATGTTGAGAGAACTTTTTTGTTATTGGCAAATTAACCAAACCAAATGTTTGGCCATGACGAAAGATTACAATAGTCCCTGACCGGGTGTAAAAATTATGCCGAATACGGGCAGTGCAAAATAAGCAGCGAGGTATTCCATCTCTTTTCAAGATCCTGGACAACATGAGGATAAAACATGGTGGGCACATGGTTCGATAACAGCATGGGAGCGGGGCCAACTGGTTCTCTGGTAAGTTCCCGCATTTAAGACACTAGAGAAAAGAAAATGTCTCAACATTCGACATGGAAATAAACTTTACGCCATTGGAAGCGTCCCCACCCCTCACCCCACACATCAGAATAAATGGGATGGTGGGGACACCGTTTATAGACGATCCCAAAATTACAGTGCCGGATCAGCAAGTCGTCATGTTTGAATGGCATAGACGGCACCAGCGAAATTTAAATTCCGTAAGAGGTTCGATGAATAACACGCATCGCACAGGGGGAAGTAGCCAAAAATGCCGATGGTGGGGAATCTCCTGCCAGGACTCGCTCCAGCAATAAGTACCTCGGAAATCCCATGTCGATAAGTGTGTAACCAGGATTAAGGTGTGAAATGTTTTAAAAATATGTTTTGCCTTACGGCGTTCCGCCCTCTGTTGTCCACAGATATAAGCCCCAATTTTACTTAGGATTTCCGTGGGCAGGTTGAATTGCCTCAAGTAGATGGCGTGACTATGAAAGTGTTTGGCCGTCAAGGGTGATGGTGAGGCAGTAAAAGTCTGTTTGGAAAACAAAATTATTTTTTTAAATAAAAAAAAAAGAATGAATACTGTTTTAGAGAAATTGTTTCCGTAGAGGCGTTCTTACTAGAGCGGAGTAGTCCATCAGCTGGGACGATTCTAATACTCACTTCGGGGGAACAAACGAAACTGTTTTAACATTAATCCCTGACTATTCAGCATTACGAAAAGGTATGATGGCAACGCTAGATCGGTAGCTTTCATCCTGAACATGATATTTTAAATGTACTCACTCAGCTCACCCAATGGCCGCCATTTTGTTTTGTTTTTCTGGGATCTTCAACGCCTTGTAGTTTCAAAAAACCTCGTAAAGTGCAGTGAAACCTATTTAGAACGCAGAAAACAATGTGTTTATTAGCCTGCGAAAACAGCCACATTTGGCGGCGAAAGCATGAAAAAGCCATTATGACGTCACAGATGACGTCACGAATGATAAACTTCAATTTAGTTTCTTTCGTAAGATTGGCACAGCTCTTAACAATAGACCGTTTGTTACAGTGTACGGTCGACATTACGTTTCCTACAAAAAATATTCTCAAATGCTTCATTTCATTCTTATTAAAAATAAACTTACGATAAACTCAACTTAATGCTTTGCTTCTTCGTCACGAGCGCAAAAAGTAAGACATCAGCCTATGTGAAAAAGAACCTAAACCATGCAGCAAACCACCAAACGTTTAATAACTACATATTGGGAAAGCAACAACTATTTAATTCCACTTACTACGATTGTGATTGTTAATCATCTGCATCTTCGTCATCACTCTCATCTGGATTCCCATTGTCAGGGACATTGTTGTCTGTCACCATGTTCTCGCATTGCAAAGTGCACATGTCAGTGCACTTGAGTCCAGCTTTTAAACAGCAGCATGTTTGCACAGAGCATGCCCTCTTGCATGTACAAGACAGTAATTCTAGGACCTCTTCAGGAGCAGGTTTAGATCCAAGCCAGACAAATTCCACAAGATTAGAAGAACTGCAAACCTTCCAACCGTGACCATGAGGAGAGGGGACATCTGGAACCGGAAATACAGCTCTTCTCCAGATGGCCGCTTGATAATTAGCACGTGAAGCATGAAGACGTAGCGATGTCCTACATGGTGGCAGGGCTTCTGGTTCAACTTTGCCTCCTTTCGCACAGTGAAGCTCATAGCGTAGCAAATCTACACTCTGGCACTTCTTTCCATACAAGTGACATACAAGTGCTTCAGTAGCGCTACAAGTTACATCGGATAAACTCCAGGCCTCTCCGATTCCCTTCATTGCTTTTACGTAACTTTCATTCTTGAAAAGTAGTTGGACTGCTTTCCATTTGCCTTTACCTGAAAATGCTGAGACAGTGTCACAGCCTGTTAATGCGTGTACGCCGATAAGTGCTTTCAAGAAGTCTTGTTCATTCATGCCTGGACTTAGTTGCTTGACAAGATTCTCGACAACAAGAGATAATTCAATAATCCTAGTTTTCGAGCCTCTTCCCTTCTTCATGTAGCACTTACCAAGAGTCTGACTATGACCAAGAAGCAGGATTAAGACGTCTGTATCATCGGAATGAATGACACACGTTCCACCAGCGTGCTGTGCATGGAGGATCATGCGGGTGTCAGCTTCCTCATGATTGCACTGTAATTCAGGCACTGGCTCAGACGTAGTGGAGTCTAACTTCCAGCATTTATCTTGAGTCGTAACATACATTGTCCTGTCGCCGAGCCTGCTCCTGAACTCTTCCTTCTTCCACTGTGACACAAGAAATCTCACAATTTCGGCCTTGTTTGAGGCAACACTTAACAGTTTGCTCCATGACTTGACTTGATATCCAGGAAGAATGTTCTTATACTTGATGCCGTCGGATCCTGAAGCTCGTTTCGATCTCTCGATATTCTTAATGGATAAATCCTGATAGACATCGAACACCATATCGATGCGTTTGCTACAATTGCTTGTTACCATTTCGAATACTCTGTCTGCGACCACTTGGAATGTGGCTCCAGATGGAGGCTTAAACTTCTGGAGGACTGCCATTCCATCGAATATGCTAGTTGCATTCTCAGGATAGCTCTCTGTAACCTTGATATGCTTCTCAAGTTGCTGTGCAAGCGTAGACTTGGTTGTCTTTCGAGGAAGCCCATATGGATCAGCAAGAGACCAGGGAAGTGGACCAAGAGGAAAAGTGAAGACTGTTTTCATGTCGATCTGACGAAACTGTCCAAGCAGAGCCATTCTTGCAAATAAAGCTCGATCCATTTGAAGAGGGAGAACAAGGTCCTTTGTACGAACCTTGGTAACTTTCTTCAGATCCTTGAATGACTTCAGCTTCATTTTTCTTATAGGATCAAAGTAATCTGCTGTTGGAGCTGATGAGCATCGACTTACGACAAAGTCATTGCACGCTTTTCGTCCTCTTTCTTTTGATTGAAGCAAATCATCACGAATTTCTGTACTTGCTGCAATACCTGTAGACAGACTTGTAAGTTCAGTTTCTTTTGACCAGGGATTACTGAATACATTCTCCAGGAGATCAACGACCTTTTCCACAGCTTCCAGATCTGTTTTGATCCGTGATGGAGCCAATTCTTTGTGAATATACACTTCACCAGATGTGATCGACAAATGTTCCCTGAGAAGCTTCCTATACAAACCGCGTCTGGAGTCATTCAGCACCCATCTCTGAGTCGCTGCGAAGTTAGCTCTAAAGCCGATGTAGCCTCCTCCAGTCTTGCAGTCTCGGTTGATAGTGTTTTCGATGGTCTTATCGGCTTCATTTTGCCCAAATGGATTACCTTTCCCCACCTGAACGGAGAAGTGGCCGGCGGTAAATGCACTGTACACTTCGGGCATAGTAATAGACAATCCGGGCATGTCATTAAGGAATGGAACCAGATAGCGAGCATAGTTTTGTCGATCATAAGCAAACGTCCATGGTATGACTTCTTCGATGCAGGATAGGTACAAATCCCAGCTACCTGTCCGTGTCGCGTAGATGAGGTTCAGCATGAGCTCACAGAGTTCCAGGTAAGTGAGCCAGAACCTTGACAAGTCAGTGCCTTTCTCCTTAATATTCAGTACAAACGCATTGAACTGACCATCCCACTGGTGAAATTCATTGCTATGCAGCACTTTCTCAAACTCCTCTTGGTCGAGTTCTAACTTCAGTTGTTCCAGTTGACTTTTCTCTTCATTCAGCATTGCTAAAGGCTCATCTGCGAGAGACAATTCAAATTCCTGTACAAGAAGTCTCATTATGGCTTCATATATAATTTTATGAAGTCGTACAGCCCTGTTGTAATGCTTTCCGCTGAGTACCTTGTCCATAGAGCCTTCGGCCACAACATCACTTTGAACAGCTAGTTCCCTAAGGCCAGCATCACCGAATCTGGTACCAATGACTCCTAAGAGCATCATCAGTAAATGGAAACCGCCCATCATTATAACAAGACCGTTAAACAGCGCCTTGTGCTTCCAGTAAACCTCCATCGCTTTGGCATAAAATGCCTGATCAAAGACACAAACAACAGCTTCTAGCTGCAATCTATCTCTTACCTCACACCCTCTACACAATACTTCATATGCTGTCTTCAAATCAGTGGCAGGAGAATCTAAAGTGTCTAAGTAACCTATTGTACTTTCCACAACCACCACGTTGTCTCGAACCTTAATGTTGAAACCTGTCCAACCAGGCACCAACAACAATGGGTGAGGTTTGAGTTTCCTTAGTTTAACCCAAACAAGATACCGCATTCTTTGCTCCTTAGCTTTATCATCGTAAGAAAAGCTTACGCCAAGGTTTTGGACGTGAAGCAATTCCCCTGGCCCTACCCGCTTTCCACCATAGTATTCAGGGATCTCCCTTGTCACAATATCCGATGGTAGAGACCTTTTACATTTTCTCTTTGATGGCCGTTCATAGTCCTCATCTTGTACATCCTCTTCGTCTTGCTCCTGTAACTGCCTTTTCATAACAAGGATTGAGTTCACACGATGTGATGTTCCTGATCCACTTAGTGTACTCTCCAAGTTGTCAATGTTATCTGCTATCATTAGAGCGACAGAAGAGTTGTTTTCTGTCTGGTTAAGCTCAGCTGGGATTACAACACGATTTTCTGTTTGGTCATTTATAATCTTCAATGCAAACTCAGTCTCTATTTCTTCTATTAGGTCATAACTTATGCCATGTCCGTACTTGTTAATAAGTTTCACAATCTCAGTGTTATTGCAAAGTGCTTTCACAACTGAAGGAAACAGAACGCTTTTAGGCGTTTTGATAGCACCATTTGAAACAGCGTAAACAATGTCCTGTGCAAAAGAATCTTTCAGCCTCAATGTTTTTTCTGCTTTACTCTTATCACTCTCTAAGCATTGGCCTGAAATAAGTACAGTAAAAAAGATGTTTAACATGTATGGAATATATGAACTGACCTTGTCTGATTTTAGATCTTCTTCTTTAGGTGGCCATGACATCTGAGTTTGATGATTCTTTATTTCACCATTCAACAACTTTGCTAGTTTGATTACATTTTTTTCGTCATCATTTCTTGGACCTTTAAGCGATTCCAGCTCACAGTTCATTTCAAAGTTATCAAGTATGACATTCTCCATTTCCAATGTACAAGGGTAGACCAGCACTTTGCTGTGCTGGTAGGAAACAAATTGTAGTTCCTCAAACCTACTTGATATTTTCCGTAAGAGGTTTTTGTTATGTGAGTCTGGCACATCAACGCCTAATTTACTTGCCTCATCCGACAATATTTTCCTGATGACTTTAAATTCAATTATTCTAGGACGAGCTATCAAGTCTTCACAGAAAGTATATACTGTATTATAAACAGGTTGTAATTTACTATCGGCACCATTATAACCTTCATGTTCCTCGGTAGTGTTAGTATACAGTATACGTACAAATGCCTTATAACATGAAGCATGATACTTTGCTTCACTAGAAATCAAATCTTTGGAACATATTCCAATCACTTCCTGAGCTATAACACTCATACCAGTACATTGTTGGATGTGTAAAGACGCACATTTCCTTACCGTCTCATCAGCACGAAATTCTTGTATGCTATGGATCTTCTCCCTTGTTCTCGAGTTTGGTTTGTATTTCGTCTTCTTGCCAAAAATAACGTTTGTTCCCCCGAAGTGAGTATTAAATCCAAAATTTCGGGTCTCAGCTGATGGACTAGAGGACCTAGGAGAGGGCCTCGAGAAAATCCTATCAAAAATTTACCAAATTGAACTTCGTGAAGTGGGGAAAATTTGCCAATAAAAATGAACGGTTTGTTAAGCAATAACCGAACGCTACACTGTCTTTTAGGGGGATGGGAGAACAACTTACTTGGGCTAGATTCATCTCTTCGACACCGGCTAGTGGTTGTGTTCAAAGACACAAAAAAAATTCAGCATGGTCAGCACCTCTCTCACTCTGTTGGGCCCACGAACAGCCATTGTTGTTGTTGTTGTTATTGGGGCACTTCTGTGGATTGTAGAAATAAAAAGGAAACCAAAGAATAAAAGATTAGTACAAAAGCGTGTTGAATTTCAAGAGAGAATTTCGTGTCATCTTACCTGGCTGAGTATTTGGTTTGAAGGCGCCGAAATTCATTCAGCCTCCAGTATTTATGGGGCAAATCATGGGCTCTGATTGGTGCACTTTCTCGGCCTGGGATTGGTTTGTTTTACAGAACGTGCGCCAGGAGTGGTGGATTTCAATCCGGTGTTAGCGTAAGCTCAAGCTAAAACTTTTTTGGGCGACCCAAGAACCCCGATTTCTACCCCAAAACCTAAGCGGAATTGTCCAAAATTTTCTGGTGGCTTTTCCCCTAAGGCCTTCTTAGTTTTCCCCCGTTTTTTCCGTCTCGTGCGACCCCGGAAATGGTTCCTTTTCCTACCGAAAGCCCGCGCCACTTGACCAAGTTCACTTTTTGTGAAATTCGGATCGAAAAAAAAATCCCACCAATCACGAAGCGCGAGCCGTGGCGTGCGTGACCTTGTCCTTGAGTGACCTTAATCTTGATCTGGGCTAAACTGGTTTGCCCCTGCCTTTCATTTGATGATGGTGACATTGCAGTGGATGCAGTGTCGAATCCTTCTTGTTTACGTGTTCGGATCAGCGCCTCCAAGACGGATCCATTTCGCAAAGGCTGTTTTGTCCATATTGGTCGAGCTAGTCCATCTTTGTGTGCAGTAGATGCAGTGCTACATGTACATGTAGCTTATTTGGCTTTGAGAGGCAATACACTATGGAGCGCCATCGGTGCCAAAATTATAACTTATAATTTTACACAAAAATCCATTTTTTGACAGACATTGTTGAGTCAGTTTGTGTTTTTATCTGGGTAATACGCGAATTTTTGACTATACTTTTCATTCGGATAGACTTTTCATTCGGATAGACTTTTCATTCGGATAGACTTTTCATTCGGATAGACTTTTCATTTGGATAGACTTTTCATTCGGGGAGACTTTTCATTCGGGGAGACTTTTCTTTCGGATAGACTTTTCATTCGGGGAGACTTTTCATTCGGGGAGACTTTTCATTCGGATAGACTTTTCATTCGGATAGACTATTCATTCGGGGAGACTTTTCATTCGGGGAGACTTTTCATTCGGATTGACTTTTCATTCAGGGAGACTTTTCATTCGGATAGACTTTTCATTCGGGGAGGCTTTTCATTCGGGGAGACGTTTCATTCGGATAGACTTTTCGATCGCGTAGACTTTTTATTCTGATCCGAAACTCAGCGACTTTTACGACAATGTGCCGGTTCACTACTATCTGCAGTGTCCAGAATTGGTAACAGCTCGAACAGTACTCCAGTTTCATCGACATCGATGTCAAATTCAAGCCCATATGGAACTATAAGATCGACGGCTACAACTACAAGCACATGTACAACTCCCGGGACAGCAAGGGCCTCTACGTCGACTTCTACTTCACCTGCATCCTCAGCGATTACTGAACATTATGGAATTTTTGGATTCAGACAACCGGCTCTCGGTAGAACACTCGGTCATGGTGCAGGTGGAAATAAAATGAGAAAAGTCAGTGTAAAACCTCAATGGGTTCATACATTTATGTGTCTCTCGTATGGATGACGAAAAAGTACCATCGTTTAATCAAAATGCAGACCTTGCCCTCTCAGGGCTAGGAGAAAGAAAATAACCTTTCCTGCCGATGAGAAATTCACTACCGCCTCACTGGTTAGCTCAGTTGGTAGAGCACGACGGTCTAGAGTGCGGGAGGTCGGGGATTCGAATCCCGGCCGCGTCCTTGGGCAGGGACGTTTATAAGCCGTTGGCCTTGTCTCCTTCTACTTCTAATCAGTATTTGACGGGGACGTGAAAGAACCTGTTGTACTACTCGAAAAAGAGAAGGGGATTGTCACCCGGTACAGCAGCCTGGCCATTGCACTAACCACACTCAACATTGTAAACTGCGTGGCAGCTATTAGCGCCTTGAAGCAGTCCGAAATAATTCACTGACGGGATATGTCAGTCATATGTAAACCGCCATGAAACTGTGGTTGATATGGCGCTATATAAACGTGGCCATTATTATTATTACTATTACACTTCTAAGGGAATTTCCGTTATTACACGATGGAGGAGGGTTTGAGGTTTTAAGGAGCAATGGATAGTGTCTTCAACCTCTGCCTTCCCCTGTCAAGGGCTACTCTCTTGAGTTTTTGAGAGGAGTTCTAGCCCAAGCTAAAGGTTATATTCGTTCTTTACAAAGACATCTTACCCTGGAAAAAATAGAGGTAGGGCTTACATCCAAGGCAAATTATTGTAAATATTATTAGTATATACCACACCAGTGAATATGACTTTTCGCGCTCTCTGATTGGTTACTCAAACAGTGAATATGATTTCATATTCACCTCTGAGCGAAGCAGCGATCACTTCGTGCGCGTTTTTGTCCATTTGACAGAAAATAAAATAACTATTTGGTGCTGGCTATTCACCTGCAGTGTGGTATATACTAAAACAATTATTCACCTCAGTGTCGGTGAATAGTGGTGGATATTTACCGAGCCGCTTCACCACTATTCATGATCACCTCCACTTCGGTGAATAATTGTTAATTATATTTATATTAACCACAAACTGCAGGGAGCCCAAGGACATATCGAGGTTTGAATAGCACTTTTAATTGGATCACAATGAAACGTTCAAGATCTTTCTCTCACTCTCGTGACATGCAAGTCACGCTAGAATGATTCAGCCAATCGAAGTTGGCCATTCCCACACCAGAAGTCCGGGCGAACATAAAACGTAAAACAATATGACAGTTCAAACGTAAACAAATACGTAAGCCATGGTCACGTTGTGTATAAAGATTCGATCATGTGGTACATTCATACGTGTTGGTGAAAACATTTCCTATTTTAGAATCATTCTCTTTCATGATTATTAATGATAGTAATAATAATATAATTTTGTTTAACCAGGGTAAACCCTTCAGCTACAAGCTGTTATCAATGGGTGCCCTGGATTAAATAAATAAAACTGAAAATAATTATAATTAAAAATACAATTAAAAATACATATATATAGTAAAATGCGACGAAGACTGTACACATGGACGTCCCAGGGGTGGGGCATTTGACCTGACCACTGGGAGGGGAATTTGAACACAAAATGTCATTGACCGGTACATAACATGTATGTAAATAATTTGAACAATTATGTCCTTGGGCTCCCTGTGGTTTGTGGTTAATATAAATATAATAATATTTACAATAATTTGCCTTGGATGTAAGCCCTACCTCTATTTTTTCCAGGGTCAGATATCTTTGTAAAGAACGAATATAACCTTTAGCTTGGGCTAGAACTCCTCTCAAAAACTAAGAACAGAGTAGCCCTTGACAGGGGAAGGCAGAGGTTGAAGCTATCCATTGCTCCTTAAAACCTCAAATCCTCCTCCATCGTGTAATAACGGAAATTCCCTTAGAAGTGTAATAGTGAATTTCTCATCGGCAGGAAAGGTTATTTTCTTTTCTCCTAGCACTGAGAGGGCAAGGTCTGCATTTTGATTGAACGATGGTACTTTTTCGTCATCCATACGAGAGACACATAAATGTATGAACCCATTGAGGTTTTACACTGACTTTTTACTCGGGCTGCCTGTGGCAGCGCCGAGTCTTAAAATGCAAGTCGTTATTTTTTTTATTTTTTATTCTGTGCAACAAGTCTTCTGCGCATGCGTTAAAGGTCAAATTCACACCAATCAGATTGCACTGTGCTGGTCACGCAACAATCGCCAGGTTAATTTATTTACATAATTGAATACAGTAAATCAAAATGATGGATTCGATCCGCGAGCAAATCTCTCTCAAATTTGGAGTCCCCATCTCTCAAATATAAGCAGTTTAAATGTTTTATTTAACTTCACTCGTGCGAAAGCCTTCCAACAGGCTCAGGATATTGCAACTGGCGCTCTTGTCGGAGCCGAAGGACCGCGTTTTTTACCCAGATGGCCTGTGATTTTATATACGACACGACGCCGGACCTGAAGAGTGAAGGACTCAAAGATCCACACATATCGAATTGGAATTTAGCGTTTTCCTTTCTGCTGAAACCAAGGCTTCTTCGATAGAAAGGGCAAGATGTTGTGTTTTTCTAGGAGGACAAAATATTTCTCGTTTAAGCTTCTCTTTCGCCACGGCTTTGTTATTTGAATCTCTGTGGATTGGTATACTCAAATATTATTACTGCACAATACCATACAACTGAATATAAAGAAGTCTTTAACAAAGCCGAACTCAAACTCAAGAGCAAAGCTGAGAGTGAAAGTGAAACTGAACAGTGTCTTGTCAGGTCATGAATTAAGGTACGGTGAGGTTGAAATCATTGCGTGTTTACTGTTTATACAATGTCGTGGCGCTGATAGATTTTGCCATCCGCGGACGGTATTCTTGTTTGAGATACGTTTCGTAGGTTTTATGCCTCTCGGTCATAATACATACCAGCGCAAACACCGTGATCTGTAGGCCAACATGCACTAAAATAATTTTGAGCGTGTGTTTGGCTGTCTGAAATACCCAGGAGAAATAAACAGTACTCGCACATAATAATTTATGATGAGCGAAGCAATATTCAACTGACTCTCAAGGTCAACTTAAACAAGAATCCTCTCACGGCCGAGGTTTCGGTTCGAGAAATTAAAGGCTTCCAACAGTTCCCTTTATAGTTCTGTAATATAATGAGCAGATCAGTTTTGGGAAGGAGGGTATATAACCAACAGGCATTTCAGTTAATAAATACCTGATATGGACGCGAGCTGCGATAAAGAGCCGCAGGGTAGAATGAACAGTAGAGCAAGAAATATATCATATGATAGCTCCATCATAGGTGGACAGGATACAACTTATAATATGGGACAAATATAAACATATATTTGAGACACTCATCTATTAGTACTCTGAACCTGGAGAACAGCAGACTAAATTGTAAGCGTGCGGTACATGAATAAGTAGAGGTCAACTTCTTTAATTTGCATACACGAGAAATATATATACTAGGGGAGCAGAGAATGCATGTCACCGCGCTACCGGCCACAGCTCCTAAAGACTGCTAAATTCAGCTAATAATTCTTCCCTTCGGTTATTACTAAAAGGATTTCAAATGAAAGTGTATTTCATCTTCAATCTCATGTGGCCCGAGTGAAAGCCCAGATGGGCTCTTGTCTCATTTTATTTCCACATGCACCATGACCGAGTGTTCTACCGAGAGCCGGTTGTCTGAATCCAAAAATTCCATAATGTTCAGTAATCGCTGAGGATGCAGGTGAAGTAGAAGTCGACGTAGAGGCCCTTGCTGTCCCGGGAGTTGTACATGTGCTTGTAGTTGTAGCCGTCTTATAGTTCCATATGGGCTTGAATTTGACATCGATGTCGATGAAACTGGAGTACTGTTCGAGCTGTTACCAATTCTGGACACTGCAGATAGTAGTGAACCGGCACATTGTCGTAAAAGTCGCTGAGTTTCTCTTATAGCATCACTATCCTCCATGGCATGGCCAGCTACGAAGCTACATTAATTAAAATGAGCTGTAAAAGTAGACGGTAATGCGCATGTTCAAAGATCACATAAAAGAAAAGCGGGAAATCTCTTTCCTTTCCCTAGAGCCCGCGTTTCTTTAAGCCAGCGCCAAAACACTCGATCGTGATCGGATCAGAATGAAAAGTCTATCGGAATGAAAAGTCTCCTCGATTGAAAAGTCTCCCCGAATGAAACGTCTATCCGAATGAAACTGTCTCCCCGAATGAAAAGACTCCCCGATTGAAAAGTCTCCCCGAATGAAAAGTCTCCCCGAATGAAAAGTCTCCCCGAATGAAAAGTCTCCCCGAATGAAAAGTCTCCCCGAATGAAAAGTCTTCCCGAATGAAAAGTCTATCCGAATGAAAAGTCTATCCGAATGAAAAGTCTCCCCGAATGTAAAGTATAACCAAATGGAAAGTATAGTCACAAATTCGCGTATTACCCAGATAAAAAACACAAACTGACTCAACAATGTATGTCACAAAATGGATTTTTGTGTAAAATTAAAAGTTATAATTTTGGCACCGATGGCGCTCCATAATACACCAGGTCCTTTATTCTTACTGCAATCTGGTCAGCCATTATCTCGCTCCCTTCTAACTAGCTGGCTGAGACGCATCTTGGAGGGAGCTGGTGTTCCTGGTAACTATTCGAGTCACCGCTTCCGCATAGGCATTGCTACAGCAGCTGCTAGGAACGGTGTTCCAGATCGTCTGATCTAGACACTAGGGCGATGGGCCACTGGTGCTTTCTAGCTCTATATCCGAACTCCGTCTGAGGTATTGGGTAACCTTTCCCGTCACTTGGTTTGACTGTATCAGGTATGTGCGATTTCTTATGTTGGTTATATTATGGAAGTTATATGTAGACTTGTGTCAATGCTTGTCGGTGGCTCTCACACCAGCAGCCCACGCTTGTTGAGTTGATCGTTGCGGATCTAACAGTTACATGAAAATCACTTCTGCTGTGTTTGGTCCAGTGCTTGCGCTTGTTGAGCTGATCGTTGCGAATCAACTAGCATTTCCTGGAGCAGATCGTTGCGGATCGAACAGTTACATGTGGAACACTTCTGTTGTGTTCGGGCCGGTGCTTGGGATTTGGTTGAAGTCGGAGGTTCCTTGGTGCCCCCCTTCCACTGTCCCTCCGGTTTCCAAGCACCGGTAGTGGTTTGGTGGTGGACTTTGGTAGGGGTTACCTCCTTGTCCTTGTCATGTGTGGACATGTTCGTCTTATGCCGATGAGTTTAATAATAATTTAATCAAAAAGCTTATATAGAAAACTCGAAGAATTCGAAACTCGAAGATATATAGTAAGAGCCAAAACTTAAAAAAGTTATTCGATTTAAATTTTGGCGGAGTTCAATGGCTAGCTTTGGATCCATTAATGTCACTTCAGCGCTCATCTATAAAATTCGCTATTCTGGAGTTCCAAACCTATCTGCCGGCAGAAATCGAAGCCCAGAAATTAATTGATACGCTTTTATTAAAGATTAACCCATACTTCTACAAAGAAACTAAATCCGCAAAGCTAAGGGTTTGATTCCCACTGATGCAGATGAAAAACGTGAAATGCGTACAACACGAGGATAAAGTTCACCTTCGATCAGAGGACGTTATAAGTCTGCTAACCAGTGAGTCGGTCATTTGACTCGGACTCGGATCCAACTCAGACTCGGATATTACTCGGTCTATGGATTTACTCGGCGAAAACTTGCGCTACTTAATACAAACGTCTGTAAAATTGTCCGAAATTTTCCGACTCTGCGTGCCTGTAACTTTGCTCCTATGCACAATATACATGTAACTCTCAAATTTAGGGTTTTGACTAATTTCGAAGTGCTCTTTCAGAAGTATCGGTGGCTTTGCTGTTGAAAGAATATATCAATAGGCCGCCGATATCGTGAAACCTACTATTGTGTTAGCACTGACACTTACCCCGGTTTGAAGCCATTGTGCAAGTATTCATTTCCGCTTCCAGTCTTACAGAATTTGCACAAGCGTTTGCAACGCCAGCAACGAGGATAGTTTCCCGTTACAACAACAATATCCAAAGCTTCATCGTTTCTTTGGAAGACAGCCTCTGGGATCGTTGGTGTCCCATCGTTCCTCAGGAATGTCTTTATTGTGCCTCAATCTACCTGATATCAGGGTCTTTAGCTCTGCAATCGGCTCAAGGCCTGGCCTCCAGTTTCCTAGCCGCAATGACGAACCCTTGGACAGCGCTGTAATTTCAGCCTTCACACGTGAGAGGAACTTAGCGACGCGAAATTGAATATAGCCAGATCTAGCAGTTGCCTTATTGACAAAGGAATTTGTTTTTCATTTCTTTCCTCATCTGTTATGGCACTCCTACAAAATGATGTCATCGCCATTTTTTCTGACTGATCCAGTAATCCCCAGAAGCCTCCTCGGTGGTGGTGACAACTCATGACCAAGGAGCCTGGGAACGAGATCCATAAGGGGCTAATACACGTGGAAACTACGCATGCGCACATTTATCGAAGGGAGGGTTCTGTGTTTTCGTGTGGTTCGTTCCTGACGATACAAGAAACGTTATGCCCGCTGGCAAGCTTTCATTTCTTAGGCCTATTGACGACATTGCCATTTGGCAATTTTTGGTGTTGGGTTGCTACACCAAGGAAGAAATGAGAAGCAACAACGACAAGAAGCTTGTGGATGGTAAACCAGTGCTGCCATTCACAATACAGCAGAAGATCGCGAACATGATGTGCAAGATGCTAGAAGTTCCAGCATTTAAACACCTTCTCCCTAAAGTGAACGAGGAAACATCCAAGGAAGCTACCGGAGACTGGATTGTTGGACAACCAGCTACAAAATATATTGTGAAGTGGTGCCAAGATCAGTGGAGACGCAAGCAGCCTGTCCTACCTAAGAAGAAAAAGAAAGTGCAGTTGTCACACATGTGCATTCCCTTGTTCAGTCAGAGTTTGCTATACATCTTTCGTCTCCACAGTATTATCCTGGAGCAAAAATATAACAAAAATGTATATGTATTAACAGTCAGTCATTTGTATTTTGCGATTTCAATGTAATTTGCGATTGCTGAGGGTGAGGCTGAAATGCTTTTGAAAACTTGGTGACTGAATCATTATTTCGTGTTAGGGACTGTTCGTTAATTAGAGCTAAAGGGGGGGGGGAGGGGGCTGGAGCTCAGAGTGGGGGGAGGGGGAAGGGTACAATTTTCAAAATCAGTTGAAAGTGGGGAGTACATTTTTTGTGATGGTAAAAAATTGGTTGGATATAATTTTTTACAGTATATTTGGGAGGGGTATGTTTTTAAGAATTCAAATTCCCTTAGCTAGTAAGTAAGAAGTTACAATATTTATAGCTGTTACTTATGATTTATTTCACATTTATTTAACCAGGACATTTTCAATATCTCATCACAACATGTAGTCTTTACTGGGCTTTTGTACTCGGCTTTTTTGTTGTAAATATAATATATTATTCTTTGTAACTCACCTTGCCCTTGGTCTCAACAGATGTAAGAGTATGGCTTTCAACGCCACTTGGACCAGGAACAGCTAGATCTTCGACAGCGAGATCTTCGGCTGCTTGTGTTGCCCCTGCCGTACGTGGAGATTTTCCTTTTCCCTCGAATATTTCTTTTAAAGTCTGAAGAGTGTGCAAAAACAGAATTTCACACTCTAATCTATCAGCTTTACTGGTAACACGATGCTTTGTTTACCTGCTGATGTTGTCGTCTCTCGCTGCTCTCTCTATTTTTCGGTTGTGGCTTATGGGCAAAGATAGTTGGGACTGCATCGGGCTTCAGCTGTTTTTTTTCCCTTGCGTGTCCCAACTTTGCCTGCAGACTAAAGCTCTCGTCGAAAGAGGATGGTTCGAAGTGCAAAGAACACAAAAATATTTGTCCCTTTGGGTGTTCGGTTCAACCAATGGCACTCAGCCACTGTCTCCTAACTTTTCCTCTCTTTGTCCCTGGTAATGAATGAAATGAAATTTCGGGATTTTTCTTCTTAGATTCACTAGTGCATCCAACTGCTACGCAGTGAGGCATCGCAGGGAAAACAGTAATATTGAGAACTTGGAGAAAACTGCTTAGCAGCCACCCAGATCTCGACAACTAACTGACGTCATCGAAAATATTGCGCAATACACGGCGTGAACTTTAAAACATTCCTACGTGCTTGCATTGCAACAGAAAAAAAAAATATTGCGATTTTAGTGTTCAGGGCAGTCTAAATATTATTTTGAGACCATATGTGTTTTGTACTCGGGTGTCCCTTTAACAAAGGACAAGAATTCAAATCTAAGAATAGGATTCATTACAGCGTTTAAAATGTCGTTCCACAGTGACACCATCAACTGGCTGCGTTGCCAGCATGGTTGGTCCTGATGGTGTAGTGGTAACACAGCGGACTAGTATGCCGAGGCCGTGGGTTCAAATCCCACTCAGGGCCCATATTTTCTCTTTCACCTTTATTATAAAATGTCTATCCAACGTTCATTATGAAAACAACAAAAGGTAAATTATTCCATCTTAAAACTCCGGATTGGAAGAGTTTTCGCCAGTGGTAAGAAAGCTCGAACCGAGCACACCACAGTCTAGCGTACACGCTAGAGGCCTTAAGAGGTTGAAAAACGAGCACTGGTAAAGGAATAAATTCAAATCAAGCAGGGAAAGCTTATTAAAGCGAGAAAACCAGAAGTGGAAGCCATGAGAAAGGAATCAGCAGCCATAAAGCTAGAGCACGAGGCGCCTTTGAAAAATCCAAGGAGCAAGACTGTGCCAGTAAAACAGCTGATCAAGGTATCTAATGCCCCATGCCTGATGAAGAAATGAGAGTATTTTCCCTGTCGTCACCAGATACTAATCCTGATTTAGACACCACCATGGAGCTTTTTGAGGGGAGTTCAAGTAGTCAATGATCAGCTAAGGAAGAGTGTCAAGATCCTACATTTGAGCCGAGTTCACAAGAAAGCCAATTCACATCCCAGACATCATGTTCTCAGCCTTTGCAAGAGCAGGAAACATTTCTGGTTTATGAAGAGAGTCTTTTCGAACTTTTAAAATTTTGCCCTAAGTGTGGTGGTATAGTGTTACCTGAAAGTGTAAAGAGAAAATCACAAGAGGGATCACAGTTAAGTGAGATAATTGAATGGATACCAGTACCTGTGGAGTCACAAACAAAAATGCTTGCTGTCAAAGGACTTGGCAACCTTTTACTTACAGCAGCTGTTACACTAGGTGGAATGGAGTTTATGAAATTTAAGCAGTTCTGTTATCTTCTGAACTTGCAGACAATAAGTGAAGACACTTTCCATACTTTGAGAAAAGACTTTGTGATTCCAGAAATTAATAGTGCTTGGAAAACAGAGCAGAGTAGTTCTATTGAGGAGGCAAAGGGTAGAGGAGAGCCTGTGATGCTTGCAGGAGATGGGCGTTCAGACTCTCCTGGCCATAATGCCAAATGTGGCATTTATAACTACAATGGACACTGCCAATGAAAAAATACTTGACTTTGAAGTGATTCAAGTTAGTGAAATGAATAATTCAAATGCTATGGAGAAAGAAGGTTTCATCAGAACAATTAATCGCATTGAAACTGATCATAGAGTCCCAGTACAAGGAATATCTACTGGTGGCCACCTCCAAATAAAAAAATACATGCGAGAGGAAAAGCCAGATAAGGACCATGAAATAGACCCATGGCACATTATAAAGGGGGGTTGGCAAAAAACAATGCTGCATCTAAGAAACAAAATTGTGGCGACTTAAGCGAGTGGGGCCAATCAATAAAAACTCACTTTTGGTGGTCAGTTCAAACATGTAATGAGAGTCCTAAAATTCTAAGTGAGAAGTGGACCTCCCTAATCCACCATGTTGCCAACCGACAATGGGCTGGTACAAAGCACTATAAAACCTGTCCACATGGTCCATGTGGTCAGGTTCAAACACTGTACTGCAGTAAAAGTCTGAAATAAGACTGAGACTTTGTAAAGCAAAGGATTTAATTGAATAGCTTCTAATTTTATCAAAGAAATAACTCTGGTTTTAGTTGATTTTATATTCATTCCTTCACAT
Source organism: Actinernus sp. WN-2022 (assembly GCA_030867875.1). NCBI lineage: Eukaryota > Metazoa > Cnidaria > Anthozoa > Actiniaria > Actinernidae > Actinernus > Actinernus sp. WN-2022. The sequence continues at coordinate 206,289 of JAOWCC010000809.1, forward strand.
TTCTTTCACACCAGTTAGAGAATTATGTTTACATTATGAAAACCAACCTCAATTCCAATAATCCATATGGCATACTGCATGCACATTTTCACAATGTTGTGGAGCTGGAGAGAAGTAGTGCAGGGGAAGGATTTATTATTTTTTAGACATGCTTGACATATGACATATGTAAATGAGTACAGGCCCCAGTTGTTAAAAGAGTGGATAACACTATCCCGTATCCAGTGGATAACACTATCCCGTATCCAGTGGATAACACTATCCCGTATCCAGTGGATAAAAGTAGTGTTGGGATAACTGGACCAGGTTATTATGGAAATAATTTGTCTTGTTGGGGACCAAATCAATATGCAAATTCTGAAACAGATCAATATGTCTTCATTTGAGTTTATAAAAATAAGCGTTTTTATTTCTTTTCATGGGATTACTTTGGTAATATGTCTAATCTATATCATCATTTCTATGTTGGCTTTCTTCAGAGTCTTTATACCCAGTGTAAGTTCCATCTTCTGAAGGAAATGTAGCCCGTATTTTCGAAACTACACAGGCAGGTATAACTCTTCGAATTTTCTTCCCTAGAAACCCATGTGTCCACCAAGTGAATTGTCTATATGCAGCATATCTGAGTGAACTGAAATAAAAACAACAACAGCATTTATTTATTAGTTTGATTGTGCTTATACTTAATGTGCTAAACAACAAAAACAAGATCACATTTTGGTGATATCAGTAAACCTGTGAAATAACGGCTAAATAATGTGGATCAAATTCGGGAAGTCTATTTCAACTATTTAAATATGTTGAAATTGAGTGAAGTACATGGGGCTGTAGAAAAGTAGTTTACACAAAATAGTGCACCAATGTACATGGTCATAAAGTTAAACTTTAACAGTTCCCAGGTTTATTGATTTCACTTTAGTTTCCTTTAAGATACTGTTCTTACTCATTTTTACATTTGCAGGCCTTGGAAGAGCTGTACTTTCCCAATCGTGTAGGGAAACAAGTGCTGTTCACAGCACATCTCGACAAAGACACACAGTCTCAAAGCTTTGTTCACTTGTAATGCAGCCATCTGCATCCTAAATTACGAGAACTACATGTAAAGAAGCGTGAATATATGCTTGAAAAACAAAAGAAAACACTAGCTTTTTATGGATTGATCAGCAATGAGAAGCTTAGAATGATGCGTTACACTCGCCGTCACGAACTTGTGTTGTTCTTGTGTAGAACACAATTATACATTTCAAAATAATCTGGTTTGAGGAAAAAATCACTTCACAGTTACCTGAATTGAACCTATGTTCGAGGCCCCCGATCTCCTTGCAGCATATGCACATAACTAAAGTTTCTATGACGGCACAGTTACTACATTTACACCATCGCCGAGTGCTTGGAAGCCGCCATCTTGGACTTCATCAGCTTCATCTCCAACCTCCTCGTCTCCAAAATTCTCACTATTTTCCCCCTCCGAATCATCAGAACCACTCTGAGGCTCTTCTCCATCTTAATACTCCGGTTCAAGAAGAATAGGAACTGCCATTTCCTCCAACTTTATCCAAAAGCTGCTTTGCAATTTTCGTGTTCACGTAGTCGTACAATACTGAGGGTGAGATACTCTGAGAACTAACTGACGTCATCGGAAATATTGCGCAATACACGGCGTCAACTTAAAAAAATTCCTACGTGCTTGCATTGCAACAGAAAAAAAATCTATTGCGATTTCAGTGTTCAGGGAAGTCTAAATATTATTTTGAGACCATATGTGTTTTGTGCCCGGGTGTCCCTTTAAGGCCATAAGGATGAAGTGTATGCAGCTGAGCTGCCCAATAAGCTTCTCTAGTTAAGAGCTTTTTATCAACTTGATCGAGATAATTGATACTCTCAATACAAATGAATTTAAAATATGTAAGGCAGTGAGGAATTTGATTGTAGTGTACGGTAACCTCGCAAGTTTTTTTCGTTTGTAACCATAGCGGATTTTTGGTTTCGAAATCTAACTTTGAATTGGTTTCAAGTTGAACCAACATATTGCAAGCTACATTTGATACATGAAACGAGATAAACTATATTTGTAGAGCAGCCCACTTTCTCTTGTATCTTTTAAATTTTGCCAGTGGCAGAACTTTTGAAAATCACTGATTGTTCCAAAACGTTGCGGCACAGATCACCCTGCTTGTGTTTTGAAACCAAAAGGCGCTAGAAGTTCTTTCAAATTTTTAGTTCTCCTGATAGTCGGTGTAATAGATCTGCTAGGAAAAAAATCCTTCAACTTGGGCATTGTTGACAAAAGATGAGAATGTTGATTTACAATTCTGGATACTACTGGTAGTCTAGGATTAAAATCTAAAACTAATGGAACTAATTTCTTTTTAGCCTTTTGCTTAGGCTTAAGAAGATCCGACCTATTGGTACTAAACTGCTTATCAACCTACTAAACTGCTTATCAACAAGTGATGAATCGTAACCCTGGTGTTTAAGGTACATGTATTGTTTATACTCCAAAGTTGTGTTAAGGTTACCGGATACCTTCAAAACGAAAAAGATGGGAAAATATTTTTTTCGCACAGAAATTTAGTTTTAGTAGTAGTGTCTCGTATACCAAAAACTCCGTTCAAAAAAAATTAATATTGACGAAGAAATACCAAAAGGAATCTTTTAACCGGAAGTAAAAGGTTCTTTTTGATTGACAGCAGATCAATAAACACATAACAAATGCTCACTCGCCCGTAACGACGCTGTGGGGAAGAGCACATATTAAAATTCATTTCATGTTTATTGAAAAAAGTTTTTCCACACACGATTCCACAATTCCATTGGTCGTTGGCCTTATATCTTACAAAAAGCAAGCAGGATGTCCTTAGCTTGGAAAAGCAAAGAAAAGCAAAACGAGGCCAAACAATGCACGTCGCAAAACCCGACAAGCGTTTCTTTCAGACAGAGTGCCGAGTGGTCCACATCTGAGCATAAAGAAGAATTGATAAGAGCCAGCCGAGAGAATATTTGTTTCCAAGAAAACTTAGATGGAAATGTAAAGTCTGACGGTGACCCTGAATCGGTTGAACCACGATCTCGCTATTGCCGTGCTGTTTCAGACGCCTGCAAATTGCTGTCTCCTCTACTAACTATGCTGGCATTCAAGGCGTCTCTATAGGTATTCACCTGGGAAACCAGCCGACTCTTACCGCTACCATTTTTCAAGTCACAAAAAAAAGAACAAACATTTTCTCGATGCGGCGCGTAGCTTTGATCGGAAATCAACATTGGCGGGAAATCTTGACAGATAGTTGAACTATGATGAGAAATGATTGGCCAAGAGCTTGCTAATTGTTGGAGAGGCGGGGCTTCAGATTCACGCACGACAGACGGGTATATTGTTTTGAAGTGCTATTTTCTCGTTTTCGATTTTCAACCAAAATAGAGTTTTAAAAAAGCTCCCACTCAAGAGGAATTTATGCGATATGTGCGAAATTTTCACAAAATGTCAATTGATATATAAGCTGCAAAAGCGTGTCGGGGAATTGGGAAATCCTACAAAGAGAGCTCTTGACGACGTTTCCCGCATATCTACTCGGATTATTTTTCGCCTTTTCACAGATAGCATGATAACTTTTGAACTAAATCGAATTTTGAAATTCCCCGACACCGTTTCGTAATACGATTCCTCCGAAATACGACAAAGCAAACAGATTTTTAAACTTTAAAATATTTTCGGAGTCGGAGCTTCTGAAAGCCATCTCATTAGATCAGAGAAACGGGATGGCGGAAAATTCGAGATTTTTAAAGAACTCAAACCCTTTTATGTATTCTTGTAGCCAATTTTATAAGCTTTAAAATGATACATGAATGATTTATCTACGATGTTTCCTCGAGGCGCTACATAATTTAGACCGGAAACGCACCCTGAAGGTATCCGGTAACCTTAAATATATTACAATGATATAGCCGCGTTGCAGGTCAGACGGTAATAATAATAGTTGTAGGAGTTAAGTACACAGATATAAATAATTAGCAATAATAATTAAAAACAAGTATATTCTGCCGTCGCGGAGACGACATTCAGAGACATTTAACTCTGCCATAGCTAGAAAGATAAATTGCACAGCAAATTCATTCTACTCTGATATGATAGATGTCCATTAGAGCTATTCATAGCAGTGTTGTAATTCACTCTGCATCACAAAGTTTTGAGCCTGTCAAACTAAATAGCTGTCGCAGAGACGACACAAACAATCCCTCATTTTGAAAGACTTCAAATCCGAAATGATCTGAATCTGAAATGAATTTGAAAAGCCTTCTTGATTGAAGTTAACAGGTACTTATCCTAGTTTATTAAAATGACATTAGGATTTTGTTGAATAACTTTGGTCCAATAAAAATTCAGCAATTCTGAACACTGTTCCTGTCGCGGAGACGACGTTGCGGAGACAACATTAGGTACCATCAATACAATCACAGCAAAATGCTTTTCAAATGAAACAATTTGAACAACCTATCAACTTGAAATAGCATATGCACCTCATAGATGCATAATCAATATTTAATAGCAACAAAATGTCAACACTGCAGAAGTGTCCCACAAGAAGACTAACTTAGGTGTATCCAACAAAATATATGTTAAACTATCGTCTCTGATGACAAAAAATGGCAACGAATGCAAAAGCTTCTAAACCTGTTCATGTATATATGCAGACTCCAAAAGAGTTCAATCAAATTGTACATGTGTTCAAACTGGGCATATGATCGCCAATACTAATTAGCTTGGTATTTGAACTACCTCAGCTGTACTAATAAAGTACATGTACTAATTGATCGGAAAATAGATTGCAATTCCTCAAGATCTGAAATCTCAAATGGGCCATTGCCCCGCAATCCCACAGGGCCATAGAAAACACAGGTGGAATGTACATGGTCAACATCGTCACGCCTTGGCCAGTCAAACTTCTCAGCATCCACTCTGTGCAGAAACTTGAATTGTGTAAAGTTCCCATCAGATGTGGCCAGTGCTCTGCCAATGTAAAATTGATTGACATAATCAATGGAAAAATAATCCTCTGCCTTGATGGGGTCAGGACGGATTGAGTGCAAGGCGTGGTTATGCAGCTCAAGAACCATATACTTCCTCAAGTCAGGAATGCTGCTTGGCTGAACCATGACATCTCCCGTCACAAGACACCTGGCATACAGGCAAACAAACACACCACAGTCCCAGCTATTCTCTTGTTGTGGGATGTCACCTGGCTTGTTGGCGAGAAATCTCTACTGGCTGATGTGAAGGCTAGGATCAATCTGTAGTACTCCCCACATTTTCTTCAAAGCTGCCTCTGCTGTTGGCTTTACAAAAGCTCCAGCTTTGCTATCCAGGGTTAACATCATCTTCTGCTGTGGAAATACAGCCACACTTTTAGCAGGGTTGCATGGCACAATGATAACATCTTGCTCCAGCAGGTTTCCTCTGTCTGTGAGAAGCCGCTCGGCAGAAGCTCCCTCAACACATCCCAAGGAATCACGTCAACTTTCACACCATCCATTGTAGTTGTTGCCTTGATAGCCTCCAAGTAACTATCTATTACAAAGTTATTGAGGAAGTTATCATCTGCTCTTACATGACCACCTAGCAGAGAACGTAGATTACTTTCAGAATAGCATCTACCAAAGGAACCTTGGATGCTGGCAGAGTAAATGGTGATGACGTGCTGAGCTTAGCAATCACTTCTTGTGGTAAACCATGCTTTATTGTAGGGGGAGCGGTTGGTGGTGCATCATGTTTGATTGGAGACGTTGGATGAACCTCATGCTCTAATGGACAGGATTCGGTTCTGTTAGCCATTGATTCAGGTACCCACTCCTTGGCTTGAGCATCCAGATGGAATGCCCAAAACTCATAGCTAAGATACAAGATCCACTTTGAAACAGCAGTTTTAAAATAAGGGCCAGTGCCACATCATGTCCATAGGCCTTTTTCAGAATTTTATGTTTTCATTCTCTTTTTAAACAAACAAATTGTTTGTCGTCTCCGCAACAGTCATTTCACCTTTTGCTATAATTAATTCTACACTTTCCTGGCCAATTTAGGGTTATTTGTGAAAATTTAGAATCTGATGTTGAGGTACCAAAATACCGTGGAATGACCCAGTATAATCAAAAGCGGTTCGATTGGACAATAAATGAATGGACGCATACAAAGAGGTTTACATTAGTGTTGTAGTCAAGCCCTGGAACACCGTAAAGGAACCAGTCGACTTTCTTTTTCAGCCATTTAGGTCCAATTATTTGTGCAGCGGAGGCAAATGAAGTGTCACGCAGATTAGCAAAAGTGTCACATTTAAGAAAATAATGTTTAATGTTTTCAATGCAGGTGATGATATGCATTATTTTGTAAAGGGGTCGTAATTTAAAGCACTATTACTTAATCTTAAACGAGTATGCAAAATGGAAGGCAATCGGTCTCCCAAGATAATAAAGTTATATAACTTGGATAAGTGAAACGTGAAGCAGCTTAACATTGGAGAAAGGCGCACTTCAGATGGAAGACTATTCCACAATTTAGTGCATAAAGTTTATGAAAAGCGATTGGGACGATTATAACTTAATAGCTAAGTCTGCCAGGGTTCTTCATAGTGTGTCAATTGAGAATAGACAAACAAACTTTGCTTATAAGAAGGTTTACGACTTACAAACTCACCTGCGCATGAGAGCAAAAACACGAGGGAATAACGTATTAAATTATTATGTATCACTTCAGTTATAGACAACTATTCTTTACTTATAAACTAAAAGTATGTATTAAAAAGTTGAAGTTATAATCGAAGCACACTTCTGTGGTTATTTTCAGCTTTTCAAAAGCTATTCAATTTTGCTCCATTGTATTTAGGACGTGTTAGATTTCACAGCGTCTCTGCTAATTAGCCAAATTCAATTGTTTATTTCTTCAGCTCCGTGGTCTTCTTGCTGATCACATGGACCGTCCAAGATGTACTCATCCCATGGCGTTTGGTCAATGCAAAAGTCTTCGGGACATATATAACTTGCGCTGTCACTGCTGCAAGACGACGGTCTCCATCCGGAAAGACAGCTTCTTTAATAGGTGCCAAATAAAAATGAAAAAAATTGTTGCGGTCACCGTACCCGGTTATATTTCCATGCATCCCTGCTTTGGCCGCCATGTTTTTATAACACTGCAAGTGCAACACAACTGAAATTCATGTGACTCTAGTAGGCCGTTGTTTGGTATGTATTTCTTTATTTCAAGTTCACGCATTCGGTATTGCGTGACAGAACTCAACTTACTCAATCAAATGTTAACTTTTATTCAATGTTTTAATCTTTGCTTTGATCTAAATTACTAAAACATTAGTCTTTAGGTAGATTCAATGTATTTTACAATGGAGCCGTAAACTACACCTGATCCCCATTTTGTTTATGAACGTGACAAGAACTAGCTCATCACCAGTTTACTGCAGACATGATAACTATTAGTGCCAAGAAATAACTGTTCTGGTTGCGAGCTCGTCAGTCTAGAGTGCGCACACTTTGTTTGAAAATGGCACTTATAAAGATGAATTTGATGTTTACTTAGAAGCATACGATCGTTAACTTTAGTCGCACGTGGTGGCTCCTAAAGGAGCCGTTGTTTGTAATCCCTCCCAACGACGACCAATTAATGCCTTTCGTAAACTTGGCCATCGAAGGTCTTTGGCAGTAGACGATGGTCCATCCAGAATGAAGCCATCTCTTCTTTGTACGAAACTAGCGTCTCTCTGCATGCCATCTCTATCATCTTTACACTGGTGGTCTTGTCTCTGCATACCTGCCTCGTGGTGTGACGAAAGCAGTCTTCATCTATCAGTGCCAGCTCTGCTACACCAACAAAGTCCCGCACAGTGTTCCGGGACACTCCTGCAATTCTAAAGGCATTTCGCATGCTGCACCGGTCCTGCTGAATAATCTTGAGGACACTCTCATAGCGCTGATTAATCAGCGAGAGATCATGCCTTGTTAGTTTTGTCGGGGTGAGCACAGTTTCTTGGCTGTCGGTATCTGGGGCTGGTTCTTGGGGCTCTTTCAGCAGGGAGATCTCTCTATCCTTTGCCTCAATCAATTTCTGGAGTTCTTCGGTTTTCCGTCTTTCCTCTATCAGCATGCTCTGGAAGGATCTCAACCTTCCCTGTTTTCTTTCGTTTGACGTTGTCAAGTCATCAATGTCTTTCTACATTCCCTCTACTCGTTGTTGGAGGGCAGGAATGCTGTTGGAAGCACCGCGCAGGTTGTCAATCTCTACAGTGAATTAGGCGTTTTGGTTTCTTGATAGGCTTTTGTGACTGACTTATAGCGAGTCATCAGTTGGGTGTACTTCTTCTTGTAATCAAGTTCTGGCTCTGGCTCACTGTCGCTCTCTGATGAATCAGCTGGCGGTTGCGGGGATGGAACTTTTTTTGCTGGCATCTTGAGTTTTTTGGGTAAAGGACATTGGCAGTCTCGCTTGTCTCCATTACAAACCGAGCAAACGTTCATGCAATGGAGTAGCGTGTGTCCCTTTCGAAGCAGACGGTACACTTGGTCACTCTGGAAGACATTTTCGCTTAGTTTACTTTTAGCAAGTGACCTATAGAACGTTTGCTTATTCTTTTATACTGCTAACTTACCTGTTTCGTCATTTATGAGCGAATCAGGTGTAAGATCGTTAAAGCAGAAAATCAATCAAGCGCAATTTGTTTCAATCCATTTGTTTAGTCGTTATGCTAATTTACCTGTTTCCTCTGCAGTTCATCATTCATAAGCGAATCAGGTGCAATGATGTTTTCAATCTTTTTGTTTAGTCATCGTGGCCAATCATGTGCACAATATTCCAATCCTATTGTTTATGTTGATATACCGGTATAAGTATTATATATCCTAAAATTAAATGTTTTGTCTCCACTACTTTTCATCAAGCGTTATACTGACCTCGTTACTATCATTTGTACGTTGGATGCGCTTTTTGCATATTTGTGTCAAATGGGAGTTTTATCCTCTCAACAAATATGTGAGTGCGGAGTGAATATGACGATCCAGAAGAAAGGAGCAGTTAAAGACGGACATGCCTGGAGGCGTTCCGATGCTGGTTGCAGGGAATGGCGTTCAATAAGAAATGGCAGTTTTTTTGAAGATTCCAATGTGACTTTAGTCCAGTGGCTTCTCGTGATCTATCTTTGGTCAGTCGATGAGTCCAATCGAAGGATTCAGGAAATGACAAGTATTTCAAACAAAACCGTGACAAAGATGTTAAGTGCTATTCCCTGTGTTTATTCGAACAAAATAGCAGTGAATTTGATCACAATTGGCGGACCAGGAAGAACAGTTGAGATAGATGAATGTACGTGGGAGGGCATGCAATGGGCTGTGGGTGTTTGGAGCTGTAGAACGAGAGAGTAAGCGAGTTATCGTTTGTCGAGTTCCGAATCGACGCAGACCAACTTTGTTTCCTATCATTCAGCGCCACATTCTGCCAGGAACAACTATCTACTCTGATGACTTCACACCCTACAGAACCCGTAATCAGCTTGGCTACATTCACCTTACCATTAACCACTCGGAGAACTTCGTAGACCCATTCACTGGCGTACACACCAACACCATCTTAGGTACATGGGGCTGCATTAAGTGACACCCGTTACGACCATCTTCCCAGCTACTTAGACGAGTTTATGTGGAAGAGACAGGAGAGACGACGAGACGACTTCACTGCCATCATAGAGGACATCGCTGCTGGCTACTAAATGCCAATCCAAACAAACGGCTCTTTTAAGAGCCACCAAATTCAATAAAGTAAATTGCCTATTTGCTTCTTGTGTTCATTAACTGAACTGGTATTTAACTGTAAGTGTTAGGGCCGATCTGCACTAGCGACATTTTGTTGACTTATTATTATTATTATTATTTTTGTTCTGTCCTGTAGAACTTTTGATCAGTTTCAGACCTTTGCCGCTAACAATGTGGGTCGGAGACGATGTGATCGAGCGATAAAGCAGGAGGCATGCGCATTATTAGAAAGATAAATGTTCGGTAGAGAGCTTTAGAGGGTTTAAGGCTACCGCACGTCATGAAGTACTCAATTTGCCTCAATCATGAACAACGTAATACATTCGATCTGCGCTGTCTGGAGAGATCTGATGCACATTTAAAAACGTAAGCGAAATACAATCTCAGGTTGAGTGTATACAAACACGTTTGGATATAAACGGGTATCCGATTATAATCAAAGGTTAGATTTCGTCAGACACGCTCAGATAAGAAAGTTCAAAGCTCTCAGACTAGGCGAGACGAGGAGTATCGATTTCGATGAGTCATTGTCAGAAATCTATTCCTAAACCGATGTTGAAAGTTTGGTCAGGTCTTGTTCAAGTTCAACCACACAGCTAAGGCATGTTTTACGACAGAATAACCAGTAGTTCTACTGGATATTATACATGTCTGCTAATATGGGGAAAACTGGGGGGGAAATCAACTTTGACGACAGAAACCCTCATTGAGCCAAGCGGAATATTTACATGATCCGGTAAGATTCTTACAAATCTTAGTTAAGCAGATGTTTTCAGTGTATACCAACTGAAATGCTGTACTCATTTTCTGGTTGAAGAAATAAACTAAAGGGGACCTATTTGAAGAAGTATATTGACTTACATTGTGTTGTTGATTTTTACCCAATTGTAGTTAAATAACTGGCATGATTTACATCGATAGAGTATTTCGTCTTACCTTATAACATATAAGCATAAATTATTGCGGAACTTGAGAACATAATTATTGAAAATTACTTGAAAATACAAGAGTGCTTGTAGTCAGAGCGTAGTAAATGGAGCGAATGTAATCGGGAACGAACAACCGAAACAAACACTAGCTGGAAACCCAGTACTGTATTAAATTTGTAAACTCGAATATCCAGAACGGTATTTCAGAAAGTCGTTTCAGGCTTCGTAAATGTTCCAGACAAGATATATATTCTTGTGGGCCTTCCTGACACGTATTTCCCCACTGTACTTTTAATAGCTTTGCTGTTTTCAGAAACTCGTCCTAACTATCGTCGTAAATTATCCGATCCCACCTATAATTTGATTCATGGGCTCGGATAATCTGCTAGAAATTACGTCTATATATATATATATATATTCTTTCAGGAAACTAATAACCAATCAAGATAATTCGTATAAAGTTGGACTAAAAGCTAGCTAGCACCGCCATAGACTGGAATGAAACTGGTGAAAGGTCATCCGCTCGCATAGTGAAAGCCTAATAGAAAACTTATTAATTTGCCAGGTCACGCAAAGTAACTGGAAGACGGAAGTCAGTCTCGCCTTGCATTCACACATTTTGTCGTTAGTTCACGTTCGTCGGGACAAATAGATTAAAAAAAACTAATTCAGCTTTCGAACAATGTTAAAGTTGATTTGAAAAAAACCCGGTCCGACGTAAAAGGGGAACTGAACTCTAAAATCAACCCAACATCAAAAGACATAATTAAGTTCTGCTATTTTATTGTTCTGTGTTGCGCGTCTTTGAAGAAAAAAAGAGTTTTCATGTTGGAATGTCCGCTGATAAATCTAGTTGTAGTTAGACGGAAAATACATAGAGTATAGTACCGTACCGGTCACCGTACTGCATTGATAACAATAGGACAACAACTAAGTTTATTATTTTATTATTATCATGATAATGGCTGCATCAGTTGTATTTTTCAACAGCAATTAAAAAGTAAATGTAAGTATGCTGTGTTTACATTTAACAGTAATGAACAGAAAGCATGTACTATTAATATTGTTGAGGATATTAACAATCTCCTTGATATCCTTTATGAAATTCTTTAAAAAAATGCTCATTTTGAAGAAACTTTATTTGAAATACAGTTTATCAAGTGCACATGCAAACTGACAAACACAGAAAGGCAAGCAATAGTGAGAAAACATAAATCTGTATCACATAAAGAATTAATTGCTAAACGTCGGAAGGAAAGTTCTGCTGCAATGGACCCAGCCAAGAAAATATCACACTTGGATAACAAAGCTAAAAAGTATCAGTTCATGAACCCTGAGAAAAAAAAAGAATTGCTTTCTAAAAACACTGATAAATACAGGTCAATGGATCTTGAGAAAAAGAAAGAACTGCTTTCTAAAAACACTGAAAAGTACCAGTCAATGGATCTTGAGAAAAAGAAAGAATTGCTTTCTAAAAACACTGAAAAATACAGATCAATGGATCTTGAGAAAAAGAAAGAACTGCTTTCTAAAAACACTGAACAATACAGATCAATGGATCTAGAGAAAAAACAGGTATTGCTTGCAAAACGAGGAGCGGCAACTGATAATAGAAGGAAGTCTGCTAAATCATCACATGATTTAGAATATTACATTACATTGTTCAATAAATCTATAAGGGAAGGCCCATACTACATTTGCTCAGTGTGTAATAGAATACTCTACAGAAAATCTGTAGTAGAGTTAAAAAGAAAAAATTATGGCACAAAACACCTTTTTACTAATACTAAATCATTTGATAATAAAGAGTACATTTGTCAAACCTGTCATTTGAAGATTAAAAAAAGTGTGGTTCCTTGCCAGGCTGTGTACAATAATCTTGGTGTCGATGAGGTTCCTTCTGAACTAGCCTTATTAGAAAAACTGGAGCAGATATTGATAGCTCAAAGGATAGTTTTTGAGAAAATAGTAGTAATGCCCAAAGGCCAACAAAGGAAGATCAAGGGTGCAATTTGTAATGTACCAGTTAGCTGTGAACAAGTATGTGATATTTTGCCACGTCCTTCTGAAAGTTCTGGAATCATAATGCTGAAGCTAAAACGAAAACTGGAGTTTAGAGGACATGTCTATTTTCAAGCAGTTCGCCCACAACTAATACTTAATGCTCTGAATTGGCTGAAATTAAACAATTCATTGTATAATAATATAACTGTTGATATGCAAAACATTGATAAACAACTTGAAACTCTTGATCCATATCAAGAACACCCAGTTTTAGACTCTTCTAGTGCTTGTGAAGATGACACAGCTCTTGATAGAAACTGTGAGCAAGAAAATATTCCTGAAAGAGATGATCCACTTGATGAACACAGAGCAGCAACTAGTGAAACCTGTTTACAGTCGGTAATTCCAGATTATCCTATACTTGTTGAGCAAGAAAATAACAACTCGTCATCAGCTGGAAATGAAATATATAATATTGCCCCAGGGGAAAACAAACATCCTGTCTCATTAATGACTGACAAACACTGTGAAGAATTAGCATTTCCAACCCTATTTCCAAAGGGCAGATTTGGATATAAAGCAGAGAGAGAGATAAAACTAACACCAGTTAACTATTTCAATGCCCGGTTATTGCATTACAGTGGTAGATTTGCTACAAATCCAGAGTACCTCTTTTTTGCACAGTTTATTATTGAACAAAAAAAAGTGTCAGACAGTATTAATATTGCTTTGAAAAAAGTTCATGGACAGTCATTTACAGCATCTCAGGTTAGATCAGAGTAAACATAACCAGACTACGAGCGAAAAACATGAAAAAGTAAGTAAAACATATTTTAGCAAACTCAACTTTATCTCCCTTGTCAACTTCATCTCCCTTGTCAACTTAATATAACCAAGCCAAATAATCCTACCGGTTCATTCAATAAAATTCGGCGACCTAAATTACACTAGTTAAGTTTATAAACAAAATGGCTGACACATAGAATTAGCCGTGTGTTTTTGCGTGTTGGGTTAGGCCTGGGCCCGAGGCAGAAACACGCGACCGTCTCAGAGCACCTCTGGGATTTAGGTCCTAACAGACTTCCTAACTCCTGAAGAAGGAGTCTGTTAATCAGAAATACACGCTTGGCAATTAATTCTAATGCAGCCTTAATGTTAAAGTATTTTTCACATATTTTTACTCTAAATTATTTTACTCTAAATATTTTAGATAAATAAAATAAAATGCAAAGGGGGGGGGGGGGGTAGAATGAACATCATTTAACCAATAATGATTACAGTTATATACTAGCTTAAGACATATTTTTATACTCAATATTCAAAGAAAATATTTATTTCCATAATATATTTTCCCCCTACATAATTTATTCACATATCATATTTTATCAAATCATATCCATGGCATAATCACGTTAATAAATTTTCATACCACTATTTATATATTTCATAATAACCCACTCTTCAAATTATCACTCAACATTTTTAGAATAAGTATGAATTGGTGGTGCTTGTTTACACAAGCACACTAACTCTGCTATGTCGACTACATTAAAGTTGTCACAGGGGCAACGATTGTTGCCAAAATCCTCCACGTGTCGTCGGATGCACGTTTCGCAAAAACAGTGGCCCTGACGGCAAGAGACCGCATTTCACAACACAAAGTGGCAAATAGGACACACGAAATTCTGGTCTAATTCTCCAACAAACATATCAGGATCACATCCAGCCATTTTAAGTCAGCGAGTACACTGCGTATATAGTTGAAATCGAAATCGTAATGAGCGAGCAAAATGAAGCTAGAAAATCCTAAAGCAGACCCCCGCGGCGACTTCCGTTTCACGTTCCCGCCACAAGCGTATGATCAGTAGAGCAATACATTCCTTTCTCTATTGTAACGGCTAACCAATCAAATCTTTACTAATGAAACACACAGCTTGACGTAACTTTGATCGCTTGATTTGAGATATCACATTGCAAATCCCCGGTTAACCGTCGTTGACCCAAATTAAACTCTCACCATACTACGACTATACCTCATATCCTATATTAATGATAGTAATGGAGAAATCACCACCACAATATGATCAAAATTGTCTCCGTATACATCGTACAAAGAAGGCAATGCTTCGTAAAAAAAAAAAGAGATTTACCGTGTTTAGGAAAACAGTCTTTTTAATATCGGAAACGATTGCATTAATTGATTGCTTTTAATGTTCACTCAAGTTTTGCAAACTGCTTCGAAACAGTCTTCCATTTCAAATAGGATTTCGAGCGAATCAAAAGACGAACTTCTCATTTTCACATCCACGGATATTGTAATAAGTATTGCACTACTGAGCAGACGCTTGTGGCGGGGAAGTGGAACGGTAGTCGTCCGGGTAGTCGCCGCGGTACTTATTACAATAAAAGACCAGAGAGTCCTACTGAAAGTACTTTCCGAAACAGGCGCGAAAACCAACTTACATGTTCAGTCACTGTTGGACAATTAACCTGAGGATAACTTGTAACTTCCTGTTAGTTTATTTTCGATAAAGTAGGAACGTGACATGTCAAATGAGAAAGAAAGTCTGTAACAAAATTCGTTGAATGTAGCGCAACAAATCCGTAGATTACCAGGAGAAATTAAACCTTTCCAAAGAAATCTAGCTCATCAATGTATGTTTTTAGCAATCATTACTGATAAAAGTGATTTAAAACAAAGCTTATAAAAGAATTCAGGCTTATGTCTTGTACGCTAATATAGTTATAAAAACAATAGGCTTTTCGTTCGTGGCTTCCTGCACCGTTCCCACCTTAAAATCTTAATTGCCCCTCGTCACGGTCCCTGTCACGAATCATGTCAAATAACTAAGCCCTGTCAGCTTGAGCCAATCAAAATTCGCCAGAACGTCAAAGGTAGACACACTGAATGGTGTTTGCACTATTGAATTTAAGTACTGACATCAACGACACACAGCTCGCTTTGGCCTTACCGGATACCTTCAGGGTGCGTTTTCAGTCTAAATTATGTAGCGCCTCGAGGAAACATCGTAGATAAATCATCCATGTATCATTTTAAAGCTTATAAAATTGGCTACAAGAATAAATAAAACGTTTTGAATTCTTTGAAAATCTCGAATTTTCCGCGATCCCGTTTCTCCGATCTAGTGAGATGGCTTTCAGAAGCTCCGACTCCGACTTAGCTGCTTTGTCGCATTTCAGAGGAATCGTATTACAAAACGGTGTCGGGGAATTTCAAAATTCGATTTAGTTCAAAAGTTGTCATGCTCTTCGTGAAAAGGCGAAAATAATAGTCCGAGTAGATATGCGAGAAACGCCGTCAAGAGCTCTCTTTTTAGAATTTCCCAATTCGCCGACACCCTTTTGCAGCTGCGATATCAATTGACATTTTGTGAAAATTTCACACAAATCGAATAAATTCCTCTTGAGTGGTATCTTTTTTTAAACTCTATTTTGATTGAAAATCGAAAACGTAGAAAATAGCACTTCAAAATATCGTGCGTGAATCAGTAAAACCTTTATTATTAGCATTCCCATATACATAAATGGTATTGCCTAAAACATAAACAACATAACTAAAAGAAGCTAAACTAACTTTGAGAACAATTTCTAATATTACAATGATTTCTTAGTTCAAAGGCTTCAAAAATATAGTGAGCCAATTTCTTACATACATGTTATTAAAGAGAAATAAAGTTTTGTCTTTGATATTTAAGTTTGTAAAATGTTTGGATTTATTACAAATGTCGTCGAAGAATACTTTTCTAATGTTATTATATAAGCTGCAATGAAATGTGAAATGTATTTCGTTTTCTACTTCATTTGTGACACACATTTCACATATCCTTGAAGCTTCGGGTATTTTGGAACAAGAGTGTCTGCCTGTTTCTATCCTTAAATTATGATTTCCCGATCTAAGTTTTGCAGTCATTCTTCGGTGATCTGAATTTTTTATCAGCTCTATGTATGGAGAAGCCTTTGTATCATGTTTGAACATTGAATAAAATACTAGTTTTCTATTTGAATTTATGAGATGTAATTGATGTAACTGTGATTGATTATCTATATTTTGTTTCATAGCGGATAACCATTTGTTTGATTTATTTATGTCAATATCCTGTATGTTTTTTTTATTACCTGACTCATTTATCGAAGATATGAAACTATTTTTGTTGGAGGATGCCAAGTCTTTCGAAATCTCAATACATTGTTTTGCAATACTATTTTCTGGGAGCTGTTCGAGGTGTATCCAGAATTTTAACATGTTTCGATAAATTAGAGATTTTAAGGAAAGCCTTCCAGACTCGTTACGGGAGGCAACGTTTGGTGCTCTTCTATTTATCCCAAGGTAGTGTTTATAAAATTGGGTATGTATTCTTTCAACAGGATCTATTTCCCATTTATTGAAATTGATTTTGTCATAAGCCCCCCAAACTTCTGAATTGTACAATAATATAGGACTGAATAGTGTGTCAAATCAGGTAATTTGTTACATATGTTGATAGGGAGTTTACGGAAATCGAGAAATTTTTTCATTGCGAAAATTTTAATTCGGCAGCCCTCTCACTTTCTCTATTAATAAATTTCAGCTCGGCTCCAAGCCTGGCTGCCTTTGTAAACATTGCCGCCTTTTTGGGGAGAGAGGAGCCGGAGTTTTAAGATTTACAGGAATTCTTACTTCGGCCAGAACGCTTCGAGTAGATAGAGCTACGGCCTTCCACTTCTTAACGGAGTTCGCAAATTCTAGTGTTCAGCGTTCTAAATATTTGCCTGTAGTCGCTATACCACTCTTCGTACCGCTCTACTGCTTTGGAAACCTCCTTATCAGAGTCTAAGGTTTCGCCTAGCGTTTTGTGAGCGCTGGTTAGATCATCCATGCATGACTCCAATTTCTTTCGTTTTTGCTGAAAGAGCGCTATATCGGATGTGTCTGCTAGTGCGGAATCGACTTTATTTCCTTTCTCCACGCTCTTACTGCCCTAACAAGTTCTTGCTCTAATAGCTGGCGCTTGTATTCGTTTCCCTTAACCGTTAGCACTTTTGGACGGGAACCCAATCGAATGCCTTCTCCCTCCTCCGTTAGTTCCACTGCGGCACTCCCCTGATCAGCCGATACGTCGCGTGTGTCAGACAAAACCTTGACTGAGTTTATTTCGGGACTTTCAGGGTGGGCTATTTTATCCATATCGATATGGATAAATGTTCAAACGATTTTCAAGCTCTCTGTTCGTTTTATTCCTTGAAATCAAAGTCCTTCACCTCGAGTTTTTACTGTAATTGATTTGAAAGCGGTAGAGCTTACTGAGCTGTCGTCGAAACCAATAACACACCAAGACGCGGCGCTGAAGGTATGTCTAAACTTTATTCGCTCATAATAGCACGTAAAAACTGCAAATAATCATTACAGATACACTGGTTGGTATACTAGAATATAAATACAACTCGATAGATGAACTGAACTAAGGATATCATCATAGAGTCAAAACTAAACTTGCATAAACAGCAGACATGGAAATCAACAGCAGAGATCATAATCGTGAAGGCTAATAAGTAGAATTTAGACAATAAAAACTAAAACGATGGATAGCTCTACACTTTATTCATTGAGAGGATATCATTTTCTTACCTCTTTCCCCGCTAACGCGTCGTAAACGGCGATGTAGAATACAATATTGTACCAGAATTGAAAAGACTCTGAAAACACTCGACGTATGAATTACGAAATTCGAGCATGCGGTCTGGTGCGAACCGCGTTACGCTGACGTCACGTTGACGTCACGACAAGATATCACGCAATCATAAAACTATTGAAATAGGAATCCGTTACATTTATACTTAATAATAATAATTGACGTATTTTTCTAACTCGGTAGCTGTTTTAAATGATCTATAAGTTCTATGTTTGTTGCCATGGGATTTCAATTGATACTGTTAGTCACTTAAATATCTTAAGTGTACTTACCAGAAAATAAACCAAAGTCAAGGGTCTTCTTTGCTTCCTTTATTATGCACTCATGTACCATGAGTTGCTTAGTCGTATTACTTCCATACGAGTGCATAAATGAACAGCATTCATCTGGGGAATCCCCTACATTCTTGTTCAGTCTGAACTAGAAAGAAAAACAGCAAGATCGAGTGATGATCAGTACCACATTTTACGGCAAACAGCAAACGTCAGAGATTTTCCCGCATATGCTGTCTCAACACGGAGACAACAGACAGCGTACAGCCTTTTGTAGTTTTCTTTTGCCATTATTGGGGAGGTAGGAGGGGGCAAGCAGGCTACTTGCAGCCAATCAGATGATGAGTTTGCCAATAAACAGCAGCTGGGTCGTATATGCTAACATAGTATTACTTACCCATTGGTCTATCTCTTTAGCGTACAATACTCCATGTATGAATGAAAGTGCCAGATAAAGAGTACTGAGTTGCATGTCTCCATTTACGGAAATGCAGACGGCATTTTAGAGGCAATTTCCATCACCTGGACAGCATATTGGCTCGTAACCCTTCTTCACCAGCTCCACCTCTTGAAGACAACTTCTGTATTTGTATTAGTTAAACAACCTACAAAATTGTTAAAACTATTGGGCATTCATTACGTGTCTACAAGGGGGGCATTTTTATGACCGCCTCCAGAATAAAGCTTTCTTTCAATCTGCATGTCCTAATGACTGATTTTTAAGGGGGTTTTGGGGTTTTGGACAGCATATTGGCTCGTAACCCTTCTTCACCAGCTCCACCTCTTGAAGACAACTTCTGTATTTGTATTAGTTAAACAACCTACAAAATTGTTAAAACTATTGGGCATTCATTACGTGTCTACAAGGGGGGCATTTTTATGACCGCCTCCAGAATAAAGCTTTCTTTCAATCTGCATGTCCTAATGACTGATTTTTAAGGGGGTTTTGGGTTCCAGTTCTGTCTTTTAATTTTACGTTATCGGAAGTGAATTCCTTTTAGCATTTCGTAACTTAATTAAGTGCATCTAGCCGTTCTACTATTTCAAATGTAGGTCTTTTTTTGACACATATAAATACATGTACACCCCTCAGCCCATCTTCAATAAATTTTAAGATCCCCCTTCTAAAATGTCCAAAACAATTAAACCAGATATACAATTGAACCACAACATACATACTAATGAATGCAGCCTTTGCTAGGACGGCTTTGAATTGCCTGGGCTATTGGCCACCTTACGCATGTATCGCTGGCAAAAAGAGAGTTGTATGCAGGTACTTAAATTAAATATACAGTAGTATATATACAATAGTGCTGACAACTGACTCACACGGCCTAAAATTTAACTGTCGACTGACAAATATTAAAGGTATTTTAAACTGTTAACTGATAATTGAAAATTTACTGTTAGCTGATAAATTGGAGATCCATCTTTACAATTAAACACAATAATGCGAATTCTCGAAGATTACCCTTAAAATGGTGTTCAGAATTTGTTGGCGGTTGACTGACATAATTTTGTATATCCTTAATTCGAAGCCGCTAGGTACTCTAAGCTTCGATAAACATAAACTGTTACTCAGTAGCTGAAAGGAAGTATATAATCGTCACTTACTATCAACAAGACACTCTTCGCAAGATGTCTGCTTCTGAGGACGGCTTAGATTTCTTGCTCCCTGAATGCTTGAGGTTGAACAAGAGGCGTTTTTCTGGCTTTTTGGGCTGGGAACCGGATTTGTTTGCTAAATGGGCCCAGGGAGTCTGCAATAGACTCTGCACTCGTACTTGCTTCAGTGACATCTTCCACGGTTTCTGTAGCTGTTTTGCGATTGAGAATTGGCTTGTCGTTTAATCTCAAGAGTGCGCTTTCGAACTCTGCCACCAGACAATCTATGTCGGCTTTACTCGTGCATAAGTTGAAAGGGGCATCTAACTTGAATGGATTGAAGAGATTGCCATTTAGAATCGCATATTTTAGTTTGGGATCTGCGTCTGTTTGAATTTGGAAGGCTTTGCAAATAACTGTTTTCACGCAGTGAAATTGTTTTGAAATTACATATTCCTTGGAAACAATTTTTCAATTGTTAGTATTCTTGCATTTGGCTGAGAAAATACGTTTTCACTTTTCACCACATATTTTTGTTTTTGTTTTTCATATGCAGCAGAGTACATTTAGCACAGTGTGTGATTGCATCTCATGTTACCTAAAGCGTGTAGAGACGTACATGTACAATAAATATTGTGAGTGCGGATATCTGTCAGGACCACCTCCTACATGTATGTGTCTGTTGTCAGTTAATCGAGGAGAAGGAACTAATAATTATAAAATGACAATATCAAGTGTCTGCAAATGAACTGTAAATGTGATTGTTCTCCTGATGCCTATTTTGATAACCTTCAAGCCACTCTTTCCGTGTTGGCTTTGCCATTTCAAATAATTGGAATTACAGAGACTAGAGATCGTATTACCTTAGGATTTAAAATCAACAATAATTTGGAAGGTTATGATTTGCTCACCCAACCAACTAATTCAGCAGCAGGGGGTGTAGCCATTTATGCTAGTAAATCACTGGATGTCAGTAAAAGACCTGACCTTAGTATAACCGACGATGATTGTGATACCATTTGGGTTGAAATTAATAACAAAAAAGCCAAGTATACTTTACGTTGTTGTGCTTACACTACTAGTGCAATACCTGAAATATGGGAAACCTATGAAATTGCTATGAAATGTTTTTCATAGGTCTATGAAATTATATATGAAAATATATTTCATAGGCTACATAATACTATGAAATGTTCCATTTTGAATTAGCTGTTTATGTAACCACACCAGTATTTTGTTTTACATTTCATTGAACATGAGAACTCTCCACAATCAAGACTCAGAATATTCACATTAGTTTTAGCGCTATAAAAACACATTTTTACATAAGACAAGAAAGAAATTTGTGCAAAGCAGGCTTTGCAAATAACTGTTTTCACCCAGTGAAATTGTTTTGAAATTACATATTCCTTGCAAAAAAAAATTTAAATTGTTAATATTCCTGCATTTGGCTGGGAAAATACGTTTTCACTTTTCACCACATATATTTTTTGTTGTTTTTCATATCCAGCAGAGTACATTTAGCACAGTGTGTGATTGCATCTCATGTTACCTAAAGCGTGTAGAGACGTACATGTACAATGCATATTGTGAGTGCGGATATCTGTCAGGACCACCTCCCACATGTATGTGTCTGTTGTCAGTTAATTGAGGAGAAGGAACTAATAATTATAAAATAACAATATTAAGTGTCTGTAAATGAACCATTATTAATAACAAAAGAGTATGTCTGTCAAGGAACTATATTTATTGCAATAGTGTGTGCCAGCAACTGGGTCGTATATGACGAGACTACTTTGGCTTAGAGAGGGCAGTAGAACCTCTGGCACTCAGGGTATAGCTGTATTACAGGGCTTTCAAAATAGCCTGGCTCCTTTCAGAGCCATGTCAGCTAAACTTAGTGGTAATTAATAAATCGGCAGCTATTTTTATCCATATTTGACATTTTGAAACGTTGGGGGTAGAACTGTGACCAACTAATTTCACGGGACCTGGCTACAGTACGGGCGTTAATTGAAACCCGATATTGTGCTTCTTGAAATTGGCACGAATGATCTATGCCAGTGAGGGAACTGCCCAGTAACCGGCGGGTGTAAAGTACAGGTCAGGTCACAGGTCAGGTTACTTCTTGTTAAGCTGTGAACCCTAGCTCTAGGTGAATGAGAACTGGTCGCTATAAGAAAAACTAACTGCTACATGTAGATTAAGAAATACTGCTGTAGCATGTTTTGGAATACAATATACCTTATTATCAGATGCCTGAATTGAAGAGCAATTTATATTTAACTCACTGTGCTGTAAGATTATCCTCCACAAACTCCCCTGGTACTTGTTCAGTAACACATTTTTCATCTGGAAACAGCTCCCATGCTGGATCATTACTCAAATAGGTTAAGTCAATTTCTTCACAAAGGGTGGAGTGAGATGGAGACACATTTTGTATGGTGTCTGTAGTACTATTCAAAACCTTCCCAAATCCTATAAACTGTACAGTTTGATCATGGATTGCACTCAGTGGGCACAATACTTAAAGTGTATTTGTCTGCTTCGTGCGCATGTTGACTTGGCACCAACTGTGGTCCATATGGGAAGCATAGCTGGAATTTCTCTGGATCACTTGATTGAGCACCAAACCAATCATACACTGCCATCATTAAAGGAGCTCATTCAACCAAGATGCATTGCGAGTCACTGTTATTGTTTTCATATGGGAAACTACTTGAAATCGGACAGCTGCCAATCAGAAAATGTGATATCGGGCTGTTTATAAATAGAGTTTACGGGTTCAACTGAATGGCCGAGATCGGTTGCCTTTATACTTGAAGAAATACAATAGAATGAGCGGAATTACTACGGATTCCTCGACGTGATGCTAGCAATAGATCTCATGCTCGATCAAGCGAACCAACTTTTAGACCAAGTTCCGATTCCAGCAATACAGATCGTGTGGCAAGGAAATCGACTTTGTAATATTTCTGATTTACTGTTTAGAGTTCTTTGCTTGTGCATGCAAGAACACGTGTAGTCGAAAGAAAGGAGCTAGAATGGAAGGTTGTCCCTGCCAAAATGCTGGTTTGAAATGCTGAAGTACTGTTTGCCACATTCTATTTGTAAAACTATTTGTGTTCAACGTCCATGCGTTCTCCACACTCAGGCACATTTGACTCGCCAATATGCAAATTTGAAATCAAATTTGAAGCATCGAATCCGTATAATGTTATTGTTTGTTAGCCTGAATTTCAGCCAGTTTGTGTCATTTTAAAAGCCCCTTGACTTCGGTTAATCGTCATTGGATATGCTGGGTAAGAAAAAATCAATCAGTTTTCTGAGCACCCAGCGGCACTTGAATAGTTCATTCATTAGCAAAGAAACATTTATGAAATAGGTTTCTACTTTACAGCCGCTCATGCAGATATCAGCACCACATTTCACTTTCACTTACTTTAATTGTCTCAGCATTGTCCATGTACATTGAGCGAAAACCAAGACTATAAGACTGAGAAACTGGGAGATTTGGATGTACCGGGCCGCGCGTGTACCGCGTACACGAGTCTTCAGTTAAAGCAATTTGCTTTAAATGTTGTACGTGTCCGATGTCGATGAAGATTGGCAAAAGGCTCAGCTCTTCTGACCTTTAAATTTCATGCCATTTAGGTCAAGCGGTCGGAACAAGCTAATGTGGAAAGGCCCTTGTTTGGATAAACTGTAGGATTTACGATCAAGCAGTCGGCTAACTCCAGTACAGGCTCTAGTAATGATTTCACTGACCAAAGGTGAAAATTCGGAAATATATGACTGAAAACAAAATCTAATAAATACGGAACATCTTCCCCTATAAAAAATCCACTGGTATGTCTCTGTGAGACCGATGGAATAGGATTTGTTTCAAGAGGCTCTCCAGAGCCATTATCACCCTGATTTTGCCTCCTGGCTCTGTACGTCTTTTGGAATTTTGCTATGATACATAGCAAACAGCTCACATTTTTCATTCCCAGTACAAAGTCTGTCATCGAATATTGAGTACAGCTCACTACAATCCTTGATTGACTAGCAGTATACTATTGTTTTTTTTCCGAGTTTGCTCCAATTTCTCCGTTAACTCTGTTAGCAGCCCTGCAAATGAGTCGTCCATTTCCTTTCCTGCATTACTCGCTTTGATAGTAATGTTGGGCTTGTCTGGGGAAGGTTTTATTATCCGTGAGTTATTCATATGCAGCAATTTTAGAACTGTTTCCTTATTGCCACACTTGCTGTTGCTGTCAAGCAAAGGAAAGGAGATTTGGTAAAGACCCTCAAATGCCCCACCTTCCTATATGCCCCTCTAAAGGCCACACCTTCCTATATGCCCCTCTAAAGGCCACACCACTTGCATTTTCCATCCCCCTGAAATTTAGAATGCGAGGTAATGAAGTATCCACAGGAAAAACACAAGTGGATGCCCAATTGTTATGTATTCTATCCAGACGCATATCTGTCCTGGCTTAACAGTCGTTCTATTATAATCCCTTTTACACTCAAGTCCAACGCCCTCTGCTGTACACAAAATTGTGAGATGGCCTTACAAGCCAAAAACATCAGGATACGCTCCTGCTATCATACCGTAAACCTCCGAAAATATTGAAACATGGCACATTGAAACTCGCCATCTTGTTTTATTGGATTACCGCTGTACAATGCTGTACTGACTGCAGTAGCTAAATGACTTATTTCTTGAGACAGCTGACCTGGCATGCGTAGAAGATACAGGAAGCCGTTACCGGGTCTCCAAAGCCAGATGTTTATATTTGATATGTTACTAAAAGGCTAGAAATTTCTAAAAGCCAGTCATATTTTCAACAGTGCTACAAAATAATGTATATTCACATGTTAATATGTCACTTTTTAGAAAGAAATATACACTGGTATTTTGTCAATAATGTATACATATATCTATGAAATATATTTCATGTAACAAGTACATGCATTTGGTTCTTCTGTGTGATCTAGAACCTCAGATGGAATTAAACAATCCAGAAGACTCTTTACTTCATTAGAAGGCAGTTTTCTATTTTCTGCTACCATTAGAACTTTAGGGACAAGTTCCGAAAGGTTTGCAGCAATACCAGTGGCAGCATTTTTATCTGCCAGTAGCCTTTCATATTCCTTTTGCACCTAAAATAAGAAAAATAATGTTTTTAAATTTCCCCCATAAACATGTTTTAAATGGGTAGAATACATCCACCAGAAGGATGCACTGCACTAAAAAACTTAACAGAGAGCAGGATCTGGTGTCTAATGAAGTAACACCTGCTAATGAAACAGCATGCAGCATAAATGTTCTAAAAAAGCACTTGTTGACAACAAATCCATTGTGGTGTAAGGGATAATGACGGTTAGGTTCTCTGTTTGAGTCTTTGTGGAGCCAATATTTTTTTATATAGTTGAGGGAAGCGTACTTGTTCACCAAAATTTCTAAGTGCCACTTTAGTTTGTACGCTACAAATTCGGGTATATAACATTGAGAAAATAGTATAGTGCATTGCAGTGCATTTCGTGATTGTGACCTGACAGATGGAATCTAGCCGTGACCAGACTTGTCATAGTTTTCCTACATCAGGAACCTTGGTTCTTGGTTTGATAATAATAATAATAATAATAATTATGACAATGGCATTACATTAAATAAGCCTTTTTTCATAATAATTATTCATACTACATGTATTAGAAAATACCTCGCATGAGAAACTACACATCGCCCAGAATGCCGCGACATACATCCGGGACATTTTTACGGGCAAGAGCGCTAAGTTCAAAAGCTATGCAACGAGTCTTAACGCAAACAATAGGGTAAATGGCCTAGAACTCTTGAAGGGGGCTACGGATTCGCTTATTTTTCGGAAAAGAAAAGTTGGTAGTAGGACAAAATCCACGGGTTTTTGTAGAAGAGATGTCAATTAAGAATTTGCGACTAAGAATAAATTCTTAGAGTGAATAAAAGCTTTATCGGTTTTGACTTAAACATCGGTTATTTTTAATGTTTTTTGAGTGGACCATGGACTTTGAGGTCGATTTTCTCAACAAAGAATGACGTTATTACACCAAAATCCACGGGAAAAGTTAGTTTGGTATCTTGGGAACTAGTAGCCGTTTTTTCGTTGAAATCTGACGGCTGTTAGTTCTATCGTAATCAACATTTCTAGAACACATTTTGCAAACAGAAATTCGCTTGCTAAATTTGAATTTTAAATATTCCCGCGAGACCTCTGTTAACTCTAAGCTCCTCCTCCATGAACAATAGCACACATACACCTAATTAAGCATTGAAATTGAGCTTGCAGACACAATGCAAGAAGGGAAGCGGGAAGCATTAGAAGTTTGGTCGTAAACAATTTGGAAACAAAAGCATTACCAAACAAAGGGGCGGAAACCCTTAGAACTTAGTGTGTCCCACGAGTTGTATCGCACGAGCCTTTGTAAGTCTTGAAACTATATGATTCAAAAGAACGTAGGAAAATCCAAGCGCATCAAAATCAAATACAGAAACCGATTTTTAAGGTCTTTAGCTGTAAAACAAGACGTTTCTGGTGTTTCTGTCTGCCCTAGAAGTCACACTCTAAAAAAAAGAAAAAGCCGTCTTCACTCCGCGGTAGCCAGTCGGTAGCGGCACTGTTTGGAGTTAAAACCAAAACGTTCAGTAAAGTGAACATGACAAACTCGGAGAACAGCGTGAAAAGCGATAGCGCATCAAAATCAAATGAAGAAACGGACTTTTTTTAATCTTCATCTTTGAAATGAGACGTTTCTGGTGTTTCTGTCTGCGCTAGAAGTCAAACTCCTAAAAATGTAACGTCCTCTCGTCTTCACTCCGAACCGGCTAAGTGTGAAGCCAGAGCGGCAAAACGTTTGTAGGTAAACATGACAAACTCGGAGAACAGCGTGAAAAGCGATAGCGCATCAAAATCAAATGAAGAAACGGACTTTTTTTAATCTTCAACTTTGAAATGAGACGTTCCTGGTGTTTCTGTCTGTGCCAGTAGTGAAACTCCTAAAAATGAAACCTCCCGTCTTCACTCCGAACCGGCTAAGAGCGGAACTGTAGAATTCAAGCTAACTCGGTAATTAAAAGTGAACACGACAACCTCGATCAGAGAAGAACGTGAAAGGCGATAGCGGATTAAAACCAAATAATCTTTATCTTTAAAATAAGACGTTTCTCGTGTTTTTGTCTGCCATAGAAGCCAAACTCTTCACTCCGAACTGGCTAAGAGCCGCACTTGTTTGAGTTCAAACTAACACGGTAACTTCTTGGCCAAGCGTCCAGAACGATTTTCTAGTGGGGACTTCATATAACGGGTATGTGCTTCTCAAGGTTTGTGGCACAGAAGTTTCATCTATCGATATAACAAGATTAGGATAATTACTAATTGAGGTTAGGGATATTGACATCTCCTTAACGAGCGTAGGGATTTCATTAGTCTCACACCGGAGAGTGAACGACAGTGATTGACATGTGCTTGATGTGATGTGGGAGTATGGTATTCCCACACCGATTAGTTAGTAGCCAATCATAGTCGTGTTATTGAATAATAATTAGTATTACTCATAATTATGCAGATCTCAGTTAAACAACACAGCCGTAAATACATGTCGCCGAAAACAATAGCATTCTGGGCGATGAGAAACACTAGTTCATGCCTTTATTATGAGTTGCGTCTATTACTGCAATGAACTGCTCTACGGAGTACCTACATGTACAAATGTATGTCCAAAATGCAGCTGCTTATAGACTTGTCTGCTGTGGTCTTAAATTTTGCAGCATCACTCCATTATTATTAACTGGCTGCTGGTGAAATTTTGAATTGAATTTAAGATAATTTTAATGACATATCTTAATAGAGAAAAGAATAAATTTAATTTAGCACGGAGCCTCGTATTGAAACCTTTGTGCGTGACAAGTAAAGCATATCGCGGAAGTGAGCTATTGTTTTAAGGCACATTTGAAAATATTTATTGTAATTTGTGCAATAAAAGTACATGAAAATATTATTGTTATTTTCTCATTTTAGTACTGTTTAACAACTTAGTGTTTCAGTGATTATCCTTTTGGCTTGACAGCAGGGTACCACCTTTGTTCTGGCCGATTGTCAGCAAGCATTTGACTCGCACAATCTGCTGATGAGCACTGTTAGGTGCATCAGCTTGACCAAAACTACTGACAGTGATCCCACATCTCTTCATGATATGGTAGCAATTTGCAACTGAAGGTTTCTCTTTTTCAATCACGTTTACTATTTTAAAGTCAAGGCTTAATTGATTTTAGATTGAAGTTGTTTATAGTTTTTGTATAGTACTCTTAACACTGTCAGATCACCCATCACAAAACTTCTCTCTTTGCAATACTGTATACACATTGTACATACATACCTGTTGTTGATTGGCCCCCATTTAAATAATGCCTCCTGAAACGATATGTCAGTGACATTTTCTTTGACACAAGTGACATATTCGGTTCTCTCTTCCTGCTATCTTTTTCCATCCACAGAGTATGTGCTTCGCTGGAGACTTCATCCTCTCCTGCTGGGGAGGCTCCCAGCAAACTATCCCCCTTTGTACACATTTGGCTACTTTGCGAAGCCTTTCTATTCCATATACATGTATGTTCTTTCGGTCACTCCTTTCATTCCTTAACTCATTTTTCACCTTGTCCCCAATTTGTCTGTACCAAGTTTCTAAAACATACAGAATTCACTGTGATTATCTACTTTGGGGTGGAAACAATGTAAAAAATACTGTTTATCATGAAAATGTACCTAACATGTTTGAAAGGAGAAAGGTGACAGCTCTCCAGAGGATCCAGTGCATTGTTTTCAAGCTGGTACTCGAAACTAAATAAAGGCAATACTCAAGGGTACGGTATAGGCATTAGGTAGGACCTAGTTGTTCAAACCAAGGGCAGGATAACGCTAAATCTGTAATTGTAATCTATACAGCTAAACCTTGTTCAGCAATTCAACCCAGGGGTAGCACTTACCCTTAGTTTGAACAACCGGGCTCAGATGATCGGGATAATGAATCTGTCTATACATGAAATGTTCTGGTACGTTCATTTGTACTAAACACATCTAGATGCAAATGGTCAGACGGAAACAAAGAAGTTGATTGGTTGATTTTGACAAATGTCAGATGGCAGTGAAAATGGATTTATAATTTGGGGATGTAAGGAATAATACATAATGCCTTCCCTCTCCTCATTTCCCCTCCGTTCCCCCTCTCCCTGCCCTTGCCACTAAAGCTGACATCATTTTAGAAGGTTAACTTAATAAGTTTGAAAAGATATTCATGAACTTACATCGTCCATGCAGGTGATCTGATGGTGTAGTTTCGTAAATAAATTCACCAGACTTGTGCCAGTAATAATGATTTGGCCTCATACTTGTTCATTCATTATTTGTTGGTTGTAAGTCTCGGTGAAAAGCAATAAACTGGATAAGGGCAGAATCTTCATCTTTGGACCATGGCATTCTGTTCTCTTTAGGAGAGAAGGTAAATTGTTTTGGCGAAGACTGTATTCCTTTTGCTCTTGTGACAAGGCGTTGAGCAGCCTGATATGAAAGAAACCATGTATTAAAAAATAAATCATACTCATTTGTACACTTTCTATTCATGAATTTGAAAGACGGTTTTAGAACTTACTTGTTTACTATAAAATGACAGCCTTGAACTTGCTTTCACCTTTGGTATAGAGCTTGACGTTGTATTTTTCTTCGGAGGCTTGTTTGGAGTATTTGCAGATGTAACATACTCTCTCTTGTTGTCGCCTTTCGATTCGCAATCTTCTTTCTGATCCTTTTATTTTAAATAAATGTGGGATTAGCCAAATAATATTTCATGAATGTGTAAAACAACGAGCTATGATGATGAGACGGCAATAAAGTTTCAATTTCCAACCTGAAATACATTTTGTGACTATTTATGAGAAAACTGTCAGCAGTATAAACGAACAATACATAACTCAATTTTTATTCATCAACGAGGTCAGACTCAACTATATTTGCATGTGCGGTACCTGTAAATATATCGGGCATGTTTTCACAAAAGGGGGTATTAGGTTCTAAGGCTCCTTTTGTGAAAACATGCCTGATTTTGTGTGCCTTTAGCTTTAAAAGCTAGTAACTCGTGTTTTTGCCATTTTCTTGAAAGGGCAAATGACAGTTTAAGGCTTTTCTGGCCTTTCTATCCCATAATTTACTTATGTGAGATCTATCACATAATTTCTTTATTTGAGAGCTAGAGGTTAGGTTAGAAAAAACGCCATTTTCTGGTATTTCTTCTCAAAATACGGCAAAATTCCATGGAATAAACCTAATCTACAGGAAAAGAGCGTTGTATTGCCGTGTAGTGCATCGAAATCCATTAAAAGCACGAGAAATGGTGCCATTTTGAAATTTAAGTTACACAAGTAAATTAATGTGTACCTGTTGGCTTTAAAAGCCAGAAACTCACTTTTCAACGTTTTCATAAAAAAAATGCAGACCTACTGGGAAATGTACGACTTCCACTAAGCAAATCGTTGCGCCCTACGCCAGGCAAAGTTGGTTTTTCGCGAAAATTTGTCCTCCCAACCCCTCACCCCCACATAAAATACCTAGAGATCAATTATGCACGCCACTTTCAGAGCGGACATTTAGTTATCCGAGCCTGCGATTAGAATTAACAGCGTAGCAACACCACTTAGCAACCGCGGCAACGCCTTTCTTTACAGCTTAGCTTATTGAACCTATTGTGTTTGAACCAATTAAAAACGGCTTGCTGAAAGGTTTCAGGTGACGAAAGAATGATTGAAGCAACGGGGGAAGATGGCGCTTGGAAGGAACAGCGAAAAGATTGCCAAATTCTGATAAATACTTGCGAAATGCGGTCTTAAAATAGGTCAATTCAAGAACTTTGATTATTCCTTCGTCGAACTGTGGGCTTTGGATAATTCTGAATTGCTCCTTAATCGGAGCTTTCCCCTGAAAATGGAAGCGTATTTCAAGAAGCTGTGGGAATACTCGTGAGTCTACTCCCATGGTAAGTTTATCTCTTGAATGCTTTTCGCCGCGCAGAGACCCGCTCCAATTTATACAATACTTTTCTTTATCGACGCCATAGAGGCGGCTGTATTTCATGCTACAGTGTCTGTAGGCTTGTAGCCTGTAACATTTTCTTGACATTGCCTGGTTCTTTAGACTCGTCTCTGAGGTCTCAATGTACTGTAGTTTAGCAATTAATGAGTTGAAACTTGAATAGAGTTTTTATTTGGGGTTAATTTACATGTAAATATTTGACTCGATTCATCAAATCCTGGCCGAGTTAATTGTGCCAGAAATTTTATATGTACAGGATCTCCTAATATCGTATAGAAATTGATACAAATAATTAAATAATGATTATAAGCTAAATGTAATACAACAAAGTACAATACGAGTGAAATAATTAAATCAAACAGCCTTTCTCTTGAGATTTCGTGCTTTCTTCTCCGGAATAATTTGCCTGACTTTTGGGGAGACAATTATATAATGTTCTTCAACCATTTTCTTTAGGCGCAGTGATGCTGGTTGTACTGATGAATGCTGCCGGCTGAGGTAGTTGAATTCATGATGAATTGATTCACCTCCCTGCTCTCCAAAGAAGCCCAGAGGAAACTTCCACATTCTTATGAACTCCACCACATGCTCTTCAAGCATATGAAATTTCAGGGGGAATGTCTCTGATGGGAAATGTGTGCGGAAGAAGTCTGTAAAATCTTGTATGTTGTTCTCTGTATAGAAAAAGGAAACACAAAATTTAAAAAAATTACAGAAAACTTTATGAAAACATAGTTAACAATGATTACCCAAAATCGTTATTTCGTTGTCATCCATTGGGGTGCTACTGTTGTATTTAAAGTGGCACATGCTGAACAGAGTAAACAGCTCCTTGTATTTTTGCTCAATGTCAGTTGCATCGGGTACCAGCTCAGGACACTCTTTCTCCATGACCTCGACCACTGTGTGACATATCTTTTCTATGTTCTTGGGCTGTTTATTGAGAGAAACAAACAAAAGATGCATTTAAAACATCGTAAATCTGATGTAGTTGGAGAGAGTGCACCTGCATGTACTTTATTTGTATTTTTCCCTTTTTCAAACAGATACATCAGTTACTTTTACTAGTACCTCTAGGCAAGTATTGATATGGTTTCCAACAAAGCTGTTGCTATGGTAAGCTTGCCGCTTGACATTGAGGTCCTGTAGTTGTTTTTCCACTCTTTTGCCACTCTCATGTTTCGGTATTTGGCCAAGAAGCATGACCCGAATATTCCTGTGCCAAGAGCCTTTATTCCTTCAATCCTTGAAATTAAGCTTTGATCTAGTTCTTTGACTCGACCATTTACTTGCTGTGGGATTATTTTATCTGGGTCATAACTCCTTTTCTCAGTTGCAGGAAGTGCAGGAACACATTTTTTTCTTTTTCTCAGTTCCGCGTTTTCAGTTCCCACCATCTTACGGGCTGCCTCAATCATCTCACGTCCACGCGAATACGAAGCACTTGATTTGTGGGGCAAGCTTATCGAAGTGGCCGCCATGGAAGTTACCTGAGTCCGCACCTTCTACATCGTTTCTCGAGTGCTGGTTTGTTAAGTCTCATGGAGGAATCTGAACCCGGTTGAAAACTAAAGAGTCTATTAATGTGGTCTTTATTTATGAGAGACGATAGTGGGATCAAAAAGATCCTAGGAAGGTTATGCTGATTTATTGCAGTGTTCTGAAAAGAACTGTTTTACAGTGCTAAATTAGCAAGACCGGTTTCGGAAACTTATATTGGCTTCCTTCATCAGTTGCGTGTAGCATATTCTGGTTGCTCATGTGGTTGAGAGCAAGTTTGACTGTAAAGAGAATATGGGATCCGTTTATATAGACCAGGAGTAGCCTTGAGTGAACTGTCCTTATTGTTCGAACATTACGATCTGAAAAGCATTGTTTGAGTTTATGTAAACGTAAACATGATCAAAACAATGAGCGCGGCAGTTTTCAAAGATCGAACTGAGATTCGAATTTTAAACGAACAAATAATGGCGATCGTGGAGTAAAAGTTTTAATTAAAAAACTATGTGTACTCCGTTCAGATAAACCAGCATATATAGGGCCTTGTAGACTGAAATGTCCGTTGACTGGGTCGAACTGTAGAATAGCTTACGGGGGCGGTGCGATTTTATAAGTCAAAGAAATACAGGTATACGGAGCACCTATGTAGTTCTGTTGTCTACGAGTTTTTAAGCCAAATAGACTTTTACCATGAGTAATCCAAGTTTTCTAATTCATGAATTGGAAATTAATAATTTGATAACCCTGGTAGGTATGTTGGCTTCAGGTTTTCAAATAAAGAAGTTGCTCTTACTTGTTTTTAGTTTTAGTATTCATCTGTTGCATTCCTCCAGTGAATGATCTGAGCCATGAGTCTTGCCCTGTGAAACGGTATGTCCGAATATTTCCACTGGATGCTATTTACTGCAGTAGGACCCCTGACAATAAAATCTTGGGCAGCAAGTATGACCCCAACACCACAACTCCCTGTCCCCACAGAGTTATTGTACTTTGTTACTTGTGACGGCATTCCAAAGCGAGTAAATCTTAGACAAGAAGTCCAGAATTTTGTTTGGAGTAGTTGATTTTCAGGACACAACTCAAAAATGAGATCTAGGCCATCTTTCAACATTTGCAATTTGTTGTTTGAAATTCTGTATTTCATGCCATCATCAAACATAATGCTTTTGCTTGTGAGGTCAACATAAATAATACCCCAATGACTTCCCGTTGTAAAATGAACAGGTACCAAAACTTGAGATATGTTTGCTTTGCTCTGTGTAGTTTGAACCAATTCAGCTAACTGTCTCAACTTAAAGGCTTTGTTGGTTGAAGTCATCCAGCAGAAGAATTCTGTGGGAAAGTACAAGGTGTTTTCAATGCCTTGGTGTTTTGCCTCTTCCAAGAACTTTCCAACACAAATGTCTATCAGAAAATTGTCAACATATCTCTCCTCAACTAGATCACAGTAGTTTAGTGGATAAATTGACTTCTTCTGGAACTGTATTATTGGCTTATTAGTTGTTGTATGCCACAATGCTGTCTTGATTGCTTCCTTTTCATGTGCAGTGCAGTCATTACTTTCTGATAACCAGCGGTCTTCTGATGATAACTTTTGTTTTGTTTTTGAAATAAAACAAAACTTTTTAAGCACTGCCATTCCATCAAGATCGAACTTTCCCAAGCCTGTTATTTTCACTTCAGTTGGAGTTGTTTTATGGCTTCTCCTTTGGATATCAATTAAGTCATTTGCATCCATGACTAAAGCTTCACTTGGGCGCTGTACTAGAGAAAATGGATCTGTTACATGAAATACCCCATAGATAACCTCCATGTTAGACACACACACAGATGAAACTTTTGGCAGCCTTTTCTGTAAACTTGCCAATTCCCACCTTGTCAACAGCTGTGCTGAGACAGCAATCTGCAATGGTGTATCTGTTGTATTACATGTAGTTGTCAAGCTGGAATCTACAGGGTCTGTTGGACAGGTGGAAATGGGAGGAGGGGCTGGTCCTGAGGTTGCAGTTGCAGTATGTGCTGCATAAGAAGCTGCAGGGTCTGTTGAACAGGTGGAAATGGGAGGAGGGGCTGGTCTTGAGGTGGCAGTTGCAGTATGTGCTGCATAAGAAGCTGCAGGGTCTGTTGGACAGGTGGAAATGGGAGGAGGGGCTGGTCCTGAGGTTGCAGTTGCAGTATGTGCTGCATAAGAAGCTGCAGGGTCTGTTGAACAGGTGGAAATGGGAGGAGGGGCTGGTCTTGAGGTGGCAGTTGCAGTATGTGCTGCATAAGAAGCTGCAGGGTCTGTTGGACAGGTGGAAATGGGAGGAGGGGCTGGTCCTGAGGTTGCAGTTGCAGTATGTGCTGCATAAGAAGCTGCAGGGTCTGTTGAACAGGTGGAAATGGGAGGAGGGGCTGGTCTTGAGGTGGCAGTTGCAGTATGTGCTGCATAAGAAGCTGCAGGGTCTGTTGGACAGGTGGAAATGGGAGGAGGGGCTGGTCCTGAGGTTGCAGTTGCAGTATGTGCTGCATAAGAAGCTGCAGGGTCTGTTGAACAGGTGGAAATGGGAGGAGGGGCTGGTCTTGAGGTGGCAGTTGCAGTATGTGCTGCATAAGAAGCTGCAGGGTCTGTTGAACAGGTGGAAATGGGAGGAGGGGCTGGTCTTGAGGTGGCAGTTGCAGTATGTGCTGCATAAGAAGCTGCAGGGTCTGTTGAACAGGTGGAAATCGGAGGAGGGGCTGGTCTTGAGGTGGCAGTTGCAGTAATAATAATAATAATAATAATAATAATAGGCTTTATTTCAAGAGGGTAACACGTTACAGTAGTAAAAACACTGATGACTCTGTGGCCCTCACTATGATAAGAATAAAACAATACAATTTCGAATAACAATTAAAATATGCTAAGATATAACTATGTACAATTGTAAAGATAACGAGAAAAGCTACTATAATAATTACTTAAAAGGTATACTATAAGTATACTTATATCTATAGAGTTCCATTTTTTAAATTGTCCTAACTGCGAAAGTCAAAAAAAAAAGAAAACTACTATGATAATTACTTAAAAAGTAATAGAAATTTATATATTGATGAGCATGGTGGGTTTCTGTTTACTCAAAAATAATTTAAATAAACTATGTTTAAAACTAGCTACTGACTCTTTCTTACGTATACTTATATCTATAGAGTTCCATTCTTTAATTGTCCTGACTGCGAAAGTCCGCCCTCCATT
Source organism: Actinernus sp. WN-2022 (assembly GCA_030867875.1). Classification (NCBI taxonomy): domain Eukaryota; kingdom Metazoa; phylum Cnidaria; class Anthozoa; order Actiniaria; family Actinernidae; genus Actinernus; species Actinernus sp. WN-2022. Next base: position 242,406 of record JAOWCC010000809.1, read on the forward strand.
CATTTCCCTTTTGTATTTAGGACATATCAAATTTAGCTTTGAGTAGCGTGTCTCTCTATTGTGAATTTCAGAGTTCCTTAATAATAGTGTATCTACAATGTATGTAACTAGGGGTAAAATAGTTTGCATTTATACGCTTATAAACTAGTGTGTTTCTTTGTATACATGATTGCTTCATAAAGGGAAGCCAATTTAGATTATTAAATAACGTAATTGACGGTGTTAACCTGTCAGCATCAAGAATAATGCGAGCGGCCCTTTTCTGAAGCTTAAGTATTCTCTGCAAACTATCCCCGCTACAGCTATCCCATACCATACTCCCATACATAAGAGTAGGCTTTATAACTCCATTATAGAAATGTTCCCTTTGGCGTTGCTTTAGGTATGGGCTTATATGCTTAAGAATACCTAGGCGTTTAGATAGTTTTTTACATAGTTCATCGATATGTGACTCGAAAGTCATGTTCTTGTCTAAAGTTACACCAAGAAGCTTGTGGGAAGAGACCTCAGAAATTACAGAATTTTCGAGCGTAACGTTCAAGCATAGGGTGATGTCCTCACCTAGCCTCTGCAATACACTTTCCTGTAACCAGTAGGGATTTCGTCTTGGTCGTGTTGATAAACATTTTATTATTTGTCGCCCACTCGCTTACCGCATCAAGATCACTATTTAAACACTGGGTCAGTGATTTGAGATCAGACCAGTGTGTACTTGCAGTAATTGTAGTGTCATCGGCGTATATATCCACAGAAGAATTGGATAAATGGAGTGGGATATCATTCACAAATAATAAGAACAATGCAGGCCCTAACACGCTTCCTTGTGGTACCCCTTGCTTAATCGGTAGAGAATCTGACCTTTTGCCATCAATAGTTACAAACTGCAGTCTATCCGTAACGTACGACTGGAACCAGGATAGTGCGGAATCACTCACTCTATAGAGGCGTAGTTTAGTCAGTAGCAGTTGATGATCAACAACGTCAAACGCCTTTCTAAAATCCACAAATACCATTCCAGTAACTTCATCTCGATCCATGCTGAAAAGAATTTCATCTGTAAGCTTGATCAGGGCAGATTCTGTTGAATGCCCCGCCCGGAACGCCGATTGCAGATCGTATAGCAACCCATTTGTTACAAGATAATTCATAAATGATGCAGTTACATGCTTCTCGAGCAGTTTGGACAGTACAGACAAAACCGAAATAGGCCTGTAATTATCCCGGCTGTCACGCGCCCCATCCTTAAAAAGAGGATGGGGCGTATGTGCTGCATAAGAAGCTGAAGGGTCTGTTGGACAGGTGGAAATGGGAGGAGGGGCTGGTCTTGAGGTGCCAGTTGCAGTATGTCCTGCATTATAACCTGCAGAGTCTGTTGAACAGGTGGAAGTGGGAGGAGTGGCTGGTCTTGATGTGACAGCTGGACAATTTGCAGTACATATGGTAGGTGTACTTTCTACTTCATGGTACCCTTTTCCCCAAGATTCGTGGGAATACTTTAGAAGCAAAGATGTTGTGGTTTCTGCTACAATTGTCCCTCTTGAACTATCATACCCATAGTGAAGAAAGTCATCCCCAAACATCATTGTGAACAGGTCATCTATTGTACTAATCCATGCCTTTGTCTCATTGGATCACAATGTCTTGTTCTTGGCTGGATTATTTTCCCCTGTCATATAGTAAATGAAAATAACAAAAGCATGGTTTTCAATAGGGCTGGCACCATCAAAATTCACTGTATGCTTATGATATTTCTACCAGTGACCTGTACTTTAATAAACTCAAAGTTAGATTCTCTATTAAAAAGAATATGGGAAAGACTGGTAGTTTGTAGACTAGTAGTATGAAAAGTTATTTCCTAGCAACTTCATAACGTTGTACCAGTTATATGAAAACTTAACATGGAAAACCATGCAGAAGATCATTCATGTATAGAAACTGGAATGAACTTAATATAAAACTATTAATTAAAATGCATTGAAAATGTTTGAGTGTGAACATACATTAATTCTGACTTAAATGATTACCCTAGGACTAAACACATTTTATTTATAATCTTACAAAAAAGGAGAAAACTGCGATTTGTGATTTGGTCTGACCCAAGACTGACACTTCTGTGTCAGCATGCAACTACATGTAACTCAATGAAAGCAGTCTGATAAGATAAAACAATAATTTTATCCCTTTGTGACTGCCGGCCAGGCTTAAAGGGATTAATTGCCCCACACTGAGACATCACTCAAGATAAAGTCCGGCCTCTTTTAAGGGTGTGTGTTTGCCTTGGCACCTATATAGTTCATGTGTTTCTGTTTACCAAAGGGATATTTGATTAAATTCTTTTTTTTTTCATTTTGGAACAAAATACAGGCCCTTAATTACATCCCCCCAAAAAGGTGTCAGTCATCGCAATGACTTCAACGAGCCAAGTGCCTTATTCTATACCTAGTAAGTAAGACAGTAAAACAACAGGATCTTAACATGTCTAACAACTGGCTAATCATTTTTACATTTGCCTCTTCTCTTTTGTTCTTGTAGAATGCGATGTCTGGGGAAAAAAAAGACAAATGTTGCAGAGGTGTTCCTCTGCATTCCTTCATGTGGGCATATTCTCCACATGAAGGAATGCAGCGGACTCCTGATGGAGTTAGGAAAATGTCCAGTCACCCTTTATAGGTACGTTATCTACTTTTTCTAATGTAATGAGCAGTTTTTTTTGGAGGTTCTTATTATTCACATTAGAAGTGACGAAAACACATCATAAACAATATTTCTCTTCTACTGGGTGGATGTGAGTGAACAGGCTATTGCCTTCCGAGGTGGGGTTCCACCTCGGGAGGCAATCGAGCGAGGCCTTGAAAGGCGAGGCCATCGAGTCGGGTATTAGAGGTAAGAATTGTTACCCTACCGACATTGTGTGTGGGTGTGGGTATGTGTATGTGCGTTTGTGAGTAAGTGCGTAGGTGTGAGTAAGTGCGTCTTGTCGTCTTGTCATATGCTCTTACACACAGCAGCGGTTAAACGTAAAAGTGATTTTCTGCAATTAAGATTTTACGTTTACTTCATCTTTGACTAAGTGTTTTCTCTCTCCATTCTTTGCAGGATGCGATGAAAACAACAAAAAACAAACTGAATATAAATAAAATATGTTTAAGTCTACATGTGTGCTATTGTTTTTTTGTTTTGCATGCTACGCTCTTTTATTCAGACAGAAAATGCAATGGCTCGAGATTATATTTCATAGTGTCTTTCACGGTCCATCTGCGGCCTTTTTTCAAATGTCAGTTTCTGTTTTCACAATTTAGTACACAATGCTAAAAAATTGTGCAAGGCAAAGATGTTTGATGGACTATATATTTTCCCTGTTTATAAGAAATAACTTAAGGGATTCTGCGATGCATCACTTACGGTTGAAAAGCAAGTAAACCAGATGACAGAGTAAATCGAATCCTAAACTGACTCTACAATGCAAAATCATGTAATCCGAACTTATGTGAGGTGCTATCCACAAATAACTCATGTGCTAGAGTCTGGTTTTCGAGTCATTGTCGTGTTCAATCATTCAGTATTATGCTAGTAGGCGATATAAAACAAAACATCAGTGATGAAAATCATCAGGAAAAATATCATCAGGAAAAATAACACCTTGTAAAGTCTATACTTTTCTTTCGCGTTTTATTAAAAAAGTCATACCACTCCCTCACAAATTAAAACTGTAGATAGCACAGTTTGAAAGCTTTTACATCAGTCTTGAACATTATGTATGTTGTTTGGTCTTCATTTCCTAACGGGATACAACGTATACTTGAAGTTCTATATCGGATTCTTTTTCGCGATATGCCCTCCATTTTCACAGGATGGTTTTCTACTCTTACAACGTATAGAAGTTCTAAATCGGAATACTGTTTTTTTTTTGCGAAATACCCTCCATTCAGTCGCAAGAAGATTTTCTGCTGTGTAGATCTGTTATGGAGTAATATACCTCTCCATGCATCAGGTCAGGACTTTTGAATGTTTTACCCGTTTCGAAAACACGGGACTCGTAGAAAGCAGGTAAACTAAAATAAACAAACGGCAGTTTTTTTTACTGTGAGACCACCATTCAGTTTGGTTATAAAACACCAGTGTTTGGCGTTTTGTAACTGCTCACGTACCGGTTTCAGTTCGTCCAGATCGCTTTGAGTGAATTCGAGGCTCGATTTTATACCTGTCACAGTAGCGACAAGCTTGACCACACGCGAAGAGAGATTTGCGATCATGGAGTCGAAAAGTGTCTTGAACATGGACTCTTGTACTTTTAACATACAGGAAACAGTACTTAAAGTTACAAATTCGCCGCCATCTTGGTCCGATTCCTGGTCCGATTCCTGGTCCGATTCCTGGTCCGATTCCTGGTCCGATTCTAACTGTTCCGCAGAGGGTTCTTTCTCAGCCGATGCTTGGTTAGAACTATAATTTCTTTTTGATATGCGTTTCTTTCCATTAGCCATGTTTATCAAGCGGTTTAGATGAAAAAACAAACATGAGAAAACGAAATCAAAATATCGAAATTTAGCGGGAACTCACAAACTCGTGGCCTCTAAGCCTCGCTCTTCGCCTTCAATCTCATCCCGTTCCAGAGATATTAAGGTTTATAGAATATGCAAATGAGATGATCTGTGACGTCATTAGTTGAACACAGCCTCGTACAAGGCTTCTAAATAAATGAAGTTAAATGAATTTTGCCATCCAGTACATTCCTGTACAATCACGTGAATGCCTAGCTGCAAAAGGCCCATTGGGCTCTACCTCTCTCAATCTCAATCTTATAATGAAGATTTTCAATAAATTGCGATGGGGCATGTTAACAGAGATGTTGATAATTATACTTCTTTTGTTTATCTCGCTAAGCGCTGTTTACATGAAGAAAGGTTGGCCCCAGTGCTAGGACTAGACGTATTGTTTTCGGTATGCAAAAAACCCAAGGGATAGCCATAGTAAGAGGAGCTATTGATATGCATACAAGTCTGAAATACGCTTTCTGTATATGATCAATATCGACGTTTACATTCATACAGTTATAGTTCTCATTGCCAAATTTTCCCCCTTTTTTCTAAAACTCTCTCATTTACTCTAATTACTCTAATTTCAGTCTGAGGGTTTCAAATGACAGCTTTTTTATTAGTGCGAAGCAGGACTCACTCACAACAACTCAATACCCAGAGATTCAAATAACAAAGGGCATGGCGGCCATGTTGGTGTACAGAACAAAAGAAGCTAATGTACACCAACATGGCGGCTATGACGTAACGTGCAAAGGGTCTATTGGGAAAGGAATGGAGGGCAAAAAAATCTGACTTCATTCATATAAAGGCACTTGTACGATATCGGCAGTGTTTGTAAATTTGTAAATGCTATTTTCCAAAACAGCGTTTTTAAAGTGAGCTTTGGGCGATAGTTGTCTTTGTCTTGCCTAGTACCCTATTTGTGGATTGGAGTAATTTTGCTGATTTCCATTGATATAGAAAAATTCCAGATCTTATACTCTGTTTAGATATAAAGAAGAGATGGAAAGACTTTGTGGCGGCCGACTTTAAGAGGTTTAACGTTGATATAATCGATTCCTTTAGCTTTTTGACATGTTAAATTCTGAATTTCCTTTAATAGAAAGTCAGCAGTCATCCACGGAATAGAAAAGTGCTGATCTTCTAGTAGACGACCGGCCACAAATTGATGAAGTGCATCAGTGCTAAGGTGTTGTTGCGGATTGATTCATCTTGTGAGTGTTCTATCTTCTAACTCTCATAGCTCATGTCTTACTCAGTTATTCTGTATAAGAGCATTTGCAATGGCACGGATATAGGTGCCTTTGACCTGCCCACGTAACAAGGATACCGAAACATCTTCAGTGGGATGAGGTCCTTCTGGACATGTATGTCTTTTACACAGTCTTTCTTCCAAACCACAAGTACCACTGTGACACAGCTTGGTTGTGTCATATTTCAAAGGAGAAATACACAAAATGCTTAGTATCAACATTTATAATAAAGCTTATATACTTCACTGTCAATATTCCACCAATTGTACCAACAGAACTTTATGCTGCACATTAACTGTAACCTTTACGAATAGTGCAGCATGACAGTTCGTATATAAAAATGACTCAGATGACATTTATGAATTTATTAAAAAATTAACTTCAAATGAAGTTCCCTAAAAAGAGATACATAATACTATAATACTGCCTATTCAAAATCTTAACACGAACCCTCTGGGCAAGGTTGTCCAAAGCTTCATTACCGCTAACCTTGGCTTAGGACTAATCGGGCTTGAAACAACCTGGCCCAAAGTTAATTTCATTGTTCGTGCATTTAGCAGCTCAACAACAAGAATGTACGGTGAACTGCCATTAAACCAACTTTCAATGAATATGCCCTGCTAGGATTCCATAGTATTATGGAGTATTGATATACACTCCTGGATGAAATATTCACAATACTTTGCTTTCTTAGATGGTGGTGCCGATTCAGATGTACTTGTTGTGTCAAATTGTTCACTTTCAGTGTAACCATATATGCTGGAGTCCTTGAGCTTACTCCTCCGCTCTCTCATCCTATTTAACACCATCTCCTTTATGGTATTTTGCCTCAAGCCACACTTTTTGAAGGTATAGCATTTCTCATCATAAATCCTTTTTATGAAGTTTTGTAACCTCTGCACCTGCCCAATAAAATGTGGCTTCGGTTTCTTCACCGACTGTCCACTCGAATCATCTTTTTTTCTGCAGAAAGAAAAAAATGACTTTACTTTAAAATACACTTTGTTTAAATGCTAATTTCTCCCCTTCTCGAGAGATGTTGTCCAGGCACTTTTTGCATAAAGAAGGCCACATGATAATAATCCTTACTAATTAAAAAAAATACAGTAGAGTGTAACAGGAAATTTTGCTTTGATTAAATAGGTGCCAAGCACATGCACTCATTTTATATTGTATATGAGCTTGTCTTTGCAGGTCAGCGGTTGTTTTTTCCTGACGTGTCAGCAGCTGGTTTGCCCTCTGCGTGTTATTAGGAACTTGTTCACCACTTCCTATATATTGAGTATTTATAACAATATGGAAACCAATTAAGGTTGTTGACAATGACCTCTTGTAATAAGTTTCACCGCTCCATGCCAAACTGACTTGCGGTCGAAGATTAATTACCAACTCGACAAAGTTAAGGTATGGCTAAATTCATCTTCAAGTTGGTCATCTGCAAAGGGTCCCATGCGTACATTGAACGCCTCTTCGAAATGTTGGTGCAAGAGAAGATTTCCCCGAACTCAGCACTTCATATCGCCAGCTTTCCTCTTTTCCAGATAGGATATCTTGAAGCTGGGAAGTTATTTCACGGATGAATTCTGCAGTGTCATTTTCTGCCAAGGTTTCTATTTCTGAATTATTCCGTTACCAAACTTCCGCTTCTAGCTGCGATTCACTGGAGCCTCTGCAGAAGTGGGTGACTGCGGTTCCCTGGTGGATGCCCCTGCAGATCTGGTTGGCTGCGGTTTACTGGATGCCCCTGCAGATCTGGTTGACTGTGGTTCACTGAATGCCCCTGCAGATGTGGTTGGCTGTGGTTTATTGCACATGGTTAGATGTTGTTCACTGTACGCTCCTGTGGATGTGTTTGACTGCGATGTTGTTCACTGTACGCTCCTGTGGATGTGTTTGACTGCGATGTTCTGGACGCCCTGCAGATGTGGTTGACTGTGGTGTACTGGACGACCCTGCAGAAGTGGTTGACTGTGGTTTATTGGACGCTGATATGGTTAGCGGGAAATACCCGTCCCGTATCGTTTCAGGTTGGAAGCGCTGGTTTGTCTGAAGTGCGCCAGTGTCCATTTAAAGCTGGTTATATTGACCAGGTCTTTCACAATATTTAAATGTTCCTGTTCAAAATAATGAAAATATGTTACCATCGTAAATATAAATCGATTATGTGCCAGTGTCGAATGGTAATCATATGATTACTCATAACTTATGGTAACCCAAGGGTTAGAAGCCTAAACTTCTGATAAAAAAAGCTGTTGCCCGGAATTTTAACCAATATATATGGTATATTATAGGGTTATTAAAATTTCACCTTTTCGCAAAAAGCACGCTTTAGCCTCTGTACCTCGTTTGTTAGCTGCGCTTGATGAGACTGCTCATATTGGCGATCGTGCTGCCACTGCTCATCCAGCCAGTAGAAGTTACTGCAACCTGGTACCTTGCATTTTATGACACGTTTAGCACAACTAAACGTGCAGGTGTGCACGAGATCTAAAACACATAAAAAATAATACATTGATTAACTAAGGGCGGATAGACATATTTATCATATATTAACTCGCCTGCCGGTTAGCTCATTGGTTAAGCTCCGGTCTGTTGAGCGGGAGGTCACAGGTTCAAACCCCGGCCGGACCAACACTCAGGGTCTTAAAATAACTGAGTAGAAGGTGCCTTTGTGAAGCAAATAGTTAGCCTCCACGTCTTCTCGGATAGGACGTAAAATCGTAGGTCCACTGACGGAGACAGGCCTAGAAGGGACCTTGAATCCTATATATTGTTTGTACTCCTGAGATCAGGCCCTGATCCGAATGTCTCAAATCAGATCAAACTCAAATAATTGCAAAGAATTCTAAAACAAAGCTGACGGGAAATTTGCACGCCCTTAGAAAATTGTGGGTGCAGCTTGCGCTCTGGTGATAGTTGTTCCAGAAGCTTTGGTCTAAAACCGGAAGTCCTAACTAAATTTTCCAAAACATCTTTGCAGTTCTTGGCATAACAGCATTTTAAGCCATCTGAGCCTATCTTTTTTTCCCATTTTCACCAACCTAACTCTACAGGGTAACTGCTTTAGCTCCCTTAATAATGAATGTAATCCTATAAACTTGATATTGTTTTAAAGCTGGATAGACAGGTTACCTTAACTCACAAACAGAGTAGTATTAAAAGTGGGGGTTCTGGCACAGCACGGATGAAAAATCATCGCCCCTCATACTTCTAACCCACTCACCCTCGGCGCACCAGAACACCAAGGGTGAGTGGGTTAGAAGTTTGAGGGGCGATGATTTTTCATCCGTGCTGCGACTAGAACCCCCACTTTTAATACTACTATATACACAATTTAACCCGGAATTTTACCGCGATAGACCGTGTTCTTTATAAATGGACTCGAAATAAGAACCATAAGCAAATAACTTCTCGAGAAAACGAGAGATCGAGGTCTTATGTGCACCACATCGTTTTATAACGTCATTGAGAGACATATCTGATCCCGAACGTCGTAGCACCTCGTAGCTTACTCCAATGACTTTAGTTCGAAGTAAGGAACTGACGCCTATGTTCTTTTCTATTGCTATATTAACGATCTCATGGACTAATCGTTGCATATTTTCGAGTACTCCTCCAGGATCGAGTTTAGCAAAGGTCGTTACGATGTGGGGAGTTATACTATCGGCATTCACATCTATATCTATCTTACCATCAGCATGTAATGATCGTAGGAACCCATCACCACGATGGATGCGTTTATTACTTAGTTGCACGAAATTAGCGACCTCACCCATAGAGCGAACGAACCCGCATTGTATACACGCGTGGTAAAGTAACGCAGCCAGTATAGTTCTCTTAACGAGACCACGTATGATACGATCTTTCTTCGCTTGGATGAATGCATCGGCTACGATTTCTAATACGTTCATAGGAAACGATAGGTTATGATTACGCTCATAAGCAACGTTATACGATTGTAGTTCTCGCATAATCGTCTGCCGTTGTGATTCTTGGTTATACCACTTCATCGGATTCGTACGGTCTAGGTCATGTTGATACTGAAAGCTATCCGGACCTACTATACACAACCTAGTAGTAGTAACATTGATCGCCTTTTCACACACTTCAGTCTCGGAAACGAACCCACATGTAGGGCAAATTAATTCCGTTCCTTCCATCTGCATCAAACAGAGACACTCGGAACATGTTTCCGCAGAGTTAAGACGAAGAGGGTTGATATGTAGACTTGCACAAACTTCGGGACCAAGCAACCTAAGAAGGTCATCCATACTAGTAGTGTATATAGTACGTCTATCTATAGTTTAATTGGTAGTGGAAAAAAAGAAGAATGACCCTTTTTTTTATTTTTTTGTTTCTTCTTTCTTTTTTTTATTTCTTTTTATTTTTTATTGCTCGGACTCTTCTGATGAGCTCTCTATATCTTTAGGAATCTCGCAGTCTTCCAATTTCGCTGTCGATTCATCTACATCATCTCTAGGAATCTCGCAGTCCTCCAATTTCTCCACCAACTTCTCCACCAACTCATCAACATCATCTCTAGGAATCCGGTCCTCACGGCGTTTTACCTCAAGGCGTTTACTGTGCTCTGATCTACCACATTTCGTGCAAAGTCTGTTACTAGTACGACAACCACGAGCGCATTTCGAACATGGGACGAATAAGACGGATCCTTTTCGTATCTGGAAATTATGTTGAGAACAGTACTCCGATGTCTTAGAACGTTTCCTTGCACAACTAATTTCCTTACCACGCAGCAACCAAATACAAGTTGCGATCTCAGTCATAGTGATATATGCTTAGTACTAGCTTATCTCTAAGTGCTGTTCTAATTTTAACTTAACCCTCAACCATACTACTATTGAGGACCACACGATATACCATCTCTAAGAATCATAGGGTGGTCCTTAAATTCTACCAATACACTTGAGAAGCGATCCTTAGTCTTACACACTGAATCCTGGTGTTTCTCCACACGTCTACAGCATTCTGATTTACCACACCTCGCGCGAAGTCTGTAACTAGCACGATAACCGCAACCACACTTCAAACATGGGAAGAATAAGGCGACTCCTTTTAGTAACTGTTCATTATGACGAGAGCAGTATTCCGATGTTTTAGAACGCCTCCTCAGGCATTTCGTGTCCTTACCACGTAGCAACCAAATACAAGTTATCATCTCAGCCATCGCGTGATATAACCTAGTACTATCTCGTTTCTAATTAGGGTTCAAATCGTTTCGTGAAGTTAAAACGAAATCCAATATCTATTCTTACCCTACTAGACTTCCAAGTTTTGCCCTCACCTCCTTTCGGATCTCGGATCGAAGTTCTTTTACGTTTTTTGACCCTCTTTCTTTCTTATTTCTTTGTCGTATCTCAAGCTTAAGCGATTCGTATTTCGATTTCTCTCCAATTATACTTATGAACTCAGATTCTGAAATATTACCATCAGCTAGTGCCTTCGAGACTTTAGCTTCCACGGAATTAGCCTTAGCTTTTGCTAACATAACAGTATTTTCATGCTTTGAGACGTGAACGCCAAGTTTCTTACTAGCGACTGCCATCAAAGACGAAATGACAGCACAAATAAATCCAATTCCTCCTAGAGAAATACCCACAGGTATTCCAACTCCTGTAAATGATAGACCTAGCGCCGTAGCAGATAAGGCACCACTCAAGCTACCTGTGGCGACGGAAACTCCGTGAACGATACCACGCGTTCGGGCATATTTTTTACGAACTACTTCGTAGTGCTTTGCCTGCTGTTCAAGTTCGGTAAGCGTATCGCATACTTTCTGCAGTCTAAAACTCGATCCATTGTCGTTAAGTTTTGGATAGATATCTGGTGCTGTTGGAAACGGTTGAATCGAATCGCCGTTCATCATATATTATACACTTAAGCAATACCTAGCTTCAATACGTAGTGTAGAGGATGTTTGTGAAAGTCAATCACAAGCCCCTTCCTCGTACGTATGAATAAACGAATGCTATTCGAAGATCGTGCATCTATTTCTATGGGGTTCAGTATTGAGTACGTGACTCGTTGGAATCTATTACCACGAACCTGGATACATGCGAGAACTTGCGAGGGGTTAGCCTCGGTTTCTTTTTTCATAACATTGAGGGAGTTGTGGGGATCCACCTGATCGCAGCAGATATACATCTCTTGGTGGGTTTTCACGTTATAGGAGTGTGTACTTGGTTGGAACCCAACTCGATTCACATCAGATATTTCCCTACAAATCCTCAAAAGTTTGCATAGCGAGTCAGACATTTGGAACCTCTTCAGGATCTCCAGCGATTTCTCCCCCCGTTCGGGTCTTTCAACGAACTTTAAGGCGATATTATCGATCGCAGGCTTGAAGAACCTTATCACCTCACTAAGATCGTAATTTCCAATAGATATACGGTATTTTTGAGATCGCGTACCATCATCTGACCACCAGCTAAAGACACCCTCGGTCTTCAAATTGTACCGGCTGTTTGGAATAGTAACCTCGAGGAGGGCTATACTCTGTATCTTCATAGGCTCTGGAAGGTAGACAGTATGATCAGCTGATGTGGTCGTGACATTTAAGAGAACCATCTTATATATTGAAGGTATAACTATATGTACGTATAGCTTCAATATGATAGATGCGTGGAAGCAGTTCAAGTATCTATTTCCTAATGCCGTACTTAGTTGGTTCGAATCTACTTCTAACAATGTCAATTTCAATGATCGTGGAATGTCTCAAGCAATCTAGTATAATATCTTGGAAAGAAAGACGGTTATAAGAATCCCACCCCTAGAGCTACGAAAGATATGGTATTAGGTACTAACGATATCAATACGGAAGTCAAAGAAAAGAATCGTCTGCCTCCCATGGAAGGACCGCCTGATAAGAAACTAGTATCACCACGCAAGAAACGAGTTCCACAACATGAGATCAATCTCACAGTGACATCTATTGCCGCAGCTGTAATCGCATGGACGTTGTTTCGTTAACGTCGTTTATATTGCTCTATTACGAAGACCACTGCTGCTACGATTAACAACCAAATATTATTTGCTAAGACTCCAACAACATCAGCAGCCATACTGAATATGAAACTCGCAATCGATCCAATCATCTTAGGTAAGATCTCCTCAAACTTCTTCCCTACTGCTTTTAATGTCTTAGCAGTTGCTTTAGCGGTTGCTTTGAAAGTATCTCCCACCCCCGGTACTATCGTGGAAACTGCCTTCGTTAGATTAGAAACTATTACACCGATCACCGTACCTACCGCAGCTACCACACTAATTATACTAACTCCATACTTCTTGAAGATAGATCTTATACGATCCCTAAGGGGCATACGTTCTGTTATGACTTCTTCTATTTGTCCTAGGACTTCCTTTTCCTCCCGAGCGGTTTTTATTTTATTACTAGCATCTTCTTTCTGAGATTCAGTAGATGTAGGGTCTTTGAGTATTTCTTCGTTTTGCTCGATCCTCTCATTCACTTGGTCTTCAGCTGTTATGACTTCTTCTACCGATTCTTCTAATGTAGGTCCTAGAACTCTTTTGAGACCTTCTCCCATCCACCTCTTATATAACTCACCCTTCTTAGTGATCAAAGGGATAGGGTTTTTTTTACTTCCATACTCGCGGATAGCTATTCTACCATCCTTCATGGTTGCTATCTCAAGCGTGCCTCGAATTCCTACGTCGTGGTATTGTTCCCAGACAGCCTCAAATAGCATTTGTTTTGCGTTATCTGATAAGCCTTGTTTGAAGATTGCCCCTCTATTGATAAAGTTAGGAGCTTTCTCATTTTCCACTTTTTCCAGGATTCTTTGATATCTAGAAACGTTCGAGTCTTCCGAGACACCGATCGAATCGAGGTAATCGTTCGTAGAAAATGAGGTTTCCTGATTCTTTGGTCGAGCACCTTCTTTAGTATAGTCGCGTCGAGTTTTCATTTGGATCACTCCGCCTGATGCAGTAGCGTCATCTGGAAATGTCGCATTCCACTCCTCCATATTGATAGCATCCTCATCCTTATAGTCTTCACCTCTTTCAGCTCCACCAAGTCTTTCCTCTGTGGTATCAACGTCCATGTTGAATATAACTATATATCTACGTATATTCAATATGATATCGTCGAAGTTGGTTCCAGCAAGAGCGCGAAGAGAACCTCGAGCACTCAAGGCTCCACGAACTCTATATAGAAAAACTTTCGTACCATCATCTGCCAACCCAGGAGAGACGCTCTATGTGGATGTACCAACATTAGGAGAAGGCATCGTATTGGTACCTGGTAGCTTAGCAATATTAGGCGACATCGTATTGTCTGGTGGACATGCTAATAATCGTGTCGTTTCCAATGTTGGGCGTTGCTTGGTTATACATCGCATTTGCAAGGTAGGAGCTGAAATAGTAGAAGACATCTCTAGGTCAGATCTACTACAGGCATATTCCGATATATACCTATCTACTTAAGAAAGAGAATCTAGAACGCAACAAGGTATCCAATCGGATAACACAAACAAGTTACGATCAAAAGCTGGTGATGCAGGTACTTCAGACGCTGGAGAAAACGCTCTACTAGTCGCATATGGTTCTAAATATAGAATTCCGTTAGACGTTGATATCTTGTCACAACATGGGGTTCTATATACTCACGCCCTAGAAGATACTATATCGTTTGAGTTGACTCTAGCACCTCGAAATAGTTGTTGGATCAGACAGTACGAAGATAGGCACATACAAGCTTAGCAACATACAGTTAGAATACGAAACGATCAAGAATGAAACTCTAGCTAAGGATGCACTTAGCGCATATGAATTTGGCACTACTTTCCTATACAACCATGCTGTTCATTTCAAGACAGTAACTATCGCTAAGACATCAGATACTTTGATATCTCAGAACATCAATGTTCCACGACGATCCTTTGCTGGACTACTTCTACGATTTATAGATCCATCCACCGCTGGTACACAAGATAGTGAAGCATTCTCGAATCCTGGTATTTCTAAGATAGAGATAGACGTTAACGGAATTCCAAATAGTTTCTTTCCAGGAGGTCTGCTACCACCAGATTTCTGGGATGCTGCGAAAGGATGGTTTGGTACATCTAATACTTCCATGACTCCTACCAAATTTCATAACAATAGATTCGCTATCCTAGTTGATTGTCGCACAGCAAAAGATTCCACCGTTCACGGTGATGGTATGGCACAAACGGGTAGCGGAAAGGATATCGATATTCGTGTACATAGATCTGCGACAGGTAGTGGAAACGTAAAAATGCACATCTTCGTTCTCGCAGATGCCCAACTCACTATATCAAATAGAAGACTGCAGAGCATAACGTACTAATGGTAACGCAAGGAAAAAAAAGACTTTCAAAAAAAAAAAAAGAAAAAAAAAAGACTTTCAAAAAACTACGAATTGCAGTAGGCACGAGGTTCGCGGATGCCCAACTCACTATATTGAATAGAAGACTGCAGAGTATAACATACTAATGGATTCATTGGTAGAACACGTACCATTTAACGCACTCATAGTAGGCCCCACAAACTGCGGAAAGACTTCATTTCTCGTAAGACAACTTCGTGGAGCATTTCGCGGTAAGTTCGAATATATAGTATTGATATGTCCTACGTATGCACACAACAAAACCTATCGCGGATTTGCTGATCAAGATCCTCACTTCTACGTTATATCACCATCACAGGATGCTATCAATGCGGCATTAACGCTTTGTGTAACCACGCGGTCTGGAACCAATACGCTAGTGATCTTAGACGATTGTGCCGCCTCAAAAGATGTAAAACGAAGAACTGACGAGTTATGAAAAAACTAGGCACAGCCTAGTGTATACTTTGTATTTTTGGGTATTTAATTTTTTAGAACACGACGCGAAGAGCGTTGGACGCGAATGAATAAACATCAACTGTTCTGCTATATATATTAGCGTCCCGCTAATGAACCTAGGTTCCTCCCTAACACAACACTACATTCTTGCGCACTATATGCGCTAGTTACGTAACCCATGATAAATATATTTATATTCTAATTCGCTACCCCGCTCAACCGTATATAAAGCATTTATCATGTAATACTCAACAGACTTATAGGAGTGTGTCCACACGTGCGAATAAAAAGAACGGGAAGATAAAAAATTAAATACCCAATGATCTGGAAACAGATAAAAGCGATTCAATGTTATCTTTTATGTACCCGTCTTTGGCGTTTTCTGATTTCCAGCGGCCGTGTCTTTTGAATAATCTGTCGCTGATATTCCAGTTAGCTGCCGCGGAAGCGCCACCTGCCCTAAGGCTATGTAACCCGTAGTCCTTTTTCTCGAGGCCGAGCGACTCAAACGCTTTTAAAACAATTTCCCTAGCTCTGGAATAAGATAACTGGGAGAGGTTTCGAAACTTATAACAATCTTCTCTGCTGAAATATGACAATGGGCGAAAAATGTACTCTTCTGAATCCGGGGCAAAACCTCCCATACTAAAGTATCTAAGACATACATGTAAGGTGACCGGACAAGTGGTTTTGTGGGTTTGGGCGATCACTACCCAAGCACCGTCCCTATACATATCGGTTTTACTGTGTTCTATGAAAACTCTCATAAAGGATTCCTCAAATGTAAAGTCACAACGTCGTAAATTCACTAATTCACTGAAGCGCAAAAAAACAGTGTATCCTAGAACACAGAGAGTAAGCAAACGCAGGTCTGACAGACTGGATGAGGGATGGCCGAAACGCGTAAACAGTAATAGAATAATTTCGGGTGTAACAGGTTCTTTTTTCTTAACAGGAACACTTAAAAGCCTTCTAGCCGCCTCAAGGACGGTTTGAACTACAGACGAACTGCATGGATCATCATACCCAGTTATTTCATGAACCCATTTAATACCGTAATGGACCTCATCAATTACACTACATGAGGTAGAAGCCTGAATTAAACTAAGAAAATACAATGACACATAATCAATAGAAGCGGGAAAAACGCTCACTTCGGAAAATTGTGAAGCCCACTTTTTCCAACGGTCAAAGCCTCTCTGGTATTTCTTCTGTGTGTTCTTTGCCTTACTCTCTGTAAGGGCCTCTGGTAAAGCGTCAACCAGCTCTCTAAGTCTGGGGTCTTGGACATGGCTAAACTGTTGTAGAAGGGGATTCCGAATTATATCTGAAACAATTCAAAATATGTGAAATGCAAGGCACGCAGCATTGTAGGCATTCATCTTATTGGCAGCCAAAACCTTGGAATGCCAATTATTAGCTGTGGAACAGTAAAATCAGCTCAAAAGTAACTACCGTATTGTCTAGTATAAGTATAGGTACAGTTAATCAACGTTTTTCAAAAATTGATTATTAATTGAAAATAAGCCGATCAGCTTACAATATCTGATTAACGCTAATCTATCCAGCTGGATAGCCACTCGGCTCCTGGATAATGTCGAATAATGGCAAATATTCATGACAATAACTAGTTATCAACAATATGGCAGCGATATCTTGCTTGCAAATCTGCAACTGGAACAAACCGGTATCAAAGCCAATCGGCTATTCCATAACATAAATCAACACAAATGAATGTAGAGTATCAGCCAATCGGCCATGTACTGCAAATTCGTTCTATTTCGAAAATAAGTCGATCGGCTTACAATATCTGATTAACGCTAATCTATCCAGCTGGATAGCCACTCGGCTCCTGGATAATTTCGAATAATGGCAAATATTCATGACAATAACTAGTTATCAACAAAAAGGCCACTCGGCTGTGATTTTCTGCCCATATGGCAGCAATATCTTGCTTGCAAATCTGCAACTGGAACAAACCGGTATCAAAGCCAATCGGCTATTCCATAACATAAATCAACACAAATGAATGTAGAGTATCAGCCAATCGGCCATGTACTGCAAATTCGTTCTATTTCGATATTTAACCACTGATCGTTTTTTAAGCTTGTAATCTGACAGCTAGAACGGGGCTCGTCAAATTTTCGGACCCAATGAGTGAGCCCTTGAATTTTCCTAGAACGAAAATCCCTGTGGAACCTGGGAACTCAATTTTACCAATTACATAGGGTTGACAACTATAAGCATCGCGAAAAAGGAAAAGCCAAAAAGTACTGGAGGGCCAGTAAGGTACTACGAGAGTCCCAGTCGCATGACTTGCTATTAAGTGTTGTATAACTCTTATAACACAATGTAAAGGAGGGACTAGCCAATTATTCTCCCCCTCCCAAGATACAGAGAAAGCATCGACCGTCTCGGTGCTGGGCATGTAAAACCGAGAATTAAAACGCGGTAAATGAGAATTGATTGAATTGGCAAATCTGTCAATTGTATGGGGCCCCCAAAAGGCATCTAGGTGCGTAAAAAAAAAAAAAAAAAAAAAAAAACTCTGGTGTGGTAGCCCAATCGTCATAATCAATCGTCTTGCTGATCTCGTCAGCAAAGGAATTGAGGTCACGTGGAATCCACTCTGGACTCAAACTTATACTGTTGTCTCTACAGAACATAAAGATATCAAGTGCGATGGCATGTAATTCTGGTTTTGGACTCCCTATTTCTATAATACGTATTGCGGCCTGGTTGTCAGAATGACACCTTATGGACTTCTGTTATCAGCGATGTGAAAGATAACAATGAAAAATAAATGGCTGCGAGTTCTCTCCATGTGGAGCTTTGTCTCGCCTCATTCTCGTTCCACGTACGATGGCAAATAACATTGGTGCCGACTAAGAAAGCCCCGCAGGCTACGTTACTGGCATCCGAATAGGATAAAACCATAGGAATGTTATAATCACATATTTTCTTCAGGTTAAGATCTACGATATTACTCTTCCAGAAAAATATTTCTGCTAATGCATCGTTATGGATTCGGATATTAAAACGGTGATTCCAGGACGACCTAGACTAACTCTATAGAGATGTCTGGTTTTTAGACGCGTAAGCTTACCTATCACAGGGGACATAGCCATAATGTGCCCTGTCACTGTCGCACAATCTCGAGCTGTGACATCCGGTGCTGTACTAAGCAGTCGATCTATAACATGTAGGAATTTAGTAATGCGACTATTTGTAATAACGAAAAACTCAGAAATTAGATTCCATTCAAGAACCAACCAAACTAGAGACTGAGTAGGGTCCCAGGTGGATTTACTGCTATTAATTACGAACCCCGCGTCCCTCAGAGAACACTTAACAAAATGAGAATGGCAACGAGCAACGTCGAGGGAATCCGCGGTGCCACACCCGTCGTCTAGATAAACAACTATCTTAACACCGTTGAATCTCCAAAATTTTACTAGTGGTCTTAGAACTTTGGTAAAAATATATGGGGCAGAGCTGAGACCGAAGGGTAGCACGGTAAAGCAAAAATACTTTGTGACCCCATGGAAGATCCAAGAAAAACCTAGAAACGTCTGATGCTCTGGAAAGATCTCTACATGGTGATAACCAGACTGAAGATCAAAATTAAAGAGGAATCCCCCTTTTGAGAGATACGGTAATAAAACACGCCAGTCTTCAAACTTGAATTTCTGTTTCCAGACACATTGATTTACGTGACGCAGGTCTAAAATGAGCCTCTTCTTACCGGACGACTGAACCGACACCGATAAGGGATTAACAACGTGCGGAATGAAAGGTAGTTCGCGAACGGCAATTTTCTGAACTAGCTCTAAAATTGCCATCAACAAATTCGGCTTGATCTAATGCAGATTGATTATTAGCTAGATAAGTCCGAGCGGGGGTATCAACAAACGGGATGCGATAACCGTGACTAATCGTATCAATAATGAAGCTGTTGGTATTAATAGATTCCCAATAGGGGAGATGAGCTTTTAGTCTACCCTTTAATGTAGGTGGATGAGCGTTTTGCTCGTACTCAAAGAGATCGTATTCGTATCATTAACTTGTCTAAAGTAATCTAGCGTATCTAATAATGGTTCCATAGTAATAAAGTTCTGATTAATACCTCGCAATCGTTGTTTCAGTGATATGATTACCTCCAGGAGTACATGTAGGTTGTCGAGAAGTAGAAGCCCTTGGGTTTGCTGAGTTAGGTTGCCTTCTGCAGTCTACCCTCCAATGCCCTTGGAGACCACAGGCAAAACAGATGTCTGACGGCGCTGCCTTTTGGGCTCCAAAACGCTGAAACGGGGCCTTGTAATTGGCTCTTCCGGGAAGATACTCGTCTGGCCATGGTAGGAGAATGGTGAACTGCCCGATGTGTTGGTACTCGTAGAAGGAAAAGTGTAGGGCTGAAAACGGTTGTATGGCCTGTTTGGCTTGGCTCGTTCACGCTGCTTCTGGTTCTTCTTTCTTAAGGCTGCTTGTTCGGCCTTTTTGATTCTCTTCTCGTCCTCTGAACCGCTAGCTAACTCATCCGATAGGTATTCATTAACCAAATCCCAGCCGGCGGGTGATTTATCAGCCAACCTAATGAGTTTGTTCCTCTTCTTGATTAACTTTTCTAGTTCTTCTAGGCATTTGGCTACTTGGGCAGTTTTTTTCCCTTCTAGAGCCTTCTTAGATGCTGAAACTTGGTCCGCTAGAGTGCTGTTAAATTTGTATTGTTGTTTGTTACCTTCGTATTTGAAGGTAACTTCTGAAAACTCTTTCAGTTTCTTAGTTATCGAGGCCGTAGTATATGAGGCATCGTCTTTTAAATCCTCTTTGAGAACAATCAATTTCTGATCAAGATATGTTTTGAAAAGCTGGAATGAGGCTGCGAAGTCAATTGGGTCTTCTCTGTTTTCCGGCAGCTCTTCTGCAGCGGGACCTTCATATGACATGTCTTCTGGCCGTTTAGGATCCGATGGCATTTTTTAGAACACGAAAAATGCAGCAAACATTGAAAGCGGCTAGTTAACATAAAACTTGGAAGCACAAACAACCCAAATATTTAATGAAACAGTTTAAAAAATAAGAGGTTTACTAAGGACCTTGAAGTCACATTCTCAGTGACGGCCGATATGATAGAAACAGTATATTCAAAAATCTGGTAATTTTACAGTGTCTAATACGCACGTCGCTTTTGTACGTTTTTTTTTTAACTTTCATAAACTTGTGAAATAGATACTAGAGTATTTAGCTCTAATAATACGCTTGAATTAAATGTTGTTTTCTTTTGTGTTTATTTGTCTATTACGCACTAATACAATTTGTTTTACGGGTAAATGAAAAATGTTTGATTGACAAGGTCACACAACCAGTTGTCGCAAAAAGCCTATTGGCAGGTTTAGAATTGATTTAGATATAACACTAACAGTAACAATACACCGTCTATAAACAGTTAATTAATCGTAACCGTTGAATCCTTTGATCTGAAATGAAAAAGGAAAATACACAACAGCGTTACAGCAATATTTCTGATCATTCATAAGACAAGGGAACAGACTGATATTTCACACAAAGTTGCTGGCAAGCAAGGTGGTTTCATTTCTGAAATTTTATTGTTGTGTACAATGTTGCAGCATCTGTGAACCTTTATAAAACAATTACCGGATAATATATAAAATGTATAATGTTGCAGTCTTCTCATTTATTCATGATATTTCTCAACCACTCCTTATAAAAATTGTTATTACACACGAACTGGCAATCCTTACTTTTTAGTATTCTGGGCTTGGAGCCGTTTTAAATTCTGCCACAAGTTCCTCCAAAGATACGTCGTACAACGGCCGCCTCTATAAAATACGAAAGGGCAAAATTGAAGAGAGGACGTGCTAAAAACCAAATAACTAAAAACTAAAGTAAACACAATTTTCGTTTTTACGAAAAACAAAATAACACCCTGAAATAGGATGATCATGTAACTGTTCTAATATGCTTTCCAAACACTCTGTAGAGAATGGCAAAAGGTGTGGAATACAAAAGCATTATATATTAATTTATAGAAACGAATTCACGTTGCTCTAAATTTCTACTACAATACTCAATTGTTTTTGTGATCGCTCAAATTTTTTTACATTTGAACCCAGGGTGAACATTTGGGGGCTTTCATTTATTAGAGCAAGGGGGAGGGGGGTTCGGCAAAATTATGAAGTCAACCCACTAAATTTTACCCAACCTCCCTCAAGCTTTTTACAACTACATACTTCATATTTTGACATCCTTTGGTGTAAAACTTGCCCAATTTTTTTTAGAACCCCCTACCAAGCTTTTCAAAACAACATAACTCCCCTTACAATCTTGCCGAACCCCCACCCCTTGCTCTAATAAATGAAAGCCCCCTTAGTTATACAACTTTTTAACACTAACCTTCCTCGACTGAGGTTTGTAAGTCTTTACTTCGTCTGGATACAGAGCCCTTATGAATTCCAGCAGGGCTGGCGAGTATACCAGACTGTCGTCAGCTCCAATTCCTCTTTCCCGCTAAAACACGAAGGAAGTGATTTGAGTTAAGTGCTCTGAGTTTAAGTGAAAATATTTGTAGCAATGAAGATATTTTCAAAGAATGGCTAAAACAAAATACTGAATAACATACGCATCCTAAAAAGACTGCGTTTACATAAGTCGATAAGATCACAGTCACACAGAAGAATGTCGCGCGCAGTGGAACTTGAGGAACAAAATTGAGGAGGGGCGAGTGGCGTAGAGGAACTTGAAAACTTCACATTTGGTCAAACAGTAAACATCTGAAACATTTCAAAACTATTCTACGCTAGGTTTCATTTCCATCTGTCGTGATCTTTACGATCACAATGTCTGACTAGCTCCGGCTCCGCATCTGATCTCTGGCATCTTAAATTGAAACGTTACTGAATTGATGAGTACCGCTTCAGCCTTCACACTGGTCGTAACTATCAAATGGAAGATGGGCTTCACCTTTTGAAAAGAAAATAAGAAAATAATTGAGCGAAAGAAACCGCACATACCAGCCATCCTCGCAAGCAGTCAGAAGTGATTCGGCCGCGCTAGATCAGTGCATTGTCACGTGCAAAGAAGGTGTGATACCCATAGTGCACATACTCCACTTACTATGAAACTCGCCGTGGGCTCACAATGATAGTAAGTAAGTAAGTAAAATCTTTATTTAGTCACGGTAGTTTTTCAGTCAGACTGGTTTACATAAAATCCATGCATAAAATATAACTTCTACAGTGCCTCAAAGAAACAGGGAGTTAATTTGTTTAGGCCATTCTTAAACGAATCCAACGATTTGCTGTCTCGTAAATTTTTAGGCAGTGAGTTCCAAACATAAGCTCCTTTGTAACTGAACCGCTTCTTTCTATAATTTGTTTTTGGAAGGGGCAACTGAAGTTTAGAGGAACCGCCCCGTAAATTATATTTTGTCAGTGTTTTCGAAAATGTTTGAAGGAGGTAAACAGGTACTAGGTTGTTGTAAACTTTAAACATTTCAATTGCCATTTGATTATGCCTTCGTACAGATAGCTTGTCCCATTCTAATTGTTCAAGCAAAGGGGCTGAACTTGCATCAAACGGGGAGTTTGTTATAATCCTGGCCGCTCGGTTTTGTAGTTTTTGCAGGTTGCCTGTGTTGTCCTTTCCAATCGCTTCCCAGACTGTGCTACAGTAATCAAATTTTGACTGTATTAAGATGGCTCAGGCATGTTAAGGCCTGGGTTCGAAGACCAGTTATGACCCCCCGCAAACTCAATGGCACATGGCCTAAAAATCAAAGATGGCGGCGGTTGTTTACGAGTAATTCGTATATGTCACGACATTTGTGTGTACTTTCTGCATTGGAGATGTATTTTCAAGGTACATTGGACTTGGAACGCCTAGAATGGTTGCTTCAAAGTATGGGTAAGTATTTGTTTGATCGTTTTTGTGTGGTTTGCCATTCTTTTAAGACCATTATTTTTACAATGTTAAACTACCGGAAACTGTAGTCGCGAGTGTACTGTCACTGTCAGTGTCCAATTACATAATTTTGCAATACGCTGTGCCATACAGTCATAAAGAACAAAATGAAGTTTGTCATACTTCAATAGGTTGCTTCTCCTCCAGAGACTTGTATTTCCTGTAGGCCATGTAGTCATATTCATGTGCATTGCGCATGTCGCCATGACATCCCACACATCCTCTGTGTCCACCTTTTTGTGTGCCATCTTCCATCTCTACAGCAGGATTATCCCCATTCATCATTCGCATTTTATCACAGATAGGAATATCTTGTGTCACTATTGGATCTGATAGTGTTCGAAGACACTCTCTTCGGGTTGGTACAAAAAGGAGCTGGTCTGCATCACCTGATCCACTGACTCCAAGCATGTAAAGATGTGGAGCTTCAACCTTGGACTGAACATCAATGGTAGTGTTTGTGCTATGTAGCTGTTGGTATTCTTGGTTGGATAGGTGAACAGCAGGGTCATATAGCTCTCTCAGAAGAAAGAGCATCCAACCAGAATTGGCAATGCTGGAATGATCATGCCACATAAGCCAATTCCTTGTGCGTTCATATTTCTTCAAACGCTCTCTCAACTCATCCTCTGTGTCGTGATCATCAATTCTTTCATTCAACTCTTTCATTCTCACTTTGATGTCTTCAAGTGACATGGACTGGTATTGGTCATCCGTTCTCAGTCGTGTTACATCCTTGTTGTTTTGTAAGGCTTTTGCACGAATGTCAGAAAAGGGATATTTTCTTGCTTCCATTGTGCATGTCTTTGCCTCTATGGTGCCTTCTGTTGTGAGTACCAACTTAGTACATTCTGTCTCTAGCACAGGAACACCCAGATTATAGTGACCAGATTCCACTTTGCTTCTTATTTCTTTGCGCAGATCAAGATTACTGCGTTGCACAGGGAATGATATCTCTCCACCTGGCTGTTTCTTTAAACATCTTCTAACTCTTACTCCTGTGTAATATAAAATAAATATGTTATGGTTTTAAGTCTTTATTTTTAGTTCACACTGAAAAGTATGGAGTATACGTAGGCACAAAATATAAATATGTACATGTAGATGTTACAGGTTAAATTTGATCCTACAAATTAATTTAAATCAAAGTAGGTATTTAGTGGTGGTGTTTTTTTTTTTTTACTAGATTTGTAGGGGGGGTCACGATTTGTTATGCTACCTTTTAGGGGGGGGGGGGGGGGAGTCAATTTTTTATATGCTTCTCTTTTATAAGGGAAGGCATATTTTTTTTAATTAAGCACATTTACTATGCCTTATTTATAGGCTTATCCAGGAAGGTGTCATTATTTTTTGAAACCAGAGAACTGCAGGGTCACAATTTTTGGACAAGTCACAGTTTGTAGATCTAGTAGCCCTGACAACCCACCCCCCTCCCCCCTACCACTATATAATGTCCAGTCCCTCAATTTAAATCAAACTAGGTTCTTTTTTTTTTAACCTCTAGGTTATTCTTGTGTACTAAAAATAAATTCACCATCTCCCCCTCCCTGTGTCCTTACAGTGTAATACATCACACCCATATAATCAACTATTGTATTGTAATTACCCTATTTTTTTACTGGATCTGTAGGCCAGAGCTTTTTAAAACCACTGTGCCACAGGGGTGATCAATGTGAAGCACCATACTCATTTAATATTTATGATTGTGCTAGTAGTACCCAGTCCCTCACAGCATGTCTAGTCCAAATATATATGCATATATGAGGTAAAACCTTACAATACCTTGGAATTTCACTTATAACTGCACAAAAATTGATGACACAATCCAAAAAATAACCTAGGTTGAAAACATTAGCCTAGTTTGATTTCAATTAACCAGCTAATATCAAATTTAACCTGTGAGATATAGATGTATGTATAATGATTTTTTTTACCCCAAATACTTTATTTGAAGTTCATGTTACACAAGTCTACATGTACATGCATGTAGCTAGTATTTAAACTAAATTATTTAAGAGAAGCTGTAATTTAAAAACATTCAAACTATGGATAAAGCAAACACAACTTCTCCCATGATGCACCTGAAATTGGTATAAATATGCAAATGGTGGGCTTTAGCTGGATATGCACTTTTCATGCAGTGTTTTAATAATCTGAGAGCATTTGTGTATTTTTTTAAGTTACAGTCTGTATAATGGTAAGAATAAATTAATGTTGTAAATACAACAAGCCTGAGCCTCAAGTGCAATCTGTAGTCTGTAACTAAAAAATAAGTCTGAATGGTTTGGCTTTATTACTGAAAAATATTAAAAATGAAACCTGAACTAAACCATAGAGCCAAGTAAAATATACCTACATATACAATGTACCGGTGCATTGTATGTGTTTCGATTTGTTCACATTTTATTTATCTGCAGTAGTTTAGCACAAAACTTGATAAAATAAATTAATGTATTCATGAGCTCAGTGCAGCCAGCCTGAGGACACATGTATGTGAACTGAAAAGTAATTTCCACCAGCCTCCAGTTTAATTAACGCATTTTTTAGTTTCTATGATATGATATTGTAATTATGCATGGTAACATTATTAGACCACATACACTGTATTGTACTTTCTCACCTTCACTTTGTCTGTCAAATGGTGTTATGTCCACTCCTTCACTCTTAAGATAGTCCTTTAGTACCTGACCAGCATTTGGTGGAGAACTCTGACTACCCATCTTCCTAATGTTATATAGCTTGGCCTTTTCTGACCAGTTAACTGGCTCGTCTGCTGGCCAATGCTCCAAATCGGTCATAAGTTTCTCTAGGTCTCCTGCTATTGTACTGGGACTATGACTCTTTTGACTAAGTGGGGTTTTGCTGTTCCTGTCTAGGGCTTCTTTCTTTTTCTCAAAAGACTGATTTTTTCTTTGAATGTTCCTAGCATTAAATGAAGTGCGCTGTGACAAATGTGAATCTACATCATCTGTTTCCCACATTTCTTCTACGTTTCGTTTGAACTGCCGTTGATCTTGTCTTCTTTTTTTCTTGTTTTCTGCAGGAGTGGTCTTCGTTTGAAGCTCAGCCTCCGGAACGAGAGATATCACTTCACTGAAGGATCGGCCTATTTCGAATGACCTATTTCTTTTACCTCTTTTACTGTGGATTGGGGCTTAAATGGAATTTCAGTGTTAGCCTGATCTTTCAGCTGAGTGAATGGTGCTCGCTTGGTTGCTGCATTTTTGCTCGAATTCTTACCCACAGGAAAAGCAGTAGTTACTGTAGCGTAACAACACTGACAGTCCCGAATTCGATGCATTCGCTTTCTCCCCTCTGCTGTTTTTGTCCATGTTGACTCCGAAAATCGTGTCAAGTAGGCATCTTTTTGTGATTTATTCCTCCAGTGACCGATCTTGTCATCAATGATTTTGTAGCCTCTTAAGAAATTTGCTGTTGGAGAATAAAACCTAATAAATACATAGGCCGACCTTAACTGTGCAGTTGTACTGCAAATCTGTAAAAAAAAAAACTCTTATTATACCTTTATCCAAATGCATCCTGTCGTAATCTTGAAAGTGATCCTTGAATAATCGATGCCGCTCTTCCAAAACACGGATTTTGAATTTTGTTTTACTCTCATCTCCATGCCTTTGCAAATTTTCTAAAGCAACACTTTTAGTTTGCCAAATAAATACTCTTGCAAAACCACAATTAATTCGTTCAGTCATTTCCAGTCAAGTTAGCTAAGTAATAATATTCAATCTTCCCGCTCGATTGCACTACTGATGCGCATGTGTATTTGTGACAGACTGCTGCGCTATGCATCGCTAATAATACATATAGAAGGCTGATTGGGATGAATTGCTTCTACTTTCCCACGACGTAAAATGCACAGGTCCACCTTCAAGAGTCTTAAATAGCCTGAAAAACATCGGTTTACGAACCCCTAGTTCTGTATTTCCTAGTGATGTAGACAACATACTCAATTCCTTTTTAAAATAGTTTATTCTACCCCTTGAATCACCTATATGAGTGTTGCTTTCTTGTACTGAGTTGATACATTACGTTTCTTTCTTCCTCGTCCGCCATTTTTCTTTTTCATTCTTTATGGCTTCTGATTGGCTAATTTCGGAAGTCTAAGAGCCCGTCATCTTATGGGAAAGCAGCTTTCTACGAGGTAATATATTCCGTGATCCGAAACATGACTTGACATCTGCTCCAACTGAATTTCAAAATGGCGGACTTTAGAGTTACTCAGTTGTCGATTATTTTGCCAAATGGGCCGGTAAAAAAACAGTCAAATAAAGCTGAAGGAGCTATAACGTTTAGGTCTGAATACTCAACTTTAACTTTGTGCCAAGTATGGTTGTCTTGCCTAAAAGATAAGCAAGGTACGGTTTAGAGAAGAGTCAAACTACTCGATTTATGTATTCTTATTTAATTGACGAGTTACGTTTACAACATAGACCACCATACTGGGCACTTTTCTTCGATGCATGTATGTGTTGTCAAAATGCAAGCAATCTCAAAGTAAGTCTTGGACGATTTTTGTGGCCCATTTTTGATTTTGTAAACAGATGTTTGAGATCATGTGACAGGTCACGTGACAGCTATATAACCGTTTCAGTCATATAATCCAATTAGGCTCATAAATATCTTGCACCCTGCCAAATTTGGGCTCTTTTTGATAAAAAAGCACAAAAATAAAAAATAAAACCCATTTTATGCAAATACAGGCCCTGACCCAGACCTTAACATGCTTGAGGGTGTACATAGAAGTTCCGCATAAGTCCCAGGATAAGTGTACACTTACCATTTCAAACCATTGGTCAAACGCCAGAGTGGAGCTACTAGCATTCGTTCAAGATGGCCCAGTTGCCCTCGTCCATTGTGAACTTTAAGTGCCCTTACTTTGGATCCATGCTTCTTCGACACGCAGAATTATTCCCAACCTCGACTTCAAATAACCACTCGTGATATCCTTTCACGATACACTTTACTACAACATCAATGGCATCAACCTCAGACATGGTGATTTGGTGGAAGCCGGTATGTGAAAACGCTCTGTTCCAGTGATTGTGTTTCATCGAATGACAGCAACAGATCTAGACAGCTGATGAAAAAGCAAACTACTCCATGTTGTTTTGACTTCGTTCAGCAAAAACAACTTCTAGTGTCCAGATCTCTCTCTTCCAACAAGTGTCTGGTTATTAAGCTATACAGACAAACGTGGCATATTGTTGGTTTGGTTGAGATGTAAAATTTGATCTAAAAAGTGACCTGAATGAACAGATCCCGGTAAACAAATACATACATACTATGGAAAGATAAATCATGTGTCTAAGTATGAAGACATGACGTTTATACTATTTCAGAGCTGAACTTACAGGTACGACTTTGGAGTTTTCTCCAGTTTTAAAGTCCAAGGAAGGTTACAATGTATGTTTGATATTCTTCCATAAAAGTTTTTTTCCTAAACTCAGTTGAGCTACTAAACTAGGGGTGTGGCTTATACATGAGTGTTTACGGTATTACATGATTTCTTAATACCTACCCCTAACCCTAAATAAATATATATATATATATATGTTATTTTTTAATATGCTACAAATAAAGCCACATGTATACAATGTACATTTTAATTTGTGTAACAGAATACTACAGAAACATTTTCCTTTACTGAAACTGAGTATCATGTGATTGTGTAAAATTAATTGATTCTCACGAAAAATATTTTTTCTGGCAAACATTAACTACTTACATGTACGTCGTTCTACCAGCGTATTCATTTCTTTGAAATATTATGCTGTATAGTTTAGAAATTTTAAGCTATTTCTGTACTTAAATTTAGGCAGGTTTTACAATTACTGTTTGAAAAAAATAATGTTGCATTTATCTTTTTCAGGTATTAAAAAAGGGTTTCTTTTTCCAAGGGTTAAAAAACAACCGAGGGGTTTATGGGAATTGTGCACGTGGTGTGACAACGTACACGAGAGCTAGGCTATATTCAGGGGACTGCATGGGTTCAATTCCTGGAACAGCAAATTGTCTTTTTCTCCCTTCTTTCTCAGTTTTCTTAATTTCTTCCTCCATTCTGCAAATATTTTCAAGCTACATTTCACTCAAGTAATAATTTCCTTCCAGTCAATCGACGGCTCATCTTTTAGGCTTGACTGAATGTATATAAAAATGATACATGTATTATACTAGTATACCTAATACAGTTTGTAGGTTAAGTGCATGCTGCCGCTCAGTCGAGGAAGTGTATTTATTTTGAAGAAAACCTACAGTAGCTCTTTTTTTGGAAAAATATATTACTGGGTGATAAAAATTACAAGGTGTTAGATGAATATGTTCTGTGGTTTTTGGGCTATCGTGCAATCCTGTTTGAGCTGCTGCAGTGTGTTTTCTCAAAAGTTTGCCCAATTTATTTTAATTTTGTCTCGACCCATCAAATATTTCCTGGTAAATCCACTTACCCTACCAGTTCCAGACATTTTCTTAAGATGCCCAGCACACAAAAAACTGCTGTTCTCTCCGGTGCTCCCTGACCAGTGAAGTTTAAACACCGGAAATTAACTTCAATTAAGAATGTAATAATTTGTAAATGCTAATAATTGTTTTTTTGAACTGGCTGCTTCACTTTATCGAAGGGCAATAGAAGAAAATTATGTTCTGCTCACCGTCTTGATAACACGAGAGATCTTGCTGTTTGGAAACTGATAGACCTTATCTCCACCCCAAACTATCAAATTATAATTGAAGGCTTGTGTGCAAAAAGGGTTTAAGTGACTCTTGATCACATTCTAAATTCTCCCTTAGAAAACAAAGAATTTGTAGGAGAATGTAGAATGTGATCAGGAGACAATTACACCCTTTTTGCACACATGATTATCAAGTTACAAAACATAGCTTGCTAATTAAGTAAACTCATGTCAAAACACAAGATTAAGGAGCTGTAACTTAAATAATTTATATACAAACGAAGACGATCAGAATTAACTTGAAGTACAGAATACGACAAAGCACTTGCAAATTTGCGTAAATTGCTCTCCACTGCAAGGAATGCGAAGAACATAACCCCATCAAGTTGGAGAATGCAAACAACCTAGCATATAACCTACACAATAATTATAGTCTATCATTAATGCACAGATCTTGCCCTTCATGCAGAATTGTATCGATCAGTGGCTGTAAAAAAAATATCCTTCAGTGGTGAGAGGAGGTGTGTATTATGGTTGGCCATGCAAGGCATCGTGGTCAAAACAGGACATCAATGCAACGATCGAACCATTTCAAGATTTGGTCCAAATTATTAAATTATTGCTGCTTCGCTGGCTGCGCAGCAATAATTGTAAAAAATATCAGTCCATTCAGATCATTCAAGCCTGATTTTAGGAAAATGGCATGTCAACTGAGTTACAAGGTTATAATGCTGTATCCAGAGTGAAACTAATCATGCTTAATATAATCATAGATTGTTTTGCATTGTAAAGTAACTACAATGAGAAAAGATTGCAACTTTTTTTTCAATATTTATTAATATTTTAAAACTTCTTACCCTTTGCTTTCCTGTCTGCTTTAGACCGAGGTATTCTAACCTCGATACGTTGTGGCAACTTGCATGACTCTGCTATTATTGGGATAAATAAAAAGTAAACTGTATTAATGACTTGTAAAATAAAGAGTCATTGAAACATAAAACAAGCAAAATGAACATTACAGACATGCATAATTTATGAATGCAGAGATATTCAGGTTTTTACAACATGAAATGTGAATAGGAACATGACATGTACATTGGTCATTCTGAGGATATAAAATCAAACAAGCCATCAAAAGTTGAACAGAGGGAGGATAGTTATTTATTAAAAAACTATAGGCTGCACTTTAGGGCTGTTTACGAACTCTGTAGCCCTAGCTTACTCTAAAGTTTAACATCAGTAGAGGGTACTCAAGCAGATCGAGCATCGCAGAGATGTGCACTCGACAAAGGCTATCAGTGATAACTGAAGGTGTTAGTGGCCTAGCTGGCCGTGGCCCTTTTATACTGGAACTCCCTGTTTTAACATAAATTATTGCTCTGATAAACTTAATAATTAACTTACCATCGTAATTAGAAGGCCTGACTTTAAAGTGCAAGTATAATGCCGAGAAAATAAAAATATATATTGTACTTTTGTGTTTGTTTCGCACAAAAAGGTATTAATCTTGCAAATTTTGTAACATTTCTGGCATTTAATCCCCTAATTTTGGTTACTTTTCATGGATCCTGTGACGTCATAAGATGAATCAACTACCTCCCAAGAGAAAACTACTACAATAAAATCCCGTAGGTTTCCATTGTGTCATCACAAGATGAATCAATCCCGCAATTCGGGTAGCTTTTATTCTAGTTGAATTGCTGATCCAGTCTCCCGAAGAAAACTAATTT
Source organism: Actinernus sp. WN-2022 (assembly GCA_030867875.1). Lineage (NCBI taxonomy): Eukaryota > Metazoa > Cnidaria > Anthozoa > Actiniaria > Actinernidae > Actinernus > Actinernus sp. WN-2022. Next base: position 274,440 of record JAOWCC010000809.1, read on the forward strand.
AGACAACTGAAGTATATTAGAAATAACATTTGGAGCAAAAAGAGTTAATGTTGTTTTATGGCTTTACTTGCACTTTAACCTTAGTGGTTCCTCTCCTCTCAGGAAGAGAAAATGAAAATAGTGTAATCGTCCAAAGCCATAACCCACGGAGACCCTCGTGATGAAAATAACTTTAATAAGAAGTGGCAAAAACATATATTAGAATAAACTAGTTTGGACAAATTTAACCTGAAGTATTTTTTAAACTACAACATATACATAAACTTTATATAGCTGCTGAACAAAAGGTGGCAAGATAGCTGTCATGATGTCTGGAGAATATGCTTATTGAGTGACACTTTAGGAGAAAGAAATATGTGACTGATATGACTTTGTTTTAAATTTTAAGCAACAATAGCAAAATCAAAAGCGTAATTAAACAAACTTCATTGAAAAAATTATACCTCCGCTGTTTTAAAGCAGTAGTTTCGCATTCGCTGGAGTTGTTGAAGCGTAAAGGGAGCAGCCTTCTTAGGCTCATATGGAACTCTCCCTCGTCTGGTGTCTCTGGATGAAGGCCTTGCAGACCTTTTAATAAGCTGTTTTATGGTCTGTTTTACAACTGGGAAAAATGAACAACTGCATATATCATATATGTTTATAGTAGAGCAACAACAAGAACAACAAACATTTAATAAAAAGTCAATTTTACAAGTATTATTGTCACCGGCAATTAGCAAACTAAGAGCTATTCGTTCGCAGGGGAAAAAAATTGGTTACACTAAGAATTGATACAATACAGTACATAAGCTTTTCTGTATCGTAGAAATGAAAAATTATAAGTTTATCAAAAATAACGAGGGTTAATGTAGGCAGGATATAAGCTAATACTACTATAGCCAAGATTATATTTATTAAAATTTGATCAGAGACAATATTTGGGAGACCTCAACGTAGTCATCCTCTTTCTGAAGTATGTTGAAAAGCATTTATCTGATCTTTGATTTAAATTGAGGTTAAAAGGACAGGCCGTTAACAAGACGAGGAAGCCTTTCAACAGTAAGTTCAATATATGATCCTCTTGGTATGGTCGCACCCTTCCTCCTCAGAGGAATGAGAATTCTCCAGGAATTATGCAAAGACAAGGCAGGATGGGATGACAAGGTTCCTCAGTCAGTGCAGTTAAACTGAAAATATACTCTTGAACCACAGATCCCACTCGGCTGCTGCAGAAAAAAAACTGGGTAAAACAATTTAAACTAGTAGGTAAAAAAATTCAACTAGGTAATTATTTTCAAAATTGTTTACTGTTAGGTTTTCTAACCTAACCCCTTTTGCAATTTTTATAGAAATGAAACTTTGAAAGGTTTTGAGTACTTCTGTGAAGAAATGTTTGGCTTACAGAGAATACTCTATGTTCTATGCTTGTTTGAAATGTAAGAACATAAGAAGTACTCAAAACCTTTCAAAGTTTCATATGTATAAAAATTGCAAAAGGGGTTAGGGGCACTTTAAATATTGGGCATGGGTTAGGAATTGGATTAGCTGCATGCACATCACCAATGAAGAAGCATTATATTTGTGTTGTTTAGTAGGTTAGCCCTAAAAACCCTAAATTAGCGAGCACTTGGGTTTACTGTAGTTAGGGCTTTGAATTCAGACTGGATCAAAAATGTTTTGAGTTTGTTTGACCAATAAAATCGCTGAACAGCAAACATTCGCCCAAACAGATCACTGGAACAAACACACATGTATAGATAATAGATAATAATTTCTAAACATTAAACTACAACATTTACCAGGTGCATTCATAGGATTTCCACTTGGGATGACCTTCTGGCTTCCACCTTCTAAAGTCTCAATCCTTTGGTTGTACGGTCCAGTATGCCCAAAGGCATTGAACCAGTACCTAACGGCAGCTGCATGGCCACGGATGACAGGGGGTTTCAGACCTTTACATTTTAAAGTTCCAAGTCTCTTCCCCTTTGCTTCGCTCATCATCTCTAAAGTACAGTCATACACAAACAATCTGTTTAGATATTTTTGCTGTAGAAATGGCTTGATCACTTGCTTATTTTGAACCCTATTCACTCATTCCTGTTACATTTCAAGTAATATCTTAGCATGCTAGATGAGAAATAATTATTTTTTTGTCAGTTTACTAAAGCGCCTATCAACATACTACTAGGTCGTTTTTCCAGTGCATGAGGTCTTCAATAATATTGTAAATGGTAAACATTGACTCTTCCAGTTGGTCTGCTAGTTTGAGAAAGTACTTTCCGTTATACAATATTCATCTCAACTGGTTTCTTGGCTCAAATGGCAAAGGGCCATCAACATATTCTTGTTGCCCCCCTCCCTTCGCATTTTTAATCCAATCTCGTTCCCAGAACTGTTTTGGTCTCAATGCCCCCACTAACCCCACCCCAATATTCAAATGTTTTCTTTAAGCAATATAAGTCGCTTTCCATGTCTTTGTTCTCTTATGTAAACACGTGGGATAGGGTTGGGAGAACAAGGGGAACAAAGAAATAGAAAGCGTGTTATATTGCTTTTATAAAATAATGAACAGGAAAAAACACGAGATAAATCTTACGCACGCACGATCAGAAGATTAATTCTCCTAATAGTAACAGTCATCAGAAATCGACCGACGGTGAGCACAGTGTGCGCGTGGGACATCCGTTTGTGGCAGAACTGAGAGATAAGGCATGCTCTGTGTCAGTGTGTGTGGCTTTATTTTGAAAATTCCCCGAAAAGAATAACTCTGAATTCAAGAATTTTGTTGCTGGAAATTTAAGCCATAATGCATTCAAGGAGTAAAGGACTTGAACTGGGTGTTTTTGTCGCTGAATGTACACAGGAAACCTGATTCTTTGAAGCAGGTCATTTAGTTGAATGAACTTTTATTTTCGCCAAACTCAATGATCTAGCTGATCTAGCTGTTGGGACCTTACTTCCAATGAGATGAGGCTAAGAGTGCAAGGTAAGAGGGAAAAACTAATTTTGTTCTGTGAAAAATCAACAAGTTTTGGTTTGGTTGCCCAACTTCAACTGTCACACGTGATTTTCTTTTCATGTAGTTGTTCATAAAATGCAAGGAGAAAGCTAAAAATCTTATCTGAATTATCAAGCAGGGTGAATGATAACAATAAATAAAGGCTTTCGTCGCTGACAAAAAGTCAGACTTCAACTTATTATTAATAAAGCGTACTTTTAGTTTGAGATAAAAAAGACATGGAAAACGTTGAAAGAGTGTTGCTTTTCCCTTACTCTATTCGTCTATCAGGAGGATTTAAAAAAACTAGACTTGTTAGCCATTTATTTGTTTTAGTTTTACCGTACAAGACAAGTTTTATAATAAAAGAGAAGTGGTTTTGTTTCTTGAATCCGCGAATAAATATATCTCGACCGGGATGATTTGCAAATTTTATAACTTCATGTCAGTCTGTTGTACTTTTGTTAAATATATCTGTCGGTTTTGCTGATTAAAATCATATTAAAAGTCAACGTTTGGTGAAGACATTCTTTCTTGCTAAAACTAAGCGGGGCAAATATTCCAGAATAAGAATAGAAGGAATAATCTCTGGAAATCATTGTTTCAGGCACATATCACGGCATTTTGAAGTTTAAACCCGACAATTCAAATTGTTCAGCCTTGACGGAGCATAAATCCATAAAGAGTTCATTGGATATGATTTATATAGGTCATGAAACTGAAAGTCGATGTCGAAGGTCACACATTAGCGCATGTTTCGACGAGAACGCATATAACTATAAGATTTGGCGGTTGAGTGAGAGCGTTCCCTCTTCCTTACGACGATGAAGGGGAAGAGAAAGAATTGTCATCTTTCTTCTTTCTCTAGCTCTCCTTTAATTCGTTTTGGGAAACTGCCCTGCCAGTTGGTAGGGAAATGAGAGGAATCCGTCAGCGTTTGAACTCTTAGTCTTATCGCCATTTTATCTGGAAAAGATCTAACCCTGGGCCGTGCATTTGCACTGGGGTGGATATTTATTGTGTACTGAATCGTAGTACGCTTCCGCAAGTTTCAAAACTTTATAGAGCAATCACAACTGGACAAAAGGACCACACAGCATAAAATTGGAACGGAGCTATGTAACCAATATCGCCATTGTATTAACTAATGCTCGAGTAATGGGGTCAAAGGATCTGAAGTTTCCTATTGTACTTACGCATGAACGTCTGAATGGTGGCGGCCATAAAAGGTCTTTTATTTTCACCAAAAAGAACGGCATCGTCTCCATTGCTGGCCGAAAAGTTCTCAAGAGAAAGGAGACGAAGCTCGTATGTCCGAGACGTTTTCTCATCAAGAGCTTGATTTTTGGCGGTCAGTCTAGCACCCGCCGCAAGGTTTGGTGCGATTAAGCCACTGATATCTGCATCGCTACCACAACTTTTGGTATATCTTAAAACGTTCGGGCTCCTGCCCTTGTACTTTTTCTTGGCTGCGGTCTTTGAAGCCATGTATTTCTTTCTCGCAAATACCGTGGATCGGAAGCTAACAATGACGTCAAATCTTTGGGGCTCCTCATTGGCTAAAGTTGGTAGGATTCCTACTGCCTCCCGCGGTTTTCCTACATGATACTATCAGAAAAATAATCTCTCGTTATCGATTCGACAACGAGGGACTTACGTATTTCGAGAAGCGAATATGATGATGAAACGAAGTTGTAATAATTCGCAAAAACAAACTGAAGATGAATGAAGTCAGAATGAAACACTGAAATGTACTAGAAGTAATCATAATTTATCAAAGTGCGTTCGACATATTTTTTTGTATGAGAACTACGCCTCTCGGATTTCAGTTGTTTTCTTAACATTTGTAATACCACTCCAATTCACCCTTCTCAACGCGGCGGCCATGTTTAGTCCCAGGAGAATAAAAACCTTTGTTTTTGCGCGGCTAAACTCGTTCAGAATCTGCTCAGTGCGAGGCTAGCCACGCAACATCTATTGATTCTATCCAACATGGCCGCTGTGTTAGTATAGAACACAATCAACCCTAATCAGATGTGTATAAACTGCAGCCCAGTTTTCACGACCAAGGCTGTCTCCATAATACTGACTAAGTGTCAGTGATTACACTCCAGTGTAGAACATAAAATATATGTGCCTGTGTAAACTACACCTTCAGAGGATTCAAATTATTAAGTGAGACCAAGGCTGGCTGCAGAATATCGAGTGTCCATTGTTATTGCAGAATAATATCTGATCATATTAGGGCACACAGCAATAAAGAGCACTTTAAATTTCCCTCACCCTGTTTTGATATTTAAGTGCCTTGACATATCCAAGACCCAGTGTGATTATACCCTGAATGCAGTGTTAATTTGTATAACCACGATGAACACTGAAATATTCATATCCATATATTTCTCTTCTGGTATGATTTATAGCATCTTGACCATTTGCATTTTTGGTATCGGCAAAGCGAACAGCACAATTCAATGCAGCGAGCAAGCCAACAGCATAATTTCCGATCGCAGATTCACTCGGGTTCAGCACAAATAAATATTAATTATGGCCCAGTTGAATGTTCAAGGTACGAAACAGACCATATTGGACTTTGTCAGACCTCCAGATGTACTACACACTTTCCTCAGGCGTTGCTCAATTGTAGTTGCGAACCTTTGGAACATCATTGCATTGGATTGTCGGAAAATAAGGCATGTAACTTACCGATCGCGAGCAAAACAGGAACCATGCCAGCGGCCATTTTGGTGAATGCCAGCATCGTGTACGTGTGGTTACCAGTTCCCCGGCTGAGTACAAACATGATGACATGAGGACATACACGAATCTCGGTTTCTTTCGCCTTGGGAAGCACAGGGAGTCCAATGCAATGACGAATATGTGTCTGATACTAACCTTACGTTTATGATTGAACTTGCTCTCGTCGCACTTACAAACATGAGCAGGACCTCCGAAGGGATAAAATGGCCGATCAAGAATGTCTCTTGAGCAAAGTAAGCGTAATTATTTGTAGATCCGTCCCACGAGCTGTGGAGTAATACCAAGCATTTGTGCCGTCTTGCTCTGGACTCATTACCAGAAATGACGGACAAAATGGCGGCCGCTCATTATGCATCAAGATGCATGCCCTTTAAAAATGGCAGCCGGTATTACAGTGAAATGTATGGAGAAAAGATGATAAAGCTAAAATTATAATAGTAAGTCAGTTCGCCGACCACTTGCCGACCTCTAGATGAAAAGACCAAACACTATAGAACATTATACGACAGCATTAATGGTTTCAAAATATACTCACGAACCGCCAAATCCCTTTTGCATGGCCTCTTCTAACGCAGTAACGGCTGTTAGAGTTTTGTATTTTCCTCCAAATATTGTCAGTAGACCTCCATTCTCCTCAACGCAGCAAACGTTATACTAGTCGAATACAAGGTGCCGACCTCTCAACACAAACTTCGATTATTCCACATCAAAACACGACCAAAATTGGGCTTCACAAGGCTGCCAAAAGGACGCCAGATGTCTTAGAAAACTGCAAACTTTCAGTTTATATTCTTCGCGAGATTTCAACGAGAAGCCATCAGTTTCAGGTATTTTTTTAACGAAAAACATGTCTGCCTTCCAAAATCACTGCTTGTTCGTCCGCCATCTTTAGTGCTGATAACCTGGCCTTTTCCCTTTCTGTGGATACTGCTGAGCAATAGTACTGCTGACTCATATTTGTTTGCTTCCCGCTTCGATTTGAAATTTGAAATGTCTTTTTACATGAGCGACCTTGAGAAGCAGAAATTTGATCACAAAATAAATGTTGTGGAGCCTCCTACTTCATATATCAAGCAACAAAGGATCAATAGATTTGAAATTGCATTATCCATAGAGATCCCATATCCTTTATTGAAGCTATGGCACAATATGGTGAACAAAAGAGATGAACTGGGAAACTCATGGGACTACATTGATTTATTGAATAGCTGGATACCAATGAGATGCTTTCAAATCAGTAGAGCAACAGGGTTTCGCCTAATAGGAAGGCTCAGAAGAGAGGCTGGCTCTGTTGTGTCTAAATACAAGACAGTTTCTGGTGGTAGAAAGATAGAGGAACTCAATAAATCTAATTTTACACTTAGCATTTTAGTAAATGATTTAGTGTCTGTTGGGGATATTGAGGATGAGCTACAGCAAGCGAATGAGCATGTTGAGGAGTGGCGTAAGCGGTGTGGAGATTTGGAGAAAGAGAAGCAGAGCTTGTTAAAAGAAATGGCTGAAGCTCTTGCCATGAAAGATGAGGAAATGAGCAATACGAATAAAGAAATGTCTGATTATATTGAGAAAATTGCTGAGTTAGAGGAATCAAGTGGCTTTCTTCCAAATTTTGGGAGGAAAGTACACCAGCTTGGCCAGAAGCAAAAATCAAGGAGACTAAAAGAACTGAAAGGGAGAGCTGGTGTTGCTCTTTGGTTTTTGGAAAGCCATGGATTGCAGTTGTCCTGCATAAAATCAAAAGAATTCACCACAGGCAAAGGGGTGACTTTTGATTTTGATCAGGAGAGTTTAGAACAAGTTCTGTTTCTCCTGGATAAATTATGTGTGGGAGATGAATATTACCATGAATTGACAATGATGTATGAAGAATTGCCAAGGTCTTATTTGAACAAACAGAAGAGGAATGAACTTAATAACCTGTGTCATATTGTTAGGGTCCCAGGCCAATATCCAGGAGCACAGCTTTCCTTCACTTCAGCACTGAAAGATGACATTAGAGACTACCTTGCCTCTAATCCAGATCACCCTTTGGATAAACCTGTGCAATTAAAGATTAGTGGTGATGGGGCAAAAATGTCTAGGACCACTAATTTTATGATTGTCTTTTTCTCTGCTGTCATCAAAAGGAAACAAAACCCTTGGAATAGTTAATGTTCCTGAAAAATATCCCACCTTAGCCTCTTCATTCAAAAACTTAATAAATGACATAAACACTGTCATAAAGAATGGCAAAATAGTAGTCGATGACAAGGAAGTGATGCGAATGGTCTGTACCACGTGATCACTGTTTGGCATACTGCTGGTAGAGATTTTTGTAGAATGACACATTGTAGACAAGTTTGACATTTCAAAACCGCAGAATGACTGACGAGCTAAATAAAATGATTACAGGAATAGAACCCACAATCTTGTGGTGATGCTACCTCATGAGCTAAAGTATAGATGGGGTCAGGGCAGCAGGCAGTGTATGGTGTTCCAATCACGTGGGCCAAAGGAGCTCTGCTATAAAATAGCTTTTTAAACTTTAGCTGTGATAAATTAAATAATTGAAAATCATAATTCATAATTACTTCAATTGCCGAGAGTCGTTTCTGTAGCACTTTAACTCTTTCCTCCAATGCCTTCACCCTTGCCTCATTTGGACAAGGCCTTGGTGGCAGCAATGACTTCATTGGCAGGCTTGGGAGAGCTGCAATTGGCTGAAAGATGTAAACAAAAATAAACACATTCAATCAGTGCAAACATTGCATCAGTGTTCATTCACTTTAAACAAGTACACACACAATTGAAACAACTTCACGTCAATCAACATCCGATGTACTGCATGAGTGATCTTTGACACTTTGTCTTGGTTATACACGTACCCTCATCATGTGGCCGCCATCTTGGTTTGAAAAAGACGTTGGATAGGCACAATCACTTTGGCAAGACATTATTTTTTACAAGTAAATGTATGGGCAAGTTTGCCAGTCATGGTAGTAAGTTTGATTTGATATTTCCTTTTCTGTTCAATGTATCACAACCAAATGTTCTGTTACGATAGGAAAAGAGTGTTACAAGGTTTGTACATTTTTGTTGTTGGATTCGAGCAAATAATACTTTTAGCATTTTTTGAACCGATACTCCAAGGAGTAATACTCTTAAAGTATTGCGGGAAAGTCGGGAAGCAAGAGTGTGAAAATGAAAATCTCTCCAACTCATGACAGTAATATTATCCAGTATTCTTCCCCAATAACTCTCCAGAAAGGATTCTAAGAAGTAATTCTATACTAAGGTCTTAATGAAACTTAAGCATGCGTATTTTTTTTTTTTTCAGAATTACAGACAGCCAAATGTGGCAATATGAATAAATATTTCTCTGAGTAGCAATACAAACATATAAAGTAATGATTTAAAATGTTCTTGAATCCCATAAAAGTTCTTACAAATCTATTAACACTATTTTCCTATCAGCACGTAAAGTTTGGTTCTGATACATCGAACAGAAAAGAAAATATCAAATCAAACTTACCATTACTGAGAAACTCACCAATACATTAATTTGTAAAATGTGTAATAATCCAAAGTGTTTATGCCCGGGCGTCCAGCATCATTTTCAATCCAAGATGGAAGCTGCGTGTATGCATGGTATGAAACTCAAATCGAAAACTTGGATGTCTAAAAACACTAAAAAACTAATGAATTGGTAAATGAATGTTTCTCAACATCAGCCTATGTGAGCAACTATAATGGCAGACAAAATGACTTGGGGACACTGTTTTAGGTGCACGTTCAAACTGAAATTCATTCACTACCAACATTGAAAGGGGGAGGGAGTTTCGTAAACTTCAGCTGTTTTAAACTTTGTGTCCAGTATTTTTTCTTATCATATTCCGGTATTAATAACTATTTTTGTTGAGTGTCTCAACAATTGTCTGTGATTGTAGCTTCTTGCCGTTTTTAGTTTCTTTACTTAGCTTCAATCAGCAATTTAGTATATTAACAAGATGAGACTGGTTAAGTACTAGCTTACTGTGATCATAATAAATTCCAGATCTTAACCTGCAAAAGTTAGAATTAAAATTTGCTCTCAGTGATAAACCAATACTCTCTTTTGGTTTGATCACGTAGGCTTGTGTCATTAAGTTCAACCACGTATTTTTAAATGCTATAATTATAGGCATTAATAACAGTCCATTTTCTTGATGATTGAGACCTTTTCTTTTTCCTCTTCAACTTCGTCTTCGCTAATGAAGACATAGTCAAATTACGTGCACGCTTTTTGTTCTTCACGGTACATGCATATTCATCTGACTCATTGTCGTAGTCTGAATAGGAAGGTGCAGGTGGTGCAGATTTTTCTTTCCTCTTTTGACACTTTTTGCTGCTAAAAAGGAATACACAGGTTTCTTACTAGGCAAAAATAGCTCTTGAAAGTTTTATTGTACAGGTTTCAACACCCAAATTAGTTTTAACAAGAACTTTGAACATAATATTAAAGTCAAACATATAGATGTACATGTACAACATTAAACACAAACTTTTTAAGCTCTGGAATGTTTATTTGAAACTGGAAGGTGATCTATATATAAGTGGTTCACAATAGACCAATCCAAGGTAATTTCCACCATCTTGTAAGGGGTGCTAACATGGCGCAAAATAACGTGTTTTTATGGGAATATGATGCCAAAAAAAAATCCGTAAAATCGGATTTCTGAAATATTTACTGTCTGCAAATGTAGGGATGTAGCTGTGCTGGAAAGCGTGCAATTGTGTTTTCAGTTTTCCATACATTTACAAGTCTGTAACAACGCAAGAAAATGTGCAGACAAATGTATGGCACAGCTAAATCCACACACACTTACCAGCACAGCTAAATCCCTCAAATTTTGATCAGGTAATCTTTTACCTAGTATCTTAAGTTTGCAGACAGTGAATATTTCAGGAATCCGATTTTACGAAAATTATTTGGCTTCAGCTTCCACTTTGGATTGGTCTATACCAGGCTCTTAAGGTCTCAATAAAGGTTTGAGGTGCCATTTAAAGCCACACAGACGTATAAAAGGTCATGCTACTGACACCTACAGTAATGCCACTCAGCCTCGGGTGAACATCTCTGTTATACTGTACTCCGCTTGAGTTCTCCTTACTGATTGCTTATATCGTTCGCAATTCAAATCAAACATAAATATCAAATTCTACAAAAGAGCTATAGAACTTCGTAAATAGAAAATTTTGATGAAGGATGACAAAGATTCGTAAAAATACAGCCTAAAGCATTTAATAAACAACTATTTTACCTCTGTTCACTTTTTGATGGCTTGTTTCATTTTAAACCCTCAATTTCGCATTTAATAGGAGAGCCTGATTCGTTCCCTACGTTCATCACTGCTACGTGATTTGACTTTCACATTTCGCGGTAATTGCCATTGCCCTTCTATACTGGAACTTCCTGGTTGAAGGTCTTGAAACGAATAAAGTATATTATTTAATCCACTTTCAACAAAAGTGGAAAGCATATATGTTGTATATGTTTCGATGGAAAGTAACTATGTCTGCCAGAAGGAGTTCTGCCCTTCAATAAGCCTTTGAAAAAAAATTCTTAATGATATCCCTTTCAAATCTCAACTAAATTGTCTTAAATAAATGTGTCGGGGATTTTTGATATGTAGAATATTACAGATTTTATCCCTTTTCAAAGTTGTAAAAGTAGTTTTTCATCCCATTTTGATACAAACCAGGTCATAAAACCTGAACAAAGAATTCCCGACAATATACAAAGGATACAAAGCTTAAAAATACCTGCCAAGTTACAAGGTATATATAATGTCCAAATGCCTTCAGCTAGTCCAGCCAAGAGGATCAATACAAATTAATTCCAAGTTCTTTTCCAAAGTAGTTGTTATAAAATTTAATAAAAAATGCGAACAAGAGCAACTCAGGACTGTTATTAAAAAATTACTAAAACGTTTCGGCTTTTATCAGTTAAAAAGGATACAAAGCTTTTTAAGCTTAATATATATAGGTATAGATATAAATAGTATAAAATGAAGTGACTTGACGAACTCCTCACTGGTCCATAAATTTAATATCAGACGTTTCGGCCTTTGGCCTTTTTTAATGCTTAGTACAATTTAAAAAAATACTCTGAACTAAACTAAAACTAAAATCCAAGACATTTATAGTGTAAAATACAATACAAACAATACATACAATAGACTCTGTAGTTGTGATAAAAATATGGCAAAAGAAAACTAATTAAGAACGAAGATAAAAATATAAAAAATATGCCGTGACTTATGCTAATTATATCTCCATATGCGCAGTGGCATGTATAAGAATAGGCTATCAATGGACGATAACAATATAAGAATCATGTACAATGTAGGTACTCATAATAAGCTCCTTAAGACGCCTCTTTTTTTCTTGGGTTAGCTTATTGAGAATTTCATCCCTTGACAGATAACGATGATTGCATTTAGGTCTTGGGTCTGCTAAATTTCTCTTGCCTAATTCCTTTTGAATTTGTTCAGCTGATACTGGGCTGATTTACATTGTTGACAGCACAGTCCGTCGTTGAAGTTGGACCTCGAGGTGTATTTTCAGTTCATTTCCACATGCCTTCTCTCCTTCAAAAATATGAAATTCACTTCAGATACAACTCTGTCTTCAACACGAACAAAACTTACTGACAGTTCATTATTGACAGCTGATTGCCCACCATCATTACCATCACCCAATATCTCTGATATCTGACTACGGAAGTTGGCTGATCTCGTTCGGGCGCTCTCCAAGGCTTTCACAATCCTTTCGTTTTAAATAAACGTAACCTCGCTCTCGTATTTCGTTAATCCTGTTTCTCTAACGCTGAGCAGTGACTACTTGTCCTCTGTCAATCCATAGTTCTTTGATAGCCTTGCAAACACTGTTAACAGTAATATCGTCTTGGGAATCTAAAATGATATTTTCTTTCTCTGCTTTATGTCATCAAGAATGTCTTGCAGGAAGGAAAAGCCTTGCTCTTTTAACTCAGTTTCGTAGAAGCCTACACATTCAATAGAAATAGAGTACATGTAAGAAATACTAAAAATATTGTACTAGCCGTTTATAAAGCCACGTTTGTGGCAATTTGATCCCAAGCTGGGTGGTGTCGCGTAGTTGATATCTTCATTCACCAAACTATTTAACGGTTGCTTTAATAAACAAATTGATATCAAAGTTTAAGTTACGTATTTGAACTTACCAAGCCTTTAAAGACACATACAAAGACAGAAACTTTTGGACCTGTCGAAAAGTGTCTTCCAGTCCTGTCTTTCACTTAGTGTGCAGGGAACAGCGAACTCAACACCCTCATCAATCGCCAAGATTTGACGTTTTAAGCCACCAGGACGACAAAACACAACAGATAAGGTAAATTAACGTGTATTTCATGTTCAAATAAGCATGTTTTTGCAATACTTCAATCCTTTAACTTAATAATCATACATTCCCTATAATATCAAATACAAACGTTGTGTGGGCTTCCTGTGTCTACACCACACGCAGAAACAGCGTAAATCGGTTTTAGCAATTTTATGCGACATTTTTGCGAGCTTCAAGTCGAAACGTAAATCTGTCCTTTAAGGAAACTTTACGCCAGATGTAAAGACAACGTAAATCTGCTTTTAGCTTTTTTTATTTCCTCCTTCATACTCTCAGGTTTCTTTTTATCTTTCCCTTTTTTGCTTTGTCATACAATTCCAATTCCATGAAGTACAGACAGCACTCATTGAAGTCTTGCATCTGCTGAGTAAGGATGCCATTTTTAAACGGGCCTTGAAGGTGTACTCTTAGTGGGTAGATGGGATCTTCATAAAGGCACAACAGGTATCCGGTTGGGTCAAACGAGAATCTCGCCAATTCGTTGTACACACCGGAATCAGCCAGCATCCCACTTGTCATGCTCCTTACCCTCTTACAAAATAAGTCAAAGATAAGAATTTTAATCGATCTTGTCGTATTTTATGGCATGGCTATATTAGAGTTTGACTTTTTAATCAGGATATACTATAAATGTGATTAATAAAAACCATTAGAGGCAATATTAATCTGTTTTTAGACATTTAGTTGGGTTGAGTATACTATAAACCTAGACTGCTTCTTTAAGTTTGGTCATATATATTTGTAATTAGAAGAAATAAATGTAGCTTTCGTAATGCTGAATGATTTCCGACTAACTGGGGCCATAATATATATTTACACTTACCTACTGGGTCATATAAGTTAGATATAAGACCATTTGGAATAACAACGAGAACGACGTTGGTCATCATACAGGTTGAGCGAATCTAGGGATCATGTCGCTATAACGACAAGGATAAGCAAGCCGTTTCAGCAGCATACACATGCCTTCCATCCCTCCAACAACAGACCTCTGTTGACAACGGAAAACAGCGGGAATACCAAACGCCTCTGCCAAAACTGGTAAATCGTTCTTTCTCCATTCAAAATGCTGCTTTACAATCTTGGTCGCTGGCTAAGAAACAGCAATTCTTGGGTCTTCTTAAAGATCGACATAATTGGACCACCAAGAAATAAAATGAATCGGAATGAGTTTCATTTCAAATTTACTGCCAAACTTGCCACGCGTTGCCATCGTATTGCGCGTGCTTTGCTTAAGGATTACGACTCGCCGTCGCGACGGCGACCTAAGTTGCATTTCCAGAACTAACTTTCTTTTCCGGTCGACGTTCTCTAGCAGGTCGCCATCGTCTGGTGCTTAGGGTCGCTATTTAGCCGTTCTTTAGCAAATGATAGTTCATTATGAGTAACACAATTGTGCTCAAGCTCCGGCTCGTTAGAATTCCACTTATGTAATGTAAACTTGCGCCCTCGAAGATATCCACAGCCTCTTGCTTTAACTCTTTAGCCTTGTCGATAGGCGCTCCCGAAATCAGATCATCAATATACAAGCTCCTGCGCACCTCCGTCACGCTCTCGGGATACGTTGCTTTGCAAACAATCAAGATGTCGCTGTAAAACTCTGTTAAGTAAAAATGGCCAATGTGCCAGACAACACTCTAGTAAATCGTAGCACTTCCACTTCCTTCGACGCCTTACCCTTGATCCAGTGAAACCGTAGCGCACATGATGCATACGTTGTCGAGTTATCACGCTCCATAACTGATTGTTAAGTGGAGGGCCAGCATGCAGACAGTCATTCAAAGACGGCGCTCAGTCCCATGCACGGAGTAGACTCCGCGGTTTCACGTATTACGGCGCGATGTGGGAGATAAAATTATCTACCTTTACACTGTCCTCCAGTTGCTCACGAATCACATTGTCATACTCCTCCAGCCTGTCAGTTCTCTTTAATTTATGTAAAAGAGAGTTCAATCTGCGTACACTACCATTGTAATTATCAGATAAATCTCGACAGTTGCCTTTCCAAGGGATACCGGTTTCATACCATCCTTCAGGCGATCTCGTTAATACCTCTGTTTTTTTTTGCCATTTCTAGCAAAACATGTGCTTCTAGATCTGACGTAATTTGTGTCAGCTGTCTCATATTCTCCATGGAAAAGAACTTGCATTTTGACCTCCAAGCCAGTTTCAGCAAATGCATTAAAGAAGGTTTCCTGGTCGAAGACCTTGTAGGAAAGCCGCTGAGTTTTTTGGGAGTAAATGCGTAGCTTATGCTTTGCATCCCGAACTCCATTTAAGGAGCAATTTAACTTGTATGTGTGTTTATGCATAATTTATCAGAAAGTCAAGTATGATTGTTTGTTTGACAAAACAAGTGGGGGTGCAGATACAAATTATATGATTGGGGAGGCAGAGGAGGATTAATAGAGGGGGTGCTCAATTGCTCAATTAAAACATACTTCTAAAAGGGTAGTCTCCCTCCCAGCCATTCATAGGGTTCTTGGGGCTAGTGTTGCCTGACGACCCTAAAAACTACTAAAATAAATTAAGGGTGTCTATTCCATGTACATACTGGCACTAGCATCCAATAGTGAGGCTTGGCGGGGTCATCTTTCACATATTAAATAGCTAAACTGTTATTGCCTTTTAGTATACTCAACACAATATCTGATTGGCTGAGAGGCAGTGCATTTCTAGGAACATTAATAGAATGCAAAACAAGGAAATAGAGTGCACTGCACTAATTTTTTAAAGTCAGATATTCTGAAGTAGCAGAGGTTTGGTAAAAAAATGGATGTACATTTATCAGTATTGCCATTTTATTAAAACGTGGTACGCTAAAAACCTATCATACATGATTATTACCAAATTAACAAAGTTATAATAATTATGATTTGTTATTCAAACTGGTATACTTTTTATAATACAGTATCTATTTTTGACACTCTATACACAGTGGCAGAAAACTTTGCTTATTCACATTTTCCACTGATCTGGTTAAAAACTGAGAGCTACATTACACTCTGAACTGAACAAGGCTCAAAATGCATTGGAAATTTCAAAAGACTTTTTCCACTGATCTGGTTAAAAACTGAGAGCTACATTACACTCTGAACTGAACAAGGCTCAAAATGCATTGGAAATTTCCAAAGACTTTTCCCACTGATCTGGTTAAAAACTGAGAGCAACATTACAGTTTGAACTGAACAAGGCTCAAAATGCATTGGAAATTTCCAGACTTTTTCCACTGATCTGGTTAAAAACTGAGAGCTACATTACAGTTTGAACTGAACAAGGCTCAAAATGCATTGGAAATTTCCAAAGACTTTTTCCACTGATCTGGTTAAAAACTGAGAGCTCCATTAAACTCTGAACTGAACAAGGCTCAAAATGCATTGGAAATTTCCAAATACTTTTTCCACTGATCTGGTTAAAAACTGAGAGCTCCATTAAACTCTGAACTGAACAAGGCTCAAAATGCATTGGAAATTTCCAAAGACTTTTTCCACTGATCTGGTGGTCAAACCCTGATATCAGCTGGTAAAACTATAAAATCCCAATTGACTAAAGCTGAACTAGTGACTGGCATAAACCCAGGTTGAACTTCTAATTAAAATCGAACTGGCATAGCGTCCTAACAAACGAAAAAGCCTACTCTTACAAGAAAAGAAAAAAAAGCACTTTGTTAAGAAATAAACTACAATGATTTATAACGCCTCCTAAGGAAAGTTGCATTTTCCTTGGATAATTTGCAACCCTCAAGTGGAAATCCATAAAAGATAACACTCTCTTTTGGGATTTCACCCAGAGGCCACCCTGGCCAGGGGAGCCATTGGCTCCTGTTTTCACCTTTTAACCACTGGATTTGGAAGGTGGCCTCACAGACTTGAACTACTTTTGCAATGTTTGGTGGCTTATAGCCAGCCAAATTTACACCAACATAAGTTCCATTTGTGACCCCATCATAATTTCCAACTTCTGTAACATTGACTGGTCTTCTGTAAGGGCCTGTGTACAGCTGTATGTTTAGAAGAAAACATAATGTCAATAAATGTGTTGTTTGTTTTAGTTAATGTCATACCAGAATGGAGTATATATAAAGTATCCCAGTTTCTCAGTCCAGAAAGTGGCTTGGTTCCAGTGACATCAAGCTGTTGATGGCATGTTATGATTCCTCACCACTATTAATAATACTGGTAGCCAGCTGTTGTCTGTCCTGTTAGTCTAGCTTGCCCGAACTCGCTGTGCAGCAATAATTTAAATTATATCAAC
This sequence comes from Actinernus sp. WN-2022, assembly GCA_030867875.1. NCBI lineage: Eukaryota > Metazoa > Cnidaria > Anthozoa > Actiniaria > Actinernidae > Actinernus > Actinernus sp. WN-2022. Next base: position 291,829 of record JAOWCC010000809.1, read on the forward strand.
TACATAATTATAATAAACTACATACCTCTGGAACTGGGGCAACTTGGTTCATGACCATCTCATCTACATCTCTTGGTACTCCAGATGGACATTCTCCGAGGAAGCCATCTGCATTTGATGCCTCCACAGCTTGTCTGCTTGTTTGGCATTGTTTGGTTTTCAACAAATGTTGAAGTGGCCATGTCTGTGGCTTTTGTCCAACATTCCACAGCTTGTTAGTCGATTCTAACAGGGTGAATAACCTGGAGCCCCGGAAGTAGTTTTTGATGTCTTTCCTAAGATATTCCATGTCAACTTTGTCGAGGTTAGGTGTTACAAGCTCTGGGACAACACTGGCATCTATCGTCGCATCCCCCTATAGAATAGTAAAATGGCAATAAGTAACAGATACAAACTATATATACGTAACTAATAATATACAAATACACAAACCTTTTAAACATACAACAAATTATTTGAAATATATGTATATGAGGAACATTAACACAAAAAGGGCTTTAGCAAGGAAAGCTCCTTTTGTGTTAACATGTGTGTAACCTAAACTTTAACACAGCGCTTTTACTCAACGTCAATGTGCTAAAGTGCAAAACAAAGGTCTATTTGTGTAGATTCATTTTCGGAGTGACGACTGGGCACATTTCCACGTGAAGTAGCCGAAAATGGTGTTTTAATCCAACAAGGTACAATATTAAAATTTAATTTATGTCAAATAAAGACATTATAGGATAAATCTCACACAAAGAAATTATGGTATAGAAAGCCAGAGGTAGAGGTCAGAAACTTTCATTTGCCCTTTAAATAAAGCACTAAAAGTGAGTTACTGTCTCTTAAAACTAAGAATCACACAAGATCTGCCATGTTAACACAAAATGAGTCTTCCGTTCTAAGGCTCCTTTTTGATAATGTTCCACATATATATGTATAAACTTAGGTTACTTCATAGAACTTTGATTCACTACAAATCTGTTTCGATAGCTTATTGTTAAAGTGCCCCTACGATCAAATTTTGACATATCAATGTTTTTGCATATTCATAAAGTAGAGTTCATATATTATTACCAGTTCAAATTGTTTTTCGATACAACGACAGGAAGTCTTATTTTTTTAGCTCCGAATATTGAATCTACACGTCCGCCATTACTGGAAGCCGTGCCCTTTGTTCAGCTTTAAACAAAGGTTTATTCACCGGAAATGATGTCATACACTTAACGCTCGCCTGCAGAACACAACGCCTGGAGGCATATTTCTACTAAAAACGTCTTCACGTACATAAGAAGAAAGTTATATTTATCTTTGCGAGGTTGGCTACTTTTTTATGCACGCTATTTCGCGCCACGAGGTTGTCGTGTTAAGTGTATGACATCACTTCCGGTGAATAAACCTTTGTTTAAAGCTGAACAAAGGGCACGGCTTCCAGCAATGGCGGACAGGATTTTACCGGTAAACTCTCCTACAATTTGTGGTTTAAGATGCCCATTTGGGAATATTTTTTACTATTTCGGATATTTCTAATACTGATTGCCCTATAGACACTGAAAAATTGGCAAATCGAAATGGTAAATTTTCGTCGTAGTGGCACTTTAAGGTGTGATACTAATTACTGGTTGCACAACAAATATTTCTTTCAATGCCTACAAGTGGATACAAGTTCGTTTCTACTAGTGAGTGAGCTTAGCTCCGGGTGGCAAATAATGATAAATTTCTCATGTAAGCATAGGTTGCATCGTTTTGCTTTGTTAGAGTAGGGTTTGCATTGCTTAATAATGTCCCATTTGATTTAATATTGGACACCTAATTATTTCAAGTTCCAAATGTATTTACTGAGCTCAGTAACAAGTTTGTATTTTAAATTCCTAAAAGAAGTAGACAAGTGTGGTTTAAATATCTAGCCTTAAAAGTGTTCTCGGTTAGTCCAACATAAGTTTCTTGCTCCATGCTATCTTCTCTTGTAACCGTAGCTTGGTAAACTATTCCTTCTGTTAGGCATTTCCTGTGAAGTGGGCAGGAATCTTTCTGGCGGCAATTACATTCTTTAGTCGCAGTTGGTTTGTTTTGAATTCCTTTGTTAAGTACAGATTTATTATGCGATGAGATGATATTTTGCATATTCGGCATGCAGCTATAGCTCAACTTCAGGGTGTTCCTATTAAATATTTTATGTAGGGGGTGGCCCGTACGTATGTATATGTACAGTTAATCTCGAGAACATATGTGGTGGGATGGTTCTAATCAGCTAGCCCCAGTCTACTTATTTACTTTACATCTAGCTTACCTAAAATTATACATTATATCTGAGGAGATCAGAACCACGATAACTGAATAATCCTAACACATTCCCTCATAAACAAGACACTCATTACATATTCAACTAATCTAGCAAAATCTGATGGGCTGGCACTTGGCAGCACAAACAATATTTCCTATCGATTAGGAACTAATTTCTCTTTTCCTTCATGCACTTCGCTATGCTTGTTTACTCATCCAAAGAGAAATTACATTTTAATTTGTTGAAGTTGAAAATAACTATTAAAAATATATATTTTGAAAATATATTAACCTTCAATACTGTTAGCCATTCTTCTTGATTAGCACTCTCTGATTTCCATTTTTCAGTTTGATCACTGGCCCAATTTTTATATTGCATGACAACATTCCCAGATGGAGCTTTGGACAATCTAAAGGCATGAGGATTGGATATATTATGTAGGGGAAGAGTACTTCCAGACATCCATTCCTTGACATTAAATACAGTTTCAATCATCACTGCCTGTGGATGTGGGGTGTAGCTCTCTTCTAAAGACTTCATTAACTCTGTGTAAAAAAAAAAAAAAAAGAGATAAAACAAACAATATTTCTAAACATCTATTTTTGCGATTAAATACTGTAAATCCTCTATTAATTAAGCTCCATGTCTCTTTAAAGTGCTACTATGATGAATTTTGTTTTAAAGATTATGAAAGGTAAACTACTATATAACAATCATGAAAAATCTTAAGTCGAAATTTGATTGAAAAGTCCAATTAATTTAGCCATAAGTTCGAGCTCAGACTGGCCACCATTACTCAGACTAAAAATGAGTGATCCTTTGTTTAGCGGTATTTTTGTGACGTCATCTACTCAACATATTCACGACACAGTGACTAGAAGACACTTTATCACGTTCAAACTTTGTGTACAAGCTCTTTAGATGTTTCTATGTACAAAAATACCCTTTCCTTCTGCATACTAGACTAGAATGATGTCATCTACTCCATTGTAGTTCGAGTAATGGCGGACGTAAATTTTACGTGTTTAGAGGTCTATAGTTATGTTGCATTAATATATTGTGATCAAATGTTTGAGCCAGAAGTATAAGAAGTATATTTTCGAGTTAATTGATAAGCTCCCATTTTCAGGACACAAAATGTATTAATCCCCCTCCCTTTCCCCACAATGGAAACAAAAACCTTCAGAATTATGTTACTTCTGTCAATACATTGTGACAAAAATTTAATAAATATTATTATTTTGTACTCAGATAATGAAATATAGGTGTAAAGCTTTATACTGGAGATAACAAACATTTAATTGATTAATGACTGTTTTGTTTAGAATAAAAGAAGCCAATAATATACTGAAATTTGGCTTTGCAATTTCAATTATATTAAGCCCCCTCCCCTCCCCTCCCCTCCCCTCCCCTCCCCTCCCCCCTCCCCCCCCCCCCCCCCCAAAAAAAAGGAAAACATTAGCCTCCTAGGTGCTGGCTTAATACCATAGGATTTACAGTAATATTACAGGTCTTGAATTGAAGAAAATCTAATCCATTTTAATCAAAAGTTAAAAACATAGATGTTGTACATTTTTCAATGTGACATGACTCCTTTCAGGCTTTGAAAATAAAATTTGAAAAAGTACCCTTTCAATAACCAACTAAATTGTCTAAAATAACGTCTGGATTTTTGATATGTTATGTATTACACAATGTATCCCTTTGTAAAGTGGAAAGAGTAGTTTTTCATCCGATTTTGATACAAACCAGGTCATAAAACATAAACAAAAAAGAAATTCAAAATTCTCCAACAATTATTCAAGATACATCTGTTTTCTGCCACTTGTAAAAAAATGAGGGATATTGGGCAAAATGCAAGATGACTGGACTCCAACAAGTTTTTGGGCAAAAAAAGAGCAGAGAAATGGCCCGATAAATATTTTTTATTCATTTATGGTCCTGCCTCCAAGGTGTATCTCATTTTAACTTTTAATTAGTCAATGAGAGTGATTCATGTTGATTGTCATTAATTTGTAAATTATATTTATTTAAATTAAATCATTGTAATATACAGTATATCCTGCAAATCTCACCTGATAAACAACGAGTGTCTCTCTTTGTAATGTATTCTGAAAGTCTAAAAAGTTTTAAATTGTTATTGTCTCATTAAGCAATATTGAATAGAAGAGGTATGAAATAATCCATAATGAAATTATATCCAAACACCAACTTGTATAAGGGGACCAGTAGAGTTAGAGAGTTAAAGGGTGATGAAATAAATTTTGACCCGAATCCAGGCAAAAAATGTGACTGGTCAATCACCGATTCCTTTGACTTATTTACGTACATAAATTTAAATTTTCAACAACCTTTAAGTCCATAGGGAGTGTAGGGAAAGACTCCCTTTGGATGTTTTTAAACACTGTGTTGAAGAGCTTTGCCCTGATGCTGGCTTGCAGTCCCTGTTAAGTGATGAGAATTGAATGCAAGTTCACTCGTCTCAAGTTGGTCTCGTTCAGTTTGTTGTCTGGGAATCACAGTACACTGGAAAGTTTGAAGCAAATCTTGACTGCTGTCTGTGTACGTACTGAATATGGAGTCACTCGCCAACAGCTGTTGTGGTAAAGATGTATTTGTGTTTACTGATGAGACTTGAATGCAACATGTACTGCTCGTAAACTTGCAGTTTGCTGTATTCAAAGCTACTGGCTAACATGATAAAACTGAGTGTGATTTGTTCAGTGCATATTTACAGTATATTTCATCACCTGTATTATTTTGTACACACTACTGCTGTGCCAATGTGAAGTTTAAGATTATTTAAAAGTGTGTTTGACTAATCATAGAGTTCGTACAATAATATGACATAGACAGGAGTCGAGACTTAATGCTTCAAACGTTCTGTGGTTCCCGCAACAAGCTGATTGAGAACTCGCATTCAAGTCTCCACAGTAAACACAAATACATCACTTGTAACAGTTGTACATGTACATATGGAATTGACCTGACTGTTGTTGAGGGCCTGTAAGCCAAAATCAGGACAAAGCTCTTCGACAGTGTTTATGAACATCCAAAGGGAGTCATTCCCTACACTCCCTTTGGACTTGAAGGTTGTTGCAAATCTTAATTTGTGCACATATATAAGACAAAGGGATCAGTGATTGACCAATCACATTCTTCTGCAGGCTTCGGTTCAAAATTTACGTTATCAGACGAGTATGGAATTTTTGCGCTCGTCCAGCAGACGCTTCTTTGGGGGAATCCGTTTGAATGAGCACATTAAGTAGCAGCTGCTTTTGCAGGCTAAGTCCGAAATGGATTGTGGTTGTTGCTAAGTCTGGTGAATTCGAAATGTTCAAAAGTTATCACACAGGTAGCCCAAATCTTGCTTTGTCACTAATTTTAAGATGCCATAAGAAAATCTATTTAACTTTTTTTTCACAAAATCATGTTCTATGACACAAACTAGTTCAGGAAAAATACGCTTGTTTGGGGTTATAGGTACCAGGTGCAGATCCAGACAAAAAGCTGACTGATTTCCGATGATATTTTTAGATCTCCCCCTTTATATATCGAGTCAGTTTTAAAATATTATATGCACATGTTTTTATAAGAGAAAGGACTGGACTTCCTGTGGTAACACAAAAGGCTGAAAGATTGCTGCAATGATGTGGACAGTGTAAATAATCCTGATCAAAAATGCTTGTTTTTAACTAATTTTGAATGTATTGACTTATATGTAATATAAAAGGGGATGTATCTGGGTATAAAACTGTAATTATCTTTGTGTAACATTAAATCATCTGATGCGATGCTTATGTGGCTATATATCTACATACATGTAGATATAGCCACATAAGCATCGCATCCGATGATTTAATGTTACACAAAGATTAATTAATTACAGTTTTATACCCATGTGTGTTTCATGTGGTTATCATTCATTTGAGCATTCGTAGCACATTTTGCAGTGTAGTATACAGTGTAAAGCAATAGTTAGTGTAGAACACAATCAACCATATAGCTAGCTTTACAGCTATTCAGATGTGTATAAACTGCATTCAATTAATCATTCGTGTTCACTATTTATCACTGGTCTTGTGTTGCCACATGTATATTTTCTCAAACACATGTAGCTACTGTTAATGTTACAAACATGGCTGCAATTTGCTTTCTGCTTTCCATGGAAGTTCGCATCACAGGCACCGTGTAAAATAGGATTCTTTTTACATGACTAATATAATATTCTTATTATATGGCTTCTCTGGAGACAAAGAATCACAATTCTTCTTCAAAAGAATTTATATATGTAACTCTTGTAAAAAGAATCTAAAGTAATTTATTCTTCTCTCAAAGCCAGGCTAAAAATATTAGGGACTAGTCAAAAATTTGCAGGGGAGATGCAAAGGGGGGAGGGGGGAGGGGGGTGTGGGTAGAGAATGAAATAAAAAAATAACCCTCGCTGGACAATGGGTATGAAATATTTTAACCCTTTCTCCCCTATTATCACCCCTTTTTTCAGTTCCCATGACCCTCCATTTTTGGGGATTCAAAAAAATCTCAACCTCCTCCCCATGCTAATTTCTGACCAGTCCCTTCAGTGACAACCCTCATGAAGCCTCAATTTAATTATCAGTAAAACTTTGTAATTAGAAGCTCCCATATGTGATTGCAATGTCAATTATCACAAGCATGAGTAGTGAATCAATTATCCTGCTCCCCTAGCACAAACCATGTATGACACAAAAATATGCTAGAACTCCATGTATTAATTAAAAGTGGCCCAAGTTAAGGTTGTATTTATTCGTTATGCTCTTATGACATTAAGAATAATTCTTCAAATGGCACCATTTTTTTATTTCTACTACATGTTTAATAACACAATTCTCTGCTGTACAAAAAATATTAGAACATTATATTGACGATTTCCTGTCTTAAAGTTTGGAAACGTAACACATGCATTTAATGCTAGAAACTAATTTCAAGTGACATTTTTAATGTTTTCACAAAGTCATCAATTCTTTACATGAATTGTTTTAGAAAATTTTGCCTTCTCCCTAACTGAAAGCCCGAGTATAATGCCCAACGGACGTCTTGTTTATATCATGTTGTGGGTCTATTATTTTGTGTATCAGGAACAAATTAGTAACATTCTGACATGATTTAATACGATTCACTTTTCAAGGAAGCCAACCTATAGGGCCCTCGTGCAGTGATATCCACTTTCACCTTTATTTGTATAACAGGTGTCAGTTTGCTTCCTGGATTCTAGAATATTTTTTTATTAACTGTAACTATAAAGTTGTTTTAGTGTTGCTGTTGAATAGTTAACTAACCAAATTAGTGCTAAATATTACCAATTTGTAAGTGTCACGTGACCAGTGATCCCCCAGACTATGAGGACCATTGCACTTATGTAAAATTCGAATGAGTAAAACTATTCATATGCAACACTAGAACGACTCTAACTATAACAATAATGTTGTATCTTATAATAACTCTTATCCTGGGAGAGGTTCTCTGCTATTTTTCTAACAGGGGGTCTAATTGAGGTTCACATTTAGCACCCCCAAAATACCTGTACATGATACCAAAAAACAAACAAAGGCAATTTATTTGAGTAGCCAAAAACACTGATACTGAAAATTTTAAACCCCCAAAAAATCCCTTGTGCCTCCCTAAGAGTACCTCCCCTGGGACTCTAATATAGTTAAGTGCAACATAAAAATTCCATGTAAACTGTCACCAAAGCTCTTTGAAAACAATCCAAATTGGTGTGGAAAATGGTCATAATCTTCTTACATATAATGGCTCTTATAGTAGGAAACATGAAAATGTTCATAAAACCAGAAACTGTTCTGAAGGTCATGCTTTTGAGAAGCTTGGATTCTTTATAAGGCATCAGGTAGCTTTAGAAGCTTGCAATACTTGTTGCAAGCATGATTGGCGAAGAAAGTATCTATTGCTAGTGTGGACAGATTGCCAGTACAAAAAAAGATGGACTTATCCACGGGGTCTTGTTGTGTTGCAGAAGCAATCTCTGGATCACATAAATGATAACCAACACCTTGAATGTCTGTTACCATCAGCTCTCTCTTCGACCTGATGTAGGAATAATGGACAAATGTCTGTGCCTTCAAATTAATTTCTGTAGGCTCTTCTGGCTCCACACATAAAATGTCTCCAGTGTTATTGATCCATTTCTGAAAGCTTCCCTCCAGATACTTTTCGAGTGTCACGCATTCATTGTTGAAGCATGCAAAGTATACTTTTTGGTAGTCGAAGGTGCTTCCGAACTCCAAAAAAGGTGCCTCTAATGTCATGTTTTGAGCCATGTTTCTCGCAAGAGCATTCAGCTGAACAGATTTGCGGGTATGCGCCTCTATAGAGCCAAACAAAGTTGACATTCCTGCAACCTCGTCATCTTTGTACCTCTTCATAACATATTCCCCCTGGGGGAGACCTGCCAGTACCTTGGCAGAGTATGCTTCTCGAAAGGCCCCCTCAGCGAATGGATTACGCTGCACTGACATAGTGACATTGAATGGTTCAAGCCAACTCATGTCAGTAATGGTAAACTCCTCTACCTTAAGGGTGCAAACATCCGTTTCCGGAAGAATTAGTTTTCCGATTTTAAGCATTTGACTTATTGATACGGACTTGACAACACTCGATGACTCCTTTACTTGGCTGCTTCCTTTGGATTCTTGCCTTGGCCTTTTCATGGATGAAGGCTCACTTTTCTGGCTCAAATGACAACTTTCGATGAAGCGCATGTGGATCAGCTTCCAATTCTTGATTTGTGCGGCATCTGTGTATGATGGCCCCCGCTCTCCAGCAAGGATATCACAATCTAAACTTGTGCAGAAGTGTGCTTTACAGGCTTCTTTAATGTTTTGCAGGGTCGGCTCCTTTTCTAAAGGAACTAAGGTGAGAGGCCCAATTCGAGAGTACTTTTGACATCTGCCCTCTACGTTGGCCGAAAGTCGTTGTACTGTGAGGCCGCCATCTGCTTCGGTTGGGCCCGCGGCTCCTTTCTCGCCCCCACGTTTTTTTGACACCCTTTCCTTGTAATGATCCAACGCTTTTCTTTTGGACATACTGTTAAACTAAAAGATAGACAATCTAGAATAGTGCCAAGAACGAACGACAGTAAACAAACTTGCACGCTCAATGCGTGAACCACACGTTCTACGCGACGTCCACTGGCCGTCATATTGGTTTCCGCACTCGTCTTTACTCGAAATGCATTGTGGGCTATGACGTCAATGCAGAGAATAAAAAATCATCATACACACACGATGACTCGCAATGCATTGTGGTCTATGGCGTCAATGGGCCACGACGCCATTTTCATTTTATTTTAAATTCCAAAAAAAAAAAAAAAATTCATTTGAGCAAAATATAAAAAAATGAAAAATAAAACAAGTTATAAAATCAATTTTTGAATTATATAATGAAATAAAAATATAAAATGAAATAAATAAATAAAAAGTATTAAGTTAACATGGATAAATATGAAAATAGCTATGGCGTCAATGGGCCACCATATACGTCACTAAAAACACAGGTAACCCGAAATAACTACATACGGTATATGAAGACTGCAAGGCTGATCGGACCTATATTTTTTGTAATAATATTCCTCTCCTAAGATGTTAAAAGTTGGCCCCTCATGTGCCATCATGAAATTCATACAATTCAAACTTTACTCTGCCCAGCTCTTGTTTTTCAGATGGCTCGGTTTTATTTTGGGGGAATATATCTGTCGTTGCCTCTGTCCATGTCATTCAGATTCAACCTATTCAGCTTGAATTGTGACCATCTCTAGTATAGGTCGATTAATAACTTACCATGTTATCGGCATTGACATCTTTTGTGTTAAAACATCTCCGCCAACATTGGTTTAGGGAGTCATCATTTGACATCTCCTTCATTGCCTTCTCAACCATGTGTTCCCTCTCCTGCTTCAATCTTTGTAGGTTCAATAACTCTTCATGCGTCTTCATCTGAGATGTGAAGCAAATGTCTTTCCCTATACTGTCGAGCTTTTGTGACTTCCATTGTTTCAGGGTACTCCGTAACCTCCTTTAACTTAGCGTAGGGAATGATAATGTTCTCCTCTAATAACTCGCACAGCTTCTGTTGTTTCTGCACATTAAACAGAGTTGAGCTGTTAGCGGAGAACAAATTTCTCTGTACGTACTTCCTGTATCGCGTAAGGATCTTCCTCACAGCCCATCCCCCGACATGTCGAACCTTGGATCGTCCAACATCACTCATATCCTCCACGTTGAATTGGACATCATCATTTTCGCGATGTCGTCTAATGAGGGTTTCCAAATGACGCATGAAATCCCAGTAAATGGATATGGACAGCCTTATTTCAACAGCTCTTTGAGCTGGAGTGGATTCCTTGGTACTAAAAATACCAGAAACATAAATCGAAAAATCCGCACTATTGAAAAGTGCGTGAAGTTCAGAGGTAGCCTCAGTGAATTTTTGGCGACAAGGTTGACAACGATCTCATCAGTGTTTTCAACAACATGATCATGAATGATGAGGAATGCGTGGTACCAAATTATACCGATAAAGGCTTGTAATTGACGACTGCAGCCCTCATTTAAGAGACAATCTATAGCAGTGTTTTCCTGGTCAAGAAAAGGTGATGTCGAGTTTCCTGATTTCAACGATACAAGAAATTCTTTACATTTGTGAAAACAATCAGGAGAGGGTGTTGCAAGGTCAGACTCATTCTGTGAAAGCTGATCGTAAACCCCTGTAAGTTCTAATGGAATTGGAACACCATCTTCTTCAAAACTAGCACATACAGGCCCATCAAACATCTCCATAGGGAATGAAAATTGCTCCTCGCCTTCTTCAACCAATTCCGAAAAGCGATCGTCACTAGTAAAAACGTCGTCACTCAAAGTCCTTCTGCAACAGCAAGACAGGTCTTGCACAGCATTACACGTGTGCTGACTAGAACAATGTTCGATCACGCGTTTAGGTATCATTAATTGGTTGGGATCGAAATCTAAGATCTGTAGAAGCTCGGGTGCTTTTACTCCGAAACCGCCACGTAAATCAAGCCAGGAACGTATTCTCTTGAACAGTGGATGACAGCAGATGGGAGGGTCAATCCTTGGGATTTATGGCAAGTGACCGCGTAAGCTGGGATAAGGGGGAACTGCGATATACTTCCTACTCGCTGACCAGAGCGGTTTCTCTTTATCCACGTCTCACGCCCTATTTCAACAACTCTAACTTCTTCAAAAGACACTAGAAGTATGTCACCTCGAATTCCATGAAACACACCCATACTTCCATTTTTCAGCTGGTCTGATTTGTTCCAGACTAGCATAACTTTACAATTATGCTTTAACTGTAAACGTTTCTGGCCGGGCTATTTCATGCTAGTAGATGCCTCATTCTCGTAGGTGGCATCGAAGCAGATCAACTCTCCAAGAAGTTCGTCAATCACACGTCGGTTGAACAAAATTGCAGGAACCTTTCGAAAGAAAATGTGCGTGGCATTTTTCTCGATTGTCCATGGTAGTTCGCGGAAAAGAGTCGAGAGAAAATCTGCGGTTGCCGCTGAGCATTTGCCCATTCGCAATTCAGAGATTGCATACAACAATTCTTCATCCGAATGCCGCATAACTTCCGTTAACTGAAATCGATGAGAAATCGCGGCGGCAAACACGGGCGAGAGAAACATAAAATTACCCTCATCAAATGTGTTTGGGACTGGTTGCAGTTGTAGAAGCTCTCCCACTAGAATTACTTGTTTTCCTGCGAAGGGAAGTTACCGGCTCAGTTCGTCATCTGCTAGTCGATGGTACAAAATATTTACTAGTTCAAGCATTCTTTGGCTCGACATACTTGCCTCATCCCAAATTATAACGTCAGTTGATTTGACCCTCTCTCTCTCTAAAGAGTTTTCAGTTGCTCTATCGATTACTTGACTCCACGGAAGCTCGGCTGTCTGCAGTCCATACCACAAATGAACTTCCTCGCTCGTAAACTTGACATGCTATGGCACTGGAACAAATCACTGTTACTTTCTTACCTCGCCTTTTCGCATTTCGGATAATTCTCTTTACCACCTCGGTTTTCCCGACTCCTGCCTGGCCAGTAATCAGAACACTATGCCCTCTTTCAGCAAATTCGACCACCTCAATACAATTTAGTTGGATCCTATCATTTTCAGTAAAAACATGAGCCATGAAGTGGGAAATATACTTCGAATTACGACAAGGCAAAACTACAAAACAAACATTACACTCTTCCACCAAGAATCGAGTTGATATCCATACAATTTGACTGTAAATTAAGCGAAGCCGATGAAAATTCGAACGCACGTGTAGTCGAGTGACAGATCACACTCAAGGAAAACTCCTTGTAAACATAGACCCGGTATAGGTGTCGTTTGGATTGGCTAACCGAGACAATAGCCGCGAGTCAAATTCGTACAAGGGCACCCTGGCCAGTAGGTAGTTTTGATGATCGAAATTTGACCTCCCCCACCCGTGAAGGGTTACCTTTGCAGGCTGCTCAGCCAGCTTTTCAACGAACTTTTATCAGTGGTATCGTTGAAAGTTTGATGACGGCGGTCAGGAGTTCAAATGGACGGAGTTCGAGAAAGAAAATGTCGTCGTGTGTGCTTGATAATACAGGAATGGATTAACAGTGGCATTCTATGGAAGGAACAACCTTTGGGCCGGGAATTTGTAGAGGTTTTGTGAACTCTGAATATTTTATTCAAATATTTTACAGTATTTCTGGCTAGTAAACGGAGTTCGCTACGCTCCCATACAAACCCTTATATTTTCGTAACTTGAGCTTGGGCTGCCTGTGGTATGTTCATATAATCCGGTTCAGACACAAATGGCAGAGTTTATTAAAATATTCAACCCACGAAAGTGTGCAACGAGCAGAACTTTCACCGTGTATGCGGACTGAGTTTTGACTAAGTTTATGTTCAGTAGTTCGTCTGTTCATAGAATGCTGTTCACACACAAACAATAGAGTTTATTAAAATATTCAACCCATGAAAGTGTGCAATGAGCAGAACATTTCACCGTGTATGCGGACCGAGTTTCGACTAAGTTTATGTTCAGTAGTTCGTCTGTTCATAGAATCCTGTTCACACACAAACAATAGCGTTTATTAAAATATTCAACCCATGAAAGTGTGAAACGAGCAGAACCTTTCACCGTGTATGCGGACTGAGTTTCGACTAAGTTTATGTTCAGCAGTTCGTCTGTTCATAGAATCCTGTTCACACACAAACAGCAGAGTTTAATAAAACATTCAACCCACTGAAAGTGTGAAACGAGCAGAACCTTTTGTCGTGTATGTGGGGTCGATTCTCGCTGACTAAGTTATGTTCAGTAGTTCGTCTATTCATAGTACGCACCGACAAACGACAGAGTTTAATAAAACAATCAAGTCATGAAAATGTGAAACGAGCAGAAGCTTTCGATGTGAAGCCGGCCGATCCTCAGGCTCGAGTAAATTTATTTTGTAGGGACTGAGGATCAAAGCGGTAACACGAACCATAATAAATTAAGCGTTTGAATCGCACAAATAAAGGGGTGCTTCAACAAGAGAGGCGTGCCGCACTACTTTAACTCTCATGCACTCTCGTGCCCGGCGTTTGATCGAGCAATGATTGCGTTTGAAGAGAGTCGAAGTCAAAACTCTCATGCCGAGTCGACTCGGTTCATCGGTGTGCATGAATAAACTTTTAAGTTGATTATCAGTAATCATTACCTTGCCGCGAACCTCAAAAAAAGCCGCCTTTCGCACATTAAGTGCCTAGGGATTTAGAGCTCCCAGAACAGTTAAACGTTAGCCAATCATAAGGCGAATCTCAAACTCATGAATTTCAAATTTAACGACCTAATGTATTCCAAAAACTAATGAGTGTCCATCGTACAATGGCCATTCTGGGCGATGTTATACTTGACTTACAGATTTACTATGTTTTTTTTCTTGAAATGTGCCAAAAAGTAAAAGCCAATCAGTCCTACTCTCAATCTCTAATGGGACCTGAAACAACCACACGGGCTGATCACTGGAAAATCTACATCCCTGCGCCACATACAGAATCTTCTTGGGGGGACATTCCTGTCTCAGTCTTCTGGGGAATCAGTTTCAAATGAGCTGATACGGAGCACCTTGCCAGTGTATTGTGCAGTGAATTCCACAAAATAGTCAATACCAAAGCAAAAAATTGCTATCGACTTGTATACATTATAACTACATTTAATGTGTATGGATCGTTTCCCGTCCCTGTCCGTGCGGATGGACAAGGATTTCACAGGAGATTTCGGGGACGGCATTGCCATGTAGCCTGTGCGCAGTTCAACTGACTGGTAACGTTCTTGTGATGCAAGTTTTACTGGTCATGGTCATGGCGGTGCGAAAAAATATTGAATTCTGGGTTGATTCTTGCTGTCTTTATGTCGGGTGGTTGTTTTGGCCATTGCATGCCCTTACTTGACAGAAATGATTCTCGACACAGTCCTGGTTGATAATAGCTGGCTTGATAATATTATTAGGAAACTTATTCAATTTGATCACAACTAAGGAATGAAATCCTATGCACAATGATTGCAAATCAAACCATAACTTCTGAGAAATAAAATGTTTGTCATTAGGCACATCCTTTCTCCATTTTGTGAAAAAAATCAAAAACCTATCCAACTCCTTAATACGGCTGTCTTTGACGTGGCTGACACAGTACTTATCTGAAAATAATGAACTCAACTGAGAAGTGTGTCTCAACAGAGTTATAACACTGTCAAGAGCAGCTACATCTTCTCCTTTTTGAACAACAGCATTTTGGTATGCCTATAAAAATAGAAAAAAGAATTAATGTGTTAATTAATTGACAATTAATAATAATTATTATAAATATATATGTATATAAAATTAAGCCAGAATATATAATCCAGTTTATTAATACTAGCTATCACATATAATACACACAATTTTATTCAATCATAATTAAATTACCAATTTAACTTTCAATATAATGGAACTATTCTTTGATCAGGTCAATTAAATGCTAATACATGTATGCAGATTTACATTGGTACCTGAGTATATGTAGATCAGGCTGCATGATGGAAAATATATGGTTTTAATGCAAATGTAGTGGTAACTAATTAAACTATAATAATATTTTTTTTTTAGGAAGATATGTAACCTGTTGACTGATAATAATTGCATAATGGTCAATGAAATAATTATATAAAATGTAAAATCATTATCATTAGGTCATGTATTTATTAGTGAGCAGAGCCTAGTTCTTTAAAATAAACAACCTCCCATAAAAAGCTTAACATGCAAGGAACTATATATGCCAGTCGAGCTCAATATTTATTTTATACACCTGTCATGCAGTTTGTTAATGGGTCCTTTAAATTTACAAGTTGCCACCTTTGGGCAGACACCGTGTCGATAAAAATCTTCCCTCGACCAGGTACCTATATAACCAATATTTATTAGAAGTCTATCATGATTATTGTATACAATGTAATTAACTCACATAAATCCTTTTTCGAATATCTTTCGTACTCCTTCCCAGAACACAAAGTAAAGATCACCAGGAGTGCAGTCACTTGAAGGGAACTGTGCTACAGTTAAGCGGAATCCACTGTCACTGATGAAAATGAACTGAAGCACATGCTTTGCAAGTTGTGGTTCCATATTGTCTGATATTAAGTCATAATTAAGTATTAGGAAAATGAACTTAAATAAAATTTTGTCATGCCTATATATACATGCATGAATGTTATTTTATAATAATAATAATGACATTTGTATAGCGCATATACATAAATGTTCTATGCGCTTGACAACTACATGTATTAAATAAGTGTAAATATAAATATCTGCGCATAAATTACATTCAGCTGAAAACAAGACTGATTACTGTGTACAGATTATAGGTACATTGTATGTCAAAAAAGGTAGTGTTTTAGTTTAGCTTTGAATTTATTAACGGATGGACTTTGGCGTACATTTAACGGGAGAGAGTTCCATAATGTAGGTGCAGATACCTGGAAGGCCCGCTGACCATAGGACTTAAGTCTGGCAGTAGGACGGACAAGGCGTAATGTATCAGCTGAGGATCGGAGTGTTCGGGTAGGCTTGTATATAGTTAATAATTCTTGTAGATAGACAGGAGCTAGGTTATTAAGTGTCTTATACGTTAACAATAATAACTTAAATGTAATCCGCTTATCTACTGGTAGCCAGTGGAGTTCTCTAAGGACAGGTGTGATATGATCATTTTTCTTAGAATAAGTTAAGATACGGGCAGCAGCATTCTGAACATATTGTAACTTCTGTATAAGATAGTTCGGGAGGCCGTGTAGTAGGGAATTACAATTATCGAGTTTGGACGTAACAAATGCATGAATAACTGTTTCAGTGGTGGTCAGCGACGGTAATTTCCGTATTTTGGAGATGTTCCTTAGCTGATAAAACGCAGATTTGCAGATTGAGTTAACATGTCGAGTCATACTCATAGTATCGTCAAAGATTGCTCCAATGTTGCTAGCATGGTTTGATGGGTGAATGATGTCTTATTGAATATATATACTAATATAATAGATAAATACATAATATTCTTGTCAGTACACCAGACGTACTGCAACCTTTCTAAAGTATTAATTGCCTGAAGACTTTCCATGGGCTCAAGCGGCAACTCATTCGTTTATTTTTTTGAACGTGAATGTTTGAATCCTGGAAAATGCCTACCAAATGAAAAGATGTGGATGTAGGGCCAACAGTTATTGGTACTGAGAATACTAACATTATACATGTAGTTATTTTAATGATTCAATAAACTTCTGGACTACTTTCCTGTTTTTCGTGAAATCTAAACTACCTGGGTATACACCGAATTACAAAAGGCTGTCACATGACATAGGTCGTATAGAGAAATGGATTATGGTCAGTGGTGATCAATTAAAATGATGTAATACCAGTACAAGTCATTGAAAGTTTGAGATACTTTACTGAATAGTGCCAGCATTGCTACTAAACTGCGTTTGTGCATACACATACATGTGCTACATAATTATAATTTTTGTTTGGTCTTGCAATGACCTATGTAAGGACAGTATACATTTATTTTAGACGCGTACAACACCACAAGCGATACGAGGCGCTGCGAGTCTGCCCTAAATTGAACTTTTTCTTGAGTTGAATGAAAAGAGTGTAGCAGATAAATATTATAAAAAAATGATTGATGAGGTAATTAAAGCAAGTGCTTATAAATATAAAGCTTACCAGATTTTGCTATCTAATAAGGGTCTGTCTTCCCCAAATTCTTTTCTTGAGGAACAGTTACTTCCTTTTGGAGCACATTCCTCCCTTACTCAGTCTTTCAACAAATTCCTTTTAAGTAAAACACCTAACATCAAGTTTACACTATAGCAAAAGTTTCTGGATTCGTGTTGTTCTCTTATCCCAGTAGTACGTAAAACAATATGTGAATCTGGCAACATTTTGTTTTAATGTAAACAGGGTGTTGTACAAGAACAGGTCTTACTACTTAATGTCTTGGTAGATAGGTAGGTAATTTTGTTTGCCTGCAACATGATTTACATTTGTACACAAACCAAGGCCATTCTGAAAGTGCACTGCCACCCCAATAAATCCTTTCAGCTTGCCTGTTTGTTGCCACATTTCAGACCACATGACTTTTCCCTTGAGTAATTCGTTTTTGTTTTTTCTGTATCCCAAGAGGAAATGTACTAATTTCTGTGAAAGCCAGCAACATATCTCAAAATAGTTAGTATCTTAATTATATTTAGTCTTAGCTTCTACAACAGGTGAAGAGCCAGTGTAATTTATATACTGTTGAATAAACCATTATTATTTAAAAGGTTTCTTGAGAGTTGTTAATGGAGAGCTATTATTTCAGTCGGGCGGGCAACAAGGAGCTAATAGCATTTGTTTCATATAATTTACACAGTGTAACCTAAAGTTAGTGAATGCTGCTTCTCCCTAGCCACTATACAGGATAGGTTTAAACACAAGATTGTGTCGAATAAATAATTTTAATTTTTGTTTGGTCTTGCAATGACTTATGTAAGGACAGTATACATTTGTTTTAGACGCGTACAACATCACAAGCACTTTGGAACGCAATTGTTTTCTCAGAACCTAAAATTATCCAACAAATTTACCAGACTGAACCCACGATGTCCAAATAACCATAATGATAGAATTCAGCTTCATTCATTCATGAAACTGAATTATATCACTTTTGTTTAGTTATTCCATGATCGTTTGTGAGTCTTTGGGATTATCTTGGGAGTCATAATCATTTCAGGCACTGTACAGGTCTAACATTTTGAAACACTGAATCTGAAAAGATGTCAAATGATTTGAAACAACTAACAACTAACAACTACCATCCACATCACTACTCTTGCATTCTTGTTTCTGTGTTGATGGAAACCTACTCTCCTTTGATGAAGGTGGAGGCTTTGCAGCAATAGGCGGTGCCAGCAATTTTGGGTCACTTTCATTTAGAGAAACATGCCTTGTGACAATGTCGATGTCCTCATTCCTTGAGCAATAAGGACTGGGATGTACTTGTTTGCTTTGAGGATTTTGACATCCCAGTCCTTGCTGTACTGGTTGTACTTCCGTGTAATCCTCTCCTCCTTATTGTCCTGCTCTCTTGAAACACTTCGACTGTTAATGATTCATAATATTTAAAACTTTATTATGGATTAAAAATTGCAGACAAACATAACAAATGCAATACAAGAACTGAAAAGACATCCACAATGTTTTCATCCTGTCCATAATTTTTGAGTGATCAATCAATATAAAGTTTCTACGAAAATGTTTTGAATTTACGTTCTTTTTTATCGTATTTTGTATAAAAGAAGCTTTATAGACTACAGATCCCAGATAAGGGTATACTACATGTATATAAATATGATATGTATATCAAAATACACCAACCTTATTGCGTACATATTCAGTTCTCGGATTGGTGATAATCTTGGATTTCCAGGAACATTTTTTTGCAATCGTTTGCTTTTAGCAGGAAGGAAGTCAGTTGTTCTGTAACAATAAAATATAGGGATGAGAACTTGATTACAAGGGATTCATTACAAGATATAAAAAAGAAAAATACATGGAAATTTATTATTTCGCACCTTCAACTTCGTACTCGCTTTCTTCGACCTCGACGTTTTGAGATGTTTATCACCGCCTGCCACGTTTTTTCTGATACCCTGGCCATTTTAAAATACAGGAGAGCCCAGTGAGGCACCCGCATCATGTCTACATAGTTGCAGAAGGTCTTCCCACTAATCAATTCTTTAAACGACTGTTTCACAGCTACCAGGTCAATAATATCGGAGATCAACAACTTGGTTTGAGGGTCCCCGAAAGCGCACATGTTGCCGAGAACAGTACACAAAGATTCATGGTGCTCCACACACGCACAGCATTTATACTTTCAAGCACCTGCTTAGCTCATTTCCTTACAAGAAATGCCTTCTCTGGAGTATGAAGATCTTTATTCTGGCAAATCTCATTCATATTCGGAGACTTTGACTGTGATGGTGTCTTGATGAGTCGACGACTGTAGATACTGGTTTGCCACTGGAATATTCCAACGTTGGACTCGATGGAAAGCACACGGTTTCTTCTTTAGTCTCGGAAAGGGCAGGTTCTCGATCTACTGGCGAGAGAACAGACAGCATTGCTAAGTGTCTCGAAGGATTTCAGTATATCGGAGTTGATGCGGCTTGGGGAGGCATGTATCTGATTGCAGTCATTTCGGGCCACATGTACACTATTAGTATGAATACCATTCGTACAACTGA
This sequence comes from Actinernus sp. WN-2022, assembly GCA_030867875.1. Lineage (NCBI taxonomy): Eukaryota > Metazoa > Cnidaria > Anthozoa > Actiniaria > Actinernidae > Actinernus > Actinernus sp. WN-2022. The sequence goes on from JAOWCC010000809.1 coordinate 311,953, forward strand.
AATGGAAGTTCACGTTATGCAAAACAGTTTTGAAATGACTAAATTCGTCTTTCTCGAGGTTGGTGTTGTACTCCTAATTATGCGGTAGAGTAACTCCTATCAGATTTCCGTTTGGCTTCCTTCCTTTGCCTTCATATGGGTGGAAATATTAAAAGAAAAATTGTAAGCCACCCGGTCAAAGTAAAGTGGCTGGAGAGAGACGAAAGCTTAGATGTGAAGGTTTCCATCGTCAATAGAGTTGTAAAATGGACATTATGTGAACTGAGAAATCGGGCCATGTACTATATATTTTAAGCCATTACTTGTAAAGGGAACAAATATATACGGCATTGCTACAAGCTGCTAAAGTTCATGTGTTTACTTACAAATGTTGATTATTACTGGGCCATGTGCATTTAGGAGCGCCAGATATGCAAATTTCCCTCCAAAGTCTGTAAACCTTTTAGTTAGCACTAGAAAAACTTAATATCTTGGCATTTCAATCGAATAAATGTTTGGTTTTAGCAAAATAATAGCTACGAATGACCCAAAACTTTGCTTGCGTTTCAAACTCTTTGTATGAAAACTCTTCGTATGAAACGTTTTTCAGTGCCAGTCCCCCAAACAAATTGCCATGTTCACATGCACATTGCTTTCTGATTGGTTTGTGGAGAAAAACGCAGCGTGATTGCCAATTAGAGTATGGAGCTGATTGGTTGATGGTAAAATATCCGTTACTAGTTGCAAGGAACGTTTCACAGTATAATCAGCGCCTATAGAAAAGCCAGCAGTTTGTGTGAGCCTGCATCAACCCCCTCTCCCCCACAACAGAAACCATACTCGCACAACGGGTGAGAATATAGCCTATTCATGCAATAACCATAAATGTTATTATAATATTAGAAATATTTCATTCAGTCCTAGGCTTGTTGGTCCATATGAAGTTGATTTCACTGCGTCCATGTCATCCGTTGCTGCTTATTTCTTGTGGCCCTGATATGTTCATTAATAAGAAGACTCACATCGCACTTGGTAAACCGGTTTGTCTGAAATGTGAAACATGTATTTATTAAATACGTTTACCATTCAGTAAATTAGTTTTTGTCATACGAGGAACAATCTGCCGAGCGATAATTCAATTAAGTCGAAATTTCGCAAAAGCGAAAAAACTTTCATTTATATAAAGAAAGAAATGCTTCCTGGAAAATATTGCTTCCACATTCGACGAAATTGCGTAATGCTTATCAGTCTTGACGTGCTCGTTCCTTGTGCTGCTTCTCGGTATATGCAATGTATTCTTTGTATGATCAAAGAAGCAGGAAATTCTTTTCGGTTAACATCCAGCATGCGATTTGCTAGCAAGTCTACTAGTTCACGAAACCAAAATTCCGTTTCTATGGCCCTTTTGAATATCACTAGCATACCAACACGTGCATGAACGGCAGAACTTCACCACGGCTTAAATATTCGTCCTTCCAGTAATGATATCAGTAAAAAAAAATATTACATTTTCTTCAAGGGTTATTGTTGTGTTTCTCAGATGTAAGGCCAAACAGTTGATTTCCAAAGGGATATTACCAGTTAATTTGGGTATTTCGCACTGCTGCTACATCCTTGGAAGCATTAATTTTGCATTGATTGCAAAATAAGCTTTTTTATATAAATAGTATATCGTGAGCTCCGAAAACGAATTTCCATGGTATAGACAGGAACATACCTTCCATATGCCATTCCATGACTAAAGATCCACCCTTTTGGCAGACCTGCTTCCCTTTAATGCAGTTTTCCATTTTTTATTCTATTACTAATGTCAAAGAAATTAAGAAGCCATTGTACTTGATCTTCGCGTGATTTCCCCTGTTACGTGACTCTGCATTCTAAGATTTCAGAAACTTCCAAGACAGTTCTCACGCAGTTTTTATTGCAGCAGTTTGTCTTCCTAGTATCTTTTTCTAGCGATGCAAGCGACATCTTTCTCCTTGATCTTTCCTGATTTGCTCATTCCTGATTTGCTCATTTGGCAGGCCTTCCTTTTATTACAGCCGTCAATACTGTCGATGCTTGCACTGTTATTATCAGGGAGTTATTTCAACTCCAAAAAGGGAGTATTAAAAAAATGTGCATATTCCAGTTTTTATTTAACTCATTTATGGAGTTGTTTTAACTCCTGCTGGAGAGTCAATATGACTCTTCTATTGAAGTACAATTAACTCTCTTTTGGGAGTTACATTAACCCTAAAAATGGAATAGGTAAAACAGGTGCTTACTATACTTACTTACTATATGCAAAACAAGGAATCTGATGTACATTACATTCATATTTTATTGTTCTTTTAAGATATTTACACTTTAAATGTTTATGTTTTCTACATGAATGACTTCCAGCACTTGGTATGAATAAAACAGCAAGTAGGAACAATAAAACTTAAACATTGGAGTGAAAAAACTAATAGAATCTTTACACTCATTGTATCCTTACACCATGATCAAGAAGTGTTTCAAGTATTATTATATCTGGATAATGCAATCTGCTAAAAAAATAGACAACTTACATTTATGCGCCCAGCATTTATTCGAGACCAAAATGCTTATTGAAAACCCAGCCTTAATGAATGAAGCATTGTCAATATACCATTTTATATGAACCAGTTTCATTTCTACTGTTTACTTCCCATTCAATATTATAGACAGTTATCTTACGCAACTTCAGTTTTCAAATTTAACTGAATTTAAAGCTGCTACTGGCACTTGGTATTTTGATCTAACTAATACTAGCGCTGATCTTTTTGATATCCTTCCTAATCCGGATAAGTTCGATGAGAGAGATTCAGATTTTATGTTAAATACACCTAGATCCAAATATTTTTCAATTTATCAACTTAACAATTCTTTGAATACCTTAATTAATAAGAAAAAAAGTCTTGCCTTATTCCATTGTAATATTAGAAGCTTGCCCAAAAACCTATCCGTACTAGAAGATTTTATATTCTCTTTAGAGATCCAACCTGATATATTGGCTATATCTGAGACAAAATTAAATAGCAAAACTGTTACCAGATTTTGTTTGTGTTTTGCATTTAGAAACTTTGCCAAAACAAGAAATGGTTGTGCACAGAACCAATGTACTTAAAGATGTGATTGAAGTATTCCAATCACCTGACATTCTTAACTGCAATTTGAATGTAGTAATGATTGATGAAAGGGGTGACCTGGAAGTTGGAAAAGGTTCAGGGGTATTGCGTGAGGTAGTTAGTTTGTTTTGGAACAATTGTTTTACTTCCTTGAGTGTAGGAGCATCTGAAAAAGTGCCATCATTGAGGCATGACTATCAAAAACCTGAGTGGGAGGCGATAGGAAGGGTATTAGTTTATGGATATTCTAAGCTAGGATACTTTCCTGTCACACTATCTGGTGTATTTATTGCATGCTGTATCTTTGGTGAGGAAACCATCACTGATGACTTTCTTTGCGAGGGATTTGACTTGTATGTAGGAGCAGACGAGGCTGACGTCCTTAAAAAATGAAGGGAGGGCGAATTTGATCCAACTGATGAAGATCTTCTTGATTTACTTAGTAGCTACAAATGTTACAAACTTCCAAGTAAAGATAATATTCTTATTCTTATAAAGCAGCTAGCACACCAAGAATTAGTTCAAAGGCCAAAGTACATTTCCAAGTGTTGAAAGACAATTATTGGTAGACTTCAGAGGTATCCAGAGTTCAGTTCAGTTGAATCCATGATTACCCTTTACGAGACCAAGAAGGCTACACCGAAGAAAGTAATTAAATTGTTAATTGCCACGCCAGTGAATGATTCTGAGCGCAATTGTTTTGAACATTTGAAGCGTTATGTAAAATCCCTAAATCACTCCAATCTAACAAAGTTCCTTCAGTTCACTACTGGAAGTGATTTAATGTCGGTGAGGTCAATACAAGTAACTTTCAATACCCTTGATGGTACAGCCCGTAGGCCTGTCGCCCGCACATGTGGACCTGTGCTGGAAATATCCACAACCTACCAATCCTATAATGAGCTTGTAGAGGAGTTCACAAACGTGATGCTCAACAGAGAGGCATGGTAATTTACAATAGTTTAAAAGCAATGCTTTTGATTTACATTGTTTTCATCCTTACATGTACAATTATGTTACTAGTTTAGTTATTTTTTTTAATACGACTCTGTAGTCATAGGCAAACGTGACAATTCTTGACAGATTAATGTTGGAAGTGACCACACAAACAATGGTTGTTAATGTTATGGTTTATATTAATTACAGCTATATTATTGGTTGCAGTTATTGTCTGTTATCTAATGATCAGCACAGTTTATTGACATTATAGATCTACAAACCTTGAGTATGCAGTGAGAGAACATAATATTAAAGTTTGTAATGAGAAAAATTATGAATGTTCTCATAAATTTTAAATTGAAAGCACCTTGATTATTTGTACTTTATGAGAAGACATTATTTGAAATATTTTAATTAATAAAGTGATGAGACCTATCTCGTCTAGTTGTCACATAATTGTCTTTGATCTTATTTTTCTCGATATGTGCTTGCAAAACGTGGTTGTAGAATTTAAATCAATTGTCTGTACCAGTAATCTCCAGCAGTGTTTCATAAAGGTCAAGTCCCTCTTCACAGGTACTTGGCATTTTCAACTGCATGTTCTGTTGAACATATTCAAAGTACTCTTGCTGTATGGTTTTGTCCTCCTCATATGTTAAGTTTTCTCTTAGAGATTCTGTTTCATCAGCTGATACCATAAAAAGTAGATCTTCTTCGCCACCATGAAGCTCGGGAAGGAAGTAGAGCTCATCAGGTCTCCCACTTACTGTGCCATGCCTAGAGTGCCTTATCATATGCGTATTCCAGTGTTCCTTGACCTCATTTAGATCATCTTGAAGTAACTGAGCAAAACAGAACCAAAGGCACTCCGTTGGTAGTTCATTACCAGGATTAAAAATGCCCTGTTCCATGAGGTTCTTGAAAAAGTCAATCCACCAACTTGACCTGAATGAATGAATGAATGAATGAATAGGCTTTATTTCAAGAGGATAACACTTGACAGTTAACTAAAGTTTTATTTATAATAGTTACTGATAATTTCATGGCCCTCAACAATAAATATATATATAAGATTCTAAAATAAAATAAATAAAATATAAGAAATAACCTGTTTTTCCTAAAATATGCCCACCATCCCTCAATGCGTTGATTGGCTGGTGAGGATCCATACTTATGAGCATCAACATCATCTCTTAGTGTACACTGCATTGCTGCCATGGCACCGTTTTCTGTTCCGCAGTCTGTTCTCAACTTCACAGGGCATCCCCCCACATTTGAGACGCAGTTCAAATAAAAGCTGGCAATAATGTCTGGGTGATTGTTTGATCTCGTAACAGTAAGCCACATGATTCTTCTACTCCACCCATCAATGCAGCCATGGATTGGAAACCCATAGGGTTTGAGTTTATCGTATCCGTCCACGTGCCATACATAGTTCGGTCCAGGAGAGAAATATCTTCGCCTTTGTAATCGACGTGACTTCCTCTCCTGACAGCCTTCTGGATCGAGTTCTCTCATTAGGTCTGCTACAACTTGTCTAGGTACTTGAACGTTCTGTAAACGCAGCGTATGCCACATGCTCCTATATCCACCACTGCAGCCCGGTCCATTGAGTATGTTCAGGATCCGCTCACGTACATCGTTCATATCGTATGATGGCATTCTTCTCCTTAGATTGTATTCCCGAAGTCTGTTTTTCAGGGTTCTTACACTCATCGTTATTTGATGAAACTTGGCTAAAAACCTCACAATAGCTTCGTATTCGTATCCCTTTGAAAAGTAGTGCGAAATGATACTTTCTTCATCATCCATTGCCTCCATTCTGGACGCCACGTTTTCCTCAAGATGGAGGATTCTGGAGCTCAGTCTCCAGTCAGTTTGTGGCGTTGCGATAGATACCAGTCCCTCGAAATTTTGTTGTGTTTCCGAATTTTTATTTGTGTTCTGGTTGACTGTTGTGTTCTGTGAAATATTGTTTTGTTCTTAAAACAATAATTTTATCTTATTAATTTTTGTTGTGTTCTACGAAATCTTGTTGTGTTCTACGAAATCTTGTTGTGTTCTACGAAACCTTGTTGTGTTCTACGAAATCTTGTTGTGTTTCATGAGATTTTGTTTTGTTTTTGATCATAAATTGAGTTGTGTTTTGCCCTTGTGGGCCACCGTACAAAAGGGTGTCGGCGAATTGTCCCTGATTATACAGTCATTTACTATCGGCTAACTCGAACCAGGATTACTCGAACTCCCTGCTAACTCGAACTAATTCTAATTTCCCTTGCCTAAAATTTGCCACGCTAACTCTATTTCTAGAGCTTCAGTGTCAGAACATAGCTGATTTACTTTTTGGAATATTGGATCTTTATTGATACAGCAATTCAAGTCCATTTTTACCAAAATAGTTCAAAACAACTAGTGAATTTACGATTGAATACCCTGTTAACTCGAACCCTCACTGGTTTCTCTTGGGGTTCTACTGTATGTACAATCTATTAAATTAATCTATTAGAGCGTAAAACCTAGAACAGTTAATTATGTATAACTTCTAGTGATAACAGGGGGGAAATGCAAGCACTTACCGAAGCATATAAGAGCAGCAGCTGAAACTGCTATTCATTAATTGACGCAACTGTCATAATATCTCATATTCACTCATGCAATCTAATAATTCATTGAAATACCATATGCCATATTGCTTACATAAGGTACATACCCACTTCTTTATCATTTATATATATATGAAATGGATATCCCATGTAGCAGGATTGCTATATATACCCCTTGATATACATATATATATAGCAGGATATGTCCCAGGTGGGATCCCAGTTGTGATGGCGGGGTCCCAGGTGGGATGGGACAATGCTGGCTTTTAGAGGTGGGATCCCTGGTGGTATTTGTTATCATCCCAGGCGGGATAGCTGGGATCACGCTAATCCCAGCTGGGATAGTGGGATCCAGCATTTCCAGAGTCCCAGGTGGGATATGTCAAATAATCCCGGGCGGCATCCCGGGTGGGATTTTCTGGGGCAGGATGTCTAATAATCCCGGCCGGGATCTGTATAAAAGGTGGGATCCCAGGTGGGATAGGCGGGATCCCACCTTTCAATTTTACATGTGTACAACGAGAGCGACTGAAACAGATACATATACACAAAGAACTTCAAAATTACGAACCCTCACAACAACAAATACAACAAACTTCTCCAAAGAATGCAAGTGCAGCTATGAATATCATCAATGAAACTGAAGTCACCAAAGAAGGGTCACACACATCATTTATGGATCTTCTGACTGTTAACCATAACTCAGATGACAAATTCGACTGTGAGGTCATACAAAAGCAAAGGAATCAACGTGTTTCTGGCAAGGTAAGCCGAAGTAGGCTCGTATTTGATCGCAAAGCATACACATGCATTCAGGGAGTTATTTTTACTCTAGTAAGTGTGTTAAAATAACTGTAGAGGGTGGAGTAACTTTTTTGGAGTTAGTTTCACTCCAGTAAAGGAGTTCATTTAACTCCCACTTGAAATTGAAATTTGCTATACTCTCTATTGGAGTCAATTTAACTCAAAGGTTCAAAAATTGTTTCATAAATAGGTCTCTTTAACTCGTAAATATCTAGAATGTAATAAATTATAATTTTACCTATTTTATGTAATAGGAGCGGTGGAAATCACCCGTCAAGAAATTTTGTCTAGCTCGGGTCGATCGCCAATCCTAGCGACATCGAAGTCAACACTATAGACCTGGTATCGACGGCCAAAAAAAACAAATTTACGTCATCGTCTTCGGCTGAAGACATGACACTTCTCTTAAGAAGAGCGTTCCCTGAAATGGTCAACGATACAAGGTATGTAAATGATTCAGCTGCGATGGGACTTTTATCTCTCAGTAGTATTTGCCTTTTTGTAGCCTCGTTGCAGCCGAACTGAATGCAGCTTATTTAGGAGAACGTCCGGCGTTAGTTTGTAAGGAGGCGATGATAGAATATATCGGCTTACCATTGACAAAATTAACAATTATCGAAGGCTCACCAAAAGGAATGTTGCGTGGGATTGCGTTACTAAACACTGCCCTATCGTTAGTTCCGTGTTTTTATTACTCCGGCGTTGCTATGGTAGCGGCCGGAGTCTTAAACTGCAGTCTGTGTCTTCATTTTATTATTATTTTTGTTCTGTCCTGTAAAACTATTGATCAGTTCTGACCTTTGCCGCTAACAATGTGGGTCGGAGACGCTGCGATCGAGCGATAAAGCAGGAGGCATGCGTATTAGTTGAAAGATAAATGTTCGGTAGAGAGCTTTAGAGGGTTTAAGGCTACCGTCACGTCATGAAGTACTCAATTTGCCTCTATCTTCTCTCTAACCGAGTTATTAATATGGATGAAGTATTGTTGACTCAGGCGAAACTACGGCGCCTTCCATTCTACGACCGCATAAGTAATTGATAAACTTGAAACACTTAGGTATCGAAATACAATCTGATGTTAGATGTTCTAGGCAGACTGCAGATAGCAGGATCAAGCAATTAGACTAAACGTGATCAATCCACAGATAACAATTGGTTTATTTTGGGCAGCGCTAATATTATAATATTTGATTCGACGTTGCGTTACATGCCGCTATGGTCTGTCATATCTTGTTCCAGTGTGTATACACAGTGAGATGTAATACCAGTGACTCTCGTTACCATACTTTGATCCTATCTACGAGCTACGGGCCAAGATTGTGTGCCAGGCTTATTAAGTCCAGACTCCAGACTTTAATAACGAAGGCTTCCTTTTTAGACTTTTCACTGTGTTGTCAAGACTCTAGACTTCGTTTCATTGCAAGTTCAATAGAAGTGTTGTTCTGGATTCTAGATGACAAGTATGTTTCTTCAAGGGATATCAGATCGACCCGCAGACCTTTGCATAATTTAGTTAATGCAGTCGTGCGTTGGCCCGGCGGCACACAGAATTCTCTAAAGATTGTCCACCCACTTGCAGCGGACTCTGCCAACAGTTTCACGACAAAGGATACAAATCGGAATTATCTACGGGCCAAGATTGTGTATACGAAGTCCAAGGACTACGGCAAAGCTGACACAACGTAGGATTTTATATTGAATATTACAATATTACAAGATTGTGTGCCAGACTTCAATTAAGTTAAAACTCTAGACTTAACGAACGGGATTTTATTCAAGACTTTTCACTGTGTTGTCAAGACTCAATAGACTTACTCATTCAAAATTTACGGGATCGTGTTTCGGTATCGTTGCAAGACTTACGAGGATTCTATAGTCTGTTAATGTGCTTTTCGTTCTTTTATTTTAATTATCGCTCTGTGTGTCTGTGATGTCGAGTACATTTCAAACTACCAAGCGTGCACTGGCTTCCTCCCGAGGTCAAATCATATTCGAAGCATCCGGGGAAAATTCATGGGTTCGATTGTGTTTTTAATCCGCTAGAAATAATGAAATTCGTTACCCAAAGCGCATGTCTACTTCTTTCATGAAACAAATAAACAACGAGAGCATTTTACTTCGACAAGCTACTAGTTCGACAAGTCCAGAAGCTACGCTCGGCAAGTCAACCTTTACTCAAGGTCCCGAAGTATCAGTCGAAATCATGGACTCCGGGCTTTTTCGGTATCTGCTCCTATTTTATGGAACTCATTACCACTGGAAATTAGGTCTATTGATTCCCCGAGATTGATTGTCAAAAGACTTAATTAAAATTATTGGAATAAAATATAATAAGTAAGTCTTTTTCTTTTCTTGTATATTCACTTTGTAACTCTGTAATCATAAGTCTACATACTGTTTTTGTGCTAATAGATTTCGTAGAAATCAGGCTCTATTGTTCGTAAGTTCTATACATGTATGTAACCAAACCTACTTGCTATCGCAACCATTTACGGCAGTCAACTCGAAACTGTGTACTTCTGCAAACAAATATTTTTAATGACCACAATATCAGACTAATCAAAACATTGCTCACCTGCAACGATTCATGGGTGCACACGGGGTCACAGGTAGTAACGCAATGGGCTGCTTTTGCAGCTTCACGCGGCATTTACACAGGTAACCCGAAACAACTAAGACGATAACAGAATTTGTTTTTAATTGGAAATGTTGGTTAATTAAATGATGAAACGCTAGCTAGTGTACTCGTGTTCACTCGTGTGGTGTTCTAGATCAGATCCTTATAGTATTTGGATGCAATGTGTTTTGGTCTGGTACCGCACTGATACACAAGTAACCCGAAACAACTAAGACGATAAAACAATTATTATTATTACAGAGGAGTGTTCCTCTTCCCACATTATATTGTCACACAACACTGTAGACGGTAGAGTTATTTTTAGCATAGCGTTTCCGGCGAGAAGGAACAAAGGCCGTCACTTTTAAGCAATCAGGATGCACTGAACAATTGTAATTAACACGGTTCAAACTGCTAAAAATACTAAAGGTTAACTGTGCACAGAACGACAAGACATACCTCTTCGCCAATCTAAGGGTTAAGCAAGACAACTACACTAATGAAATGTTTGCCAATACACCCAAACAAGGGTTTAAAGTGGGTCTCCTTCAGTGAACCATTGCCTGTAATAGAGCCAGCCCTTATGGATATCACTTCAAAACAAGCTACTGTAACCATAATTGGCGTAAATTCTCTATCAACTCTCACTTCCCGTAGGTTTTTTTGTTTCTTATACCATGATACTTATGGATTATTCTTAAGAACGTATCAACCAGTGCATTAATTCGTAATCAGATATACATGTACGCTGATCCGTTTAGAAAGTTGTTATCTCGAACTGTCTGAAGACGATAAAATTGACGCCAATGAATTACTTCAGAAACGTTTATCAAAAATGGTCCAGCACGAAGTGAGTACAATTGTCATTATCTATGGCAAAGAGTTTGCAAATCATATTATTATTCTTGTCGGGTACTTATAAAGTTAATTCCTGGGAGTAGTCTGCATTTGTTTCTTTAGGTTTTAGCCAGATGCTGAGGGGTTTAACATCTGAGTCCTTGTATTTGATTGAACTTCCCGTTAAAAAGTATAAGTACATGTATTTACCTAATTCCGCTTCTCGATCCCATCGTAAACATTGTTTGCTTCGGGCAATTACATTAACGTTACGTTATGTTATATAAAATGCACTTTTATTATATTTAAAACTAGCAAATGAATATAAACCCAGTCAAAAATCGTCATGATGATATGTATTCAAACATTTCAGTGAATCTCTTAATACCGTACATTTTATTGGTTTTGATACTGTTAATATTATGCATGCGTATGTACATGTACCTCATTGTAGGAATTTGACAGACTATCAAGTGTAACTGATGATTGTATACCACTTTAGCATAGCTTGTAGGTTTCTTTTAGTTTGTTATCTTTGCCGCACTTGTCAAGATGGGCACATATTTCCTTTTAAAAGCAAGAAAGCATTTTATGGCGAAATTTAACAAAGTATTGAAAATGATTATTTAGGACTGCAAGCGAGAGATCTTCTGTGGCATTAAGAAAGGCAAAATCAAACCTCGGAAGAAGTTAATATTGAGTCAATCGAAACGTTGGAAACTGGTATCCTTTTCTGTACCTGGTTTGTGATATCGTAGTTATAGTACCTGGTATCATAGTATCATAGTACCTGGTTTGCGATATCATAGTAGCTAAATGTCAGCGTAGAAAAAGAATAATGACCAGGTGCACACACGAAAAAAGAGGTTGATGGCACCTAAACTGATATGTTGGACTGCCATCTTCACCTCCTATTATTCAGCCATTATTGCTTTCAGACTTGCTGTCGAACAAACTGAATGATGCCGTCACTATACCGTACGATAAATGGATACGTGAAAAGCATGTCAACATATGAAGATGCCCCAAGACGTCCCTATATGTACCAGTACCACGACTCATCCCTGAGTCCTACATGAAGTATGCAATCAGTTTGATTACATATTTTCAGCAGCAGCGTAAGGAAATAGACAAGGTACAATAACATAAAACCAGCATTAGCACCCAAAGATGTGAAGTAATAATAATCAGCAAACCTAAATAACTTTAGACTACCGGTAAGACATTAGACTAAGTACATACCACACCAGTGAATATCACTTTTTGTGTAAGTACTCTGATTGGCTACTCAAACAGTGAATATGATTTCATATTCACCTTCCATTTGAGAGAAAATAAAATAACTATCTGGTGCTGGCTATTCACCTGCAGTGTGGTATATACTAAAACAATTACTCACCAAAGTGGAGCTGAATAATTGTTAACTATTCAACCTAGACAGGAAATATGGAACCAGCTGGGTCCACAGTAACAATTAATGGCAGCAAATGATGAGGAGTGTAATACATGACAACCAGCATGTTAATAATCATATATCTTTCCTTTAGATTCTTTTAGATGATGAGGAGTCACAGGACAACATTTCTGACAAGATAATCAGATTCCCAGGACCTGTATGGACTGTAAGTAATTTCCGGGCAAATTCCTCTTCCAAAGTGAGAAAAGAATGGACACCACCTGTGGTCAAAGATGCTATGGACAAACTAGAAGACCAGAATGATCGAGATGTAATTGGGGAAGTAATTACCCTAGACAGAACCGTTGCATTTGTCAAACGATGTCCTGAGTGTGTTAGTCAAGTTATGCTAAGTAAGAATACAGGCGTTAGCAAAGAGGAATATGAGCAGTTCTTCCACTCTAACGATTTAAACCTCTCAATTATCAAACGAGACAGTCTCATTTCAAAATCAAGGTTTGCTAATGAGATTCAGGAGAGCCTCTCAAAAAATAAAGAAAACAAATGTAAGGGTTAAAAGTTACATTTTTGGAAACCCAGATTTTCCTATTTTAACATCTTACTGGGTGGAGCTAAAAACCAATGAGTTGATGGGATCTCAAAACCATTTTGTGTCCAGGTTCCAGGAGAGCGTAGAGTGTCTTGCCGTTGTTTTCTTGCATTTAATATTTTTTGTTATGATTTTTGTTTATTAAATTAACAAATTAATTAAAAAGCGGTAGTACACTCGTGTTCTGACTCATGGAGTTTTAGATCAGAACGACTGTGCGTGTGTACTTTCGCATCCGATCGTGCGTTCGTAAAGTGCCAAACACGTAGGTGGATGGGTAAGCTAAGGGCAGGTAAACCGAAACAACTAAGATGATAACGCAGTTTTTATTTATATTGATTTTATTATATTTTTTGGTTAATTTAATTATGAATCGTTAGTGCACTCGTGTTGAGTTTTAGATCAGTTCGTCAGCATTTGCATTCTAGTATTTTGGAGCTATCTGTGATATCCAAGAATATCCTGGCTTACTTAACCGTGTTCACTCATGTTCTGTGCGTACTTTCGCATCTGATTGTGCTTTCGTAATGTGCCGTAATGTGCCAAACACGCAGAGGTGTATGAGAACATCTGCGTTGCAAAATATACGCTGGAGTACAAGCTGCGTGCAACTTCTTGTTTACTTCAATGCAGCGATGAACTTTCGACTGTGGAACATTTCTACAGATATATTTTCGAACTGTTCTCCTCACTTTTCGGGTATAGCATACATAGCATATGTGGTGGTTGTGTAAACCAGAGGCAATTATTTTTTTGGAAATAAGTTATGTTCAGAGCAACGTCAATGATGTGTGATTCATTCAAACTGGTGATGTAGTATCCTTATACACAACTGTTTCAAAAAACATGGTCTCGTGCTTTTGTCTTGTTACATGTAATATGTGTCTTGTTGCATTTTACATTCAAAGACCTGGTAAAGCAAATGCCAAAAAAAGTGTTAAGAAAATAGTAAATTCCTAGTATTTGTTAGGAAGCAAATGCCTTAATATAATCATATGGCGAAGGGAGTCCAACAATTTGATAAGAAACTCCAACTAGCGAGAGATATTTTAAAAATGGAGAGCGTCGTGGAGTGATAGCATAAACAACTGGCTTCGCTACAATGACGGCGACAAGGGGTACTATCCAATCCCCAAAAGCATGAAGATTGTGGACCGGTGGTGTAAAGAATACGGAATCGACCCATGGGAGATGACTCAGCAGATCCATAATATTCTTGACAAGCTGCCTTGCCTCGTCAAGAGAACGCCTATGATTAGGCTGAAGCAAAAAGACAGAATAATGTTACGTTCACGTTCTCAACTGAAATGTGTGCGGCTGTGTGATTTTTCAGGTGCAGTATCGGTGCAGTGTAATGAACTCTATTGTTTTGTTCGCCGTCCTAGACGTCGCCATCGTGTTTGCATAAAGTCCCTATGCACGATGCAACGTGACACATGCAACGTGACACATGACGAGACAACCTTTTTGATTTAGCTGCATACAAGTAATAAGTAAATAAGAATACTTACAATCCAAACCAGCAGTTGACAAAGGGATAGCACCATGCAAATTATCTTTTGTATATCAATTGTAAGGTATGCAGCAGTATTATAACTGTAAATGTATGCGTAAATAATTTGCACATTCCCGAGTTTTCATTAGCCACCATGGCATAGTACTTAGTACTATAGTTCTTTAGTAAACATTACATCATTTAGTCACTCGTTAGTTACGGAACCTAGTCAATCATGCAGTGTAACGTATTACGTAAGTTGGTTTTCTTCCTTTTGTTCGTTATATTCCGCTTATTGTTTAATACGGACTTTAATTCATAGTTCGTGTATTTTACGTAATATCGTAAACATCTAGCTATCATGCTAATCCGCGCCTAGCCTATTTATATACGTAGGCGAAGGAACTAAGTCTCTTACAGATGCAAGATGCAACTGACTGAATGCGAGATGCGAAAGCGATAACTATAGAGCTTCCTAGAAGACAATTTGTTAATATAATTCTAGTTGTTCGATTCTCTGTTTTAGTTTACTTATAACGTAACGTAATGTAATGCTATGTATTCTTATTTTGTAGTTTTACTTTAATGGTATCGAAATAAACGAAGTTGTCAAACTGCATGCGTCGCCGCTGTTATCAGTTAAAAATACCTGGGCCGAAGCTATTAGTTGTGACCTTCCATTCCTCGGCCGAAATGGCAAGCCAAGATGGATAATCTGGATTAACGGATTCTTCTAACCCAAGCATCAACCCGCTGGCCGCTGCTTCAACAGCCAACGAGATAATACGTGAAATAGTAAACAGTGTTCGTAGGAGTGTGCAAACTTCAAGAGGGAGGGAATATTCTCTTGAGCGTCTGAGAGAAAACTACAGATCAACGAAGCGAAAGTGGAGAACCCAGATGAATTTATTACAGTCGTTGATGATGACGGGAAGGGATATCCCCGCCTTGCAGGATCAGGGCAACATTTTGGAGATACGAATGCATTAACTTGCTACTGTCCAAGAATCCTTAGAGTCTGCATTAATTACTGAGGAAGAAAAGAACGAGTTCTTCAACAATCACGAAACTGTGGCAAGAGAGAATACAGAAAATGCTCCGGCAATTGAGTGGAAGACAGAGAGTTGGAATCTCAGAGCTGAAAGTGACAAGAGTTCTAGGAGTTCAAGAAGCTCGCGAAGTTCAAAGACTTCGAAGAAAGGCTCACATAGGTCAACCCATAAAAGAAGCTCTGGTGCTAGAAAAGAGGGAGATGACGAGAATGATGAAACAACGATTAGAGCAAATAGAGAAAAACAGACTGATGTGCTCATGGATGAAGAAAACATTCTAGAAGCTATCAAAGAATGTCAGGAAAATTTCCAGATAAGAGGACAGCTTGTCCAGACTGAAACGAGAATAGGTATGTTCCAGGTATCAGCGCGAGGGTATGAACTTGATCTCAGAAGGTCCGCCAACAGAAATTGAATTGAGCAAGCATCTACACAGGTACCTCGAAACTCAATTAGAATATACCGGAAATACCTTACAGCTCCTCAAGTGCAGCAAGTGCCGCAAGTCCTTACAGCTCCTCAAGTGCAGCAAGTGCCGCAAGAAAGCCGAGTTCAGCTGAATCCCTCAATCCAATTTTCCGTTCGTTCCAATTTTCCGTTCGTTCCAATTTTCCTATTGAAATTCTCAAATTCAATTTTCTTATTTAAATTCTCAACTTCCAATTTTCTTATTCAAATTCTCAAATTCAAATTTTCTTATTAAAATTCTTCAATTCAAATTTTCTTATTCTTATTCTCAAATTCGATTACTCCACTTAGTCATACAATAGCTTTATGCTTTTATGACACAATTAAGCGCCTTTTACCGGTTGTTTATGAAGTTACAAAGTTAGATGTTTCATTCAAAATTATTATGATAAATTCAAATCGGCCTATATACGTGTTTGGTACACGCTGTTTCCTGTTTCACAGCATGTTAGGAATTTTGCAAAAAGTCATTGTCTAGCTTAGGCTTAAGTCAAAAGTATTAACTCTCAGTCTAAACTAAACACACATTTTAACATTGTCAAATTCTTATTTTGTTTAACTTTTGACCCCTGACGAGAAGGGTTAAACAGCCAGTCTTTCGTATTCTCCACTCGTTATTAAAATTCCAAATGATTTAATTCGATTACTCCACTTAGTCATACAATAGCTTTATGCTTTTATGACACAATTAAGCGCCTTTTACCGGTTGTTTATGAAGTTACAAAGTTAGATGTTTCATTCAAAATTATTATGATAAATTCAAATCGGCCTATATACGTGTTTGGTACACGCTGTTTCCTGTTTCACAGCATGTTAGGAATTTTGCAAAAGTCATTGTCTAGCTTAGGCTTAAGTCAAAAGTATTAACTCTCAGTCTAAACTAAACACACATGGCTTTAAATATTAACCGAGCTTGGTTCATAACCTATTGACTTTGTAGATGGTCGTATATTTGTCATTTTTAGATACATGCCATGTTATACGCCATACCACACATCCATGATAAGAGTTCTACAGCATCTTGGGTTGTCAGAGTCATTTCCTGTTTTGTAATTATCACCCTCAAAATATAACTGCCAATGACAAGAAAATACAAGTAATTTATGTATCCAAACATCCTGAGATGACTGCCTAAACACGATTGGCTATGGAAAGCAGTATTTATATATTCACTACATTTTTTCTCCAGAATTGGTGTTTAAAAAAAATTACTGGAACATTACAAAGTTCTAATCACGAAGAGGGTGAGGGAAGATGTCTATGGTGGCCTATGCGTGCCATAGGAAAATAACACATTTCTACACTATAATTCCTATATATTCTTAGTATTATGTCAGTTTAAGAGGGCATCCATGTGAAAACCATGCACCCTGAAAATATGAGTCTACATGGTACATCTCAGATTTTGTTCATATTTTGCACATATGTTACTATTGGCCTGGCATTAGACTTGGTAGAATATTTTGGAAAAATTCCAAAAACTGTAAGAGATATGGGGGTCAGTACGAACTGCCTCGGTTTGAGGGGTATTTCCACTATGTATTTTTAGTCATGTTTACAGAATATTTTTGAACAAACCATATAAGCTATATACACAAAACGTTTCTACAGCATAAACACGACCAATTGCAATTTAATTATGATATAAGTGCCAACAAATATTCAGTATTCAAGGAGTAAGGCTTTCATGTACAAGTGACTTCCGAAATTATTTTTCAAAAAGTCAAATTTTAGGGTAAAATGACATTCGAATACTATCGATGCGGCGAAATTGTAGAAGATGAGAGAGTTATTATTTTGTAGATCAGTCATTTGGAAATACAACTGGGGACTAAAAAGTTTGGAAAGTTTATTCAGCTTAGGAGCAGTGAGGCCAAAGTAACATACTCCCAACGCCCGGGTCCAACGTAAATAAACAATCAACGCCAGATGCAATCTGTATCGTGTGCAGAATAACGGGACAAATAACGGACAGGAATGAGAAACATAGCCCTAAAATAACTGGGTGATAAATTTATTTGTCACTTATGCCTATGGTTTTGCAATAAACAACTAATTAACAATCAACTTCAAAATAAGAGAAATTAGTAATACGAAGGATGAATCAGCGATAAATGCATACCTGATTCTAGCCTTATTTGTGCTCTCCTCCCCAGCTCTGTCATGGTCTCGAAGCCACAACTTACGATAATTATCTTCTTGTCGATTTTACACCGAAAGAACATTTACCCATTATAGTTTATACAGATGGCTTTGTAGCATCCGCCATTTTATTTAGGACTAGAACCCAGTCTGCTGTTGTGCACCACAGGTAGCCCGAACACATATGTGTACATTCCATGTGGAATATTGGAAAAAAAACTCTCTACCGTTGAATCAGCCTTTCCTTTCTTGTCTATTTATATATATATATATTGCTGATCAGATCCCTACACGCTAGGAGATCCGGTGTTTTATCATTTCGTCTGTGGTGCCCAACATATATACCAGAGTGGGTAATTTATATTGAAATATTTATGAATCTCATGAAACAGAACTGAAAATAATCATAATGCACTACTTAACACATCTACATATTTTTTTTTGCAAAACTTTAATTTTTTCAAGCTGATTATAGGTTAAAATTACCCATGATGCACCTGATATATGTAACTGTTATGGGGTCAAATGTTTGCATACATTCATACACAAGGTCACAACAATGAATTATAAATGATTTCTAACATCCCGTGCATATATCCTGTATATTCACACGACCCACATACGGCCATCCCAATAAAATGTTCCGTTTCCAATCGCCAGACCGACCCAATTTTTTTTGGAAAAGTTAACAAAAATACAAAGCTTGACATTGACCCAATATTTGAAGAACATACTTTCATACTACACCTCTTTTCCTAGCTCTCTACGTATTTGCATTTTATTGGGATGGCCTAATCAGCTGTGTCGGTGCCGAACTGGAGCGCAGTGTCATCCTGGAAAGCGAAGTTCAGAAATGTCTGACGTATGTTGCTATTGCTACAAACTATCTTAGAAAAGGGTTCAGAAAACATCTGGGTGAACGATGAAATATATTGTGTGGATCGTGACAGACTTTATCCAGACCTGAATTACGCTGGATTTACATATACATGTATGTGCGGGGCGCTTGTTCAGACACACGGTAAGCCACGCAGTTTACAAGCATGAGTAGTTATGTTAGTTATCTTCCCATTAATGCGGCTGACCAACAAGCACTGAGGGTGGTCACTGCCAGATATTTGTTTAATGTCCAAAGTGGTTTCTTAGCGTCCTGTGATACACAGCTGCTGATGAATACGAGCGTCGTGAGATGCAATCTCGTTCCCAGAGCCCGCGATCATTTGACCAGCGCCAAGATACTGGCCAAAAGATCGCGGGTTATGAGAACGAGATTGCGTGAGACGGGACCGCCATTTTACGTGATCATCCGATCGAGGCACGAGGGATCGAAAAGGCGTAGGCGCGAACACTGCGCTTCTCTGTTTCTCTTAATGTTGCCTGGGTGGCTAATTGAACGAGCAGGAAGCATACAAATGTTTTGCTGCACGGGTGGATATACGAGGAAACGTTGTTGCCGAAAAAAAACTAACGAATGCGCACTGTGTCAAATTGTCTTGCCGGTGGGGTCTGGGTTTGTGTTGCTAAGAAACACATATGCTGTGTGTCACTGGAGCCTAGTAAACATTGTTTTCCTCCATAGCCAACGTGAAAACATTGTTGCGGAAGCAAATTTTGCCTCATCGAAACAAAAAAATGTCTTTGAAATGCTTCAGAAAAATGTTTTCCTTCCTGGAAGATTGATTTTTTTTGCGCAAATTTTCCCGCGGACTTTGACTCGTTTTTACAGACAAATGTATGGAAAACTAAATCCACGATTGCATGCTTCCCAGCACAGCTACATCCCTCAAATTTCGATCAATTAATCTTTTACCTGGTATCTTAAGTTTGTATCTGAAGAATATTTCAGAAATTCGATTTTACGGATTTTATTTGTCATCGGATTCCCATACAAACACTGTATTTCGCGCCATGTTTACACCCCTTTCAAAATGTCTGAATTATAATAAACCGCGAACTGGTCTATTACCTTAAAGCTGTAAAGAAATACGTTATTCTTTGTGTACGAGGTTTGTAGTTTCTCAGCTGTAGGATGTCCGGTGTCCGCGGGGAACAGGATATCAGGACACGTGACTTGTCCCTTCGTGTGTACCGACCTTTACGTCTGCGAGCGGGCGAGGCGCGCGGCGTGATTTTTTTTTCACTTGTGTGGGTTGTTCTTTTATCTTTTGTTTTCCATATTGATTTTCTTCGTTTTTTTATGCAACGAGCTCCGCTATAAAGAGATACGAGGACGACAGTAACAAATCGCATACAAGTGTATCACAGGCAGCTTTAAGCAGAGAGAGCCATTATGCACTAGTCTAAATCAACCCCCACCCCCCCCCTCCCCCTCCCACCCTGTCCCGGGTTGGGGGAGGAGGAGGGGGGGTTACTTTGACTAGTGCATTACCTAAAATCAAAAATGAATAAAATACCCTGTCTAGACAGTACAGGTGAAAATATTTATAGATTTTATGATAATTTTACTTGACACGCGCCATCAACAACATCCGCGCCAAGTGCCAAGGCATTTCATACAATTCTTAGTAAGGGGGTCGGGACATGCCTTCAACGGTAATAGTTGTTTTTCCCTTGTAACGCCGAGAAGATATGCCACATTCCCTCGTTGAATATACACAAAATGAGCACTTGATCAAGTCCAAATCCATCTCGTGGATAGGGCGGGAAATACACGTGCAGACGTTACACGCAGTTCCTGTCACGCAATTCTTGAGATATCATTATATCACTGAAGTGATTTCATCTATTTCGGTGATACCACATTTGATTTCATGGATTATACACACATTTTGGTATTTCAACGGAACGAACAGAATATTATGCACAAGATTGAAACAAATTGAGTCGTAACAAGGTAGTAACGACATCAGAATGGCTTCCCGTTGCTGAATCTAAACGGTTCTAACTTGGCCAACTATTCGATGAGCATATAACAAAGGGCTTCCAAGAAAACGAAACCATTAGGGTTTTTTTTATTATGAAAAGAAAACATCGTTTCTTTACAGAATAAAAACTAAAAACTTGAATAGAGAATCGGCTGAAGAACCTAAATACGACTGTACGTGCATTTCTACTTGTCACTCATTCACCCCGCTACAGAGGCTCGCAAAATTCAGAGTGACTCGCCGGATTAGAAGCTGTATTTAAAGCGTAGCGTAGTTTGAAATCCTCTATATATCATATTCAAAGAAAATTCATTGTCTTTGATCCAATCAAACAATTTTAAACGAAGATACTGCCATAAACTATGAGTACCTATTTTTCAGCTTTGACTCCGTCAAACTCGACAATAATTCAGTCACTTATCGGGTGATGGACTTGGTCACCCTTCAAAACTAAAATAATATTGAAAATGAATGTGCATTCGAATTCTTAAAGCAATTATTGGCAGAAAATCTGTGAAGTTCACCGTATTTTCGATTTTAATCGGGAAAAAATCGCCGTGTCGCCATATCGTCGTTTGTTTAATAACTGAACATTGCGGATTTTGAGAGTGCGTAATCTCTAACCCAGCATTAACTTTACAGAGATTTTTTTTACCAGATGCAAAGATCTATTGTAAGTCAATCTAGGAATATTTCTAAATTCAAAGAAAAGAAGGCCGCAACTCTGCAAACGGCCATTGCCAGACAGCATTTATCGGGTTTTAAAAAGACCTATTAAAGTAGCGTTAAATAAAAATTCGACAGAAGCGACAAAATATAAATAAAATTAGTTGATTTTGGTTTTAATATGCTGACGGGACTTAGTACTAAAGCAGGTAAAAATATTATCTCTCTACTTAAAATCATTTGCGATTGCGACATGTTACAACATAAGGTATATTTTGCTCTGATTTTGAGCATTTCAGGGGGTCAAACAGTTTGATTGTCATATCTCAAAGGCCTTTTACATTTCAGCCAAACTATTTCACATGGGACATTAGCTAGTTACAATATAAATGTGTGCCAAGCTTAAAGGAAATCGGAGAGGTGCACTGTAGACTCGTCTGCATGGTTTTCACATGGACCCTCTCTTAATTAGTTTTATTTTAGGTTTATTTTAGTTTTCTATTTAATTAAATTAATTTTGTTCGTGTTAAAAATAATTGTGTTTTATATTGAGCAGAAATTGAATTGGCTTTTATTTTTATTTTTGGTAAGTTTCGTTTTGTCTCAGTTTTGTTTTGGTGAGTTACACAGAAACGCTATTAAAGTTGAAAGAAAACTGAATTAAAACTGCCTCATGGCCTATGAGGGCCATAGCCCAAAATGCAACGGGCGCGTTATCAAGACGCCATCTTGAAAAATACCCAGACTCCCCTGCTACAGACTTCACAACAAGAATCGCACGTGGAGTCGGCTTGTTCTTGTTAAAATGTCAAAAAGAGGGGAAAAAAATAATGAAGAATTTCAAGCTTTTAAGGCTAAGATCGCAAAGAAAAGGATGGGGAAGGAAGAGTCAGCCGGTGGTGATATGGAGTATTTAACAGTGCAACGGTTATCCTCGCATGTTGAAGGACGGTATCAAAAGTATTCTAGGATCGGTGCATTGACTATGTGTCCTCTTGGCTGTGAACCAACCATTACAAACATAAAGGAGGCATGTAAGCGCTTCTTCAAAGCTCAAGACATGGAGTGCGATATTCTGGCTGGCGAGAGGGGGCCTTCCTGGACAGAGACGAGCCAGATTTCGAACTGGAAAACCATTCACGTTCGATTTATCGAACGAAGTGAAAGTGAAAGCCAAATGTGCGAAACCAAGGAAGCACAAACGAAATCGCAAGCTAGTACTGAAAAACCAGCCCGGCCGATGGCAACCAAGGTTGCTGCCTCGGTTCCACTAAGTGCTATGCTAAAGCTTGGAAAATTAATCCAGCCAAAAGTCGACATTGTTTCGGTTCGACTGGAAGAGTTTGACCTTGGTGAGAAGTCATGGCATCAGCCCTTCGAAGCAAGTTTCTCTCTTGCCAAAGAAAAATTTGCCAAAGGCGCGTTCAGAGAGGCATACCATGCCACAGCAATTTCTAATCTAAGTCATGGCAAGTACGTCCTCAAAAAGTTTATACCAGATCAAGTGAATGATATCGAAAAGTTATTCTCTTCCATGGAAATACACACAAGGAAAATGGTGCAGATGAACGCGCTTGCAAGGAATTTTGCACTACAGCTTGCTACAGAAGCCCCAGTTGAGTATGGGCCCACGTTAAGTTACACCAAAGTTTACTTTGGAAAGCTTTATGGCGAATGTGTTACGATAGAGCCATATATGGAGGGAACTTTTACGAAGCATGTCAACAATACTGGACAAGTGTGTAGCAATAGCGGTGAGTTGAGCGACAAGGCGGAGACATTTTCCCACTACTCTTATGTCAAGTCGGGCAAACAACTAATGGTCTTAGACATCCAAGGGGTCGATTATACCCTCTACGACCCAGAGATTGCAACCTCTGAACTTCTGGACAATGCAGACGGATCAATACTTTTC
Organism: Actinernus sp. WN-2022; assembly: GCA_030867875.1. NCBI lineage: Eukaryota > Metazoa > Cnidaria > Anthozoa > Actiniaria > Actinernidae > Actinernus > Actinernus sp. WN-2022. The sequence goes on from JAOWCC010000809.1 coordinate 335,492, forward strand.
TGTTGTGGTAACCTTTCTTCCGAAGCAATCACGAAGTTTAAGGAAGAACATATATGCAACACGTTTTGTGATCTACTGGAACTAGAGAAATTGTAAAACCGTTTATTGTTATTGTTTGTATTTTAACTTTTTTGAATCCGTTTTTTACATTTCAGTATCGAAAAAAAAATGGAAAATATTATTATAAATTCAAATATTTAGAAGTTATAGTTTCATTTTTGGCCTGCAGAGAATGACAGACCAAATATTAAGGTGACTGGCTACTATTGAAAAAGTCATGCAATTTTTTTAACCACAATTTTTAAACTCAAAATTTGATGCTGATTCCAAATATGGAAAGGAAAATAGGGGTTGTGGAGTTTTGTGGAGGGGTTGTGGAGTTTTTCTAATAAAATTTTCAAAGTTGTCATGATAACAACACATTTTTACATGCGCCCGCTAGTTCAATAGTAGGCAGTCACTTTATAAATTACAACCATTATCTATCATGATGATGGGAAATGTTAAAAAAACAATGTGCATGTGGATTGCTAAATCACATGGATGTTTCAAATGTTTTCACTAAATCACATGGATGATTTTTAACCCTTTTATCGGTGTTGCCTACTGCAGTCTTGTATAGTTATGGACAACAAGGTTTGTCAAGCTGCCTAAAGTTATATATAATGGAAGATATAAATATATTGTTGAAGTTAAATTTGTAAGCATATATAGAGTACAAACACTAAAAGCGTGAAACAGTACTAACTAATTAGTACTACATAGCAGTAATTAACAATAGAAAACAAAGGTTTTTTTACGAATTAGTACTATTTAGATTGAGTACTATTTCACGCTTTTAGTGTTTGTACTCTACAACATTTTGATGAAATAAATGGACAAAAATAAAATACAGAGTAAGGTTTGCTTCTATGTACACAAAGGCATACTACATGTTCTCATTTAAATTCATAAAATTGAAGATCTTACTTCCAGTATGAGTTTTAACTACTCTAAATCCAACTTACAATGTTAAAAAACATTCTTATTGACATGTAACTTTAGGTACAGGTAAGCTTCCTTGGCTTCCTTGGGCTCAATTTCATCAGTGTCGGGTAAATGTCGCTCACATTCTCTACGTACAGCTGGTTTCAAATAATCATCATTATCCTCAAGAACATCAGATAGCTCAGCAACTTCAAGCAGTTGCCTCTCTGTTAGGTCGATGCCACATTGTTCTCCACCATACTGCTCAGGGAAATGGAATATGTGCTCTGGAACTCCTGCAGGCAGTTCTTTCTCTTTCTGTTTACGGGTCCTGTGGTTGTTCCAAACACACTCCCTAAAAATATCTAGTTCTTTCTGGACTACAGGGATATATACATAGGCTAGTAGGTCTCTAGAAAAGCAATTGAAATAACAAGATCAAAACTGACATACTATAAGGTTTATTGCAATTATCTTATAAGCCCTCACAGTCTAGGGTAAAACACCCTTCTATTCACCTTTTATGACACTGACAAGCCAGACACATTACATTGCATTAAGCAAATCATAAATAGTAACATACATGTACGTGTAAGTAATAGCAGCATCTCATACCGGTCAATTAGGTCACTGGAATCATATTCTCCACTTTCAACTAATGACTTAAGTTGGGTTTTAAAAAACTTCTCCATTCTTTCTAGAAGCTCCTTCCACCATCTTTCTATCTTGTTTTGGGTAGAGGGTCCATAGAGTATAGCATCTGTTGGATTGTCCAAATCACCATTATTTTCCCTGAGAAAGCAATGAATTGTGGCCATTATATCAGTTTCTGTCCCTCTGTCTACTCTCAATGTCTGTGGTAAAACTATGAGAAAATTAGAGAGCACAAAAATTAGTCATACTTTTGGATACCATGAAAATAACTTTTGGACATATTTACCTCATGAGTATTGCATAGGCTGACATTATTTTAAAAGTCTGGTTTCACACTGACTAATAGAGCAACCCTCCGAGTAAGATTTCAAAATCTCTTTACAATGACTGACTTAATTCCTGAATGTATTCAAAGGAAATAAGTTACCTGTCTCTAAATTATCAGGGGCGGATCCAGGACATTCAGAAAGCGGGGGCCGGACCAGAGTAAGGGGGGGGGACCAGTTATAAATACACAAAAACAAGATTATAAATACAATAAATAAGTTATAAATACAAAAAAATAAGGGAGGGTGGTGGCCACCTCACCCCCCCCCCCCCCCCCCCCCCCCCCCTAAATCCGCCCCTGATTATATTGCCTTATATACTTGCTTAATTTTTGAAAAAGACTTGTAAATTAGCTCGGCATTATAACTATTTTCTCTTGTTGTTTATCTGCCTGACGACTCAATGTCAGCCTTGTTTCCATGTATGTTTCAAAATGACATTCGGAACTGTGAATAGGACTATTGGGCTTGATAGAGGAAAGGCAGTTATAAATGACAAGAAAAAAAATGGACAAATACAAAGAAAGAGTGCACTACACTTCAAGGGCCTTCAAGCAATCTTACCTCTAGATTCAAACAGATATTCAAAGTAGAATCTTCCTATAATCTTGGGGTTATTGTTTGATGTCCACACCCGTAGAAAGTTCATTCTACCACTGTAGGTATCTAAGCCACCATATATACATAATGGGAACATGGACTTCTGATATCCACAAAGCTTGTCATGCCCATCAATAGACATTGTATTGTTTGAGCCCTGTTGATAAACAGTATGTTTAGGGAGCATTCATGTTTTACCTGGGTGTGGGGGGGGGGGGGGGGGGGGGCGGAGGGGGTCACTTGAAAGGGGGGCCATTTCCTATTTTTTGCTTTGTTGTGGGGGGTCAATAATATCATTAATAGAGTTTTTAAACTCTTTAAAATAGGAACCACATTCAAACAATTACAAGTCACCCAGAATGACATGAGTAAATCTGCTAAACATAAATGAAATCATCCTTGAGGTGGGGGTGGGGGGTCAAAGAATTCACAACTAGTGTAAATGGGGGGGGGGAGGGTGGTTATTTTTTATCATTACCTGTTTGAGGGGCTCGAAAATTTGAAACATGCGTTAGCAATAATTCCTCCGGCCCCCCCACCCAGGTAAAAAATTAATGTTCCCTTAATAAAGTTATTATTCATTATAAAGTTGTGCAGTGATGACTAATGTAAGACAATAAATAAATTATTTATAAAATGTAATATGGTATTTAAATCCATTGGTATGCTTGACGTCATGCTCAAATAAAAATGTTGGAAAATTAATGTAGGACCATTGGTAAATCTTCACTTTAGAGGAAAGGAAATTATAATACCAATGGCAAACCATGACTGGCAATACAATATGTATCAGTAATTACATATTTATATTTTTTTGTTTAAGGAGGAAGATAGTACACTAAAAGCTATTAAAAAGTCCTCCCAATGATTCAATAATTGGATTGTTATTTACACGACAGAAGCTACTAAATTATGTAAGTCTTACTTACACCGGTCACAAAGGCTTTCGTTCTGCGTGGACGTTTAGTTTTGCCAACTCCTCCTCTGGCTTCCAGTCCTTTTGGGTCAGCTTCTCCCATCACAGCATAGACCAAATCGCGTGGAGCATTTAGTCCATGCAGCTCTCTTACTTTCTGCTGCATGGCTCGATAACCTAGAAGCATTCTTTTCGTCGCAAGTTTTGTCCGACGTATTTCTCAAGATCTTTCCTGAGATCTTCATCGTTTTCCCACTCAGGGTTTCTTATGCGATCCGCCATCTTGTTGTGAAGTCTGTAGCAGGGGAGTCTGGGTATTTTTCAAGATGGCGTCTTGATAACGCGCCCGTTGCATTTTGGGCTATGGCCCTCATAGGCCATGAGGCAGTTTTAATTCAGTTTTCTTTCAACTTTAATAGCGTTTCTGTGTAACTCACCAAAACAAAACTGAGACAAAACGAAACTTACCAAAAATAAAAATAAAAGCCAATTCAATTTCTGCTCAATATAAAACACAATTATTTTTAACACGAAAAAAAATTAATTTAATTAAATAGAAAACTAAAATAAACCTAAAATAAAACTAATTAAACTGACATAATACTAAGAATATATAGGAATTATAGTGTAGAAATGTGTTATTTTCCTATGGCACGCATAGGCCACCATAGATGTCTCCATACTGACCTATCAAGATAACATGCAATTGAAGAGGACCTCCTTGAGGTACCTGCGTCTTTCCAAGCTTAAAAAAACAAATTGAAGCAAGGAAAGATGTGGGATTTTACAGTAAGAGGATGGCGTCATTAGGTAATTGGTAGGTGTTGTTTGTTGACTGCTAGAGTGATTGATGATACGCTACCTCGAACAAGTAGTGTTATTACATTTCCTGTTGATTGTTATTACATTTCCTGTTAACTATTTTATTACATTTCCGGTTAAAAATGTATTACATTTCCTGTTAACTTTTTATTACAAATCCTGTCGATTTTTATTACATATCCTGTTGTTATTACAGATCCTGTTGATTTTTATTACATATCCGGTTAGTATTACATTTCCTGTTGATTATTACATATCCGGGTGATACACGCCATTACTAAAGTGCCTTCCCGCAGACCTTCAATTTACAACCAGCGGTGTTCCGTCGTGACGTCATACACTTAACGCCTCTCGCTCGTTCTCCTTACAATTCTTGTAAATATAGTAATGGCTACAGAGTCGAATGGCGAATTCAGCGGGGATTTACCCGATTCTTAACCAGAGACGGCATCTGAATCATCACGGAATAGAAGTGTGTCATCCTGTTTAGATTTATTGTCATATGAAGACGATTTAGATAAGTTGAAGCCGTTGGCAACCGAGCAAGAAGCCGCAGAGTACGCTCAACAAGTCCCTCGGGAGGAGGAAGAAGAAGTCGAGTTTTAGAACAAATGTTCTGGCGAATCTGATGTGTGGTATGTAGCGCTTTGAATCCTTGTTCATTATCCATATTTTACCTCGATTTTTAGTCACTTGCATGTGTAAAAAGGAAATACCGACTCCTAAACTCGGAAAACTCTAAAATAAAGCCTGTATGGTGAATTACATAGTGAGTTACATAGCTAGGAATCCATGACTAGTCTTTGAACTTTATTTCAGGTGCAGCTGTTCTCGCTGTTCTTTAGATCGTATCGTCAAAGCAGTTGAGTGTACTTGCTGTAAAGAATGCGACAGATATATGGAAAAAATGGAGGCCATTGGGAAAGAGAACGACTGCATTACGCTGCATCCTGCTTTCGATGATGTACGTCTGAACAGATGGGTTTTGGAGATTGCTGCAATTGGACTCAAAACTAAGCGCCACAAGTCATACACAACTCTTTTCTATCAAGGTCACAGAACTGAGTCCGAGTAAGTCTGAAATTCAATAATTATACTAGTTTTCATACCGTTTTCATGAGTGCAACTTTCGGTTTCCTTATCACAAAAGTTCATGAGAGGAAGGGTAAAATTGATCCCCGGATAAAGAAATGAATCAATGCTTGAATTAGTCAAAACTTCATACTGGAGCGATTACTGAATATCCCCCACTTGGTTCATTAATAATGCATTTTCTCTAATTCTCGTACAAATCTTCAAAAAACCTAACCCAGAAATTCAAAATAATCCTACCCATTTTTAACCCAAAATCATTCATAGAACGAGTCTAAATACATCTGATCTAAATGGATAATTTTGCACAATTTGTAAGAGCTTTTGAAGTGATATATTTCAAAGTGGGGGGGGGGGGGGGGTGGGGGGGGGTGGGTATTTAGCCAGTCTATAACTTATACTGTATATATGAAAATGTGAACAGGGATCCCTCTATATTACTTCTGCTTTTTAACAACAAATTCAACTGCATGACCATACATGTATTATAATTCTTCTCCTTCTAATAATTTCCTTTTGCATAATTATTTAAACTTTTCAGCACTGATTGCCATAGAGCAGAATTTGCATAGTGGGACAAATATATGGCATGTCCATAGCATTAGGATAATTGTGGTTTCATAATTGTACTGTAACTTTGTAATTTGTCTGGATCACAGAGAGTAAAATGACATGGTAGCCATGATGTTGAAGTCAGTGCCATAACTTGCACACTCATACGAAAACCCCTTCAGTAGTTTATTTTGTTTTTGTTACCTTTCAGGTTTTTGCGGTCAGTTGCATATAGACAATTCGTGAGGCTTGTTTGGGAATATGTAGGAAGCTCCAGACGTTTTCCTCTTCCTTCCTGTGTTTTTCCTGCATTTCAAGATGAAGAATATAGAGGCCTTGAGGAGGAGGATGAGTCATAGTTTACCTTTCTAACTTTCACTCAAGGGTATATGATGTATTCTCCTCCTGCATCTCCCACAGCCCTCAGTGAATACATGTAAATCACAAAATTGCATAGCCCCTTGCTGCAGGCTGACAAAATGAACAGTATACAATAATTTATGAATATTAAATGCAAATTTCGTGGACAACAATCAAATATATAATTCTGGTCTAGTGTCTACTCGTTTTCAGTTTGGACACTGTGCACTGTCCCTTTTTGTGGCCTTTTCTTGGCTTGCCACACTTGGTAAAGGTTGGTGCCTTTCTCCTTTCTCTTTGACCAGCTGATGTGGTTCCCTCGATTATTGTTTGGAGTTCTGCATCTGTAAACAAACATTAAAAAATAAGCCTGAAAAGAATCTAGAAAAATGACATCACCAGTGGTAAAAATGTAGCCACAGCATATAAATACTTTAGTTGCTTATGCTTGCATTGCAAATGTGAATTAGGTGTAAATTAGGCACATACTGGTATGTATGTATATAGGTTATGTTGTATCATACAGTCGCTAATTAAAAAGAAAACAATACCATTTATGTGTGTTGTATGACCTACATCGTAGAGTACTCCTTTTGAAATGCAATCTTACCTAAACATGTTTGGGGACAGATGACCATTTCCTTTTCTCTTCTGGAATTGTGCTTGGCGATAGCATCATCTTTGTCTTCCTTTTCCAACATACTATGCAAGGCCTCTGGGGTGTCCTCCTGCAATTCATCCTCTATTACTTTTAAATCATCTCGGGAAGTTGAAGTAAGAGTGCTTGTTCGTCTATTTGAAGATGTTTGTTATCACAAAAACAGAATTTGCGAAGAATTTAAATCAATCCAAAACATGCTTTAGTCTTTTAGAGCGATTCCAGGAAGCCCTGTTCATTTGATCCAGGCACAGCAATCTGCCTAGTCTATACATATCATCTGAGTTACTTTTGCTCAACATAAACTCAAAATATGAATGTTGCATGAATGGTAATGAAATGATATTTTGTTCAGTGACCAAACATAATCAGCTGAAATAGTTGTAGTTCGATACACTTGTCCTATTTATTTTCTAGGTAGCAACGGATGAAGATGAAGCATATATTGAAGATTATGTTAGCAGCGCAGATGATGAAGAGGTATTTGCATATGCTTTCTACTTTTCTCACTTATCCTATTGAGGGCTAAAAGTTAACATTATTCTTGAGGCACCTTTGTACGACCTAATGAAGATACTGTATTTGGCAGGGTTGGAAATTGTGACCAATACGGTCACAAAAGCGACTGATTTTTTTTCAGATTGCTAGCAGTGAATATTTAGCTTTTTGTTATAGATCATTTCAGGTAGTTTTGTTTCGTTCTTCAAGAATGCAGCCAAAATAGGCCCTTTGCAGCACCCTGTCACTTGACCAAAACTTGACAGGTCAATCTGAAATTGTGACACTAGTACGATAATACTGCCAGAAATGGAAAGGCCAAGTGGCAATTAGCATACCCAGTAAGTTTTGTGTTTGTATTTTTTTAATTGAAGACAAGAGAGATAAATCTTATTAAGATCTTACCAGGTTCTTATTAAGATCTTACCATATTCTTATCAAGATCTTACCAGGTTCTTATTAAGATCTTACGAGGTTCTTATTAAGATCTTACCAGGTTCTTATTAAGATCTTACCAGGTTCTTATTAAGATCTTACCAGGTTCTTATTAAGATCTTACCATATTCTTATTAAGATCTTACCAGGTTCTTACTAAGATCTTACCAGGTTCTTATTTAGATCTTACCATATTCTTATTAAGATCTTACCAGGTTCTTATTAAGATCTTACCAATTATTCTTATTAAGATCTTACCAGGTTCTTATTAAGATCTTTAAACAGGTTCTTATTAAAATCATCTTACCAAATTATTCTTATTAAGAGTATACCATATTAAGATCTTTCCTGGTTCTTATTAAGATCTTACAACTGTGCTAGTCAGTTTTCAAATGCATTTGATAGGAAAATAGTGATTTAAATGACTGAACTTTTACATATGCATGTACAAACTTAAAATATATAAAGACTAATAACATCTGGATGACTCAAGTAAGATCAGATCCTATAAGATTATGTAATAAGATCTTAAAAATATGTAATATAAATTATTTATAATTCAGCACATATTTTTCAGCACGTGATTGGTCAGTTAAGTCATTTGACACACAGTCTGCCAGCACTGGGGACAAATGCTAACATGCACGATCTTAAATAATTATGTGCAAAATAATAACAAGCAATAGCCTACTTTTGTTGCTGAAATATGCACTGATATTTGTCCTTGGACATTATCAGTTCTTCAAAGATTCATAATTCACCTTGCGCTTTGCTCTTGGGAATAATTTTCTTTTAAGAACTGATGTCTGTGGACAAATATATCAGTGCATAAATTTAGGTACCACAAGTAGGCACCACAAATAGGCTATTGTTTATGTATACATGTACATGAGTGAGCAATTATGACACATACAAATTTTGCAGCATAAGAGCAACAATAATTTAATCACAAACAGAGTTTCAAATGCACTACCATACATTCTATAAAATGCTTTACAATGTTACCACTTCTGTTAAGATAATTCTGCAGCTTTTGACTTTGATTAGCTTGAATTGCCAATATACAATGGGTACAAGATCAACTAGCATTGATTGTAAAGAAAAGACCTGGTCTAATAATTTAACAAAATATAGATTCCAATTTTCCATGCATCTGTTTTCTTATATCATGCACAGCTTGTGTCTAATAATTTAACAAAATATAGATTCCAATTTTCCATGCATCTGTTTTCTTATATCATGCACAGATATGACGTGCCAGTGTCAAGAAAAAAAGTATGCCACGAGACACCGGCAAATGGCTTGACTGTGATGTTCTTGACATGCTCTCTTGATCTGATGCATCTATAAGAGGACAGACACATGAAAATATGGAATCTATTTGTTTTATATGATAATCGCCAAGCTTAAAACTGAAAAAACTAGCAGACCACAGGCTGTTGGCGCTATTACATGTACGTGAGTTCTGTGATGTCATCTGTGCATCATCTGCACAAGTTTTTTTTACTGATCATCATTCAGTTTTCACTTCATTATTTTTGTTCCTTGTGTCTAAACACTTTTGGTTTAGAGAGGATCTTATTGTAGTCCACTTCTTGTCAAGAAGCGCCTCGTTGAACTTCATAGCAATAGCCTCTGGAAATGAAAAAATGGAACAAAAAAAGCTTGTTAAACTTTGAAAAGGTTACTACTACTCTTGGGTGGAGAAAAAGTAGTTCCATAAAAGTGATATTCTACCTTTCATTTAATGTACCATGTTTGCTTGATTTAATGCCAGGCCCAGAATAAACACTGGGTTCCAAAAATAGCACAGCTTAAGGTGGCTCACAGTAGTTTTTGAGGGTTCACACCACCTCACATTTGAGCACCCACTACTTCGCTGATAGAGCTTGGATGGACTAGCCGTTAACACACATAACTTGTCGAAGAATAAATGTTCCCATAAAGTTGGTTTGGTCAGCATCAGTGCTATTATAGCAACACAGCAATGATGTAATCAAATTTGCATGATGTCTATTTTACTGATAACAGACCTAAACTCTTAAAACCACCTATCGTACACAATTATACTGCAGAGGTATAGGGCTACAAGAATACTGAGTTTGGGCAAAATAATTTGATTTTCCTTAGTCATAAATAACAGGGCTAATTGAAGCAATGTTTTTTTTTATTTCCTGATACCCTTGGCTTCAGGCTATTTTGAGAAAGAGTTTGAAGCAAATCGTTTTCTCTGATTGCCATCAAGGTTGTAATATTAAACAAACTCAAAGGAAAATTCTGCATTCATAAAGCAAGCTCCTTCGCAAAAAGGCTTGTTGACTCCTTGTACGTTAGCAGTCTGTTCCCTTTAATTTGTTACATTTTCACATATTTTTGTGCCGATTTGCACTTCGCTGCTTCTGACATGCACTTCACTAAGTTTCAAGATTTTGTAGCATAACTGTCGCCTTTCTTTTGCATCCGTTTGCAATTCTACCCATTTTGCTTGTTGGGATAGCATGACCAAATGTTGTGCTAATTTATAAAACTCAGTCAAGTGCACATCTCGGAAGTAGTGAAGCAATGAGTAAGCTTGCAAATCAGCACACAAATATGTGGAAATGTACATGTAACAAAGGGAACAGACTGGAAACGTACAAGGAATCAACAAGCCTTTTGGCGAAGGAGCTTACGTTTATGAATGCAGAATTTCCCTGTGCATTTGTATTTATTCGTTGCCCTTAGACGCTTTCAATGTCCTTGAAACTTGGGGAGGTTATTAATAGCAAACATTATTGATCTCATCACGAGATTAAAAAGAACATCAACTAGTTTTTTGAAAACCGCATTCAACACAGGATCACTACAAATTTAGACAAAAGGCGTATATTTACCATCTTACAATATTACAACTTCAACGGAAATCAGGATTTGCAGGTCAATTTGACCTAGGTCAGGTTACAAGATTCTTAAATAGGGATTTCTTATTTTTTTGGGATTCATAACAAAATGGGGTATAAACCTTTTTTGTCTGCTCCCCTATTCTCTCTTCTCGTCCTTTCCTGTTTGTTGCCATTGCTGTCTACTCCTGTATCTTAACTATATTTACTAACTACAGTTACGACTCCTCACTTACCTTGAGGGTACTCATCCAACTACTAACCCACCTCGAACGGGCTTAACTTCAGTGGTTTGATGTTCCAAGCATTAGACCAATGAGCCACATGAGAACTCGTTGCAAAGTTCGGGATATTTCTTGCATTTATAACTATACACATTACTATTCCTTTTTTGTTAATTGTTTTCATGTATAATTTATACACGCATGCGCAATAATGACATATCAGACTTAAGATAGTATTTAATATGTTCTAGGAAACCTACTTCAGCAAGTCACTGGATAACAACTGCAGAAGGCATAAAGTAACACAAATCTTTGGAACCCAACCCCAGCCCTCTGTCAGCCAAATTGTTGAACAGGCAGAAAAGTCAAAGAAATTCTTCATGACCTTCGTCATTTCAACCAACATCTGACCCTCGTCTGTCATCCAACCATCATCTTCTACAGAGCTCCTCCTCCACTGATATCACAGCCATACACCAAGTTACCTCAAGGCTGCAGTCAAATCAGTTTCAAATTCCTTCTATGTCAGTGAAACCTCTGCTCTTCATGCTGTCCTTCAAATACTCCATTGGTCATCTGTGTTTGTATTAATGCTTGCTGAAAGTGGTAATGAGAGCACTGTTGTGCCTCCTTTGTCTAATGTCTGGTGTGCACCATGTGTCTAGTGTGCAGTTGGTAATGTCTGGTGTGAGCCATGTATCTCAGCCTGTTGTGTCCGTATCTAGTGTGCATTCTGTAATGTATGGTGCAAGCCACGTGTCTCAAGCTATTGTGCAGAATGTTAGTGCAGTGTCTAGTAATATGTTCCGCATTGATCCAGAAACCTATGATGTGTTTGTTAAATACCAAAAAGAAGGACACTCATATACTGATTGATTAGACTCTCTACTTATACGTAGGCAAGTGAACTCCTTTGAGGATATTAAAAAAGTGTGGGAGTCAGGTAATCTGAATTGTCCTCCGATGAGTGAGTGGCCCGCAAAGATGCGGACTTACCACAAACGAGGAAGAGGAGGATCACACTCATCGATTTACAGCCAAAGGAAATAAATCTACAAGAATAATGACTTTAGCGAAGAGAAGATCGAGCAGATCTATGGCACTAAACAGCCCGGAAATCTCTACAAGATATTAAAATAATTATATTGGAAATTTACGTTATTGACACCAATTGTTTTGCTTTGTTGCACTCTTTTTACTAACTCATTTCCAATTCTTAATATAGGTGTTTCGCCTAAATTAGATATGCGTTGGCTCGAGCCAATCATGATAAACTCAGTTTTTGCAACATTTAAATGTAACTTGTTTGCTCTGAGCCAATGGCTGATGTTTCTGATGTGATTAATCGTTCACTTGATTTAGCATTTTGCACTGAACATGACTGCATTCTTTCAGATAAATAGGATTCTAATAGGTTTATTGAGCTATGATTTATTCCATAGAGTTCTAATTTGTCTAGTAATAAACCATGGTCAACCGTATCGAAGGCCTTCTTTAACTCGTGCTTTCTTCCACTCAGACGGGATTTTTCCGGTTTCGATAACTACATTTATCAGAAAGGCAAGGGAGTCGGAAATGACTGGTCCAGCTGCCTTTTTTTTTTTTTGCAGATATTCCATCTAAGCCTTTGCAGATGATAGCTTTTCAATTAGCTTAAATACTTTTGGTTCGTTTGTTAAGCTAAACTCGAATGTAGATGTTGCTTGCTTAAGGTTACTGGATACCTTCAAAACGAAAAAGATGGTGAAATATTTTTTTCGCACAGAAATGTAGTTTTAGTAGCAGTGTTTGATATACTAAAAACTCCGTTAAAAAAATATTTATATTGACGGAGAAATACCAAAAGGAAGTTTTTAACCGGAAGTAAAATGTTCCGTTTGATTGACAGCAGATCAATTAATGACAGGTGCTCACTCGCCCGTATCGAAAGTTTGGGGAAGCTAGCGCATAAATTCATTTCATATACCAATGTTTACGTTTATTGAGAAACGTTTTTCCACACACGATTCCGTAATTCCATCGGTTGTTCGCCTTGTCTTCCAGAAAGCAAGCAGGATACCCTTAGCTTGGAAAACAAAGAAAAATGAAAAGCAAAACAAGGCCAAACAACGCATACGACTTCGAGCCCTCGCAAAACTCGACAAGGATTCGTATTTTCACTTGCGTGCCGAGTGATCCACATCTGAACATAAAGAAGAATTGATAGGAGCCAGCCGAGAGAATATTTTATGGAAACGTAAAGTCTGACGGTTCACCTTTTTGTCTTTTTTTTTTTCAAGTCAAACAAGCCGGCTATAGATACGGCGCGTAGCTTTGATCGGAAATCAACATAGAATATTCATCTCGGCAAAAAAAAAAAATCTCCAATTCCTAGATTACAATATCCTCTGGAACCCACATATTAAAATAAAGAGACAACAAGGAGAACTATGGCTTGTAATTATATTTACATATTGAAACTCTACCTTTAGTTTTTCCCGGGGAATTTTGGGAGACTCCAGGAGGTTGCTTCTGATTGGAGAATGTAATTTTATTGAATATATTATACACATGTATAGATAGTGCTCCCAAAACATATTATTATTATTATTAATATTGTCTGCATAAGAGACATTAGCTATGAATTTGTGCCCGGCTTCTTACCACAAGAGGCCATTGTGGAGTTGTTGTATCGGCCCCTCGCCGAGAGCAGCTCGACAGGCAGATAAACCTAGCGTTTAACTCTATGCTGGCTGGGTGGTGAGCCCGGATAGAAACAGCTCAGTCCAGCATGAATAATTCAAATTTAGAATACAACTGATGAGATTGAACCCGCAGAAGCTGCCAATGCTTACTTATATTTGAAAGCTCAATTTGATGCCAATAGGGTCTGATAGTTAATAGCTGTCATGATATCATTGTAATGTTTTTTTTCCCAGAAAACAATATGCATACTTCCTGTCCCCCCTCTCATGTAAGGAATTTGCCTTCTGACCCACCTCCCTTTCAAGACAAAAATACAGGCAGACTGAGATTGCGCACTCCCTCTGGACATTCTGATCCCTTCTATAGGGCCAAGGGGTTAAAGGATATTATCTGAAACAGCACAATTAAATTATAATACAACTTGTTTATAGGGTTATTTGACATATAAAGGGGTTAAAAATGTTGCTCATTGCTGCTTATAAACCTAGCCCCTAACATACTAAGGTACTAGACCTGGTATTTCATTGTATTTTAATTGCTTGCACTTATTGGTTGCTACAGGTTTATTACTGCTTCTCTATATAAACATATATTTATTGTAAATTATGATCCAAGCAGACTGTAATTCAGTATGAGAGGAAGATTTACATCATTTTCTTATTAACAATAACATATATACTAAATATATATTCTCCTAACAAATGTAACTGATAACAAGCCTAATAACATGAACAAATAAATTGGCACCATAAATGTAGCCTGCGTAGCTTGGCTTTCCGAGAAAAGGGAAGAGGAGGGGACTGGGGGCGGAAAAAGAGGGGACTGGGGGCGAGCGAAGAAGGGAGGGGGGAGGGGAGGGGAGAAGGGAAGAAGGAAAGCCTGCCGCATTCCTATTGCATTCCGCGTTCCGCCCCCATGAATCTGGCGGTAAAATAAACCAATCAGGACATCGCCGGAAGTTGAAATGGACTACGCTGTCTAGACTACGCTGTCTACGCTGACTACAACGTTCAAGGATATCGTACAAAATCAATCCAAAAGCAACAGAAATGAATATAATCATTCTTAATAGTGGCTATGCTGACTAAGGATTTGTAATCTTGCATGTACCGCGCTAGCTAGCAGACTAAGAGAGTGGATTTCCTACTTATTACAATATAATATTTTTTTTATATTTTCTATATGAAGCTTGTCGTCCATCAGAACCGCCATTTTATTTCGTAGAACGTGGTCTTGTTCACAGAAAATACTAGGTTCATTCAATTTGATTTGGATAACTTACCTCTTTCCTGTCCAGGTTTCGACTGTATGGGACTCATCTACAACTATAAGTGAAATTTCCCGATGTAGTGTACAGCTCTTGTCTTTGAGGGATTCACGAAAGGTTTTATCTTGAACGTTCTCTGCCTTTGCCAACAGAAGTTGCGGTGTATTCTCGCACATTTCAGAGAGATTATTGACAGTTAGAAAACAAGCAGTTATCCCAATGGATTGAGCTTCTAATATTTGATCTTGTATGATACTTTCAAGAGGACATATCACAAGGGCAGAACTCCAGAAGAACCAGTGGAAGACGAACTTGTCCTTCGAGCTAAAATCTTGACAAAGACCTGAAAAATCAGACTTTTTCCGTAACCAGTTGGTACATCTCGACCAGATAAAAGTTGTTCGATAGCCTCTTTTTGCTCGACTGTAAGCTCGATTTGGTGTCCCCAACGTGAGGATAAATCGGATAAAACTTCGTTCATTCTTCGTTCATTCTTCGTTCATTACGGTTTTATACAAATATATTGGCGGTAAAAAAACAAATGAAGTGATCCAAAAGATAGTTGCCATAGCAATGTCAGTGAAACGGATTTCAGCCAATAGGAAATTTAACCGACGTTTGCTCCGGTGAAATACGCGGAATGCAATAGGAATGCGGCAGGCTTTCCTTCTTCCCTTCTCCCCTCCCCTCCCCCCACCCCTTCTTCGCTCGCCCCCAGTCCCCTCCTCTTTCCTTTTCTCGGAAAGCCAAGCTACGCAGGCTACCATAAATGGGTCTCAGTTTTGTTCTAAATGGGGCAGTTGGGTACCCCTGTTAACTTGATACCAGAGTCCCCCTGGTATTCCATTGTATTCCATTGCAATTATAACATATCCTAATGTCCATGTAAAATGAAACAGTGTGCAATATATATTCAAAGATTTCTCAGTTTCAGCAGCCAGCAGTATTTATTACAACTGTGCTCTGACAAAAATCTGATGTGGCTCAGACTCCCAGAACAAAACATAATGGAGCCCTCCTTGTCTTTTTCTGTCAGTTGTTCCCTTGCAATCTCTGGATCGCACAGATGGTACCTGATGCCCTGAATATCCAAAACAACCAACTGCTGGTTGGACCTCTCATGTGTGTAGTAAAAAAAGCCTTAGCTTTTAAGCTGACCTCGTCTACGTCATCCCCACAGATGGAGCCATCGTTGTTTACATACTTTTCGAATATTTCCCCATCTATATACTCCTCTAGTGTAATAAATTCTCCATTGAGAGTGGGTAAAATAAACTTTCGTACACGTTAAAGTTTGCCCAAATTCAAGGATACAGATCCATGTTCTGGGCAAAGTTCCTCGCAAGGGCGTTCATTTGCACAGCCTTCCTGGTATGAGCCTCAGTTGACTGGAACAATGCCTCAATTTCCGCGACTCTCTCCTGTTTGTACCGTTTCAAGACAAACTTCCTTCGAGGCAGTCCGCTGATGGCCGCAGCCATAAAAGCATGGCGGGACACTGCTGGAGAATGGGGCTTTGTCAAGGGACAGCTTGACCTCGAACGGCAGTAACCACTCTCTTTTTGGGACGGAAATTCCTCCAAGCAGATCGTTACAATTTCGATCTTTGGAACGATAAGCCTACCAAACTTCAACATCTGACTGAGCGGCACAGAGGCTGCCACAGTCGATGTAGCTGTGTTTTCTCGTACCTCTTTTTGTGTGCTTATACTACATAGTGCTGGAGCACTCTTGACAAACGTTAAGCTTCCACTTCTTACCTACTTTTTCTCTATATTTTCCCACTCAACTTTTTGTTTGGGATTTGACATCGTGAGGGAGTAAGTTGAAGCTTGAAAGCTTTGGAGCGAAGTGTCAGAACGCACGTAGAGGTGTAAACAACATGGCGGAAGTGAGTTATGCCCGAATGGCATTATAGTCTATGACACTTCTGGGCCTATGACACTTCTGGGCCTATGACACTTCTGGGCCTATGACACTTCTGGGCCTATGACACTTCTGGGCCTATGACACTTCTGGGCCTATGGCACTGATGGACCACGGTGTTTTTTTTGGGCAAAAATAATATAAAATACAATGAATGTATATTCTTTTTAATGAAAATTTATGGCATCAATGGGCCACCAAACGTAGTTGGTTATCTTTATTTATATTCTCATCCCGGCATTTCCGTAATCTTTCTCATAGGGACCTTATGATAAGCTCATAACGGGCAGTTCGTCCTGGAACAATTTCCTGGAAGAAGGACCTGGGGACATACAGGCTTTGGTAAGCTCATGATGTAAACGATTGTATTCAGGATATGAAAATATCAGTGTTTGGCACTGAACACTGAGATGTGTCAGTAGTCTCAATAATGTTTGTCGGCATACCGTCACAAATGCTGATTCTTTCAAGAATGAGAAGCAAACAATGAGCAAACACAGTACGCGGCGTGTGTCAATTGATCGCAATGATACGGATCATGTAATTACGATTGTGCGTGTATATTACGCATACATAAAGAACTGATTAAAGAAGCGTAAACTGGATATTTAAACCAACTTTACGGTATCATAACGCAAGTGTAAAGCTGATTTCGTGATGTGCAGGTAAGCATGGTATTATAATCTATCTGTAAAGCTCACAGGGACATTCAGGAACCTCTCAAACGAATTTCTACATGGAACCAGGGAAATCCCTGAAACTGTTCAGGTTTCAGCATAAAGCAGGCTTATTACAGGTATCGTCGAGTTATTGGTGAGTCATGACTCATGTCTTGTTGTTGTGTTGTCACTTTTCTCTCACCAGGCTGTTAGAAAAAACACATTTTTCTTAATTACGATCATTTTTTATATCAAGCTCTCAATGAGTAACACTGTATTGGAATGTGGGCATTGCTTTTCTCAACTTCAAACGTTTTAGCATCCCATTTTGTGGTCGCTTTAGAGTACGAAGCCGATGCTAAATTCTCTCGCCTATCACTTTCTTTTAGTTTTGGGAAGCGACTTTTATTTTCCTCTTCTTCAGCACACTTTAACAACTCAAAGTCGGACATGCTTTCTTCCCAGTCTATGAAATTATCGCCGTTAGCTATGTAAACTCGCGAAAAACAATCACCGATACGTTTTGTTTTGATTGGATTCTCGGCGTGCTTGATTTTTTCTTGAGCGTGCATTTACAACAAAATCAAGCACGCTGAGCATCCAATCAAATCGCACGTTCTTAGGATGATCCCATAATTTATATTATAATGTTAATTGTTACCCCTGAGCCTCACATTCAAACGTTTGTGAAGCATAATTATATCGAAAGTGGGCTATTGAAACCTGCTCTATGCTGACATGCAAAGTACTAAACCCAAAATAAAATGCAAGTTCTTATAACTGTACAGCAGTTACCTACACATTACCTTGGACGTAACTTCAGCTTCAATAGCTTGCAAAAACAATTGCACTGGTGATTCGAAAAGAAACTGTGAATAGCAGCTTCTGCTAAGTTTCCAGTACAAAACTGATATTGGCCTTCCTCGTTCATTATTTCAACAGAGGCAATTTCAGGGTCATCCTGCACCCTGGATATCTAAGACGATAACCTTACCTTCCGATTTTTAATAGGAAAAACGAGAAAAGGACTGGGCCTTATCACAACTTACATTGTCCTTTTTTCAAAGATCACCATTATTATTAATGTACTTAATAAATTCACCATCGATGAATTCTTCCACTGTTACATAATCTCCAACATCTGTTTTACCCAAGAAAACCTTCTTGTATTCAATTGTGGGGCCAAATCCTGTCACCTCTGTCTCAATTTTTCCCGTAGCTGTGATGCAACGTTTCTTACCCTCGTTTTCGTGTCCCGCCCCAACGCTCCGGCCGTGTATCCGCCATATTGGAATGGGGTGTATACCTCTTTCAATTCGCGTCGCAAAGTGATTTTGGCATGCATCGATTATGTTTGCAAAATTTAACACTTTGTATTCGTCAAATGGCATGTATTCTCTGGCTCCTATCCTGCTATACTTTTGTTGCTTGTATAAGGAAGCACTACCAATTCACACTTATTTTTTTGTGTATAAAAAATATATATATGTTAGACTAGTGTACGTGTTACATGTAGATTAGTGTGTATTATATGTCGACTATATGGTGATGTTTATATGTCGATGATGTATTATGTATGTGTTCTATGAATTTATAAGTTAGATGAGAAGAGAGTGGTTAGCACAGACCGTGTTCATATAAGGGTGTATTTATATGAGGGTGTGAAAACATTGACGTCATCAGAAGATTAGATGAGATGACCAGATGGAGTGATTAGATGAAGACGATGATGATGATAGCACAGCGTTGATGTAATATCATGGAAAGAAATTATGAAAGGTTACCCTAAATGGCATACATGTTAGACAGCCATCACAACGTTGATGTAACTCCACAGCGAGAAGAAATGTATTTAATGGCGTACTTGATAAACAGCATCATTGTAACGTATGAAGTGAATAACCGAGGCGACTACAGTGAGCATAAACAAAAGAACAGTTGTCAAGACAATAGAAATCAGCTTAGAAACAAAAACAGTATTGAAACAAAATGCATAGCAATAAAAAGCGAATCACCACGGGGTTTGCAGCATACCCACAAATGCAACCACTAGATTATGGACTGACAAAGGAGATGCTATACAATTGTGTTCGCAAAAATTAGGAGGGGCGCGTAAAAATGTGTTAACTGTGTTAACAACCAATTGTGTGCGTGTATTTTAATAAACCTATTAATAATTTCATTCAACGTACTGTACTTGTAGGATGTAGGATGCTATATAGGATGTAGGATGCTAAATAGGATGTAGGATGCTATATGAGATTGTTACTACCAGATGTCATGTACTTGTAGGATGCTATATTAAGGATGCTATATAAGAGACTGTTACTACAAGATGTCATAAAAAACTTGATATTGTCATTGGAAGAGAATGTTGTAAAAATATTTTAACTGTCACTAAAATCCATTGCCATATAATTGTATAGTCAACTTTTTCTTAATATTATAAACATTGTGAAAAATACCAATTATCAACTGAAATTTTTATGAAAAATACCAACTTGTTTTTGAATATTATAAAAAATAGTGAAAAAATATTATATTAACTTAAAATTATTAGAATTAAAATTAAAACGGGCAGGTCACACTATGATTTTTTATACTTGTGCTCAAGTGGTTTTTTTTGTTCTTTGATCTTCCCCAGTCTAAGGTCAATGTCTTTTTTTCCTTTTTAAAAGTTCCTTTTCTTCCTTCTCCAGGTTATTATTCTGCACACATAGCGCCGCCATCATATTGATCCATGGTCGTCTATAATTAGGAGTGCTGGTGATGACTGCGGTGTCTGGGGTGCTGGTGATGAGTCTGGGGTATGCATAAGTTTAGAGTTAGTATTTGGGTTGTCATTATGGTTGTCATCTGGGTTAAGTCTAAGGCCGTCATCTGGGTTAAGGCTGTCATCTGGGTTTTCATGGTTGTTGTTGTCGTTCTGGGTGGCATTAAGGTTGTCATTTGGGTTGTCATCTGGGGTTCCATGTTGTTATTTGGCGTGGGATTATTTATGGTTTCCATGGTTTCTAACATGATTGAGAATATTGTCATGGTTTATAAGAAAAATATATTTAGAAAGATATTCAGAAAAAATATTTAAAAAGATTGAGAAAGTATTTTTTAAATGCATTGAGAAAAATATTTATAAGAAAAGTGATTGAGAAGGATAATAAGATGATTGACAGTGGATTGTAAGATGATTGAAAGTGGGAGTCTGCAATAAGTGTTAATTGTAATTCAAATGTTATAATAATTATTATTATAATTATTATCAAGATAAAATTCAGTTACTATTAATTGTGGCAATTATTCTAGATATGTAAATTATTTTAATTAAGATTACGATAATATTAAGATGATGAAACTGTTCAATAAAAATGTTTAATATAATCGTTATAGTGTGTATTTCATATATAACAGATTCCTTCATCAGGTTGTTCGTTATTTGATTATGAAGATGTATTCAGTTGTATTTAAGATATAGTGTGCGAGCATTACAGTACAGCCGTAAAATAATGCACGCGCAAGAAGTGGCGCAAGTAACTTCTTGAGACGCAAGAACATGTAAGCTGCCGCAAGAAGGTCTAAACCAACTTTTTGCGCTTGAGACGCAAGAACTACTGAACCGCAAGAAGTTCAGGAAGAACTAAATATTTTGAGTTTTTCCGCAAAAAGATGAAACCCAAGAAGTTGAAATCTTAACGCAAGAACTGGTTGCTTCTTTGAGCTTGGGAAGGACGAGGCTGTTTTCGTACGCTAAGACTTATGTTTCCAACTTCAGATATCGACGTTCGACTTTTATTTCCCTCTTGGATCTAAAGGTTTTCTAGAGTACGATAATCGAAAAGCGAATATATGTATCTCAAGCACTCGCTGTTTGAGCAGACAAGTAGAATAAATATTGATATACTCAAGTGAAGTGAAAAATTGTTTGAGATACCGCGAGTTCCAGGTTATTCATTTAGTGCTAGTATTAAAGACGGTAGTGAGGAAGATTCACTAGAGAAGTGGTTAAAATTCAAATTACCAGAGAATCGGTGAATGATATCGAATTACGTAATGTTTAACGTGAGAGCATTATGTATGTGGCGGCAGAGATTGAACGAGTGACATGGTCAAAACAAGTTGAAGTCAGAGTTAAGAGATGTAGACAAGAGACTAATATATATAAATAATAAGAATATTGCATTATATCGATTGTATATGGTGACAAGTGAGTTTACTTATAATGAAGGACATATAGACAGTAATAGTACACTAGAATATTTAGAAGATACACTGTGGTCCAGGGTAACTTGTAAAGTTCAGATAGATAAACTTTCCATGAGCGATGAATTTCAATGTTCAACATGTAGCAAACAGCGTTCACAATCTCCCACACTCTCTCTGGTTTGACTTCGTCTTTTGCATTGTCGTAGAACAAAATTCCACGATTCCTCTTCGGATAACAACAAGCAATCATGTTGTCTTTCACTTGGGTGATTTGTTTCACATCCATAACATTGTCTTTCTCTCTCTCTCGACATAGATTGGTTCTTCACAGAGTGCAGCATACACCAAATGTATAATACTTGATATCCTGTGAAATGCTCTGTTTCTTTCTAATTATAATAATTATAAATTATAATATATAATAATTATATAAGGAGTGCTTAGAAGACTTAAGCCATTCCTACCTCAAAATTTACTAATTTCTGTCTATAATTCCCTGATTGCCTCCCACTTTGATTATTGTAGTGCAGTTTGGGGTAGTCTAGGCAAGGGTCTTTCGGATCAACTGCAAAAACTTCAAAACAGAGCAGCTAGAATTATCACTGGTTCAAGCTATGAAACCCACTCGAGCTCTCGGTTGGCAAATTTGGAACAGCGACGAAATCGCCAGTTAGCGAGTATTATGTATAAAACCATGCATAAAAAGGTACCTAAATTCCTGACGGATTTATTCACTCCCACAAACACAATTCACCAACATAATTTAAGACGATCTAATAACAGCTGCTTCCTACCGAGGCCAATGAGTGAAGCCCTCAAAAAGAGTTTCTCGTACAGGGGTTCAATGCTATGGAATAATGTGCCGCCTAGTGCCTACAATACTACCATTGTTCAATTTTTAAATAATTTTTAATACAATCAAATGTATTTATATATAATTTTAGTTTTCCTTTAATTTTAGGTAGTTAGTATATATATTTTAATAGTATTTATTTTGATAGATTAGGTTATATATAAGTGTCCTATTAGTAAATTATATACACGGCTCTCTGGAAGAGCATCATGTAATGAACGGGATTCCGTGTCGAAATAAAGTTTGATGATGATGATCCACGGTGATCGTTTTTCCTTGAACGCCTTCCATGTCAGAGTTGAATAAAAATACGCGACCTAATAAAGATGCACTGAACGGAGTCTGAACAGATGACGAAATAAAGATGGCACCCACACGAAGCGGTTTCAATACATCGTTAATCCCTTAATTAATTAAATGAATAGACAAACCCCCTTGCAGCGGAATAATAATGAGCTGCAGCGCATTCCTTAATTAATTCAATGAATAGACACACCCAAAAATACGGCGTACGCCGCATTTTAGTCATGAGCCCAAGACAATAGGATTGTGACGTCATCCGAATTCATGAATACGCCTCAAAAATGAGGCGTACGCCTAAAAAAAACGGCTAATTCTATCCCTCTCCCACTACTGGCGTATGCTCTTTTGGAAGACGTGTAGATGAGAACTAGGGGAAAACTAGCGTGCTCTCCCATAACTCAAAGAAGGTACAACGTGCTCGGCGAAAGGTACGACTTTATAAATAATGGTGGTCTGTCGTTCGTGTGAATGACAGGAGATTGAGACGCCGCCATAAGTGGCCTACACAATTATGACATGCACGCATAACAAAACAGTTTGGGGTAATCTGAACCAGTTCAATGACGCGAAATTAAGTCTATTACGGTTTTCAACTATAGGGAAAACAAAACGAAACAAAACGGAGGACGAATAAGAGGACGACAGTCTGCCCCGAATTCTCGATATGTCACTAGAAGGCGGGCGTGAAAACAGTCAGCTCATTCGTAGATTTGTATGAGAGTAGAGCGTTCTGCAGAGCGAGATACAGAGGAGTCCAAGGAATCGCCGCCTAGTAGAGGGCCGAGGCGGCGTTGTGAGTATGAACCATCTCCCCCAGTCTGGTGTAGTGGTCCACTATACCCGTAGATCGCCATCCTACGTGGCATGCTATTGTGTTCTTCGGAACCCCGAGTAAGGCTAAAGGTAATCGAGCAGCCGGAGCGTGCGCTATGAGGGGACGCAGAGTCATATAACTTCCCTTGAAAATCGCGTTTATACAGGACAAGAAAATCGGCTACCCTTACACCTTGGACAATGTGGGAAAGGATTTCCGCCCTCTTAGGATGCCTCTGAAGAATATGCGACCATTAGGCGCCGTGTTGGCTCAGCTCTCCGGCCACAAAGTGCTGAGGATGTCGAAACAACAAAACTGCAGGAGAAGCGTGAACCCTTCCTGAGGAGACCATGGTAACTGAGGTGTACTGGGCACGACGCGGGGCCTCTCTCCATCCCTATTGCACCATATTCTACACACTATGCATAACTCGCGTGGTCACAACACGAAAAAGAGGCCTCTGGAATGTTGAAGTTGAAATACTAGCAGGAGGTGTGAAACGTGTTGAACATGATTGTTTATAGTACAATCAACCAGTCGCATAGCAAATTAACAGCATTGTTTCACTGATCATTCGTTCAGTGCATTTCAAAATCTCCCCAGGCGCTTCAATTTCAACATTGCAGAGGACCTACCGGCGTCGTTGACATGCTAGTTACCAGGACTTATGCATAGGGTCTTATAACGTACCACGAGACCTCGAGGGGGTTAAAACTAACAGAATCCCGCGCTTGACGCGGACCTATACGTGGAAGACAAAACAGAACGAGGGGCGTATAAGAGGGTGCAAAGTGTGAGGAAGCCAACCGTGAAGCAGTCCCGAAATACCCCCGTCCAGGGACGGAGCAATGAAGGATATTAGATTCCCCACCCCACCCCGCCCCACCCTGGAAATGGCATACCCATTCGTTTTCTGCAAATGTCTTTGGAATGTCGTTCATGGCAATCTAGAGCGGTTTCTAAAATTTCAGTTCAAAACGGAAGTTAAACGATTACCTAGGCTCCGCTCGGCCAAGCAAAAAGCGAGAAAAAATTTCTTAAGCCCCCCCAACTTCGTTTGCGCGAGTAATGCATCAACAATTTGTTCTTTTTGGGCAAAATTACATAGTAGGATGATTTCTATTTCATTAACTATTTGCAACATACCAAACGTTAATTAAATAATTAATTAATTAATTATATATTTCTTCAATGATTGTATTATTTCTATGATTATCGTTAGGAATTATTATTATAGCAATTCCTGTGATAAACATTCATCCTCTACTACAACATTGTTTCTACCAGCAGGCCATTTCAAATTAATCATCATTCAATGTCTGATCAAAGGAGTGGGAAAATGAATCTACATTTCGAAGTAAATTGCATTAAATAAATGTATTTACAATGTTCATTAAACATATATTTGTTTTTTCCTCTTTAGGGAGTTCTTCTATCTAGCTCAGGCAAAAAAGCAAAAAGACAGACATAGTTTCGTTGATTCAATTAACTATGGCTGTGCTGCTGGGCAAACCAATTTTAGCAAAATAAATTACATACACATGTCAGCACATATGCTTGAAAATTTAATCTGTAAACTTGAAGAACTTTGTGATGATGAAATTGTCAAGGCAGTTTCATGTATTGGCAAGAATACTGGCAAGAATGGCTTGCCGGTTAAAAATTCCTTTCCCTGTAATAATCGCATTCTTATTAATTACCTACTCGAGAAAACTCTGGTGAATATGAAAAAAAAGGTATAGCGATGTTTCGTGTTGATAAACATTGCAATTGTCATGCTAATGTAACATGATTTCGAAAGGCTACTTTGTGTCAGGAACCAGTGTATCTCTGGGGCCTTGGTTGACTCCTTTGCACTAGTGGTGGGTATAGAACTATTAGCAGACGATGCTAGGGACGCAGCTCACCCAGACCGTAAGTGCTTCGATGCCATATACAAACAGTGTCGACCATTGATGGGTTCCCAGAGCTGGCACAGGTAGTGCTGCAACTATTGGGCGATAAAGAGGAGAAGGACGTCGCCCGTCAGATACAAAAAAAATTCAAGCGGGTTCCGTTACCCCGACAGCGCCACTTATGGCACAAAGCCTTGCGGTGGTGGTCGAATCCCTCCGACTCTAGAATGCTGTCCGGGGGGGGGTTTACGACCCTTCTCCTTGGACCCGGAGACGTTGTTTCAACTGTCAAGGAACGGGCCACTTGGCTAGAAATTCCCCTCACCAAGGACGTTTATGATTGCCTAAGCTGTTCTAGTTTGCGCATGTAAAGTACTTAAGATCGGATAATAAACTGTAGTTCTACCTACTTATCGGTTGTCCTATGCCCATTTATTTTTCTTTCATCCCAGTCAACCGCTAGCATGTCTCTGAAGAGGTTATACATGTATTTGTAATTGATGGATTAGAGGTGCTAAAGTTTGGTATGTAGCACATGTTCTTTTGCCCAACTAGTTTTAATTCTTGATGAAGAATTCGCGCAAATGAAGTCCGGGGCCCCCCGGAGGAGTTAAGCTGTTTTGTGATATTCTTTTCACTCTCATTTCTCCTCCTGAACTTTGATTTCAACCAGACTAAGAGCATCCCCAACAGTTTTCCATGCGTAACGTTTTGGAAACTTTCGTGTATTTTTCAGTTTAGAACTGGTTTGAATAAAGTTTTAGCACAAACAATATTTTATTCCAACACTCTATCTACCAAATGCAACATATTGTTTGCGAATTTGGGGTAAGATCTGCGATCCTTGCAAACCTGTGAGGGGAGGGGTGGGAAATCATTTGGATTACCTATTAATAAAGGTACCCTCCCTATTATAATAGGATTCAATGAAGTTGCAGTATCAAAATATTTTTTTCGGTACTAAACACGATGAATTCAACGCCGGTTTTGAATTTAGGATAACTTCTGCGAACATGGCATGGGTTACAGAGACGAACGAAATAACATCTTAAATCCTAGGGTACAAAACTAAATTATTATTCTAAATAGGTATAACCTCAAATGAAACTTAGGCGAAGCCGATGGGAGAGGATTTTTTTCACGTATCAAATCTCTCCCCATCTTTTCATTTCTTGACAACCCAACCAAAATTTAAATATTCGCGTAATATTGTTCTTTTAAGTCATTGAAATTATACATGTATAATATGACGTTACTATTTACGGTCTGTCGTGACGTCAAATGCGTGCAACACGAGACAAGTTACAGAACCATGAATAATAACACATGCATGATAGCGATCTACTCGCCAGTATGAACAAATCCCAACCATTCCCTAAGGGAATAAACCCAAGCACCAGATTTACTAAACATTTTACTATGTAGTATCATGTCGTTCATTAGCCTTACAGCACACGTAGAATGCTCTAATTGGTCAGTTTACGTTCCTGAGTGACTGAATGTGAAGTAAAGCTTACAAAAGAGCAATACAACCAGTTTCTTCTTCTTTTTACGTTTCACCCGAACTACAAGCAGAAAAACAACGAGGTGTAAGAATTATGTTATAGACCTCTCACTCCTTTAAATTCGTTCACACCTTTCATTTCCGTCCTTGTGTGTCACAATTCCCAAATAGCCACAGAAGTCATCTGCGTCCACGGCTTTTGTAAAGCGGATTGTGCATTTAGATCTGGAAACTAACCCGGAATACCACACTTCTTTTTACGAATGACTTGGTTCGGTTCCACCCGCGTACATATATATTACGTCATAAAGAGTGAGCCCCACCCCCACCTCCCTGGCCAGTTATATATTACAACAGAACTACGATTATTTTCCCACCATGACATTTTTTGCCATTACGTCAAGTTATTGCATTTAAAAAAATAGACGTTATTGTGAGACTAATATATGTACGCCAGCTGGTCTATTAGGAAGGCAAAACGTTGACTTTCTCTGCACTTCCTTAGGAGGTAAAGCTTTTGGTATTCAAAACTTTTTCTTTAAAAGAAAAGATTAAACTAAGAGAAGTTTGCAAGGAATGGAAAAATTTATTTATTCGACAAGGGGTTACTTCGGCATTTAGAATTTTCCAATACCATTGCAAAAGGAGTCACTGAACCAGTTTTAGAAATAGTACTTTCTCACGCCGAGAGTGTGGCTTCACTTGATGTTTTCAGCAGCTTTGAACTGACAGGCACCACCTGATGAAAGCCGCAAATGATGGAAAGTTTATGAAATAAAGGGACTACGGGCATAAATTATTTGGAAATTATGACATATGCATGGCAGCTGGTGATTCTCTTTTGCGCCTTCGACTACCTGGTACATGCAAGTGGTCGGATGACAAAAATATTTATATCCTTAACCCCTTTACTGCTTTAACTTCTCTAGATGTAAATGGCAATACGTTGTCCCAACAGCACCTTAATGCGATTTTTTGTGGATGGAAAATCAACCAGTTGGGAAGACTGCTTCTCCGATGCACGTCTGTTTCAGACGATGATCTGACACAAGCTATGGAAATAAACGATTTAGCCATGAAAGGCAATCTAAGGCTTTTTTGTTTGGGCGAGACTGCAGTTTCAGAAAACGTTAAGACACAACTAGCGCATCGCAGCATTATCATCTGCAAAGGTACAGATGAGGAAATACCTGCGCGCAAGCAGGGCCTTCTATATTTAACAGCGCACTTTAACCTGAGTCCTTTTCAACCTTTCGTGTGTGTATCTTTATTTGGTGTTTGTGGTAGTTGAGGTTGACATCATTACACATCAGAGTTGCGGGGATATCCCCACAACTATTAATAATTCTCCCAGTATAATTTGTCTGGATTGTAGTTTATACTTTCTCTCTTCATTTAAAAATTCATGACCATACATGTATATTCTCTTGACTGACTGGATCATGTCAAGTTTACAAATTATGACAAAATTCCCCAAACAGCAAGGATATGTGGAACTGTGTCATTCTAAAATGTTTGATTTTCAAGTGATTCTCAATATGAAATTTTCAATTGGAGTTGTAAACTTGAGGGGGTCATACTGACTATTTGTAAATCCCTATTCTTTCGGTTCATCAACAACATGAAAGAGGTCAGGATGATTATGCATTTAATGTATTAGTACCATTGGATTATACAGGTTGCATTATGCTGCCATGTTAACTTGCTTTACCAAATTTTAAGCTACATGTATGCACAGCAAAATTGAAGTTCCTATAACCTACAATGTAGATAATATCAGGTCTATAGACCCATCTTTTTTCTAATTGGAGAATGTGCATTATTTCTAATTTCACCTTTCTTTTGATTTCAGGGATGTTGACATCACTGGTACTGGATATGATAAGCAAATGTCAGTTAGCAACATCAGCACTGTTTTACAAGGCATTAATACCTTGTACAATACCTGTGACGGCAATCCCTATTCTGTGGTCAAAGTCCATGAATCTGGTAGTGATCAAGATGATGAGGAGGATGATTCATCTGATGAGGTGTTGTCAGTGGATTCTGACCAAGGATATGGCTTTGGAGGAAAGTGAGTTTTGATGGAATGTACATGTTGGAAGAAAACGAAAAGTGAAGGTTGCCCAAATACTTAATTTCACTAAGAAGCATACAGTCTTTGGCTATTTGCACACTGGGCAAGTTGTCAAAGTGATCTACAGTACTACATGTAGTACTAACCTGACATGAAAATTCACTAGCCCAGGGCTATTGGACACACTGTTGTCACACCCTGTTAGATGTACATTGTACCTGTAATTTAATGTTTTTATTTTTAGTGTTTAATCTTGAAGTACATGTAGTACTGCAAACCAAAATTGTACTATTCTGTGTATTGCATGTATACAGTAAGTGTTGCAGTGATTGAGCCAGAAATTGAGACAGAAGGGCCAATTTGGCCTTTTTGCGAGTGATCTGGCATTTAATTTCCTTTGGAAGCAGACAAAGCAGGTCAATTTGACCATTGTTGTATGTTTCAAGGGTCCAATGTATTTTTAAAGTGGGAATGGCGCAGCCTGGCTCGTTCCCTGGTGTTGTGTCATGCTCATTAAATGGGGTAATAAGAATGTTCAATACTGTTTATGATATAAATATTTAGTGCTACGAGAAATGCATTCTTTGTACACATATTTTACACTTCCAAATATATGGACCTCTGTACTTGAATAGATATATATTTTCAATATTTGTTTTATATCCAGGCTGCATTCCATTATTGAAGTGATGTGTGAGGACAATGAGAGTGTTGACTCAGATGACACTAACTCAAGTGCAGGTGTTGAAGAAGTAGGACTGTACAGGTATATTGTTATGCTGATTAAATAGTTTTAGGTTTGTAGCCCAAAAGTATTCTGTGTGATCCATACATGTAAATGTGAAAAAAACTAAATGCTGAGGTGATTCTTTTATTTGTTTGGATATAATGATTATACTTAACAATTTTAGACCCACAGCACGAATGGGCTATGAGTCAATAGCCTATGAGGTGAAGCAGAATGGGCTATTTAGCTTGTAGCCCACAAGGGCGAGAGGTCTAATTGTTTTAGTTTAAACTAACTAGTGGGACAATGGAAATAATAGAAAGAAACAAATTGAAGTTGAAATCTATTATTTTGTGAAAATGCATGCAGTTTTTCTCTACCATGGGCTAAGTTGTTTTGTTTCCAAAGTTGAATAAGCTAATTGAACTTTATTTTTATCTGTAGAAAAGTTTTCACAACTGCTGGAGCTATTCCATTCGCTTGACATCTGGCACAAGTCAAAGAAGCTTAGTAAAGGTCTCCATCAGGTATGTTCAATTTCCTAAAGAGACCTGGTAGTCTAGCTACATGTAGCCTGGAAAGAATGCAAACAAATAAAATGTACAAATTTATACTCGTCTCCCCAAGTGGTTTGAAATGTACATGTATCTGTAAAAGTTTCAAAAAAGTTTCAAAATTTGTCTAGTTTATTTTTGTAAAGAAATCAATCAAGGAAATTTACTACATGTAGAAACAGTTATTTCATGTTGTTCTTGTTATTTTGGAAAAGCAATCTCTGGCAATATTAACAATCAAATGACATATTTAAAATCAGTACTGGGTATTTTGATTAATTTTGTAAGTGTATGGTTTTTACTAGGCAGCGAGAGTGAAGGTATGTGAGGACCTAAAGGAGTGGGTGGATCCCATTGTGAACCACTTCTGGTATTGCTGTCAGATAGCAGATGGGAGTGCAGATGAGCTGAAGGTGAGCTTGTGACTCATAACAAACATCTGGCATCGTACATATAACTAACCTTTCTTGCCATACATGCAGCAGCAGCTATGAATGTACTGTACATGTATGTAACATGTGGAAAGAGTTTATAATAGCAGCAATTGTTTTTCTTCAGAATTTATGGCAAAGTGTGTTGCACCATGTGTGTGGGGAGCACTCTTGGGCTGAATCCCAGTGCAGTCAAGGCACTCATGTTGAAGATGAAGCTTCCAAGAAGAACCTGTCCAAGACCTCAAAGGCTATGGCTGCTCTAAGGAAAATTGTTCTTGATAGTAAATGGTTAAAGAACCTTCATTTCTATGTTCGATTCCGGTGAGTAAAAGGATTATGGTGGTGAATTGCAAAACTCCAAAGGTTTTTTAGTCTACAAGGAACACAATAGACCATTTCAAGGTCACCATTAACACTACGATGTCTACTTCAATTAGTGATAGCACTGGTACTACAACAAAGAGCAAGATTAGTAAAAATCCCAAATTTGACAGTTATATATTGTATGCAAGCAAAGATACAGTCCCACAAAGTAAGACAATTTTACAGACATTATTTTGTATGCAGGGGGGGAGGGGGGGGGGGGGGGGGGGGGGGGGGGGGGGGGTGCAACAATACGAATGTCTGTAAAAATAGCGCACTTTACTTGACTATATCTTAGCTTCTAGGTGAGGTACAACTCTCAAATTTGGGATTTTCACTAATTTGCAGGAGATATTTTCAATAGCACCAGTGCTATTGCTAATTGAAGTAGATATCGTAGTTGTAATGTCGACCTTGAAATGGTCTATTCAGAGCTCAAAATAGAAAATTTCATATTTTGTTGGCAGGCTATTGATTGTTTGAAATAATTTTCAAGCATATTTTCACCTGCTATTTCTGAAATTTGGTCTGCTTTTTGGGTCTCTATTTTGAGCCCTGTAATTATAAATATAACAAATGCCCAATATCATAAAAAGTAAGTTTGACTCATAAAATTTATTATCCTATTTTCATGACATGTATAACTTTGTCTTAGGCATACAGGTGATCTAGAAAGCTTCAACAGCATGCTGACCAAATATGCACCCAAAAGGATGGCTTTTGAGTAAGTAATGTTTTGCTCTGTAAATTTAGTTTAACTCATTACAAGGAAAAAGGTACTACTAGTTTAAAAGTGCAACTACATTGTGCACAAACCAGTACCACCCAAATAAATATAAAACAAATTAGCCAATAGGCCTTTCCCAAGATAGGGTTGACTGCTCAATTACATGTAATCTGTAATGTCCTAGCCAAAGCCTTGGTTTGATGTGCTGAGATTTATGATTTACTTTCACTCTATTTGTCATTAGCAATTGTACCATACTGTCTAATCGTTCAATAAGATAAATCTCATAGGAAGTTAAATTAAGTATGTAGTGAAACCGAGGCTTTGGCTAGAAGATTCCAGATAAAGTGAGCAGTCAACCGTATCTTGGAAAACGCCTATTATATTCAAGTATTCAAACAATGGAATAATTACAACTTTAATCAATTTCATTTCATTGGGTTGAAGGGAATTGTACAGATTCTAGTTCTCAAATACTTGCATATGATTGGTGGGTAAGATTCTTTTAAAATTTGCTTGGTTGGTGTGGTTACTTTGTAGTCAGGGAATGATTTTAGAGGTTAGAAAGATTGCTGTTGAAAAATGTATGCACAAAGTTATCAGATTAAATAATAGACCATGCGTGAGTATTTATAAGTACAGTGTAAAGCCTACTGATCTTTGGCATGCAGTTGTACACATATTTAGCAGCCATCCATAATTCACTATTATTTTTGTGAATAGTCTTTCATACATCTGTATCCCTCCATATGTACCCTTACTTCATAATGAGGATCTTACTAGCTGCTGTAGATGATAACATGCACTTGTTTCGAAAGCACAAACAGTCCAAGGATGGAGAAGTACATGCCCATCGAAAGTTCTCAAAGCGAACACAGAAATACCATGCTGAGGCGGTCAAAGAAGAAAAACGTTATGAATACTTCCCCTACATGGTGGCCCGCATGCTGAAGGTGCGACGAGAATTCGAAGGCAACTTTTCTGGGCGATCAGATCAAGATGAATTTGATCCAAAACAGATTTCCCCTACAATAGGAATGAAAGAGCCACCGCCCACTGAGCAGCTTAAAAAAAGCACCTTCACGCTTCACCATGAAGAAACCCAGTACTTCTTAGCTCATCGCTTTTTTTATTTACTATGTCATCTTGTTTTTGTTGTTGTATTAGCACTGGATGACAGTTAACAACTATTCCCGCAGTGTAGTTGATTAGTGCTGGATATTCACCAAGCCACAAAGTGGCGAACTTTCCACTGCTAGTCACTGACACTGAGGGGAATAGTTGTTTTAGTATACAACACAAGTGAAGTAGTCAGCTTCAAATTACTTTAAAAAATCCATTAACAAGTGAAATATTTGCACATCATTTTGTCTCCAAGCTGGGAGGTGAATAGTGCAGGATAGCCAACCAGAGCATACAAAAAGCACTTCCTTTTTATATCGCAGGGAATGGAAATTGGCAAAGTCTAGAGTACTTATCAAAATTCATAGAAATTAACACAGAATGATTGTCTCTCGAACTGGAAAATGCCACCTATGGTTGTAAGTCACCATTATTTAAAAAAAAGAAATAATAAATTATTTGTCTTCAGTGTTGAATCCAACATGATCAAGAAAAGGTGACAGTCTTTTAGCATTCCAGTGCATTAGTGCAAGACAAACTCAACAGTGACTGTGTAATAATAAATATAATAATATTAAATAAATACAATTTTCAGGATGATGGAAAAGATAATTATGGTAGAGATTTCTTCCTTCACTTACATGTAGATCCAACTTCAATTACAGAAAGATGATAATCATGCTTTTTTGTATGTACTGGTATATGAAATTATACACCTGAATCGTTATACACCTGGTTATTGGCTGGACTACAAAATAAATATTGTGTTCAACAGAACATTTTGCCTCTATTTTACTAACTCTTTAAGACAAAACTGATGGGAATAAAGCTGGCTGGGAAGAAGCTATAATGGAACGTTTATAAATGGTATAGTACAATGACACTACATAAATAAAAGTTGGTGCAGTATCGTAACAGTAAAAAAAACATCAAAGGATATGGTACAAAAGTAGTTTCACATGATATAATGACAGTGCTCTAGGGCTGTTAAATTACCCTATTAAATACCCTGGGTCGATTACCGGGTAGACGTCATATAATTAATTCGACTTTGCAAAAAATTGAATAAATACTTAGCATTTCGTCTAAAATGACTTTTTTCTTTACTAACAACTCACAAACTGCGTATATTTTCTATAAATCGATGCTGTTGTGATAGAAAGGCGCCATGGAGGATAATGCATTAATGAGATGACGTCGACCCGGGAATCGACCCAGTCTTTTACTTACGCGGTCATGGGTCAGGAAAGGTCAATTTTTCACAATTTCAAACAAGCGTAGAACATAGAGTATTCTTTGTAAACCAAAAATGTCTTCGCAGAAGTACTCAAAACCTTTCAAAGGTTCATAGGTAGAAAAATGTCAAGAAGGGTTAGAAGCACTTTAATAAGTTGGAAGTGCCCAAGGCTACAAACTGTGCTTGAGGGCTGCCAGGTAACCCTGGCAACCGAACAGCCCAGCAAACTGGGTCACACACAAGTGGACAAGGGAGGGAGGGAAAATACAAGCGATCACAGCGACTTGCAACTGACAAGTGGAAATCCAAGCCACTAGCAGTAACACAAAGCACAGTCCCGGATGAAACCAACCCCAGGGTCCCAGTAGTTGCTGGTTCTCTAACCATGCCTACATTACATTTAGTCTTGATTAATCAGTTAGCCCTAAATCCCATGTATCTCCCATCTGGTGCAGGATAAGCTGACCTTATCATCCGGACAGCACAGGCAGGTATAACCCTCCTGTTGCCCCGTCCCAACTTCCCATATTTCCAAAGGGCAAACTGTCTGTAGGCAGCCTTTCTAAAACTCTCCATACTAAAATTGAACTCATCTGCCCGGATATCACATCTTGCTTTTATGCAAACCTCTAATATGTCTCTGTCCAAACAAATGTTTGAAAATGATGTGTAAGATGTACACGCTTACAGCAGACATTCTCAACATCAGTCTGCATTGGTTGGCACACTTTACATCGGCACCAGGGGGGTGATTGAACAGAAGGAGCTGGTTCATCAGGGTTGCCTCCTGCAGCTAATTTCTTGGCAAAGTCTAGGCTGCCCCTTCCCATGTTCAACAATGTGATGAGAATTTCATCTTTTTTCTCTGTATCGAGAGTGGCAACAAATTCCTGTTCAGAAAAAAGGAAATGATTTGGTATTAAGTAGTGGTCCGGCTAAGAACGATAGCACTGAACGGCAAGGAATGTAAAAACGTGTTAATTTTCTATTCTTCTCTCTCGTAATTTAATTGGTTGATACTCATAAATTCAATAGAAAACCATCGAAATAATACATTTTTATATGATATTTTTTTGAAGTTTTAATTTATTTTTGATCAAAATGACTATGGTTTAATTTCGAAGAATATCAACCGTGGGAAAAGTTATCAAATTTTCGATTGAAAGATCTTTTGTTTTCTCCCTTTCCAATTGGCTGGATGGTGGCTTCTTTGAGTTTTCACAGTAAAAATAGCCCATAGCATAAAAACTACTTTAATTTCTAGGTGTAGTTTGGACTGTAGACATCTCATACAACACTTAAGTCATATTCACACAAAATCGACCGTGAGGATATGTTCATTGCCGCGGCTCTATTGTTTTTACTATAGTTCTTACGCGGACCATCACTTAACTTCAATCTGGTGAATACACAGGTTCAAAACTAAAAGTCTGCATATGGGATCATATATAAACAAATTTCACCACTCTTTATAGCCAACAATTTCTTACGGATGCAGTTATTGCAGAACAACATTGTAAATGGCTATTAAAAGTGTCTATATAATTCTGGCAAGGTTTCTTCATTGATAAGAACTTCTAATTTTGTCAAACCATTTCCCTGTTATTTTGTAAATACTGACGCATA
The DNA here is from genome assembly GCA_030867875.1 of Actinernus sp. WN-2022. Taxonomy (NCBI): domain Eukaryota; kingdom Metazoa; phylum Cnidaria; class Anthozoa; order Actiniaria; family Actinernidae; genus Actinernus; species Actinernus sp. WN-2022. Next base: position 371,447 of record JAOWCC010000809.1, read on the forward strand.
CAATGTATTTCAAGTAGAGTACTATTCTATCGAACCTTTATTTCCTTTTCCGAATTTTGGGCTTGTAGTTCGAACCGGGTTGCACCGTCTTCGTTTCGTTGCTCCGTGTGGGGTTCCAACTGATTCGCATTTCCCCTATCCTGAACGAGTGAACATTGCATGTAAGAATCAAAGCATTCAAAATAGGGATACACACATGTTCACGAGTAAAATGAAGCTGTATAAAAAGTTTGACTTGCCCTATTTTTGCACCTTGCTTTCTGACAGCTACAGAGATCCACACACTTCAAGTCCGCTTCTCGACATTTGCAGGCTCCCTTCCACAGGCCTTTGCAACAACACTTTATCCTCTCCTCGCTTCCCACAACGATCTCCTATAGAAGAAAATAATTTGAAAAAACTTACATTGAGAATGTGTGAAAACCACTGATATCATTATCGACTGTCACAAATCTCCATTTCTTCTTCGGCATCTAGGATCGAGCCGTAAATGTTTCTTCGCTCTTCAGCTCCGTCAGTAGTTCCAGTTGTGATGGACAACGAAGAATCCATTATTTTGGAAACGATGTGGAAATTTAGATATGATTTAAAAGATTTAAAAGCCCTCAGGTTGGATTTCCCGCCGCACGTTCAAGATCGAATGCAGCTGAGACCGAAACTAGCCGAAAGGTCACAAGACAATAGAAGCCTCGATTTGAAGCGAATCAAAACAAAAACAGAGGCGCGCAAAGCACCAAGGTCCGTACTGTGCCTTTAAGCTAATTAAGCTGTCAGCTAGAATCTCCTGCTGTCAATCAACCAATTTTAAAAAACTTTTTTCGCACCACTCGGCGTTATGCACTATTATATTTGGATTTTGCCGAGTGCGACTCGGCCCCACAAAATATTGGAAGCTCCCAAATTTTCTTGCAAAAAATTGGCAAAAAATGGATTTTGCTTAAAGCGCAACTCGGGCCTCAATCATACTTTAAAGTACATTGTTCTATTTGTGTGACAGACCATGCACTGAAAATTTAAAAAATGAAACAAAAATATTTGATGTGTGGCTGTGATATGTCTGATATATTCTAATAAGGCAAAATATAAACAATGGCTAAATCCAAAATCCACCTGTATTTTTATCAGTTTATCAAATTGATACATTTAATGAAATCTAATTATTTTTTTTAGAGTTCAAAGTTTTATTATTGACACTGGGAGATTCACTGCTTCAACCTATTTTTTTGTTATGTATACTCTTTCTTTTTCTATATTGTAGGCCATTCTCAAATTCCTATGTAAACCCCTTGATGAGCGCACAATAGTGTTGCTCTTGGGGTAAACGTAGCCAGAAAATATGTTTAAATAAATAAATATAAAAAATGGATTAACTAGCTTCTGGAGAATTTTCGGACTTTCCAGTAAGCTGTACTAAAAAAATTATAAGTAACAATATTATTTTACCGTACGTATAAGCTGCAAAAGCTTGAATTTTGAATAAGAGGAAAATTAGGGAAAAAGAGAAGAAAATTTGAGAAGGCTCAAACTTTCATGAATTTTAACAATACAAATATTTTGTTGTTGTAGGGTCACCATTTCATTTCTGGGGATGCCACTGGACCACAAAAAGATCACTGCAGATTTCAATTGGATCCATAAGATGGATAATCTACTTACCTCCATATTCTCTGCTGACTTCCCTCGCTATCAGTACAAGAAGTCTTTAACAGCAGATGGTAAGGTGAAGAATGGGGCATGTATTATGGATCCAGAGGATATGCCCACATTCAAGTACAACCATCATGAATGGGAGGCAAGATTGGATACAAAAGTAATTATCCCTCCCAACAGCCTTGACGGCACCAGCGGCCTCGACGGCACCAGCGGCCTCGACGGCACCAGCGGCCTCGACGGCACCAGCGGCCTCGACGGCACCAGCGGCCTCGACGGCACCAGCGCCCTCGACGGCACCATCGGCCTCGACCCAAGGATGTGTTCTAACCCAAATGATACTCGTGAGCAACTAGCATCCATCAAGCTCCCTCCTATTGCATATGTCCTTGAAAAGGACCTTAAAGTGAAAGGAGAAACTGTATATTCACATGTTCCTTTTGTGCTTGGTTGTCGCCCACCAGAGGTCATAGTTGACAAAGCATTAAAGATGCTGCAGGGCCAATCACCTAAATCTGTCATTGAGCTTGGAGCACTTGGTACATTTAATGAAGAAGCCTTAAAATCATGTAAGGCACTTTGTAAAACTGCAACTATCAAGCACAAAATCAATGAGGAACTCACTTGGTTGGGGAATTCTGATGAAGACATCAAAGAATTGCTGCTATCACTGCATCCTAATGAAGAGTTTCTAACAGTGAGCAACCGTTGTATTGATGCAGCAGACTTTAGCAACATAGCTTGTGAACGGTACCTTGACGGATATTCCATTGATGTTTCATGCATGAAATATCTTGAAGGGAACATGCCAAATGGAGGTTTGATAGTATATCTTCCAAGTCCTGCGCCCATTTGGGCTGCTGCTGGGTATGATTTCTTTTTCAATAAGGTTGTTCCATTTCTTCCTCGTCAACCATCTGACAACCTCTAAAGATTCTCTGCCCCATTCATGTTGGTGGTGCTCACTGGGGCCTTCTCTACATCGATGTAACTGGTGAGACTGTTTACTATGATGATGGTATGAATATGGCACCTCTATTAAAGCAACATCTCTCTTGTAGTGAGTAATTTCATGAAATCTGCAAGATCAGTATATCCCCACTGCTTCCACCTCAACCCATACAGATGGAACACAACGCTAGTGGCTGCGCCCAAAAGGTTTGGAATGTCACAACAGCCGAGGATGGGAGCAGGATCCTCAAGCTGTGGAGTTGGGGTTATTTTTTGCTACCAGGGATATTATTAAGCATGGACGACCTGGCATTTCAAAGTTCAGCTGGTCATTTAAGTACTGTTTAAAACACGAACAGCAGTGTTTTATCAAGTTTAAAAATTCGAGGGCGAAGCCCGAGAATTTTTAGACTTGATAAAACACGTGCTGTGAGTGTTTTAAACGGCTTCAAAAACGCTTTAAGAATGCAATGAAAGAAAGACGCACATCTCAAGGGAATGGTTACTTAATGAACCATTGAACCTTTGTATTCACAACGCCATGCAAAATATTCGAGTAATCACCGCCTGCAATTACGAACATCTCAAGGGAATGATATGAAGAAATTACCATACTATGTTGTTTGAAGCGGCATTTCGCAATGCAAGAAGAATCTGCACTTGAAGGATTTGGTGTCGTGGTTTACCTCGATAAAGTTCAAGACTTGGAAAGCGACGTGACTGACATGACGGCAGACTCTAAAGTTTTGACTCCGGCACAAAATATGTAAGTTTAATGCACGTTTTTATAATTTTACGGCTTTGAGTTTGGTTTAATAATTGGAACTAAACAGTGGCTCGGTAAACAAGTAATGGTAGTTGGATAACTTCATTTTAAAAATATTATCTGTGTATCTCGGTAGTCTGCTGATATTAGTAAATTTAGTGCAAAATTTATTATCTAGGTACATTATGTTCCGTGTACTTTTTGCTATCTTTGGGTCTTTATCAGTGAATTCTTAATTAGGATGAAACTTTATATAAAATTTCATGTTCATTAATATTCTTTATATAAAACGTTCATCCTAATTAGCAATTCAGTGAGAAAGCTGAAACATCAATAGAAATTCCATTGTCTCAATCATTAACCCCGTTTCCCTCTGGGACAGAATTCAAATCCCTCCGCGGGCCTTTTAGAATGATGAGATTTTATCAGGTATAAAGGAGCATGCACGTGACTGATTTGCTTCATCGAATTGGACAAAATGCTCATTAATTATTCATGAGTTTTTGAATGATAGTTCAAACCTCCGCCAACAAATTATGCACGAGCTTATCTCATTTAGGAAAAATTCAACAGCCTAAACTAGGCCGTTTTTTAGTAACAACCCTAAGAACAGATTGAATGAGACTGTAAATATGAAAGGGGAAAACGTTTATATATCAGAGCTACAGGTAGGTAGCATGAAAATTAAGTAATATCTTATCATTTTGAATCAATAATTTCCATGTGTATGTTATGGTTCAATTTAATAGAGGCTTTGCATGATCTCATGTTGGCAGCCATGTTGGATGGCAGGAACAATAGTATTTTTTTACATGAAAATAGATACAAGTCCCAAGGGCCGGGAAATAATTTTAATTCCATTGTTCTGCCATCCAACATGGCTGCTGTCACGTGGTTGTGGCAAAGCCTCTATTTTTAACTGGTTCAATTTTCATTTCAATTTTCAGTTCTTAATAATTCTGAAAAATTCCACTCCTCCTTGCCATTATGGTCTCTTTCTGGAACCTAGTTAGCATTTTGAAGCCTCCACTTGAGCCTGGCCTCTATTGGGGGCTTAATTGTTCTTGCAGACATCCATGGTGTTTACAATGGTTACATTCAGGTTTGGTGTTCCTTGCAAATTGGTATATCTTTTAACAATAATTTAGACCATATTCATAATGGCCAGAATGCCCCTACTTCTAGTCCAACTATTGGTAACATCTGGGCAGACTAATTCCCACATATTTTCTCATGGACATTTTCTCATGAACATGCCTGGTGTACTTGTCACAGAAGTAGCTTAAGGCTGTTTAAAAGGGAAGAAAACGTGTAATAAGCATGAGCATTCAGAAAATATGTGGGGGAATTAGTCTGCCCAGATGGTACTAAAAGGCCAGATTTTGGCATCTGGCTCATGAGTATCCCACAAGAATGTAAAACGTACATCTCTATTCAAGAGTGTTTGGAAATTCAAGATAACCTATTTCCGCAAGGAAGACAGCCAAGGCCTTTTTAGCCTTTCTTTTCCTTGTCAAATTCTAACTTCAACTTTTGTGTTAGCAATACTCCTTAATATGTGTTACTGAGAGAAAAAAATCATTTGATAATATGGGGGCGACATATTTATTGGAAGCCCAAAATTTGGTATTAGGGGCCTCCATTAATCTTCAAATAATTAAACGAGCACCTCTCTTCATATTAATGAACTTTCCCTTAGGCCATAATGAATTAAGAGGGCATCCATGTGAAAACCATGCACCCTGAAAAAATGAGTCTACATCGTACATCTCAGATTTTGTTCATATTTTGCACATATGTTACTATTGGCCTGGCATTAGACTTGGTAGAATATTTTGGAAAAATTCCAAAAACTGTAAGAGATATGGGGGTCAGTACGAACTGCCTCGGTTTGAGGGGTATTTCCACTATATATTTTTAGTCATGTTTACAGAATATTTTTGAACAAACCATATAAGCTATATACACAAATCGTTTCTACAGCATAAACACGACCAATTGCAATTTAATTATGATATAAGTGCCAACAAATATTCAGTATTCAAGGAGTAAGGCTTTCATGTACAAGTGACTTCCGAAATTATTTTTCAAAAAGTCAAATTTTAGGGTAAAATGACATTCGAATACTATCGATGCGGCGAAATTCTAGAAGATGAGAGAGTTATTATTTTGTAGATCAGTCATTTGGAAATACAACTGGGGACTAAAAAGTTTGTAAAGTTTATTCAGCCTAGGAGCAGTGAGGCCAAAGTAACATACTCCCAACGCCCGGGTCCAACGTAAATAAACAATCAACGCCAGATGCAAGCTGTATCGTGTGCAGAATAACGGGACAAATAACGGACAGGAATGAGAAACATAGCCCTAAAGTAACTGGGTGATCAATTTATTTGTCACTTATGCCTATGGTTTTGCAATAAACAACAACTAATTAACAATCAACTTCAAAATAAGAGAAATTAGTAATACGAAGGATGAATCAGCGATAAATGCATACCTGATTCTAGCCTTATTTGTGCTCTCCTCCCCAGCTCTGTCATGGTCTCGAAGCCACAACTTACGATAATTATCTTCTTGTCGATTTTACACCGAAAGAACATTTACCCATTATAGTTTATACAGATGGCTTTGTAGCATCCGCCATTTTATTTAGGACTAGAACCCAGTCTGCTGTTGTGCACCACAGGTAGCCCGAACACAGATGTGTACATTCCATGTGGAATATTGGAAGGAAAAAACTCTCTACCGTTGAATCAGCCTTTCCTTTCTTGTCTATTTATATATATATATTGCTGATCAGATCCCTACACGCTAGGAGATCCGGTGTTTTATCATTTCGTCTGTGGTGCCCAACATATATACCAGAGTGGGTAATTTATATTGAAATATTTATGAATCTCATGAAACAGAACTGAAAATAATCATAATGCACTAACTTAAAGACCCAGGGTCGACCATCACGCATAGCGCGCCTCACACTTCCGAGCCGCCATTTTGTGAGAGTCGAAAAGTCCAATATTTAGAGCGAAGTGAGAAATCCGTTTCCATCGCCTGTTTTCCTTCCTCTAACTTTCGAATAACGTTCATTTTTACTTTCTTTATTTATAACTTAACATTTTTACAGCTATTTTTACCCCAAACAATCTTTAGATCAGTATTATTTTGAGTGAACCGTCTTGCGTTCTGGTGCGAGATAAGATCCGGCATTTCAGTCAAGAATGGAAAGTCCGCGTTTACCAGGCAATGCTCGATACATAATACTTCGGTCGTCTGTATTTTAACTCTGGAACATAAGGAAGGACAATCTTGGCAACTAGCGTATTCGCAGAGTATATTTCTTCAAGCTCATCAAAGAAGAATTATTCAAATCAAACCAGGTCCAAGCCCAAGGACAAGGTGAGAAATGACTTGGAGTCAATTTGTTTTGCGTAAAATAATCCATATCCATAGTTGGGTGAAATAAGCTTACCTTGGGTTATTTACAGTGAAAAGGTCCTATTTGCTCGTATTATTTCAGGCATAGACGAAGAGCAAGGTGAGGACAATAAATCGAGACACCATTTCGACTATGATTATGAAGTCGCAGATGAATAGGAATTTGAAGGTAAAGAATGGTCGTAACAATTAATTTCAATAGTACGATGTTGAAATGTGCACCGAAAAGAATGGCATTTGAGCAAGTAAAAATGTGTTATGAATTTGATGACCTACCAAGAATATTAAAGTACAATATTTTTATTGGACAACATGCTATATTGAATTCAAGGGAAACCAATTTGCTACCACAACCTGCAATTGCAGTTATCTTTATAAGCATCCCACTTCTACTGTAAGCTTTCCAGGCTTATACTTATTCTTCCCCCTTGTAAACTAGTTTCCTCAACATTCCATGCCCCCTCTAATAATGATTTGTTCTGCAGAACTTTGTCTAAAACTAAACTTTATATGTCATGGCTACAGGTACCCCTACATTGTATTTCATGAAAATTATCCTTGCTGCTGTTGATCACAACATACATCTCTTCTGCAAGCCTGTGGAGACCAAGTATGGACACGGGAAGTTTTCAAAAAGAACCCAGAAGTACCATGCAGAAGTGAAGGAGGAGAAAATATATACATACATGTATGCCTACTTCTCCTACATGACTGCTAAAATGCTGTAAGAATGGAAACAGTTTGAGGGCAATTTCTCTCGGCAGTCTGATGAAGATAACTTCAACTCAAAGGACATTGCTCCAACAATAGACTGATTTATGTACTGATCAAATCGAAACATTGCCTAAAATGACAGTGGTATCAGGCATTTGAACAACATATTTGAACAACCCAACAATTAAAATGCCAGGGGGGAGGGAAAGATATGTTGATGTTTCAATTTGATCAGTACATTACATGTAGCTTGTACATTTGTTGTCCCAATTCAAATCATGCGACAGCTCGCTAGGGATTCAGTGCTTTGTCTTCCAATCAGAGAAATTTATACATTTCCAATTTGGATACAGAAAAACAAGAAAACATTACTGAAGGGACAATATTCAGGTAATCTGAATTGGGACAACAAATTAAATGTACTTGCTAAATCGGTCGATTGGAAGTTGTCTGGGTGGTGGTAGTCTTGCAAAATACTGTTCCTGGTGACTGACATTTTGATTACCCAGCTGATGGTCAGCCTTATATTATTAGAAGAGAAGTACCATGTGAATGTTCTGATATGCTTTTTTCAAACTTTTTCAACAGAGGACGGTAAAGATTAAAAGCTTATTTTAGGAACTTAAAAGTAGTATTTTTCATTCACTCGAACTTTGCCAAATATAACTGGCGTACTACTAGTTATGTTGTCTTTCATCATGAGAAAGTTAATTATTAGGGGGTTGATGGAGCCCCTTGAATCAAAGATGTATGTTGTTTACCTGGGGGACCTAGTTTCTTATAAGTTGTATCCCTAACTTTGACTACCTCAGTGACTGATTTGAAGTCAAAATGTTTGTTGGAAAACTCGATTATAAACAAGGGAAATGCCTGTTTTTTTAGTGAACAATAGGTCTATCAATGTTGCAACAACCACTTTGTAAAAATCCAAGATGAAGAAAAATAAAGCTTTTTTCTTGAAATTACAAGTAACAAGGTTCCTTCAATACATGTTGGCTAATAGAGGACTAATAGAATACTTGGGTAATTTTAAAATAAGTAAAAAGAAGATGGCAAAGAAATATTTCATACTTTTTTGGCAGAAATAATACTTGGCATAGAAGTATTTGGCTGTAAGCCAACTACTAACTATTTCCACTTTGCATACCAACTAGACAACTGACCTAGTTTGGGCTCTAGATTTACGTTTTCTTTGATTATTACTGTATTTGTTGAAGTGAGACCCTGGGTGTTTCAAGTTGCAAAATTGCATTTACCCATATGTCGATCAAATGAGTCTTGTCTCATACAAAGCTTTAACCAGGCTTAATTACCCTATATCATTATGACGTCACGGCTTGTTTATGAGGGGGACAGAATCGACTTGAACAATAGAATTTTGAACTAAATCTGCTCTGCTGAGGAAAATTTAACTTCGAATTGTCTGGTTTCCAGATATCAGTTGTATCAATGTTTATCCCACAATATTTACCGTATTTGGTGGCTGTTACCGCTATTCTACGTTCTTCAAAATGCATTTGATAGCGATTTCCTTTGTGTTGTTGCTGTTTTGTCCCTGTTTTGTCCCCCTCCCACGACCGTGATCCTTAGCGTTTAAACAATAGATTGTTTTGATATGACGTCATAGTGATATAGGTCAATTACCTTTTGATTGATGGTCAGCTAAATACAATTTTTCTAACTTCCAAGGTATCACTTCATTGAAAACAGTAATAAGAGCTAATGAATAATAATTATTAGTATAAACCAACTAGTGGACTATTACAAATCCTGCATTCTGATTGGCTACCCTACTATAGGTCTATTTGTAATAGCCCATGGTAGAGAAAAACCGCACGCATTTTCACGAAATAACAACATTTTTCAACTTAAATTTGTTTCTTTCTATTCTTTTCTACTGTCCGACTAGTAGTTTATACTAAAACAATTAGACCTCTCGCCCTCATGGGCTACGAGTTAAATAGCCCATTCGGGCTGCGGGTCTAATTGTTAATTATACAGACCAATATGTCATGATTTGCTAAATTCTATAATACTTCAGAGGATGAAGCACATTAGCCTCTCCCCCATTCATTTTTGGGGCATCGCACATTCTCACCCCACAACGCCTGCTTGTCTGCGATGGATATTACTTTCTCAATGTTTGACCAATCAGAATTAGCTTTCCACAAAGTCAGTTGACCTTCACTTTGGCCACAAGATTGTACAACAAAAAGAAAATGGCTACCCTTGTAGCATTTAGGAATGGCAGCATGTACTTCATTCAAGATCACAAGTTAAAATAAATTATTCTTATTCCCAGGGGTGTAGGCAGGATTTTTCCAGGGGGGTCCCAACACAAATGTTGGACTGAGGTGCTTATCTCTAAGGGCATGTTATTAATAATTATTATTATTCAATAATTTAACAAAGGGGGACCAAGGGCATCCCCTTGCTATGCCCCTGATTCCTATGCAAAATACAATTAATACTTTTTGAAATGGAAATAGTATCAGTTTTGTTGGAAACATCACATGCTGATGTATCGCTTCAATAGTGAATGAATTGCACTCATGATTCAATGCGAAAGGCTTTACTGGATGGCAAACAAACTTGAAAATGCTGTTTTAAAAACCCAACAATATTATGGTTGGAGGTGGAAAATAGCATTTACAAACTGGTTTTGCTAATAAAACCAGTACTACCAATCTCGTACAAGTGCCTTTAAAATATATGAATATTTTTTGCCACCCTGTCAGGACAACCAAGTGATTGGCCCATAACACTAGCTTTGAAGGAAACTACATAACACAATGACAATCGAGAAAGGAATGTCAGACGAGCAGGCATTTGTGGGGTGAGAATGCAGGGAAGACAGAAACACCATTGTCTTTAAAAATATGTTTGGTAGTCACTGGTCTAAGTGCATTTGACTACACATTGTCAACAGAACTACACATAATTCCACATTCTTGCTATTTATTCAAAGTGGCCAAGGTGAACCATTGTTTTCTAGAAGAAACAGGTGCACAAACAATGTTCCTTGATTTGTGTAATTTTATTTTACCACAAACTACATGTACTCTGTAACAAAATTTGAGTGTTCTCTAGCTTTATGCCTTCTACAAAAAGGCATATTACATAATGGTTTTCCAGCTTTTTCGATGGCCAGCTATGTAAAAGCCATAAGTTATCACTGTTCCAACTGAGATTGTAATAAATTGATGTGGCTACCTAAATAGTTTATTTAAAATATTACTTTAATATACCATTTCCAGTAAGGAATCTGTTAATGAAAAATAACAAATACATAAATTTTATTGTGAGGAAGATCTGTCAATAAACCTACACAAACCTCCTATGCATATGCTCTTTTGGCTCGTCATGCATTCCTTCCAATGATTTTGGAAGCCTTACTTTGATTGGTCAGTCTCTGGGAATGGAATGTGTTGCTCATTTCAGCAGACATTCTTGGGGGACTTCTGGGTGTGTATTACATGTACACTGTAGGTAGGTACAAGCAGTAGGCACCTATGATTGCAGCTGAGTAAAATGCTTGTACTTATCCTTATAAATTATTGTGAGTGATACTGAACCAGTGGCCTATTTGGTAAAACTTTTACACAGTATTTTACAAGTCTGTCCATTGCCAGCTATGTACAAATACATGTGTAAAAGCTTTACTGAATTGATCCCAGGCCATATTGTATAGTTGTAAGACTCAAACTAGCCCGAAAAACCATGCACCGTCGTCTGGTACAGGACATTGGATTCAGTCATCCTGACTGAAGTAGCCTACATGTAGCCATTTACCCACCCTCGATAAAGTCTGGAGGGAACTCCCAACTGATGGTGGGTAAGAGGCTATAATTGAACATGCAGATATGACGTGTCTATCCTCTGCCAATCTTTCCATACCTCCACAGGGCAAATTATTTATATGCAGCTTTCCTAAAACTTTCCATTGTGAAATTAAACTCATCTACACATGTCGCACCTTGCTTTGATACAGACCTCTAGGATATATCTGTCTAAACACATGTTTCTACAAGCTGTATATGCAGTAACACAGGTTACCCTCTTGTCTCCTGTTCGTCTGGCATGGGCCGACACATTAAATTTATACCAGTATAGACGATTTCCTGCAGGTGGTCCCCAGCCTTTTCCAGGTATTCCAACTAGCTGTTTTGTGAAGTAAATTAGGCTGCCTCTACTCGTGCCTAAAAGGTTGATCGATAGCTTGTCTTTTTTTTTCTCCATGTCCAGGCTTGAAACAAAGTACTTTTCATTGTTTTTGGAAGGTGTTCATGGCAAAATTGTGCATGCTTTTCCGTTGAAAATGAGCAATCAAAATTTTCATGTGATTGTGCTACGAAGGGATCCAAGTTGGGTTGAAACTGGTATTAAATACGATTCCTGAAAATTATACGTATTTTTAATACATTTATTTCACCCTGAGAAATTTGAACTCGTAATCGTATGGGCCCCATCTTGCACCGCTGCAGGTTGAATGTTATCGGCTATTTCTTCGTTCTGTTAAACCGAAATATAAATAACATATATCAATTGTATCATTGAGACAATCTCAAACAACATTATTTACAGTCAGCTAATCCAAGTCAACTTACAGCTTACCTTGTCTTATCGCAACCACCTATAGGTCGTGAGACTTCACGTCGGCTTTTGCATTTCGCGGCATTTTCAGGAACCCTTGCCTCTTCTCCTTGTGTACTGACCTTTGCATGTGCATTTTACTCGGTTTAAATCGTCTTCCGGGATGACCTGACTGAGATTAATAAATCGAGTAATGTTGTTATCCTGTTTATAATAGCAGTTTCACAGATAAGTACGCGTATCGAAGTCGAAGATCACAAACTTCCTTTAGTTCTTCGTTGATTTGAATATCCACAATTAACGAGCCATACGCATTTCTTCTCCCTTCTTGCTACACTGAACCAATAGATGAATTGGAATCCCTTGTGGAACCATTTGTTCTTTAAAAGCTTCGTACCAACGACTGAACGAAACACACGATCGCGTACTACGAAGAACAAGCGCAGTTCAGTTCACTCGAAACAACAGAAGCCTCGTCTTGGTGCCGATCAAAACAAAAACAGAGGCGCGCAAAGCATAATGGTCGACCCTGGGTCTTTAATACGTCTACATAATTTTGTTTGCAAAACTTAATTTTTTTTCAAGCTGATTATAGGTTAAAATTACCCATGATGCACCTGATATATGTAACTGTTATGGGGTCAAATGTTTGCATACATTCATACACAAGGTCATGGTCACAACAATGAATTATAAATGATTTCTAACATCCCGTGCATATATCCTGTATATCCACACGACCTACATACGGCCATCCCAATAAAATGTTCCGTTTCCAATCGCCAGACCGACCCAATTTTTTTTGGAAAAGTTAACAAAAATACAAAGCTTAACATTGACCCAATTTTTGGGAAAAGTTAAAAAAATATATTTGAAGAACATACTTTCAACTACACCTCTTTTCCTAGCTCTCTACGTATTTGCATTTTATTGGGATGGCCTAATCAGCTGTGTCGGTGCCGAACTGGAGCGCAGTGCCATCCTGGAAAGCGAAGTTCAGAAATGTCTGACGTATGTTGTTATTGCTACAAAATATCTTAGAAAAGGGTTCAGAAAACATCTGGGTGAACGATGAAACATATTGTGTGGATCGTGACAGACTTTATCCAGACCTGAATTACGCTGGATTTACATATACATGTATGTGCGGGGCGCTTGTTCAGACTGCTGTTTTCATTGACGTCACAAAAAAAATTTCCTCAAGAAAATACTGATATTAGTAAAATATTTTTAATGTTCTGTATAGAGCAGGTAAAAATATGTGAATGACCGAAATTTTGGAGCATTAGAGAACTTCCTAACTGAGCTGTCGGACAAATAATATTCAAACAATTTAGTGTAATTTGTATGCGGCGGCCATGTTGGTGTACCTCTTTGGTACACCAAGATGGCGGCCGAAAACGTACTCTACAAATAAAGCTGTTTTTCCCAGCAATATGATTAGCATTCACTTAAAAAACACTTTAGATATCATTCACTTTTAACGTTAAATCAAGTCTAACATTTTAAATTGGCAGAAATATATAGATTTCCATGACTTTTAGGAAACACGCTGAGCTGGGCTGTCACAAAATTCAAAATACTGTAACTCAATAACGACTCGCCGTATCGACGTAAAATGTTACAAGAATACTGAGAATACCGATACCTAAATCATATTAAAAGAACAGGGTTATAGATCATTTAGTTTATATTTTAGAATTTTGATGACGTCACGTGAAAACGATAAGCCACGCAGTTTACAAGCATGAGTAGTTATGTTAGTTATCTTCCCATTAATGCGGCTGACCAACAAGCACTGAGGGTGGTCACTGCCAGATATTTGTTTAACGTCCAAGTGGTTCCTTAGCGTCCTGTGATACACAGCTGCTGATGAATACGAGCAGGAAGCATACAAATGTTTTGCTGCACGGGTGGATAAACGAGGAAACGTTGTTGCAGAAAACAAAAAAACAAATGCGCACTGTGTCAAATTGTCTTGCCGGTGGGGTCTGGGTTTGTGTTGCTAAGAAACACATATACTGTGTGTCACTGGAGCCTAGTTAACATTGTTTTCCTCCATAGCCAAAGTGAAAACATTGTTGCGGAAGCAAATTTTGCCTCATCGAAACAAAAAAATGTCTTTGAAATGCTTCAGAAAAATGTTTTCCTTCCTGGAAGATTGATTTTTTTGCGCAAATTTTCCCGCGGACTTTGACTCGTTTTTACAGACAAATATATGGAAAACTAAAACCACGATTGTATGCTTCCCAGCACAGCTACATCCCTCAAATTTCGATCAATTAATCTTTTACCTGGTATCTTAAGTTTGTATCTGAAGAATATTTCAGAAATTCGATTTTACGGATTTTATTTGTCATCGGATTCCCATACAAACACTGTATTTCGCGCCATGTTTACACCCCTTTCAAAATGTCGGAATTAACCGCGAACTGGTCTATTACCTTAAAACTGTAAAGAAATACGTTATTCTTTGTGTACGACATGTCGGGACATGCCTTCAACGGTAATATAGTTGTTTTTCCCTGGTAACGCCGAGAAGATATGCCACATTCCCTCGTTGAATATACACAAAATGAGCACTTGATCAAGTCCAAATCCATCTCGTGGATAGGGCGGGAAATACACGTGCAGACGTTACACGCAGTTCCTGTCACGCAATTCTTGAGATATACATTATATCACTGAAGGGATTTCATCTATTTCGGTGATACCACATTTGATTCCATGGATTATACACACATTTTGGTATTTCAACGGAACGAACAGAATATTATGCACAAGATTGAATCAAATTGAGTCCGTAACAACGTAGTAACGACATCAGAATGGCTTCCCGTTGCTGAATCTAAACGGTTCTAGCTTGGCCAACTATCCGATGAGCATATAATAAAGGGCTTCCAAGAAAACGAAACCATTAGGGTTTTTTTTATTATGAAAGAAAACATCGTTTCTTTACAGAATAAAAACTAAAAACTTGAATAGAGAATCGGCTAAAGAACCTAAATACGACTGTACGTGCATTTCTACTTGTCACTCATTCACCCCGCTACAGAGGCTCGCAAAATTCAGAGTGACTCGCCGGATTAGAAGCTGTATTTAAAGCGTAGCGTAGTTTGAAATCCTCTATATATCATATTCAAAGAAAATTCATTGTCTTTGATCCAATCAAACAATTTTAAACGAAGATACTGCCATAAACTATGAGTACCTATTTTTCAGCTTTGACTCCGTCAAACTCGACAATAATTCAGTCACTTTAGACATCTGCATATCGGGTGATGGACTTGGTCACCCTTCAAAACTAAAATAATATTGAAAATGAATGTGCATTCGAATTCTTAAAGCAATTATTGGCAGAAAATCTGTGAAGTTCACCGTATTTTCGATTGAAATCGGGAAAAAAATCGCCGTGTCACCATATCGTCGTTTGTTTAATAACTGAACATTGCGGATTTTTAGAGTGCGTACTCTCTAACCCAGCATTAACTTTACAGAGATTTTTTTTACCAGATGCAAAGATCTATTGTAAGTCAATCTAGAAATATTTCTAAATTCAAAGAAAAGAAGGCCGCAACTCTGCAAACGGCCATTGCCAGACAGCATTTATCGGGTTTTAAAAAGCCCTATTAAAGTAGCGTTAAATAAAAATTCGACAGAAGCGACAAAATATAAATAAAATTAGTTGATTTAAGTTTTAATATGCTGACGGGACTTAGTAATAAAGCAGGTAAAAATATTATCTTTCTACTTAAAACAATTGCGATTGCGACATGTTACAACATAAGGTATATTTTGCTCTGATTTTGAGCATTTCAGGGGGTCAAACAGTTTGATTGTCATATCTCAAATGCCTTTTACATTTCAGCCAAACTATTTCACATGGGACATTAGCTAGTTAAGATATAAATGTGTGCCAAGTTTAAAGAAAATCGGAGAGGTGCACTGTAGACTCGTCTGCATGGTTTTTACATGGATCCTCTCTTAAGTATATGCGCAAACTCAGACATTTACTTTCTTTACAAAATAACGAATGGTCAATTTGCCATTTTCGGACGCATATAAGTTTGGCCACCATATCAGTTCCACCTCCCTTGTGGCTCTTCTCTCTCCTTCGCCAATATTAATAGTGGACTTAGATGTTGGCCGAGTGGAATTGCCATACCTCTGCTTTTTGCCATTTCTAGCAAATCATCTGCGCTTCTAGATCTGTCGTAATTTGTGTCAGCTATCTCATTCTCTCCATGGAAAAGAACTTGCATTTTGACCTCCAACCAGTTTCAGCAAATGCGTTAAAGAAGGTTTCCTGGTCGAAGAGCTTGTAGGAAAGCCGCTTGAGTTTTCCGGAAGTAAATGGGTAGATTATGCTTTGCATCCCGAACTCCATTTAAAGAGCAATTTAACTTGTAGATCAAGTCTTTGAAGAATGTGGTGGGCAGCTGTTGATATTCTATTTTGTACCACTTTCCTATGTGGATATACATGAGAATAAAAAATATGCTTTATATGTATGATTAAAAAGTTCCTTAAAGCAAAATAGGGAGATTGAATTGATTAATTTTAATAAGGTGTATTATACAAAACTATTTATAATATACTATTGAACCAATAGAGAGATTCAGAACAAAATAGTAATAGTATATATAAATAGTGAGTATAAGAAAGTTGGATGTACATATGGATTTCATCTTAACAGAAATAGATGTGTTTTTATGCATAATTTATTAGAAAGTCTAGTATGATTGATTGTTTGACAAAACAAGAGCTGAACATGCTTTACTGACTTTCTAATAATTATTAATGCATGCATACTCAAGCATTTATTTCTGAGTACTTTGTAGATCAAATAAAACAAATACATGTATAAAATATTGCACTAATGACTTTACTAAATATCACACTATGACTTATAATTAGTGGGGATGGTCTAGTCTCTGTGCAGATACAAATTATATGATTGGGGAGGCAGAGGAGGATTAATAGAGGGGGTGATCAATTAAAAAATACTTCTAAAAGGGTAGGCTCCCTCCCAGCCATTCTAGGGTTCTTGGGGCTAGTGTTGCCTGACAACCCTAAAAACGGCTGTGAGGGAGACTTAAAGAAATTAAGAGTAGTCTATTCCATGTACATACTGGCACCAGCATCCAATAATGAGGCTTGGCGGGACCATCTTTCACATATTAAATAGCTAAACTGTTATTCCTTTATAGTATACTCAACACAATATCTGATTGGCTGAGAGGCAGTGCATTTCTAGGAAAATTAATAGAATGCAAAACAAGGAAATAGAGTGCAATTTGAAAATTGCCATGGAAACGGGCACATTTAGCTTTTATACTTTGCACATTTGCAGGAAAATTGTCTGTTTGAACCGGTCGCTTATTCGTATTTTGTTGAGTCAGGAGCCCATTACTAGTAATGGCCAGCTCCTGGTTGAGTATGCTATAAACAAAAGATTGCATGAATTCGCTCGGGTAATTTGGGGATAATAGTCGCTCGTAATGTTTTCAAAGTTTTCAAATTGCACTCACCTAAAGGCTCTTGCAATTACAGAAAACCTTGAAAACATTACTTGTGCCTATATATAATATTCCCAAATGTGGGGTTCTAGAAAATATCCATACCCCACCATGAAATTTCCATTTGTATCCCTGTCATTCCTAATAAGGGGCCGTCGACATATTCACTTTTTCCACGCTTAACTTGAACTGGATGTTTTTTTTGGGGGGGGGAGGGGGAGAGGGGGGGGGGGGGTAAAGCGAGTGAAGTTGTGGACGTTAGCCTGTTTTTATTTCATGTTGAAAACAGAACATAAAAAGTAAACAAAAAGAGAAACGACAAACTGGTTGTGATGTTCTAGTGTATCAATTAGTTAATTAATAAGTGAAATTTATACAACTGCTCTCACTAATAATGGCAATAGCCAAACCATTCCCATACATTTTCTATAGTACACAATAGCAAAATTCCAAGTGGACGTCAAGGAGGGGGGTCTGACCTAAACGTCCAGTTGACGTTAAGCGTGGAAAAAGTGAATATGTCGACGGCCCCTAACTTTCTGGGTCGATTCTCTGCTAGTAACTCGGCAGTTTACCTAATTCATCCCAAGCCGACTGTGAAATTTTGAGATTGGAAGTCTCGGAAAATACATTTTATATTGCTCTCTCAGTTTAAGTCATAATCGCCTCAAATGTCTTGTGGACACAAACGATAAGACGAGAAACAAGTAAGACAAGTCACATGAACAATTTTATTGTATTTCCTACAAAACTAGATCGATAAAAAAACGTACAGACCCATACACATTCACTGTATACACCGTCAGCTTGGGATATAAGCACAGTACAATTAAATTCGCGAATAAAAATCTTACCTGGCAGGCAAGGATGTAATGAGGCATTTATTCGTTCTGTCAAACCAGAAAGCCACAACGAGTAGAGCTGGTTATCTTTGTCGATTGGTGTTGGTCTTGGATGGCTAACCACGTGGCTCTCTTCGTCGAAGAAATCGTGATGATCATCGACATCTTGTGACTCTGGGTGGCAACTTCCATAATGTTTCCGCAAAGAATACAGCGTTTTAAATTGGCGATCGCAGCATTTACATTTTGTCCAGTATGTAGACATTTCTCAAGTGGAAATAGCTCTGATAGTACGGTATGGCAAAAGACTAGCTCGACGTTTTGTGTTTTGAAGCTGATACGCGTCGGAAGTAACCGGAAGGGGATTATATTCAGTGATCAAGTAAAATCGAAGACTCAGTAGGGTGGGTCCCAGTACATTTTTCAACTACTAAATATGTTTTATGTTAGTTGACTTAAAAATTCATATATATTCCGAGTATCGATAAATAAACAACTAATAAGTTAATTGTGAAAGTATTTTAAAGATTTATTACTTCAAAGCGGGCTTAAGAAATAAGAACTAAACGTTGTTTTGACCATCCCTCTAGATAAATGTTTCCAGCCGAATCAAACAGGGCAGTGCGGCATATTGCGAAATCGCATCCGGAGTTGGTCAGCTGAAAGCACGCGCCACTACACCGTTCGCTCCCTGAAAATAAAGTGATGATGAATCAAAGTTTGGAAAAGTCGACTAAAAAGCGGGAGGTAAAGAGCCGAGAACACACATGTGAAGAAAGAAAAGAACAAAAGAAACGATGGAGAAAAAGGCAACAAGAAAAGAAAAGAAAAGGGCGGCGTGGGTAGCATGTAAGCATGGCAATCAACCAAATACAGCGGCCCGGACCAGCACCCAAGGCCCTACTGTCGACAGAAAAACCTCTGCGGCACAAGACTGTCAAGAGTCTAAAGAAGAGATAGGGGATGCATCTTCTAATACCAAAATGCGTAACAGAGGTAAATTGATGGTCGAGTTAGCTCTTGCCGGCTGCAGTGGACTGGCTCGACAGACTGTGTACGGCCAGAAACACGCCACAACACGTACCGCATCAAATCTGAAGCGAAAGCTACCCGCCGGCCAGTCGCCGGCCAGTTGCCGGCCAGTTGCAAAAAGAAAATAATGATAACTAACAAACTGGCTGGAAAAGCAGACTCCAGGCAAATTAATCTAATCTTGCTTCATTATGCTTCAAGTGAACCAATTGGCAGTGGGAGTTTCGGGGAATGCTTTCTTGCCACCTACAAGGGGCTAGATGTTGTCGTGAAGCAAATGAAACGAAGAACTCCGAAAGTGCTTGCAGTCGAAGACGAGAGAGCGAAAAGAGAAGTACTCCATGAAGCAAGAATAATAACTGCGTTAGGGACCACGAAGGATTGCCGCTACTTTTTGGGGTGGTAACTCGTGAAGAACCATACGCTTTGGTGCTTCAGTTTCATGGCGTGGACGGAAGTGCAATGACATTACAGCAGGCTGCCAACACAAAGCTGTTATCGGAAAGGCAGTGCATCAGTGTATTTGTAAATATGTGTTCTATCTTAGAGCACATCCATTCTAAAGGATATTTACATAATGACCTTAAGTCAAATAATATTTTAATCGATGAGCGAGAAAACAATCAATACTTTGCGATTATCATAGACTTTGGTAAAAGCAGGAAAAAAGGCACCATGGACATTCGCCAAAGACAATTGTGTGGCGAATACATAGCTCCCGAGATTAGATATGGAAAATCCGAGCAAAGTACCGCCAGTGATGTCTACTCTGTAGGATATATGGTGAAGTCTGTTTCACAGTCTTTAGGATTTTATAAGAACATTCGAGTTGTTGTGAGGCAAACTATTTCTGAATTCCCAAGTAGCAGACCTATTCTTACAGAGTTGAAACAAATGCTTCAATCTGTGTTATGTGAGTGTAAATAAGAACCGGTGTAATCACCGCACTCATACTGTACTTCTTATTTTTACACTATCGTATCGAGTGTAGCTGTTCATACATGTATATCCTTAATTAGCCTGTACAATATAAATGAATACCCGGGATGAATAGATCAAATTGACAAACTTTCGTAGCCGAAATTGTGTCGAACATAAAATACATATAATTAATTGCAGGCTTCAAAATAATTCTCCCGCGAAAGCAACTCATCGTACTCACGATCAAAGACTACACGCTCAGCAGGAGTTCCAGATTATGTTAGTAGTGTTAATGGAAACTGACCAAGTTGAGATGGATCCAGGTGACAAACTGGACTGCCGCACATATATTTTGGTAACCTAATTGACCACAAATATGCAGCTTGTGGAATCCTCGCAAAACAAAATTTTGGTCTCCGGGGCGCGTCATGATTGGAAGGCATCTATTGAAACTAGATCAGAAGTTATCTGATGCAGAGATGTAGAGACGATTAACACCACCACCATAAAACTCTGGATTTCGATGGCATCGAAAATGGCTGCTATGCTATGTGAGCGCGCTAAGCACTGTGGGTGAGACGGCCCCTTTAAGTACATGTAGTTGCTAAAAATTTCGGAGAGCTAAATATTATCCCGTCCGGCCAACCTAACTAGTAACTCAGTTAATAGGTTTTTTATCATACGACCATATTTTTTTGGAGATCAAACCGCAAAACAGCAATAAAAAAATAATAATAAATAATAATTTGTCTGTAATTTAAATAATAATAAGTTACTTATTTTATATATATTTTTATCATTCAGAATTGATTTATTATTCAGAATTTATTGATCATTCAGAATTGATTCATCATTCAGATCGATTCATCATTCAGATTGATTCATCATTCAGAATTGATTTATCATTCAGAATTTATCAAGTGGAATTTAAGGGGATGGAGGTGGTGACTGAGGTGGGGTGATAAAAATATGTTGAGAACTTTGGGGAGCAAGGGGGATTAAATGACACCAAAATGACACCAAAGTGACACCAAAGCGGGATCGGTACAATGTATATCCAATAGCTTAATTCATCCCATTAAACCAAAATAATCCCCCATTTCTCAAAACCCATAAACAGCCTAAATCTATTGAACATAAACTAAAACCGAACTAGGCCATTGGGGTCATTATCAGTACAAACTTAAAGGCTGAACAAAATAAATGTGTTTCTGGTAACCAGACCTACCTGGATTTTATGCCAACCTCCAAAGTGGGAGTGGTTAAGGTTACAGGTTACCAGTTATTAGTAGACCCCACAAATTAAAATTGTGCTCTTCCTCTTGTTTAGCCAACCCCCAGCTTGGTCCTCCCCATAAATAATGATCACTTGTCATTAAAGTCAATTGATCAGAAACACTGTTGGATGAGGTTTGAAACAAAATATTGACTGGTATAAAAATGTAATGTTCAATGAAATGGTGCTGTAATTAAATGTGACCGATGTAATTATGTGACCAACAGTTGTTCTGATTCAAGTGACAGTATGCATGAGCATAATAACTATTACTATTATCATGGGCATTCATCGTAATTCGATTTTGTTTATTGTTAACTTTGAACGGCAGAAAATAATTAATGGTTGATAAAAATATAGTTTTTATTTGTTTTACTTGTTTGTAGGAAAAGGAAGAGTGAGCCAGAGGATAAGGATTGTGAGCTGGAAGAAGAGGATGAGGACTGTGATCAAGAAGATATATTTGTAAAACAGAGCAAGGGGAAAAAGAAACCTGGACGCAAAACTACATGGAGCTCAGCAACAATCAATGACATTATTATTCCTCAATTTTTTAACAACTATTTTACCTTCAATAGAGATATTGTGGCTAGGTTGACAAGGCGAAGCAATCACCTACATGTCCCTAGTGTTAAATTAGAATGCAGCATGAAGTCGTTTTATTATCATGGCTGTATCGTATAAAATCAAAGTCTGTAAATTAATTAGTTTCTTTTTTATTATTATTTTGATTATTCATATCTCCTTTTTTGTTTTAAATTCGTATAATTGTAAACTGTATATTTTGTTTATTTGAATATTGATCATTGATGTAGTAGTTGTGTATAGGGCCTCCGTTGATAACAGTTAAGTTTGTAATTAGCTGAAGGAGTTACCCTATCAAAATAAAGTAATATACTATACTATACTATACTATACTATACTATTGATATTGTGGTACATGACCACAGGTTTAAGAAATCATTAATTTTTGTCAACACAAAAAAAACAAGAAAAATTGTGAAATATATAAAACCATTTTACAAGAGCTGGAGAGTAGGGCATCATCAAGGGGGGAGGCAATCAAATTAACAGTTTCTCAACTTCGAACGAAGTTTAAGAAATGTGTGAGTAAGTGTAAAAAAGCAGCTATGACAATCAAAACAACTACAGGGATCAGAGATTTCAAGATGAGAAAGGGTGTGGTCAATAGTTTGACCAGCTCTTTCCTGTTGTGAAGACAAAAGATTCCTGCCAGCCTGAACAGGCAATAGAACCATCATCCACTGTAGAGAGTTCTAGGGCTCCTCTGGTTGCAGGGAATGATAACAATGCATCAGCTGACACAAGTGAAGAACTGTTTGTACCAGTAAAGTTGGGAGGGCACAAAAAACGAAAAAAGATACCATTGGTAGTACTACACTAGAAGTACTATATCTTGTAAAAGACCTTGTAAAGAATGACCCTACCAAAGAGGTGATAGAGTTTATGAAAGAGGAAATGCAGAAGACCAGAGAACAAGAAATTAAATTATTTCAACTGATGCTGAATAACTCTAATGTTGGATATACTAATAACAATTGCTATCAACAGAACTCATCCTCCATGTTCCATGGCCCTCAGCAAGGGGCTTCCATGGCTTCAACCATGGAACAGAGTTTTGCTAACACCAGCTGGCATACAGGATTTGCCATGAGTAGTACTACACCATTGAATCAGTCCATGCCCTTCACATCCCTTTCCCCCATGCCAGGGCTAAACAGTCTAACAGGCAAAAATGACATTTTGCCACATTAGAGAGATATTAAAGCTTCATATTAATGGTTGCAAATGGTATTTTTTGAAATGCCAACCTTAGATTTTGGCCACTTTTGAATACAATATTTGAAGTACATGTAAAATGTAGACTTTTTTCACAATTTGGCATTTTTTAGGGACACTCCTTTTTTACTTTGATCCCTTTAATACATATCTGGCTGCTGAGTGCAGGGAACACAAATAAATTGTATGTCTTTCTCAGCTAATAAATAGGCACGTTTAAAAACAATTTGTTTGGTTATTATAAATGTCAAATTTATGGCATTTTTCCCTGCTACTCTGGCAATGTTCTGGCATCCTAATTGCAGTTGTATTCCACAAAGTCTTAATATACATGTAAGGGAGTGGTCATTATTTATATGGTGGTATGGGGTGAATGAGTTTAAGGAGAGGTTACAGAATTCTGAAGGTTGCTGAAGGAGGGCTTGTGTTTATTAAAGTACATTAGGAGCTAGGGTTCTGAAAATGTTAATACATACTCTGAAAAATGTGGTATTATAAAGGAGGGGTAATATGAGAAACAACTACTCAGAGGAGGGCTGGGTTAATTATCGTATTTTGAAGTTTAAAATTACCCACCCCCTAACACCCTATAAATATTGACCACCCCCTAAATAGTCAAGCCTGGCTTTCACTGAACTTTTACAAGATAAATTTATATAATACAGAACTTATATATTTGAAATGATTTATTATACATGCATATATATATAAAATTACAATAATAATACCATTATGTGCAAATGTATATTGTTAGGTATCTCTAGTCTTTTCCGTTTTCTCTCACATTAATTCTATCAACTCTGCAAATCAGGTGCATGTAGGGTCCATGCATCTTTACATGATCATCTTTTATAAGATCTGTATTTTTTTTTAAATGGTTAATTGAAGGTCTGTGTGCAAAAAGGGCATAAGTGACTTTATCACATTCGAAATTCTCCTTCGATTTCTTTGTTTTCTAAGGGAGAATTTAAAACGAGATCAAGAATCACTTATGCCCTTTTTGCACACAGCCCTTCGATTTATACAGAACTATTTAAATTTGCATATTTATGCATTAATTACCCCCTCTAACTGAAATATCATAGAAAATGCTTCTGCTGTAAGGCTGAGAGCTCTCTGTTTGCAGGACAAATGCCCTTGGCTAATAATATAGTCATAAAAATGAGACATGTATTGGGTTAATCTTGCACATATAGCCACTTTATTATCATAAATAAGTTTAGACTTTGTGTAACAATAATACATTAAGTTTACACTTTGTGTAACAATAAATAATTTCACTAGGGCCTTTAATTTTGCTTGGCAGTGCCCCATTAATGCATGATTCCCAACTGATGTTTTAATTCAGTTATAAATAGTTGCATGTGTAATAATTCATGCAGTAATATGTACATATATATATGTTCTAATTAATAATCAAACATGAAGATTAATGATGGCATGATTTATCACAGACACCATATGCATGCATGCATTCAGGTGCATGCTTGCTTAAAATTGAAAACAATATGGCTGTGTATATAGTTACATTAATTAATTTTGTTTGAAACTATTAAATCAGAAAATGAAATAACTTAATTGGCTTTAATATAAGCTACATGTTAACAATGTTGAGAATATAAATATTTATACTCAACTGAATATTTCCATAATGTCTTCACTCACAGGTAAGAGAGCATTAAAGTGAGAGAGCGAATCTGCATTTCCAAAGAATATTTTGTTATTGATCTGTTCTGTGATTGGTCAACTTTTTTCAGGGGGGCATGGTTCGAGTAGCCATACAAAGTAATACTAAATAAATGTATGCTACAGCTGTAGTGAAATTTGCAACCAATCCAGTGTGACCAAAATTGTACATTTCAGTTACAAGGTCAACTGGTTGTTTATTATATAGACCATGGTAGGGTAATGCAGAGCTTGAATGCCAGGTACATGTACATGTAGCTAGGGCAACCATTAAACCAGCCCAGGAAACTGGATGGGAGAGGAAGGAGGTGAAAGGCAAACCTGTATACCATCACAGTAAAGCACAATTATATATACACTGTATATATACATGTACATGTAAGTGTCAAGCATCAAAACAAACACTGAAAAGGGGCAAGGAAATATACCAACCCAGGAGTCACCCACAAAATGCCACCACAGGCAACTAGCAATATAAGCTGGAAGATTAACCCTTAGTCGTCTACATTGCACAATTTAAGCCTTGATTATGAGCTGCTCGATCATGACTTGTGTATTCATTCTGAAATCTTAATCTACAGACAGTATACTGTGTACTACATGTAGGTATACTTTTACCTGATCCTCGCCTGCCACACACATACAGTGTATATAATATGTAACAAACAGGAGTCCCCCAACCCGGGCATTAACGGAATCTGATCTATACATTGAGGTTATTAGTCAGCTCTGATCAGCATCTAATACAGCTGTGTATTTTTATGAGTCATAAAGCTCACCAAAATATGAATTACGAGTAAAAATACAGATGTATTAGATGCTTAGATGACTAATAAGTTGTTTATTATATAAATTCTACCAAGAAACAAATTTTTCTTTTCAAAAACCTTGCATGTCTGCTAGAGAAATGGGATTCAATTACCAATTAGACCGTAACTACCCAAAATACGGTCTCATATTTTGTGCGTTCTTGTGCATATTTTGTGCGTTCTTAGCAGAATTATATAATAAATCTTCGTATTCGTAAATATTAGTTAAACGACTTTCCCACTTTCTTTCTCCAGCCACAATTTCTCACAAAGAGCATTCCTTACTTTACTTGGCTCAACAGAAATATCTCTAACTGTAGGGCAGTCCCTCATTTGCAATAACTTCCTGATTTCCTCACTGTTTCTTTTTCCTTGAGTGTTTGGGTCAATTGTCAGATCTAGCTTTCTTGATATTGAGTCGCCTTGCTCAATACAAACATTATGTAGTACCATGCATGCAAGAGTGGCTATGCGCACCTCATCTCTGTTGCTCTCACACTTTCTAAGTAGTACTCTCCATCTTCCCTTCAACTGACCATAAGCACCCTCTGTGACCATGCGTGCTCTGCTCAGTCTATAATTATAGTATCTTTGTTGTGGAGATAGCACAGCATTGCTGTATGGCTTCATCAGCCAAGTACAGAGAGGGAATGCAGAGTCACCTACAATCAGTGGTAGTACAATTACATCTCCTACAGATTTTCCCATCTCCGGTATGTAACCATCTTGAATTCTTTGCCATAAATCAGTGGATTTTAAGATTACAGCATCGTGTGAATTGCCAGGAAATCCACAACTTCCCCAGTCAAATCTATAATGAGCATCTACCATTCCCATCAAAACAATGGAGTAAAAAACATTTAAGTTGTGATATTCCTTACAAGGTTCAAGTCCACCAGGAGGGCACTTAATTGGTATATGGCAACCATCTACGGCTGCCCAGCAACATGGAAACTGTCATAATTCTTCCATGTCTAGGATCTTTTTCTTAAAGTCATCCTGGGATTGTGGCATGTGTTGTGTGATACTTTCACTCCAAAAGAGCTCCACCAGAGCTTGTGCAACTTCGTGCACAATTGAGTAAACAGTGGAGACCCCAAGTCCTGCCATTTCAGCAATAGTGTAGTAGTAATCTCCCCTACCTAACCTATATAGGCAAAGGGCAAGTCTAAATTCTGAGGCTAACGGATCCTCGGTCACTGTTTGTCTCCCAAGCCTGGGCCTGATACGATTCAAGATGAATCCAAATGTTGCTCGCGATACTCTGAAAGTTTTCTTGAATCTTGCATCGGAGTAAGTGTTCCATACGATGTCCCACCAGCTACTGTTTCTCGTAAGTCGTCGACAAGAGCGAGTCGGGAGATTTGTAAACACATCATTTCGTTGGGACATTGTGACTAGTAGAAGGATAGAAATGCTAAGGATACGCTTCCTTCTAGCCACTAGATGACTGCATGTTGTGCGTAAGATTTTCCGTCTTCTTCTGATGTTTTGAAGGGTAGAAAACAGAAAAGACGACACGTTCACACTCTCGTCCGCCATGTTGCAAACTGTTGCAACATGCAACATCGATCTGGAATCCATGGTTGCAATTACCTGGTGACCGCTGGCTCTTATGACAATGTTCGCACCATTTATATTATTCGACTACATTAAATTCGACGTCTGGATCAACGTCGAATTTAATCATTTTAGTCGCCTCTAATATGACATTAGATTCGGCACATGAGAAGTTCGACGTTTGAACCGGGCCTAAGTCGATCTGTTTGTGAGTCAAGGTAGCCTGGCTATCCAGCTTTGCGATGGTACCACCATTATGGGATATACGCATCAATTAAGGGAGCTGTAACAGTTACCCTGGACCCACTTTTACCGTTCTTATGATCGTTGTCCACTTGTTCAAAAGCAAATATCTCCGTGAGTTTGCATAGGTTAGTCGATCTGTTTGTGAGGCAAGGTAGCCTGGCTATCTACCTTCACGACGGTACCACTTATACGAGATTTGAGCATAAATTAAGGGAGCTGTGGAAATTACCCTGGACCTATTTTTACCCCAAAAGTGACCAAAATGACCATCTCCAAAAAAAATTGAAAAATCCCTAATAAAAACAAATTTTCAATTTTTTTTTGCCATTTCTTGGCATCACACGTCATTTTAAGCCATTTCAGACCATTTTTTTTTTCATTTTTTCAAAGTTCAAGATCCTTTTCCTTGGCAACCAAAGGTCAGAGGTCAAAACCGACCAGCTCACTGAGGTCGGGTGAGAGAGGGCTTTCATATGGTACCAAACCGTTTTAATAAGCCCTGTGGAAAATGTCGATATTTCGCTGAAAAAAAAAATTCATTGCATAGAGGACACAAAAAAGCTGTTCCTTTAAAAAAATGTCTCACCTATTTTTGCCAGTTGTACCACTTGTACCGGAATGTGTAACACTCGTACCACATTTTTGGGGACCTGTACCACTTGTACCGGTATTCGTACCACTTGCACCGGTATAATTCTAGCCCCTCTGGACATTCTGATCCCTTCTATAGGGCCAAGGGGTTAATGGATATTATCTGGAACAGCACAATTAAAATATTATACAACTTGTTTAGTATTATTTGACATATACAGGAATTAAAAAGGTTGCTCTTTGCTGCTTGTAAACCCAGCCCCTAACATACTAAGGTACTAGACCTGGTATTTATTATTCTAAATTTGATTGTATTTTAATTGCTTGCTCTTATTGTTTGCTACAGGCTTATAACATATAAACATATATTTATTGTAAATTATGATCCAAGCAGACTGTAATTCAGTATGAGAGGAATATTTACATCTTTTTCTTATTAACAATAACATATATACTAAACATATATATATTCTTCAAACAAATGTAACTGATAACAAGCCTAATTACAGGAACGAATAAATTGGCACCATAACTGGGTCTCAGTTGGGTACTCCTGTCAACTTGATACGAGAGTACTCCTGGTATTCCATTGTAATTGCAATTATAACATATCCTAATGTCCATGTAATATGAAAGTGTGCAATATAAATTCAAAGATTTCTCAGTTTCAGCAGCCTGCAGTATTTATTACAACTGTGCTCTGACAAAAAATCTGATGTGGCTCAGACTCCCAGAACAAAACAGAATGGATCCCTCCTTGTCTTTTTCTGTCAGTTGTTCCCTTGCAATCTCTGGATCGCACAGATGGCACCTGATGCCCTGAATATCCAAAACCATCAACTGTTGGTTGGACCTCTCATGTGTGTAGTAAACAAAAGCCTCAGCCTTTAAGCTGACCTTGTCTACGTCATTCCCACAGATGGAGTGATCGTTGTTTACATACTTTTCAAATATTTCCCCATCTATATACTCCTCTAGTGTAATTAATTCTCCATTGAGAGTGGAAAAATAAACTTTCGTATACGTGACAGTTTTCCCGAATTCACGGATCCAGATCCATGTTCTGGGCAAAGTTCCTCGCAAGGGCGTTCATTTGCACAGCCTTCCTGGTATGTGCCTCAGTTGACTGGAACAATGCCTCAATTTCCGCGACTCTCTCCTGTTTGTACCGTTTCAAGACACAGCCATGAGGACATATAACAAATGAAGAATATATCTGCATATATTCAGTACAAACAATTGAAACTTCGTATGGTACTAGGGAAAATGCATATCATTATGCAAACTAAGACGTTACCATGGTAACACTCTAGGCCCCAGTCTCTTTTCACCTTGAATTGTAGTTTTTATGACTGTTATACAAAATATTTCACTTTAAGCCACTCGCATACAATGCTTACACTGTTCCAAGCCTTCTGATAAGCCCACAGTAGAAATAATGTATGGCAAATTAGGAAATTTATTTTCCTCATTGAATGAATCTGGGGCCTAGAGTGTTACTATGGTAACATCTTAATTTGCATAATGATGTGCGTTTTCCCTAGTACCATACGTCTGCAAAGTTTCAATTGTTTTTACATACTAATGACGTAATATATCATATTCTAAAAACCTTAATATCTCTGGAACGAGATGAGATATTAACAAGCCTCAAAAAGGATTTTCAAATGGGATCTTTATTTTAATGACAAAAATTTCGTTTCATAGGCACTTGTTTTTCTTTAAAGCAAAATCTTCTTGCTCTTATCACTGCATTCCCGCGAAAGCCTGAGTAATTTGTTTGTTTGACTGAATCAGAAGTCAGTGGAAGTAAAGCCGTCACTCTTTCAACAGTCGCCTCCTGATCGATCCCTGATCAATATAACAGAACTTCGATAATTACAAATAGTAGAGCGATTGTTAATGTTTTTTTTTTAAAGCAAAATCTTCTCACTCTATCACTGCATTCCCGCGATAACCAGAGTAATTTGTTTGTTTGACTGATTCAGCTGCCAGTGGAAGTAAAGCCGTCACTCTTTCGAACAGTCACCTCCTGATCGATCCCTGACCAATATAACATTACTTCGATAATTACTAACAAGTCGTTAATCGCATATCGCATATGGGATTTTCATAGTCCCATAACAGAAAGTGACTCACAGTGATTGACGTGTAATTAATGTGATGTGGAAGTAGGGTATTCCCACACTGATCACTGAGTAGCCAATTACAATCATCTTATTGAAAAACTAATAAGTGTTATTCATAATTATGCCGACCTCAATTAAATCTTGCAGCGGTAAGTACATGTCGCCGAAAACAATAGCATTCTGCCCGATGCACTATCCAGCGAAAGCATAACCGTTTTCTGAAAGCCAAAGAGAGAGAATTTAGGGGTATTCATCCGTAATCATCAAAGTGAGGGCTCGCTTTTTACCTGAGCTGACCTCTTCGAACCACTGAATGTCGTTGGAGTCATAAAGGAAAAAAATGCCAGGAGGAATGTACAAGATGGAAGTAGACTCGCATGGAGAAGTTATGGTGAAATCTATATTTAGTGGCCAGATGGTACTACACTCTGCAAAGGATCATTCTGCACTTTCTTCAACTCCCAATCTCTCACTAGAGAGTATCCAAAATTTGATTTCAGAATTTGTCTGTTAATGCAACTCCTCCTGCTACAGCAGGCACTGCTACGTCTTGTCCATCTGGGGTTCAACCCGCAACAACGCCTGCTGTACTGACTGATCAGAGACCACAACCCGCTTCATCTCCTGCTGTAATGACTGGTCAGAGGTCTCAGCCCTCTGCATCTCCTGCTGTTCTGACTGGTCAGAGGAAGCAAGGGGCAGTGAGTATTCTGTTGATCCAACTTCCTATAGAGGTACTTGAAGACATATGTTTGCAGAAGATTGAACATATAGAAAATGAAGCTGGTCAGTTGGCAAGGTTTATGTTGCCACTTCGAATATTCCTATGTAAACTACAGGCAGACAAAAAACTAAAGATCAAACTGAAAATCATTCCACAAAAATGGTAAATTCAAGGAAAATAATTCAACTCAATGACAACACAAGAGAAACTACATTAGTGAAGGATTTTTAATAAGTTCACTTTATTGTGTAGTCTTCATCATTCTCAGCCACATTTTCCGCTAGTAAATGCTGAATGTCATGCTACAGTCAAAGCTATTCTTGCGACCACTCTCGTAAGCGACCAGCTCTGGATACGACCACCATTGTGAAACCCTGTTTGAACTCTGCAATTAGAAGCTCTCGTAGCGACTGCAATTACTTTTGGCAATTAACAACTGGTTATCGTAAGGGGTCACTAGTGATCGTAAGGAACCACTCAAATAATGTGATTCGTTTTGGGGGTAGTTGTTATGTTACACATTTATTGTAATCATGTGAATAAGAGACATTTTGAATACTTTATGGATGCGTGGCCTGTACATCTTCGCTTACGAGAGCCCATTTTCCTATGCGACCAGCTCTAGTTACAACCACTTTTTTCGATTTCCCGAGTCAGAATGTGTAGTGGTGCAATTGTATGGGTAGCGATACAGACTTTGCTATCCGGAATTGAACCGGAAACTGATACCTCAAGTGCTTGTGGCACTCAATGTCCTCGTACTGCAGTAAAGGCGCTGGCCCATATGCAATGCAATATACGTCAAGGTCTTCCTCGGTAAATATTTTTCTACTGGGTACTATTTTCATTAAAAAATGTAACACCACAATTTTTGGTTGCTTTACTCTCGTTTACTTTGTATAAGCCAATGAAATAAAGAGCAAGAGAAAAATTAACACATTTTGCATCCATTGCATTGAAATGACATCGTATCCACCCATAACTACACAAAACCAGAAGATAGTGAAAGCCTGTGTCTATAAATGGATTGGTTTGCTACATGTACATGCATATAGTCCCAGGAAATATTTTTTCCCCTATAACTATCAAAGAATGAAAGCACTACCGCATAAATAAAACCCAGTGGTAAGGACGTCCTTGTTTGCTCTTATTTGCGGTGGGTTGTTTATTTATTGCATTGAGGCGGAATGAGCGTCTACTCGGTTGGATTGATGGGACAGAATCGCCGACTTCTCACCTGGAACTTTTACCAGTTTTGATAAGTTGATCACTAGATCTAAATTGTTGATACACATTTGGGACAAATTATTCAATATGGCAATTTGGCAAATTACTAGTGATTTTCGTCTGTGTTCTCATTGGACATCGAGATCCATGTAGAGATAACAATTACATCGGGCATCAACCTTGATGCATGTGACCAAATATGTGCCCAAGTAGATAAATAAAATTAAGTTATTTAGCAATCATGATGGCAAGGATATAATAGAGGAAAGTGTGAAGTTGCTTTGGATTCCTTTCATAATATGGTGTTTTTGGTACCACAGCTAAATAATAAACACTATTTTTTAAGTCAGATTAATTTTTGTTATAGTTTATAAATTTAATTATAAATCCCCTCACAAAGCCTACTAGAAGCAAACCAAGTACTTTTCAGCCGTCCTCAGACTTAATGATGTCCTCAAGCTCTCTGACAGTGGCATTTTTCTCTAAAATTTGAGCACATTTCATTGGAAACCCTACAGAAGTTGCAATACGTACCGTCGACGATTTCGTATAATTCTCCCGAATGGTATTGTGGGGAAAGTTTGAGCCCTCGGCTTAAAAAGTCAGCAGTATTTAACTACCCCGGGCTATTCAAACTTCAACTGAGGGGGAGGGTTGAGTTACCACTCGGGATTTCACCAATTGAGCTCACACACGATCGGATGACAAATAGTTAAAAGCCAGTAACTCACTTTTCAACGATTTCATCCATAAAAATGGCCTTTTTTTCAGACCTAGTGGAAAATGTACGCCTTCCACTAAGCAAATCGTTGCGCCATACGCCAGGTAAAGTCAGTTATTCGCAAAAATGTTTGAACTAGTCCTCCACACCCCTCACACACCCCCCACCCCACCCCCCCCCCCCCCAACATAAAATACCTAGAGATCAATTATGGGGCCAGAAAAGTCTTAAACTACCATTTGCCCTTTCAAGAAAACGGCAAGAACACGAGTAACTGGCTTTTAAAGTTAAAGGCACACAAGATCTACTCTGTTTTCACAAAAGGAGCACTAGAACCTATGACCCCCTATATACAGCCGCGTGCAAAAATTCTGACCCCCCCCCCCCCCCCCCATGAAAATTATATACTTATAGACTTATATCGGTTGCATCATGGGTAATCCAAAAATGTGCTTTTCAGTCATTTTTCTAACAAAAACTATATCAGGTAGGATTGAAAAATGTACGAGTTAAACATTTTTAGATCATATGGGCCCATCCGTTGAAGACAACAAGTTTTATTTTCAGTTTTAGTTGTACTAATTTATTCCATACGTTTGCCACTGGGTCCGGTGGACTGAAACGCTGCTATGACTTCAAGGAACTCACTGTATTCTGACCTTTTATTTATCCACGTCGCACTAGCTAGGTTTACTCTATTGCCCTGAATGAGGCTGAAGTATTCACTAAATTAATTTCTAACCTTGGAGCCCAGGTTTAAGCGTATTATCAATGTGAAACACGTTCTATGTTATGGTAGTTCGATGTGTGCGATTCTGCCAAACATTCAACCAAATTAATTAAACACAGCGTAGCTAAAAACATTTTTTTATGAAGTTCGCAATGCGGTTGTAAAAATCGCATTTAGTTATTGGAAAGGAAAGAAAGATCAGAACCGAAGTTGTTTTAATCTGTTTAAATTATGGACCAGAATTAAATGGTTTTGGTCTTTCTCCTGCGTGTTACATAAAGTTTACAATTGATCGTCAGTTAAACCCACATTGAGACTTATTCATAAGTAAACCTATTATTTACTTTGGCCTCACTAGGTTGTAAATTTATTGGTATTCCCGACAATCATTCAAAGATAATTTTTAGTAATAAAATACATCAACTGATACACAGTTTGATTAAATCTTAACCATTTTATATAACTTAAAATTTATCTCGCGTAGAGTTCTAAAGTCGTTAACTGCAAGATATGTCAGAATATAATGAAATTTGCATCGCGAACATCAAAACGAAAACCGCCCGCATTCAATACTGAATAAAATAAAATATGTTTGATCAATGCTTCATATGCGAAATTATTACGTCGCAAAAAAAAACGCAAAAGAAAACTGGTGTGTTCCCAGTGACATTTTAGCTCTTTTGCAGACTTCATAACGGCAACAATATTTTAGCTGCGTTTGGCTTTGAAGTATTGAATTTGGTTCAGTTTGTTTGGCAGAATTGCAAACGACTGGTGGAACTGCCATAAGATAAAATAGAACGTGTTTCAAATTGATAATAAACTTAAACTTAGGCTCCAAGGTTTGAATGCAATTTAGTGAATACTTCCATTTAGGGAAATAGAGTAAACCTAGCTAGTGCGACGTGGAGAAATAAAAGTTCAGAATACAGTGAGTTCCTTGACATCATAGCAGCGTTTCGGTCGACCGGACCCAGTGGCGAACGGATGGAATAAATTAGTACAACTAAAACTGAAAATAGCACTTGTTTTCTTTAACGGATGGACCCATATGATCTAAAAAATGTTTTACTTGTACATTTTTTAATCCTACCTGATATATTTTTTGTTAGAAAAATGACTAAAAAGCACATTTTTGGATTACCCATGAAGTAACCGATATAAGTATATAAGCATATAATTTGCATGAGGGGGGGGGGGGGGGGGGGGGGTCAGAATTTTTGCAAGCGGCAAACACATTTTTTACAATCAATATACAATCTCGTGTATATATATTTAAACAGCAAACACATTTTTTTATGTTGCTGCTCATTAATACCTTAGGACGTTCGGAGCTGGGTTTTCTCTAAAACTGAGCTTGACTTCTAAATATTCTTATAAGGCTTTTTTTGTATCAGACATGAAGGAACAGGCAACAGTAGGAGAGCTCAGACAGCTGTGCTGGAGTTGATTGCAACACTCAAAAACCTTTATAAAGTAAAGTAAGTTATATTCAGCAAAATAATAATACTAATAACGTATTTTACACTTTAAAAGGGGCCAGTTAAATAGGGGCACCCGTCAACCCTAAAACGGACAATTTATCATTCTGAAACAGTAAAATAACTACTTTTAAAAGTCAATAATTTCTCGTAGATCTTGAATAAATAAAGAACTACTACATAATTTCTGTTTTACTAAAAAATTGAAATTGCTGTCCATTTTCGTTTTCAGGACCGCAGTCATTTTAAGCGAGATACAAAATCTGTGGCCCGGAAACTCAAAGATATATTTTAAACAAAATGAAAAAAACGACTTAAGCTCAATGAAGTAGTCGGATCTCTGCAAGATAATTACAAAACTAAAGAGATTGGCTTTGGCCGAGGTAAGTCTGTTTTCATTGGTTTTTAACTATATGTTCATATAGAAATGTTTGTTTAATTCGTTATAAATGTTATTGCAGTTGACCCTGCTTGAAAGGCTAACTTCTGAGCTCTTAAAAAGTATGTGCTCTTATATACCCAGCGAGCTTCAACAGCATAGTGACAGGATTGGGGCCAGCCGAAATTAGGGCAACATACTGGACACCTTTAGCTAAAAGATTTTGCTTTGGTTCACTCTAAGCAAACTGGAAACCAAGCAAACTATATCCTCTCTAAGTAAACCAACGCAAATATGTACTACATTTTAGATAGTCTTACATACACTGTACATGCACTATGTTGTCTACTTATTGAATGAGTATAAAAAAGTGGAGCCAGATGGGAAAATAGTTGGCTTGCGGGGCGTCATCATCATGTTACGTTTGAAATGATGAGCTATGAAATGATGAGCTATGTAAGTTGAATTTCGTGAATGGACATTCAGTAAATACTCAAACCCTTGTATTTCATTATGTACTGCAGAAATCAATATTTTATAGAATAGTATTAATATTGTATGAATCCAAAAAGTCCTGAACAGAATATTTGTGCTACAGGTATATATGGTGTTAAGCAGAACTTGTATTTATGTGGTATTATAAAATGTTTGTTTTTCACAGACCAAGCACACACCTGCAAAGAGGGCCAGACTTCAAAGAGTATGCCATAGTGAACAAGAAGTATCTGATCTTAATGCAAGTACAAGTGAAGCATGTACAGGTAAATAATAATAATAACAAGAGGCCCTGAGTGGCCTTAACTCGGGCCACCTAGGAATAGGTAAATACATGTAGTTCATGGAGTTCCAACATATTTTTGTGTCATACATGGTTTGTACTAGGGTAGGCAGATAATAGAAGTCGTCAGCTTGCCTGTTTGTTGCCCCATTTCAAACCATGTGATAGTTCTCCAGAAGATTCAGTGCTTTGTTTTCCAATTATAGAATTTGGTACATTTCCTCTTGGGATACAGAAATATAAAAAAGCATTATTGAAGGAGTCAGGTGGTCTGAAATGGTACAACAAACAGGCAAGCTAACTAGGTCTATTGATTCACTGTTCATGCTCATGATCATTTATATATAATGGGAATCACCTTCTGTAGGAATGCAATCACATGGTTGTACTAGATGGCAAACAACTCTTAATTCATGTAGTATTTTTAGCAAAACCCGTTTGTAAATGCTATTTTCCACTTCTAATCGATTGCCAATCTTTGTACACAGCGTGTTTAAAGATAGCTTGCCATCCAGCATCCATGGCAATGTCTTTCGCATGGCCGCAGGTCACAAACTCAATTCATTCGTTCACAAAGTATTATACCAGCACATGACTGTTTCCTGCAAAAGGCCTATCACAACTGCTCCCAGTAATTATAATAAATCAACTTCACATAACAATCTCTGAACTAACTTGCTCAAAAATATTACAAATATTAATTGATTTTTTTTTTGTATTTTAGAAAACAATTCTTTTTAGCAGGGTTTAACCAACCCATAATTTTCAACATGCTTAGAAATCAATGCTTTTCAGTAGGATTAATGGACTGATAATATTATTTCTAACTTCAGTGCTATTATATTGTGGAATACATGTAACTTTTCCTTTAGCTAATAATATTCTAAAAATTGAACATGTTTTTTGTTATCTAAGTTGGACTGGACTTTGGACTTTGAAATAAATAAATAATCAATTTTAATTTTAATTTATTTTAATTTTAATTTTTAATTTATGTTTCTATTTTCCATATATTCATATATATACTTTGGCATTATTTATTTAAAAAAAGTTTCTTGTCCTTCTATAAACTTTGAGGGCGATCTGGTTGTCAGTAACCCTGTAAGAACCCTGGGTGCCAGAGATGTGTTCCACCTCCCCTCCCCTCCCTTGCGGCGAGGAACGAAAAGGCTCCACAAACCTCTGGCAAAGTTCGCCGTGTTCTGTGAAGTCGCCGAGCCAATAAGAACGCGAGTTATATGAGTTTAGTCCGGGAAATGGACTAAATTGCTGATTGGTCAAATACATCATGTGTTTCTTACAACGCTTATCATTGGTTGATACGCACGCACAGGATTCGAATAAAAGTTTCACGCTGGGATTCTCATGTTGTTTTGTGACCTTTGATGACAGATAGTTTTCAGATTTATAACTGTATTTATAACTTGCTGCCGATCAAGGTTTTCTCACCGCCACTAATCTAACTCGTAAACATTGTATGCAGGGGTCAAAAGAAAATAATAGTAACTGGCTGGAAGCGTAAATACATTGGTATCGTAGACGAACTAAAGCTTGCTAAAGAACACAACAAAAAATATGAGCAACTTAGGTGTATACAAGAAAAGAAACACACCCAAACTATCAAAAACCTCCAGCAGAAAATCAAGGAGCTTAAAGGTTAGTTTGTGATCTGCACATTTTATATTTTCCGCGTACCTTAAAATTGTACTGTTTTCTTTCTCCGTGTGACAATAACCGTATGGTTTGTTTCGTTTCATTTTAACACAGATAAATGTGGGATGAACGCCAGACAACAGAAGAAAACTGAAAACCGCGACGACGACAATACTGATAGCAATAGCGACGCTGATATAAACCAGAGCGGGGACGATCAGAATGGTGAGGACGATCAGAGTAGGGAAAACCAGAGATGGGAAGGCCAGAGTGGCGAAGACCAGAGTGGCGAAGACCAGAGTGGCGAAGACCAGATTGGCTGCATTTTTCCCCTTATTGAAATTTTCTTTTTTTGACTGAGGTTGTTACTCGGGTTTGAATTTATTTTTTTATGTTGTACTATAGGGGTTGTCACAGGTCTTAACATGGGCAAAGTCCATAAAAGGTATCATGGTGTTCTGGGAGTGATGAAAAAGAAGCGATGTTCGCTGTCCCAGGCCATGAAATACTATGGCGTCGCTCGGAACACTGTGTGAGATTTCATTGGCCTACAGTGTATGCGAGCTAAGGATTCTCAACGAACAACGCTACAACACAGTGGTGGCAAAAGAGCGAAAAAGGGTCTGGAAGCCTTCCGTAAAGGTAATAGAGCTTCAATGCAGGCGGGCTTTGAAAGACTGTCAAGGAGAGCTCAACAACCTGAAGAAAAAGAAGAAGCTGTTGCCCTTCTATCCTGACTTTTAAAGTCATCGACAAGAAGCCTGGTACCGATGCGTGCGCTACAGCATTAAATCAAGCGTTGAGCGAAGGACACTGATTAGTGATTGAAACGTCTGAAAGAAAAACATTTCAAGTCAGAGACAAACCACATTATTCTAAATATCATGAAACCTTAATGCAACTTTACAATTGTTTAGTTTGCATCAAAGCGATATCCCGTCACAAAGTAATTGTTCTCGGTTATACTTGTTTGGCTAACGTTGCATCTATAAATTTTATGCATAATGAAATCAAAATTAAATGGACTGAATTACAACGGTAGGAAAATCGTGCAGCGTAGTTTATAATATCATGTAACCCTGCGGTCGTGGAATTGGCATGCCGTGCATACATGCGCATGCATGGACCCATGTTAGGTATACACTTGTTTGTGTTAATCGTGTATATTAGCATGAGAATAGAAATGTTAATAAAATTGTACTTTGGTGTCGTGGCTAAGCTCTTTAAATTATATATTATAGCCCTTAAGGTACAGTAAAAACCCGCGTATAAGAACCTGGGTTTTAAGAACCTATTAGGCTAAAATGTTCATTTTAAGCACCCTCCACATAAGAACCTATTAAGGCTAAAATTTTAAGTTAGGTTCTTATCAGTGGAGTTGTGGTAAAAGTGCATAGGTAGAAACTGATGAATTGGGATAATCATAATCATCATAATCATCTTGACATAGTACTGTGTGTAAGTCTATTAAGTTTACCATTCAAATAGTTCCTCTACTACCACTCAACTAATATAAAAAAGCTTTCTGACCATCTCAGGCTCTGTGAGAATCACAAAAAATATATTCCAATAAAATAAATACAATAGCAAAATATCAAATTAATATATTTCAGTGAAATTCATATGAAAATACAGTACAGTATAAGAACCTATTTTAAGAACCTTGGTAGCCTAAATTTGCTTTAAGTACCATTTATATAAATGTAAATGGCAGAGGGACTGAATTTCAATAGAAATAACTTGAATGGGTTCTGATATAACAAAGCATCACCAATGCAATAGATGGATGTAACAATGCCTCACCATTTCAAAAGATGCTCGCTATCAAAAGAGCCTCGAGCAATTGTTCTACATCAATTAACGATTCAGTTTATACACCATAGCGAATTGAAGTTGTTTCGTCGGATTTGTTTCGTCGGATTTGTTTCGTCGGATTCGTTTCGTCTCTACGGTTTCGTCTGTTCGTTTCGTCTCTTCAACTTGAACTCAAGTTGAAACGAATCCGGATCATAGGATCGATCAAGTTCAAGAACAAACGGTTTTAGTAACAGCAGTTTTAGTAGGATCATAAGATCGATCAAGTAAATTTAATGGATATATCTGGGAAATATCTAAGAATAAAAAGTTATCACTGAAAGTTTTCACACAACGTAGTTTTCACAACGTCTACTGTTTTGAAGTGTTAGATTTCACAGCGTCGCCAGTAAATGGCATATAACAAAGCATCTGATATAACAAAGCATCTCCATTTCAATAGATGCTCGCTACAATGCCCACGATTTCAAGAGACTCGATCAATTGTTTTATATCAATTAACCAATTAACCAATAAGAACGCGTTTCCCGGAAAATTTCAATCCGTGCAGCCAGTAGTCATTCGAATACAGCGATAACTGCGATACACTTCCACTACGATCATAACGAGAATTACAAACTAAAATCATGTCAAGTCAAGACAACTGCCTACAGTGCCACGAGCCTGTCAGACCGCGCCAAGAAGGCCTCCAGTGCGATGGGTGGCAGCACAGAAAGTGCTGCACTGGTATATCGCAAAGAGTACCGAGAAGCTGTGCGAGCTGAGCAGAGCATTGACTAGCGCTGCAAATTGTGCGTTGATGACAATCATCCGTCGATGGACGTAGAACAAGAGTTGTCGTCGTCAATCCCGCCAATCCCTGCAGCCGAGAGCACAAGGCTAGAGGAGAGTTTTTCTGGTGAGTACAAAAATAGAATCCCAAAAATATACCTATATGAAGAAGAAGAAAAAAACATGCTCATGAAGCTAACGAAAACAATCCTGTAATTCCATTGTAGATGACAATCCGCCGTCGTAGGACGGAGAACAAGAGTTGTCGTCGTCTCTTACTCAAGCTGACCCGCCGCCAATGGAAGTACTCGAGGAGTCCTCTATAGCAGACCCCTCCATCAGACAACCAGAAAGTGAACTAGAAAGGTCTCGGTCTCGCCGACGGCGAGTTCAATGCCGGGATGCATCAACACAAACAACACAACCCTGCAGAGGTTGGTGCCGCAACCGCCGCCAAGATCGAAGCAGCAGTAAAAAGAAGGCTGTGGCAGACCTGTTCAAATCAGCATCCGCTATTGTTGACGAGGTAATATATAAATAAATACATAGATACTACGACTCCGATAATACTATGTCAGCAATTGCCACAATAATTTTGTTTTTATTTTAAAAAGGTACTTCTAGAGGAAATTGACGACGCCCCGTGTCCTGCTTTATCGAACCCG
The DNA here is from genome assembly GCA_030867875.1 of Actinernus sp. WN-2022. Lineage (NCBI taxonomy): Eukaryota > Metazoa > Cnidaria > Anthozoa > Actiniaria > Actinernidae > Actinernus > Actinernus sp. WN-2022. The sequence continues at coordinate 412,911 of JAOWCC010000809.1, forward strand.
ACCTGTATTGCGAGAGCCGCGAATCGACTGAGGCAGCGCCTACGACCCACTGATCCAATGGACTTGAGTTTTCAAATAGAAGAGGACCACGTTCCGCAAGGGTTCTTCAGAGCAGACGTCCACGTGCGTGAAAGGCGCCATTTGATATTCGCCACTAACCAGCAGCTCGAGTACTTAAGCAAGGCCAAGACATGGTATATCGATGGAACATTCAAGTTGTGCCGCCACCCGTTCACGCAGCTCCTGACCATAAATACATTTGTCAGAAAAGACGACTATGCAAAACAAGTTCCCTTCCTGTTTGTACTGTCTGGTAGGAAGAAGAAAGATTATAAAAAGGTAAATATCACTATATAGGAACATTAATTTATTTTTTTAATTCATTAAAGGTCCTGAAAAAGATTATCCAGATTATGCCAAATCGTCCGCAAGTAATGCAGTTTACCCTTACCTTCAAGAAGGCATTGTGGGCCGCACTTCGAGAGGTGCTCCTGGTTGTAACACTGATTTTTACCCAAAATCTTAGTTGCAAATTGGGGGTGTGGCTTATCTGCGAAAACACCTAGAAAAGGTTCAATAAACTTCCATAAATTAACATTTAAAAAAACAAAGTCAGGCTGATTAAAACTACACAAAACAAAAAGAAAGAAAGCACTGATAATCACTTTTGCAAACTTGGTAGCTCCTAAAAGAGCCGTTTGTGTTGTTTGTTTCTTGTTTGTTACTTGTTCTGGACCCTTGTTCCGTTAAATCTTCTTTGTTAAGTGATCTTTTAACCAGTTGACAGTCGCTTTTCTCAAACAACTAAATGACCCCAATCAAGAGAATCCCCCATTCCACTGCAAAGCTTTTTGCAGTGTCCTCCATGAGCGAGAAAATACCACGCCTTTTCAGTGTTATCCAGTGTTATCCTTAGGGTACCCTGGCTTAGTTGTTTTGTTAGCATCACACCGGATGTAGTTTGCAAATTTTAAGCGCGATCGAGTGCCAGTACTGTAGCAAATGTCAGTTGAGAAAATGTTACGAGTTTTCTAGAAACGTCTCGGAGTCAGGCTTCGTTTTTTTATGAAACAGCAATTTTGCATATAGAATCAGGCCGAGGATACACGAAACAGTTTAGTTCAAAAAGGGGCTGCACAGTCTGTAGCGACAGGAAATGTTTGCGTACTGGGTAGGTTATAAACGCCGCGTTAACCTGCAAAAACACAAAACTACGTTGGTCACGCATAAATAAATAAAAAATCTGACTTTAAAAACATCTGTGGTCTAAAAAAAACTTGGAAATAATCAATATACTATATAGCCATGAATTAGTATACAATCCATGGTTAAATTGAAAAGTTTAAGTCAATTCATTATATCAAAGTTAGCTATTTGTGACAGGAACACGACCTGTGCAATGAGTACGAACGTGTTGAGTCGGATCAAAAGTAGTTGTGCATGACTAAATTAGTATACATTCTCTAGATAGTCCAGCCTATTAGCGTGGAAGCTCTCGTTCAGTGCAAGCCATACTGTACGTTCTATTTATTTGCTTCATATTTATTTGCTATCATATGTTTAGTGATTCTTTTTTTTTTACAGTAGAGTGCAGGGAGATCGTGAGCGTGTGTTGATGTCATAGGATGTCACAGGAAAGTTAGTTTTGTTTTTGCACGCGCGCTAAAGCTGATGTGAGATTATCCTTTACACGCACGTACGGGTGGATCGAGAACTACGAAAAAGTGCGCATGGCGTGATTTTTTTACTGCATTGACTTCTCTTTTTAAGTCTTTTGCTCGTTTTTTCCTTATTGATTTTCTATGTGTATGGAGCTCCGATTTTTCGGGCCGGCTGTGTGTGGTGGATATTATATATGTGGCATTTGTTAGTCTTCTGATCTTAGAATAATTAGAACGTCATTGGTCTATGTGGTCATCAAATGTTTGTTGCTTGGTGATTGTAGACTGCTAGCAAGTCCCTTCTACTGCGCATTTCTTTTTAGAACGGCTAAACATGGTTCCAGATGGCTAACGATGGCTAGACATGGTACCCATAGTCTACGGTTATTGTACCTATATTAATACTGGCATTCTACCATTTTTGTTTTGTTTAGTGTAACCTTGTTCAGCACAAGCCGCCATCGCCACGAATACACGCAGCATATCAGCTCCAGCTTTCTATTAGACCCACCAAGAACCTCCCAAGCAGGCAAACTTCATTAATAGAGAATTGTTGTTAGCCAGGATCGAAACCGATGTTCTACGCCTACGATTGACTTTACAGTTAAATTAAGGAACTATTTCCAGGAGAATTTGATGCACTAAAAACCGTGACATAAACCTAGCTAATTATCCTCTGCCTATTAAAATAATTAAATGCAGGACTCGAGAATTCTACGTTAAATTTCACACGAAAAACCGGCATCACACTCATCGCGACTGGTTTTCAAGTGAAATTTAACGTCGAATTCCCGAGTCAGGCAATGAATTTTCCTTGAATTCCATATCAGGTAAAAATACAAAATCAAGCGATTCTTAAAATTATCTATACAAAAACGCGCGGGCTACATACCCTCATCGTTAGCCAATCAGCGCGCGAGTCAACGTTTGCATCGAGCTATGGATTATAAAATGAATTCTCGAATGACAAATAATAATTAGCTTTAAGCAAATTTTCGGAGCCCCAAGATCAGAACTTGAAACGTTAGCCTAACGTATTTTTAGGTTTCCATTGATCTAAATGTTTTTCAGCTTTACCGATTTGTGATAAAAATAGCTGACATAACATAATTGAAGAAAGCCGGATGACACCAGTATGAAAGTGGTGTAAGGGTGCTAAAACTAAATATATAAAAAAATATTTGTTACAGCAGGCTGACTATTGCAGCTTACAGCTGGTGGGGGCCTGCTTTTACTCCTCACACTCCACACTACACTCGACTCACGCTAGACTGGAACTTTAAAAATGACCCTCGCGAGAGACAGTTAAGAGTAAACAACGCCGTTAATAAAAGAATAGTTAATCCATAGTAGTTTTGTTGCTTTTTATACAGATGGCAAAATTTTATGCAGACCACAACATTACACCTGTTCAGAAGTCTGGCAAAGTGAACTATAATACATGCCGACTACAAACATCAGAATCTACAATGATTAAAGCTATTTGCTTCTCTCCCAACAAGACAATGCCCTTGCAAAAAAACATGGACAATAAAAGCCCATTGAAGATGACAAAGTTTGAGTACGACGACATATACAATAACTTTGTAATCAAGACCATTGAAGAATACAACAAACCACAGCAAAATCATTCGAGAGATCTTCTGTGGCATTAAAAAAGGCAAAATCAAACTTAACTCATCCTGCTCGGAAGAAGTTAATATTGAGTCAATCGAAACGTTGGAAACTGGTATCCTTTTCAGTACCTGGTTTGCGATATCATAGTTATAGAAGCTAAATGTCAGCGTAGAAAAGGCATAATGACCAGGTGCATACACGGAAAAAAAAGGAGGTTGATGGCACCTAAACCGATATGTTACATAAAAGACGAGCCAGTCCTTGCCATTGGACTGCCATCTTCACCTCCTATTATTCAGCCATTATTGCTTTGAGACTTGCTGTCGAACAAACTGAACGATGCCGTCAGTATACCGTACGATGAATGGAATGAGTGGAAGGAAACGTACTCCTCTAATCCAGCAGGGGACTGGTGGTAAACAAAATATTTATATATTGTCCACCTACTGAATAACATGTTTCATACTTTTTATGTATCAATCAATTCCAAACCTGCCCAACCCCTCCCTGACCGGGTTTAACTGCACTGAATATCCAAGATAGAAGTAATGCATTTTTAAGAGAGGATCCATGTGAGAACCATGCAGACGACCCTAACTGTGGAAGGTATTGGTGAAGAGGACGAACATTACGCGTAGACTCTGCCTCCCAATACAACAGAGATCCTAGTCAGACTGCATCAGGTCCTAAACAATCTGTTCCGATAGCTCCGTACACAAGGGCCGTACTGCCGTGCACGCAACAGTCTCAATCTATGCTTTTTATGAGAGAATTCTGTAATATTATTTCATCGGGCAGAATGGCAATTGTGTCATGGATATTTCTCGTTAACGAAACCTTAATTGAGTTATCCCTTTTCAATTATTAATGACTGGATTTCATTCTCTGTGATTGGTCAAGCCTTAATGGAAATATTAATTCAAGACTTGACCACTGGGAATATCATTCTAAACTACGAAAATGTCAATCAGATGCTTGACTTACTAAGACTACCGCTAAAATGCGGCACATCAGTGTTTAAAATGCAATTCGAACAAACACTATGATCACCCAGCAGGCAACTTTAGTTCTCGTGCCACGAGATTAATGAAAAACTGAGCGTGCATCACAAAGAGCACGACAATAAGAGTTTTTCAATAAAGTTGGTTTCACAGGCTCATTCGCAAACGCAAAAGGGACTGGGACCAAAAAACAAACTTACTTATTTATATATTTTTTAATGTGAAAAAATAGCACAGTAAAAATGGCATTTTTATTTCTTTTTTTCCCTATTTGGCTTTCAATCCCTTTTAACAGCCCATACAATGGTTATGGCACCGTTGTTTAGCACAACCTTTTCGGTCATTTACAAAGCTTTGTCCAGTCTTGTGGATAAGTGTCAAGTAGTAGAAGAAGTCAATAAGCTTCCATACAACATAGATGGTGTATACAAAATCAAGAGTACAGTAGGAGAAATGATGGGTAGTGAAGTTGTATGTTTTTGCTATGGCGATAATGCATTGATATTCCATGCCGGTATGCATACGTGGACAGCAATAAAACCAGATCCAGATATGCGACAAGAAGTTACGATTTTTTTCTTAAAAAACTATACAGCAAAACCTTCACAATGTGCGTACAAGTCACTGAAAGCAACATTCCACGAAAATATTAAAGTGGAAGAAGTTTACAAAAAAGCAAAAGGATATGCAGATCTTTTTTTTTTAACGTCAAACAATGGTAATGGAGGTTATAAACCCGCTTGGACAGTCTTTCGATGCTATCGTTACTATTATTAAGGAGTCTGCTGATAAAGTGGGTGGTATCTATATTGTGAGTTTTTCGTGTTTAATTGAAGCGCTTCGGTTGATAGATCAACCAACCCAAAGCGCCAATCTTAGAACCAATATTGAGTATAGTTGTCATATTGAATAAATCACTTCGCCAAATTCTCCATAGACTCAGCCTAGTATGTACTTGTGACAGTTCAATCCAGTTTACTCAGGTTGGAATTCCTATTTTGATATCTCTTCTTTAACGGGCACCGACAGAGTGGAGTTACCGTATGCCTCTTTTCAAGCCTACATGAATACAAGAGACCAATTTTGATTTAACGTGAATTTCAGTCAGATTAGCAGAGGGAAAGGATAATTTATGTTTGCTTTCCTTGTCACAAATAACAATTCATAACGATTCTATTAATTAGCTTCCCTGATCGGCGAACATTTCAGTCTCGCTTTTATATATTCTCTCACTCTGCTTGAAGGTCTCTTCCCCACTCAGCATGTAACTTAACTGATAAAGACTCAGCCCACCCTCCTCAGGATGCTCATGGCCAAAGTCATAGGGAGGTAGGTGAGTGTGATTTTGACAACTGCAGACTGCTAAACGAATGCATCACAAAGTAACACCCTCACTGTTAGGTGCCTTTCCGAACGTGTGCAAGAAGCGTAACTCTTAATTCGATAATCGGTCTATTGTATTCGAAAAAAGTCAACCGGACAATAGAGCATTTATTGATACGGTCCTGACACCCTTTCGATTTTTCTTCCTGTCATTGATGCTCAACTCGTAATCTGTGTATGTGAAATAATGTATTTGTTGTTGTTGGTATCAACTTATGACAAATTGCTCTGGTACACATGGTACACATCAACTAAGAGGCTAAGTATGGCGTAGTCAAGCCGCTCATGGGTGTTCACGTTTGATGCCAGACTAGCTAGCTGGTCACTTTATATGAGATGGCTGCTTTAAGAAATATAATTTGGTTATATAATTTCTAATTTTACAGAAGCCTGCAGCGTGAGGAAGCCTAAAGATAGCAGACATCATTACTGAAACCGTGTCTCTGTATGTGTCGATATATAACCTTTCGGATTTCCAGTGAATTTGGGGATCCTAGGGTTGTAAGCGAAAAGTTGTGTTTTATCACTGTCAGTGCAAACAAAAAGGATTTGAATAATTTTCTTTGCAACAAATACAGATATAGAAAGGAAGTCTGTTTGAGACAGAATGATATTCGATAAACGTTTAATAGAAATATATATATTTTTCATTTCGTCTTTAGTTATTCACTTCTACTTTTGGTTTCTTTTTTCAGTTACAGTTCTGCCATGGACTTTTGCACACAGGAACTTCCTGCGCGTGAATACCAACCGCCACGGCCTCATATAGAACCAGTCCTTGATCCTGCCAACCCACCTCAGCTGCCACGTCCAGTACACCTGCCCCGTCCACTTCACCTGCCCCGTCCACTTCACCCACCCCCATACATTGTTTGTACCCATCGCCGCCCTACCTGGAAACAAGATCCAACTACAACTTCAACTCCAGCTCCAGTGCCAGTTTTCCCCATGTGGGTTGTGGCACTGGGCCCTTTTGCATCGGTCATGTTTTTCTACTTGATGTTTTTCTTCCTCTTCTAATTAATGACAGTAAGTGAACAGGATTGTAACAAGGTATATGGGATCAGGGATCAGGTAAAAACAAGGAGACAATTTTCGGTGGATCAGGGGTCACACGAAAAATGGCAAATTCACAAAATTAGGGGTGGTTTCAGTGTTCAGCAGTTTGTTGCTCTTTAAGGCAAAGAATCACAGATTCGGTTGGGAGATGTGGGTTTTTGAAAGCTTCTCTGTAAAAAGGGACAGCATATATAATGATATGTGTATTAATTAAGTTAGAACTCCCTGTGAAAAATGTTAGAATATGGGAAGCAAGCTACATGTACTAGTGAACATTAACTATCTTTCTTGCAATTATTATAGCTATATATTTTTATATTATTTCAGAGCATACCTGACATGACGAGGAAAGGATGAGAGGTACATGTAGCATGTCACTGGGCTATAATGTATTTGATGTTCAAAACAAATCAAAACATGTCACAGATATAACATATCTCTGTTGCCAGCCCCCCTTCCCCTGTTATGTTATCCATTTTTTAAATGATATAATTATCATTTTATATTAATATTTATAAAATAACCCAGAGGAAACTCGCGCGCTGATTGGCTGATAGCCGTGTTTGTATGAGAGTCTATAAACATGGGAATTCGTCTCGCTGTGGCGATGGCACGCGATTGTGAATGAAATAAAAATGGCAAAACGACAAGGAAGAATGTCTTCACCAAATGTTGACTTTCAATGTGATTTTAATCAACAAAACAGACAGATATACTTAACAAAAATACAACCGACCGACATGAAGTTATCATTTATCAAATTTGCTAACTATCTCGGCCGATATATTTTGTGTCGCGAATTCAAGAAACAAAACCACTTCTCTTAACTTATTTTGTAAGGTAAAACTAAAACACATAAACGGGTAGGGCGTCTAGTTTTTAAACAACCTCCTGATAGACGAATAGAGTGAGGAATTGAGCTAGAGACTAGAGTAGAAGAGAGGGAAAAGCAACACTCTTTTCGATTTTTTTTTCATGTCTTTTTTATCTCAAACTAAATGTACGCTTAATAAGTTCAAGTCCGACATTTTGTCGGCGAGGAAGTGACGAAATAATAAGCCTGTATATAACGCCAATTGTTATCATTTACCCTGATTGGTCTTGGTTTTTAGCTTTCTCCTTGGCATTTTATGAACTACTGCATGAAAAGAAAATCAGAATTTTGCAAACTCACGTGCGACATTTGTGAAGTTTGGCAACCAAATCTTCACAGAACAAAGTGAGCTTTTCCCTCATACCTTGTACTTTTAACCTCATCTCATTGGAAGAAGGTCCCAACAGCTAGATCTTTCCATTGAGTTTGGCGAAAATTAAAGTTCATTCAACTAAAACATGCTTCAAAGTTCAGACGGGGACAGCAATCATGTTTCCTCCTGTAAATTCAGCGACAAAAACATCCAATTCAAGTCCTCTACTCCTTGAATGCCTTATGCCATATGGCTTAAATTTCCGGCAAAAAATGTCTCGAATTCCGAGTTATTCTTTTCGGGGAATATTTTCAAAACAGAGCCACACAAACCTTGCCTTCGTTAGTTCGTCTCTCAGTTCTGCCTTGGAGGATTTCCCGCGCTCTGCAAACTCATCGCCGGTCGATTTCTGACTGTTACTGTTAGGAGAATTGATTTTCTGATCGTGCGTACGTAAGATTTAATTCCCGTGTTTTCCTGTTCATTATTTTATAAAAGCAATAGCGGCCTAGCGGCTCGTGACTTTCAAATTTTTCTTTGTTCTCCCAACATATCCCGCGTGTTTATATAAGAGAACAAAGACATGGAAAGCGTGTTATATTGCTTAATTTTCAGACAGGAGGGATTGGTTGAATCAAGGTAGGCATAACTACTTAACAAATTTAAGATTACCGTTTAAGTTTAAGATTAGATTTAAGTTTACCGTGTTATCTGTCCTCTTATTTGCCTAGTTTTGCGTTATTGCACGGTAAAAATTGCTGTGGATTTCATGAGGTGCTAGCCGAGTTAATCCATTTTTTTACCAATATGCAAGGACGCAAAACATTGTAAATACCAGAATATGATCCCTGTAAGGTACACAAAATAGATCAACACAAGCAAAACTTGCAATTTGGTCTTTCTCAGCTGTACCATGACATTTGTCGACCCTTCAAAACCACTAACAAATTGCTCTATGCAAGTGTAGTACCGCTAATTTGCTGCCTGCAACCATCTTTTTTTGGCTGCACATTCATTAAAAAACATGTCTAATTCAGCTAATCATTGGCATACATGTACATACACACATAAATGTAAATAGTTATACAATAGAGTTAAACAATTATGCTAGTTATGTCAGGGGATAAGGCAACTTGGATGTTCCACAATGGAATGAATGGTAATACAATGTACTTATTTTGGGGTCATGGCTCAAAATACTTAATTCACCTCCGACAGGATATTGTGATTACACGGATTCGTGTTACATTTAATAATTAACTAGTATAAAGTTTTATGAGAATGTACGCGTGATTATAGTCATTGCGACACTTACGACGACGCTACACGTATATTGTTCCTGTTTGACGTTATATTTGTGCTTTATATTTCGCTTAATTCTGGTCGTGTACAGGGCAGGGTATTCGCCGAGTGTTTACGCGAAGTTTGCTTTTTAGCAGCGAGTAACGAATTCGAGTTGCGTGCAATGCATTTGATTAGCGCTGATAATCGAGCCGCTGGCATTTGAAAGACAGCCATAGACAGGAATTCCTTTCCACATATGGAAATTCAGGATTGAGTGAAATTAAGGTACCCAGCGATCTGTTCGTTCTCTCTCACAGTTGGTAGTCCTTTACTTTATTCTGGCAGGTGCATCGTTGGCTCGGTTGCAGACGTATCTCAAGCGAACCAAACGAGCTGCTTATGCTACAGGCACTCACAAGAACCACATTACGCAATGGCGTGCTTACCTGCTGTTCTGTATTCATTTTGAATTTACATATCTCCCTGCGACTTTAAGCACGGTTTGTTTATTCTGTCAATTTCAGTTCGCAACTATCTCAGCGGGGTCAGGTTACTTCACATTTCGGTCGGTTTCGACTTTCCGTTCTAGGACACTCACGAGCTTAAACTCACACTACGAGGTATTGACAGGTTAAACAAACACGCGCCAGTCCGGGCCCCTCCCATCACACCCGAGTTGCTTTGTAAATTAATAATAATAGGAGATATATCTAATACCAAAGATGTAGTGTTTTCTTGTGCCTTTTTATTCGCCTTTTTCCTATTTGCTCGTATCTCTAATCTCGTGCCGAATTCAGCTTGTGAGTTTGATTCTTACAAACACCTTTGCAGAGGAGACGTCGTCCCCTTTTCCCAAGGGTTACAAGTTACTTTCAAGTGGTCTAAGACAAATCAAAACGGATCAAGACCGTTGACTCTTCCGCTTTTGCGTATTCCTAATTCAATTCTATGTCCCATCCGCATGTTTCAGCGGATGTGCGCCTATCTTCCGGCCATAAATTCGGCTCCGGCGTTCTTCGTTGATAAACGTTCGCCGGTCACTAAGTCTCAATTTGTTTCGGTTCTCAGGGCTCGATTTCATTGTATGGAGGTCCCCGATTCGGCTCGTTTCCGAGGTCATTCCTTTCGAAGAGGGGGTGCCAATTGGTCCTTTCGCACGGGCATTCCCCGGGCATCGGATGCCTATAAATGTTATTTAGAAATTTCCATGGATGCTAAGTTACGCGTAGCGCAAGACATGATCTCCTCTCTGGAGGATCTTTAGTCGACACAGACATTTTTCGTTTGGTGGTTTGGCCGGTCGAGAGGTTTCCTTTGGAGTGCTAGCCTTTGTAATCTCTTGGTCTACACACTTCATTGAATAAACCTCTCTTTGTGCCAAACGAAAGATGTCTGCCTTGTCTTCTTATTTACATAGTAGTCGGTTTTACTTAGAGGGGAATTATAATATTTCACCTTTTACTCTTACATATAATACAAACTTTGAATCAATAAAATACTTTCTTCTTTTTCTATTTTGTTTCAGTGAAGAAGCCGAAAAGAATAAGGGGAAATAACAGCAGAACATCTCGAACTTTGTGAAGGGGATGAGGGGGAAGTTTGTTTTCAATTTATATTGATTTTATGTATATTTAACAAGTATTCACCGAAGTGGAGGATCTGTTGTCATATTCACCGTGGAGGTGTTTTGGTATATACCACACATTAGTGAATTAGCCAGTACAAAATAGTTATTATATTTTCTGTCAAATGGACACAAACTCGTGCAAGGTGAATATTAAATAATATCACTGTTTGATTAGCCAATCAGAGCACTGGTGTGATATACACTAATACTATTTATTCATAATTTGGGTTACTTATAACCCTTTTCTTTCTAATTTTATAATCAGTTTTTAAGTAATAGTCAACAGGTCTGCAAAACGCTTGTGCATGCCTGAACTTCAAAGTATTTTTACAAAAAATAGGAGTTTATTTACCATGAACCAGACCTATAAATTTAATTTGCTTGATGACTAGACTAATAAAATTCTTAACCCCCGGTGTTTTCTGCGATGTATTGAATTTCTGTAGATTTCCTGAACAGGAACCATTTAGAACTGCTCCCACGATCTGTACTGCTGAGTGGACAAGTGCTAATTTTGCAGACCTGTTGTCATAGTCCAAAAATTGTTTTATTGCAAAACGTGTTGAATATATTCCTATCATATCAATCTATAGCTATTTTCATTGACGTCACCAAAAAAATGTCCAGTTTCGAAATTACTGCTGAATGCAATGACTTCAGATGCATTTACACAGGATATTAAATTTTTGGAAGTGTCATACTTGTGTGTCTCTCATTCCTTATTAAAATAAGCGACAGGCATGTCCTACTGGTACTCATCCAAGAACCTCAGTTAGTGTAAATGAATCATCTTGTACAAATACTGTACAAGTATTTTTAATAACAGAAAATACTTTTACAAGAAAAGCCGTCATTCACTTGAACTTGCTCATTTCTCTAAGCGAGGTGCTTGGGTTTGCAAAATTTTACATAAAATACTACAAATCAGTTTGATTGAATAAAATACACTTTTATTGAAAATGAATTTAAAAACATAAAAAAATGGGGGGGGGGGGCAATTTCTTTACATTCAGATAAAATCATTATGAAACGTTTTTAGCAGACTGTTGGGCTTTATTTATATATTTTTATTTTTTTACTGACCACCCGTTTCCAACAGGTCCTTCATGGTGACACTATATCTTATGGCAAGCCAAACAGGACAAAAGTGTATTGAGATTAGAATCACTATACGAGTTTCGGGCATCACTATTCGAGTTCTGAGAATCAATATTCGAGTTTCGGGATCACCATACGAGTTTTGGAATCACTATACGAGTTCGGGAATCACTATACGAGTTTTACGAATCACTATACGAGTTTTGGAATCACTATTTGAGTTTTGAGAATCACTACTCGAGTTTTGGAATCAACAAGCCTTTCAGAATCACTGTACGAGTTTTTGGAATTATCACTCGAGAATATCGATTACTTATCGATCGTGCAGTTAACTTCTGAAATGAAATCAGTACTGGTCAGTGGAATCTGAAAAAGAAACAAAATGGCGACAATCGCTGGGTTAAATGCGGATGACCTTCGAGAATTATCGAAATCAGTCGGGAAAACTGCTGAAAGAATTGGTTCAGCATACGAAGCAAGTGATGAAGTTGCCTTAGAGATGTGTGAGACAAAGCTCGAGGAGCAAGTGAGGGTTTTTATCGCCGTGTCAACTTCTCATAATAGCACGTTGAACGAGTCCCAATTGGAGTCCATCAGAGACGTTTTAGCCACTTTGACAGATTGCCTGGCCATGTGACTAAACAATCTGTCTCAACTGTTGAGATTGAATGGACGCCCAGAGGAACGAAAACGTGTGACATTAATGGAAAGTGCGGGAGGGAGACCAGCGTACAGTGTGTCCAAGGATCTTATAGAAACACGGTTTCGAGAGACTGGCATGAACTGGAAAAGTATAGACCAGTTCGCAGTAAATTCCGACATTTTGAAAGGGGTGCAAAAATGGCGCGAAATACAGTGTTTGTATGGGAATCAATGCCAAATAAAATCCATAAAATCGAATTTCTGAAATATTCTTCAAATACAAACTTAAGATACCAGGTAACAGATTAACATATCAAAATTTGAGGGATGTAGCTGTGCTGGGAAGCGTGCAATCGTGTTTTCAGTTTTCCATACATAAATATGAGTGAAATTCCGCGTGAAAGGCCTTAAAAAACTGCAACAAGAAGGGGGGTGGGGCTCCCAAAAGTGTTTGGTCTGATGAGCACCGATGAGGGGGGGATTTCAAAATAAGTCCAATCTGGGGGGCAGGGAAATATCCGAGATACCATCGACCACTCCCAATTCAATTCTCTTGCGGTAAAGCGTCTTCTCCGAAATTCCTATAGTCTAGAGCTGGCAATACTTTTCCGGCAGTTCATGCTAGTATCTTGAAGTGCTTCAATAAGATCATTGGACACACTACGCTGGTCTCCCTCCCGCACTTTCCATTAATGCCACATGTTTTCTTTCCTCTGGGCGTCCATTCAATCTCAATAGTTGAGACAGATTGTTTAGTCACATGGCCAGGCAATCTGTGAAAGTGGCTAAAAGGCGTTACATTTTTATGAGAAGTTGACACGGCGATAAAAAAAACCTCACTTGCTACTCGAACTTTCTCTCGTACATCTCTAAGGCACTCACTTCATCACTTGCTTCGTATGCTGAACCAATTCTTTCAGCAGTTTTCCTGACTGAATTCAATAATTCTTGAAGGTCACCCGCATTTAACCCAGCGATTGCCGCCATATTTTTTTTCACAGAAGTTGACTGCACGATCGATAAGTAATCGATATTCTCGAGTGGTAATTCCAAAAATTCGTATAGTGATTATTTCCAAAACTCGAGTAGTGATTCTCAAAACTCAAATAGTGATTCGTAAAACTCTTACAGTGATTCGTAAAACTCGTATAGTGATTCCCGAACTCGTATGGTGATTCCAAAACTCGTATGATGATTCACGAAACTCGCAAGGTGATTCCAAAACTAAAATAGTGATTCTCAAAACTCGAATAGTGATTCCCGAAACTCATATGGTGATTCCCGAAACTCATATGGTGATTCGTAAAACTCGAATAGTGATTCCCGAAACTCGTATACTGATTCTAATCTCGATACACTTTTGTCCTGTTTGGCGTGCCATAATATCTGGCAAAGAAACAGGAATCACATAGTTAATTTCAAAGTGTGTGTGACATCACTACTGCACTGTGCTCTGCTAATATGTTAATGTCAGTATAGACAAAAATATAACAAGGAGGGTTCCTATTTTCTTAGGGAATATGATATAGGATATTGTATGGTGTTGTCACATACTACAACTACCAGAACTCAAGTAATTTTAATAATTTGAAAGAGAAACGAATTTTGATAGCTTTTTGGAAGTTGGAGTAAAATGAGTCAATAATAAAAACGTCCCACAGACTAAGTAGTAAAATGTGTTATTATTATTTTCCTGGTGGGAAGATAAAAAGGCTGAAGTTGAAATAAATAAAAACAACTGTCAATAATACAACAATACGTATTTTCTTACCGCTGTTCCAGAGAAATTCTGGTATTGACTGGTATGTAATCAACTAAAGTCGATTGAGGTATGCTAACCACCGTGGAAAGCGAGTAGCAGCTGACGTTTCGAACACTAGCCCTTTGTCAGGGCAAAAGAGGGAATTGTGGGTGGGGAAATGGTTTATATGGTGTTGAGTGCATGATTACCGCTGAGGAAACATGTACTCGCATCAATTGGGATTAAAGAAACTGCGATTCTGGTATTGTACGGGCTCATCTGGGATGATGGCCCTCACTACCGCCTGCAGGGCTGGGGGGAACACAAACGTTGGTTGGGTTTGGGGGAATTTGTTCTTCCCAATTTTGCATCCATACTGTGTTAAAATCAAACTGTCAGGGAAATAACTATAACATAAAAATGCATGAATAAATAAAAGAAACTTTCAAACTCAAATAAACCTATAAAAGAATGATTTCCTATTAGGTAACTATTAGCTTGTAGTTTGTCAGTCTGAAATAATTAACTGTCTAGTCGTTCTCTACGGACCTCTCTATGCCTTGATGCACTGCAACATACTCTATATATGTATCCCAGACCATTACGAATCGTATAAAGTAATACATCTTGACTGATCTTCTCAGATCAAGGTTGAACTAATTCAGTCGTAACTCATGTAATTGGTGGAGAAATACAAGCATTATTCACACAATCCAAAAGATTAACCTAAAGTAGGCAAAAGGCAGAACGAAGTTATGCACTGGAGGAGCTTTGATGATGCAGTAATTCGACCATATGGATACCTTTTGTTTGATATGCACCCAAGAACACTGGTTGAATTTAGATTCCGAACTAATATTTTTCCGGGAGAACGTCATATTGCTTATATAAAACGTACATAAGTCAGGTTCAGTTGTACCGATTCCCATTTTAATTATCATGTATCAACGTGTAATGCACCTATCAATGTCAACTCCCAGGGGGGAGGGCCGGGCAGATGTGGGGCATGGTACTGGTACCAAATATCGGTGCCTCGTGTTCGTCGGCCATTTTGGATTCGTCGAAAAGGTAAGTTTACTGTCCAGTTCACATTAAAAATATAAATTAACTACTTCAACGCTTCATTCCTATTTTCTATTGATCATTCCAAATACTTCTTGAATTTGTGTAATTCAATGTCTTAAAACGTTTTTCCCTCTTCGGATTAATGCTGTAGTGTTGGGAGTTCATTTTTACACTTTGATGTATGATAGATTCGAGGATGCCTCTTTTGAAGTTAACCAATCGTGACAGGAATTGAAGGCTGAAGGTGGACACTGAAATATTTAATAAATAGTTTAATAAGCTTATGTGAGTCGTGAGTGGCTCTCATTAAGCTCAGTGTGAAGATATAACTTATAGTTAACAATTATAAATAGGGTGGGTCTAATAAATATCAATGTCAAATAATTACCTAACTATTTAAAAATAGTATCACTTGCTGAACTATCACATTTTGTAAACATTCATAACTCTCTGATTGTTCATTTTATGTTTTTTTTATATTAAAGAACCCTGTGAAAAAGAAAAGGTCTTTATCTGTATATTAATGCAGGCATGGCCAAATTTGATCAGTGTTATCGAGTAGTCCTGGAAGAGGATGGCACTGTCATTGATGATGACCAAGTGATACAGGCTTTGGACAAGAACACAATATTGATGGCTTTTAAAGATGACGAGTCTTAGACCCCTGCTGCTGAGTCAAGTGTTCTAACTGATAAGACAGTTGCACACGAATGAGACTTCTGATGGTGTGATGAGACTACGAGTACTTCAAGGTCAGCTAAAGCTGAGAAAGCCAACAAATGAGGTAGAACCTTAATTTTCATTAAAAAAATGATGCAATTACAATGGAGTAGCCATTGTTCGAATTTAAATTGTATTTAAAATGTGCAATTCATATTCATGGTGAAAAGTTTGGGAAAATGCCATCTTACACTTAATCAATTTCCCCAAGAAGACTAATTTTGCTACCTGGTGTTGTATACTTTGGGGATAAAAACAGAAAATATAAACTGCTAAATGTGTCTAATGCTGGTGTATTTTGTTTCCTGTTGGTGCTCAACATGGCAAATCTCATATGGATATACCTGTTGGCAAATCAAGGGTTATGATGTTTGGGATAACATGGATTTCAGTCCAAGATACCTAAATAGCCTAAAATGTGTCAAATACTTCCATCTGTCTAGTACCCACATAATTGCATATTACAAGATTTACAAGAGACAGCAGAGATATATTTAGCTGTTGTAGAAATGTAAGTTCTGCTTGGGCGTCTGACTGCCTGCTTTGGAATAACAGGGTGTGCTCTAGCGTGAATTCGTTCATACCTGCTTGGTCGTAAGCAGTATGTGTGTATCCGAGGAGAAAAGTCAACACCTGTTCAACTGCTATATGGGGTGCCAAATGGGTCGGTTCTAGGACCGTTACTTTATCTTATGTACACTTCTCCTTTGGGTGACCTCATTAGAATCCATGATATGATGTGCCATTTCTATGCAGACGACACTCAAATTTACCTCTCATTTGGCTCTCAAGCACCGGAATCTGTAGTTGCAGCCAAGATCGAAGCTTGTATCAATGACATTACCACCTGGATGTCTTTCAATAATTTAAAACTGAACACTGATAAAACTGAACTACTAATAATAGGATATCAGTTTCGACCTAAAATCCAATTCCGCCACTTAATATAGGCAATGATCTTATTATTTCTTCTAAGTCTGCTCGCAATATCGGCGTAGTATTTGATGATTCTTTGAATTTGGAATCCCAAGTGGCTTCTATTTGCAAGGCTTCATTCTTTCACATTCGTAACATTGCACGTATTAGGAACTACTTATTATCTGCTGAGAATACCAAGACGCTAGTACATGCATGTATTACTTGTAAGCTTGATCACTGTAATTATCTCCTTTATGACCTTCCGCAAACTCTTGTTCAGAAACTTCAATCAATTCACAACTGTGCTGTCCGATTAATCATCTGTAAGAGAAAATTCGATCATGTAACTTATATACTCATAGAACTTCATTGGCTTCCTGTAACTCAACGCATTATGTTTAAGATCTTGCTATTTACTTTTAAGGCGCTCAACGCGCTTGCACCGATTTATCTTAGCAACTTGTTCGCAAAATATGTGCCCACCAGACACCTACGTTCCAAAAGCAAATTTCTTCTAAAAATTCCCAGTAGTGAAACAACAAAAACATATGGCGATAGAGATTTCTCTGTGGCAGCGCCAGATAACATCAAACTCTCACCATCATTAAACATTTTAAAATCTCGTCTTAAGACATTTTTGTTTCAACAGGCCTATGATATTTAGTTTTCGGACATGTTTAGTCGAAATCATGTTTAACGTAGTTCCTTGGTTTTTATAATATTTAGTCTCTTGTCATATTTAACTTATTATTTAGTTTGTAATTCTTTGTGAAGCACCTTTGAATTTTAGAAAATGCGCTATATAAGTTTAGATTATTATTATTATTATTATTATTAAGTTCCTTCTGAAGCCATTTTCTTATGGGTCCCGAGAATACAACTAATGATTTAAATTTTGATCCCACAGCATAAAAGTTGCTCGAAGTTCGAACATAGAAACCATTGTTAACATAGAGCTAGAGTAAATGATACGAATCTCAGCAACTCATTCAAAGTGCACGAACAAAAGACTATTCAATGAAAATAATTTACTATATAATAAAGTGACGCTAAACGCTTCTTCATCCGCCATCATCTGTGGAAGTCCTTTCCTGTGGTATTCCCCAGCGAACTATTTTAGGGCCTTTATTGTTTTTGCTTTATATTAATGACTTTCCAAATTGCTTAGAGTTTTCAAACACACAAATGTATGCAGACGATACTAGTATTACAATGGCAAGTAATTCCAGCACAGAGATTGAGCTAAAACTCAATTCATTTTTAAGTTAACCACCCGTCGAAACCATCAAAAAGGAGTTTCGGTAATATCTCACATTGTCAATTGAGTCCCTTTGAAAAAATCATATTACTGGTACTAGCTCAAGATATGTAGGTTGTGTGGGCTGATGTGAAACATTCCAAGTACTATTTTTATTTATGCCTTGTCCACCCCAATAAAATGTTTCATTTGCCATCGCCCTCTGGCTCGGTCAATCGATTAGGGGAAGAAAATGTTAGGGGTCCGGACCCAAGTCGGCTTGAATACTACCGAGTTTACCTCTGCATGCTAGTTGTGGATTGATACTTTGCATGCAAGAAACTAATATGTAGAGAGCTCGGTAAAGAGGTGTAGTTTTAAATCCGGAAGAAAACGAGTAGAATGTATCCCAGGATAAAGGGAACATAAATTTGTAAATGAAGCTAGTATTTTAATCACATCATTTTGTTCTTAGGAATATAATAGAAGATGCGCCAGATGGCTTTTGGCACATGAAGGAGGTTGATGGCATAATTTACGTCAAAGTCGACGGTAGAAGACTAAAACTACTAAATGGTCAACTGACGGAAGATGTTTTCAATGTCTCTGCCACCAAGAAAGGTGATCTGTTGGTAAGTTAATTTTCGTGAAACTTTAATACGTTACTCTATTTTACCAAAAAAAAATTAGCTCTTGGTGGTTAGGTTCACATGTTACTAATAGTTGTCGTTAGACACGTACATCGTGGTTTCGGCGATTTCCCGTGATAATTTTCACCTAGTTATTTCACCTTTGGTTTTAATCATTCATAACGAGCCAGAGATCACGAGTTGAAATCATCGTGAGCTCTGGTTGCTACGAAGTTATGTCACAGTTTAGAAATTGAATTTAGTGTATGTGACTATTTAAAAGCTCATGGGTTAGTTAATCCATAACAGCAATTAGAAAATGTATCGTGTTTTTTTAAGATAACGTAAAAAGGGGTCGAAAGAAGCAACTTACACCTACGCAAATATTATGTATCTTGGAATTCAGTTTTGTGTTTACTAGTCTTCAATATCGGCAGAAAATACATGGTCCAGACACTCAATGATCGGCCAAAAATGTCCCGCTGAAAGTGCAAATCTTTATTATGCCAATTCGGCTATCACAATACCCACGAGCCACCTTAAGCACAAAGAACACGTCGTCTTTTCTCAGTTTAAACATTCAGAGAGTATACAACTTTGAACAATTATTGCATTTTCTAAATGCATAAACCAAATCCTGATGCAAAGCGAACTCGCGCTTGATGTTTTGTGTACTTGACCTCACAAGTCATTTTTTCTCATCTTCCAGGCGCAGCTTAAGGTGTCTATTATTAGCCGAGCGAGAAACAAAACGCTTCCAAAACCAGCCGGACTGGCGAGAATATTTTTTTATCCTAGTGAAACTAACACGCTGCCATTTCCTATTTCTTTTTGCAGATTACAATAAAAAAACTCGGGTGCAGTGAGTGGAAAATCGACCCTTCGATTTTCTTTGGCATCTTTCCGAAAGGAAAACGAATTTTCCAAACAGATCAATGCGAATTCTGCGTCGCAATTTGAAAGTATATTTAAAGAGCTTAAATGTGCCAAGGATAATGGTGTCGAGGAGGAAATCCCACCATTAGTTTTAAACGACGAACTGTACAGCAGTGAAAATGAAACCCCAACAACAACACCTACAAAACCGAGTGGGAAAGCAACGAAGAAGACGCAACCAAAGAGAAGACTGGAAGCTACCAAAGACAATGTTGAACTGCTGTTCCCTGAAAAGAAAGCGAAGGCTAATACAATTGACGAAAAGATCGCTTCGCATCATATTGGTACGATATATGTTAATACTACCAATTGACCCTTCAAGATTCCTCAAAATAAAACTGCAAAAATAACACCCTAAAGTAGAAGAGAAATTCCATGTGAATGTCATCATAGCTTTTCAATTCAGATTAAATTGGATTACAAAAATCTATTTTAGAATTTTGAATTCGGTGATTTCAAGCTGCTCGAATTTTTTCTTAAAAGCAGTGTTTTACATCCACTCGAATATTTGCCATCCTTCATCAACATTGTCTCAAATTTTCTCTAGTATACCTGGAAATAATTAGTTTTCGTCCAGAGAAAGTTTATCATTTGGCAGTTGACAGGTGTCCCTTTAAGTTCGTATTCTATCATCGCATGGCGTGAAAAGGAACGGAAAATGGAAAAAAGCAAATTGTTAAATTTCCATGCGTGAAATAAATACTATTTACACGCTACGATTTATTGGGCTCATTCAGGCCCGATTCATCGGCTCAGTGTATCGGGACGCAAATCTTACACCCGATTTGAATCGTGATGATGAAACATAAATTGGCCCCATTGAAAATATATGTGGCACAGTCGTGGAATCAACGCACGCGATTTTCTCAACGAAACAGTCTTGCCAATAAAAATTCTTGAGATGTGACGATATCGGAAAGGGTTTTCAAGATGGCGGCGGATGAAAAGACAACACCAAAGAAGAGAAAGGCTCGGTTTTTGAGGAAAAGGAGATTACTTTATTGATATCGGAGTGGGTAAAATACCCGTGTCTTAATGACAAAATCATGACAGAAATAAGAGAGAACTTTCTAAACAAAAGTTGCCATTCTCACTAAATGAAGCCCTTGAAAACGAAGAGGAAAATGCTGAAGCCATTACAGTACATTTCTCTATTTCACAGGCTTCCCAGTCTCCGAATTTGGTTTTCCGTGGTTGTGATTGTTTTGCATTCCGGATCCCTGTGGTTTTAACGATAACTTATTTCTGTTTACCGAAGGCCTAGGGAAGATTTAACCGTCTCTAAAATACTAAATTGCTTTGTTCCCCGTATTAATCTTTCTGTGAAAAAAGAACAACGAAGGCTCGTTTTCAACGTTTTATAATCGGGTGTAAAATTAAAATCAGGAAACAAATAGCACTGTGTATTTCTCTATCTGATACACTAAGCCGATGAATCGGGTTTGAAAATCGGTGCGACAAATCGTAGCGTGTAAATGGGGTATTAGGACGTACTACTACTTCATTTGAACTGGTATGTTTTAATTTCCAACTTGTAAAACTCTTTGTCACCTGAACACTCACATGGACATGCTCCGACTCAGATATCCTCTTCACTAAGCTTTACTCGTCTTCAAGGTTTGTTCTGCCTCGCGACCGAACCTTTACGGGACTGCCCAGAACAGTGGCTGGACAGGCCAATAGACCAAGAACACGTGAATTTCTTAAGCAAAGAAACTGATAAAATGTAACATTTTATCAGTTCTCTGACCACCATTGCCAGATTTGATCTAGTTACAATCTCTGCTTCGGAACTCATTCGGTCCTCGTGAGCGCCAACATTATTTAGGGTCAGCGGGAAGTCGCATTGTAATAAAGGAATTTCAAGATGGCGGCTAAACCTGGAAGAGATCGTGAGTGAAACAAAACAGGTAAGTCTGCCGTGCTCCCTTGCATTAACTAACAACAACTCCAAGGAACCGCTTTCCTTTAGTAATATACGCGCTGTCGCATAGTAAAAGCTTCATACAGGTTCATGATAAATATATGTTATCTAAATATATGTTAATGTTGGGTCTCCTTTCAAGGTGTTCCCGTAGATAAGCCGCACCCCCGATTTTGAACGAAAATTCTGGGTTAAAAGGTGCGGCTTATACAAAGGTCTTTACGGTAATGTTTATTCGTTGGTGGAGTAATACTAATACGACCGGAGAATTCGAAGGGCTGCGAAGTTACAAGAATTAAGTTAAAATGAGGGATTAGGTAAACAATAGAACGGCAAATCTGTTTGTTGAGAGTTTCACAAGTTATTGTAATGTCGGCAAAAGTTGTTGAAATACAATGGTGATTTAATTATCGAGCGCAAGTAAGTGTTATAGAAGTAAATAAACAACCCCTGTATAAGAGATGGATCGCAGTATGAACCCTCGAAGTGATGATAATGAACGGCAAGGAGACACAGGCTTGTTTAGGTCGGGTACTTAAATGCAACAAGGGATGTCAGTCAACCTCGATTACAAGAGAAAGTTTTACTCAATGTGAAACACCACAAGAGTTATAATCGAAAGAATGATGTTAAAAGACATTGGACATACGAAGATTTGATAATTCTGTGCAGTGATAAGGACACCTTAATCGAATGTATGATGGATTAATGTCTCATGCAAAGATGCAAATTTGTCCAAGATGTGGCTCTGAAATGTAACTGAATGCACTGACCAATCAGATGGCCGAAAATGGGAATGCAGGCAGCAATTAAATGGCAAAATGCACAGAGTGGAAAAGAAACTGAGAGATAGCAGTTGGTTTGAAAGCAGTAATTTAACTTTGGCAGAGATGTTGAAGATCACTTACTGGTGGACCCGCGATCTGACTCAGACACAGATTAGACAAGAGTTAGGACTATCTGGAAATACTGCCATTGACTGGGATATGTACTGTTGAGAAATATGCGAAATAACATTAATGGAGTGTACGGAAAAACTGGGTGGCGCAGGAAAGATAGTTCAAATAGACGAAAGTAAATTTGGAAAACGTAAATATCACCGTGGACATCATGTGGTAGGCCAGAGGGTGTTTGGCGGTATAGAGGACGATAGCCGAAAGTGCTTCATTGTAGCTGTTGATATAAGAGATGAAGCAACTCTTCTACCCATTATAAACGAACGGATTTTTTCCTCTGCATTTGGTACCCATGTTGTAGTTCAGTGCTCTTTAGTACTTACATAATCATACTTTTATACAAAACAGTAGAGTATGTTCTGAATAGTGAACATATCAAGGTAATTATTATAATTTATCCAACATGTCTGCCTAAATCCCCCTTGCTCATTATTTATCACTACATTTTTAACACACACATCTACATGTATACCTCAAGTTAAAATGAATGAAAGCCAGGAATTTTTTAACTTAATAGTAGGGGCCCTAGTTCTTTTGCAACTTGTGTTTAGAACTTCGTGCTTTTACGTGAAGTAAATGGTTCCAGTACAACTACATGTACAGTAGACTATCCGCTGGTTAAGAAAGCCGTAGGCAACTTTGAAAAGCCTAGGTACTTCATATATGGTCTATTATTGCGTCTTCTCTTTATAATAGTCTTGCACTATAGAAGACATATAATAGACCATATATGAAGTACCTACCATTTTAGTGGAAGTCGACCACTGAACTGGTTTATAAAGCAAAGTGTTGGCTCACCAAGATCAAGATGGTGGCGTTGGTAATTTGTACGACATTTGCACAAACGTTTCTGGTATTTTCCATGACAGAAATGAAGGTAACAATTCCAACTTCTGTGTGTAACTTGTTGTCATTTGTTCTTATTTTAAATTTGTAAATCCGTGTCTGTAAGTTAAGACTTAAGCTTAAGTGTAAACAAAACAAACGCATCCTTTCTTAATTTTACAAGATATAAGAAGCTTAAATATATAAATAAATCTACATTGTAAAAATCTGTGTCTTTGGCTTTGACACCTATCTATTAAAACTCAAATTCATAAGTGTTTTTTATCGGTACATAATATTAAGTTATTACTCGACTCTCAAGCTTTTTTTTTGTCTCAAAATCAAATAAAGTAACTTATTATTAAAGAAGCTTAAGACTTAATATTCTTCTACAATATTTAAGTTGTTCCACACCTGCTCACCCCTGTTCCACCATATGTGGTCAGCTACGCAAATGCCCCATGTTTGTGATTGGTTCATTGATGTTTTCTGGGTTTATGACACTCAGCTGAAAACTGCTCTAAAACCAAAACCAATTTAATTATTGTTTAGAGCAGTTTTTCAGTGTCATAAAACTAAAACCAAAGTACTTATACAGAGCCAATCACAGGCGCAAATGAACATGCAATGAGCCAATCATGAACTGAAGTAATTCACGATTGGTTTTACTTTCAAGAACCAGTCACGAGGAAAAATAAATGCAATCGTGGATAACTCTCACTGGACGGCGTGATTGCATTTGGTTTGAGTTTAGAACTTGATTGGCTGATAATTAATTACAAAACATTTCTCACAGCCAATAGAAAAGAAGAGCAAACGCAAAACCAAACCAATTACTTATTGTGTTCGACACTCAATTGAAAACCGCTCTATTAGAGAGCCATTCATGGGAGCATTTAAAGTAAAGACAAATGAGTCACTAAGCCAATTGCAAACTGAATTACATGTAGTGTGATAAATTTCAGTTGAGTGTTGAAAGTAAAAAGGAGGCCAGTTCCAGCATGTCCCAAGAAGAGAAAATTCTACAATTGATGGTGGAATATAATGTTAACTTATTTTTGACACAAGACAGAAGACATTTCTGACCAACTCCAATTTTGCAATCTTTGGGGCATTCTGAGTGCAAGCCTCAAATCCGGCTCCAATGCCAATTTCGTCGGTTTCATCAAGCTCTTTCCCGTCGAGCATCCCTTCCACGTGTGTATCGCAAGGGGCGGGCCTCAATTCGATAACCACAGATCTGTTGTTGTCGGGGACTGGGTTTGTGGCGCCTAAGTGTTTCCCGAGTCTTCTGAAGCCGTTGGTTCCACTTTTTCCGACATCGTATGCAGGTCATGGAATCGTGGGAGGTGCTCTGCCCCTTACTCATATTGCAAGTATGCGCACAAGTGCAGTGGCTGTGCAGGCGCTCATAGGGCACATGTTTGCTCAGGCTCATCTAAGTCTGAGCACAGACATAGATCTCACTCTCCAGTGTCATCTCGGGATGGGTCTAAGGCCAAAAGACGTTAGTCGCATGCTTATTTAGGATTCTTCAGACAGTCATCAATGGAAAATACGAGACTAAGAGTCAATAGTGGCAGGCTTAACCTATATTATTCTGTCCAAGTTGTATGCCTGGCGAGGATTATTTGACTGTCTTCATGTCCTGTAAGCCTGGTTAGTTTGTACTACAGAGGTTTTCCATATTTTTTAAATTTTTGAGGCTACATGTATGCCCAGACAAGTGGTATGATTGTCCTTAGTACTTGTATACCTTAAGGGTTATCTGTATTAAAGCCTATTTTTGGTTTATTTAGTATTTAAGTTGGGGTTTCTCTTTTCCTGCAGCTGCCGGCCTTCCCCCAGTAGCTAGGGTCAGCCCCCTGTTAGTGGAGCAGTTCGCTATGGAGCTTACGAATCATCCAGACTGTGACCGCGATTGTTATGTGCTAGAAGGGCTGCGTAATGGCTTCAGGCTAGGTTTTTATCATCATTCAAAACTCAAACCGGCCAAGCGGAATAAGCCCTCAGCCTACCAATGTGCTAGAGCAATTGACGACTATCTGGCGCCCCTTTTCTTCCCCGCCCTTACAAAACTTGCACATTAGCAGCTTTGGGGTCATTCCCAAGAAGGCACAGCTTGGGAAATGGAGGCTCATTGTAGATTTGTCTTCTCCGGGGGGCTTTAGCGTCAGTGATGGCATTGATCCTAATCAATATACACTGCAATATATTAGGATAGATGAGATTATTCGCATGGTAGCCAAACATGGTCAAGGTGCTCTTATGGCAAAATTCCATGAAGAGGCAGCCTATCGCAATATTCCAGTCCACCCAGAAGATCGTTTTCTTCTAGGTCTAAAATGGCGTGGTCAATTTTTCGTTAACTTAATTCTCCCCTTCAGGTTGTGCTCGGCCCCATATATTTTCGACTCAGTGGCAACCATGGTTGAATGGATTCTTGTCAACAATTACATGGTATTGGACTTAGTTCATTACCTTGATGAAGGTCCCTCTACGTCTCTGGTAGTACTTGGCATCCAACTTGATTCTGTTAATCAGACAGCTCGCCTCCCGTCTGACAAATTAATTGCTCTGCAGGCACTAATCGAGTTATGGGTTGTGAGGCGCTGGTGCAATAGGCAGCAGTTGGAATCCTTGATTGGCCATCTTCATCATGCAGCAAAAATGGTATGGCTTGGTCGGACCTTCATTAGACGCATGATTGATCTTCTTAAGTGCTTCCGCAGGAGAGATCATCCCATTCGCCTGAATAAGGAGTTCCAATTAGATCTTCAGTGGTGGTGCCAGTTTTTATGAATGGCACGGGGTGAACTTTTGGCTGTTTCCAGGAATGGTCCTCAAGTCTTGGAAGTAACGTCAGATGCTGCAGGGGCAATTGGGTTTGGGGCCTTCTATGGTGATCAATGGTTCTATGGTTCTTGGTCAAATAGTCAAAAGCCCTTGTCAATCGCTTACAAGTAGCTATTCCCAGTGGTTATTGCTGCACGAGTTTGGGAGGCAGGCTGGTCTAAGAAGCATGTCTTTGTTTTGGTCGGAAAATGAGGCAGTGGTCGCCATTTTAAACGTCAGGACTTCTAAGGTTCCAAGCATTATACATCTCGAACGGCATTTATTTATGTCAGCAGCCCGATCCAACTTCACCTTTGCAGCCCAACATATTCCAGGTGTTAAGAATTATATTGCTGATGCTCTCTCTCGCTTCAATTGGCAGGAATTCAGGCGCTTGGCCCCCAGGGCACACTCATCTCCTGTTGCAATCCATCAATGGCTCCTGAACGACTTGACCTCTCCTCTCTAGAGTATCATCATCATTTTTCATCAACATCATCATTTTTTTTTTTAAACCACCACCAAATTAGTAACTTGCGTACACAGAACAGCAACAGCAGACTCAACAAAAAGAAAACAAAGCAAGCTTTCTAGACTAAACACACAAAAGGTTAGACATTTAAATAATGGGTGGAAGACAACCTAAATGGAAGCATGGTCTTATAGCTTTAGGTTGTCTTTTTAAAGATGGACACGAGCTCAAGTTAAATTATTAATTAAATTCATCAAGATCAAGTAAGAATACCAGTGACTGAATACGATGGTAAGATTGAGACAAATTAAGGTTGAAAAAGGAGAAGAGAGTATAGGAAGTTACAGAGGGTTTGTTTGATTAAATAAATAGATGTTCAGATTATATTTGAAACTATTTAGAGATGTATGACTTTTCCGCTCATTAGGGAGGGAACTCCAGAGTTTAGGTCCTGTATAGGCAATTGAAAATTGTATAAAATATGTATGCATGTTTTTTGTGCTTATAGGAAAACGCAGATCAACTGTAACGACCCCAGTGGAGCTAGTTAAAGGTAGCTGCTGCAGGGAAGAATGCTTAAAAAAGTTTAAACTGCAACAAATAGAAAGTGGCCGGAACAACTTCTTTCAGCATTACGCCAGCTACGAATTGCAGAGGGGAATGATTTTGAACTGGTTTGATACCAACCAGCCCGAAGATGGTCAGTTTACCTATAGCATAAGCGGAGTAAGCATTTGTTGGTCTGCATGGACTCAAACACTGGGAATAACAAAGAGGCGGTTCATGATGCTCAAATCTGAATATCTTCGGGGTAGACGAACCGCCGAACACGGGTCATTCGGAAACATCTCGTATTCAGATGTGACGGACAGGGTGCTGAGTTATCTGGAAAATTATTTCTTGCAAAATTGCGACTATATGCCTAACACTACAAATTGGCACCTCTCGTCAACAACAACTAAAAATGATGTCTACGTCGAAATGAAAGCAGACTTTGAAGAACAGGGTGTGTCCAATTGTGCAGAGGCAACGTTTAGAATGATCTGGAATAAGCACTTTGTCCACGTGAAAATTCCAAAGGTGAGAATCGTGTGCTTTTTTGGTGTCAGCTTTTAATTATAATTGATCTGTACACGTTAGGCTAAGATAGTTCATAATATACATGTAGATGATAGACCAAAACCTGAAATGGGTGAATCACATTGATATGATATCGAAAAAAAATGCCTCTGCGATAAGTGCAATTAAACGCATAAGGGACTTTGTCCCCTGCGAAATACTTATTATGGTTTACAATGCTTTAGTTCAACCGCACTTTAATTATTGCAGTGTGGTATGGGGAAATCGTAACAAAGGGCCTTTCTAAAAAGCTCTCAAAATTTCAAAACTGTACCGCGCGCATTGTAACTTTTTCAAGTTACAATGCTAGCGCCGAAGAGTTATTTAGGTCTCTATAAAATTGGAAAAAGCTTGATCATCAACGTAAATTAGACAAATCAATGTTGGTGTATAAAGCTTTGCATAATGAAACCCCGGAGCATTTGAGCTCAAAATGTATTAATAGATCTGAAATAAAACATTATAGTTTAAGAAATTCAGAAAATAAACTGGCAGTACGCTCCCGCACACTGACTATTACAAAATAAGTTTTTAGTTATAGCGGAGCAGTGCTGTGGAACAGTTTACCCCAAAACCAAGACACGCATCGTCGCTGACAGACGCTGACAGTCTCAAATAATTTGACATGACTTTCATGGTGATATGTCATAATAATGACACGCGATAAACACAGCGTCTTTGTAAAGGATTTTTAGTTTGTTTGATCATGTAGTTTAGTTTCTAGTATTAGTAGTAGTATGGTATTCGCGTATTATTAGTGTCATTAGAATTATTAGTATTAGATGGAAATCATAATGGCTATTCTATTCTTATCTTTTGATTTTATATTGTTATTATACATTACATTATTATATATATCTAAACCTGAAGGACACACCGTGTATAAATATTATTTTTTTAAATAGCCTCCAGCCCCCTCCCCCCAATACTGTTCAGTTAAAATCCCACATAATTATTATTTATTTATAAATGTGTTTCGTTCACCGTTAGACTTGCAATCAACTTGCGATGGGTGGCCAAATGGTGAAAAACGTGCGTACGAATTTGAGCTCGATCACAGTAAACGCAAGTGGGAGGCCAAACGAAAGTCAAGAAATTACGCGAGTTCGTTTGGCCAGGGTTTAACTAAACACTATGTGTTACAACCAAATTTCGTTTTTCTGGAAAATAGGTTTGGGAAATGACGATGTAAGACAGATCGTCTGGAAAAGGCACGAGTCTACGAGAGGAAGAGAGTCCACGTAGCTTTTGTAAGGTAAGTCAGCTGATACAAGTAAAATCGTAACTCTACTTCGCTGATGAATCGTACGCAAAAGGTTGAGTTGCCAAGTAGAGCTGATCGACTTTTTTCGCGTAATGATCTTTAAACGGTTCGAGTAAACTGGGCTCTGGATTTCCATGAAAAGATTCCCCTCACATCTTAAGGCAATAATTTTGGTTTAACAAAAATCTGATAGCTAGCAAAGGATGAGACTACCGACTTGCTGATCTGCTGATCATTTACGTACTGTACATGTGTCTTATTGCAATAAGAGTTATCCAAACATTGGACATGAAGTTGAAACTCGTCAGTATGTGTGGCTGAAATCCGAATGAATCTTTCGATTTTATATGATTTTTTGTGTTTTCAAAAGTGGTGGGTAGAATTAAGTGTTCTTGGAAGTAAAATCTTAATAACTTCGGAAATTATCGCGTGAGACTGAGCCACTGAGCCGTTTGCACTGACACAAATTCATTTTATTGAAACTGCAGACAAGAAAGGACATCGTACATGGACAGGGCCTCAGAAGCACACCACCGTCCACATAAGTATTTCTCTGCTGCTATAGACGGGATGGATCAGAATAAAACCGAACTGCCGTTCACTAGATGGAGGCATGGTTCCGTAGAGAAGGCTTGGCGATTGAAGGTCCATGTTGTGGGAACGATAGTTCATGGACGGCATCCAATTGTGTTCTTGGATTATCAGCAGCACCCGCACGATTCGAATATGACCCATCAACATTATTATACAGATATGACTGAGCTCTTAACAGTTTTTACCCGCCGTTCATTTTTAGTCGTATACCAGTTGCGTAGAGTAAAGTAGTAGATGTACTGAGCTAGGCTTCAAATTAAAGCCAAGCTACAATCTAACAATATACAATGACATGATAATATTCTAATCTTTCTTTAATATTGCATTTTAGACATTATGGGTGCACAGGGAGTTGCTTCCTAAGATTTTCTACTTACAGTTGGACTACACATATAAAGAAAATAAAAACCAGTATGTGTTTGCCTTTCTGGCGTATTTGGTGGAAACTGAAGTATTTTACAAGGTAAGTACGATGTTCGGGTAGTTTCTATCGGACGGTGTAGGTTAATGGGAGAGGCGAGACGCAGATCCAGGAAAAAAATGAACGTTTTCCAATGTTGTGGAGCCGAAGACTCCGTGTTGAGGGTCTGCGGATGCTCTCGAGGAAAATATTTTCAGATTTAGCCCTCTAAAATTCCATTTCCTATGTTCTTGAGCCGACTGGAAAGCTGCTTGGGAGTAGAACGATAAAACTATTGTTTTCGTGCTTTATTGTACCATTAGTTACTCGAGTATTGCCGAATAATTCAAAGAAATTACCTTATTTGTCAAGAATGTCGAAGTTTCAAATGTTAGCGTATTTTCACAAAAGCCGTAGCTGTTTCCAGTGCTTTTGTAAACTGTTCGGTCTATCGGCTCTCGCGCAGTGAAAAACCATTTTCATAGCTTCAAACGTAAGACAATTGTTCACAAGGGTATCCTCTCTCAGTGGATGGGGATGTTTTGGATTCAGGAGTTACATTCTAAGAGATTTCGTATGATTTTAAGAGCTTGGTGCATAGAATGACGGCAATTGCGTTCAGTTTCTAGCGCGTAAGTAAATTGTTTGGTCTATCGGGTCTCGCGCAATGGATAATCACTTTTAGAGCTTATCCTGTATGTAATGACCGCAAGTATTAATATAATCTTGTTATCATAACTTAGTTCTATGTCATCGATACGTGACCTGTATAATCTTGTTATCATAATTTAGTTCTATGTTATCGATACCTGACCTGTAATATTGTAAGCTATGACTAAGCCTCGAGCTATGCGCCTCCGGAAATGTAGGCGTTTAGATTGATTAGAAAGTGTACACAAGGAGAAATAAAGTTCAGTTCTATCTGGAAGCCTTTGAGTGAAGTTATTGTATACCCTCGGTACGCTACAAAACTCGTGGCAGCGGTAAAACAAAATGTCTACGGCCATCTTTCCCCCGAAGTTTCATGACGACGATTTTGACGCTTGGCTTCGACAGTTTGAAGCGTGCTGCGCCGCCAATGGATGGAAAGAGGCCGAGGAGACAGATATCAGACTTCTGAAGCTTCCCGCGTTCTTGACCGGCAGAGCAGCCAGTCACTTCTACGCTACTCCCGAGGCAAAGCAGGCCTCATACAAAGATGCCGTTAGTGAACTGAAACACGCTCTTTGCCCGCCGCTCGCCGAGAAAACCTCTATATTGAGTTCGAGACGAGATGCCTAATGCTAGGGGAAGACCCTTCGGTGTACCGCTGGGAGCTAGAAAATCTGTTGGCTAAAGCTGAGCCAACGCTAGTGCAGGACGCGAAAACTGCTTTAGTCACGCGTCAGTTCATGAAGGGACTACCAACCACGATGAAGCTTAAACTCTTGGAACACGATCCGACACCGGACCTAGCGAAAATGGTGGGCTTCGCCCAACGATATCAAGTGATAGAAGACTACCGCGCGCCGTTTGCTGGGGCTCCTACAACGATGGCGGCTCCTACAACGATGGCGGCTACTACGTCTAAACAGCCCGCCGCACCCGACAACATGGAGCAACTGCTAAGCATGGTCGCCTCCATAGCTGCGAAGCAAGATGCCCTGGACAAGCGTTTGAAGAGCGCCGAGCAACAACACGCGACGCCAGCTTCAATTCCCCGGATGTAGAAGAGTCGCGGGAAATCAACACATACAGATCAATCGAACGTGGGCTTAGCTAAAATCAGAAGAAACACGTATCCCTTACTTTGTAGAGCTCTACTAAAATCAAATTATTTGATTGTGATCATATATGCCTTCCTCAAGCTAGAAAATTATAGGACATGGACATTCAAAGTTGTTTAGCCTTTATCAAGTGGTAACGACCCCTTGACCGGCCAAATACCAGACCTAATTATTTCAAGATGAGCTGTCTGCCGGCTGTTTGCATGTCTGTGTGTTGTTATAACTTGATAGATTCTCATAATTAACACATCTGTCGGTTACCAGCAATGTTCTTTACACTCGCAAAGAGGTCAATTTGGTGGAGTTTCTGATCTTATATTTCATTTATTTACTATATATTTTACAAAGAGAGGATCTTGGTAAAATCAGTCAACGCGTGTCTGGTAATCCGATTTGTCGCTGGTTAAGCGCTCTTGGTACATGGTAGGAAGATTGTGTAATACAGATATGTCTGGGTATTTGTTCTATCAATTCCAACCACCCCCCCCCCCCCCCCCCCCCCCCGGGCATACCTGGGGCATTTATATGGCTCAGTCTGTGCCGGGAGTAGGCGGCGAATTTGTAAAAAAGAGTCAAAGATAGCGAATTTTACATCAATGTTCATGACAGATTTGCACTCGTTCTGTATAGCTTCTGATTCAAAAATGTCAAATGCCCCACAAATACCCAGGCAGGATGGCCATGCGGTGGATCGTACGGAGCCCAGTAAATTAAAATAAGTGCCATCCAATCTCGCTCCACTTTTTTATTCATCGGCCGACTTTTTGGTGTAGCCGAGTTATTGAGATCGTAGGCACGGAACAGGACATTTTTCCTCTTTGAATTCCTTTTCTTATTCAGATTTTTCAACTCCTTTGAGAATAGCAATACTAATTAGAGGAACAAAATAAACTGTGCAAAGGGCTCTGGTAGTTGTAGTAAAATACGTCCGATTGACATCACAACTCCAGGTCCTCACCATGCAAGACTCACGCTGACTTCTAACTGGCCAAAACGCATGTTTTCCCTAACTTCGACGCCACTTAAATCGTCGAAGTTTAGTTTTATTCACTTTTAATTTTTCGAATTCTTAGTCAGGGCGCTATACAGAATCGATGTAAAAAAAATATTTTTGGGGTTATATGCATTTCAAGGAAAAATACAAGCGACTAATTATTAGCTAAATGGCTAATTTAGATTACAAAAGTGATGTGAGATAATCGAGATTTGGGTGCAACCACGGTAGGTAGATAGCTTAGAAAACTACATGTTGAGAAGGCTAGACTTAAATAAGACGAATACTGAGTTACAGGCTTTGAGACTAGATGGGAAAGTGTTCAATTCCGAAGTATGGCGTAGTACTTTTAATTAACGTTAACGTTATCAAACGTCAGTTAATTGCTACATTTTTAACAATTTCAATAGATAACAGATGTCTTTAAATAAGTGCATAGAGTTGTTGGAGGAGGTGTCAAAATTGCTGGAAGCTAATTCCCAAAATGGTGCTGCTCAAAACTAAGTACCCACAACGGGGCGCCAGCAGAATGCAGGTCCTAGTGGTGCAAGGACAACTCCACCACTAACTGTGGGCATCTTGCCCATTGCAGGACCAAGTGGCCATGGTGTAAGGACAACCACGCAGACAATGGGCATCCTGCCCATTGCAGGACCAAGTGGCCATGGTGTAAGGACAACTCCACCAACTGTGGGCATCCTGCCCATTGCAGGACCAAGTGGCCATGGTGTCAGGACAACCCCGCAGACAGGGGGCTTCACTGAGCACAAACAACTCTTTGGGACGAATAAAAAAAAACAGCCTCCAAGCTGGATGCGAACATTTGTGTGCCTTGCCTATACGACAACAGACAGAATGCCATCCTCTGAAGAATACTACACACTGAAGAAGGCATGCCTTAGTGAAAAGAAGCTGACCTTTTTCAAAGATGGCAGCAGCCGTGACTTGGATAAAATACTAAGAGAACACTTCCCAAAGCTGGAGGGTGCTGGGGGCTACAAGCTCCTTTGTGGAAAGGGAAGCCGGCGTCAGCTGTTTGAACTTGACCCAGTATTGAGAGAATAAAAGACCTCGTTGGACAAGGGAAAGTCTTTGTAAGACCGCTCCAGAAAGATCTAGATGTCTCAGCGGAGGTGACCGATGAGTATGAAGAGGTAATGTTTTGGATATGCATATTTAATGAATGTTTAGGCGTTCTATTTAGGGGCATGAATATGATCGTTAGCAACTTTAATGGCAAGCCATTAGGTCTAGACGACGGTATAAAACTATTTGTTTTTCATGTTGGCTAGAACTAGTATCAAGTATTTTCTATGCGTAGCCTCCCACTCAGTAGTCTTTAGAATGTGTTCAGACGGGGGAAAACAAGGGTTTTCACTTATTATCCTGGGTTAACAAATGACTGCCGTGTGAATAACAGAATAACTGCACGTGAAAATGCACGCAATCATGTGTATATTATTCCGTTTTTCGTTCGGACTGAACGAAACTATGCTGATCATTTTTTACCAATATTTCTGTTAAAAGCAATTTAAAATCGATTAAAGGAAAAAAGAAACACCACGTTACTGGAGAAAAGACGTATATACATTAAATTGTCACTGGTTACAATTGCATTCTAATGGTAAAATAACCCAAAGACGCTTTGTTCTGGGATGTACAACGGACTGTTGTACCTACTCTTTGTTACGAATAGCACAGCATAAAAATATTCGTTAACGTAGGAAATGTAATTTCTGACGTAGCGATATCTGCCGGCACGGTAGAGGTTTGGATACGACATATTGCATTATGGGTAATTAACTAGCATATACAATGATTTCTTGTGGGAAATTAATCATTCTAGGCCAGTCAGCAACATCACGTCTTCATTTATGTATATAGAAGTATATTAATATATTGTATATATACTGTATATATATATATGTCTTTTTTTTTTGTGGTTTTCGGTATCCGGCAGTTACTCATCTATCAACATTTAGATGGATTGCACCCAATCCCCAGAGATTCAAATAACAAAGCGCATGGCGGCCATGTTGGTGTACAGAACAAAAGAAGCTAACGAAGAATCTATTGTTAACTGTATACCAACATGGCGGCTATGACGTAACGTGCAAAGGTCTATTGACGAAATCATAGTTATACATTTGTTCGTTAGTCATCATTACCCAGCGGGCTGACAGGCAACAATGCCAAAATAAACTATACTTACGAAGTATATTGTAGTGTAGTCAGAATGAGTAGGGAGACAATGCTAGTGGCATATACGTTCCTGTCCAAGGACGAATCAGAAATTTGAACCCACGACCTCATCACGCACGACAAACTCGCGCGTCCCAAATGAGCTAGGTAGTCAGCGACATATTTACAAAAGGTTTTTCTAGAAATCCAGTTAATTAATTTGCTAACTGTAATGTTGGTCGCTTTATAAAATGTGATAGAATGCTTCTCGAACATTCATGCAGGAACATGCATCTATTCATCTTTAAATTATTCTCAATAAAACTGTTCTTTAACTTGAACATCTAAATGTAGCAGTAATGACTTCCGTAGAGGTTAGTTTGGAATAAAATGTATATTTTGTGTACGAATTGAAGGGTTATGTTAAGCAAAGTCTCTGCCGATCATTGCTTCCCGTACCAAAACCACATACCTGTTACAGACATGTTACAGGTCTGTATTATGTATTTTCAGTCTTACTGCAGTCCAAGAGGGGGAAAACGACACGTCTGCAAGCCTGCCGTTCGCCTGTGTAAGACGGGACTAAAAAAATCGGGTTTCAATGTCTGCACTTCGCCTTTCCTTTCGCCTGTAACAGACATGTAAAAGGTCTTTTTTAATTAAACTAATTTGTTTAACAAGTTGCACTCCTTTATCTGCTCTTGACCTTATCTGTTCGCCTGATTAAGACCTGTAAAATACCTACATGTATAAACTCCTGGGTGTAAAATGACGCACGCAATATAGCATATATAATTTGTACGTTAAACAGACAAAAATAATCTGACGAGCGGTCCAAAGTTCAGTAGTTCATTTTTATACCTTATTTAATGTAACCACTGTAGTATTTTAACAAGCTTTCCACTATTGTTTGCTTTTATGAGCTCTAGATCTATATCTTTTTTTTATAATTAGTCTTATACGTAGGTCGCGATCCACAAACTTATCATGTTTGAACTTGAATGAACTTGCTAAACTACAATCCCGATCCGCATGCACCTCAGAAAAACTTTACCTTTATTTGATTATTAAAATATAATAGGTGGTAGCTGCACTGCTTCGTCCCAGTGTGTTGTTTTCTTTGCCATGATCATTATTCAGCATATCTTGAAAAGGTTCATCGGCTGCCGTCCCCAGATAGTAAAGTAGCATGTTCTTCTAGCGATGAAGTGCAGATATGTGCTGTATGGTTGTGGGAATCAGTGATTTCATAGTGAAGAGTGTCAGTTTCATTGCCAGACTACTGAACTTTCGGGATCCGGCCATTATTGAACGTATTTGTAAGTACAATGCTCCTCTTGATGCGTGTAGTATACTTTGTGTGTGACCTTTCGAAGTCACTTATCACTGAACACACATTAGTTAAATTGCTATCATGCATGCACCTATTCTAAAGTTACCAAGCTAGTATTTCTACTCAAGCTACGGTTAACGCAGTTTGACCTAAAATTACATGTAGGTTCTAAAGTTGTCTCAATACTACGTTCACTAATGTTAAAATGCTACCGAACTAAATATACTTGTTGTAATTTGAAAGTAGATTACAGTACATAACAAATATGTAACCCGTTAGATTCTCTAATTATTGCATAGTTGATACACGCCTTTCATTCATGCATGCTCTGGCTCTCACGATCACGCTACAAATCAACATTTTGCAACCCGCCCCAATTGACAATACGATATCTCCTAAGACGTGATTGGTTGTGAGATTTGAACACTTTTATGTCTACATTGGTCGTTGGAGTCTGCATACTGTGGTATAGCGATTGTTTTCATTACTTCGTTTGTAATAATCATGTCCCAAGAGCTAGTTGTTAAGTACAACTGCGCCGACTAAACAGAGTACACAACGAAATTCGAAGAAGCTGTATATACATTATTTTTTGGTTAAACTGAAACCAAATAATTTAACACTGTTCCAAAGGAACAAAGAAAAGAGGGGGAGATTGCGACCGTGAGAGCAAAGAGAAAAGGCTGGTAAAAATAGGAGGTAAGTAAGGTTTGAGCTTTTACATGTACCATACTTTTCAGTTTATGTAGGGAGGGGGGGCAACAGAATGTTTGTGACAGTTGTAAGTCAAGAAATATTGCGAAGAACAAGTACATCTTAACGTAAAATTACCAGTTTGCCTCGGCTTACAGATGTATATTGTCATTCTTGTATAGCGAAATCTTAAACACGCTATAAAAGGGATCACTCCGCCTCCAATTTTTTGCATATTAATTGTTTCCAATATGGCGGTCAACCGTTCAAAATGGAAGAGTCCGTTAAAAAACATATCCACCGTTTCAGCGTCTTTAGAGTCCCCAAAAAGATTGCTTTCGACAAGATTTACTTATACGAGAGAATACCTGACACTTTCTATGGCTGGAAGGTCTTTCTTTCTCCTTTACATTGCGATTTTGAATTTTCGCGCTCGTTTTTTTTCTACGAAACCCTCTCATTTATCAGTGCTGCTCCTTTTCTATCCTTGAGCCCTCATTTCTTCTGAAGTCATTGGTGAGCAGTTTCATACCCAAATGTATGCTCAGACATCTATATATAAGGCTCGTTTGGAGTCCGGCTTTGTTGCACAACTTCTCGGCATCTTCTGGTCGATCGACATGATTGTTACAGAAGGTGTTGAGAAGTTGTTTTGATTATGCTTTCCTGGCACATTTATGGCAAATATAACTGAACATAATCGTAGAGGAAAAACTGTTTTGCAATGGCAAGGGTTCATTTGGAAATTTAAATCTGTATCCTAGCCAGTTTAAACTTACTGCGAGATGCTGAAGGAGTTCCGGCCTCGAGGCCAAAGCGGCTTCGATTTTCTTTCAATGTAGAGCTCCCAGTAGGGGAAGAGAGCAGACTGCAGTTCATAAAATATAGGCTACAGTTCTGCAAAAAATCGGGAACGATTGCAGAATACCCCACCACTTGGTTCATTAATATTGCATTTTCTCAAATTCTCATACAAACCCTCTAAAAACCTAACCCTGAAATTCAAATAAATCTCACCCATTTTCAACTCCAAATCATTCATAGAACGAGCCTAAATACACCTGAGCTAAATGGATAATTTTGAACAATTTCTAAGGGCTTTTCAAGTGATCTTTCGAAGTGGTGGGGTATTCTGCAATCTAGCCAAAAATCGTTGGGCCCTTCGAACGTACTCCACACAGAATGCTGACTTGATAGAAGCACTCCTGGTTGCCTTCGAGTTCGACCGCCTCAAAGATGATTTACAGTCTTCAAGCACTTCAGTTCTGTCTTCGCCTCTTCGTTCCTCGGGCTCCTCTAGATCTAGATCGTTTAGGATTTCACCGTTGCGATCCAGAGATCTCAATTTGCCATCCTTCTCTGGAGGTTTTCAACATTTGTCTGCAGATTCTCCTACTCCAGTATCGACTTCTATACTCCACGAGCTTACATTACTCATTTCGCGCGTGACACTATAAAAGTTTCGCCATGCCGCCGAGAATTAGAAACCTCACTAATATTATTGCCGTCGTTCAATAATTTCCCTTTACAAATTTTATCCAGAGAAATAATTTCTTCATCGTTTATATCTATACTTCATGTTCAAATAACCAAATAATATCCCTAATTTGGCCTGTTTACATACTTTGCATGCTGTAAGCAGGACTGTGCAGATGCCCGCTCTTGTCCCTGGGCCGCCGACCTTTTTATTTTTATAATTTCTCCACCTGACTGGATTCACAAAAACTTCTAGCATTTCTAAGTCCGGGCGAGGAAATCTCAGGACAACCTACAAATTATTCAATAAAAGAATTGAGAATTTAACACTGAATGACTGATGTATATTTGTGTTCGTGCGTTTGAGACCAGTGAATTTGATTGTACAGCGAACCGATCTCAACATAAGACGATACAATTTACTTTTACATTTTCATCGGCCATATATCGTTTGACGGTAGTTTTGTTTCGATCAAATTTGCTAGCTTCCCCGGCCCCGCTTCCCTGCTCTTAGAAGCCACTCCGCGATATCTCGAGCTCGAATGACTGGCAGCTCCAAGGTACCTCCCCTTTTATAGCGCGTCTTCGTGTTTAACGTTCAAATATGTGTGCATATTCTTCGGGATCTTTCTCGAGATTTCAGTAACCTAACATATTTCCTATAGACTTACAAATTATCTGAATAAATTGAATATAGTAATAATTATGAAGAATCAATATTAAATGTTCATACTTCCAAACATGTTCCTCGTGATCTACACCGCGCGCTGGAGATAATATACCAGTTTCGTCTTCTAAATTACGTTTAGGCTCAAAAGCGACAATAAAATTAATAATTGTATATTTCCCTTCTATCTGGATATTATCGTGTAGTTTCTGGTATTGCTGTGTTTGTTTATTGAGGCCCTTTTAGAGGGGTATGCATGTCCCTTGTTTGAGTTTCAAAACTAGTCGTGTTGCAATCTCTGAAGGTGGGCATGTCGCTGTCGAAATTTTGTCTATTGTTGTCTTATTTCTCTCTCTGTCGCTCCCGCAATGTCAGACATTTCCAGACGTTCCTCGTTATTTCATTTCCTTCATGTCGCTGTTCCAACGCCGTGTCACGTGTTGGAATTTACCCTACATTAGGGATTTCAAGTCGCTTTCCCTTTCAGGACCTGATCACGTGATCCTTTTTAGCCTAATTGTCAATCAAACAAATGGCGCTAAAACATGACAGAACTTGAAATAGTGAGCCAAAATAAGTAAAGAGGTCAATTATTGTTAATTACAGCGATTTTCAATTTTCAACAGCGCGAATTACCGTGGGAACCTTACCATTTTCGGAGAGTTTCATACGGCCATCGTTCGTAAATGTATGAGATATATGAAGACTGCAAAGTGATGGGACGGCTGTATGATGTTACTACCATTTGCAAGCTACCGTTAAGCGTGAACCTTTTTACGCGTTCGTTTAAGTTTGAAACCTAGACGTCTGGCGGCACGAACCTCTGCAGTTTAACCGCGATAATGACAACCTTTGACACGGCGTTGACAAAACCTGGAACGGAACGGAACGGAACGGAACGGAATGGATCGGAACGGATCGGAACGGAACGGAATGAATCGGAATAGATCGGAATGGATCGGAATAGATCGGAATGGATCGGAATGGACCAAATTTTATTTTTTAAGAAAAATCCGCCCTTAAAAAAATATTTCTGTGGAGAATTTCGAAAGTCAGATGTAAGTAAGTAGTTGGACCAGATTTCGGAGGTAAAAAAAAGAATGAAACGGCTAGTATTTTAAAATACCGAGTTAAAAAAAAAACTGATGTCTATTGCAAAATAGATATATTGACGGGCTGTCGATCATAGGCTGACGTTATGTCACAATTGTTGTCAAGGTCCCATTAAGAAGTCTATTGGTCAATGAAACAAAATAAGTGACACGTGGCTGTAAAACTGTGCTGGGTTTTTACCGCCATCAATGCCAAGTCTGCGTGAGTATTTGGTCGCAGTCCATGATTACAGCATGGAGTTGTCAATGTAGCTGATATAATAACTTTGCGCCGTAATAACGTTCAGCAACAAGCTTTATTACAACATGATTACAGCATGGAGTTGTCAATGTAGCTGATATAATAACTTTGCACGGTAATAAAGTTCAGCAGCAAACTTTATTACAACATGATTACAGCATGGAGTTGTCAATGTAGCTGATATAATAACTTTGCGCCGTAATAAAGTTCAGCAACAACTGCATGGCTAGCGATATAACCGGAAAACTGAAATCACAAAATGGTAACAAAAAAAATAAACACGTACTGGTTACCGTAGGTCCATCCTTATTTTTGGGAGGGTTTCTGCCTTTAAAATTCAGGGGGCTTATTTTCGGGGGAGCTTATATTCGGGGGGGGGCTTATTTTCGGAATTTTATGGCACTTGACAATATTTTTTATCCAGGTTTATTCAAAAACCTCACCAGCGATTCATGAGGAATTCACGAGGTAATGAGAAAATCGTAAGAAAAAATATTCTCGTATAGCACCTTAATACAAACTGTTCATCTATTTTGATTGTGATTTTTCAATATCAGTGTCATTCAACGAAGTGGATAATAAAACGCACTTAGAGTTTGTGATCAACGAATTAGTGTTATCTGTAATTATCAATGTTATTAGCTCCTTTTTTCTGTTCCTTATAAGGCTGTACAGTACAGTAAGGAGGCTATGCTTCTCTTACCACTGAGAAATATACGAAAAAGGCTAAGGCTAGATTTGCCCCTCGCACCCGGCAATCGCCGTGCTGTTTGCTTCTTATACAGTTGTAGCTCTCGTAAGCGACGACCCTCGGGAAATAAAAATGTGACTGTAACTACTGGAACCGTGATCGCTTACGACAGCTTCTTCAATACAGAGTTTAAATTGAAAAGTCATTAAACGGGGTTTCGTGAGGGTGGTCGTAAGTAGAGCTGGTCGCTTACGAGAGTGGTCGCTTAGAGAGATTTGACTCAATATGCAAAAGGCAATCTAGGCATTTAAAATGTGTTTTACACGATTCATTTGTTGAAATACAAGTTTCGAAATACTCATCTGCTTTGCAAGCCGTTTCGTACTTTGTCCGTTCCATTCAAGGTTTTGTCAACGCCGGTCAGAATACATGACAGATAACTGCTTCAGGACTGCGACCAAATACTCACGCAGACTTGGCATCGATGGCGGTAAAAACCCACCACAGTTTTACAGCCACGTGTCACTTATTTTGTTTCATTCGGACCAATAGACCGCCTTCTTGATGGGACCTTGACAACAATTGTAACATAACGTCAGCCTATGATTGACAGCCCATCAATATATCATATCAAACGTTTTATTTCGCAATAGACATAAGCTTTTTTACCTCCGAAATCTGGTCCAACTACTTACTTACATCTGACATCCACAGAAAGATTTTTTTAAGGGCGGATTTTTCTTAAAAAATAAAATTTGGTCCATTCCGATCCATTCCGATCTATTCCAACCATTCCGATCCATTCCGATCCATTCCGATCCATTCCGAGCCATTCCGATCCATTCCGATCCATTCCGTTCCGTTCCGTTCCGTTCCAGGTTTTGTCAACGCCGACCTTTGACATGTCCCGCCTTCACGTTTCAGCGAGTGGGATTCATGTTTGGAAACTTTTCAGCTAGATTTTTCTTCGCGCTACGCGCTAAATCATATAAATGTCGGTTCAAGTTAAAGTTTTGGACGCTCAGAATTATGAGAGATGCAAGACAACAACTGTCTCTTGGCATAATCTGAGTTGCACGACGGTAGAAGACATATCAAAGGTTTTAAACATCAAGGTTGAAACTAATTAGTTTGCCGACGAATTGCAAAGGTTTGGGACGCCAGACGTCTAGGTTTCAAACTTAAACGAACGCGGAAAAGGTTCACGCTTAACGGTAGCTTCCAAATGGTAGTATTTATTGTACCCTATATTTCGGTTCGGCAGAACGAACCTTCTTCGTATGGGAGTTGGCTGTTTTATCAGACTACATACCTTAAATGTCCGCGTATTAATTATTGAAAATTGTAAATTGTGTTTGATGGTCGGCTAGCAGTACGTTGTATTCTATGTAGTTCGTGACCACTGAATCAAAGATCTTGACTCTTTCATTTTCAGGATACATTAATGCAGCAGCACTAAAGTGGAAAGTTCCGGTAGTACCCGAGCAAACACTGACGAAAGTTCTGATGAACAAGTGTGGCACCGCTTACTGTGCATTTCAAGTCATCGAAAATGAAGACAATTATTTTAAAAATCTGAGTTAAGTTTTATAAAGGACTGCAACCGCGTTTAATACTCAATTTAATCGTGTATCAGGATACGTACCTTTTGTACTTTGTATAAAAAGACAAGGCCGGCATGTAATTAGGCTTTTCAAGTAGACGAGTTATTTAAACAAAGAAAATGTATTAATTATGTCTACAATCGATCAACAATTACGTTTTCATGCAATCAAGGAATAATATCGAGTAAATTCATGTTTCTTTTCAATAAATATATGAAACTAGTAATATTGTGAAACTATCGTATCCTGGGGAGACAATGTAGCAGTAAAAGCGCGAACAAAAAGAACTACAATTGCATTTATTATAATTAGTAAGCTTTTCAAAATAATATTTGACAGCCGGAATCTACAGTCAATATGACAAAGCCCAGACACAGGAAGCTGATAGGTGACATTTATTTCAGGCCGAAATCCGATACTAAAAAGGTTTGCAACAGGTCTGTAAGGTCTGTTACAGGTACGTAAACATGTCTGTTCTTTGCCTTACGGTTGACTGTTTCTTACAGGTCTTTGTTTCACCTTATTTTCACCTGATTTATACGGGCGAACTTCCCTACACACTAAATTCCTGGGTGTTGAGCCAACACTTTTAAAGTGTTAAATTTACACTTTTTTGGTGTAAATTATAATTTACACCGAATTGGCGTAAGATTACACCTATGTGTTAAATTTACACTTTTTTGGTGTAAAATATAATTTACACTAAATTAGTGT
The DNA here is from genome assembly GCA_030867875.1 of Actinernus sp. WN-2022. Lineage (NCBI taxonomy): Eukaryota > Metazoa > Cnidaria > Anthozoa > Actiniaria > Actinernidae > Actinernus > Actinernus sp. WN-2022. Next base: position 456,577 of record JAOWCC010000809.1, read on the forward strand.
AAGATTACACCTATGATGGGTTAAATTTACACTTTTTTGGTGTAAAATATAAGTAACACCGAATTGGTGTAAGATTACACCTCATGATGTGTTAAATTTACACTTTTTTGGTGTAGAATATAAGTAACACCGAATTGGTGTAAGATTACACCTCATGATGTGTTAAATTTACACTTTTTTGGTGTAAAATATAAGTAACACCGAATTAGTGTAAGATTACACCTATGATGTGTTAAATTTACACTTTTTTGGTGTAAAATATAATTTACACTAAATTGGTGTAAGATTACACCTATGATGTATTAAATTTACACTTTTTTGGTGTAGAATATAAGTAACACCGAATTGGTGTAAGATTACGCCTCGTGATGTGTTAAATTTACACTTTTTTGGTGTAAAATATAATTTACACTGAATTGGTGTAAGATGACATATATGAGTTTATACATTTACACCTTTTTTTGGTGTAAAATAAATTTACACGAAATTGGCGTAAGACTATAAGCGTGTTATTACACTTGCATAGTGTAATTCATACACCCTTTGGGTGTGAACCTGAGAATAATAGTTTTACTGCATTTTCGTGTAACGGTAACAGTAGCTCGTGTAAACATAAACACTTTGTTGAATAAATTCAGAGAAAATGTAAGCCATTTTATAACAGAGTCGGCTTAGTCGCAATAAAATGCGTGCTCTCATGGGCTAAAGTGTTTTCTTATCAGAATATAAAGCATGCACTAGTCTTTCTTTTTGTAAAAAGAAGTTCAATTTGCTTTCATCCAAGTGTTGATCTGCGTCGGCGGGGAAGATACTACACTGGTATAATCAACTAAAAGTTGATTTAGCCCGGTATGTTAACCGCGAGTTAGCAGCTGACATTTCGAGCGCTAGCCATTCATCACAGCAAAGGAGGGACCCGTTCATTGATATGGTTATGATATGAGATGGAGTATATGCCGGGATTAGCTGGAATCCTGCCCACACCGGGACAAGAAGCGAAGAAGGATACGATTGCATTCTGGGATTGAATTGCGGGATGGCATTGAATTATGCATATGGGATATGAGCGCCATTTTCATTTCAACGAGCACGACAACGGCACTGTCTTCATAATATCTGTATAATTATGGCTTCAACCAAACGCGAAAGAGTCTACAAATCTCCTGGTAGATTAGGAGACTACGAAGGTAAGAGTAATCGTTCAGTTTGTGTAGTTTGTTACGAGGGAAAAGTAAATTTCCCTCCATTTGGGTTATCACACTTCGTCCAACACACCTTTGGCTTTGTAGATGACTAGATCATTCAGAAATTGAGAATCAGTGGTATATTTGGCCGTATATTTATTCGGAAAACTCAACAAATCCATCCATGAACTTATCCAGTTTCTATAGGGCGACTCTTCTTGTGAAGAAATCGATCTATAGCTGTTGTAGATCAGATTTTTTAGCGAACGCTTTTACATTGGCAAACGCAAAGCACGCTTTCAAACGCAAATACCGCACGGCGCATGTTCAGAACTAGAATTATTGAAAATGTATTCGAAAATGCCCTTGTGATCAAGAAATATAAATCCTACAAAAAAGGAAAAGATATAGGCTAACGGTTACAATATTTGTACGTACCACAGAGTTAAGTTTGAATAGACCAGGTTAATCAGGACAAACATAACGGGAAAATAATTTATACAGTGTACTACATTGTAGTCATAGTTACATGTAGTGTTTGTATGATATATTTTGCCCTATAAATTGTTTCCATAACCTGACCATGATCTAAAAAGCTATGATGGGAACATACTACATGGAAATATTTGTGCGTGATTTGAGTTTGTAGTGTTTGACTTGCACTTGATCCAGAAATAACTTAAACATTGAGTTGGGAATGCAAGCTGATTTCTTCTGTTGAGCTGTAACTTTGTTTTGTTGGTTTAGTTTTCTCTTCGTGCCAGTTTACAGTTTGTAGTAATGATGGCAAGTAGTGTACTTTTAATAAATATTAGCTGCAACATTCACCAGAAAAAGTGTTTAACTGAAAAATATTGACATACAGACTAAAGCCTGGTCCTCGCTAGCGACATGCATAAGCATAAGAACATACGCATGCGTATTAAACATTTCTGGCTAAATTTTGTTACCACCTCTACAGAATAAAACAAAATTGCAGACAAGTCGTCCTGGAGGTGTTTAATATGCATGCATATGTTCTTATACTTATCATTGTTGTTGCTATCATCAATACGTTATGCTTATGCACTTGTCATCGGCTTCCCCGAGTGGGAGGATCCCAGGCAAATGTGGGGACGTTGCTAATTTTGTATTGCAAAGCCCCTATATTTCCCGGCATGTGGGACACCTTTTTTCCAGCACAGTCCCCTGGCAGTACTAGTGGGGCAAGGCAAGTCCCCAACAGGAGTTAACCCATGCAATGAATGTGTTAAACTGACTACAATCGAAATTATATTAAGAATCAATCCAGTTTGGATTTGAATTGCCTGCTTATATGCTGCCCAAGTTCAATTTATTTACACTTGTCTATAGATTTCTTTTATTTTACAATAATAGCTTCTACTTAAAGCCTTTACATTTGTTTAGTATATTTGTAGCAAAGCATTTCAAGCAACAAAAGTTATTGTTGAATGACAATTTCAAGTTTTAACTTCTTTGTTTTCACATCATTTTATTCTTTTGTGGCTGCAATATACCAATAGTGAAAACTTTTGTTGATTGCATGAGCTTACATGTATCTGCCATGCCTGCACCTTATTTTTCGCAAAGTAACACATAAACGTGATAAATGCTTGAGTCAAACTATTCTGGAAAGCATGGCTAGGAAGTTAAAACTGCAGTTTGTTTATGGTGCAAAGTAACGTCAAGCTTTGCTTTTGAATTTTTGCGAGCTGACTTAAGCTTATAATCATTCCAGCACAATGAACTGAAACCTCAATTAGCTAAACGAAGAAAGGAAACAATGGCGTGTCGTACATTATATGGTTGTTGTTACTATGGACAGTATATTTCGAGAACTTACCATCCCATGACAAAACCCACAGCAGTGTGTTCCTCAACTAAAATCGCATATTGTGGGTGAAAATTTCATGATTCTGACAAAATAAATAAATTTGGTAAAACATATTCCTTAGCCTTTTTCCACTGAGGTCTTCAATTATTTATCATAGAGTCTAAATTTGGCTCTGCATGGTATTTTAATATTATGATTAGGGCTTTCCATTTCAAAAAGAACAGAAGTGAAATGGTTATAGGGGTAGAAATGATTGAAGGTTATCATGAAAAGATATACATACTTGATATACATGAAAGTATCAATGAAAACAAATGTTGACAGGAGCTTATATGGCCATCTAATTATCTACTGTATGATGGACGGCCAAAAATGAAAGCTGAGATTATGACATAATTATTTTACAAATAATATTGCAAGTGAGTTGCACGTGCAAATATAAGCACTTTAATACAATAAACTGTTGTATTTAAATTCCATCCAGGTCCTCCCCCATTGACCCTCTGGCAACAACCCTGTGTACATTTCTTCCACCCTATCATGTGCATTTGTTCAGCCCCACTGTGTTGCTACATGTACAATGTATGTGAAAAGTCATTTCAGCAAAATCCTTTACTAAACATCTTTAATTTTGGGATGCTATATATTTCAGAAATAGAAATTTGGGCAAAGTATTTCAAAGCAGAGTCTCATACAAACACTGTTGTTCCTGCCATGTTTGTTCTGATTACTCAGCATTCCCCTTTGAACTTAAAGTGGTCTTTTAGCTTACCGGTACATGTACGTAGGCTCAGATACAGTGGTATTAATTACCTCCATGCAATTGAAGGGCTGTGTGCAAAAAGGGTGTAAGTGACTTGATCAAGTTTTAAATTCCCCCTTAGAAAACAAAATAATAATCTGAAGGAGAATTTAGAACACTTACACCCTTGTTGCACACATCCCTTCGATTGCTTACAATAATGTCATCCTAATCAGGATGAAATTTTAAGTGTACATGTACAAAAGTACCAACATTTTTTACTATTTATTACCAGATGAAAAGGTTATGCCTTGAGAAGGACAAGAAGGTAATTAATAATTTAGATTTAGTGGTTTGATGATTATACATGAAACTTATATTAATAAAATGAATGGCAATTGTTATGTGAATGGTAAATCAAAATTAATACAAAGAGGTTATTACACGAAAAGTAGTGTAATATGGCTGGGTATTTTTACGAGTCATTTTTTTTTAGCATGAAAGGCGATAAAAAATATAACTGAGTAAAAATTATCAGCCGTATTACACAACTTTTCGTGTAATAAATTGTTTATTGTATGATGGTTAGCATATTTATGTTCGCTTACCTTAGAACTCTGTTTGAAGAAACTATCTTGAGAGCAGAAGATAAGCCTTTTTGGAAGCAAAAATAATGTTGGGGCACTTGTGCTGAAAAAAAAAACTGTTTTGCATGCTAAAAGCTGATTGGTTATTACTCAACAGCCTCATTTTGATTGGCTCGTGCACTTACAAAACCGTTTAAGTGTTGAATAAACCTGTTTGTGACCCGTGTACATTTTTGTAATATGCTCGCATGCTTGCAGCAGACAGCAGTTACATTGTATGCAGCATGCATGCCTTGACTAATCTTTGTTTTGTCTAAATTTCAGCAAATATGGACCCAAAAAGAGAGGAGAGAGGATACTACAAATGTAAATGTGAGACAGAGGGCAACACAAGATGAAACAGGAACGTGTCAGAAAAGAAGGATTGCACAGTTCCCAAGGCTAAACCATGGCAAAGAAGGAGCAATCATCTAAACTTACTGCAAATATTCCTGATGGAGAAACAGGACACAGCAGAGATTTAAAATAAATGAGTTTTGGAGCTCTGTCAAAAGAATCTAATGGACAGTACATGTGTGAAAAGGAGGGACGTCTTGACCCAAAATATCAGTGTTTGTGATATGTGTACTCCAGGATGATCCTACCCTTCAAGTAATGTAAAGGAAACAAGGCAAGTACATGTAGCAATCCTAGAATACATGTAAATATCCATGTATTTACATTTTTACTGCACCACTACATGTAGTTTACTTTTTCAGATTTTATTTATACTTTATGATACTGTTTTAAAATAACTTTTTGTAATGGTCATAAACAAAGCCATATGAACAATAGAAACAGCACATTATTCGCAGTCTGAGCAGAGGTATCAGCAATACATGTATTTTCTACTCAAGTCCCTCCTTTCTTTTCCAAAGAAAACTAGCTGTCTGTTTCCTAGCCAGATTTTCAGACGGTACAAGGTCTTCCGCTCACTTCCTCCCCCTCCCCGTCTGATGGACTTCATAGACTTTCGTGTTCCTGACGTCATCAACCTTTGTTTTTACAATAAGCCAATACGAACACGCATAAGAATTGAAGCGTGAAGTGTAGAACAGTCATGCAGTAGCGGCTTTTACTAGTTGGATCTATCAGCTTTCATGCACTGAAAATAACATTCTACAGCTTCAAACTTATGTCGATTTCTCAGAATGGTATCCTGTTTGAGCTGCTGTGGTTCTTTGGAGAGCAGGAACTTTTTAAAGGGACGTTTGGGTGCAGTATTTGCAGGACATTGTATGAGAATGCATACAAGAAATATCTGCCTCGATTCCATGCCGTAAAGTTTGTTACTCATAACTTAGAACTTTTACGCTTTTACTTTTATTTTAAAAAAGTTTTGAAGCTTGATATGTATGCCGATTAGTTACACAAGACCCTAAAGTTGTCCTAGTGTGGGTTTTTTGGTATCAGAGATTGTTTTAACCAGACTTTTTGTGCAAAGTTTAGATGCCATTGCCATACGTGAACTTACCGAAGTGTGTTCATAACCTGAAAACAAAAATATTCACCCAAGTGCCATGAAACTTTTTCCATAACATAATCAGTATGTGTGTTCACTCCTGCAGAAAAATCATAATATTTAATGAAAGATTTGGTCTTCTAAAAGCCAAAAACCTAGGAGAATGCTTGAGATCTATTAAATGCATGAAATTTATAAGCGGAGGAAGATTAGTGATTTACCAAAGCCCGTACATAGATTCACAAACACATCGTTCCGATGAATGAATGATTCCAATGCTTTCGTCTGCTCTGGATATAGCTTCGAAATCCTGAAAACTTTACAATTTCAGTCAACACACTGCTCAGTTCTTCCCCAACGATGCGAGCACATTCCTTAAATTCCAGACTTTGCCAAAAGTGTAAAGTTTGCTCTGCTTGGTTGACATGACGTCAGGAACACGAAAGTCTATGAAGTCCATCAGACGGGGAGGGGGAGGAAGTGAGCGGACGACCTCGTATCGTCTGAAAATCAGGCTGCAATCTGTTTCCTTGTCATATTCCCCACTAATTCTTCAAATAGTTCCTGCATGTACATGTATGTTGGTAAAGCCATTGGAAGCCCTCTAATTTTCAAATTATCAAAGTATTGTTCTCATAGAGTTCATGTTCTACAGTTCAGTAGCTCACACTTGATTGGACATTTGAGAAAACACTTGCTCCAGGCCCCTCCCCTTCAAAATCCAAGATGGCAGACCATGTGTTTGTAACAGTAAAATTGATGGCTTTATGTAAGATCTTTAAGCTGTGAGAGCATGTGTTTTGGAACAGTAAGAGTGACTGTAAAATGCAAGATCTTTAAGCTGTGAGAGCATGTGTTGGAAGAGTAAGAGTGACTGCAATATGCAAGATATTTAAGCTGTGAGAGCATGTGTTTTGGAACAGTAAGAGTGACTGCAATATGCAAGATCTTTAAGCTGTGAGAGCATGTGTTTTGGAACAGTAAGAGTGACTGTAAAATGCAAGATCTTTAAGCTGTGAGAGCATGTGTTGGAACAGTAAGAGTGACTGCAATATGCAAGATCTTTATGCTGTGAGAGCATGTGTTTTGGAACAGTAAGAGTGACTGCAATATGCAAGATCTTTAAGCTGTGAGAGCATGTGTTGGAACAGTAAGAGTGACTGCAATATGCAAGATCTTTAAGCTGTGAGAGCATGTGTTTTGGAACAGTAAGAGTGACTGCAATATGCAAGATCTTTAAGCTGTGAGAGCATGTGTTTTGGAACAGTAAGAGTGACTGTAAAATGCAAGATCTTTAAGCTGTGAGAGCATGTGTTGGAACAGTAAGAGTGACTGCAATATGCAAGATCTTTATGCTGTGAGAGCATGTGTTTTGGAACAGTAAGAGTGACTGCAATATGCAAGATCTTTAAGCTGTGAGAGCATGTTGTTTGGAACAGTAAGAGTGACTGTAAAATGCAAGATCTTTAAGCTGTGAGAGCATGTGTTGGAACAGTAAGAGTGACTGCAATATGCAAGATGTTTAAGCTGTGAGAGCATGTGTTTTGGAACAGTAAGAGTGACTGCAATATGCAAGATCTTTAAGCTGCGAGAGCATGTGTTTTGGAAGAGTAAGAGTGACTGCAATATGCAAGATCTTTAAGCTGTGAGAACATGCTAAGCTTTGCAAACAAAATGACACATTGCAAAAACCTGATTATCTCTGGATAAAAAAATGCAAAAATGACAACTTTATGAGTTGCAGTTTTCCCTGAATAACATTCTGTAAACTCAACAGTGTTTTTGTAATTTAACTTTTTCTAGCCATATACTTTCTTACTTTAGTCTTTTACAGTACATAATCTATTTAGTAACATTACTAGTCAGTACCAGGGATCAGAATGGATTTGACAGGTTATTCAAAAACTGGATTCTTAGGATTCATGATCCAAACATTTCTTTGGAAAAGCACAAGAAAAAAGAAATTCCATTTCACTTTAATCTACAGACAAATGCAATACTCCAGTTTCCTATTCGAAAATTACCGCTGAATGCAATGACTACAGACGCATGTACTCAGGCTTAGCCTCATTCTGAAGTTAAACATTCATAAATACCAGCAAGAAGGTGGGCTATTCACAACTCTGTGTATTGTTGTAGTTTCGCATTTTGCACCTTCTCGCTGGTATTTAAGAATGTTTAACTTCAGAATGAGGCTAAGCCTGAGTACATGCGTCTGTAGTCATTGCATTCAGCGGTAATTTTCGAATAGGGAACTGGAGTATTTAGGCATGGTTAAATATGCCTGCGTCGGTTGGTCTTCCTGTGGCACAGTTTGTGGTGCCTGGATTGGCATCTCTCGCGTGTCTGTTTTGGTGGGTTGTTCGTAGTTGCTTGTTGCATCGCTCGCAAGTGTTTGTTTGAAATAGTTGCTGCTTGGGAGACTGATTTAGCCTTCTTCGTGGGTAAACGGTTGCCCTCCCTCCCCTTTTTCTTTATGTCCACTTCAGTGTGACCCAGTGTACTGGGCTGGGTGGTTGTCTGTTGCCTGACAACCTAGCTCTCAAGCACTGACCCTACTTACAGCCTGGGTACTGAACTTCCAATACACTTCAACACATCAGGGTTTACCCCCCCCCCCCCCCTCCTTAGCGGGACATTTAAACCAAAACAAAGCCAGTTATTAAATTATTTTTGTATTGTGTTTTGTTTAGAATGACGGTGACACAGATACCAAGAAGAAAGTGGAAGAAAGTACCTCACCAAAACTTACGTTGACTGGATATTCTGGAGATACAATGTACCTGCTTGCTATGGGAATACAGTGTAGTTGTTTCCAGATTCAAAGAACTGCAGTGATTACTCTGATTGCAAGCTTTTATGCTTTTAATGCTGTGTACCCAAAGGGGCAGACTGGGCATAGTAAGAACATTTATATGGTCTTAGAATATCTTATTGGGGAACAAGGGAGTGTGCTACACCAATGGAGTAGAAAATATAAATACAAGCAACATACATGTATGCCAATACAGTGATGTAGTTGTCATTAGCAGTACTTGTTCTAGACATGTACATTCAAATTAATTTGCTTGTTCAAGAAACTATCAACAAGGGCTGCTAATGATCAGTGCATTACTGTGTTAGCTTATGTTGGTTGTGGTGATGTAATGAAAACCAGGCTTATTGTCAGCATATAACACGTTGTGCATGAACAGTATCCACTCTTGTGGTATTTACTGCTTTGTAAAGATATGTACATGTACCTTGCAAACCAAAATAGACCAATGTTTATTTAGAGTGATGTGTAGATTGTTGCATATTACTAGTTGCTGCTTGTTTCACAGGTTGAAGGTAGTAACAGCATGAGGACGTGTAAGAATATTATTGACTAGATATCAACCTAAAATAATTGGTTGATTCACCCATTCATAATTTGGTTAAAATAACAGCTGAAAACCACTTGTTGCCCTGGCAATTATTTATCAAAGTGTATTGGTCGTATCAAATAACTTTCTTATTGGTTGCAACAGCCTATACATGTAGATATTGGTCAAAACAAACAATAATGGGAAATGTGTATTTCTACCAAAGGTTAAAACAACCATTATTAAACTGTTTCTCTCAGACTCACATTGCAATCTTTTGGTCTTCACAATGTATTAGGTAATATACAAACAGTTACACCCCAAAAGCAAATCAGTCTTCACAGATATAACCAATTTCCACCAAAGAAATGTTGACAAACGTTTTTACACATTATCTGGTGTAGTCTGAACACTTTTACCAGTGTATTTTTACACTCGGAGTGTAAATTTACACCAGTGCAGTGTCCCCACAGCTACAAGCGATTTACACCAAAGAAGTGTTGAGGCAACACTTATTTACACCATATCTGGTGTTACCTGAACACTTATACAAGTGTATGTTTACACTCGGAGTGTAAATTTACACCAGTGCAGTGTCCCCACAGCTGCAAGCGATTTACACCAAAGAAGTGTCGAGGCAACACTTATTTACACCATATCTGGTGTTATCTGAACACCTATACAAGTGTATGTTTACACTCGGAGTGAAAATTTACACCAGTGCAGTGTCCACACAGCTGCAAGAGATTTACACCAAAAAAGTGTTGAGACAACACTTCTGGTCGTGTTAATTTACACTTCTCGTGGTGTCCCCACAGCTGCAAGAATTTACACCGTTTTTGGTGTTGGCTCAACACCCAGGAATTTGTTGTGTACAGCATACAGGTGAACGGCAGATCTGCCAGTTAATAAAATTTAAGGCATGTTTAAGCTAATCTACAGCTATGTTAAAAGGTCAAAAACATGTATGTAACAGGTCTGCAATTTTGGTAGGGGTTGTGTCGTAAAGCGTTGAGCGCGTATTTGAATTTACAAATTATACAACTGTAACTTTAGACAACTAAAGTCTTAGTCGTAAGTCTAGGTTTTATTTATTGGTTATTATTCTTTTGCAGGACATGAACTTGTACTTGTAGGTCAGAAGCTAACCATTATAAAAGAAGGCTAAACAGGGAAAAGTAAACTACATTGTAGCTGCCAAGAAGTGAGTGAAAATTAGAATCACTTGAACACTACTTTTTTTTAAATAGAAAACCAGCCTATACATGTAAAAATATAGCTAAACTAAGCTAAGGTTGTTAGAGTGCATGGTTCTACTTAACCTGTGAAACAAAAATTAATATACAGTATATAATAGTCAAGTAGAAACAAAAGAAAACAATGGAATTTGGGTGTGATTGTATCTATTAGTCTAAATATCTATTTTATGGGTTAAATTAGTAAAATCACGTCATTGATGTCTGTTAGTTTTTGCCTGTCCCTAAGCTAGATTGTTACCCTAACCTTTTGTACCTTTTATATGTAGTTAAACTGCTGACATGAGCCATTAAAAATTACCTTTCATACTTGCCCTGTGAAGCTGCAATTGAAATTCGAACTGGTCATTTTTTTATAGATAATTATTCCTGCACAAAAGTATGACGTTGTTAAGTTGGTTACCACGGGTGAAATATTGAACAACCAATGAATGACAAAAACTCAAACAGTGTTCTGAAGCTGCATAGTACCCATTCATTTTAGCACATACATCACTTCTCTTGAAAGTAAGGATTGTGGTTTTCTGGGCGTTGATCATTTAATCAAGCTAAGGGCACCATATTTGCGATATCTACTTAAATTAGTAACAGTACACATACTGCTGAAAAGAACACCTCATATTTAGTCAAAACCCCAAATTTAAGAGTTATACCTTGTCTGGGAGCAAAGTTACCGAGTCCGACAAAGTAAAACAATTTTACATACGTTTGTATACGGGGGTGCAAATTGTTACCTTCATACAAACGTCTGTAAAATAGCACATACTGTTACTTCACTCAACTATTGGAGATGACTAACTTTGAGGTGCTACACATGTAGCTATTAATAATAGCTGTTTCAGCAGTATCGGTGCTATGATATTGAAATTATGGCAATGGCAACCTTGGATTGATCTATTAAAAGCACACTCAGGATTAAAAAATTCAATCAATTAATATACCTGAGAAGGCTTTTCACTTTTATTGAAGCTGCATGAGTAATATATGTAGACAAGCCAAATTGTCCAAAGTTTGTTGAACCTTTAAGTTGCCTTTAAGTTGCTTTAGTTTATACATGCTTCATATACGCTAGCTAAATTGTACATGTATATTTAATTTAAGTACCTGCGATACGTGCGTAAAGTGGCCAATAATAGCCCAGGCAATTGAAAGCCGTCCCAGCAAAGGCTGCATTCATTAGTATGTATGTTGTGGTTAAATTTTATATCTTGTTTAATATTTTTGGACATATTAGAAGAGGGATCGTAAAATGTATTGAAGATGGGCTGAGGGGTGTACATGTATTTTTGTGTGTTAAAAAAAGACCTACATTGAAAATAGTAGAATGGCTAGATGCACTAAATTAAGTTAGGAAATGCTACAGAGAATTCACTTCCGATAAAGTAAAACCAAAGGACAAAACTGGAACCCAAAACCCCCTTAAATATCATTCATAAGGACATGCAGATTGAAAGAAAGCTTTATTCTGGAGGCGGTCATAAAAATGCCCCCCCCCCCCCCCCCCCCCCCTTTGTGGACACGTAATGAATGCCCAATAGTTGTAACAATTTTGGAGGTTGTTTCACTAATACAGATAAAGAAGCTGTCTTGAAGAGGGGGAGCTGTTGAAGAAGGGTTACGACCCAATATGCTTTCCAGGTGATTGAAATTGCCTCTACAATGCCGTCTGCATTTCCCTAAATGGAGACATGCAACTCAGTACTCTTTATCTGGCAATTTCATTCATACATGGAGTATTGTATGCTAAAGGAATAGAACAATGGGTAAGTAATACTATGTTAGCATATACGACCCAGCTGCTGTTTATTGGCAAACTCATCATCTGATTGGCTATAGGCAAGTTGATGTTCTTAAACTAGGAAAAATCACTCAAATTTTGTTCTCGGGCTTCAATATTTGTTTTAAGAAAATAACATTTCTGTGGGCAACTATCAGCCGATAGTCCCTCGACAGGCACACACTATTGCAATAAATATAGTTCCTTGACAGACACACTACTGTTATTAATAATAGTTCCTTGCCAGACATACTCTTTTGTTATTAAAAACCTACGCAGGCGCCAAACATGGCAGCCATGCTTTTTCGCTGTCTTGCTGCGTTTCTTATTTTTTACAATTTTAATCAATGTTCTCATTTGGTCGTTAATCCAAAATAATGCCTAAATGTTATATGCAGCCAAGATAATCCTATCAACTCAATTGGTCCCGCGGTCTATCGTATACAAAGTCGTACGAACTTCACTTCAAGAAACAGGACACCGATAACTACTTGAAACAAACATGGATACTTGTATCTATCTCCTCCAGAAATATTTATACCGATTGCTATGGACATAGAGAGCAATCCAGTCCAGGACAAGAAAAATAATCTCTTATTAATGCAGAAGATGATGAAGTTATTCGCATTTGTTCCCCGGGGGCTGCAGTACTTAGTCGCCTTAAAGAACTACACATCCTGTGATACAGAGGAAGACGAGGGGGAAAACAGATAAGGAAATGTGAAGATTCATTGGGCAACTTTAGTGGACATTACGGTATTCCTGTTATGCAAAGTCGGAGAGATCACACATCTGCTGTTATACCGAAACACAAACAGTTACGGTTTAGAAAACCAAGAAATCTCATAAATATTTCACGAGCGCCGCCAAATACAAGGAACTTTACAGATAACAGAATTCGTGCACCTGTAAGCCCTCCAAACCGATCTTTATGCTAATGACAAAAAGGATGTGTCACTATTTATGTACGGGACAATATCAAAGTTATTAACGTGAGCTGGTCCAACATTTTTGAAATAATAAGCGTTACAGCTTCACTTCCCTCGAGACACAAGATACTTATATGTGGCGTGTACCATCCACCTAAACAAACGTATGTGGACTCGACCAATGAAATTATAGACGCTAATCCTGGTGGTGGAGACTTCAACAAGATTAACTTGGACCTTATACAAACCCTGACCAGTCTTTCGGCGCTCGTAGACTTTCCTACTAAGGGAAACGCAACTTTAGACAACTGCCTCACGAATAGAGAGGAAGTGTTCGGCAAATGCTATCCAATCCAGGCTCAGATTAGGACAGATCACAAAGGCCGGCGTTAAATTTAAACCACTGTGTTGGAAAAAGAAACTCCGTGACTGCAGAGAGCATAGAAAGGTCGCATTCTTCCAGAAGTTATCCGAAGTAAACTGGTCCGAGGTTGTGGAAGAAGAAGATATAACCAACGGCGCTTATGTATTGCAAGTTACTATTCTGGGTCTTATGGAACAATGCTTTCCGGTACGGGTGGTATCAACCTCTTCAAGAAATCCGCCATGATCTTCCCGCTACTGAAATCACTCCTGAGACAGAAATCTAGGCTGTCTCCTCATAACTCGGAAAGACAGACTCATTAACCAAAGAATTAATGAACAGAAAGAACTTTGGAACTTCAGCTCAAATAGGCACCCGTGAGTGGTGGGATAAGGTTGATTCTCTGTCCCATAGGAATCTCCCTCAAAACCGAAACCGTCTCAAGCTTAAACGAATACTTCGCCAAACTGTGTTATGATAATGACACTTCAACACTTCAAGTTCCTTATAATGCTGATATCTATATCCCTGTACTGACGGAAACTCAAGTGTTGTATTCACTCTCTAACATCAAACAGACGGAATCCCTTTTTGGGTATGGCGAGATTGCGCAGATATATTGTCACCAGTCATTCCCAGACTGTGGAACTCCTCGCTTCAATCCCATACGTGGCCTATTGAATGGAAGGAATCCAATCTGACCTCTCTTCCCAAGGTTGAAATTCCACTCACGGACTCTGATTATCGTGGTATTAATGTCACACCAGTAATTGCTAGAGCATTTGAAAAAATAGTTTATATAACTTACTGCAAATATATTGTTAATGAGAACTTGCGATGATCACAGTTCGCTTATAGGGAGGGAAGTAATCGTACAGATGCTTCGTTATACTTGCAAAACTCTGTGTTAGGTTATTTAGACAACCCGAATTGTAAAGCAGTGCGCCTGTTTGCTATGGACTCCAAAGGGTTCGACAATGTGAAGCATGATCTTTTAGGTGAAAAAATAAAAAGCTGGCCGCTTAATCCATATATTATCAATTGGTATTTGAATTTCATTAGAGACAGAAAACAGAGAGTGGTTGCGAATGGGATTAAGAGTGAGTGGAGGTATGTTAACAAAGGCACCACGCAAGGAAGTGTAAGCGGCCCCTACTTATTACTCTGGCCGGGCCTTTGGCCGGCACGAGTCAGAAAATGCAAGCCGTTTATTATTATTATTATTTTTTTTTTTTTTTTTTTTGTGTCGCTGATTTGCGCCGGCAACCAATCAGATTGCAGTGGTCACGTGACACATTGCGCCATGCGTTCGCGTCAATCGATCTCTTTCTTTGCGGCCTTCGAAGCGAGAAGGAGTGACTTTATCCATCTTCTATTTCTGCGCTGATAATCCTCGGAAACAGAAGGAAAGGTTTGTAGGACTGGTTTGTATGTTTGGTATTTCTTTTTTTGATATTATTGAGTCGCTCTCTTCTTACCAGCGCACACGAGGTCGACGGTAGGCTCACCTAAATTCTCACATTCATTGGCCCCATTCACATTGAGCGAATCATTTTGAATCGAGCTATTTCCGTCGTCTCAAAGAACAAATATACTCAAATATACTCAAATATACTCAAATATACTCAAATATACTCAAATATACTGCCAAATATACAACTGAGAAGTCGTCTCTTGACCAAAACCAATCCACTCAAGTATCAACAAGAGCTGAAGTTGTTTGTCAGAGTGCTGAACCGTGAACAACTAAAATATCTGCCATGAAGGTGAGCTTGAAATCATTGTGTGTTTATATTTGCATTTGTTTGTCGATGTTTTGCGATATGGAAGCAAATCTTATTTGTAGTCAGTGTACTTTTTTACGAAGTCTAATTATATCCAGTGTTATCCTTCTGATCATGATTACATTCGTGAATTTCTATGCAGACATACCACTACCAGCAGACGATAACTGCAATGAAGTCGAAAAACCACACATGAACAATAATAATCACACAGACATTTTCACCGAAGTGCCGTTTTGCAGATCTCGCCATGATATATTCGTTTGTACTACAAACACTCATTGTCATAAAATTAGTCGCAGTCGTTCACGCGAACCAAGTCGAATTCCTGTGAAACAAATAAGACGAATTTTAGGAAAAAGCAGAAAAGTGAGGCGAGTAGTTCGAAAACATATCCGTAAAAATGTTCCACAGTCATCGAAACTTCATCGCTACACTAAAATATTTTACTTTCGAAAAGCAAACGTATTTAGAAATGGCACATTTAGGCAAAAACAAAAATTCACTGCGCGTGAGCATGCAAGTACGGTTCGGAAGAAGAGGGAAAACAAATGCAAAACGAATTTGTTTGTAAAAGCAGGTCAAAAAGTCTGCAACAACAAGCCAAAGCGAACCAGTGGAAAATGTAAATTTAAGGCTACAGTATCTCCAATCAATTCACATACCCGAGCAGTTGTCTTTAAAAATCTGAATCATAAAAAGAATCACAGCAAAATCATGCTGTCTAATGACATTGAACTTAATCCAGGTCCTTTTGATTCAATAATAAGTCCTGATATGTTTAGGTTAACAGTCAGACTATCTCGTTTGGGATTAAAACCCTTAGATGTTGGTGGTGGTGGAGACTGTTTCTTTAAAGCTGTGTCACATCAAATGTATCAAGATGCTATTTATCATTCTCAAGTACGGTCTGCAGGCATTCAGTACATTATAACTCATCCAGAACAATTTATTGAAAGTAATACTGATCAGTCCTGGTTACAATATATTAGTAACATGTCAAGACAAGGTACATGGTGCGATGGTATTATTGTTCAAGCTGTAGCTAATGCTCTAAAATGTACAATTCACATCACAGAATCTGCTGAATATTTTGCAGAAACTACTATTATACAGCCAGTTGTTCCTCTTACAATAGGTAGAATAATCCATATTGGTCATGTAGATGAAGTTCATTATGTTTCTACTATGCACAGTCTTGCAGATCAGCCCATATCTAGAACAACAGGGGAAAACAGTGGTAGAAACCAGGATAAACATAACCAAAAACCTGTACATTCTGAGACCACACAGGCCAATGAAAGGCTTTTCTCTTGCAAACAGTGTTGTGCCATATCTTTTTATTCTATTTGCTTCTCCACCATAAAGACCATTATTAGTAATTGGAATTCTGATACACTAGATGCAGTAATAGAGAATGGGAACATGTTTTATCACAAATTAAACTTAGATACACAGTCATATAGTCATTGCAGTATTACTGATTTACCAAGCAACATTACAATATACAATGCTAATGTTGAAATTGTGTTTAATTCAAAACATCAAGGAATAATTACCTCAACATCATTTTCCAGTAAGCTAATACTACACAGGTTAATTTTTGATAACCAGAACCAAAATACAGGTTTCTTACTGTGGATTTCCCGTTACTGCGTTAGTTGTATTTTTCAACAACAATCAAAAATTAAATGTAAGTATGCTGTCTTTGGACTTAACAGTAGTGAACAGAGCACATGTACCTTTCATGTTGTCAATGATATTAACAACCTCATTGATGCCATTCATGAAGTACTTGTGAAAAATGTTCAGCTTGATCAAAACTCAGTTTATCAAATGCAGTTTATCAAGTGCACATGCAATCTGACAAAGGCAGAAAGACAAGTAATAGTGAGGAAACATAAATCTGCATCATGTAAAGAATTAATAGCTAAACGCCGGAAGGAAAGTTATGCTACAATGGAGCCAGCAAAGAAAAGACAGCACTTGGATAACCAAGCTAAAACATATCAGTCAATAAATCCTGATAAAAAGAAAGAATTGCTTTCTAAAAACACTGAAACATACAGGTCAATGAATCTCGAGAAAAAGAAAGAACTGCTTTCTAAAAACACTGAAAAATATAGATCAATGGATCTCGAGAAAAAGAAAGAACTGCTTTCTAAAAACACTGAAACATACAGGTCAATGAATCTCGAGAAAAAGAAAGAACTGCTTTCTAGAAACACTGAAACATACAGATCAATGGATCTCGAGAAAAAGAAAGAACTGCTTTCTAAAAACACTGAAACATACAGATCAATGGAACACGAGAAAAAGAAAGAACTGCTTTCTAAAAACACTGAAAATTACAGAACAATGGATCTCGAGAAAAAGAAAGAACTGCTTTCTAAAAACACTGAAAAATACAGATCAATGGATCTCGAGGAAAAAAAGAACTGCTTTCTAAAAACACTGAAACATACAGATCAATGGAACATGAGAAAAAGAAAGAACTGCTTTCTAAAAACACTGAAACATACAGATCAATGGAACACGAGAAAAAGAAAGAACTGCTTTCTAAAAACACTGAAAAATACAGATCAATGGATTTAGAGGAAAAACAGGTATTGCTTGCAAAACGAGGAGAGGCAACTGATAATAGAAGAAAGTCTGTTAAATCACAGGATTTAGAACATTACATTACATTGTTCAATAAATCGATAAGGGAAGGTCCATACTATATTTGCTCAGTGTGTAATAGAATACTCTACAGGAAATCTGTAGTAGAGTTAAAAAGGAACAAATATGACACAACACACCTTTTTACTAATACTAAATCATTTGATAGTAAAGAGTACATATGCCAAACCTGTCATTTGAAGATTAAAAAAAGTTTAGTTCCTTGCCAGGCTGTATACAATAATCTTGGTGTTGATGAGATTCCTTCTGAACTTGCTGTATTAGAAAAACTGGAACAGATATTGATAGCTCAACGAATAGTTTTTGAAAAAATAGTAATAATGCCAAAAGGCCAACAAAGGAAGATCAAGGGTGCAATTTGTAATGTGCCAGTTAGCTGCAAACAAGTATGTGATATTTTGCCACGCCCATCTGAAAGTTCTGGAATCATAATGCTGAAGCTAAAACGAAAACTGGAGTTTAGAGGACATGTCTATTTTCAAGCAGTTCGCCCACAACTAATACTTAATGCTCTGAATTGGCTACAATTAAATAATTCATTGTATAATAACATAACTGTTGACATGCAAAACATTGATAAACAACTTGAAACTCTTGATCCATATCAAGAAAACCCAGTTTTAGACATTGCTAATGCTTGTGAAGGTGAGACAGCTGTTGAGAGAAACTGTGAGCAAGAAAATATTCCTGAAAGAGATGATCCACTTGATGAACACAGAGCAGCAACTACTGAAACCTGTTTACAGTCTGTAATTCCAGATTACCCTATACTTGTTGAGCAAGAAAACAACAACTCTTCATCAGCTGGAAATGAAATATATAATATTGCCCCTGGGGAAAACAAACATCCTGTCTCATTAATGACTGACAAACACTGTGAAGAATTAGCATTTCCAACCCTATTCCCAAAGGGCAGATTTGGATATAAAGCAGAGAGAGAGATAAAACTAACACCAGTTAAATATTTCAATGCCCGGTTATTGCATTACAGTGGTAGATTTGCTACAAATCCAGAGTACCTCTTTTTTGCACAGTTTATTATTGAACAAAAAAAAGTGTCAGACAGTATTAATATTGCATTGAAAAAAGTTCACGGACAGTCGTTTACAGCATCTCAGGTTAGATCAAATGAAAACTGCCTTCAGAATCTTATTTCTAAGGACCAGGCATATTTGTTCTTGAGGCAAATTCCAGGCTCTCCACCTTACTGGCAGAAATTTATGTACGAGGTAGTCTCCATGGTACAGCAGCTTGGTATTCCTACATGGTTTATGACATTATCGTGTGCTGATCTTAGGTGGCCTGAACTTTTTCATATTATTGCTCGTACAAAGGGAATAAATATGACAGATGATGAAGTTGAAGCTCTTTCTTACAATGATAAGTGTTCTTTGCTTAATCTTAATCCTGTTATTGTTGCTAAGCACTTCCAATATAGAGTTGAAACATTCTTCAAAGATGTTTTACTGAGCAATGCTAACCCCATTGGCAAAATAATATATTATGCTTTTCGAATTGAGTTTCAAATGAGAGGGTCACCACATCTGCATTCATTAATTTGGACTTCTGACTGTCCAGCACTAACAGCTGATAATGAGGAGGCCTACATAAAGTTCATAGATCAGCATTTACAAGCAAACCTACCAAATGAAGAAACTGAACCAGAATTGCATCATCTAGTGTAAACATATCAAAAGCACAATCATTCTAAAACTTGTAGAAAGTATAAAAATATTCCATGTAGGTTTAACTTTGGTCAGTTCTTTACAGATCAAACAGTTGTTGCAAAACCAGTGTCAGATGATGTTGCTGATAATGAAAGAGTGACTATAATAAACAGAAATGAAATTCTCACTTCTGTAAAAAAGAAAATAAATGAAACTTTAAATCCAAGCACATCAGATTATGATCCAAAAAGGACGACTTCAGAAGTTCTGGCCTCTTGTGGTATTTCTGAAGAACAATATTACTGGGCCTTGTCTATTTCTGCTGATTCTGATTATGACTTGCATCTAAAGAGGTCACTTAATAGTTGTTTTATTAATAACTACTTTGTTGCTGGAATAAAAGGGTTTAGAGCAAATGTAGATTTGCAACCTGTTTACAATCATTACAAATGCATAACTTATGTTTGTTCCTACTTCTCCAAAGATGAAACTGAATGCTCACAGGCCATTACAAATGCAGCAAAGGAAGCAAGGGACCTTAACTTGAATGTCAGAGAGAGCTTGAAAAAAGTTGGTGCCACTTTTCTCTCCTCTCGAGAAGTTAGTGCACAAGAGTGTGTTTATAGATGCATGCCTGAACTTTGGTTGAGAAAAACATTTCCAGGAACAATCTTTGTGAGTACCGATTTGCCAGGAAATAGAGTACGCATGCGAAAAAGCCAAGAAGAGTTGGAAGCACTTGATAATGACAGTACTGATATTTATAAATCAAATATCATTGAACGATACTGTAACAGACCTAAGTTAAACTCCACTGTTGATCAATTATGCTTAGCTGAGTTTGCAGCCCACTACTACAAAGATTACAAAGCTGATCCCGATGAAATCAATGATGATCAGCCAGATGTGCTTTCTGACGATGTTATTGAATCAAAGCATGCAAATATTAATAATGAAACAACACTTCCTCATAAGATTAAATTGCTAAATACCAATGAAATTATGAAGTGTAGAAAAGTTAGGGCCGTAATACGATTCCACACACCAAGCAAAAATAAGCAGCCAGAGAGGTTTTTTCATCATTTACTCATGCTATATTTTCCATGGCGAGACGAGTCTACTGATCTCTTTGGATTAGATCAAACTTATTGGATGAAATTTCATGAACCTTCAGTACAAGCTTTGGTTGAAAAGAACAGAGCAATATTTGAACCTAATGCACAAGTAGTAAATGATGCACTACAAATGCTGAGAGACAACCCAGTTAGAAACCTTCACACATATGATTCTATCAATGATCAAGAAAATCAAGATTTACAGTCTCAAATGGACAATGATGTAACACCTGATAACTCATTTAATGAACAGTCGCCTGTTCATTTAGCCCCAGGTTCAGAAATACAACAAAGAGTACCAGCACTTCTGACTCAGACCCAGCCATCTGGTATCACTGATGATTTATTACATGAGTGTGTTAGATCTTTGAATGCTGAACAGCGTTCTGCATATGATATTGTTCTCTCATGGTGTAGAAATAAAGTTAAGAACTTAAATTCCTTGAAGCCAGAGGAAGTGAAGCCTATAAATCTATTTGTTACAGGAGGTGCCGGTGCTGGCAAAAGTCATCTAATAAGAGCAATTTATCACACTGTGGTGAAAACATTTAAATATGGACCACTAAATCCTGAGTTGCCTACAGTGCTCTTAATGGCACCCACAGGTGTTGCTGCTATTAATATAAATGGTACAACTATCAACACTGCTTTGGCCATCCCAAAAGAAATTGGAGATAATTTACCTGCATTATCAGATCAGAAGAAAACATTACTAAGAATGTCATTATCTGAACTGAAGCTTATTATAATTGATGAAATTTCTATGGTTTCAAACACTAGGTTACTCCATATCCATCAAAGATTGAAAGAAATTTTTGGTACTTCCACCTCTCAGTTGTTTGCTGGTATAAGTATTATTGCTGTTGGTGATTTATATCAGTTGCCACCAATTCGCCAAAAGCCTATATTTTCCAGTTACAAAAATGAAACATATAATTTATGTCACCCATGGCAAGAATTCAAAATGATAGAACTTACCCAAATAATGAGACAAAAGGATGATCGTAAATTTACTGAGCTCTTAAACAGATTTAGAATTGCTCAGCATACTGAAGAAGATATACAGATTATCCAGGCCAGATCAGTAACTCAAACAGATGATCATAATGATTACCCTTCAGATGCATTGCATGTATGGGCTGAAAATAAACCAGTTACAGAACACAACAATAAATATCTACAACGAATTCCTTTGCCATTGTATGTACTTCGAGCTATTGATCAATATCCACCAAATGTTACTAAACAAGATATTGACAGGGTATTGTCAAGAGGTCGTTCTGACACTGGTGGTCTTGATTTTGAGATCCTTATCAAAGAAACTGCACGGGTGATGCTTACTACAAATATTGATATTTCTGACAGACTTATTAATGGCCAAATGCGCACTGTTACCAGAATCTCTATTAATCAAATTACCCAGAAGCCCACTATTCTCTACATTAAATTTGATGATGAAAAAGCTGGGAATATCTTATCGGAGAAATGCACTGATGCTTTTGCTAAAGAGAACAAACTTGTGCCTATTTCACCAGTACTTGCTAAAATAAAACTGAGGACAGGTAAACCTTCATCTCCAGAAATACAGAGAATCCAATTTCCACTCAGCTTGGCATGGGCTTGCACTGTTCACAAAGTTCAAGGATTAACATTGAACAACATTGTTATTAGTTTTGAGTTATTTAAACAAAGGTCATTCAACTCTGGGCAGATATATGTTGCTTTGAGTCGTGCCACTTGTCTGGAAGGCATTCATGTTCTTGGGAAAATTGAGAGCAAACTTGTACGGTCAGATCCAAGAGTGCACGCAGAATACCAGAGACTACAACATTTAAACATGTCAGCAATGGTGATAGAGTCTGAAATCCAAAATGAAAAAAACCTGGTGTCAGTTGCTCTCTTAAATATAAGATCATTAAGAAAGCACAGCATTGATATCAAGTCTGACCTTAACATCTGTAATTGTGATATCGTATTTCTAACAGAAACACAGCTTCAATTATGTGATTTAGACAATGACATAAAAAAGAATCTGCATCCTCTTTCATTATATAGGCAAGATAATCAAGATAAATACTCAAGCTTAGCTGTATGCTACAGAAACACTATTGTGATATCTGAAAAAGAATACTTTCCTTCAATAAATGGACTTAAACTAATTGCTTTTTCTAAAACTTACCAGCAACAAATTACATTTCTTTTACTTTATAGAAAACACAACTCTAATATACACCAATTTTGTGATGCCATTAATTATATCCTTGATCACACTTCTGTTGACATGATACTTGGGGATTTCAACATCAACTACTTTGATGATAAGGAATCCAGCCATTTAAAAACAGTGATGGAACATCTTGGTTATCAACAAATTGTAGAAAGCCCAACATTTGTATCAGCAGGAAGTTTGTTAGACCATGTATATATCAAACCACAACAATTCAATACTATTCAAAATTCAGTGATAAGTGTTTACTATTCTGATCATGAAGCTGTTAAAGTAAATTTACAAGTATGAAATCTTATTAACATAATGTCATATATTAACATAATTATATTAATGTTATCATAATGTATACACTTACTGTACATGTGCATGCATTGTAGCATTAAGTAGACTGGACACTACATTTGCTTTTAATTAATTTTCCTGTTGGAACAAATATCACCAATAATTATTCCTTTAATAACTAAATCATTATTACTGGAATTAGAGAATCTTGCAAATCAGTTTATCAAAAAACATTTTAAATAATATGACAAAGATATACATATACAGTATAAGTATGATTTAATAAACATGTAATACATTATTATGGCCTCAGGGCCCAAACATGGAGCTTCCAGGAGCTCATAGCAAAGGTAAGTTTTCAACAGGGAATTAGGGGGAGGGAATTAAGGGGAGGTCTATTTCTCTCTGTATGTTAACTAGGTTTGGTTCATTGTCAAATAGCATAATATATTCATGCCCACATTTTTATTTTTACAGGCATAATTATTCCTACATGTTGTACACATGTGACTTTGGCCTACTGAACTCCTGTTAAAGTGTTCTCCAATAGTTAGAGCTGATACAGTCCAGAAAAATAACCAGCCTGCAGATTACATGTGTCAACAAAGCACACAATATTACCAGATTAGCCATATTGCCTCAGGATCCACATATGGAGCTTCCAGGAGCTTGTAACAAAGGTAGGTTTTCAATAGGGAATGAAGGGAGAGGGAGGGTTATATTTTCTGTATGTTTAAACAAGCTTTTTTTTGCCTATCAAAAAAAACAATAAATATATTTACACACCCATATTTTTTATATATTTGCAGGAATATATAATAATTATCCCACTGCTGTACACTTCCCAGTGACGCTGCCCTAGTGCACTCCTGTTGGTGTTCTCCAAAAAGCTGATTCAGTGCAGTCAAAGAATAACCAGCCTGCAGATTACATATGTCCATACAAGGCACATCATATTACCTGCAGTTAACCATATAACTTTGTACCAAAGCACTGAGCAAATGTTGCTCTGAATTTTAAACATCACAGGACAACCAAAAATATATGTACACTACATCTATATCAATGCTCCAGTCTTCACCAAGATGCTGGAAATGAAAGCACCTATTAAATTAGACATGGTACATTCAATTGACAGTGGACATAGTTGGTAATTCACAGCTAATTAACTGTTTCCAACAAGATAGAGGGCAATTTCATAACTCTGGGGAAAAAAAGAACTTTAATGCAACCTGAAACAACTGGCTGAATCTAATCAAAGTGATGACCGAACTAAAATAGGAGCAACAAAAGTGACAGCTATACTCAAGGAAAACCATTAGCCGACTTCAACAACACCTGAGTTTACAACTATATAGCTACAGAAATGCTCTAAATAAAACTACTGAACTCCTGTACTGTTCATCAAAGCTGATTGACCAAGTCCAAAAACGTGACCAGCTGAGCCTGTATATTACACATGTCTACAAGGTACATCATATTACCAGTTAAGCATATACATAGAACTTTGTACCAATTCACTGGAATCAAAAGTAGCAGTTCAACTATTATATGTATACATACATGTATCAATAATATATACATCTTCAGTCTTCATCAGATGCTGGACATGAATGCACCTATTTGGAGATGGCACATTCAATAATACTGACAATGGAAATAGTTGGTAATTTACAGTTAAATAACTGTTTCCAACATGGTAGAGGACAATTTCCTTAGACTATGAAAAAAACTTGGAACCTTAAAGCAGCCTGAAACAACACGCTGAATCTGATCAAAGTGAGGACCTAACTAAAATAGGAGCATAAAAAAAGAGTGATAGCAATACTCTAGGAAAACTATCAATTGCCTGACTTCAACAACAAATGACCATCAATGCACATCATCATATCAGTTCAGCACAGAACTTTATTATTACCAGTTCAATGGCAGGAAAGCTGCATACAGTTCACAATGGAATAGTTGGTAATTTACAGCTAAATAACTGTTTCCAGTGACATGGAAGGGAATCTCATAGACTCTGGAAAAAAAACTGTGAATGAAAGAACTCGGATAAAATAGCAACACAAAAATAGTGACTGACAGCTGTACTCTAGGAAAACCATTCACTTGCTTCAACAACACCTGAATTTATGATCAACATCCTGAAAGAAAAATTAGTATAAAATAATAATTATTGAAAGGAAAGTTTACAGACATGATAAAATATAACTGCAGAACTCGTCTAAATAGAACCACATAGATGTATACATAGCCTTAGGTGATTGCTAATTTTAAAATGTTTGCTTCAAACTTAGTCAGCATACTAAATTTGATGTGATCTTAATGTTGTAGTGGTATTTTTAAATTCGATTAAATAATATTTTACATACTCAGACCGAATCCTTTTTCATTTACAACATTGCTAATGTGTGTCACCAGCCTACTCCCGGTTATTCTGGCTAGGTTTTTTCTGATTGTGTTAATGTGATCACAATGGTTTGTGACATCATGGCTCATCAAAAACCAATACAAACCACAGCAATCACATCAACCTAATCACAAAAAATACCAAGCCTAAATGCCTGTGACTTGACTGATATGGCCCAAATACAGCCTGCCTACAACCTATCATTTTCTGTGACAACTGTTTGCACCATCAAACAATCACACTGCATGCTGTTCACATGTACACAGCACCGCCAACCAATCATATTGCATGCTGTTCACATGTACACAGCACCACCAATCACATTACATGCTCTTCACATGTACACAGCATGATTGTGATTGTACCCAAGCTCTATTTTTGTGTCATTATTGCAAGATTTTGCAGAAATTAATAAAATGTAAGAAATCTATACAGTACTCAAATAAAGGTTGCATATAACAGCTGGGACAGTGAATTGGAAATATTGTTAAAGTGGCTAAAATGACCCCAGGAGTACACAGGACAATTAATAACACAACTTTAAAGACTTATGTATTTATTTGAGTACTGTATAGATTTCTTGCAAGCTCTGGTTAATTTGGGGTTCCTGTGGAGGGAGGATATAGAGAAAGGAGAGCCTGCGGGAAGACCTTGTGTTATTCACCCTAATGATGTCACAACAGGCAGCCCAAGCTCTATGTTTGTGTCATTATTGCCAGATTTTTTTGTTCTGCAAAATCTCGCAATAACGACACAAAAATAGAGCTTGGGCTGCCTGTGGTGACATCATGGGGGCGAATGCTCTTGGCTCTCCTTTCTCTATTTCCCCCTCCCCTCTCCCACCACAGGAACCCCAAATTAACCAGAGCCTGCAAGCATAGTTTGCCTCCAGGAGAGGTGACAATTGTTTTTGGCAGGATTTAGCTGAATGCAGGATTTCTTTTTAGCTCCTCAACCTCTGCACGTTTTAATGTTATCTTCAATGATTTTCACGAAGTCGTCCATTTTTGGCAGAATTTCTTTTAGAAACAGTTGGCCTCGTACCTAAAAGTGACAGCCCGAGTAAACGCCCAGCGGGCGTCTTGTTTAATATATTTCTTAATGATTTAGACTTTGGGGACATCTCATTCACTAAGTATGCAGATGACTCAACTCTCGTTGTCCCTGTATGGAAAGACAATGCAGACTCGGCAATTGAATCGGTTAAACTATTTATGTCCTGGGCCACTAAAAACTCTATGGTGTGTACCTTTAGTAAATGCAAATAATTGATATTTAGTAAGAAGGAACAATCAGACTCTTTTTTTTGCCGGTTGAAGACATTCCACAATGTAAGGAATTGCATATTTCAGTACAACAGTAGATTCGATGTGCAAGTAAAATCTAAGCTTAAAGAGGCAAATAAGTGTTTGTTCGTATTGAGAAGCCTTAGGAAGGAGGGATACGGTTAACAGGAAATTGATTACCCTTTTAACTCAATTGTTATGCCTAAGTTTACTTACGGTCTGCCTGTCTACTGTGCTTCGACACCTGAACTCACAAATGTACAATGCTTTCTAGACAGATGTTTCAAACGTAGATACATCTCCAAGAACATTAATATATCTAACTTAGTAGAGATGTTTGATAAGCGCATTTTTAATAAGGTTCAGAAGATGCCAGTCCACCCTTTAAAGAAATTTGTACCGGTGGCAAAACAGTCTAAAATTAACTTAAGGAAGCGACATTCATACATTTTTTTATAGATTAGCTTTTAGATATGACTTAGCTGTATATTAGTAAGGTTTTACTTATATATATTATTATGGTTTTTTATTATTTCAAGGTATTTTTGTAAGTATAGTTTTTAACATTATTATAGTTGTGTCTTAGTCCTAGCGTTCGATTGACCGTATTCCGGAAAATGATAACTATAAATCGCTTATTTCGGGAATTCTTAGCCCATGGAATACAAGATGTATCCTGTTAATCATATTTCATATTTCAGCAATCTTTAGTAGCTTACAGTGCAAAATGTTCCTGAACCAGTGATTTCCAGAGATATATTATTAATATTTTGCACTGCACTGCTCTGAGTCAATCAGAATTGTGAATTATTTCCTGGTATGTTAATTACTGTTAATGTTATGAAATGTGTAATTTTCGAACCAGGCAGGTCAGAACATCCCTGAAGAGCCTCCACAACTTGTCAATCCCTCTTCAGACAAGCTGGATCTGGTAAGGGTGGAGAAATAAAAAAGTTATTGGACAATTCAGCCCTATTTTAAGACATTCATTAAATGTGGTGGCAAGACACAGAATTTTTTCCTGTACTGCAGTACCTACGACACCATGGCTGCTGAAGGATATTATGCAAAAGAAATCTACACAGCTGATTCCACTCTACCCTGTGATGATTGGAGGTGACACTGGTAACAGAAACAGCTTAGCTGATGTTCCAAGGCCTTCAGATACCCCTGCTTCAGTTGTCTCATTGATTCAGAATCATAGTAATAATATTTCTGAGGTAAGTACTGTACTTTCTAAAAAAAAATATAAAAATAGCTAGACATGTTGCATATGATAACTAAAATATTAGTAGACAACCTGGTAACCAGCAAATAAAGTTGCTGAGATACAATGCATCCATAGACAATAATAAAATTGATTTGATAGTATGCATGCCCAGATTGGCTGAAAGCAGTATTTCTACATTTGTATTTAACAATTAGACTTGCTTGAAGTTTCTATTGGCTAATAGTTGGCAAGGATGAAAGCTCTGGGTCAACTATTAGTCATAGAAATTGAGAGCAAGTAGTCTAATTGTTTTAGTATAAACAAAGACCTTTTCTGCTTTAAAGAGGTCATATCAAAGATTATTTTGATGTTTCAGATACAAGTTTTTACCTTTATGCTTGTAAAACTTCCCATCTTCAGCTCCACCACATGGTAAACAATCGCTCACAAAAACCGAGATTGAAAAGGTTTTGCTGTTAATTTTGAAGTGAATGTTAATCATTAATTGAAGGGGAAAACAGCTTTATTTGTAGAGTACGTTTTTGGCCGCCATCTTGGTGTACTAAAGCTGTACACCAACATGGCCGCTGCATACTAATTACACTAAATTGTTTGAATATTATTTGTACGACAGCTCGGTTACGAAGTACTCTATTGCTCCAAAATTTCGGTCATTTCTATATTTTAACTAACTCGTATTTTTGCCGTTTTCTTGAAAGGAATATAATATTTTTCTTGAGGCAATGTTTTTTGTGACGTCAATGCAAATGATCAATAGAAAGTTGTGCAAGCACTTTGCTTGAGCTAGTTGGGAACATGTATGTTTTGACAGTTTAATAAAACAGCTGTTTTACCATGCTTTCACTGGGTTATTTTATACTGGAAGATACCAGAATCCCACTATTCGCTCAGGACGAGTAACAGAGGTTGCCAATCACTTGGAATCCCTTAAAGTAGGAGTGCCTGTTGCAGTGGCCATGGAAAAATGCAAACCACCAATTATTGGGAAAGTCATTGAAGTAGAAAGAAATGAAGACCATTTCAAAATCTGTTATTGGAAGGGATCTTGGCGTAAGAAATGGGAACCATGGATGGTTAGAAATGAGCCATGGATGGGCAACCTGCCAAAGTCATCAGTTCTTTTGGTTGACATAAATTTAAAAGATGATGGCAAATTGCAATCAGGCACAGCAAAGTACTTGAGGAAGGAGTACAAAAAACTGGAATGATAACAACTGAAAGGTGGCTAGAAATTGAATTATTAATATCTGAAAACATTTAGAATAGTAGTATGGTAAGAAGACTAATTTCCATGTTCACTTGGTGATATTTATTTTTCCAATGGATGGCAACATGATGAAATCCCCAAAGAAAGTGTAATATATTATGGATTTAATCTCCAAGATGGCAAGCTCTCAAAGGAATCTGCAAAATTCCTTAAAAGAAGATACAAGGATTCGTAAAATAATATGTTATTTTGTTCTTAAATAATACTACTAAGTCAGTATTAATGGTTTTGCATGCCATGTTTACGTTTAAACAATAGAACACTGTTATGACAGTTTGAACAGCTGCATGTTCAGCACCCTGTTGTAACATGTGTATTCTTACAAAGTTTGGAGTTTAGGGTTTAAAAAGAATTTCCATACTTATAAACCTGTACATTAGAAGTGAAACAAAAAAATATAAATCGGTTTCATTGAATTATATTTGGAGTTCAATACCGTATTGTAAATGATTTTCTCTGAACAACAATGTTGTACATTAAGAAATCTTAGTTTTCAAACTTGTCAAAATATTTTATTTCTGTCAGTCAATGTAAAAGTTGACACCCAATACAGGCACGTATAATTTAAAATATTAATGTAAAAGTATACGGTCTAAAAACGTGTCAGAAATTCCAGAAGCAATTGTTTTTACTAGTTCTTAAAATTCTATCAGAAAATCTCTGAATCAGTGTTTTTACTTGTATGTAAAATCAGGGTGAAAGTTAAGAAAAGCCGTTGCCATCAGCAACTACAAATCTAAACACGTATATGTTTATATGCGCTGAAACCTGAAAGGTCGTTAGCTTTGATTATGTTCTCTTGGCAATTGCCAGGACATCAAGAACACTGATCCTTGCAATTGCCAGGACATCGGGAACACTGATCTTGGCAATTGCCAGGACATCGAGAACACTGATCTTGGCAATTTTCAGAACATCGCTATCAGGAATTCTGATTTTGGCAATTGCCAGGACATTGTATTCCAATGATCGTGCTCATATTTGGCAATTGCCAACATAAGATCCATTTTTGCATTTTAGATATAAACTCATGAACATGCCAAGACATTTTTTCTTCCTTTTGACAGATTTTTCCACGGACTCAATGCTTTTAGCGCAAATTTAAAGAAAGGATAAAGGTACAAGAGATATCAGAGGAGCTTGCCACATGCAAAACATCGTTAATTTGGCTCACTTTATACTAACAACATAACGTCATATCGTAAAAAGAAATTCAGGCATTAATTGAAGTTTCAACTAAATTAGTTTGATGAAGATTGGACAGATTTTGGCAATCACTAAACAGTTTTGGGCTACTTTTAGCCAATATGTATAGTTTAGAATACCATTACCGATTTTGGAACGTGTTTACTATTTGCCGACATAGTTTGTACGAGTTTACTTGTACACTTGTGTTTGTGAATGACTTAGTGAGTGCTAAGATCTGTCTCATGACGTTATACAATAATTGCATATTAGGCACATTTCTCATTTTCGTTAATGCTTATGGTACTTATTGCATACCATTCATGAACTTATCTTACTCTTGTTGCTATTTGCCGACATAGTTTGTACGAGTTTACTTGTACACTTGTGTTTGTGAATGACGTAGTGAGTGCTAAGATCTGTCTCATGTCGTTATACAATAATTGCATATTAGCCACATTTCTCATTTTCGTTAATGTTTATGTTACTTGTTGCATACCATTCATGAACTTATCTTACTCTTGTTGCTACTACGAACACATTTTTGTGTTTGTGAATGACTTCAGGGAGTTGTTAGAAGCATACAAATATGAACCAATTTGTTTGCATGGTAACCTAAATTGTAAATATTGATTAACGTTTTGATATTTTGCACAATCATTGTCAAAGGCCAAAATACTGGCTCAGGAACGTTGAAGAATAAGGAGGTACAGCAATGGCCTTGGGCTTAGTGGGATTAGTGCCGTGATAGTAAGCCTTTCAAAATAAATTGCGTTCAATTAATTGACACTTGTCAAGGAAATCAAGATAGCTTTAAATATTCAATTGAGAATACAGTTTCTTTAATTATTGTTTTTATTCTCTTTTTCGTGGAACATGGGATCTAATAGTATTTCATTGGGTCTTTTGTTAGGTATACCTTGTTAGATTTGTGGCCAATTTAGAACAAATAGAAGATGAGCAAGTTTGCCAATGTCAGCTGGTAGTGATAATGGGGTACACCATAAGCCTGCCAAGTGTGCAAAGTTCACAAGTGAACCTGCTGCGCCAACAAAATCATCAGAGGTTCCCACAAAGCTACCCAGCTTCGGTGTCTATTGAGCAATTTCTGAATGCAGGAAAATTTGTTAAGCCAGCCTCCAGAACAAAGACAGTATTGAAGTTGGAGTCATTTCACTTACTCAACAAAGAGTGGAAAACAGAAAAGTGTCTAACTCTCTATGTTGATGATGACAAATTTGCATTCGGATCATATTCCGTGATGCATTCAAACTAACAACGGAAAGTGGCAGCCAGTGTAAAAACAATGGGTGATAAAGAAATACAATGACAAGTCAAAGAACATCATTAAGGACACAGTAAAGACGACATCAAACAAGATGAGGCCTTCAATGCTTTTCGTCAGGCGCTCCGTGAAACGGAACAGGCGTTTTTGGCCCTCGAACTTGAACGAAATTTATCGGATTTGATGATGACAAATTTGCATTCGGATCATATTCCGTGATGCATTCAAAAGAACACCGGAAAGTGGCAGCCAGTGTAAAAACAATGGGTGATAAAGAAATACAATGACAAGTCAAAGAACATCATTAAGGACACAGTAAAGACGACATCAAACAAGATGAGGCCTTCAATGCTTTTCGTCAGGCGCTCCGTGAAACGGAACAGGCGTTTTTGGCCCTCGAACTTGAACGAAATTTATCGGATTTGATGATGACAAATTTGCATTCGGATCATATTCCGTGATGCATTCAAAAGAACACCGGAAAGTGGCAGCCAGTGTAAAAACAATGGGTGATAAAGAAATACAATGACAAGTCAAAGAACATCATTAAGGACACAGTAAAGACGACATCAAACAAGATGAGGCCTTCAATGCTTTTCGTCAGGCGCTCCGTGAAACGGAACAGGCGTTTTTGGCCCTCGAACTTGAACGAAATTTATCGGATTTGATGATGACAAATTTGCATTCGGATCATATTCCGTGATGCATTCAAAAGAACACCGGAAAGTGGCAGCCAGTGTAAAAACAATGGGTGATAAAGAAATGCAATGACAAGTCAAAGAACATCATTAAGGACACAGTAAAGACGACATCAAACAAGATGAGGCCTTCAATGCTTTTCGTCAGGCGCTCCGTGAAACGGAACAGGCGTTTTTGGCCCTCGAACTTGAACGAAATTTATCGGATTTGATGATGACAAAATTTGCATTCGGATCATATTCCGTGATGCATTCAAAAGAACACCGGAAAGTGGCAGCCAGTGTAAAAACAATGGGTGATAAAGAAATACAATGACAAGTCAAAGAACATCATTAAGGACACAGTAAAGACGACATCAAACAAGATGAGGCCTTCAATGCTTTTCGTCAGGCGCTCCGTGAAACGGAACAGGCGTTTTTGGCCCTCGAACTTGAACGAAATTTATCGGATTTGATGATGACAAATTTGCATTCGGATCATATTCCGTGATGCATTCAAAAGAACACCGGAAAGTGGCAGCCAGTGTAAAAACAATGGGTGATAAAGAAATACAATGACAAGTCAAACAACATAATTAAGGACACAGTAAAGACGACATCAAACAAGATGAGGCCTTCAATGCTTTTCGTCAGGCGCTCCGTGAAACGGAACAGGCGTTTTTGGCCCTCGAACTTGAACGAAATTTATCGGATCTCGAGGCAGAATCATCTGACAAGTATATACAGTTGAATCCCGATAACTCGAACCGTTGATAACTCGAAACGTCGGGAACTCGAAGCTCGCGCTAACTCGAACCAAAATTGATTTCCCCTGGATTTGCGTCATACATTTAATGTAATTTTACCCTCCGTAACTCGAACCCTCGATAACTCGAACCTCCCGCTAACTCGAAGCAATTTTTGTTTCCCTTCAGGTCATTTTCTTTATAATTTTACCCTCGAGAACTCGAACCTCGTTTATCAAAGCGTAACGAGACAAAACGTACTTCAGAACATTGAATTTATTTTGAAGCAGCATGTATTCTTTGTGTTAACTTCTCTAGTTTCTTGGTTTTACGTTACATAAAACGTGTCAGTTCAGTCCTGTGAGAATATTGTACGTGATAAGCGGTGCCAGCAGGAATCAAAGGGAAACAAAGGATCCATTCAACCAGCTTTCATCAAGCTTTGCCGCTTAGCTGTTTTTTTTTTATGTCAATAAATTTCTTCTGTCCCTTGAAATGCAGCGTGCACGGCACTTACATGCCTTCTCCATCGCCACGGTTAACTGCCTTGCCAGTTACCACCACGGTGCAGGAGTTCTGCTAATTGGTCCGCAAAAAGTAGAAAATAGTCTTTGCAAAACGGCCAGATTTGCCTTTCATTAAATGTCCAACAACTTCGCCAGAATGTACAGCGTTTAGCTCCTCAAGAAGTTCCGGGACCGAACTTCTTGGTACACGATATCCTTTGATAAAATAATCCAGGTTGTAAAAGACGATATTTTCAGACGTTTGCACGGAAGCCATTAGGTAACGTCAAGTTGCAGCTCCAAGCAGCTCTCAAATGCTATTTTAATACTGGACTGTATAGTGTTTTACAGTCAAACCGGATGTTCCTTTGACGGTCACTTTCACACCTTGTAAAATTGTACAAAGACCCTTATGTTTTAGTTTGGCCATTGTTTCCGGTTATTGCAGTGAAAACCCACATCATGCAGTACGCTTTCATTGAGGAATTTCAACAATAATGCTTGGAAATGTCGGACAAGTCTCTCAAGCGTAAGATTGCTACTAAATCTTTGGAGGAGAAATACAAAGCTCTAAAAGATATTAAGAAGGGCATAGCAAAGAAAGAGGTAGCAAAAAAGTATGGCGTTCCTTTAAACACTTTATCCAGGTGGGCAAGAGCAAAGAGAAGATTTCAGCTGCTTTCGAGAATGGTAAAAGTCCAAAGACACTGAAGCTGAAAGGCGCAAGTTTTGATAAAGCAATATACAAGTGGTTTATGAATGCAAGAGAGCGAAATGTTCCAGTTAGCGGTACGTTGCTTAAAGAGAAGGCAGTTCTATTTGCGAAAGAGCTCCAGATTGAAGATTTTAAGGGTTCCGATGGCTGGCTTGACCGTTGGAAAAAAAGACACACTGTCACGTTTAAGACTGTTGCTGGAGAAGGAAAGTCGTGCACCCCTCAAATGACCGCATCTTGGGACGAGACAACTCTGCCAACAATTATTTCCAACTACAAGCTTGAAGACATTTTCAATGCTGACGAATTTGGCTTGTTTTATCAAGCTCTTCCCAACAAAACTTTGCATTTGAAGTCTGAGAAATGCGTGGGTGGTAAGCACAGCAAAATACGACTAACTGGTATGGCTGCTGCAAATGCAGTGGGCGAGAAGTTGCCCATGTTTGTTATTGGCAAATCTGCAAGACCACGGTGTTTCACTGGCGTTAGAAACATCCCCTGCCGTTACCGATCGCAGAAGAAAAGTTGGATAGACAGTGCTCTACTTGAAGAGTGGATCAGAGAGCTTGATAGAAAGTTTGTGGGAGAAGGCAGGAAAATTTCACTTATTGTGGACAACTGCCCGCCCCACCCACACGTTGGAAGACTTAAAGCTATCCATTTAGTGTTCCTTCCTCCTAATACGACATCCAAGACCCAGCCAATGGACCAAGGAGTTATTAGATCACTAAAATCCCACTACACAGCCATCACAGTTCAGCTTTTCATCCGTGCGGTGGACAATAACCAGCCTTTGATCAAAATAAGCATCCTATTGACAATGAATATGCTAACTGCAGCCTGGGACAAAGTGTCGGAAACAACAATTCAAAACTGCTTTAAAAGAGCTGGCATCTCGAAGTGCTATGAATGATGATGATGACCCTTTCAAAGAGCTCAATGAAGAACTTGACAGCCTGAGAGAGAGAGCACCAGATCTCGCATCACTGCAAATTAACGCTGAAAGCGTGATAGGAAGTGATGGCGAACTCCAAACAGCTGATACCGAGCTGCCGAGTGATAGTGACATTCTTGCTGAGTTTCGACGAGATGACAATGAGCTTGAAGAGCAGGATGACACAGAGGTGGTAATTGATTAACCGCCCCCGAAACGACCATCAAAACACGAACTGTGCCACGCCATTGATGTGCTTACAGACATACGCTTTGTTTGTGGAGGATCAAATCGATGATTTCAAATCTAACGTGACAAAGCTCTCCAGAATCATCGACATAAATAGACTCACGGAACAGCGTCAGGGCCTATTAACAGACTATAAAAAGTAGTATTTTCTCCATATCTGTTTTATTTGCTAAATATTGATCCGTTTTTTACTTTCTCCGTAAAAAAAAACCTGATTAAATGCAAACTCTTTGAATAGAAATTAAGTATGTAAGCAAAACACCATTTTATTCCCTAATTTCCGGTCATTTGTTTCCATCTCTCGCTAACTCGAACTCCCGCTAACTCGAACCTTTTCTGATTTCCCTTGGAGGTTCGAGTTATCGGGATTCAAACTGTACATGTATATGTTTTATTTTTTGCCTATAATAGGTGGTAGATAAAATATGAGCGGATGATCTTTATGTACTATTTCAAACACGAATTGTAGTGTTTCATCAGGGGATCCAAATCTTGAGAAAACAATTGAAACCCGAGAGGCGTAGCCTCGAGGGTTTTATTGTTTTCGAAATATTTGAATCCCGTGATGAAACACGAACAATAAGTGTTTGACATAACTTCTCATGCGAATGGCTAAACCTAAAATTTACATACGCTTCTTTTAAAACATTATTTTCAAGTATTGTTTACCGTTCGGACTATTGTATATGATTCAATAGATGGCTTATTATTCTTTTTCGCTAGCAGTGATTTCAACTAGCGTACACTGGTGTAGTGGTGAAGAGTTAGAACAAGCAGTTGAAAGGGTCGAGGTTCGAACTACAGTGGAGGCTTACTGTTTCTTTCTATGTCGTTTCTTTACTTCTTCACTTCTTACTTGTATAAAGTAGTAAGCGGTTCATGAATATGATGATTAAGAACAGTTTCATCACTAGTGTTCCAAACACTAGTGATTTTCAACTGGTGTTTCATTGGGTTTCCAATCTCATCCACCTGACCAAATGAGTTTGAGAAGGTCATTTACAATGGCGCGTCGCTTCGGCCGCGAATATTTTTATCGTGCTTGTGAAATGAAACGATAATTAGAATGCAAATCATTGTTCTGAGATTCTGTGTTATTCTAATTATGGAACTTGAAATTACCATGTACGTATCTTTATCAAAAGTTATGCATACTTATTAGCCGAGTACGAAATCTTTATTAAAAGTTAATTTACTCACTAATAACTTTATCGGGATTTACAGTAATGTGCATGTGATCTGAATACTGAGCTGGGATTGGTTTGCATCCTTATTAATTATTCATGAATTTTACAATTATATTTGTCACAGTTATGTTTTCTTGAACATTATTTTGTTAGAGGGTGGTAAAGGGTATTTTCGAGAAGCGTGATTAACCTATTTAGTTTTTCGTTAATCGTGAAACTGCCGTTTATTTGCCCATGAATCGTTATTTGTTTAATTTTCGTGACCCGTTAATAGGCCTTTCCAGATTGCGCTCGGCAACTTTTTAGCGCAATTTGGCTTTATGAGCAACTTTTTTGGCAGACAGCAACTTTTTGGCCACAGAGCAACTTCTGGCAACTTTTTGGGAAACACGCCATTTTTTAGCCTTTTTGAAGCAAATTACTGGATTTTTTGTTTTACTGTATATTAGCAATTTCAAGTTCTCTTGGCAACAAATTCTTTCCCATCTACACTAAAACTGGTGATTTCATCTTTGACTGGGTAGCCTGTGGACTGTGATTGGGTAGCCTGTGGACTGTGATTGGGTAGCCTGTGGAATTAGTTAATGACTAATCTGATGCCTAATATAGAAGTTATCTCTGACCAGATAAAAATGGCGGACGCTTCGTCGACGTCGACTGCTGAAGAAATGGAAGAAAACCCCATTGAAACTGCCATAAGTAGAGGCGCTTCATTAACAGAACCGGCAAAAGCGTCCATTTCCCGAAAGCGACAAATTGTAGTCAATAGTGGGAAATATAAAGCATCGAAAAAGGCCAAAGGCCGAAATGCCTGCTATTAAATTTATGGACCAGTGAGGAGTTTGTCAAGTTACTTCATTTTATACTATTTATCAACTCTTCAAGTGTACAAGCGTCTTGTATCCAGTTGGATCCTCCTAGCTAGTGACACTCATCATTGGAAAGGCAAGTTTGCCTCATTCATTCATATCTATATCTTCAACTTGGTTGCCTGTGAATCGTTCACGATCCGATGATGTCCAGGTCTATGACTACACCTTACAATATTTTAAATACTTGGAACAAACTTAGATTTTAGCTTTAGTTTAGCTCTAAGTATTTTTAAAACTGTATTAAGCATCGAAAAAGGCCGAAAGCCGAAACGTCTGCTATTAAATTTATGGACCAGTTTGTCAGGCACGTGGTTTTAAACTGCAAGATGCCACTCTGCTATCAGAAAGCATCAGTGCAGCTGCCATATGCAGTTCCTGCCGAAAAAAATGACAGCAAACTGCAACAGTTTCAAGATAACAGCCTCAGAGAAGGATTGTCTTAGTATCTCATGGTGATATGTGATAAATGTGGCTAAAAGACCCCTCTAAACACAAGCAGAAGACATAGGGGGGCAAGGTGGTGGTTCACATGATGAAAACCGTAGGTCTGTTTTAGATTCACACCATGGGGCCTGGCAGGCCTTACAAAGTTCTGTTCAGGAATGCATCTTCAACCACCTGTTACAAAGAATTTGATCCAAATTGAGAAGCTCTCAATTGATCATGCAGAACCATCAGTCTGAAACTGCAGACAGATCGAGAGCAGTGATGGCAGCTAAGAACCCAAATAAAGTTCACACCAGTGCTGATCGAACTATTATTGCCGATGTTGCCGTGATACCAGATGGCACCTGGCAGAAAGGAGGACATTCTTCAAAGATAGGAGTTGTTTTTGTGATTTCAGTAGAGACAGGGGAAATTATTGATTATGTTGTGAAGTCACTTGTGTGCCAGGAGTGCACTGCACATAAGAGTTGTGACAGAGAGAGCGACGAGTACTTGTACTGGAGAAGCTCTCATGAACCAGAATGGCAAGTGAACCACAAGGGATCATCTGAGGCTATGGAGGCAGCTGGGGCTGTGGAGATTTTCTAACATAGTGTGGAGAGCAGGTGGTTATGCTATACACTTTTTGTTGGAGATGGAGATATCAGTTGCTTTGGCACTGTAATGGAAGCAATGAAAAGTCACTATCAAGTAGAAAAGAAGAATGTGTAGGGCTCGTCCAAAAGCGAATGGGTTCAGCACTGCGAAAATTCAAGAATGATTATAAAGGACGGAAACTGGCTGATGGTAAAACCGTTGGGTAGACAAACAGATAACGTAGTGGATACTATGTAAATTTATTATGGGAAAGCAATAAGGAACAACCCAGGGGATCTGAATGGGATGGTAAATAGCATATGCACAATTTAGCACCACATGTTTCAAGCTAGTGACATTCCTCTAGAGGAACAACATAAATTTTGCCCAAAACACAAGGAAACTTGGTGCAAATTTTGGCAAGACAAAGTAAATAATACTAATACATATGACGGCAGCAAGTGCCTCCCATAAATTATTCAGAAATGAACTGGAAAAAATCATTCACAAGGCTCACCGATAAAGATTTACTGGGACGATGTCTAGAGTCTGACACATAATCAGAATGAAGCTGTTAATAGCCAGCTGTGGCAGAAATGTCCCAAAAACTGCTTTTGTTGAAATTGCTGTCTGTGAAACAGTTATTTTTATTTTTATACAGATGCAGGCAGCAAAGCAGTGCTTGTGAAGTCTTGTCGTGTCAACACTGGAAGCAATGCAATGAGAGCTCTCCGCAAGGGGAACTCCAAGCAATGCTGCATACAAGGTTGGTTACCCAAAAGCACAAAGAGCAGAGACAAGCACTAAGGGCTAAACAGAAATACAAGGCAGACAATGCCTCTTGTGGTTCATGAGCTTTTGGCCTCTAAGCTCTAAACCTGAGCTCAAAACTAAAACTAAGAAGCAGAAAAGGCCCAGGGGTAAAGTGTTCCCACCTGTATCAGTCTCACATGTTCCGTTGACATTTGTTCTGCCAGTCTTTGAAGTTATTGCTCCACCAAAGAAAACAAAGACAAATCGAGTTTCTGAACATTTGTACTGTACTCAAAGGTCACTTTAGAACCATTTTAACATCTTAAATTCATCCCCAAGCTATCAGAAATGGCAAAGACTAGTCATTTTCAAAATCTGGAGAGACAGTTTGCTTGAAAATACAAAAATCAAGATATTAATTGCTATTATTATATGGCACATGCTACTTCCGGTGAAATGGGGCATTCTGATTGGCTCTCGCGTCTCTCTAGCAGTCGATTATTTTCCCGTAATCGACCGGTGGTCCATTACGGATTGCAATTGCAAGAACCATAGTTTTGTGGGAAAAACCAAAGAAGTAGTAACTGTTTTCTACCAAACGTAAATCATCTATATTCTGAGGATTTTGTTGTCTTTGATGTAAAAGCCTAGGCTTAAAAAAACAATGCAAGAATCAGAGGAACACTCGGATAGCGAGTTTTACTATCCCGACGAAGACAACAACAGCAAAAACATGGCTGCCGGAGACGAAATTCACGAACAGTCAAACAGCCAAGAGGAAATTGATAATTTTGTCAGTGACCAAAAAAGTGCCAACACCTCCAAGAAAACGAAAAGTGACCTCAACACCTTTCGTCGCTACTTACAGTCAATCGGAAAGTCAAATGTTAACGTAGTCATAGAGAGCTTACCTTCGAGCGAGCTCGACCATTTGTTGTCAAAAATTTTCATAAACGCTCGCAAAGTGAACGGCGAGGATTATGAACCGGATACTCTGTCTGGCCTCCAACGAAGTATTCAGCGACACCTTACTGAGCTGAAGTCCACAGTTAATATCCTTAAAGATGCTGAGTTCAACAAGTCCCGTAAAGTCCTCACAGCCAAACGTAAACAACTGGTAACACTCGGCAAGGGAAACAAGCCACAGGCAGCGAAATCATTGACTGACGATGAAGAAAGTATGCTGTTTCAGTCGGGACAGTTCGGGGAAGACAATCCTGAGGCCCTTCAGAGAGCAGTGTGGTGGTTCTTGGCAATGCAATTCGGCTTTCGTGCGAGAGATGAAAGCCGAAAAATGAAATGGGGCGATGTAAGCTTGCAACAAGATCCCACAGATGGCCGTGAAATGCTCGTATGGCTGTCAGAGCGGGGCACGAAGACAAGAAAAGGACAGGAAAAAGGCCACCAGCGACAGTTCCAACCCAAGATATATGCAAGTGGTACAGAGAAATGCCCCATAAAGTACTACAAGATCTTTCGTAATCACCGTCCAGCCGAGATGAACCATCCCGAGGCACCGTTTTTCCTTGCTGTAAATTATACACGGGCTCACAAAAATAGCATTTGGTACAAGAAAGCCCCGCTCGGAAAGAATGAAATCGGTAAATTTCTCACCAAAGCAGCCACAAAAGCCGGTATCCAGCGTCCTGGAAGAAAGATAACAAACCATTCAGTCAGAAAAACCTGTATTTCCCGACTGCTTGACGCTAATATTCCTGAAATTTACGTCGCGCAGCTAAGTGGGCACAAGAAATTGGAAAGCCTCCAATCGTACAAAACCGCCAGCCTCCAGCATCAGCGACAAATGTCTCTCATTCTCAGTCGAGCACTAGGACAGCCATCAGCATCCTCCACTGCAAACAACCAACTGGCTTCAGAGTCCGCTATTGTACCGCAGTTATCTGCTCCAACAGGTGCAACAGTGCCAGTTCGCCATGAAGTACTGCAAACCACGTCAAATTCTCTCACTATAAACCAGGGAAGTTCAGAGAACAACAACTCTTGTGAAGCCATTTTTAACGGAGCCAGCATCTCCAACTGCCAGTTCCAAATCTTTAATGGTCCTATAAAAGTTGTCCAAGATGGAAATAAAAGGCGAAGAGTTGTCATAGAAAGCGACGATGAAGGATTAGACGACTGATTTTCTTCGCCGAGCCAGCACGTGGGATCGCAAGCACGTTTGGTCTCAATTAGTCAATCACCTCTTGAAGACTTGACTGTATTTTCTTGTGATTTTTTTGCACACTACTTCATTTAAGGGTTTTGATATTCATATTCACTTCGTATTAGCAAATTCAACTAATTCTGGATTGATTCTGACATTGTATTTCCATTCATCTTTTGAAGAGCTTTCAAGTATTAAAATCCCAGAATGAATTCTGAATCTCGATATGTAAATTTATGCAAATTACATATCGCATGTTGTGTTACGGGCGCGTGTTACGGGCGCGAGTCACGGTGCGAGTCACTTAATTTTCTCATTCTTAGTTTATCGTAAATGCCATATAATAAACTTCTTATTAACCTCGTCCGCTCGGTTAATAAGAAGTTAATATTCATCTAAATTACCAGAAATTGAACTTTAAATCAATATATTTCATTTTCTAATATTCTAAATGTTAACAGTGATAATTCAATGAGTATTTAATATTTTTGAATCAAATTTTCAGCAGTTGTTTATTTCATGGAGATATATGCAATGAATTATCCAATTTTGGATTTTACGCTTCAAGCTTTAATTACCATGGAAACCGTAGGTGCTACATGTACCTTAACATAAACAAAACAAATTGACATTCTTAAAACTGATAGATACCACCCTGTTCAGTACCTTTACAAAGTTAGAAGTGGAAATTCAGTTCACATTCCAAGTTATCGCTGCCAATAGGTACAAAGAGTTTGTCACAAAAATGCTGTTGCCAGGCAACAATTCAACTTATTGTGATCAAGGTAATATGAGTCTATGCTAGAAAATAAAGTTGTTGTTGCTATGAAATTTGGGCATGATATGGTAACTTGTGAACTGCAGCATTTAACATTTTATATACCTTTGTGACTGGAAGTGTGTTTTTTCCCATGTGCTTTTTTCACAGGCAGACTTACTTGACATTAAATCAATTAGTTTTATGTATTTGTTTTAGAAACAACCAAGGATATAATGATGTGCCCCATTTTACAACTTCAAGGCTTCCTGGTATTCACATAGCCAATGTGATTATAAGAGATGACATTCGCCAGTACACAACTACAGCCTTATTTTTCAAGTTGTTCTTCCCTCTGGCTATCATTTCACAAATGAATATGCAAGAGTACAGAGGTGAAGATCTTATCTGAAAGCAGATGGTGCATGGCCCTTCAAATATTGAGAGATTCTGGTCCTACACGTCACTGTACATGTACCATGGCCTTTGGGCATCCTTGCAATAACTTAGATTCAAGAGTACTCCTGGCATGCTGAAGATTTGTGACCCAACTGCAGAGGGTGACAAAATGCTCTATGAACATATGAAGACAGTATGCAAATCACTCTATCAACCAAGAGAACACTGTTCAAGGATGCAAGGAGATGAGAAATAAGGGACGTTTTGGCATGAGACAATACATACAGGACAAACCAGCAAAGTGGGGATTCAATCTTTGGGTGCTTGCCGAAGCTGTGACAGGTTACTGTTGACTTTTACATCTACACAGGCCAGACTGCAAGGAATCGAGCTGAGCATGGCTTAGAATGTAATGAATTTATGGCAGCCTTTGTTTAGAAAAGGTTATAGATTTTATTTTATAATTTCTACTGAAGGACTTATTTGCAAATGCTGTTTTAGATTGTGGAACACTATTGCAGAATCGAAATGGCTTTCCTGGAACAAGGGAGTTCAACATGCTGACATGTTGGAAGAGGGATGAGGAGGTACATGTAGTTACAGTTCAAAGGAAGGACAATAAAGTTGTATCTCTAATGTCCACCTCCCACTCTGGCAATGCTTTCGGTTGTTGTTATCGCCAACTAAAGGAGAATGGTGTACATGTATTTTGCGACCTCAGTATCAGGCAACCCACCAACCATTGCTAATTACAACAAATACATGGGGGAGTTGACAAGTCTGATTAGCACATTGGAAAGTACAACTGCCTGAGAAAAACATGTTATTCACATTGGAAGGGTAAAGTTTTGTTTTATTCAATAAATGGCATTGAATTAACTGAATAACTTATCTGTCAGCTTGGTGATATTGAAGAGAGGAATGCTGTCCACTGTCTCATGCCTGAGTACAGTAATGTGAAACGTAACTGTACGTTCCGCTGGTGGAGTCACAGACGAGAAAGGAAGTCATTTGTGAAGTGCAGCAGATGTGACACAAATCTTTGCAGGGTTCAAAGAAACCACTTGTCCACTCATCAGGATGAGTGCTAAATTACATTGGGAAAGCACTACAAAATCGCACTTGCCCATCACTGATCCATTACTGCATGCAAGATTTCCAAAGGGTAGACTTATTGCTTGAAACAAAAGAAAGTCACAGTATTTGGACAACTTACATGTATATTGAAGCTAAAACTTGAACTCATTTCACAGTACAAGAAGTCGCCATCTTGCTGCTAGAGCCTGGAGTCAAATGACACAAAGACATGGACACTGATTGGTTTAGACAAAAGTACATGTAATAGACAACCAATGATATATTGTGTTCATAATCGTGCTGTTTCCATGGTAGGAAGATTAACGGAAACATTTTCTTCTCGATTGAAATGCAATCAGTACATCTGTGCTGGAATGGGATTTTATTATTAGAAAACTAAGCAATCAGGTAAGAATTGGTTCCAGTGAAGAAGAAAGAAAGTCAAGTTGTCATACAATGACTTTAATGTTTGCAAAGCACCGGTTGAATGAATTTCATGGATTCATGATTGTTGCAGTGATTTATAAATCTGTTCTTTATCTCTTGACTGACTTCTGATTTCCAGTACAGAGATATTGAAACTGTGATTTCACGGAGAGACATTATCATACTTCACCTCTCCTGATACGGCTGAACCAAACTTTCATTTTCATGTCTTTGCATTTAAGTTTCAGCAGCTTAACTTTTTAAATGAAAGAGAGAAAAACAAATTCAAGTCTATCATTGTGCTTTCTTGGAGGTTTCAAAGCTTTGCGTAAGTTGAGAATGCCAGCCTACACTACTTCATATTACTACCTCACAACCTTTTATGAATATAAA
Source organism: Actinernus sp. WN-2022 (assembly GCA_030867875.1). NCBI lineage: Eukaryota > Metazoa > Cnidaria > Anthozoa > Actiniaria > Actinernidae > Actinernus > Actinernus sp. WN-2022. The sequence goes on from JAOWCC010000809.1 coordinate 501,397, forward strand.
TTTTAAAACCAATAATACTGTAAATGAGACAATTAAACAAACGAAAGAGGATATTTTGTTAATATCCAACACACATAAATTTATTTTAGTATTTTTCTTAATATCACTCACAAAAGGTTTAAACTTGTTTTTGAATTCATGTTGTCTTTATAAGGGATTAACTTTAACTTACTCTAGCAAAGTGAGAAATGGTTGGAATCATACCTTCCAATTATGCACAATTCTTTTCATGGAAGAGGCATCTACATGTTTTTACTGAGAGGACAATACTTTGTGAATCCTAAGAAAATGGTTGGGCAAGTGATAAGAGGATTCAGACAAGTACATGTATGTGTCTGGATTTGTTTTTCTAACCCTGCTTTGTTTCAACAAGTACATTAACTGTCTGCTGCAGTATCACCAGTAATTCTAATAATCATTTGCCACTAGTTTCCTTGGGGTATTTACAGGTGTACATAATTTCGAGTGACTCAGTTGCATAAATTCGCAGTTCCCAATCAATTATTTGCTATGTGAATGGTAATTTCCTAATTATATGCTCTCGTAGGGTTTAAATATTACCAAATAGGTTTGATTAGTTGCCCTTGTTTGTCCAGAGTTTGAAATATTATAATATATTAGTTGTTACTATTCAAATCATAATATATTAGTGTTACTGTTCAATAGGTTATACAACTGAAGAAAATGACAGAAATGTCTTTTTTCATAACTAATTCCTAGAATTGGAAAACGTTAAAAAATATTATTTTATGATGCTAATTTTCAATTGTTTTTCATTTCAATTTATGCCAATGTATTAAAAGAATATTACATGTATATAAGCTTTGAATTGAGATAAAGTTTTCTTTATTACTGTAAAAGCAGCCACTTTTATAATATTTTGGCAGGGTTGCTTCTGATTTACTTGAAGCAAGAGTAGGACTACATTTGTAGGTGAATACATACATTGTACATGTACATGTAGTTCACAGAATTATCTACTCTAACACTACAATGGGTGATACTAAATCACTGAGGAAAGAGAATAATAAATTAAAATAGCAGGTAGCTGCCTTAAACGGGGAAATTGAGAAGTCACTTATCTACCAAAGCCAAAGGCAGAACAAAACCAACCCGGAAGCAAACATGCTTCATTACAGTGAACTACAAAGAGAATCAGCCAAAATGTTGCCAAAGTCGGAAAGAAGGTGGATAGCAATTGCAAAGCCATAACCGATCTGGAGAAGTACAGCTCTCAGTACGATATCAAAATACTTGGTATAACAGGACTAAAGGAAACTGAATCGGCAAGACAGAATATCTTTGTCTTTACCTTTTCAAAAAGATGGGAGCCACAAATATATCCCTTGGTGATTGACATGGCTCACATGCAGTGCCGTATAGAGATAGAGAAGAGACTACCAGAGCTTGCCGACTGAGGCCAACTATTTGTAAATTTATTAGAAGACTGGCAAGAGAAGAGATGGCTTATCATTGAGAGATTACCAACTACATGTATAAGTCTACATGTATGTGTGTTCTTGCCCCTGCCTCGAATAGACTGTACTTTTAAGCTAATTGTGGGCCAGCAAGTAGTTCTACTGTAATGGTAGGAAATATTAATAAAAGTTGCTATTGGAAGTTTACGACTCCAATCAAACATATTTTTTAATATTTAGATTCACACGAAAATGAAACATTTTAGAATGACAAATTCCACTTAATGTTGCTATCTCGTGTGAATATTTAGGGAATGTGTCGCTTATTATTTTGCATAGAAAGTCTACAGTTATTGTAAATAATTCTGTATACACCTTTTCTCTTCATCAGATTGTATATTTTAAAGTGAAAATATGTTTACCAGGCTGTTTTGGTCTGATTTTATTTCACTCAGTTCTCAGTAATGGTGGGAAATTCAATTTTTTTTAATGAACACTACACGTACATTAGAAGTTGTTTTATAAGTTTCACTTTATTCATTTGTACATATAAAACTTAAGATCAGATAAAACAACATTTCAACTTTATTTCTGTGTATTTACTTCTGTGTTTCATGGCCCCATATTCTACTGAGCATATATGTTTTGAGTTTGGGTGAATATCTTGTGTGACTTTTCAAATTAGCTCCAGGAACAACAGGGAATTAGGCCAAATGACCCCCAGTAGTGAAAGGGTTAAGCTAATTGTGGGCCAGCAAGTATTTCTACTCTAATGGTAGGAAATATTAATAAAGGTTGTTGTTGTAAGTTTAGGACTCCAATCAAACATTATTTTTTATATTTAGAATCACACAAAAATGAAACATTTTAGAATGATTCCACTTAATTTTGATATCTCGTGAGAGTTTAGGGAATTTGTTGTTCTACATGTACATGTACAAAGTTTGATTTTAGAGTAATCCTCAATAACAAAAAATAAGGTTGTTGTTGTAAATTACAGACCACCATTTTCAAAATAATATTAGTGCTAGTGTTCATTTCTCATATCCTGAAGACGACTAAAATTTATAATGGCAGGCCACACAAAAAAAGATTTTCACTCAGTTTTTGGATCTCTGGGGTCATTTACACTTATCTTTATTTCAAAAAGCCCTGCTTGATCGTGCACCAAGATCAATTTTCGTTCCCGATTTCTTAAAAGTACTCCTGACCTAGAGAAAGTGCCGAAGCTAGAACGTCAAGAATGGTTCGAAACGCGACATGGGGAGTACAGTCACTGTCAAATACAGACATGAGATGCTGGATGCAGACATTATGGCCTTGGATGGTAAGTTATGTTTTGCTTTTCTAGATGATGATATATTTTATCTGCCTGATTACTAACGAGCAGATAATTTTCTTTGAAAGGCGACCAATCTACTGTCTAAAAGAAATGGTAACCAAATTAGTATGTTCTAACTGGGTCTTGTCCTGTGGTTACTTTTAGATGATTCAACAGTACTAAGAAGGAAAGAACAAGATATCCTAAGCAACTCGAAATATCAGGAAGTCTTGATGGAGAACAGAAAGAAAATGTCCCAGAAAAAGAGGACCAAATCTGTAAGGAGCGAACCAAAACCAAAGAAAGGGAAGAAGTGTGAGGAGGTAAGTGCTGGTCCAGTTTAAGGCTCTGGCTTACGTTAAATACAAAGTGTATTTTTTCAGTTGTTCAATAGTTGTAATGGAGTGTTTTGCCAGCACTGTGTTAGCTACTTTTGTATACAGTCAATTCCAAATAAGTTTGACAATTGGGTTCCCTAGTTAGTCAACGAACTTCGTAAAATTAATACGAATTGAAACATCGATGCCAGTGAAGTTTGGCCCATGGGAAAGTTCATTTGAGCTGTTCACTGCCAGTTCAGTAAACTTGCTTTTTCAGCTGGATGGAGCTTCGGTGTAATTTAACATAGCTTATCCAGTTCAGTGAAAAGTTGGGTCGAAACTTTGAAAAAGAAAGTTTACTGAACAGACAGACAGTGAACAGCACAACTAAAATTTCCCATTCATTGAATTTAGGAATTTCGCTGATGAACTTGGGAACCAACTCTGGAACACAATCGTCATAAGTTATGTGACAGACTGCAATTCTTACTCAAATATTTTGATTCTTCAACTTTACATTGACTCGATAATGAGAAAGTCATTTAGAAACACAAGATCGGCCATAGAAATACCAAATATGCACTGGCTCACGGGCAAATTTGTCATCAAACTGCCTCCCGGTTAGCTCAGTGGTTGAGCTCTGGTCTGTTGAGCGGGAGGTCGCGGGTTCAGACCCTGGCCAGACCAACACTCAGGGTCTTAAAATAATTGAGTAGAAGGTGCTGCCTTTGTGAAACAACTGCAAATGGTTAGACTTTCACGTCTTCTCAGATAAGGACGTCAAATCGTAGGTCTCCCATTGGCCTCAAGTTTATCAGTCCTGCCAGACTGTCACGAATTACCAACGTTAAATAAAGTTGCTTTACTTTACTTTTTTTTACTCTTTTTACCGGCTGTGGTCATCAAAAGGTTCATGCCAGCCCCGCCCGTTTCCACCGTATCAAACCATGTAGAAGAGGTTGTATCTGAGAAACTACCCGAGCCAGCTCCGCCGGTTTCTGTTGTATCAAAACATGTGGAAGAGGATATAACCGAGATGCCACCTGAGACAGCCTCTCCTGTTACTGCCGTACTGAAGGATGTAACCGAGACAGCCCTGCTGGTTTCTGCCTTGCCGGACCATGTGGAAGAGGATGGATTTGGGTCAGAGTATGACTACCCCAGTTTAGAAGATTTGAGCCTGCCAGAAATCCTGCTAGACTTGGAGAATAAATCCACAGAAGAGCTAAAGAACCTTTTGTTAGAAGTAAGAGAGCACCAAAGTGTAATGTTAAGAAATCAAAGGAGGCTTTTGGGGCAATGACGAAAATTTACGTATTTTTAGGAGTTTTGTAAATTTAGTGCCATCAGTGACGCCATTTACAACTGCCATGCCACTTAGAACTGCTATGCCATCAGTCACACCGCTTGTCGCTCCATCAGTTATGCCGCTTAGAACTGCCATGCCATCCGTTCCGCTGCCCAGAACTGCCACGCCAGAGCGACAGAATTTACCACTGCCACCAATAACTGTGAATTGCCTAATGCCCAGTAAACTTTATAAACTTAAACTTCGGTCTACCTCAATGAAGATTTTTTCCGTTAATTGCTTAAGAGAAGTATTCTCAGATGCGAAGTTACAGTACCGCCGGAAATTATAGGGACATTTACCGCGTCCGTACCTCGTGCAATGACCGCGGTTTTTCCTCGGTAAACCTCGGTCATTTTTGCGGCCGCCGCGGTCGTTTTGAAAACGCCGCAGTCATTCTTGGATGCGGCGCTAACCGAGGTCGTAACCGAGGTTCGGGATACAGTGTACATGTGTCAACTTTAACAAGTGAGATTGTGGCGAACTACAGTCAGTGCCGTGAAGTGCTTTATTTGAAAGTTAAACACACAAACAAAAAACGACATCACATCGAACTGTGAGCTATACGGGGATAAACTCTCGCGAACTAGTCAGTGCCGTGGAGTGCTTTATTTGAAAGTTAAACACACAAACACAAACAAAAAACGACAGCACATCGCCAACTGTGAGCTTTATGGGAATAACTCTGGCGAATTAGTCAGCGCCGTGGAGTGCTTTATTTGAAAGTTAAACAAAAAACGACATCACATCGAACTGTGAGCTATACGGGGATAAACTCTGGCGAACTAGTCAGTGCCGTGGAGTGCTTTATTTCAAAGTTAAACACACAAACACAAAACGACAGTACATCGAACTGTGAGCTTTATGGGAATAACTCTGGCGAATTAGTCAGCGCCGTGGAGTGCTTTATTTGAAAGTTAAACACAAAACGACAACACATCGAACTGTGAGCTATACGGGAATAAACTCTGGCGAACTAGTCAGTGCCGTGAAGTGCTTTATTTGAAAGTTAAACACACAAACAAAAAACGACAGTACATCGAACTGTGAGCTTTATGGGAATAACTCTGGCGAATTAGTCAGCGCCGTGGAGTGCTTTATTTGAAAGTTAAACACAAAACGACAGCACATCGAACTGTGAGCTTTACTGGAATAAACTCTGACGAACTAGTCAGTGCCGTGAAGTGCTTTATTTCAAAGTTAAACACACAAACACAAAACGCCAGTACATCGAACTGTGAGCTTTATGGGAATAACTCTGGCGAATTAGTCAGTGCCGTGAAGTGCTTTATTTCAAAGTTAAACACACAAACAAAAAACGACAGCACATCGAACTGTGAGCTTTATGGGAATAACTCTGGCGAATTAGTCAGCGCCGTGGAGTGCTTTATTTGAAAGTTAAACACAAAACGACAACACATCATTCAGAGCCGCTCCCAATTAGCCGGCGACGCTGTGAAATCTAACACCTCGTAAATACAATGGAACAACATTTTGAATAGCTTTAATAGAAATTAACCAACGTGCTTCGATAACTTCAACTTTTTTTGCGTACTGTTAGTTTAAAAGTAAAGTAGATTGCAAACCACTCATTTCTATTTCTTTAATAAGTAATAGTTTAATAAGTCATTCACTTATGTTTTCACTCGTGAACCAGACGAAGAATAAAATGTTGATGTGTCTTAATTAGCGAGCGGAGTCCGAGAAGTTAAAGCTTTTTTTAATGGCGGTTTAGCGTGCCGAGTTTGAAGAAGTTTGTTTTAGAGTGACAAACAACGGCGCCGTTGAAGTCGTGAACCAGACGAAGAATAAAATATTGATGTGTCTTAATTAGCGAGCGGAGTCCGAGAAGTTAAAGCTTTTTTTAATGGCGGTTTAGCGTGCCGAGTTTGAAGAAGTTTGTTTTAGAGTGACAAACAACGGCGCCGTTGAAGTCGTGAACCAGACGAAGAATAAAATGTATTAGCGAGCGGAGTCCGAGAAGTTAAAGCTTTTTTTAATGGCGGTTTAGCGTGCCGAGTTTGAAGAAGTTTGTTTTAGAGTGACAAACAACGGCGCCGTTGAAGTCGTGAACCAGACGAAGAATAAAATGTTGATGTGTCTTAATTAGCGAGCGGAAGTTGAAGCTTTTTTTAATGGCGGTTTAGCGTGCTTCGATAACTTCAACTTTGTATTGCGTACTGTTAGTTTAAAAGTAAAGTAGATTGCAAACCACTCATTTCTATTTCTTTAATAAGTAATAGTTTAATAAGTCATTCACTTATGTTTTCACTCGTGAACCAGACGGCGCCGTTGAGAATAAAATGTATTAGCGAGCGGAGTCCGAGAAGTTAAAGCTTTTTTAAAATGGCGGTTTAGCGTGCCGTTGAAATCGTGAACCAGACGAAGAATAAAATGTTGATGTGTATTAATGATGTGTATAAATATTGAGAAGTTTTTAAACAGTTTCAAGATACTTCTTTTAGAGTAATCAACAGTGGTGCTACTTTTTTGTCGTTCTACTTCTCAAGAAGGGAAATATCACTTGTGAAATATCACTTCACCAAAAGTGAAATTTCACTTTCCAAAAGAATTTTCATTTCGGCTCTGAGCCGCGGCAAGCGCCTCGGTTGATGACCTCAATATGCAAACCGCGGCGTTTTCAAAAACGCGGCGGTCATTTCTGAATGACCTCGGCAGAAAACCGCGGCGCCGCGTGCAATGACCTAGGTTTTTCCGCGGGCGGATGTCCCTATAATTCCCGGCGGTACTGTATATGGAAGGAATGTCACAGGAGTAAGAAATAAACAACCTGTTGATCCCACAAGGATAACAATGATTCAAAGGTACAGTGTATGTGTTTAAGATGTACCCAACAGCTCCCATGGATCAGTTAACAGCATGGAGTCATTGTAGAAAAGCAATAGATGAGTACATTCGAAGACCGGTAAAACACACCCTTCGAATGGTTTAGTTATAATTTCTGACCAAACACTATAAAAAATAAAAAAATAAAAAATAAAATCTAAAATGTTGTCTATTTTCATTATTGTTTAGCAAAACTACAGGTATAACTTTTTAAAAAATGGCAAAAAAAACTATCAAAATTTTGATCATTCTAATGAAATGATATGGTTGATGGTTTGATAATAATTCATTCATTCTAAAACTTGCTGTAACTTATATAACAAGAGGCTGGGTACAGCCTTAACTCGGGCTGTATACACATAATCGTCACCATTTTTTTTTTCTACATTCTTAAATCTTAAAAGTAGTGAGTAAAACTTTAAATATTATCACTACTGTTCTTTCCACAGTCATGTTAATTGTATTCGTGGTCAATTCGTGTGCCTCTGTGTAACTTTATCTGCTGTGTTCATAACTGAAATGCATGTTGGTTATCTCTAATTAAAAGCTTTACCTTAATTCACAAAACTTCAGTATGCTCACTATTATAATTATTACAGAGCCATAAAGGGAACTGTTCGAAGCCTTTCTCGAACCAAAACCTCGCTTGTGAGAGGATTCTCGTTGAACAGCTCAAACGAAAGTTAAGCATGCGCCAATAATCTCATCACTCATGGTCTAGCGGTTACTGTTTGGGTAGGATTGTGTCAGTCGTTCTATAAATCTTAGCTTCCTGGGTTTCGATTCCTACTCTGAGCGCAGTGAATTATATTTTTCAAGTAGAGGCTCCCCAATTCCTTGTAAAATTGTGCCACTTCACGTGCTCGGGAAATATTCTAAATCCCAAATTATTCATAGTTAACAAAGGGAGTTTTGTGACGCAGTCTGTGAGGTTGTTACACCGAGGTAAAGCCCCTATTTTACAGCTCTCTACTTACAACATCTAGGCACCTGAAGGCTAGTTTGGCTAGCCGAAATATAGTACATTTAAAACTATAAACATTGTTTCAGCTTTGCTATAGTCCTCTGACAGGATAGAGTAAAAACTCTATCCGCAGTCTGTGGCTTCCGGTTGACCGTTTCGAAATTATGCGTCGCCAGGGTGGCGCGGTGTTCAAGTATACCTCGACTTGGAAAATAAAAATAAAAATACAATGTAAACATTTGCAATTTAAGAGTCGAGCCTGCCCACAGGCAGCCCAAGTAACTAAATGTATTGGTTGAATAAAATTATATTGGTAGCATGAAGTGACTCGGTGTAAAATGTTTGCTGAGCTGAGGCCGATCAGAACTACCGCTGATACATGTACATGTAGCGCAATCGAATGCTAATACAGCATTTATTTTCATGTCACACTTCAAGCCTCAAGAAAACAAAAACATTGTTGCTGTGACATACTAATTGCTTAATTAACCTTTTGACTACAGACTGTTTGATTGACATAATGGCTCATTTTCAACTTTTATGTGCACCAATCATGCCCAGACGCAAATGAATACCTAATAAACTTTTGCCGTCCGTCGCATTAGCGTTTGCTGTAGAATAAACAGACAAGACGCTGGCTTGAAGTGTGAAACGAAAATAAACTTTTGCCGGCGGTATTATCGTTTGCCATAGAATAAACAGACAAAGACGCTGCATGGCTTGAAAGTGTGAAACGAAAATAAACTTTTGCTGGCAGTATTATCGTTTGCCATAGAATAAACAGACAAAGATGCTACATGTACATGGCTTGAAAGTGTGAAACGAAAATAAACTTTTGCTGGCAGTATTAGTGTTTGCCATGAAATAAACAGACAAGACACTGGCTTGAAGTGTGAAACAAAAATAAACTGCTAAATCTTGAAAATTGTCAGTGCATGAAGCGCTTGTCGTGTTAAGTTTCATCACACAGTGGGCCACGTTGTAATAAATAAACAATTCAACAGTGTTTGTCGAAGTGTGCCAAATGAAGATAGACTCTAGCGGACTGCTAAATCTTGAAAAGTTTCAGTGCATGAAGCGCAGCTTGTCGTGTTAAAGTTTCAGTACATGAAGCGTTTATCCTGTTGAAGCAGTTTCAACACACAAACGAACGTCATGGAAACTTGAATTCAAACGATAAACTGCATAACAAAGTAAAACTACATGTACATGCATGTGCATGTAATACACTCGTGTAGTACACACATGCAGTTACACTCAAATGAGTGTAGTACACGCATGTACTACAAGCGGATAACGCGCATGTACATAGATGTTAACATACTTCTGGGCAGTACTGTACCATAGCCAGCACCAAATAGTTATTTTATTTTCTGACAAAGGAACAAAAACTTGCATGTAGTGATCGCTGCTTCCCTCGGAGGTGAATATGAAATCATATTCACTGTTTGAGTAGCCAATCAGAGCACGCGAAAAGTGATATTCACTAGTGTGGTATATACTAATAATAAATATTGAAGTTATTTTTCATTTATTTGTGTACATGTACATTGTACCTATTATTATTGCACTCACCTACACTAGCACTGTTCCAGTATTAGTTTATAGAAGTCCTTCAAGCCGTTTCTAAGACCTTCTCGCTCACCTGAAACTGAAAGCATCTCATCTTTCACTCAGAGCTCCAATAAATCTGTGGGAGTCAAACAGCAGGGGGTAAAGGGTGTTACTAAAATGAGTAATGCAGTAACGAGAAAAAATTCAAGTGGTTAAAATTAAATGCAGTAACAGATATCCTGTATAAAACTTACATGTACACTAACCATTACCAAAACAAGGTACATGAACATGTAGGATTCGCAGGTACATGTAAATAAGAAATGAAACATAGGGCCCCCGAGGGCAACTCATGCAAGGTCAGTGAGCTATTTTGACATATACTAAAAATCATGTGACCAATGACCCAATACAATGCCTGTCAAAGTTTGAACTGTCTGGCATTATAAATGAGGGTGATATGGGCATGTACTTAATATGATGTGACCAATGATGTCATCGTTACGTCATCGCAACTAAGTGATTTGTGGGGACCGAATACATGTCCAAGTTTGAACTGTCTGGCATTAGAAATGAGGACAAAATTGGCATGTATTTAATATCATGTGACCGATGACGTCATCGTTACGTCATCAATACTAGGTGATCGATAGGGAAGCACTGCCATGTCTGTCCAGGTTTGAGCCGGCTGGCATTAAAAATGAGGGAGATATGGGCATGTACTATAAATCATGTGACCAATGACGTCATCGCTACAAAGTGATTTGTGGGAACCCAATACCATGCCTGTTCAACTTTGAACTGTCTGGCATTAGAAATGAGGGAGATTAGGCATGTACTTAAAATCATGTGACCGATGACGTCATCGTTACATCATCACCACTAAGTGATTGGTAGGGACCCACTACCATGTCTGTCCAGGTTTGAAGTGTCTGGCATTAGAGAAGGGCACCGTTAATACATAATACATTTTCTCCAGCATGACCAAATTTTGACGCGTACCATACTTATAGTACATACAGATAAACTACAAGTAAGGAGTGAAAAAGTAAAGAAACGACATAGGAAGAAAGTGTGCCTCCACTGGAGTTTGAACCTCAACCATTCCAACTGCTTGTACTACATGTACATGTACATGTACATGTAACTCTTCACGACTACACTACCAGTACGCTAGTTGAAATCACTGCTAGCAAAAAAGAATAATAAGCCATCTATTGAATAATTATATACAACAGTCCAAACGGTAAACAATGCTTGCTAATGATGTTTGAAAAGAAGCGTACATGTATGTAAATTTTCGGTTTAGCCATTCGCATGAGAAGTAATTTCAAACATGAATTGTAGTGTTTCATCAGGGGATCCAAATATTGAGAAAACAATTGAAACCCCAGAGGCGTAGTCTCAAGGGTTTGATTGTTTTTGAAATATTTGGATCCCCTGATGAAACACGAACAATGAGTACTATAAAGCTGCAGCATTTTTGAATTTTTTTTTAAATGTTTTAGAAAGTTCTTAAAATATTCAAACTTGTTGATCGTATTAACGCTTTAAGAATGCAATGAAAGAAAGATGCACATCTCAAGGGAATGACACAAAGAACATTCTTTTAGTAAGGTGAAATTTTATATCAAGTTTCATCCTAATTAGAAATTCACTGATAAAGGCCCAAAATTAGCTGTGAGTTTATTAAACAACTTCAAAAAATTCACATGTAAAGGGGTAAAGAGACCTTTTTCAATTATTTTGGTGATACAACTTATTTCCAAGCTAAACATTTAATGTAAATTAGGATGAAATTTTATCAGATATAAAATGTCTTCACATTCATTGATTTCCTTTGTTTTACTTCATTAATTATTCATGAGTTTTTGAACTATATTTCTACATGAAAGATATCCTAAAAGTCATTAAACTGATTTTGAAAGCTTTGTGAAAGGTACTTTCTTTGACATTTCACTGTAGTACACAGCCATCAACTCTGGTTAGAGCAGATCTCTCTGTTTGTTCGTTTAGCACAGAACAGGGGCAAGGGCAACCTAAATATTCCTGGAGCAACTACAATGTACACCATGTTCTGTAATTGCTTAAATTTCAAAAAAGGTTGCAAGGACCACTGTTACAAACAGAAGTGTTGCCGCATCTGTGGAAATTAGGATCAGCAGAAGGATTGAAGTACATGTATATACATATGTATGTATATATACATGTATGTTGTGGGGCAATTTTAACCCTTGGTTCAATATGTTTTGAACCAGGGCAGATACTTTTGAACTGGGGCAGATACTTTTGAACTGGGGCAGATACTTTTGAACTGGGGCAGATACTTTTGAACTGGGGCAGATACTTTTGAACTGGGGCAGATACTTTTGAACTGGGGCAGATACTTTTGAACTGGGGCAGATACTTTTGAACTGGGGCAGATACTTTTGAACTGGGGCAGATACTTTTGAACTGGGGCAGATACTTTTGAACTGGGGCAGATACTTTTGAACTGGGGCAGATACTTTTGAACTGGGGCAGATACTTTTGAACTGGGGCAGATACTTTTGAACTGGGGCAGATACTTTTGAACTGGGGCAGATACTTTTGAACTGGGGCAGATAGCTTTGAACTTGAACAAATATTTTAGGATTTGTTTTTAATGGCTCAATTGCAATATTAGCCCAAAACACTAGTTGATTACCTGTGAGCTTAGGTCCACTGACTGGCTAGGATCTTTACGTTGGGGTAAGCTATTGTATTACATGTATGATAAATACAGACAAACTCACATGTTTACCTATGAACTTTAGTCACCAATTAGCCCTAAAAACCCATTGTTTTCCTGTGAGATTATGTTCACTGACTGGTTCAAAGGGTCTTTGTTATGTTGACAGATATCATTTCACTCTTCAATATAAGTTTTCTTCTAAACATAAAGTGAGAGGTGAAATCCTATTCTATGGCTTTCTTTTAGTTTGGTTCTCACTATATGAATAACCAAGTTCCGCCATATCTAACTGATTTATTTACCAAAACAAGCACAATTCATCAGCATAGTTTGCGCCGTTCTCAGAATAGTCTCTTCATTACAAGACCCAACACCGAAGCCCTAAAAAAGAGTTTTTCATACAGAGGGGCATCTCTATGGAACAGTCTCCCTAAAGTAGCACAAGAGTCTACAAGTATTAAACAGTTTTCTAAATACTTGTAGCCTCTTTTTTAATTCTACCGCATCATTTTTTAGTATTTAAGAAGCCAACATATTTAAATAGAATATTCTTATTTTTTATTACCTAATTATTATTAATCTTGTCAATATTATTATTGTTATCATTAACTTAGAACTAAACACACGGCTCTCTGGAAGAGCATCTTTCTAATTTTCATGATGAATGAGACTCCATGTATAAATAAAGAGTATGTATGTATGTATGTATGTAAGCTTTTGTATTTTTCTCAAAGTTTGTTGGATTCATCGGTTCCCAACATTTTTCCGAAACAGAAATGGTTCCACTATTCCATGACTGGTATGATAAACAAAAGCTTCGAAGCTTCAATTCAGAACCTTTTGTAGAGATACATGTACTCGACGAAAACTGGGTATTTAATTTTTTTTTAAACGGTAATGTTTGAATGGTAAGTTGTCTAATAATAAACAAGAATACTGTAAAAACTCCTGTGTTGAGTAGACAGTTTTACTTACTCGTTCTTTGCATTGTGGCTCCCATGGGTTGGAAACTTTTAGCATTTCCCTTGTTTATCTTACGACAGCGGGCATACATGTACTTGCTCGAGGATGGTCGCGTTCGTCAAAGCCAAGAAGTCAGGATGACTTGTAATACAGTCTGCTTCTGTTCCATCAAACGTCAGCCGTCCCATTATTGTTGTTATTTCTTTGCAGCAGCGGTACTCCATTGCACTTGTTAGAAGATTGTCTCTGCAAAGGCCACATTTGCACCTTTGAATAACCAAACACAATGACAATGTTATTTTGGTTTGCAGATCTACTGTCATACCAATAGCTTTGACAGCCAAAATACTTCCGCAATAGCTTCAAATGTATTCACAGTTATCTGCTTCTCGAATCTGGATTCCAGAATTGCTGGGGTTAGCCCGTCTTCATCTTCTTCCTCCCTGGGCTCTTCGTATCCTTCCAGAGCGAGAGGCTCGAACCTGTATGGCTCGACTAGCCCGCCAACAGCTCCCAAATCATATAATAATAATAATAATAACTTTATTAAAGTCTCATTCTTATAGCTTGGCACAAGTGCCTTGCTAATCGGAGAGACTAATCGCTTTCATTCTCTGTAGACTCCCTGATAATGATTCTAACTCAAAGGAACTAGACATATTCGAACTAAAAACGCAATAGTTTCGCTTCTTCATCAATAGTTTTCGCTCGTCTGAACAACCTTACCTGTGGCATTCTGGTTACAAAGCGAAGGCGATAAAAGTAACAATGAAATAAAAGCTATTTACAAATCAATTTGCAATTCAAATCCCTCTCAGCACAGCTATTGAAAAGTTTTTGTTAAATGCATCCCTATTTTTTATATACTTGATAAAACACTGCTGTTGGTGTTAACCAGTACATAAAATTCTAAGTCACTCCAAGGCCGCATTGACCAAAACTCGAAGACAGGACTATCCGCTTCAGTTTTCAGTGTTTTGAAGATTACTGACCTCCAGAATCTTCCCGCTGATGTTAGAAGCCCTTTTCCATGTAACTGATCTGGATATCGTCATCTTAACAGGAGAAAGAGTCAAGACAACGCAGATCGAGAGCGCACGTCCACCCTTCATTAGCGCCCCTAATGTGCTATTAGTTTTCATTAACTTATTAGTAATTCGTTCGTTTCGTACGCGAATAAACGCTTCTATGCTTCATTTTGTCCAGTTAGGTAACATACAACTTATCTACTCCACATTTGCTGCAAAACCGTTGCTGCAACTGTGTCAACACGCCACAATTTCCACAAAACATCGCGAGGGAAAACGAACTAAACTTCCAAGTACTTCGTTCCCTGCCAAACACCAATGTGCTCCATGCGCATTGTGGGATATTACCCAGAAGACATTGGGGACGGCGTTACTTCCGGCGAAGAGCAAAACTAGCAACATTGTGCGCCTGTATTCCGGCTGTCCCCGGTTTCGAAACTATTATATTCTGTTACTTTTACATTTCACCTGCAAATGTATTCCTTATCTTACTTATGGTTTAAATTGTCACTTGAAATAAGTCATGTCAAACACTCGAAATTCATCATATATTACTAGGCAGACCCTACTAACTATTATTTTAGTTTAGGTCATACATGTGCGTGGTCCTAAAATGTTCCGACTTTAACATCACTGCCTTCGAGCGAATTTATCACCTGCTCCTCTGTGATTCTCCATTGAATGGCCACAGCACTGGCACAGGTTTAGTCCATCTCTCTTTCCATTGTAGATCGTGCATTCACAACTTGTACTTGTGCACAGTGTTTGTGGTAGTATTTCCTAACGGAGTGAACCAAACTCACCGTAAGGCCATGTCGGTAAAATGGTGCACCAACTGGGCATTAAAACATACCACAACGCTTTTAATTAGTTACATGATTTTCGGCACTACAGCCACCTGGACAACCATTACTAGAGTTCACTCCTTGCCCTTTAAACCTCGAAAAGCTGTTACATCCTCGATGAACCCTGCAGTACCAACGAGGAACGCCATATAGGTCCTTTGGAGTAGTTTCCATGGTTAATTCTCCAACAATTGATCACTATTATGATCAACACGTCAATTGTTGTTTTACAAGCTAAAAGCTTAACAAAGCCCGTTAATTAGCGGTATTTCTGGGGCGGCCTTCACCTCCTCGGAACCTGGTATAGTACTGGCTATCCAGACAATGACTAACCCTGAAACAATACTAACCCTGAAACAATACTAACCCTAACCCTAAAACAATGTTATTCTTTGTCAGTGCAGTCCAAATGGGGTCCAATAAAATGCAAGGTTTTGAGAGGTGAGGGTGTACTGGTATTTGTTGTAGGGATTATTGTATTGATCCCAAGGGAATGGTGATGCACCATTTTCCACTGAATATCCGCGTCACATAACAAACTACATGTAATAAAAGGAGTCTTGCCGAAATACCTGCTTTTTCAAAAGGTTTTTTGTTTTCGCCGCAGCTACCTCTCCATTCAACGGAAGTTGCGAGAGTTGACACCCAATTTTCACGCCTTCTATTTAATCCTTTTACCTGTAACAAACAATCAATTAAACATCCCACCTCTCTACTTGTACTTGAGGGCTTTAAATTTGGTCAGGTTATCCTTTCAGCATTGTTTGATTGTTATTTTAAAGTCGTTTCTGGGCGAGAAACTGGTTTCCGAGATCATTGACCCTAGTCACTGATAAGTGCAAACTACTACTAGATAAATTAATATATAGAACTATAATCTAAAAGAAAAAAGAAAAGGAAAGTTCAGCAATAACCTTTCTTAAAAAGAAATGTCTTCAGATTCTTTTTAAAACTAGAAACTACATTTCAGTTCTAACGACAATGCTTTCCATAGACGCGGCTTTGGTGAGATCCTCTACCTCTTTGTTGAGATCATCACCAAAAAGGTAGGTAGACACAGGGGTAGATGGATTACAGAGGGGAGATACACTGCTTATCGAGGTCGGGACGTAACAGGTATCTGCGTTTCAAATTCAAATCCCTGTTGGCTGATAGTAGAAGTACAGTTGAATGGGTGAGCATTGTTAGGTTGTCACCACTGGGCTTATTGTGTGAAATATTGTCACACACTTGCAGCATAGCATATAAACCTGACATCATCAAGACTTGAGTTTTCTGGAAAGCAGAGTCTGTGTTCCTTGTCTCTTCACGCAATTGTTGTTTATTTTCGGGGCCACAAGGTTAGTACAATTCTCCGACTTGAAGTACTGGTACTGAACTAGTGGATTGGACTTCACTTTATTGGATTTAGGACCTGAAAATAAGAAACTCTTATGAGTGAAATTTACATATGACTAACCCCCTTACACTAAAGACTTGTCCAAACATACCCTAGCATGCTATTGTGTTACACTCGGAACATGAATTGTCATACAACTAATCCCCTTACACAAATGAAAGTTCTACATGGTTGACTTCAACATGAAATCCCCCACAGAAAAGACTTGTCCAAACATGACCTAGCATGTATGTTATTGTGTTACACTCGGAATATGAATTTGCATATGGTTAATCCGCCACATAATTTTTCAGAGATTATTTGAACCAAAATAAAGTTCCTCACCGGACTTATCTTCGTTGGGACGTTTCTTGCTAGTGGAGGGCTTGGGATGAGCCGTCTTTTGATGAGTTTGGAATGGGGCCATATTATGGAACTTTTCCCCACAAGTGTTGCATTTGTATTCTCTCGCTGCACCACGTCGCACGTGGACTTGCTTCTCGTGCTATCGCAAATGCTCCTTACGACTAAATTTCTTCTCGCAATGAGAACACTCGTGCTGCCTTTCGCCGTTTTGGGTGTTTTCGTGACGCGTCAAGGCATCTCCTCGTGAAAAGAATTTCCCACACGTCTCACACTCGTCTTATGATTTCTTGTTGGTAGGAGGAACATTGTCCTCGACAGCTCTCTTTTGCCCCGCTCCCGTCTGTTGTACTTCTGGGGTGAACTCCTAGGAGGAAAAAAGATACACAAACTTTAGTTAGAATGGTATTGTGTAACGGAACAGAACTGGACCACAAGGAAAACAAACTTTTGTTAGAATGGTATCGCGTAAGAACAGAACTAGCCCATCGAATTACTTACCAAGTCAAAATCAATGGGATGTCAGTAGTTTCACCCAAATGATTCTGAATTTACAGAAAAGAATTCAAATGAATTTCAAGCTTAACTTTGGACAACTTTACATGAACAAATTGCTTACCTCCGTTTCCAGCTCTTTTCCCCAGTCATTCCAGGGCTCCAACACCTCAAGAGGAATCTCAATATTTTCTGGAATGGTCTATAAAGAAAAAACTAAGACATCTGTATACAAATAAAAAAAAGTCGTGGTGTAAATACAATTCAAAATAATACTTACGTGGAGGTCAACTGCTGCTAGCTCGATTAGCCTCTCAATGGCTTCAGAAATGTCATCTTCCAATTTAGTAGAGTCCATCTTGTTCACGACTCAACTTCGAATGGATTCGGGGTCGATCGATATTGTTGCTACTCAATTTCTTGAATGGATTCAGGGCCGATCGCTCCTGGTTTTAGAGACGACCCCAAACAATAGGCTTTGCCCAAACATGCCCGAATAGATCGATGACCTCATCCAAAGGAACAATAGATAATGAGAGCGCCGCATTTTATTCATGAGAGCGCCGCACTTTGTTCATGCGGAAAGACAATAGAACCGTGACGTCATTGAATTAATGAGCGCGGCTTAAAATTAGCATAACACCCTAAAAAAGGGGCTTAATTCTAAGCCTCTCCAACTACTTATATGTTTTCGCATATCTATCAGTGCCGTGATGAAGGATTTTGTTATAAAATCGAAACACCATAAGCAGCGTATTTCGAGTTTCTAGAAAGGGCAGTCAGCAGTTGATGTTTTGTTATTAAATGTCACAAGGTGAAGAAATCTGTATCGCGTATCAAGTTTAAATAGGGTCGGACAATACCAGTCGAAACTGTTTTCTAAAGATGTACATGTATGAGCAGGGGCATCACAACTAATTACGACGAATTCGAAGTAAGATTGAACCACAAGTAAAGAGAGCGAATCTGTAATACATCCGTTTGTGCTATGATAATGTCTCGAGGGGAATATATTTTCGCGCCATTTTCTAGCACGGGGGTGCGCGCTTGTGTGGATTACTTTCGGTCTTACAATGGATTTTATTAGGCATTATCATTGCATAACCCCATTGAAGATTTGCTGTCTTACTTATGGTCTCTTAATTGAACTTAATATGTGTGCGTTTGCGTTAGCCAGTTTGCATAATTTAAGCTCAGTAAATGATAAGGGGTAAGTTCGGCTTGGTTCTGGACAATATTTTGGGAAATCATTTTACCTGCAGTGCATGTACATGTGCCAGATGCAAAAGACGATTGAGGCTATTTCGCTCCCTTTCAAAACTGGTTTGAAACTGTTTAATAATAAGTAGACTCCTACGTATATGGCATAGCAAGATGGAATGCGCATGACACATCATAATCAATTCAATGTTCGGTTGATGCTTTCAATTGCCTTTAATAACTGGAATAAAAACTATATAAGTATTTGACAGCTATCGTATCTGGGTTAGTTTAGTAGTCTTGAGGAATCACACTCGCTGCCAACTTCTTCGTGTCCATAGATTAAGTCGCCAGATAAGATTCTGTAAAGCGATTCTATAAAACAAGAAGACAATGATACACAAACAAAAAAGGGACACTAGGTACATCGGTGTATGAGATGTAAAAGTATAACAAGATCTATTTTAGGAAATTTTTTTTTTCATGCAGTCTCTTGTGTGCGTCCTGTCAATTGAAACTAGCGCGAAGATGTTCGGTTTCGCCGGCCAAATATAGCACCATTGTCCGCCTATATGCCAGCTGTCCCCAGTTCCGAAACTATTCTGGTACTTTTACATCGCACTCGCAAATGGTAGACCCTACTAACTATTATTTTAGTTTAGGTCATTCATGTGCGTGGTCCTAAAATGTTCCGACTTTAACATCACTGCCTTCGAGCGAATTTATCACCTGCTCCTTTGTGATGCTCCATTGAATGGCCACAGTACTGGCACAGGTTTTGTCCATCTCTCTTTCCATTGTAGATCGTGCATTCACAACTTGTACTTCTGCACAGTGTTTGTTGTAGTATTTCCTAACGGAATGAACCAAACTCACCATAAGGCCATGTCGGTAAAATGGTGCACAACTGGACATTAAAACACACCACAATGCTTTTCATTGGTTATTTAAATGATTGTCTGCACTACAGCCACCTGGACAACCAATACTTGCCCTTTAAACCTCGTAAAGCTGTTACATCCTCGATGAATCCTGCAGTACCAACGAGGAACGCCATATAGGTCCTTTGGAGTAGTTTCCATGGCTAATTCCCAACAACTGATCACTGTTATGAACACGTCAATTGTTGTTTTTCAAACTAAAAGCTGACGAAAGTCACCCACACCCGTTAATTACTGGTATTTCTTGTGGGCTTATTGCATTGAAACACCTGCTTTTTCAAAAGGTTCTTTTATTTTCTCCGCAGTTACCTCTCTATTCAACGGAAGTTGCGAGAGTTGACACCGAATTTTTACGCCTTCTATTTAATCCTTTTACCTGTAATAAACAATTAATTAAACATCGCACCTCTCTACTTGTAATTGAGGGCTTTAAATTAAGTCAGATTATCCTTACAGCATTATTTGATTGTTATTTTAAAGTCGTTTCTGGGTGAATTAGCGTCTAAAAGTGACAAACACAGCAAACTGCCAATCACAGGCTATTATTTCACACGAGGACGCAACACCTTTGTTGTTATGAATGCGCGTATATAGGCTATCGCTTGAAACAACCTGCACTGTCGAGGGGCCGTTAATTAACGGCCCTTTATCGATGGCACTATCTTAGACTGTCGAGGGACCGTTAATAGGCCCTTTGCAGGACCTGGTCACGTGACGTTTTTTGGCAGTGACATGAATATCAGTCAGTTGTCCATATCTAGGTGCTTCAGATTAATTGAGATTCACTAAGATTCACTGCTCAATCGGCTTATTCCGGTAGAGTTTAGCCTGAAAAATGTGCCGCTCATCTTCCCCTCAGCCCAGGTAGAGTTCAGTATTAATCATTTCAATATATAGACGTTTTGAAGAGTTGTGTGTACAGCACTGTTCCCGTTTCATTGATGAACCACACTCGTTGCTTATTCCCAGAGTTCATTATTAATTTAATTATCGTCAGTCAAGTTCATTGAGCAATGCTTATCGGTCATAGAGTTATAGGGTAACAGGCGTGTTTGCAGTTGTTAGATATTCTGGTTACTCGTCGGCATTTTCAGTTCATTAAATTCTCCAAGGAACAAATAAATGTAGTTACTTTTTCACGTTTTCATCGATCACAAACTTTATCAGATTAATGCTTTGAATTATTGAAACCTTAGTAAGCGTTGCTTTATTAGTTTATTCTATGATTGCACTGAATGAAATCACACACATTAGTTTTTCTTACCCGCACGCTGAAGGTTACATCGCGATTTCTTTTCGAACAAAAGAGAATGTATAGATGTAAGTTTTAATTACAGACAAAGGTCCTGTCAACCGGTTCAGTCTGGAATTGCACTTTTGATTGATTCCTGCTTCTTTTCTCAGCTTTCTCTTTGACAGATTTGTTAAGGGCTTGTCAACTCTAACGCATAAACAAACCACAAGGTGATAATTTAAAGCCTTAGAACTGATGCCCGACTAAATTAAACTGTTGGAGCTACCTCAGCTCCCCTGCTGATGAACTACGAATGAATCGTAGTTCATTGGCAGGGTGCCACGGATTCAGATGCTCATGAAGTTCGTCATGATAAGACCATTTATAGCGATATCAGGCGCAAGAGGCAAGAGAAAGACCAATAATCATCCAGGGCAGTAAACAACTACACAAAAAAAATCCAGGACAGCAAGAGCAATAGCAACACCAAGCGCAAGAGAGCAAGAGGGAGACCAATAATTATCCAGGGCAGTACATCCCTGCAAAACAGCGGTAGTAATCCCTAACTAAGAACAACACAAGGCAAACCTTTGAAGATTAGTACTCACTCATATATAACACCTGATCGGTGGTGTTGGTGGATTTCTTAATGTCTGTTGGATCGGTAAGTTGGCTACTTTTCAGATAATTAAATGCAATGTTCTTTTTTTTGTAAATCACAGGTGCGATTTATCAAAGACTGAGGGAAGTGCGTACCACCTGTGGAACATTTCGAAAGTCCAACGTCCGAGCTAAAGCGATCCGAGCACGGCCTGTTTCGTCAGTGTATATCTCGAAGGCGAAGACTTAGAATGTAAATTTCGTACATAACAAGACTTGTTGATTTCAGATATTAGACCGTCCATCTTCTGTCAAGGTGTCAGAATATGTACCCAGACAACTCATAATCACATTATGATGAGTGGACAGTAAGTTTGGTTTCATTAAACAAGAATTGTTCATTACAGATATTAGACTGTCCATCTTCTATCAAACTGTCAGAATATGTACCCAGACAACTCATAATCACATTATGATACAGCTGAGACTGAAGAATTGTTGATTTCAGAAACAAGTTGATGATTAAAAGTTGTAAAACGTTTTCTGCATCGTACTTACTTTAAAAGGGTCCATAAAAAAAAAAAATCCCTCTAAACAAACTCTAATGAAGAGTAAAAAGGTTGTTTTAGTGCTCCCCTGCAATGGGTGAACACAACCCAACATGATAGAAAGAAGGCATTTTATAAGAAATAAACAAACAGACCACCAAGCTCGAGAACCCAGCACCATTTGTTCTCGGTGGTCACTTATACTGCATCACAACGCCGGCTTACACAAACAAAAGCATAGCAAAAGTGTGAATTTGCCTTTTCTCACGTACGTCTAATCACTTCTTCACACGAGTGGCCACAAGTGAAACAGGCTACATTTACGCGTGAATGAATTATTATTCGTGACCTGGTATACTGCTCATTATCATTACGACGTCTATGGAACTCGTCAGGTTCAGTACGTGACCAACTATCAGAGACTCCCCCCGAGGAACCAGAGACGCCATGCCCAGATGGTCCCGTTTTACTGCCCAAGAATCTTAGACCTACGAAGCAGGGGGACGATATTCGCACCATCATCCAGCTTATGGAAGAAGGGAAATGTAGGAGCAAGGCGCAGCTTATCAAATATTGCCGAGCAGATGCAGCACGTTGGACCTTCTTCTTTGACCAACATATGTGTAAAGGAATCCAATACTTTGATCAGAAGGTCAAGCTCGCCCGCGAGATTATGCGTATGGAGTCCGTTGGCCGGGACTGGAGTGGAAGTATCGACGAGTGGCTCGACTTTAACCGGGATAACAACGACTACTACTCGATCCAAAAAAGTATGCAAATCGTAGATCACATCCTGTTCGACAACAACATTGATCCTTGGGTATTCACTCAAGATCTCCACGACGTTTTGGACAAGAAGAAAACGAAACGCAACACTATATTACTACAAGGCGTCTCTAACGCGGGAAAATCGATACTCATGAACAGTGTATCAGATGCCTATCAAGCTGTTGCTTTAATAACAAATGCTAGTGGAACAACATTCACGTTTCAAGATGCTGAGAATGTTAGCGTCATCAGAATAGATGAGGCTATAATCGGGGACGACCAAACGGAGATCTTCAAGATGCTCATGGGGGGTGAGGACTGTATGGTCCAGATAAAGAACAAACCACCAGCACTAGTCGAGAGAACGCCTGTTATTATCACTAGTAACTTCCTACCTTGGTGTTACGTTGGTAGCGCTATCGTATACGAGAACAGGTGTAAGTGCTACAAGGGTCTTGCTAGATTGGAGTGGCTTGAAGGGGTGAAGAAAAAGTTAAACCCGGGTCTCTGGAAACACAGACTGGAACGAATCTTGGATAAGGAAGACGAGAGCTCCTCCAGCAACTCTGACGACCCTGAAAAAATCAACTACGAACTTCCCGTTACACCAGTTGGAATCCGGAATCACGCAAAATTCTATTTTGGAAACCGGAATCCAGGCTATTGACTATTGTCATCACAGTTACCTACATCTCAATATACGTAGGAATAGTTATGAGGGCAATTAACAGTAGTTTATGTTCTCTTTCATGACATGAACCCCTCTCTGGCCTCAACATATAACGGGAATTTCAGATGGAAATTATAGGAAATGTGATATTGGTTAAAATATTAGAGATATGATATGGAATGCCCACCATCGAAATGAGAATACAGTTTCTTTAATTATTGTTTTTATTCTCTTTTTCCTGGAGCATGGTATCTAATAGTATTTCATTGGGTCTCATTTCATTGGGTCTTTTGTTAGGTATACCTTGTTAGATTTGTGGCCAATTTAGAACAAGATGAAGATGAGCAATACAAAAGTTTGCCAATGTCAGCTGGTAGTGATAATGAGGTACACCATAAGCCTGCCAAGTGTGCAAAGTTCACAAGTGAACCTGCTGCGCCAACAAAAGCATCAGAGGTTCCACAAAGCTACCCAGCTTCGGTGTCTATTGAGCAACTTCTGAATGCAGGAAAATTTGTTAAGCCACCCTCCAGAACAAAGACAGTATTGAAGTTGGAGTCATATGACTTAATCAACAAAGAGTGGAAAACAGAAAAGTGTCTAACTCTCTATGTTGATAATGACAAATTTGCATCCGGAGCATATTCCGTGATGCATTCAAAGGAACACCGGAAAGTGGCAGCCAGCCAGTGTAAGAAAAAATGGGTGATAAAGAAATACAATGACAAGTCAAACAACATAATTAAGGACACAGTAAAGACGACATGAAACAAGATGAGGCCTTCAATGCTTTTTGTCAGGCGCCCCGTGAAACGGAACAGGAGTTTTTGGCCCTCGAACTTGAACGCAATTTATCGGATCTCGAGGCAGAATCATCTGGTAAGTATATACAGTTAAATCCCGATAACTCGAACCGTCGGTAACTCGAAGCTCGCGCTAACTCGAACCAAAATTGATTTCCCCTGGATTTGCGTCATACATTTAATGTAATTTTACCCTCCGTAACTCGAACCCTCGATAACTCGAACCTCCCGCTAACTCGAAGCAATTTTTGTTTCCCTTCAGGTCATTTTCCTTATAATTTTACCCTCGAGAACTCGAACCTCGTTTATCAAGACGTAACGAGACAAAGCGTACTTCAGAATATTGAATTTATTTTGAAGCAGCATGTATTCTTTGTGTTAACTTCTCTAGTTTCTTGGTTTTACGTTTCATAAAACGTGTCAGTTCAGTCCTGTGAGAATATTGTACGTGATAAGCGGTGTCAGCAGGAATCAAAGGGAAACTTATTGGTACACATGATATCCTTTGATAAAAGAATCCAGGTTGTAAAAGACGATATTTTCAGACGTTTGCACGGAAGCCATTAGGTAACGTCAAGTTGCAGCTCCAAGCAGCTCTCAAATGCTATTTTAATACTGGACTGTAGTGTTTTACAGTCAAACCGGATGTTTCTTTGACGGTCACTTTCACACCTTGTAAAATTGTACAAAGACCCTTATGTTTTAGTTTGGCCATTGTTTCCGGTTATTGCAGTGAAAACCCGCATCATGCAGTACGCTTTCATTGAGGAATTTCAACAACAATGCTTGGAAATGTCGGAAAAGTCTCTCAAGCGTAAGATTACTACTAAATCTTTGGAGGAGAAATACAAAGCTCTCAAAGATATTGAGAAGGGCGTAGCAAAGAAAGAGGTAGCAAAAAGGTATGGCGTTCCTTTAAACACTTTATCCACGTGGGCGAAGAGCAAAAATAAGATTTCAGCTGCTTTCGAGAATGGTAAAAGTCCAAAGACATTGCATTTAATCAGGGTTTTTTTACGGAGAAAGAGTAAAAAACGGATCAATATTTAGCAAATAAAACAGAACCTTGATGCAAAGGGTGCGAAAAGTACCATTTTCCTGTGATTAAATGTAAAAACTTATTTGGCAGTGACATGAATATCAGTCAGTTGTCCATATCTAGGTGCTTCAGATTAATTGAGATTCACTAAGATTCACTGCTCAATCGGCTTATTCCGGTAGAGTTTAGCCTGAAAAATGTGCCGCTCATCTTCCCCTCAGCCCAGGTAGAGTTCAGTATTAATCATTTCAATATATAGACGTTTTGAAGAGTTGTGTGTACAGCACTGTTCCCGTTTTATTGATGAACCACACTCGTTGCTTATTCCCAGAGTTCATTATTAATTTAATTATCGTCAGTCAAGTTCATTGAGCAATGCTTATCGGTCATAGAGTTATAGGGTAACAGGCGTGTTTGCAGTTGTTAGATATTCTGGTTACTCGTCGGCATTTTCAGTTCATTAAATTCTCCAAGGAACAAATAAATGTAGTTACTTTTTCACGTTTTCATCGATCACAAACTTTATCAGATTAATGCTTTGAATTATTGAAACCTTAGTAAGCGTTGCTTTATTAGTTTATTCTATGATTGCACTGAATGAAATCACACACATTAGTTTTTCTTACCCGCACGCTGAAGGTTACATCGCGATTTCTTTTCGAACAAAAGAGAATGTATAGATGTAAGTTTTAATTACAGACAAAGGTCCTGTCAACCGGTTCAGTCTGGAATTGCACTTTTGATTGATTCCTGCTTCTTTTCTCAGCTTTCTCTTTGACAGATTTGTTAAGGGCTTGTCAACTCTAACGCATAAACAAACCACAAGGTGATAATTTAAAGCCTTAGAACTGATGCCCGACTAAATTAAACTGTTGGAGCTACCTCAGCTCCCCTGCTGATGAACTACGAATGAATCGTAGTTCATTGGCAGGGTGCCACGGATTCAGATGCTCATGAAGTTCGTCATGATAAGACCAGTTATAGCGATATCAGGCGCAAGAGGCAAGAGAAAGACCAATAATCATCCAGGGCAGTAAACAACTACACAAAAAAAATCCAGGACAGCAAGAGCAATAGCAACACCAAGCGCAAGAGAGCAAGAGGAAGACCAATAATTATCCAGGGCAGTACATCCCTGCAAAACAGCGGTAGTAATCCCTAACTAAGAACAACACAAGGCAAACCTTTGAAGATTAGTACTCACTCATATATAACACCTGATCGGTGGTGTTGGTGGATTTCTTAATGTCTGTTGGATCGGTAAGTTGGCTACTTTTCAGATAATTAAATGCAATGTTCTTTTTTTTGTAAATCACAGGTGCGATTTATCAAAGACTGAGGGAAGTGCGTACCACCTGTGGAACATTTCGAAAGTCCAACGTCCGAGCTAAAGCGATCCGAGCACGGCCTGTTTCGTCAGTGTATATCTCGAAGGCGAAGACTTAGAATGTAAATTTCGTACATAACAAGACTTGTTGATTTCAGATATTAGACCGTCCATCTTCTGTCAAGGTGTCAGAATATGTACCCAGACAACTCATAATCACATTATGATGAGTGGACAGTAAGTTTGGTTTCATTAAACAAGAATTGTTCATTACAGATATTAGACTGTCCATCTTCTATCAAACTGTCAGAATATGTACCCAGACAACTCATAATCACATTATGATACAGCTGAGACTGAAGAATTGTTGATTTCAGAAACAAGTTGATGATTAAAAGTTGTAAAACGTTTTCTGCATCGTACTTACTTTAAAAGGGTCCATAAAAAAAAAAATCCCTCTAAACAAACTCTAATGAAGAGTAAAAAGGTTGTTTTAGTGCTCCCCTGCAATGGGTGAACACAACCCAACATGATAGAAAGAAGGCATTTTATAAGAAATAAACAAACAGACCACCAAGCTCGAGAACCCAGCACCATTTGTTCTCGGTGGTCACTTATACTGCATCACAACGCCGGCTTACACAAACAAAAGCATAGCAAAAGTGTGAATTTGCCTTTTCTCACGTACGTCTAATCACTTCTTCACACGAGTGGCCACAAGTGAAACAGGCTACATTCACGCCTGAATGAATTATTATTCGTGACCTGGTATACTGCTCATTATCATTACGACGTCTATGGAACTCGTCAGGTTCAGTACGTGACCAACTATCAGAGACTCCCCCCGAGGAACCAGAGACGCCATGCCCAGATGGTCCCGTTTTACTGCCCAAGAATCTTAGACCTACGAAGCAGGGGGACGATATTCGCACCATCATCCAGCTTATGGAAGAAGGGAAATGTAGGAGCAAGGCGCAGCTTATCAAATATTGCCGAGCAGATGCAGCACGTTGGACCTTCTTCTTTGACCAACATATGTGTAAAGGAATCCAATACTTTGATCAGAAGGTCAAGCTCGCCCGCGAGATTATGCGTATGGAGTCCGTTGGCCGGGACTGGAGTGGAAGTATCGACGAGTGGCTCGACTTTAACCGGGATAACAACGACTACTACTCGATCCAAAAAAGTATGCAAATCGTAGATCACATCCTGTTCGACAACAACATTGATCCTTGGGTATTCACTCAAGATCTCCACGACGTTTTGGACAAGAAGAAAACGAAACGCAACACTATATTACTACAAGGCGTCTCTAACGCGGGAAAATCGATACTCATGAACAGTGTATCAGATGCCTATCAAGCTGTTGCTTTAATAACAAATGCTAGTGGAACAACATTCACGTTTCAAGATGCTGAGAATGTTAGCGTCATCAGAATAGATGAGGCTATAATCGGGGACGACCAAACGGAGATCTTCAAGATGCTCATGGGGGGTGAGGACTGTATGGTCCAGATAAAGAACAAACCACCAGCACTAGTCGAGAGAACGCCTGTTATTATCACTAGTAACTTCCTACCTTGGTGTTACGTTGGTAACGCTATCGTATACGAGAACAGGTGTAAGTGCTACAAGGGTCTTGCTAGATTGGAGTGGCTTGAAGGGGTGAAGAAAAAGTTAAACCCGGGTCTCTGGAAACACAGACTGGAACGAATCTTGGATAAGGAAGACGAGAGCTCCTCCAGCAACTCTGACGACCCTGAAAAAATCAACTACGAACTTCCCGTTACACCAGTTGGAATCCGGAATCACGCAAAATTCTATTTTGGAAACCGGAATCCAGGCTATTGACTATTGTCATCACAGTTACCTACATCTCAATATACGTAGGAATAGTTATGAGGGCAATTAACAGTAGTTTATGTTCTCTTTCATGACATGAACCCCTCTCTGGCCTCAACATATAACGGGAATTTCAGATGGAAATTATAGGAAATGTGATATTGGTTAAAATATTAGAGATATGATATGGAATGCCCACCATCGAAATGAGAATACAGTTTCTTTAATTATTGTTTTTATTCTCTTTTTCCTGGAGCATGGTATCTAATAGTATTTCATTGGGTCTCATTTCATTGGGTCTTTTGTTAGGTATACCTTGTTAGATTTGTGGCCAATTTAGAACAAGATGAAGATGAGCAATACAAAAGTTTGCCAATGTCAGCTGGTAGTGATAATGAGGTACACCATAAGCCTGCCAAGTGTGCAAAGTTCACAAGTGAACCTGCTGCGCCAACAAAAGCATCAGAGGTTCCACAAAGCTACCCAGCTTCGGTGTCTATTGAGCAACTTCTGAATGCAGGAAAATTTGTTAAGCCACCCTCCAGAACAAAGACAGTATTGAAGTTGGAGTCATATGACTTAATCAACAAAGAGTGGAAAACAGAAAAGTGTCTAACTCTCTATGTTGATAATGACAAATTTGCATCCGGAGCATATTCCGTGATGCATTCAAAGGAACACCGGAAAGTGGCAGCCAGCCAGTGTAAGAAAAAATGGGTGATAAAGAAATACAATGACAAGTCAAACAACATAATTAAGGACACAGTAAAGACGACATGAAACAAGATGAGGCCTTCAATGCTTTTTGTCAGGCGCCCCGTGAAACGGAACAGGAGTTTTTGGCCCTCGAACTTGAACGCAATTTATCGGATCTCGAGGCAGAATCATCTGGTAAGTATATACAGTTAAATCCCGATAACTCGAACCGTCGGTAACTCGAAGCTCGCGCTAACTCGAACCAAAATTGATTTCCCCTGGATTTGCGTCATACATTTAATGTAATTTTACCCTCCGTAACTCGAACCCTCGATAACTCGAACCTCCCGCTAACTCGAAGCAATTTTTGTTTCCCTTCAGGTCATTTTCCTTATAATTTTACCCTCGAGAACTCGAACCTCGTTTATCAAGACGTAACGAGACAAAGCGTACTTCAGAATATTGAATTTATTTTGAAGCAGCATGTATTCTTTGTGTTAACTTCTCTAGTTTCTTGGTTTTACGTTTCATAAAACGTGTCAGTTCAGTCCTGTGAGAATATTGTACGTGATAAGCGGTGTCAGCAGGAATCAAAGGGAAACTTATTGGTACACATGATATCCTTTGATAAAAGAATCCAGGTTGTAAAAGACGATATTTTCAGACGTTTGCACGGAAGCCATTAGGTAACGTCAAGTTGCAGCTCCAAGCAGCTCTCAAATGCTATTTTAATACTGGACTGTAGTGTTTTACAGTCAAACCGGATGTTTCTTTGACGGTCACTTTCACACCTTGTAAAATTGTACAAAGACCCTTATGTTTTAGTTTGGCCATTGTTTCCGGTTATTGCAGTGAAAACCCGCATCATGCAGTACGCTTTCATTGAGGAATTTCAACAACAATGCTTGGAAATGTCGGAAAAGTCTCTCAAGCGTAAGATTACTACTAAATCTTTGGAGGAGAAATACAAAGCTCTCAAAGATATTGAGAAGGGCGTAGCAAAGAAAGAGGTAGCAAAAAGGTATGGCGTTCCTTTAAACACTTTATCCACGTGGGCGAAGAGCAAAAATAAGATTTCAGCTGCTTTCGAGAATGGTAAAAGTCCAAAGACATTGCATTTAATCAGGGTTTTTTTACGGAGAAAGAGTAAAAAACGGATCAATATTTAGCAAATAAAACAGAACCTTGATGCAAAGGGTGCGAAAAGTACCATTTTCCTGTGATTAAATGTAAAAACTTATTTGGCAGTGACATGAATATCAGTCAGTTGTCCATATCTAGGTGCTTCAGATTAATTGAGATTCACTAAGATTCACTGCTCAATCGGCTTATTCCGGTAGAGTTTAGCCTGAAAAATGTGCCGCTCATCTTCCCCTCAGCCCAGGTAGAGTTCAGTATTAATCATTTCAATATATAGACGTTTTGAAGAGTTGTGTGTACAGCACTGTTCCCGTTTTATTGATGAACCACACTCGTTGCTTATTCCCAGAGTTCATTATTAATTTAATTATCGTCAGTCAAGTTCATTGAGCAATGCTTATCGGTCATAGAGTTATAGGGTAACAGGCGTGTTTGCAGTTGTTAGATATTCTGGTTACTCGTCGGCATTTTCAGTTCATTAAATTCTCCAAGGAACAAATAAATGTAGTTACTTTTTCACGTTTTCATCGATCACAAACTTTATCAGATTAATGCTTTGAATTATTGAAACCTTAGTAAGCGTTGCTTTATTAGTTTATTCTATGATTGCACTGAATGAAATCACACACATTAGTTTTTCTTACCCGCACGCTGAAGGTTACATCGCGATTTCTTTTCGAACAAAAGAGAATGTATAGATGTAAGTTTTAATTACAGACAAAGGTCCTGTCAACCGGTTCAGTCTGGAATTGCACTTTTGATTGATTCCTGCTTCTTTTCTCAGCTTTCTCTTTGACAGATTTGTTAAGGGCTTGTCAACTCTAACGCATAAACAAACCACAAGGTGATAATTTAAAGCCTTAGAACTGATGCCCGACTAAATTAAACTGTTGGAGCTACCTCAGCTCCCCTGCTGATGAACTACGAATGAATCGTAGTTCATTGGCAGGGTGCCACGGATTCAGATGCTCATGAAGTTCGTCATGATAAGACCAGTTATAGCGATATCAGGCGCAAGAGGCAAGAGAAAGACCAATAATCATCCAGGGCAGTAAACAACTACACAAAAAAAATCCAGGACAGCAAGAGCAATAGCAACACCAAGCGCAAGAGAGCAAGAGGAAGACCAATAATTATCCAGGGCAGTACATCCCTGCAAAACAGCGGTAGTAATCCCTAACTAAGAACAACACAAGGCAAACCTTTGAAGATTAGTACTCACTCATATATAACACCTGATCGGTGGTGTTGGTGGATTTCTTAATGTCTGTTGGATCGGTAAGTTGGCTACTTTTCAGATAATTAAATGCAATGTTCTTTTTTTTGTAAATCACAGGTGCGATTTATCAAAGACTGAGGGAAGTGCGTACCACCTGTGGCTCTAAGCTGCGGCTCTAAGCGGCTCTAAGCGGCTCTAAGCGGCTCTAAGCTCGGCACTAGTATATCTTCGTATAGACCTCTTTTATCAGACTTCAACGTCACTGAGAAAGAAGCTTCTACAGCGAATTTAGCTGCAAGACCATTTTAAACTCTATTTCCAAGTACCATGGGTTAAGGACAGGCTGGCGACGTATAATTTCTTCTCGTTTCCTATCCGTTACTCCATCTGGGTCTAATCGCCTGAGGAGGCACTCAACCTCTCTTCTAGGAGCATGAATGCCGTACTTAATGCGCAAGGTGTGCCAGGCCACATACCTCGATATCCAGAAACACAACCTGGGCCATCTAACTCATTCCTTATCATTACCTCTACGTCAGACAAGTTTATTTCCCGCTTGTTTCGTTAAGGTTATACTGAGACAATCGCCTTTTCAATGTTGCCGGACCGCATCTACAACGCGAAATGCCATGGTATTTGGAAAGATAGTTGAAAATGAATGGTCTCGTAGCTAAATCCGCTGTAGAAGTACCCTTGGATTGCTTCTTTCTCAGTGACGTTGGCTCTATACGAAGCAGTGCGGAAGAACAGAACAGGAAGGAGAGAGAATTGGCAAAAAAAATCAGCGAGGGTGAAATGTCCAGAACAAACTAGGGAGGAGGAGGAATTTAGCACACAGGGAGGGAGAAAATGCAGGGATCTGCATTTTAAAACTCACTAGGGAGGAGGGAGAAATGTCGGCAAAAAATAGGGAGGAGTGACATTTCACTACCCGTTCCTCTCCACTCACGAAGGTATACTGGTATCGAGCTTAGAGCCGCAGTTAGGACAATATTGGAAATCTTCTCCTTGATCACCACAGTTTTGGCAAAACATTTTGCACGAGTTTCAATTCTGGTAAATTTACAGCAGGCGTTCCGGTATTTTGGGTTAGTTCCCAGGCCTTCGATTTGTGTTTTGGGAATTTCGATTTGTGTTTTGGGAAATTTATTGGTGTTTTGGGAAATTTATTGGTGTTTTGGGAAATTGGTTCATGTTTTGGAATTTTGATTTGTGTTTTGGGAAATTGGTTCGCGTTTTGGGAAATTGGCTCGTGTTTTGAAAGGCTGATTCGCGTTTTGGGATATTGATTTGTGTTTTGGGAAATTCATTTGTGTTTGACACTTTTGGGCCACTGTTCATTTCTCCACCGAACTGAGTGGAATTAATGCTAGCCACGGCATCCTAGGGGCAGTCAAGAAAAAAACAGACCCGCATAAGACGTGTATAACCCAAGTGTCTAAGTCGTCTAAAGCCTTACAGAGTCGCCCTGTTTATATAGACTGATTATTGATTATTACTGATTATCATTATTGATTTTGTCTGGTCTGCATTTTTCATGCAGTCTGCAGTCTTCATTTTGTACCTGACTATTAGTCGCCTTAATCAGATCCACAGACACAGTACAATGCACGAGGCGTTCAACTCTTAACAGCTTTCAAGTCAGATGAGAGCAATCGTGGGTATTGGTGCGTTTTATGGGGTCACGGCGATTATATATGTATATGTAGTTATGATATAAAATCATGTTTGCCGCGTAGCACTAGTAAGTGTAAAGAAAGTGATGTAAAGTGGTAAGCTGTAGTACTAAGTGTTTTTGCAACTGTTATAATAATACAAGACTTCGGTATCCCGTGGTTTTTAGGAAAATTTGACATGCAAAGTGTAGCTGCTTTCGATGCTTTGTGTCACTCACGTATTGAGTAGTGGAAAGCCTATGCAGGTGAGTAACTTCACAAGGTCTATTTCATATATCGTTCGTTTTTAACTCGTGGATGCACACATGTGCAGTTTATGGGGTTAGTTGGATGCGAGATAATATATACAGTTTTAACCTGTGGTCGAGTACGCCGTTGACTTTTCCGAATTAAGTTTGATTTTCCAAAGATATATCGACGGACGTTTGTGATTAGCTTGCTGCAAATGGGATTATGCGATTTCCTTAGCTGATATTAATAATACTCGCTTAATATTACTGGCAGGTGGCTCAAACCTGGACCTATCAATCACTTAAGGCTGGTTCACACTTGTGAGATAAGCATAAGAAAATAAAAGTACTTGTCAGCGGAGATACATCAAAACAGTGCTCAGTTCCGCTCTGTCTGTAAAACAAAATGGAGGAATTTGATGTACAACTCGCGGAAGCTGTCCACAGGTACCCAATGCTTATACGACAAGTCCTCACAATATTCAAAGATAAAAACAAGAATATGGCTTGGAATGACGTAGCTACTGTATTTGGCGTAAAAAATGGTAAGACGTTGTAATTTAATCTACAAACGAGAAATCCAGAACTGCTGGCTTTAGCTGAGAAGCAAAAACGAGAAGGCAAGATAAATTTAGCGGAATTCATTGTTAGGCGCGGTTATAAAATTGTGAATGATGCTGTGTCTCTGGCAAGAGAGTTTTCAGAAGCAGTATCAGCCCAAGAGAGGTCTAAAACATCCTGCATGCAACTCCTGAGAGAGCAGCTAGAAAAAGGTGTAGAGGGATGCGATAGGAAGTGGCTACAATTAGCACTACAACTGCTAAACAAGAACGGCATTGAAGTTTCTTCCTATTGTACTGCCATTTATCAGTCTTTAAAGCTTGGCCGTAGAAAGTATCACAACATCTACAACCACGGGCTCACAAACTGTGGCAAAACGTTTTTGATAGCGCCACTGAAATCTATCTACAAAGCATTTTTCAACCCAGCATCCAGGAGTTTCGCATGGGTTGGCGCTGAGAAAGCCGAAATTATCATTCTCAAACTCTACCGCTGGAGTCCGTCAATCATTGCGTGGTCAAACTTCTTACAAATGCTGGAAGAAGACACTATGCACTTAGCTGCACCTAAGAACTTTATGCCACAAGATATTGTCTTTGAAAGAGAAACCTCATTTTTTGCCACTGCAGATGCACTGCTCGTACTTATTAAGGGCATAAGCATTGACCGAAGCAACACAGAAATGATGCAACTTTGGTGGAGATGTTTTCAGTTCCGGTGGCAAGTCCCAGAAGAGGACCGGATGGAAACAAAGCCTTGTTGCCGCTGTTTTGCTCAATTCATTCTATCTCACAAGACGGACGATCCCGTAGTTTGAAGTCTCGTCAGTAGAATATATAGCATGAGAAAACCATCGAACTAGCCGTTGCGCATTACGCATGTGTATTTTATGTGAACGTGCAAAGAGTATTTTGTAGGTTGAAATCAGATAACTGAGTATTTTCTGTTTACCATATATAATATGTACTTTCAGATAATACTTTCCTTTGCCTAGTTATAGCTTTTATATTTAATTAAGTTACAGTGTAGATATTTCTGATCATTGTAGCTGCAATACGTAGCTATAAAAGTCTCTTTCATGCATTAACACTGCGAAAAACATGAAAAACCTCTAGGATTTGTAGTTTTCATGAAACCATATCTCGACAACAGGAAGCCACAGAACTGGCACACGCTGAACGTTTAGAGTTTCAAAAGAAGAAATTCGAACTCGAACTGGAGTATAAACACAAACAAGGTTTGATGGAACTCCTCAAGACTGGGTCAGGTATTGGGGGCAGTATTGGAGTCTGGAGCAACTGCCATTACCAAGTTTTCCTATTTAAAAGAGCTTGTAGAAATCAAGATATGAAATCTTATAGATGGACTAAACTCGCTTTGTTGGACGATAAATGGGATGAGTGGACTTTCGTTGAGTTTCCTGATGCCCTAGGGAAATGGACAATTAACAATCAGGATCAGGAAGGGCAAATACAACAGCAAACAACTGCAAACAAACGGGAACGTTCCAGGGCCTTTTTCGCCAAGAGATGAAACACAACAAATGCCACATGGATGTGTTTACTTACTGTGCGAGCGCTGAGCATAAATGCATCAATTGCAACAAGATTGTTACAGTAGAAAAGTGGAGGAAGTCATTAGCAAAAATTGTCGATGCTTCAGCTGTATGGGATTAAAGCACAGAGCTGTGGATTGTAAGAGCAAGGCAACGTGACAACACTGCCAAGCAAAACATCACACGTCAGTCTGCGACAAGTCCCAGACATGCGGGCCTAGCATGACCGCTAGCCATGTCAGGAAACCTGCGGTTATTCACCCGGTTAGAGTAGTGAGAATACATTGGTACTGACAAATTCAGAGCTTTGTTGGACAGTGGTGCAAGCCACTCTTATGCATCTGGCGAATTTAAGCTGGAAATTGACGTCAGTAAAATAAGAAATTTGATCTACTGAGACTGGAAAATCCAAACTACAAGAAAGTGCTTAACAAGCACCCTCATCTCAGGGGGGGG
The DNA here is from genome assembly GCA_030867875.1 of Actinernus sp. WN-2022. Lineage (NCBI taxonomy): Eukaryota > Metazoa > Cnidaria > Anthozoa > Actiniaria > Actinernidae > Actinernus > Actinernus sp. WN-2022. The sequence continues at coordinate 537,459 of JAOWCC010000809.1, forward strand.
GGGGGGGGGGGGTGCATATGGATAACACCAAGAATCGACCAAGAAACAACATACGACGTTAGAGGGACCAAACAAGTATGGATGTCCCAACCAGCTTCTGGCCTAGACAAGAGGCAAACAACTCTGCATTCGGGCAGAAGGGAAACAAAATGTCAAACCAGCGATAGTCTTCAGGGGGACAGGGAAATGTCACAAGTGAGGAGAAAGAGAATTTTTTTTTTCCAGGGTCTTTAAGGTGAGCACACACCAGGAGACGTTTTGCATGTCCCCTAGTATGTCCCAACATTTTTTTAATTTTTATTTTTTTATATATATTTTTTTTCCTCAGTATTACAGATTTAAGTACAATTCAGACATTTCACAATATTTATAAGTTAATTAGTTGTAAATCATAAGGTATAGAACTGACGAGAAGAAGAAAGACAGTATACGTAAAAGAAACGGAGTAAGAGAAAGTAAGAGAAACGGCAATCGTAGTAACTAAATTGTGTCAAAAATATCCTTCCATTTAGAGAGAAATTCATCAAACTTATTTTTAGCAACATATATACATCGTTCGATATGAATCTTATTAGTAAGCCGTTGTTGAAAATTCCTAAAAGAAAACTCCTGTTCCTCAAGACAGCTCCCATAAATATAATGCTTGGCGATGATAATAATTTGGTTAAAGGTATTGAATCCTTTTACTTGCGGTTGATAACCAAATAAAATATTTGATAAAGATAGCATTTCTTTGAATACGAAGATTGGTTTCGCCCATCCAAAGAAATCTTCCCAGAATGCAACCGAAGCTCGGCAATTCCAAAATAGATGTTCAACTGTTTGTGACTCATGGCAGATAAAACACTTATCATCTTGAACTATTTTCATTCTATATAGAGAAGATTTAGTGGGTAGGATATTGTGGATAATTTTAAACTGGAAGACTCTAAGCTTTGTTTCTCGGCAAACATTAATGGCAAGCCTATAATGATATGGTAGTTTTTCAGCAAGAATTCCATAATTTAATAACCTTTTAATCAGCGGTAGGTGGCTTATAATTTACCTCTACTAATAGTTTAGTTATCCGAGAACATGTTATTTTATCAAATTCTTGGGTATTTTCATATAATAAGTTATCATTTAAGCTAATGGGAGTTTCCCTATTACTGAAATTTTCCCGAAGTAATACTTTCCATTTATGAGGGATGGCTTTCAATACGCTAAAATATTCCAAAAAGTTAAATGTACTGTTAAATCTTTTCTGCAGAGAAACGAATTGCATAAAATTACCATTCTCGTCGATCAAGTCGCCTATCTTACAAATTCCAGCATTATTCCAATTCGAAAAATACAAAGATTTCTTTTCTTTCATTATAAAGCGATTATTCCAAATTACTTGTTCAAGGATCTCTTCTTTAGGAGAAAGAGAAATATGATGAGGGTGTTGACGTTTATTTCCAGCCATCTGCATGGATGGACTCCGAGATCAACCAGAAGTGGGCAAAACAAACACTAAAAAATGGGCTAGGGAATGATCCAGGGGAGAAAGTGCTGTTTGCGGACAATGTTGGCTTCCAGCAAGCGAAAGACTTCCATACCACTTGCAGGGAACTCAACACTATAGTATACCTACTGCCACAAAACCACACGGACAAGGTTCAACCAATTGACGCAGAATGATGAAGAAGAAGATAGGTGAGGCTATGGAGGGATGGTTGGAGAGAGAGGAGAATCTAGAAATGTGGCACGACAAGGTATCTGCCAAGACAAGAAGGGTCTTGATGACCAAGTGGACTGCACAGGCCTGGAGAGAGATCACCCAAGACCAGGACTTCTTTAAGAAGCTGTTTGAGAAAACCGGGTGCTTGATGACTGCTTAATGGCTCAGACGATGAGAAAATCAAGCCACAAGGACTGGAGCCATGCACATTTTAGAGAACATCTCTTTGTCTGAACACATTTTGTTTTCTTTTTTCTTTCTTTCTTTATTTTTGAACAGATATTTCTGGAGAAAATATTCTGAGATTGAATGTCAACTACAAAAGCTCAGTGTTGTAGGTTAGCAGCAAGAGTTCAACAGTAATTGCAGAGCTCTGGACTCAAGTTCCTCAAATTGTTATGTTGTGTTTGAATACATCCAAATAGATATAAGATCAGTGTTGTTACACAAATAGTCCTGATTAGGATACACATATTGATTAATAGTTAATTATATTAAGGACCACACCCATGCTTCCTTGATGTTCTAGTCATATAACAATAGCATTTCCCTTAAAGAAATTTTAAGAACCTATTAAGAACCTATTTTGCCTAAATTGTCAATAACTACCCCAAAATATAAGAACCTATTTTGTCAGACTTGAAAAAATCTAGGTTCTTACACGTGGGTGTTTACTGTATAGAGGTCTGCAATGAGCAAGGAACCAACATGCCTATTGCAGATATGTTGTCAAGAGCATGCCTTCCAAAGAACCAGGAAGACAACTGACGACTTTGAACAAATCAACATGGCCAGTTTCCTTCCAAAAATGGTGATTTTGCAGGGGTAGCCAGCGAACAAGAGCATGTACCGGCACAGGTAACACAGTATTTTACTATATGAGACAAACTGACAGTACAAGACAGCCTAATATTCAAAGGCGAGAGGGTCCTTATCCCAGTCAAACTACGTCAGACGATCAAGCAAAAGATTCATTCATCACACATGGGCACCGAATCTTGCCTGCGAAGAGCCAGAGAATGTCGTTTTGCCAGAGCTCTCGGGAGATGTGAGGCAGCCCATTGAGGCTTGCGAGACATGCAGACAATTTGAGGAGCCAACAAAAGGAAACATTGTTGCCTGATGAAGTACCGTTTCATCCATGGAAGAAGATTGGAGTTGAGGGAAAAGATTACATGTACATGATCTCGCCGGGTCAGCAGGCGCTGTGAACAGCAATTTGCCGCCCACTGCATCTCATCTGATGTCAGCAGTTTTGTTTCAAAAAGTTTGTCTTCAAAATGGTGGCCACACATGAGATTTCAGCTGCAGTGCGAGCTCTTCGACCTTTGCGTAATAGTGTGGGAAATTTCGTTGTATTTGAACAAGTGAAAGTACACTCAGTATAAAAGACACGATGCAGCTCACAAAGCCTTGAAATATGCTATTTCTTTCAATGGGGTAAAGTACATGTATGAGGTAAGTCTGCAGTGGAAAGGGCAGGGACAATTGCCAAGCAACTATAGAAACAGCTCAAGATGGTTAAGTGGGCAGATTGAAAGACGTAAATGGGACCCTGAAGTTCTCAGCATGTACAATGTATGATGCCATTATCAAGGAACAGGACAAAGAAGGAACTATCGAATGGGTACCATGATAGAAATGCCTGAGAAGGTCCATTGCCTGCCGCCAGGGATGTAGTTTGTTTTAAATACAGAGGGGATTTTGCGCTTGATAGGCAGTTAAAATGAGAAACATGTATCTGTTTTAAATGCTGTACATGGATTTTCAGCCAGGAAAATCAAGCTGACAGCTGGGTATTTTACCTGGCTCCCAGCTATTATCTACATCCTTGACTGCATTGTGTGGTAATTCGGAAAAAGACGCCAAAACAACTAAAGGGTAGTCTATAATGTGTCAGCAAAACAAGGGAAGGAGGAGTTGTCATATAAGATCCTAATCCAAAGGCGTTTCTCAGTATAGAGGTAGATAATTACAGTAGTTACACCTTGAAAATAATAATAATGCCATATTCATATACCGTAAAAATTGGATCTAGCGCCCCCGTCCAGTAAGCGCCCCTCTCTAATAAGCACCCACCATTGACCATATATTTTTATTAAAGCGCCCCTTTCCAATAAGCACCCCCTCCCCCTTAATTGACCAGGATGACAGAGAAGAGGATCTAGATGTCAAGCATATCTTGAATTTCACAAAGTGTGCACATGCTGATGGGACTCTTACGGTAGCTACCGTAATTATTGTTACAGTTCATTTCACTAAATGTTTTAATTTGTTTGTTTACCAATTAAACTACCGAATGGTTAATGAAATAAATACCGAAAATCATGATGTTCGTGTTGAAAACAATTAATAAGCACCCCTCCCTAATAAGTGCCCACCCTTCAGCTCCAAATATTAAATAAACACCCTTGGCACTAAATCGATTTTTTACGGCAGCACATTTTCCATTTGTCCAAATGCACTTTACAGTAGCTAAAAAGATATAATTATCTAAAAAAAAAAAACACATACATGTACATGTATGTACATGTACATAGTACATAAAATATTTAAAATTGCTTCTTAAAAAGAAAAGAAATAGCTGAAAATTGAAACAAATTGTAAACCTAATTAATATTTTTTTTAGCTAACTTAAAAAGATGAGTTTTAAGTGAACCTACGTTTAAAAACAGAAACAGACAGACTTTTCCTTACATCTAATGGAAATGTGTTCCATAGGCTAGGCGCACTGACCAAAAAGGCCCTAGCGCCATAAGATTTCAAACGAAAGGTGGGTTGCTGGAGCAACAGTTGATCTGCAGATTGCATAGCACGTTGTGGAACATAAAATATTAATAATTTGCTTAATATATAAACAGGTGTCATACCATTAACTACCTTATACATGTACAACGTATGTATACAGTAGTATATTAAACACAATACGCTGCTCAACTGGAAGCCAGTACAAATCCTTAAGTAGAAGGAGTGATGTGATCACACCTACGCGTTAAAGAAACAAGCCTAGCAGCAGGGTTTAGGACATATTGTAACTGCTGAGTAAGATGCCCTGCGAGACCATACAGAAGGGCGTTACAACTGTCAATCCAAGAGACCTGAAATAACCTTAGGGGCTGATAAAAGTCGGGACCTGGCTAATCCACAGATCGAACTGGAATTTAGCATGTTAGTTTTTGCAGAGGTTGGAAAACTGGAGAACCTGGAGAAAATTCCCTTGGAACTCAACTCACATATGGTGCCGCATCCAGGAATCAAACCTGGGCCACAGAGGTGAAGCGCTTAACCACTGTGCCACCCCGGCTCCCCAAAAGACAGATTTTGCATTTCGAAAGCTTGTCACACTAAATTTACAAAACATGAATGGCCAAACATGCAAATACGTAAAATCTTATTTCTACATGTAGATGAAATTTCTAATAATATTGAGCCAGTGCTTACTTAATTCTAGAGTATGAAAGTTCAAAGATGAAAAAGGCCCATCTTATTTCAAGTGAGGTCTCGTCTGGGGACACGAGAACAAGACTTTTTTTTCTCTAGTTTTAAGATGTTAAGTTTAAGTCGGAGTGTTCTTGGGGGTTTCACAATTTTCTGGGGGTGACTGCAATGTTATCATATTTTCTGAGGGACTAAAGATTGAAACAATTTTTTCTCTAAAATTCATTTCTTTATAGGAGGTACATGTAGAGTAGGAAAGTAAGTTTCTTTCTCACCTTTCAAACTTATGTGACAGCTAGCTAGTCTCGTCCAGGCAATATATATTATGGCCATTCGCATTGGATTGTCGACAACGAACCAGGCTTGGGAAAGCATTCTTCTGATTTCTGAAAAGGAGAGGTCAATGTCGATTAGAAATTTGAAAGACACAGCCATGGTGATGTTGTAACAATGATGATCTGTCACATGATTTTAAATACATGTACATGCCTGTATCTCCCTCATTCCCAGCACAGGTAACCCAGTAATAGGGCAGGAAGGTACTTCATGTAAGAAACACATACATGTAAATTGTACATGTCACCATGTCATACATTTCTCATCATTTACATTGAAAGCCCTCATTAGCTATATGTACACATTGATAACCATAGACAACAATATGCATCCCTTAACACAGGTAACCCAGTAATAGATTGGGTATAATCGGTTATGTTTTGAACATTTCCAAATGTTTTCCGTAATAACACATTAATATACATGTACTCGTTTTAGACTCCATGCACATATTTTTGCCATGTAGTAGTATCAGCACCAAACCAGGTTATTTCTATAATTTTCTGGATGAATATTGAACTTTTGCCAAGTAGATGTTCATCTGGAAAATATCTGCCCCTAGGCTCTGGAGTTAGTTCCTACATGTATTTCAACCTGACATTTCAGATTCATCCTCTCAGGGTCGATGTTGAGTTAATATTGCTGTGTGCAGGTGTAACTGCTAGAGTAGCCATTGAAGTAGGAGGAGGAGAACAATGTTAACCCTAATATCACCCCTAAACTGCTATCAACCGTTAGTATTAGGATCAGCATTAGGATTAATATTAGGGGTTACAGTTGATATTAGGGTAACAGTGTTCTCAGTGTTCTCTCCTCCTTTAGCAGGCCTGTAGTTACAGCCACATGCCGCAATATCGACCCCACATCTACCTCTTGTTACTATTACCAATAGTATCTGTTTGCATACAAATTAGTGTAAACTTCTCATTAGATCATAATGTATATCTTGATCTTTGACTTACTTGTAAAGGTAAAAGGTCATGAAGGTGGGATGGTGTATAGGAGTTAATGTTTAGTTCCAGAAAATATCCATACCCCCCCCCCCCCCCCCCCCCACCCCCACGTAAGGGATTTGTTCTTTGACCCCTCACTCCCTCCAGCCCCTCTGGATCTTCCAAAAAAGTCCTCCAAATTGTCCCCCCCCCCCTCCCCTCCGGAATTTCCAGACTTTTAGCACATGGATTCCCCCACCCCTTCGAAAATTCCAGCTATGATTTTGTCAAAATCGATACAAATACATACAGTTCATAATCAACAATATAATAAACCTAATACTCATACTACAAGTATAAAAAACAGTTTTAATCACGGGATACCTGTTCTTAGCGCATGGGGCCTGGGGTTAACTATGCTAAATCGATCGCGAAGTAAAGTTACATTGTACAAATTTTTCAAATGTTTGATGTTGAAAGACCGACTTATTTGACCAAATATTGTACTACACTTGGACAATAATTACCCAAGCGACTGTCAATAGATTTCACTCACTCAATTCGGTGCAGAAATGAGTTTTTGCATGCAAAATGCTTGCCAGTTTGAATGAGAGAAGAACAAAATGGTCACTTTGTTGTTTTGTCATCCAATCCGTCCAACCAGCGATGTGTCTCTCCTCAGGAATTGCTTTGGCTTTAAGGAGAGGCACTTAAAAAGGATTGTTTTGAAAGTACTCACAAACAGATAGAAGATTTTGAGACAATTTATTTTTATTCTACAGAAAAAAATGCAAATTTATGATCATCGAAAGATGTCATGCAGTCACACGGTTACAATTACATGCGTTACCCTCTGGAAAATATAAGCCTTGGTGTAACCCCCCTCCCCACTGGAATTTGGGCAGATCAAACCACCCCCCCCCCCCCCCCCCCCCCAACACACACCTCTGGAATTTCCAGTGCCTTCTGTGGGGGTAAGGATATTTTCTGGAACTACACAATTATAAGTTATACATTGTACCATGGCATGAGGGGTATTAATGATTAAATTGCCCTGCGAGCCAATGGAGGTTTTGTACCCAATACCCAGTCTGTCAAAGTTTGAGCCACCTGCCAATATTAAGCCATGTACAAGGGTTTTACGTCACTATTGGTGCAGGAGCACACACATCTAAATTAACGAGCACACATCTCCCACATGGTTAACATAGCTGCTCGCTCAAGTATAAATATGGTAGCAGTAACTTTACAGTTACATGTAGTAGCAAGAAGAGAATCAGCGATGAGGACTTGAGCAACGTTAATTCCAAGAGCAATCAATGTTCTACATCAATCTTCAATTAGTAATTAAATCAAATATTGATTATCAATTTGCATTCCAAGCATTCCATTCTGCTAACAGCTTAGTGAGGGAGTGACACAATTTCCCCAACCATCCTGATAACTCATTTCTGTGCATGCGTGACAAACAACTATATAAAAAATTACATGTAAGTATCAATAGATATAAATATAGAAATAATAATAAAAGATATTTCGGTACAAAATCTACAACAACTACAATGTATCATCAAAAGTCCGGATAGCATTCTTAAAATCTTTCAAATTAATGGTGGTTCCATTAGGTTATTCCAGGTCTTAGCTGTTGTGTATCTAAAAGAATGTACATACATTGTATAGGCCATAAGTTGTAGAGTTACCCTACGAATAACTTTTTTTAACCCATGTAGCCCAAATGCACAAGACCTCAATTCAAAAATAACCTTCAAATATAACTGTATTTAGGCATGCAACCGCCAATAATAGCCATAAAGGCAACTATTAGCATATCTTGAATACGTTTATATCTTAAGGATAATATAGATCCTACTTTATCTAACAGTTCTTGATATGTTAAGGAGTAATCATTAAAAATAATTACTCTTTTATTGAGAAGTTCCAGTTTTTCACTATTATGCACACAACAAAAGTGTCATACCGATGAGCACTACATAAAACAGGGAAGGATAAAAGCTTTGTATACATGTAGTTTACATCTTACATGTACGTCAGGAGATACAAGTTTTTTTAAATCTTGAAAGTACAGCTATTTGTTGTTGACTTTGTTACAAATTCCTGAGATATGTTTGCTAAACAGTAACTCATTATCTAGTATGTTCATGCCAAGTAGATCAATGCTATTATTAAAGGCCCTTTAGCACGCCCTGTGATACTTTGCGCAAAACCCGTGTTTTTGTTTTGATTTCGTGTTCACTGACTGTGACGAGCACCTAACTCAACAACCGTCGTCAAAATTCTATGGACCTCTGTGAAACTTTATATAAACGGAAATAATGCCTACCGTATTTACCCGTGTATAAGCCGCACCTTTTCACCCAAAATTTTCGTTCAAAATCGGGGGTGCGGCTTATCTACGGGAACACCTAGAAAGGAGACCCAACATTAACATATATTTACATACATGTATCATGAACCTGAATTAAGCTTTTATTATGCGACGGTGCGTATATTACAATCAGGTTCAAATCGTATCCGATCGAGTAATATAGAAATTTAAGCATAATCATTGGGAAAAATACACGCACTTTCAAAGAGTTAAAGCAAAAACTCTTCTAATACCCACCTTACACCTAATATATTATAATTTCGTGAATATTTAAACGTGATTAAGCTTATTTGCCTTCCAAAACAGGCTGATTCGCAGCGGTTGTCAAAGCAGGCATCTAAACAACCACGCATTCTTCGCAATTTTACACGTGGGAGATTGGCACTAGTTAATGAAAATCCAAGATGGCGGAGCTGACCTACTCGTGCAAGTACATGTATCGCCAGAAAACCTTTCTTGCTCTAGCGATTAAAGGAAAGCGGTTCCTTGGAATTGTTGTTAGTTAATTGGGGAATAAATGCGGAAGAATTCTGAAGTGATTTAAAGACTGCAGGTTAAAATATACACAAGAAATGACAAGGCAAGTTGAACCATATTCGATCGAATTAAAGTTGTGATTATTTATTTATGACAATCTGATAAAGTTTTGCTTCAAGTACGAGTGTTTATGAACTCCAACAAAAGATTATCCTTTTTTTGAAGAAGTTTGGCATCAAGTACAAGCGTTTATGAACTCGGACAAAAGATTTTCTAATTATTTTTTGCATTTTTCGAAAAAAGTTTTTTTTCCTAAATTCAAGCTTCAAAACTTGGGGTGTGGCTTATCTACGGGTGCGGCTTATACACAGGTAAATACGGTAGTTTAAGAAAGCCCTAAAATCGATTCAGCATTGAAAGCTGAGACTTATTCATTAATCAAACATCCACAAAGGTAGAACTTGGAAGGGAACTTGATGCAGGACGTTATTTAATTATTCAGCGCGTAAACTGATGCACGAACACTTACATGCATTTCATATCAGATTATAGAGCACAAACAGTTCGATTATTGATCAAATACACATCTAACTAATAATCTAGATGAGGAATAAGTCAAGCAACAACATACAGCAATAGAAAATCAGTAGCAACAATAACTTTATTTGTTCGCTGAGGAGAATATTATAATAGTGTGTACTGACCGATCGCTACAAAGTATTTATGTTGACTTGACTTTGGTTTGAACACTTACAAATTACTAAATATCGGAATTAGTGAGCACGGATACAATGGAGGAACAGCAAGGTATTCATTGAGTTTATCCACTGATATACATGCAACTAGAAAACTGAACCACAAATATCATACCGTTGGAGAATCGACAGTCCTTTGAACAGCCAGAGTCATCCGCTCGGCATCCGCTAAGCCGCCGGCTATTTACAAATGTACTCAGAAATGCCAGAATGCAGAGTACTCTCCAAACTCACTGCAGTTGCTTATGTTTCCCTAACTGGAAGATCGGAGAATTATTGGCAAATGATCTTCTTACCTTCGTTTTAGGAAGGAAGACAGACCGTGACAATGTTCTCGGCGGTTGTTCTTTGCTGGCGCCATCTCGGATGGATGTCACACAAAATCTGTCAGCAAATTTTGGTTCAATATTTAAAAGAATGCCCTACATGTAAATAAGTTCTTAAGAAGAGTATTCATCGTATGTGCATATATAATAGTAACTACTAGCGGTAACAACGACGATGCAAGCAGATTCTTTACATGTAGAGATTGCCGGTCACAGAACTGAATTTTGTGGTCCACGAAAATACTTGTTTTGCGCAAAGCATCACGGGGCGTGCTAAAGGGTCTTTAATGGTATATTATGGTTTTTAACTGTCATTAAAAGTAAAGCAATACCTAGATTCTCCCAAGACCATAGCTTGGTACTTATCTGCATTGACAATCACACCGTTTTTACCGAACAAAGAATCACCATTTACCAAATCTTGTTGTAGTTTAGATTAAAATTGAGTCAACTCAAGTCGATTGGATGGAAGAATTTAAATCCACTTCATGTAAATACCATAAAGAAGAACTACAGGGTTGATTTGAATTCTCAGTTGGCTCGAGTTTTCGATCGGATCGACCACTCAATCTGCTTCATGTAAACAGGGGTAATCCAGTTTTTCAAGCATACATGTACAATGTATGAACATACATGTACATGCATGAGCATTAGGTATTATTAGTTGGTTTCGAGATTGCCACGCTGTATCCTAAATCTGTATCCTAGTAATATTGATGTGTAATATTAATGTGTGAATTACAAGTTAAGTTCACTGGAAGCTGGGGAAGGGAAAATGGGAGAAAGGGAGGGGAAGTGAGTACCATAGAGAGGGAGGAGAGACTGGTCAAAAACATTTTGCAGGGGAGGGGTGGGTGGAATTTTTTTCTTTTTAATTTTTCCCCCACAAAAAACTAAACCCCTTCTTTTTATGAATTAAAATCCCTTTTTAGAATCTTGAAAATTGTACTAGTTCAAAAAAAATAGAACTAGAACATGTACAATGAACATGAATCCGACAGATCAAGAGATTGTTGAATCAACCCTGTAATTTTTCATTATAATATTTACATGGAGCGAATTGTAATTTAGTCAATCCAACGAACTTCAAATTTTAAGTCAATCCTAAAGTCAAGCCGATAGACCACTTCAAAGTTTTCAATGCCATTTTGAAAGGTATGCAAGTTTTCCTGGCGTGGTTACTCAGTCCCCATATTAACCTTTGTAATTTGGACATGCTTCATCAAAGTGCTCTAAAGAAAATTGTAATTATGGCAAGCTGACCTAATAATTCTACAAGAACCAACAACAGAATCAAAGGTAAGTTAATAACAAAGATCATTTGTGAATTTGAACCCAGTAGGATGAGTTTTGCTGGATGATTTTGTATCGTTGATTTGTTATCGCTGGAGATTTACATAGTTGCGTCTTCAGGTGAAGCAAACTGTTAATATTCTGCAGCTAAGAAGGCCATTTCGGTAACTCTGATGGTCTACATTGTACATGTAAGCTTTCCAAACAGTCAATCATGTTGGGCCTTGTTTGTGCTTTGCCTTCAGGAAACTCCATGAATGGTCGCTGTCAAACATTTTGTTGTGTACCCAAGATTCTTTTTGGTTTGAAGGGAATCAGATTGTATCCATGTTAACTACATTGTATGGGGATAGCTCACAGGTTTTTTGGAAAGATTATACCGTTTGCATCTAAGCGTGAACATGTGAAGCGAAAACATGTTCTAACTGGGTATTTGTCATCACACTTTTGAAGTTTGAAGGTGTACTAGAAGAACTTTTGTGCCCAAAATATCAAGTTATGCTGCAGTTACATGTATGTGCAATTTACAGGCATAACTTCAAGTGTTAGAGCTGGTTGGACAATTATCTATACAGGAAGTAAATAACTTGGTACATGTGTATTTCGAGTGTGAATAAATTGAATTATATTAAGGACATTTCGAGTGGGCAAACAAAAACAATTATTTTTGATGCAACAGCAGGGAATCAAACCCAGGGTGAGTGGCTTGGGTGCCATGGTAACACCTAAAAAAGAAAATTTGGGGGGGGGGGGGATCTTGAGGTTCTTCTATTATCAGCATTTTCACATTTTATTACAAGAATTGTCACTACATGTACATGTATCTACGTAAAATTGAACTTCATAAAATGTAAAGTGAACGTAAATTAGAGCAAAGAGTGTCACTCAGTCTTTTATTTATAAAGCATGTTTGTGAAATAGGTGGAATCACTGAAAAATCAAACATTTAAGCAACGACTCAAGCATTATGTTCCATTTCATTATTTTGTTGTCTTGACCGGATTTGAAGAGAGTCTGGACACTAGAGGCTCTTTTTTGCTGAATGAAGTAAAAAAAACATGGAGAAGTTTGCTTTGTCGTCAGCTGTTTGTGGCTATCATGTCTAAAAGGATATGTGGAAGCCATCTATTGGAGAAAAACTAGTTACTCAAGAGGCAGTGATTTTGTTACCCCGCATCCTGCATCTTTTACACGTAAAAATTTCAAAAGATGCACATTTCTCATCAAAGTGTGTCCTCAAGGATGTACTCAAAACTTGTCATGCACCAATGTTGATAAAAGTAGTAAATAAATAAATCCTCTATGTGATGCATCCCATTTTATCTTGCATTACAAAGCTGGCAATTTGATGTTATTTGGTGTACTGGAAAGCAGTTCGGCAAGCAAACAACAGCATCTTTGGCATCTTATCTGTCCACCATTTTGTTTTTTGTTGGCCGTTATGGGACTAGGAACGAATTAACACAGGGCACCCATGTCTGCAGGAGTAGTTTCTAAGCTGCTCCTTACATGTACATGTATGTAAATAAAACGCCTTCAAAGGTTCCTTCATGCATTTTGTACAGATACAGATACAGATATTTTTATTAGCTCCTTGCACAACAAATGGTACATTGGAATATAGCGCTAATAAAATATAATTTAGTGTAAACATTAACATTTAGATGCTAAATCGATAAAATTGATGATCTTAAGATCATGCTCTCATAGACATACTTTGCTGCAAAACGAGCTACTTCCATGGGTGGATTTATGACCAAATTAAATAAATGGTCATCAGACATATAACTTGTATTGTATTTTGTATTAATTTTAAGGGTGCAATGAAAATCGTTTCTTATCGTATTGTACGTTTCACATTTAACAATGAAGTGGAACTCGTCTTCTAAGTTTTTATTACAGGTGGGGCATATTCTATCTTCCAGTTTCGTGTAGGGCCTAGTGTACCTCCCTCTTTCGATTTGTAGGCAGTGATTACTTATTCTGAGTTTTGTAAGAGCGACTCTATGATTTATATTAGGGACAGCGTTGAGATATTTTTCTACTTTGTAATCCGTTTTAAACAATCTATATGTTCTAAGTTTGTTGCGGTGGTGGGGATTTTTTCTTTGGTCGTTAAATACGTCACTTAGCCAATGTTGGTATTCCATGTCTTGTAATCTCAATTTAATTTGAATTAAGAATCCCTCGTAATCAGATATGTCTTGTTGCGATAGCCAGATATGACCAAAGCCAAGTTTATAGATTTTATGTCTTATTTTTTCTCCCCAGAATACAGGTTTTGGGGACTGGAGACAATCTATATAGGCAATTTTTGAAAGCTCAAAATTTTCCTTTGTTATTAACTTTGACCAATATTTAATGCTTCTAAAAGTAGATTCTAATTTAATTGGATATCTACCCAGTTCCGCTCTGCATCCATTGTTGGCAGATGTTTTACTGGTACCAAGCAACATTTTACAGAATTTTACATGTACGTTCTCGAGTGGGTCATTTTGAATCAGGCGGTCTTTATCATCCGCTCCCCATATTTCACTCCCGTAGAGTAAGATTGGTTTACATGTAACTAGCGTGTCAAATAGTTTTATAGATAGACTTATGTTTGATCTGAAGTGGACACCGGTTTCCTTCCTTATTTTGTACAATGCCTTCAACGCAGTTTTTTTTAGTTCTTGTTTGGCTAAACTAAAATTACCGAATGTACTTAGGGCAAGGCCAAGGTATTTATACATTTGGGTATTTATTAATTGATTGTTTTTAAGGTAAAATTTGTAGTTATTCATTCTTTTGCCATTATTGTTGAAGATCATTACTTTAGTTTTTGTAATATTAACCTCCAGACGGTTACTGTTACAGTAATCCTCAAGTGTCTTTAAATGATCTTGAAGGCCTTTAGAGGTTGTTGATAGCAGGACTAAGTCATCTGCGTAAAGGAGGCAATTCACATTGTTATTTCCTAGTGTGACTCTCTCTTCGACACCCGATTGTTCGAATTTGTCGGGTAGGTCACTAATGAATAAGTTAAACAGCGTAGGACTAAGCATGCAGCCTTGTTTAACGCCAATATGGCATCTAAATTTCTCTGTTTTTACATTACCTATCTTAACTGCTGAAATGTCACTTGAGTACATAGTTCGTAGAACGTTATAAAAATTACCTTTGATTCCCGCTTTTTGTATTTTGTTAAATAGTTTTTCCCTAGGTATGCTATCAAATGCCTTTTTGAAATCAACAAAACAGGAAAACAGAACATTGTTTTTCTTTTTAGGCTTACTCTTAACGTATTTGTCGATGAGAGTTTTTAGTATAAAAATACTATCCACTGTGGAGTGGTGTTTTCTAAAACCACCCTGTTCTTTTTTTTAAATGCCATTACTCTCCAAATATTCGGTTAATCTATGGTTGAGGACTGAAGTGAATACTTTACTTAGCGCGGAAAGTAAAGTAATGCCTCTGTAGTTATTTACATCCGAACGATCTCCCTTTTTATGAATGGGGATTATGAATCCCATATTCCATTCTTGAGGGTACTCGCCTGAGGCTAGAATTATATTGAAGAGTGATCTTAATGGTAGTATTAGACTATCTTTGCCATATTTTAAAATTTCATTTAAAATGTTGTCGTGCCCAGGTGCTTTGTTGTTCTTTAGTTTATCTATGGAATCTCTGATCTCCTTATTTGTTATTTCGTAATCTAATGGACCTTGCTTTGTGGGACTGCTAGGTATAGGGTTTATTTCAGAAATATTTTGTTCTTTAAAATGTTTGTGAAATTCTTCTAATTCCACTGGGTAGCACTGTTTGTCCCGATTTTTGCCTATTTGGAAAATGTTTTTTAATTTCCTCCATAGTTTCTTTGGATTTTTGAAATCTAGCTCTTTCAGGCGAGCATTGATTGTATGGGCTTTCTTATTTTTACACAACTTTTTAAAACGCTTCTTTTTTATGAATAGGTTCGTCCTTAGCTCATCATCGTCAGGACTGCTGCAGACTTTATGCCCTAGTGATTTCAGATTCTCCTTCTCTGTACTGCATTCTTCGTCAAACCAATCTGGCTTCGAGTTTCTTGTTTTACTTAGATTGGTTACTTGGTATTTCATTCCCGCTTTTTCACTAATTTCAATGAGGACCTTTGTGAATTTTTCTGTAACTGCACATACTGAGTTAGGTTCGTTAGCATTGAATTCATTGATGATACTCTCGAATTTGCATTTGTATTCTTCCGATTCGAGAATTGTTGGAATTTTGTCTTTTGTATTCTCATTAAATATTAAGCGAGGATGCAGTTCACTAGTGCATTGTTTTTGTTTTGAATACTTAAGTTTGTTTATCTTAAGACCGTACGATATTTGACAATGGTCAGAGATATCTGGTTGAAGCGGGTTAACTTTAAAGAACTGAATATAAGGGAGGATGCCGGTATTGCTAATGACGTAATCAACTAAACTGCTGCCGTTATATTGGAAGCAGGTTTTCTTGCCAGTATAATCACCTATTATTCTGCCGTTAAGTATTCTTAAATTATTTTCAGTACACGCTTCATACTACTGTATGTTTATTCTTCGGAATGCCCCCCCCCCCCCCAAAAAAAAGTATTTAAACTATAACCACCTCACTGGTTAGCTCAGTTGGTAGAGCACGGTCTAGAGTGCGGGAGGTCGGGGGTTCGAATCCCGGCCGCGTCCTTGGGCAGGGACGTTTATAAGCCGTTGGCCTTGTCTCCTTTTACTTCTAATCAGTATTTGAAGGGGACATGAAAGAACCTGTTGTACTACTCGAAAAAGAGCAGGCAATCGTCACCCGGTACAGCAGCCCGGCCATTGCACTAACCACACACTCAACATTGTAAACTGCGTGGCAGCTATTAGCGCCGTAAAGCAGTCCAAAATAATTCACTGACGGGATATGTCAGTAATATGTAAAGCGCCATGAAACTGTGGTTGATATGGCGCTATATAAATATGGCCATTATTATTATTAATATTATTAAACTATGAAAGAGCAAAAAAAGTTGTGCTTTACAACTGCAGCCACATCCTTGCGCTAAGTCAGTGAAATACAGGGTACTTCTACTGCAAGTACTTCAGACAAAGGCCCTGACAACGATACCAGTAATACGACGACTACATTTGTATAGAGCCAAAGAAGAAAGAAAGAAAGTTTCTTAAAACCTGGAAAATTTATCTCAAATAAACTACAGATTTTTCAAAACAGAGCCGCTAGACTCATTGTTACAGCAGACTATAACATGAGCTCCAGGTTACTTTTTGATACCCTAAGTTGGGATAAAATATATGAACGAAGGGCTAAATGCAAAGCAGTCATTCTGCACAAAATCCGAAATAATTTCATGCTGGCTGGCCTTACTGAGTTGTTTACAACAGTCGGAAACTCAACCCACTATAATCTAAGAGGATCTAACAGAAAACTTTGTCTCCCTCAACCAAGATTCAACTGAATTCATGAAAAAAAGGTTTTTCATACAATGGTGCAAAAATATGGAATGGGCTTCCAGCCAAACTATGCAAAACGAAGTACTATACTGCTTCTTTTAAGAAACAAGTTGTGACCACCACTCTCCTTAGTGACTAATATAATTATTTATTTATTCATCTAGTGTTATCATTTGTTAGTATACCTTTAGTTTTATAATTACTTAAATTATTTTATGACCCAGAATAATTTATTGTAAATAAGAATATTTTTTAATATATTACCTTAGCATAATTAATATACTAGCTTAGTGGCCTACACATATCACAATTTTGTAATTAGAATATTTTTACCAGATTGTATCTGTTAGAATTATCCATGTTTTTAAATAACTTGATTGATTGATAAAAAACATATGATTGGGTGCAGTAGGAGGTATGTACGGAATTCAATAAGATTTGTTTGTACCTACATGTACATGTATGGTGGGGACTCATAGACTTTGGCGTGGGACTCATAACTTTCTCCCAAATGAGTCCCAGGGACTCATCTAAATAATTTGTAACAAAATCACTGAAGAGGTGGAAGATCAGTTCAACAAATTTGCTGTTAAAGTGCTAAACAGCAAAGAAACAGTTGGCCATTTAGCGTGGTATTTTCTCGCTTCATTCATTCAAAGGCACTTGTACAAGATCGGTAGTGTTATTAGTAAAACTTGCTTGTAAATGCTATTTTTCACCTCCCATTGATTGTCGATATTCCTAAAACAGCATTTTTACATGTAATTTTGTTTGCCATACAGCCAAGTTTGTTTGCCTTTCCCATGGGATCACAAGTACAATTCATTGCGACCTGCATTGGCCAAAAAGCAGGCCAATTTTTAGGAATGGCAGGTGAAAATATGCTTGCAAATGATGTAAAACACTCAATGGCCTGCCAAAAAAAGGTCATACAGGGCTCGAAATTAAGGGGAAAAAGGAGCTGTAATTTTACGCCCAGCTTAAAAATTTTAGCCGTAATTCTCCAAAATTTTGGCGTAAATAATTGTGCATTAGTAGCTGAAATTTGTATGTCATAGGAAAAGGGTAAAAAAAAAAATTATGTTGCAAATCATTTGCTTTTTTGTAATAAACATTAGACTTTAAACTCATTGAGTTCAATATCGCTTTTTTAAACAAGACAGAGAAAGACAAGACGTGGCAGCCTTTTTTCCATGCGGTCACGCAAAGTTTCGCAGGAAGCCATGCAAGTTTTTAAGTGTAACGTACATGTCTAGGCTGAGCTAAGCTGTTAAAACAGATCTATCGCGCCGGCTTTGAGACAAATAGAGTGGCAAGCAGAGACGATTTCTCTCATCTTTCTACAAAAAATTGTTTGCATTTTACTACCATTTGCAAAGCAAGCATTTAGTGTAAACTTTTTTGTCTGTTGTTTCAAGTTTGAAACGCATAGTTTACTAATTACAGGGCGACATTTGGCATGTGAAGTCTGAACTTTTAACCGTAAAATGTCAAAGTTTGACAGCTCCTGTAATGTAAACTATTTTCCCGCGCAAAACAAGTTGTTTTGCATGACAAAAGGCTATGTTTTGCATAACAAAACCTATAGATACAATGTAGGAGCTGTCAAACTTTGACATTTTGCAGCTAAAAGTTCAGACTTCACACGCCAAACGTTGCCGTGTAATTAGTAAACTATGCGTTTCAAACTTGACACAACAGACAAAACAGTTTACACTAAACGCTTGCTTGCAAATGGTAGTAATTTTTTCAAAAAAATCAGATAGATTTAGAGATTTGGAAATAAGACTTGTCTTCCGATAATTTTTACCTTTGTAAGAGGAGTAGGCGTAATTTTACACCTACAACTGTACAGTGTAAGTGGAAAACGTTAGGCGTAAAACGAAAAAATATTGGCGTATTTACGCCCATATCGGGCGCAATTTCGAGCCCTGTCATATTTTATTTCTATTTTGAGCCCTGCATACTAGCAACAATCATGTCCATGTATCCCACACAGTAGTTCTGTTTCCTTTTTCTTTTCTGAATGTTTTAATTGTGATTTGTGCTTGGCATGTCAGATTTGGGACTCTGTTGTATCATTTTAACTCCAGACAACTAATCTAAACACAATAAAAATTATTACGTAAAGGGCATTTTGATAGATTTGACAATTTGAAAATCAACTTTATCACCTGAAATAACCTTGGGGCTGATCAAAGTCAGGACCCAGCTAATCCACAGATCAAACTGGAATTTAGCGTGTTGGTTTTTGCAGAGGGAGAACTGGAGAACCTGGAGATAAACCCTTGGAGCAAGGAACTCAACTTACATATGGCACTGCATCCGGTAATCAAACCTGAGCCACATACATGTACATGTAGGTGAGAGGTGAAGCACTTAACCACTGCACCACCCCAGCTCCCAAGAGACATATTTTGCATTTCAAAAGCTTGTCACACTCAATTTACAAAACATGAATGGCCAAACATGCAAATGACAATAATATAACAGTTGAAGTCACCATGGCAATATCACAAGAAAATGCTCTAAGATTTCTTATGACGTCCAGTAAGGGAAAGGGACAATGAGAAATAAGTTCTTTTATCTAGTTTTCCACCCTTAAAGTGTGAATGCAAACAATTTTTTTTACAGTTTTAAGGGTATTTTTTTTTTAATTACATAACTTTACACAAAAATGTATGTAAAAGAACATTTCAAATGGGAAAACAATTTTTCCTGACCCAAAATAACCACCTTTTGTGTGACAGATTCTAAGGGGCCTGGAACACAATTGTGACGTAAATACCTTAGTAGCAGTTGCTTTCGTTTAGAGTTTGAAAACAAAAGCATGTGCAAAGGTATTTAAGTCACAGGCCTAATTTTCATGCTTCTGACCAAGTGAAATTTGTCACACGAATTTTACTATGTTCGACTAAGCTTTTGCAGTTTTGAAGGGTAGGAAACTCAGTTCTAACAACAGAAGCCAATAACTTAAACCTTGTTTCATAAAATTTAGTGAAACAATTTTCGTTTCATGAACACTTTAAACTTCTAGATTAGATTTCTTATAATTTTGAACCAGTGCTTACTAAATTCTAGAGTATGAAAGTTCAAAGATGAAAAAGGCCCATCTTATTTCAAGTGAGGTCTTGTCTGGGGACACCAAAACAAGACTTGTTTCTCTAGTTTTAAGTTGTTAAGTTTAAGTGTGTTCTTTGGGGTTTCACAATTTTCAAACCTGGGGGAGTAAAGATAAAAATGATTTTTTTCTCTAAAATTAATTAATTTATTTATAGGGGGTAGAGTAGGGAAGAAAAGTTTCTTTCTTACCTTTCAAAATTATGTGACAGCCTCGTCCAGGCAATTTGCATTGGATTGTCAACAACAAACCAGGACAGGGAAACCATTCTGATTTCTGACAAGGAGAGTTCAATGATTAGACATTTAGGGTCTTGGTTTTTGCAGAGGGAGGAAAACTGGAGAACCTGGAGAAAAACCCTTGGAGCAAAGAACTCAACTCACTTACATGTATGGCACCACATCCAGGAAACAAACCTGGGCCACAGAGATGAGAGGTGAAGCCTCTTAAATACTAAATTTAAGTAAATTACTAAATTCTAGCTGAGTATGAAAGTTCAAAGGCGAAAAAAGCCCATCTTATTTCAAGGGGTACAGGTATATTGCTAGTCATGAAGTTACTACAATGTACAGTGCCGTGCAAAAAGATTTCAACGGGGGAAGTGATATATCCCCTGAAAAACAGATATATCCCCTGAAAAAAGATATTTCCCTTTTGGGCGAAGTTTTAGGGGATACAATGTATATCCCTTTCTTCAAAAGAGATAAATCCCTTAGGGGATATTTCTTCAAAAGGGACATTTCCTTTTTGAAAAAGGATATATCTCTTTTGAAAAGAGATATTTCCCTTAGGAGATATTTCTTCAAAAGAGATATTTCCCTTTTGATGAAGTGAAGTGAAATGTACCCTAACGCCTTAGTAACGGAAATATGGTATCTGGTATCCTAACACTGCCGTTTATAAATTAAAGCTTCGACAGTTTATCCTACCACGGCCGTTGATAAAAGCTTTGAGAGTTTATCCTACCACGGCCGTTGATAAAAGCTTCGAGAGTTTATCCTAGAACAGCCATTTATAACAGCTTCGAGAGTTTATCCTACCACGGCCGTTAATAAAAGCTTCGAGAGAACATTTGTTTATGATGCGATATCGAATTTTACGATGTTCTGTTAGTTTTTCAGCACAATCGTTTTTCCAACGCAAAAAGCACTTAGCCAATTAAAATTAAAACACACGCGTGGTAGGATAAACTCTCGAAGCTTTTATTAACGGCCGTGGTAGGATAAACTCTTGAAGCATTTTATAAACGACTGTGTTAAGGATAAACCAGCTCTCGAAGCTTTTATCAACGGCCGTGGTAGGATAAACTCTTGAAGCTTTTATAAACAACTGTGTTAAGGATAAACCGGCTATCGAAGCTGTTATAAACGGCTCTGTTAGGATAAACTCTCAAAGCTTTTATTAACGGCTGTGTTAAGGATAAACTCTCGAAGCTTTTATAAATGGCCATTGCAAAGGCCAAACAACAACAGCTTGTGTTGACTTCTTGAAGCTTTCATTAAACTGCTGTGTTATGATAAATTCTCGAAGCATTTATTAATGGCCCTGTTAGGATAAATTCTCGAAGCTTTTATAAATTCTCGAAGCTTTCATTAATGGCCGTGCTAGGATAAACTATCGAAGCTTTCACAAGGGATATTTCCCCAAAGAGATATATCCCTTTTCAAAAGGGAAATTTCCCCAAAGGGATATTTCCCCAAAGAGATGTATCCCTTTTCAAAAGGGAAATTTCACTTCACAAAAAAGGATATATCCCTTTTAAAGGATATATCCCCAGAGATATATCCCCAAGGATATATCCCCAATTAGCATTGAAATCTTTTTGCATGGCACTGTAAATGTAGTTGCAAGTTGTATTTTTTTAATGTACGGTTAGGATTTGGATTAGCGGGGATGTATTTCTAAAACCCAAAATTAGTGACTAGCTCTAAACACCCTAACTTAGTTAGCCACCCATTGTTGATGGTTAGGGTACTTTTAAATTTGCATTAGTTCATGTATATGTAGGAAGAATGGAGAAGCATGTGTTGTTTAGTGATCTAGCCCTAAAAACATACCCATATTACTGACTAGCTCTAAACACCATAAATTCGGTGAGCTAAATGAGTGAGCACCCGTTGTTTACCCATTGTTGACGGCACAGGCTTTCCAGACTCGACGTATATTTCCTGCTTATTAGTCTGTTGGGTTACCTGTGGTTTATCGATTAGTTTCATAAAGATCTCAGAAGAGTTTATATAACTGCTTTGTGTGAATTCTCTTTTCCGATTCCTACGAAATGAATCTTCAATAATAAAAGATTGATACTTAATGAAGTTATGTGAGTGGTTTTTTGGCAATTTGGGGCCTTCTAAAGCAATTTATTAGGATTCGAAATTTCGACCGTTGGCCGCAGTTCTAAAAAATTGATCAAGGTAGGCAACTCGACCTCACCAAAGCACAGACTTACCTCGAAGATCACTCAAAAATTGACACTTTTCATCCTCGCTATTGTTATTGAAGTAATTATTACAGAAGGATATTTTGCTAATCCCTAATAGGTGATTTAATTTGTTTCTATAAAATTTATATTTAGAATGATAATATGCTGAGCCAGTTTTAAGGTACTTCTTAAATAGTTTATTCTTTATATTCATAGACACTCTAACAGCAGGGGTGATCCATGGTTTAGCCATTTGTTTAATTTCTTTCTTACTTAGCTGTCTTACCGGGATGTGTTTATCAATAATGATGTATGATATTTTAGAATAAAATGAGTCAAATATTTCATTAACATCATTAGTCTCTGGCAGCTGTGAACTCCAATCAACAGCCTTAACTTCTTCAATTAATAAAGATTCATTCAAGTGTGAATAATCTCTCTTGTAAATTGACTTGGAAGATTGGAGAGTTTATTAATAATCAAGAAGTTAGGAAGATGGTCAGTGAGGTCATGTAAGATATACACTGCCCACTGTAGTTGTATTGTATTTGTATTTTGTCTTTGAAAAGCCTTTTTAAGGAAAATGAATAAAAGTATGCAAGTATGTAATAGAGTAGCGAAGGAAGTTTCTTTCTCACCTTTAATTTTGGCTTTGAAAATTATGTGACAGTCTCGTCCAAGCGATATTTATTACGGCCATTCGCATCGGATTGTCGACAACAAACCACATGTACACGCCAGCCTACGGACTCACTGCTGGGCAGGGAAACCATTCTTGTGATTTCTGAAAAGGAGAAGTCAATGATTAGAATTTTATTTAACTTCCAAGGCAAATTCAGCATTTCCCGCCGTCGAGATTGCGAGTCGACTTGCAGCTCGCCTCAAAACTAAACGTAAAATTGAAAGCCAAACGCTTTACACTATGGCATAAAACAGCAAAGACTTACCTGCGTGTATAGGAAACAAGTATTCGGTGTGGAAATAACGTAGAGGAAGAGGAAATTTTGAATCATTTCGAAGAACAAGTCAGCCACACAAAACTCAACTGAGCGACCACTAGTACCCAGTCCTAAACACGTGTCATTCCACAGGGAATTCAAGAGCGCTGTATGATCCGCTGGCCGGAAGAACGAATCGAAGGCTCAACTTGCTTTGAATTAGACCTTTCGGCGTAAAATAAAATCGCATACGTGTGATGTTTTGCCGCGGTGTAGCTTATATGTTCGCATTTCACTTCTCGCTCCACAGGTAGCTCAAACTTACGATCTGCATAATATCAGAAGTCCATAAGCAATTATTGAATTCGGTTTTCGCATGATAGCGAAAATTATCAAGAATCTGCTGAAGCCGAAGGCGGAGGATAACACAGATCGAGGTGTTGATAATTTTCTCCATCATGCGAAAACCGAATGCAATAATCTTGGGGTTTTCACGGTATTTTAAGACATTCTCCCATTTTCTATTAACTGTATTACATTTGCATGTAAACCTTGAACAATGCTGTTGTTATGATGTTTAGTGAGCTTCCATTTTACAATCTTACTAGTGAAGAACTTGTAAAAGAAACAGGAGCCTGGGTTCACAATTCAGCTAATCTAATGCTTGACTCTAGAGATCTGTTCAAAAACATTATCGAAAGTCCAGAAAAGGCAAATGATTGTAATGAAAATTTTGTTCATGATTTCACAGAATCTAAATATCATACTATAAAGCAATCTGGCTCTAGGTTTTCCAATATTAAGCATAAAGGATTCTCAATATTACATTGCAATATCCGCAGTTTACCGAAAAATTTGACTTTATTAAGTGATGTCTTGCTAACAGTAAAAGAGTTACCGAATATCATAGCTATTACTGAAACAAAGCTTACTGAAAATAGTCAACACAATATCTCGATTCCAGGTTATAATTTCTTAGGAGTGAACTCTAAAACCTTAGCGGGAGGTGTAGGGTTCTATGTATTGGAAGGCATTAATTTCAGAAGAAGAAACGACTTAGACCTTGGTCTTTCTGAGGGTCTTGAAAATTGTTGGATCGAAATTCCAAGAACGAAACAAAAGAGCATCGTCATTGGCTGTATTTATAGGCACCCATCGCAAAATCGCGAGCGCTTCCACGAAGCTCTTAAATGTAAATTAGAAATGTTAAACAGTGAAGGATGTGAAGCTTATATAACCGGTGATATAAATATTGATTTTTTTAAATATAACTCAGACAACCAAACATCAGATTACCTTGATATGCTACTAAATCTAGGTTATTTGCCATTGATTACTAAAGCAACCAGAGTCACTAACCATACTGCTACGCTCATTGACCATATCTATACAAACTTTCCGCAAAAAGTCATGAAATCTGGAATTTGCCTTGCTGATATATCCGATCACTTGCCTGTTTTTTGTACTATAGCAAATAAACTTCCGATAGTAAAGGAGAGCAGATATTATAGAGATTTTTCCAGTTTCAGCAATGAACTATTTATTGATGATCTTAATAGCATAAATTTTAGTAATCTTGTTAGCTCAGATGTTAATCAGAGTATGAATACGATTGTTGATACTTTAAAAGAAATTACTGATAAACATGCCCCCATAAAGAAAACCTCTAACGCACAACAACGGCTGTTGAGAAAGCCCTGGATATCAAAGTGCTTGTTAATTTCAATTAAAAAAAAGACAACAAATGTTTAAATCTCACTTCCTCAGTAAGGATCTAGACAAAGTAAAACAATATAAGATATATAATAACAAACTAAACAAACTTAAAGAATCAGCGAAAAAAATATATTTCACATCTCAATTTAACCTACATAAAGAAAATATAAAAGCAACCTGGAGCTTGATAGGCATGCTAATCAACAGGAAAAAGAAGTCTTGCATTTCTATAAATAAATTGTTCTATAATAACAGGTGTTATACGGATAAGAAAGACGTTTGCGAACAACTTAATTCTCACTTTATTAATATTGGTCCCAACCTAGCTGCGCAAATACCAACTTACGATAATTCTAACCCTACTCGATATATTAAAAGGTCATTTAGAAATAGTTTTATGTTCCGTGCTATACATGTTCATGAAGTGTGGGATGCAGTCCAGGGTCTAAAAACCAATAAATTAACTATTGGTGTTCCACAAAAATGTATCAAATTGGCTGTGGACCACATCAGCGAAGCCCTGACAGCAGTCTTTAATCTCTCTCTCGAACAAGGTATTATGCCAGATATCCTTAAAATATCCCGAGTAACCCCAGTAGACAAAGGTGGCGAAATAACGGATCCATCTAACTTTCGCCCCATTTCTACGCTCTCCTCCTTTACACAAATCTTTGAAAAGCTAGTCTACTCACAAATTATAAATTACTTGGAAAAGCATGAAATACTAAGCAAATTCCAATTTGGTTTTCGGAAGGGTAGATCAACGGAACAGGCTATAGTGGAAATAACTGATAATCTTAAAAAAGCAATTGATAATAATCTTTTTACGTGTGGGGTATTTCTAGACTTCTCAAAGGCATTTGATACGGTAAACCACAAAATCTTGCTGAAGAAATTAGAGGCGTACGGTATAAGAGGAACCCCTTTACAATGGTTTATTAGCTACCTCTCAAATAGGCAACAATATGTATATTTAAATAATATGGAATCACCAAAACAAACAATGGTATGTGGCATCCCACAGGGAAGCTCTTTAGGTCCGCTTTTATTCCTAATCTATATTAACGACATTTCAAACTGCTCGGATAAATTATCCTTTCGAATATTTGCTGACGACACCAACGTATTTGCATCGTCTCCCTCCATCAGCGATCTTGAAACACTTGTTAATGAAGAGCTTGCCAACATAAAAAAATGGTGCGATATAAATAAATTATCTATAAACATTAAGAAAACGAATTTTATGATAATTAAATCTCCCAGGAAAAAAGGAATTGAAAACATAAATATCAAATTAACAAATAAAGATGGAACATATAAGTCTCTAGAAAAAAGGGACCATATTAAATATCTGGGAGTGTTAATTGACGACAAGCTCACATGGAAATACCATATAGCTTACACTTGCTCCAGAATTGCCCGAAATATTGGCATCTTTTATAAATTAAGGCATTACATGTCTCTAGCCCAACTAAAACAACTATACTATAGCCTTATCTACCCCTACATTTCATATGCTATCCTCGCATGGGGAAGTGCCTATAAAACACAAATTAAAAAAGTTCAAACGAAACAAAATATAGTGATAAGAGTTATGTTTTTTGCTGTTACCCATGGGCCTAACACAGAAAGTGCTCTACCCCTTATGAATCTGTTAAATATTCTCTCCGTTAATGCTATTTACAATTTACAAGCCCTCAAATTTGCTCATAAGTGGCATAGAAATGAGTTACCTAATATATTTCAAAACTATTTTCAGTATGCTAGTGAAGTCCATTCTTATAGTACGCGATATGCCACCAACAAAAATTTCTATAAATCACGCACAAGAACCAACATTGGAAAACAATCTGTATCATCAGCAACAGTTGATCTTTGGCAAGAACTTCCCAGTCATTTAAAAAATCTCACCAATTTCACATTTCCTAAAAAAGTAAAACAATTTCTAATTCAAAAGCAATTTAAATCAAACCTTTAACTGCCAATGTTTGTTATTGTATGTGTCTGTATTTTCTTGTTCGTATTTTGTTTTATTTGTGTCACTACATTAATAATGTATCTTTACATGGCTAGGAGCTAACTAGAAAACCTTTGTTTATTTAGCCCCTAGACACCTTTAATATGTATATTGTACCTTTGTCATTGACTTTTTCATATTTTGCTACTTTTTTTCTTTCAAACAAGGAACTGTAAATATAATAATAGGTGTGAAATAAAAGGATTTGTTGTTGTTGTTGTTGTGGCGTCATCAAAAACCTAAAATCTAGACCTACAAAGCTGTTTTTGTATATATTCTAGACATCGATAATAAAAGTCTACACAGAAAATTTCAGATCGATGGGGTGTATTCTATTCTTCCGGAGTAAATCGAAATCTCATAGGTCAGGTCTCGGAGTCTCGATTTTTTTTTACTTTGCCCGTTCTTTTTGGAGAGGGTCTCGGAGTCTCGAATTCTTTTTTGGATCTCGAAGTCTCATATTGTTTTGGGGGAGTGTTTCGGAGTCGTGTCTTTTACTCTTTTTATTAGCTCTTATTGTTTTGTTTTGGCGGCCTTTGCATGTTTTTTATAAGGTACGAGAACGACAGCTAATTGGTTGAATAAAGAATAACATGACTTTTGGAGGGCAAATTGTTTATTTGCGCCAGCGTAGTGCCATTTACGACCACAGGCAACCCAAGCATGCCATGGCACTACCACAGGCAGCCCAAGCATGCCATGGTACTACCACAGGCAGCCCAAGCATGCCATGGCACTACAAGGTCGCAAATGAACAATATGTCCCGACAAAAGTCATTTTATTATCATTATTATCAATATACAAGGCCACATAATATCGAAACAATTTTATTGTGCGAATTTCAATAGTACAAGTGTGCAATGAATTCGAAGATTACTTCAAATATATTTAACTGTCGTTTCTAGAAACTACCAACCCACTAAATCCACTTCCGTGACTGTATTAATTAAAAATAGCTAAAAAATCTCTGAAAATAATTATTTACCTTCGGCATAGAATTTTCTTTAATAGAATTTTCCTCGCACCATTTCTTGAAGTAACCCTAACCCTGGAAGTCAATGCTCTCTTTGTATTTTCCGCCTGAGCTTTTTCTTCTAGCTTATCCCCAAATCAGAATTTTGACTGCTTATTTCTTCCATTTTAAGTGATAAAATAGGCTTTGATTTTGTTTTTATCGATGCGCTTTCGTTCTACGAGAAACTGCAGTTCGAAATTTGCACTTAAATGTATCGGATGACGAACCGAGAACCAATCAGCTGCAGGGCTGATAATGCATTTGCCGCCCTCAGAGCGTACTGAGTGTTTCGTTACAATAAACGTACTACAATAACAACAGTCTCGAACTCGGATTTTGAAAACGGACGAGCTCCAGCTCGGCGGAATTTGAAATCTCAAAGTCTCAGGCTCGAATTTCAAATCGTTTCAAAGTATGTATTTCCCTGGAATTGAATCACCAGTGTCACGATTCTGATTGGTTGGTATAGACAATGGCAAAATCACGCTATGTCACGCGCCGCTGCGAATTTCCTTTTCGATTGAAATAAATAAAATGTTGCTTTATAAAAATATAACATCAAACTTAACCATGTAATACTGAAGTATAGTTTTAAAGCAATTTCGGCTCGTGATATCGTGCAAATACGCCGATGCAAGCGGATTACTCACGGACTTCTACTTCTGTCACATCTTTTGATTTCTTGTCCGCCTGACACATTTTCAAAACTTTGGGCATGAATACTAGTCGTGACACTGCTCCTTTAAGCACAGCAACGTCTATACTCTAAACAAACAAGGCGTGTCAATCATATTATGTGACGTCATCGGTCACGTGATTAAGCAGAAAATCATGGCTGAGGCGGCCGTGGGAGCTTGCTAATTATTGCTAATTTATTCAATTTGAAGTTCAAGTATAGCGATACGTCGAACTTGTATATAAACAATTAACGTCCTTTACATATTTGCATATTTAATGAACCTAGCGATTTGGGCCTCACAAAGTACATCAAATGTCTCATTCTACTACCAAATCACATCACGGAACATACCCGGAATCAAAACCTGGAACATACCGGAACACCCGAAACATATACATCCCTAAAGCTTCCCTACTAGCAGAGGTCTCTCTCTCTCTGGGTACGAGTCTGAACTCTGCCGACAACCTCGTTCCCAGGGGTCTTTACGCGCCTAATCAAAGATGGCGTCGAAAGTACCCCTGGTACAGGCTGGTTGGATTCGGCCACTGATTGGCTAGACGTTTCGCGCGCGCTGATTGGAGAATTTCGAATAGCGCGTGCATTTCTCTGTCGCGCATGCGTGAAGTTTCCTTGGTAACAAGTTACGCTATCTTACGTGTACTTATGAGCGCACGAACCAACTGTAAAAAAAAACTGACGCGTACAGCTATTTCCGGTAAAACGTGTTTTGGGAACTGGTTTGACTCGTCCATGAATGTGGACGGCAAGCGTCGGATGTCGGCAGAGGTCTTTCCCTCGCCTTCCATTTTACCAAGACAGAGAGAGACCTCTGCTAGCAGGGAACCCTAGAGCCTCTACTAGGCCTAGCCGTGAGAATCACACAGGCATCCCAGTCACTTTTAAACGAGCTCCGGCAACTTCTGCAATTACGTCATGCCGCTGACGCTAAATGACGTGTAACTATTTCATCGCCTAAAATAGCTTGCAGCGAAGTATAATGTTTTAGTTGCTCGCTCCGAATTTTAACCTACTCCGCTTTTGGCCCCAGTAAACGTCCATGGATAGTCTTAATATTGAAATGCATTGTGACGAATTAGACACTTGCTTTTCTGTAGACATGGCAGTAATGCCTATAGCTTGATTTTCAGACGGTCGAGGTCGTCCGCTCACTTCCTCCCACCTCCCCGTCTGATGGCCTTCGACAGAAACCGTGTTCTGGTCATTGTTTCATTTCGACCAATCAGAGCAAAGGTTTCATTTTTAGAGAACTGAGGCATGCATGGAATGTCCAGTTCAGCCTGGATGAAGGTGAAGCCAAATGGCGGACGATACAAATGGACTTGATATGGCTTTGGAGAAAGCGTGCGAAACTTTCGACATTTCTGAATGATTTCCCGAACAGAGAAAGGCATTATTATACTTCGTTTCCCGGAAGGACCTTTGCTACCACAGCTGCATCTATAAGGCGACGACCAGTTCGAGAATCGAGAGAGGAAAAATTATGTAGTCTTCTACAACTTCTACAGATCGTCAGAATCACGGCTCTTTCATGCACTGCAGAATATGTTCTACAGCTTCAAACTTATAGAAACAGAACGTGGAGAAACATGTTGTCCTCAGATGTGTACCGGGGAAATCTGATAGGAAGCGCTATCGATATCGCGATGTTTATCAATCTACTAGCTACGTATGGAGAGGGATTCTGGACAAAAATAGCATTAGATCGTACTGTATAGTGGTGTATTCCATCGAGCCGCCATACCACTATGTCAAACCGTAGTCCATTATATCGAACCGTCATGCCATTATATCAAACTGTAGTCCCATTATATTGAACCGTCATGCCATTATGTCAAACCGTAGT
This sequence comes from Actinernus sp. WN-2022, assembly GCA_030867875.1. Classification (NCBI taxonomy): domain Eukaryota; kingdom Metazoa; phylum Cnidaria; class Anthozoa; order Actiniaria; family Actinernidae; genus Actinernus; species Actinernus sp. WN-2022. Next base: position 568,330 of record JAOWCC010000809.1, read on the forward strand.
CCCATTATGTCAAATCGTCATGCCATTATATCAAACCGTCATGCCATTATGTCAAACCGTAGTCCCATTATGTCAAACCGTCATGCCATTATATCAAACCGTCATGCCATTATATCAAACCGTCATGCCATTATATCAAACCGTCATGCCATTATATCAAACCGTCATGCCATTATTTCAAACCGTCATGCCATTATGTCAAACCGTCATTCCATTATGTCAAATCGTAGGCCATTATGTCAAATGGGCCGCGTCAGGCAAAAAGGGCCCGGACGACATTAAAGTTAAATAATTCCTACAACGGTGTCCCTAATAACAGGTTGATGATTGTATTGTATTCTTGACGAGAAGCGCTACATTTCATTCCAAACAATAAATGTCAGTTTCAAGAAATTGACAACCAAAATCACGGGTGAAATTTACGTGATTTTGATGCAAGGGCCCGATTACAAATATGACCACAAAAATTAGGAATCCAGTTAGAGGGGATGATTTTGATGTATGACATTCATTTATACCTACTGGCATTAAAGAGTAAAAAATAAACAAGATGAACAAGATGATCACTTTTTGGCCAAAAATGTTATTTTCTGAAGTTATTCTACTCCCCGTAGCTCATAATATGATTTTAGCAATACTACAAGTTACACCTTGGAACAATCGTCTGATGATAAGGAATCATTTGCGCCTGCTAAAATTGTGATTACTCTCTCGTGTAAAAATATCGTAAATTTCGTCTTCGATTTCACTGGTCAATTTCATGAAATCAACACTACTTGTCGGTAGCACAATGTGGCGCTTGCGATTCATATTGTAATCGCACCACAAGTATAAAAAACATGGTACAATTTCAAAATACATTTACATATTATGTCGTCCGGGCCCTTTTTGCCTGACGCGGCCCAAATCGTAGTCCATTATGTAAAACCGTAGGCACAGGCAGCCCAAGCTCAAAGTTTGAAATTATTTGACAGTTGAAGTACGAAGGTTCAAACATCCAGAATATCTGGTATTTTATCGCACTAAATGGCAAATGAATAACACAATAAACTTGCTTTGATGAAGATAATGTTGTTGTGTCTTGAATTTGGGGGCCAATTTAACGAGTTTCTAGGAAACTAGAAGACTGACGAATCTTCCCGCCGACTCGTAGTCTGAAGTGAGATAGCTTTTCCTGTCCCTATTCTTAGTTTTAAACAAACAAATCCCACTTACATTTCAAAATGTTCTCTGTAGTTGCTGTACTAACATACTGGAACCTCTTGAATAATACGCAAAAACAACAACGCCGGCTTGATCTTGACAACTTTAACAAAGCCGGCTAAACGCCGATTTATTTACATGACCGCGGAGAATACTTTCCCGTCCCTTAGTGGGGCTGTAAAAACTGAGCGATAAAGGGTACTCTCCCATCAGATGCTGTGCTTTTCAACTCCAAAGGAGGTATCATTTCGGTTGGACTTTAGCCTGAGGAGACGGCTGGAATTCAGGCTAGTTGGACTTCCGGTGTCTCGTCAAACTGTGAAGAGGTGTTTTGGATGGCGAAATGCCAGGTGACAAAAATCATTTCTCGGTACTCGTTGAATGTTTGGTCATGAAACTTGGAGGATACGTAGCAAGGAGATCTGTCTACGGGATCCAGAAGTATCACGTTGATTGAGTGCATGGATTTAAGAGTCATTTTTGCCGTGGAGATGACAGGTATGTGACACGCCATCAAGGGCACCCAACGAGTACTTTTTGAAATTCGTTTGAAACCAGTTGTCTGCAGCTTATCTAGCCATTTTAAGGCGCCTACTATGTCTTTTGACGTATTCTAGAAAGCTATTAGCTGTTCGGATTTTCTAGGTGGAAATTCTTTTCGGTGACCCCCATTTGCTAAAGGTTTATTCTTTCGGTTTTTAGATGTCAGAATTTCTTAGGGAATGAAAATGTGTTCTCGAAAACTTTAGGTGGCCGCTTCACTAAATGATTTGTGATAATGTGTTGTTTTTTCCCGGATCGTTCTGACTCTATTGATCAGACGAATACATACAAATATTTTAGGGGAAACCTCTTGGTGTCCCTTTTCTTCTATAATTTTCTGTGAATTGAAAACAAATTTTCCAGCCAGTATTTCAGAAAACAATTTCCTAGGACAATTTATTTCAAATCCGAAAGTTTTAGGCTAACCAGTACTCTCCCGAACAGCTTTTTAACCGAAAACTTCGTTGGGTCTTTCTTTTATAGGTAGAGTGAATCCAGGTTTCCTAGCCTGAAACTCGTTAAATCGGCCTCCAAACCCCCAATTAAATTCAAGACACAACAACATCATCTTCATCAAAGCAAAGTGTTATTCGTTTGCCATTTAGTGCGATAAAATACCAGATATTCTGGATGTTTGAACCTTCGTACTTCAACTGTCAAATAATTTCAAACTTTGAGCTTGGGCTGCCTGTGCCTACGGTTTTACATAATGGACTACGATTTGACATAATGGCATGACGATTTTACATAATGGCATGACGGTTTGACATAATGGAATGACGGTTTGATATAATGGAATGACGGTTTGACATAATGGCATGACGGTTTGATATAATGGAACGACGGTTTGATATAATGGCATGACGGTTTGATATAATGGCATGTCGGTTTGATATAATGGCATGACGATTTGACATAATGGGACTACGGTTTGATATAATGGCATGACGGTTCGATATAATGGCCTACGGTTTGACATAGTGGTATGGCGGCTCGATGGAATACACCACTACAGTACGATCTAATGCTATTTTTGTCCAAAATCCCCCTCCATAGCTACGGGCTTTTGAAAATCATTAATCTTCCTCGACCGCTTTGTATGCCGTATTAAAACGTATGTCTCCTAGAATGTTGGCATTTAGAAGACCAAATATTTCATGAAATGTAATGATTTTTTTACAGCAGTGAACACACATACTGAGTATGTCATGGTAATAGTTTCACGACATTTGGGCAATTATTTATGTTTGCAAAATTTTTAACACACTTTATTTTGACAATTTTGCTGTCCTAAAAGCTGAAATAGCTTTAAGAAGACTAAATCTTTCATGGAATGGAATGAATTTTTACAGGAGTGAACACATATAGTGAATATGTCATGGTAAAAGTTGGATCACATTTGCCTAAATATTTATGTTATCAGAATTTTGAACAGTCTTGATTTTGACAAATTTTAAAGTACAACAACTCCGGTAGTTAGATCAGTGTTGTGACCATGCGCTTGAAATACTGTACGAAAAAAAATCCTATTTAAAAAGTTCCTGCTGTCCAAAAAACCATAGCAGCTCAAACAGGATATGGTTAGAGTTAATTCTGAGAAATCGACATAAGTTTGAAGCTGTAAAACATAACATTTCTGCAGTGCAGGAAAGTGCGTGATTCTGGCGAGCTGTACTAGAAGGCTACATAATTTCTCCTCTCTCGATTCTCTACCTGGTCGTCGCCTATAGATACAGCTGTGATGGCCAAGGTCCTTCCGGGAAACGAGGGGTATTATTGCCTTCGCTGTTCGGGAAATAATTCAAAAATGCCGAAAGTTTCGCACGCTTTCTCCAAAGCCATCAAGTCCGTTTGTATCGTCCGCCATTTGGGTTGTCTTCATGCAGGCTCCACTGGACATTCCACGCATACCTCAGTTCTCTATAAATAGAACCTTCGCTCTGATTGGTCGAAATGAAATGATGTCAGGAACACGGTTTCTGCCAAAGTCCATCAGACGGGAAGGTGGGAGGAAGTGAGCGGACGACCTCGACAGTCTGAAAATCAGGCTATAATGCCTCTGGATCGTCGGGAAATATTTATCTATTTATATTAGCTAATTTATTATTTATCTATTGATATATTTCATTTATCAATCGAAAACTGTCAACCTGCACTCAACCTGCACCCAACCTGCACTTTGTACCGTCCGCATTCGTCGAAATGACAACGAAAATTTGCATCTGCTTGCAATACTTGTTCTTCCTGTAGTATAAGCGCTCGGGGAGCAACATACTGAAAATGCTGGCTCACAACTCGCTGAATGTCCATCAGTAAGTACAGTTTTACTATAAATATTGGAGCACAAGTTTATTTTACACTGTGGCGATACCCGGCAGCCGGGAACGGTTTTCAAAATGCTTGATACCCGGCAGCCGCCTTATTCAAACTATTCTATCTTGATTATTCTTGTTTAGAAGTAAACAGTCCCTAAGATGGACGTCTGAGATTTCGATTAGAGTAACTCCCGATTAGAGTAACATTTCGTGACACTAATAATATTAAGCAAACATCGATAACCAAACACTAGTGTTATGAGTCGAATTTAGGACTTATATTTACCAAAATTTTTTAAACTGCTGATAGACAGTCTTAGTTTCTTTCTGTAAAATATTTTGCTGTCGACGTTGAGACTCCTCCCTCGAACATATCCTGTTCAACACAAACCTCAATCCGGAACAGCTGGATCGTCTCAGAACATAATTTTCTCTTAACTTCTCGATATAATCCCGCAAAATAAGACTGACCGGTTTATCAGGGAAACTCTCAACTGTCTTATAAAGGAAGACTAAGGTCTTTCAATGGGAATACTTATAATAATGTATCAGTCATTTCCAAACCCGTGCATGCCCCCCCCACCGAGCCACCCCCGGGCATTTGAACATTTTGAAAAAAAAATGATCAAATGCCCCACTACCAAGGCAGAAAAACTGTTCAAATGCCCCACCAGTTTTTCATCCAGGCTGTTCAAATGCCCCACCATCGGGAACCGGATCAGAAAATTTTACAAGGCAAAGACTATTGACAAATAAATGAAATCATTGTTTTATTCAGAATCTCTGACTCAAGCAATTCACAGGAAACACCGACGGTGAAAACCACCTTCAACCGGTCAGGGATGAGAACAATCATTTCTACCGGCTCGATCGTTCTTGGTTTCAGTTATATACTTTATACTAAACGTATTAATGGTTTGAAATTGAATATGTTAGCTTATGTTCTTGGTATATAAAGTATGCAACAGGCACCAATCGGCCCGTCTTTTACCGATATAATAATTAAGTTTTTAACTCGCGCGCTGTCGAGGGTTGCAGCAAATTCAACTTATCACAAATCTTGTCACGCACTTAATATCACGCAGTCGGTCAAAGTTCATGAAGCAAAACGTTTATAGGTTTAAACATAAGCAATTTACCTCTGAAAGTGGCCTTCAAATTTGGCAGGTTTACTCTATCAAGCCTCTACAAATGCGCAATCATTATCCTGGAATTCCTCGAAGACACGTACGTTCGCCATTTCGACGCGAGCGATGCGAATTTGTAGACAGAAAGAATGTATTTTTTGAACACCGATCAAATGCCCCACCCCCCACCCCCACTGTTTGTCAAATGCCCGCCCCTGAGGGCTTAGATACTCGTCAAATTCCCCACCCTCGGCAGCAAGCCTCTGATCAAATGCCCGGGGGTGGCCCGGGGGGGGGGGATGCACGGGTTTGGAATGACTGATACATTAAGAGCGGGATATATATAGTTTCATCACCGAATGGTACCACTTATCATTATTTTTACTCGCTCCCTCATCGTAAAGTTTATTATCCTTTTTGCCTTTTTCCTCATTATTGGTGACGAATTCGACGAAATTTCGTTGATAAATTTTATATTGCATAGGGGTTTTGGATTCACGTTTGACCTCTGTGTTGACAGTCGTCTGCTTTATTTCTTTCAACGACTACATTACGCATGCGGAATACGGAAATAAGCTGTCCGTACTGGCCTGGACACTAGCAAGGGCAAATGTTCTCACTTGTATGGGATAAGTTTCATATATGGTTTCAATATAGAAACCCATGGCCAATAATTCTAAAATTGCAAACCCGGATATTCACAAAGTTAACAGCAGTCAAATAACGTGAAAATTAGCTTTCTTCTTTTTCCTTTTTCACGAGAAATTATATGTTTTGGCTCTCGACTGTCCGAGGAATCGACAACAACAACTGCAGCAAAAATGTGTGATTCTGAACGAAAAAGCTGGGGCTTTGTGGATTTGCGGGACTTAATTCATGTAGTATTTACACACAAAATCTTAAATGGCTGCCTTCAAAGAGAAAAAGGCTTGTAAATTGTGGTACAACTACAAGTACAACATTCAACAGTATGAAAACAAGCTTATTTCTTGTGAGATTGAGAAATTCACCATTATCATTTGGTAATTTGCTTATAAAGTCAGAAACAATCGTAAAGTTGTACAGCTCTTTTTGTCAGGTTTTACATGTTCACTTGTCACCATCCGCCATTAGCAAGTGATTCTACAGGCCGTCGGTTTTCTAAATCTTTTATTAACATTCACAATTTCGTCTCCAGTTAATCCACTTTCGCTTTCTGTACCTAAATAAAATACAGGTATTTACATGCATAAAAATGCAGTTTTGATGTCGGAAAACCAAATGTTGTGAGTTGAAGTTGAACCTCGTGTGAGTTGGAGTCTAATTTTAGCTTGATTCCTTTTCGGTCTTCGGTTTACCGCGCAATGGGTTCCTGGCGCGGGCGGAAATTCCAGCAAGGCAAGACTTTCAAACTGATAATAGTTTTACTATCCATGCTATGGGATTGTAATGCTGTGGAATTCATTGCCCGACTCTGGAATTCCACGTTAAACATACACTAGGATTAGAGCAAATATTGGACGACTTCCGGTTTCCCTCGCGCCTGAACCCCGACGTGCGGCGCGCCAAACCTAGCCTGCTTCCAGGCTCTGGTTAATTTGGGGTTCCTGTGGTGGGAAAGAGGAGGGGGAAGGAGGCGAAAGAAAAAGGAGAGCCTGCAACAAGACCCTGTGTTTTTGAAATTTCCCGTTCGTCCACGAACGGGATTATCTGATTGGTTGAACCTAGAAGAGGCGCGCGCACTTTGTTCGAAAATGGCGTGTATTATGGTGTAAGCAGCACGCGCAAGCTAAAATTGAAAACTTTTCACTCAATTCATTTTTGCGCTGTTTTCTCTCGTTTTCTCAGGTTTTTATTATCAAACATGCAGTAGAAATACAAGGGGTTCAATGCTAGGGTACATTTATAACAGAATCTCGTCGAAAATGTTGATTTTAAGATTCTTTGTGGAACGTGTAACTTGCAATGGTATGTGACGTCATGCATGGGGGCGAATTTAAAAAACACAAGGTCTTGTCGCAGGCTCTGCTTTCTCTTTCGCCTCCTTCCCCCTCCTCTCCCCCACCACAGGAACCCCAAATTAACCAGAGCCTGCAAGCAGGCTACGCGAAACCCGACGCGGACGAGCCACGCAGACGAGCCACGACACGCGACGTGCCGGAAAATGTGCTGTACATGCGCGTGCACTGCTAAAACCAGTATTGGAAGGCCTTTCCAAACTGTCACTTGACCAAATCTGATTCTGCGTCAGCCTGATTTTACGTTGAATTTCTTGGAGATTGGGGTCCAGTTGTTCGAAGTCCGTTTAGCGCTAATCCTGGATTAAGTCTTTCATAACTCTTTACCGCATCAACAACAATACAACTGTATGGAGTGTGTTAATGTACTGTCGCCGAGGTGTGCAACGACAGTACAACGAGATATGCTCTTAAGCCGTTATGAATACGCTTTCCGACTTCACTTGTTCCGTAGGAAAGCTTCAATAACCCATGGGTATGGTTCTCTCGGTAGAAGGTATTTGTTTTCTAATCCAGCAAGACAAGTAAAAAATACTCCTTCTCTAGGAATAAGTTTTTAACCTCAAACATGTTCACAAGTTAGCAAATCGAACTAAAGTTTTCCCTTAATCCTGCATTAGCTTAATCGGGCTTCGAACAACCGGGCTCGGACCTCGGCAGCACAAACATGTTCACAAGGTGTCTCAAAACCAAAGTATTTCGAGGGATTTTGACGTAAATTTATGCTAGGTTTGACCTCCCTATATTTCTGTATTTTTCTTAGAAAAATGAGAAAATGCTGACCATAGACCCATTCGAAAAATGGCGTCCAATTTAAAAAGCTATTGTCCTGGTAACGTGAACACGAGGCTAGTCAGTAAACACAAAAGCTTTTGAACATGTAAGCGAGGCTAGTCAGTCCTACACAATAGTTAATTAAATTGGACGCCATTTTATCTGTGATTTGAGAACAGGCAGCCCACCCGCGCGTGGGCTCCCTGTGGCAGTAGGAATCATGTGACGTCATCGTATCGATTGGCTGAGAACACACAGCTAATTCTCGATAGCTGGCTATAGCATTGACTACGCATGCGTACAGTATTATCTGTAGGTTGTGATGTCACACTGCTATTATCTGTAGATAGCGGTCGATGATAAGAATGTACGACATTTTTACTCTAGAAAGTAGAGAAATTATTTCGCTTGTTTTGTGCCATTTTGCTATTTTAAGCTCTCAGCTATGTTTCCAGTCTTTGTTTTCTGCTAAACTTGTAAATAAAAGCAATGTGTAGCTCGAATAACTGAACAAGACATATTGAAATTAAATCGTAAACAAAAAAATTACGGCGTTTCATTTAGCTTCGTTTTCGCTAGCTTCCTTTTTGCTAAAACATTTGCTTAAAATGTATAATAACAGAATTATTCTGATAATTCGGAGCTCCACTTTTAGACTATAGGTAAGCTAAGACCTAAGATCTCGAAAACAAAGACCTAGAAAACTAAATATAGAACTGAGCGAACTGGAGTTCTCCTCGCTTCACAGACGAGCTTGCGACTTTCACTTGCCATTACGTTGTAAACACTTTGTCATCAGCCCTTGCTGTTTGTAACCAACAGTTTTCGAGGTTTTAGTTTTAGTGTTTTGCCTTTTCCCCAGCTTAGTTATTTTCTTCTTGACCATTTATAAAGTTCTTTCGCATTGTGTCCAGTTCATTTTATCGATTTTCCAGCGAGAATCGCCTTTCCAGTGAAATTAATTAAGTCACCCTTTGTTGATGTTTCCACAGGGGTCCGGTCAATCTTATAATATCCTCTCAGAGTTGAGTTTCCCTCGTTTTTCTTGTTATTATTTTTTTGCTTCATTATCGTTCTTCTTTTTCCTTTGTTCATGTCATTTCCAGTTCGATATTTCTTTTCCAATCCGAAAAGCAGTTTACTCAGTTCTGTATATTATATTTTATTTCGAGCGAAATGCAATTCTAAATATAGCCACATCTACTCCTGTGCTGGGAAAAGAATCAATGGGGAAGATGGACGCTCCTGGTAATGCGCTCCTTACAGTAATATGAAAGGGAGTTTTAGTCTCTAAAAAGACAAAAACGTCCATTTTCAGACTAAATACCGAATGAAGCTCTATATTACTTACATGGTCTCCTAGTGTTATGTAGCTATGTCTGGACTGATTTAACTGTCGATAAGAGGCACACTAAATATATAATGAAACCTTTCGTATAATCATACCCAATCCCTCACCCCTATCCTCGCTGAACAGAGTTATGGCGAGTGAAGGGCCTGGTAACAAGGTGTCATCACCTAGGGGTTCCCCCCAGGAAAATGGTTTCTAGGTAAAATATGTCAGGGTTTGGGTTTCCCTTAGGAAAAAAAAGGTGAAAATTAGAGGAAAATGTAATGTTTTCTGAAACTAGATTTGTTTATATTTATCAGGAGCCCATTACCAGGAGCGTACCTACAACCCCTGCCATTTAAGTCGGACCTCTTCAGCAATGTCCGGCTATTTTTAACACAATCCCCCTCCCCCGTTTCAATGTTGGTTTTCGAGAAGACCGAAATGTTGCCTTTCTATCCCAACATTGTGAAGGGGGAGGGGGACAAGCGAAGTCATAAAAAATACCGGCGATCTGTCAGAGAAGTTCGTTCAGTGTTCTAAATAGCCTTATTTTGTCGAGCGGTCCGTACTTAAATGGCGAAGGTTGTATGAGGCGAGATTCTAGGTAGTTCACATGGTATAATTGTTGATAACGTCCAGGGAATTTAACGAAAACAGCTCAAAATGAGAGGCGGTAGTAAGCACTTGGTGGGAATACGGGTGGGCTTGTCAATTGGAAATTTGATGAAAAAGCCCGATACCCCGGGAGAAAAAAATATCCGAGGGCGTATCCAAATATTTTACTTGTAATTACAATAAATAATTCAGTCAAATAGATAGAATCCCTTTTTTTTATGAAGCTGTAATTAATAGGTAGCCTTATCAGAGGTCCATGTTATGGACTTCTGGCATTATTCAAAAAAAGGAAAATAAATCGAGTTGTACCTTGCGATGATACTAGGCTGTGGGGAATTGACATTTACAAATAAATAACAAGCTCGTAGGGAGAGAGGGAGATTTTAAACTTGCAACATATGTCGCGACACGGGTTGTACATTTCACTGGAGCCGTCTGAGACCCAACACTCCTTCGGAAAGCACTATTGAAGGTTTGACATTGGCCGTTTTTATACTAGAGACGTCTAAGTGGTCTGGAGACCGCTTAGACGTCTCAGACGTCTAAGACGTCTAGTGTAAAAACGGGAAATAAGACAGACGGAGTTAAATTTATCTTCGTCTGCTAAGTGCGACCGAACGACGCACTTAGCAGACGTCTAAGCCGTCTAAGACGTCTACGCTGTGTAGTATAAAAACGAGACACACTAAACTTGGACGCACTTAGCCAGTCAGGGCTTATTGGAAATCGATTTATGAAAGCGGTAACCATTTCTCCACCATCACTTGTTCATCTGTATTTCCTTTTTGCCCTGCGTTTTCGCTTACGGGCACAACACACAAGACAAAAGAGTTTTCGCCAGTTCCATATCCTCATCCATATTCTCTAGGAGACATTTTCTTAGTTCTCGTCGACGGCTGAAAAAGGCTTCCAAAACAGCAGTGATGGCTCCGCCATTATCAGTGACATTCATGATCATTCATTATTTATTCGCGCCAGTCGTCCGGTAGTATCCAGTCTCTTCCGAGAATTTTACCCAGTTTCTTTTTAAGAAAATCGTGGTATTTTATGTGTCGCAGTCCAAACTTATGCGTCCCGTTTTTATATCAGTCGCACTTAACGGTCAGACGTTTAATGCGTCTAGACGTCTTAGACGTCTGTAGTATAAAAACGGCCATTGCCTTCACGAAGGAAACACCGACACTTTGTACCGGAAAAGAAGAACAGACCTTAGTTCGCGGAGGTGTGTTGGAGGAGATCGAAACAGAGATGATGCAGGTTCATTGGAGAGTTTTTCATTTCACTCTCAAATATCTTTGAGGCGAGCAGCTTGCTGTACCAGCGTGCTCTTGGAGCTTTGCCGAACTTGTTTTCTTCCAGCGTTAGCGTGACATATATAGTTGGTGTAACGTCGACAACGGTTCACCATACGATTCACCAATCTATTTGATAATGCTGACCAAAGCCGCTGGAAATTCTCTCTTAAACCAATTTACATCGCTAACAGATCCGGTATATTTTTCATTTCTGTATTATTAAAGCCTCTAGCGAACATTTTCGCGCACTCCGACACGTTTCACATGGTGAACCGTAGTTTGAAAGAAAAGTTAAGTATGTTTTTTTTATTGCAACGGTTCACCATGCGAACCGTGTCACAGTGCGCGACTATTTTCGCTAGAGTCATTCATAATACGGAATTGCAAAATATTCGGGATGTGTTAGCGATGTAAATTAGTTTAAGAGAGAATTTCCCCCGGCTTTGGTCAGCATTATCGAATAGATTGGTGAATCGTATGGTGAACCGTTGTCACGTTACACCAACTATATGTCGCGCTAACGCTGGAAGAAAAGAAGTTCGGCAAAACACCGAGAATAACCTTGAAAAACCTTGTGGTTATTTTGCTCCCATCCTTCGATAACGGCTTGGACAAAGCTTTCTCTGTTGGGAAATTTCTCAGTGTCGGCCCTACTATAAGTCAGTAGATATATTGTTCGCTGAATTCGGCCCTCAAGCTCGGCATTATTAACACAGCTGATATGAGTCGTGATCGAAAATTCGTTAGCCGTTTCAAATTTTGGCGCATGCACGGCTTTAAAAAATGAATATTCACAAGCTATTGTGACTTTGAAATCGTAAATGTGTATCGGTATTAATAAATTTAGAAAAAATGTATTTAAGTTTAGAATTATATTTTTTAAAGCCGTAATTCTATATTTTTTTCATATGCACGCCACCCCTCCCCCCTACTTTTATGACGTCATATAGGTATGACGTCACTGTATGTATGGTCATCTTAAGAATTTCATTTGGTGCCCATTTAGAGACAAAGACGGCTCAAAAAAGCTGGCACAATCTACTGAAGCTAATTAAATGCCCTGGACGTGGATGCCGTTCGCTCAGACAACCCCTGCCATTTAAGTCGGACCTCTTCAGCAATGTCCGGCTATTTTTAACACAATCCCCCTCCCCCGTTTCAATGTTGGTTTTCGAGAAGACCGAAATGTTGCCTTTCTATCCCAACATTGTGAAGGGGGAGGGGGACAAGCGAAGTCATAAAAAATACCGGCGATCTGTCAGAGAAGTTCGTTCAGTGTTCTAAATAGCCTTATTTTGTCGAGCGGTCCGTACTTAAATGGCGAAGGTTGTATGTGATGGGTAGCGCCCACAGCACAGTAGACGATGTGGTTATTTATAGTCGCGAAGTTCTGGTATGCGATTACGTTGTCTTTTGTTCTCTTGCGCTTTAGTATTTTTAGCAGTTTGAGCCGTGTTAATTATAATTTTTCAGCGTATCCTGATTGGTTAAAAGTGACGGCCTTTGTTTCTTCTCGCGGGAAACACAAAGCTAAAAATAGCTACATCATCTGTTCTGCTGTTGGAGATGCACGCTCCTGTTAATGGGCTCCTGATTTATCGCTTCCATCACTTCATAAAGGCCCTTGGAAATATTTATGTAAATTGATGTCACATAAATTTTGATGGTCTCTCGTCGCGTCAGCATTTGCTCTGATGTAGCCGAAAGAGCTATTGGCGAATCCTTGCTGACGTCATTGTTTACATTTTTGCCTCATTAGCATAAATTAAACTTCAATATCGGATAACACGAGACCAAATCAACAGAAGAAAAATAAACTAAGAACACGAGAGAATATTGAAACTGCATTACAAAGCAGAACGATATCTAGAATTGAAGCAGCTAGTAACTAATAAACACAGGACTGTCCTGACAAGTCTAAGAATCAGCGATCATATACTGCGGTGCATTTATAGAGATCGTTATAAACGACCGTATATCTGGCCCACAACAGACGAAATATACCCGCACTGCAAGATATACATAGAAGATGAGAAACACTTTGTATCAACAGGTAATTTATACAGTGACGTCAAAACAAAGTTATCAAATATCTTCCAGCAAAAATATGGTTTTATAAACTATTTCTCAGTACATCCTTGTCTCCCACAATACGATGTGCTTTAATTTGACTGATTCATTTCCATACCGCATTTGTCGGGAATGAACTACCATGTGCAGTTGTGACATATGCTTTGCATGACCAAGTGCTGTCCGCCAGGTTTAGAAGAAAAAAACCACTGCATTTACACATGAATATTACGAAAAAAGGAAAATGCTCTATGGCAGCACTTATTTATTAATACATAAGAAAGTTAATGACACATTAGTTTGATTTGCTAACTCGCGGACTACTGCTTTATATATCGTAGACGTAAAACCCAAATCAAGAAATAGTCTACCTTTGGAGTATTCACATTATGTACAATCGATATCAAGTATAACTAATTTGGGCTTATATGCACTTTAACTGGCCTGGTGCGGCCTTTTTGAAAAAGTGGGTCGATTGTTTGAGTAGCACACAGTGCTTTTTTGTGCTGTTGGGCCAATTCAGGTGCACGAAGCCCACTAAGGGCCAATTAGTAATCTCATATATATATCTATGGTGCTCCGCTATTATAAACGATTCATTTCTAAGAAAATAAAACCCTTTCCCTTTAAAGATATGTTCAACTTATTTCAACAATCAGGTTTATGTAAAGCCAAACTTTATTCCATGTTACGGCAATATTTCCCTCCTTTTTGTCTAATCCTTGATTTCTGCCTAATAATCGTGAACCTATACATGTAATTAATTAATTATTTAATTAAAATAATAATTAATTAATTAATGTATCAAAGAGGTACATCGAAAGTAATACATCCGTCCTAAAATGAGTTCCCATTCTCTTGCGTAATGGGTAAAAGGCTTTGAGCGCGCCTTTTTTTATTTCTTACTTTGCAGTCGAAAAAACATCCTGTTGCGCTAGACCTAAGTATTTATGTGAAGTAATATTTTCCATAAGAGAATTATTTGCGTAACAGCAGTAGCGATTTAATTTCCTTCGTTTGGGTTAAATATTAATATTTTAGTCTTACTTTTATTTATTTAATAATAATAAACAGTTCTTAAGCGCATTATACAAATGTCTCAATGCTCTCACAATTATCATAATAGCCTATTTGTAGGCTATTGACTTGTGTAAGCTATGAAGTTAGACGACCTGTACCACTCGAAACGAGCCACAGCACTGGCTTACCCAACAATAACGATGTTCGCTGCACGTCATCCATTGTCATCAATGTGCCAACCAGAGATCCATTGATTCCTGACACAAAGCGACACTTTGAAATCATGGTTGGCACATTAGAATAACAACTGTAATGTTTATCAACACGAAACATGGATATACAAAACACACTAACCTTTAGAACGTGCAGTACAAAAACAATAGAGCTACAGTATAATGTTGCAATCAGACTACAGGTTTCGAGCGGTACTGTATTCAGTAAGTCGTTTTAATTTATGAACATTATCATGACTGGAAACAATATTTTTAACACCAATTCCTGGCAACTGAGCTAGACTACACCAAAGCTGATAACAGTGTAAAATTCTAACACAAAGCACTACGGTTAGATAGGTCTGACACGAAAAGCGATGTTTCGTTCTTATTAGAACTCGTCAGTATGGCATAGCAAGCAGTAAGGGTTTCGGTGTCACTGCACTACCGACCCGAACTGCACTAAGAAACATCTAGGTTCGAGTTCACAGAAAAGCTTGGTTATCGGGTCACACGTCATTACGTGGCAAAAAGCCAAAAACCAAGGAGATCTCAACTCAACGTGTCAGTGCTTTGGCGAGAATAATGAATTATGTGCGATACGAAGTTTAGCATATAAGTGTACACGTGTTATTATTGGTGTTATTCGTTTTAGCGTGTTATGTAAAAGCTGATTGTGTAATAGCTTTGTTTAAGGAGTAAATAGCGCTTTGCGCTACTCCCTTAGGAGTTGTTCACTGCTTATAAGCTTAGCGAAGCATTTGCATATCACTTGACGCTAACCAGTTTCTAACTTGACCCGTTGCCGACCGGGTCCATGGTGTTTGTAATGGGAGATGAGCCAAATCAACCTGTGGCTCTTTAAGAATTCAGGAACTTTCTTACCATTATATCAGAGTGAACTCTCCGCTGAAATTTTGAAAGCTCAAGAAACCGCTTCAACAGCCCTCTCGACTTCAAAGAAGCTTTCAGGAGACACTGAGCTATTCATTTACCTACCAGGGAAACGAGAAAAGCTTTAAATGAAACTGAAAGCTGATAGATAAGCCAGAGTTAATAGGGGTTCTTCTCCCTAATCGACTTTGTGTGGAGGACTCGGTCAAAATCGTGGACGAGCTGTTAGATTCATTCATCGATTGAAATAGAAAGATCCGAGTCGCTCATTCCTGTGAAGGCGGTTGGGCAACAGTTAACTCGGCTACTAAGAGTTCTGGCCTTTGTCTTCAAACGAAGAGGACGATAAGAAGATTCGTTCTGCTGAGAAGGACTTGAAAGGAAGAGTTGTGTCACAAGTCTTGCCAGAAGCAAAGGCACAATGCTAAAAATAGATCGACTTAGTTTCCAAGCCTTGCCATACAGCCGAGGGAATAACTGGTTCTGGAAATTCATGGCAGTCGTCTTTATCGCCGCTACGCCAACAGCTTTTTTTACTGGACGACACCTATCAGCAACCTCGGGACTTCAACAGAGGTGTTTGCAGATACTGTGGTTCCAGCGGCCACTGGTGGAGGGAATGTCCCGTCCGGCTTGACAACTGAGTTTCACATCGGATCGTGATCTATCACAACTCCCAATCGTTCGTAAAGATTCTTTCTGGAACACGCTTCAGAAAGATATCACCGTCGTACTACATCTTGGTCCAGCCAAAAAGTGAAGCTCCCGCAGTTCCATCGCACTTTGGGATGTTATAAATATGGAGACTGAGCTTAGTGAATTGTTTTCTCGAAAAGATAAGTATTGTATTAATCTTGTTTTCACTTAATTTTACGAAACAAGATTTCAGTTATCGGCTTCTGTTGTTAGAACTGAACATCATACCCTTCAAAACTGCAAAAGCTCAGTAATTCGCTCGGTCAGCAATATGGTCTGTGACGTAATACCTTTGCACGCACTTTTGTTTTCAAAAGCGATTGCAAAGGTATTTACGTCACAATTGTGTTCCAGACCCCTTAGAATCTGTCGCACAAAAGGTGGTTAATTTGGGTCAGGAAAAATTGTTTATCAATTTTTGTGTATAGTAATTTTAAATAATTTCCCCTTAAAACTGTTTTTTTTTATCGGTTCATAGACACTTTAATATACGAGTATCAATAGAGACGGTTCCCTTAGTTCTTAAAGTGCCTATCACCCTTTTGCAATTTTAATAGCTTATGAACCTCCGAAAAGTTTTGAGTACTTCTGTGAAAAAAAGTTTGGGTTTAAAGTGATACTTTATGTTCTACGCTTGTTTTAAATCGTGTACCTTTCCTGACCCATGACCGCGTAAGTAAAACCTGGGTCGAAACCTGGGTAGACGCCATCTTGACGTCATATAATTAATTCGGCTTTGCAATCATTTGAAGAAATACTTAACATGTTGAATAAAATGACTTTGTTCTTTACTAACAACTCAAAAACTGTGTATATTTTCTATACATCGATGTTGTTGTTATAAAAAGGCGCCATGGAGAATAATGCATTAATGAGATGACGTCTACGACCCAGGTTTCGACTCAGGCTTTTACTTACGCGGTCATGGGTCACATTTACACGATTTCAAACAAGCATAGAACGTAAAGTAATCACTTTAAACCAAAACTTTCTTCACAGAAGTACTCGAAACTTTTCGGAGGTTCATAAGCTATCAAAATTGCAAAAGGATGTTGGGCACTTTAAGGGTCGGCTTAGGCTTCATATTCAATTTTGGATTTCTATTGGATCCCCGGTTTGGGTGTTGGTTATAACATACCCTTTACTGCCTTGCACACGAGTTACATGTACTTGTACAACAATAAGTCTGCCTGTGAATATGCTAATGTCGTTAACGAGGCTGTACCGTTCTATAATGGCGTTTCCTACCCACCAGTTGTTGTGAATCCCCTCTCGTGATCAGTCTCGGTTAGTTCAGAAGAAACCGAAGTGCAGACTTATCTTGGACCTTTGGCATGTCAATCGGAATATTTAATGGAAGGAAGTTTAGTTTGTTTCTAATTATATCAGATCCCTCCGGTTTGTATTTAACTTTGGCATGACAACTGGGTATTATTTTGTTTAAATTTAAACATATTTTAGGACAACATTTACCCCAAGAGCGAGCCAATGCTAGCTCATCAAGGGGGTTCACATTGAAATTACAAAATATGGCCTATTTACAATATAGGTATTAGTATAGACAAGAAAAAAAAGAAGGGAAAATATAATTATAATTAGGTGAATCTGGCATGCAGAATCGATAATGAAACATTTAACTTCACAAAAAATTAATTTTAAACAATAGGACCATCAATTAATAGATCACATTTTTGAGAGTCAGTATCTTCAACCCAAATATTCCCTAAAAGGCGAGCAGCAGAAGCAAACAGTGAGTTTCGTAGAGCAGCAAAATTGGGACAAAATAAAAATAATGACATCTGGGTATTATCATGTTAGCATTTGTGCAGATCAACAAGGTTTTTGGGATTTTCAGTGGACTCTACCCAATTTTGACAAGCCTCGATAGTTAAATTTCGGGCTCTCCTCGGCGCCCTTTGTTTTTCACTAAGGTCTTTACGCCACTTGTACGTTTTTGGCCTTCTCGAGGTTTTCCTCTAGTTTTGTACCTCGATGATGGTGCAGCCTGCCTTCCTGATTATTTGTACCAGTTTCTCTCCCACTCCAGTGTGTTCTAGAAATCGAATTTTGGATTTTCCACTCCAGCAAATGGTAGGAATCTTATTCAGTATTCAGCTCCCAGTCATACTTATTTACTCTGATTCTAGTAGTTTTGCCTGTGGTGATTACGCTTTGCATGTAGATGAAGACGAGTTTGATTTATTCTATTGGGCTTTGTTCTCTATGAAGGTTGAATTAGATACTAACGCCAGAGAGCTCTTTGCTATTCTCTACGCCGGGTCCTACAGCCTACAATCATCTATTTTTGTTAAGTTGTTAAGGTTTTTACAGATAAAAAGATGCTACCATTATTTCTGCAAAGGGTACTGAGTAATACCTTTCGTTTACATTTCGCTCGCTATTGATATTTTTACGTTTTGGGCCATCAACTGGAGTTTGAGTGGGTTCCTCGTTCTCTTTATGAGTTGTTTAATTAATTTCGATGATTGGTCTCTTTTGTTGGCCATTTTCTTATCATCTTATTCAGCTTTTCGGTCCCTTCGGCGTTGATCATTTCGCATCTCCGTAACCGTTAATTGTGTACGGGATTTCTTCTCTACATTTTAGTGTCCAGGCTGTCAAGGGGTCGATACGTTTAGTAATAATTGGTCGGGTGTGAATCGTCTATTGGTGCCTCCTATTTACTTAGTTTCGCGTGCTATATTATACCTCGAAGTCCAGCGTCGCGCTACTGGCACGCTTATCGTTCCCAAATGGCGTTCAGCGCCATTTTCACCTTTTTATTTTTCCCTTAGGGCACCCTCGTAGGTGCGTTTGTCGTATTGAGTTTTCGGACCCTCGCGGTATTATTGATCCTCTCACTTGAGTTGTCCTATCATTTTCAATGCACTTGATTTTCGTTTACCTGTTCTTATTGTTCATCTTAAGCCCTTCTAGCGCTCCCGGATATTTATGATACCTTAATGCGGCTTAGTTTTACCTTGGATTCTGGGTCTATCATATATTTGTTACGGCTTCGTATACCGTTTCTATCGTCCCCCCCCTCCGGGGGGATTATTACTGGTATATACCACAGTAGGTACCACTACTATCTAGTACGTACATACGAATGTTAGATATTGTGAAATATCTAACATTTATTACGGATACGATCGCTCACGGCCTTAACTATCTATTGTACGGAACTGACCGCTTTATGGCGAGCTATATGTATGTATGTGGGTGTATGGGTACATATGTAGGGTATATATGTAGGTAGGTATGTGTATATATATATATATGTGTTTATGACCGTTTAATAGCGAGGGGCACTGAACAAAATTATATATGAACATTACCGATAGACAACTAGGAATATTGAGACGTAGTTATATGGCTACTTGTTAGCGAGAAATAATGAAATGTACGAACATAACCGCTTGATAGCGAGGATTAATGAAATGTACGAACGTAACCGCTTGATAGCGAGGATTAATGAAATGTACGAACGTAACCGCTTGATAGCGAGGATTAATGAAATGTACGAACGTAACCGCTTGATAGCGAGGATTAATGAAATGTACGAACGTAACCGCTTGATAGCGAGGATTAATGAAATGTACGAACGTAACCGCTTGATAGCGAGGATTAATGAAATGTACGAACGCAACCTCTTGATAGCGAGGATTAATGAAATGTACGAACGCAACCGCTTGATAGCGAGGATTAATGAAATGTACGAACGTAACCGCTTGATAGCGAGGATTAATGAAATGTACGAACGTAACCGCTTGATAGCGAGGATTAATGAAATGTACGAACGTAACCGCTTGATAGCGAGGATTAATGAAATGTACGAACGTAACCGCTTGATAGCGAGGGTTAATGAAATGTACGAACGTAACCGCTTGATAGCGAGGATTAATGAAATGTACGAACGCAACCTCTTGATAGCGAGGATTAATGAAATGTACGAACGCAACCGCTTGATAGCGAGGATTAATGAAATGTACGAACGTATAACCGCTTGATAGCGAGGATTAATGAAATGTACGAACGTAACCGCTTGATAGCGAGGATTAATGAAATGTACGAACGTAACCGCTTGATAGCGAGGATTAATGAAATGTACGAACGCAACCTCTTGATAGCGAGGATTAATGAAATGTAGGAACGCAACCGCTTGATAGCGAGGATTAATGAAATGTACGAACGTATAACCGCTTGATAGCGAGATAATTATATTGTAATGTATGAACATGACTACTTCATAGTGAAGTATTTAAATGTACGACCGTTTGAGGTTATAGCGTGGAGGGTTATAAGTTCAATATCAATAAGCACATACATAGGTCGCTCAGTACTGACTAAGTTACTACTAGGTTATCTATAGATACTGATTGCTGCGTGTTGGAAGAGGATAACAAGTGAACATGTTGTAGAAGTTTAAACAAAAGAATGTTTCAAACAATATTTACATTTTTTTATTGTATAAACGTATAAACAACTAAACTAGAACTGAACTGAGAAAGATCTATTGACAATTGTTGTAAATTGTAGTAAAATTACTTCATAATGAAAATGTCTTATTGCATATAACCAAATTTACAATTTCGCAATTAAGGGAGAGCAACGTTTTGGAAAATCATTCAAATTGTCAATTATTATGCCGGGTAATATAAGAAGCAAAAGTCTTGTCCATTCCTTCCTTAATATTTTAATATTTTTAAACTCATTTAAAACGGTAAACGATCGAAACATATTCATAAGCGGACACTCAACAAACTTTTCGGCCAAAGTGCCGCCGGGAAACCGGATGTTTAGCGCAAAGTTATTACGGCGACTGACGCTGGCAAAAGATCCTGGCAAAATAGAACACCCATTTATAAGACATAAAGTGAAGTGAAAATTCGTAGCGTATAAACTTAGCAAGCGGTGGTTAGCAAGGGGTTCTGTGTTTTAGCTAGCTAGATGAGTGAGGTACATCAAGCGCTCATGACTGACGTGAGTCGTGTTGGGCTCAATAGCGCGAGGTATTTCGAAGGAGATTATCAAAATAACACAAATGAAAAGACAATGAAAATGAAACGCAAAAATAAAAGATCAAGAAATGAAGTAATGTCAGGCCGGAGTAGGCTAAATAGATTTTACCTACGAGTAAAGGTTATAAACTCACCACAATGAAGTATTTTCACACCTCGTCGTACGATCGTGTGTCAACACTGAAGTAAATCGTCCCAGCAATGAAGATTAGTAGAGTTAATTCAAGGAATGAATTGCCTTAAATGTCACAAGTTGAATCTGAATTTCAATGGCTGAATAAAAAATTGTTGTTGCCTGATTGGCGAAGCGTAGCTAACAATAACACCAAATCCAGCAAGCGCAAAGGATTATTGTTAAAACGAAATTGAGGCTACCGCAAAGGATTGTGTGTAAAATGAAATCGAGGCTAAACGAATCTTGATTTTTACCACCAAATACAGATTAGAACTTCTGCTCCTCTGGATTAACGCTCAACCGCTTGATCACTTCTCTCTTTCTGCAGTCATTTAAGTCATTTCGCAGGAGGAATGTGCAACATTTCGTGAAACATGACAGCTAATTGACCAATCAGTATTTCCCGTCCAGAATCTGAATGGGAAATGAAAATGTATAAGGGGTGGCTGCAGGCCCTCTTTCTCCTCTCTCGTGCCAGTCTCCTTTTTCCATTTTCACGCGGCCAAATTATTTTATCACTTCGTTTGCGTTGAAATAACAGTAAGGGCCTGTTTCGCAGGCTAGACAAGTCTGGTTATGGTTGTCGCGTCGTTATCGGTAGAACCGGCAAGCCTACCTGCCCATGTGCTATGCTGATTAGATATGCTTCTCTCGCAAAACGTTAATTGCAATCGCTTGTGGCACCCCAGGCTTTGTCTTTTTACAACTGGTTCGCGGCTCTCCTACACTATCTTGTTTGATGGAGAATATACGAGATAAACGTTTTCTGTGCGTCGAAACGCAGTGACAGAGCACACAACCATAAAGAGCGTCTGCTCATTTTATCTACCACAATGAAAGAAAGACATCTCAAGGGAATGACATAAAGAAAATATTTTTTAGTAGGATGAAATTTTATATAAAGTTTCATCCTAATTAGAAATTCACTGATAAAGGCCCAAAATTAGCTGCGAGTTTATTAAACGACTTAAAAAAATTCACATGTAAAGAAGGTAAAGATACCTTTTTTCCAGTTATTTTGGTCGAGGAAATCCAAGCTAAAAGTTTATGTAAATTAGGATGCAATTTTATCAGAAGTTGTAAAATGTCTTCACAGTCATTGATATCCTTTGTTTTGCCTCAATTATTCATGAGTTTCTGAAGCAAATTTATAATTTTCAATGAGAACAGAAATAGTCTTTTTTTAACTATTTTTATTCTTAGTACTTTAATTCCGTTGATGTTAATGAATTTGTTTTTATTATCAGTTCTTGAGTAACTTATAAAAAATGCTGAGATTTACTAATATTTAATTTTGACGACTTTTGTGCAGTGGAGTTTTTTTAATTTGTCAGGAAAACAAACGTCAAGAAAAGAAACATTAATAATTACCCTATATCGTTATGACGTCACTGCTTGTTTATGAGGGGGACAGAATCGACTGGAACAATAGAATTTTGAACTAAATCTGCTCTGCTGAGGACAATTTAACTTCGAATTGTCTGGTTTCCAGATATCAGCTGTATCAATGTTTATCCCACAATATTTACCGTATTTGGTGGCTGTTACCGCTATTCTACGTTCTTCAAAATGCATTTGATAGCGATTTCCTTTGTGTTGTTGCTGTTTTGTCCCTGTTTTGTCCCCCTCCCACGACCGTGATCCTTAGCGTTTAAACAATAGATTGTTTTGATATGACGTCATAGTGATATAGGTCAATTGCTTCCAGAGGATCAGCTATATATGAACTCACAAGTTTAATTAACTTTATAGGAAAATTATATATTCCAGGGCTCTTATTGGAATCAAGATTATCAAGCAATGATTTTACTTCACTGGGAGTCAGTATAGGATTTATGAAAAGGAATCATTAATACAAGGGCGAAGGTAATCTTTATGAGATTTTGTGAATAGGGCCGGGTTGTTCGAAGCTAGGTTAGCGCTAAATCTGTAATTGTAATCTGTACAGTTTAACCGGGCCCTGGTGTTACTTGGCCAAGTCAAGTAGAATTTTTCCTTCCAACTCTCAAGCTCAATTTCCAGTCGCGTTCATGTAGGAATACTGTTTGTTTATTTTCGAAACTACAATTACTATTTACAATGGTTTTTTACCTCAGAGAGACTAATAATAATACCTTAAGCTACCTTATTTAGACAACATGACATTTCTGTTCGTGACAAGAAAGGTGAAGAGTGAACTGAAACCTTTTACAGATTGTGTTCATGTTTTACGTGCGAGTCGCGTCAAGCAAAAACGGATCTTATGACATATTTTACTGGAGTTCCAGTAGTTCGTAACTGTTGTAGTAACATGAAGAAATGTGTAGCATGACGTTAAAGGAAAGACTTTCAAATATTAAAGCGGTAAAATGGGCTTCTAAAGAGAACCTGTTGGACGAGCCTCGGCGTGTTTTCAAATCGCACGTTTTTAAAACTGGAAAATTCTCTTCGTTTTTACCAAAATTCAGTCCTTCAAACTGCAAGAGGGTTTTTAATATAGTCAATAGAGCAGCGGGTTTCTGGAAAACCCGAATAGCGAATACCGAATACCGAATACCGAATAGCGCGAATAGTCGCGAATAGTGGCGAATAGTAAATATAAGTTAAAGATTAATACTTACAGAACGTAAGTCCTTCAACGAGTACGAACCTAGACGAACCTGACGAGAGAATCACACTGTCAACACTCGCCATTTTGTTTTCCTCATGTAACTCAGTTCCATGGATGGGTTACCTGTGGCACTCGAAAGCGAGGCTGATCATGGCGCATGAAGAAGATATCGTTCGAAGTTCCCTGCTAGCAGAGGTAGACAGAGAGAGACCTCTGCTAGCAGGGAACGTTAGAAAGCAACTTTGCCGAAATGTTGAAGAAAATAATAAAACAGCAAACGTTTACTACATACGTCATCGTGCACCTGACAGACCTAGTTGGGTTCCCTGTGGCCTCCGGTTTAGGTCAGCGATCACCAAAGACCGCCTGGAAATGCTTCGAGTTTGTAGACATTTCTTTTTATAATATTTTTTTTCGGATAGCGTGTTTCCAGTTTTCCATACATTTCTCTGTAAATTTTCCCGCGGACTTTGACTCGTTGTTACAGACAAATGTATGGTAAACTGAAAACACGAGTGCACGCTTTCCAGCGCAGCTACATCCATCAAATTTTAATAAGTTTTAAAATAGTCTTTTACCAGACAGTGAATATTTCAGAAATTCGATTTTACTGAAATTATTTGGCACCGGATTCACATACAAACACTGTATTTCGCGCCATGTTTGCACCCCTTTAAAAATGTCGGAATCTGAACCGCAAACTCTCTGAATTTCTATAACGGGACCTGAAACAACCAATCCATAGATGAAATTGGAATTTAGCGTGTTGGTTTTTGTGGAGGGAGGAAAACCGGAGGACCCGTAGAAAAATCCTTGGAGCAACTGGTCTATTAAATTGAGGAATTCTAATAGACCCTTTCAGCTTGCCTGTTTGTTGCCCCATTTCAGACCACGTGATATTTCTCCAGAGGATTCAGTACTTTGTTTTCCAATTATAGAAATTGGTACATTTCCTCTTGGGATACAGAACTGAAACAAAAACGCATTTAATGCGTACTCAAGGGAAAGGTAGCTGAAAGGGTACGCTATCCGAAAACAAATAGGCGCAAAAAAGAAGAAAGAACTAAAAAGAAATAGCTACAGCACGAGGAATTCCAAGGCGGTCTTTGGTGAAACCCAACTACGTCTGTCAGGTGCACGATATGTAGAAAACGTTTTTCTCCAACATTTCGGCAAAGCTGCCTTCTAACGATACCGATTGGCCTCGCTTTCGAGTGCCACAGGTAACCCATCCATGGAACTGAGTTACATGAGGAAAACAAAATGGCGAGTGTTGACAGTGTGATTCTCTCGTCAGGTTCGTCTAGGTTCGTACTCGTTGAAGGACTTACGTTCTGTAAGTATTAATCTTTAACTTATATTTACTATTCGCCACTATTCGCCACTATTCGCCACTATTCGCGCTATATTTCGGTATTAGCTATTCGCTATTCGGGTTTTCCAGAAACCCATAGAGCAGCTGTCTAGAACACAACGCAGTTTAGTTAATGGTGTTCAGTTAACGACTAACAATATTTCTTTCCTCGCCATTTAGAACGAAACCAAGCCGATGTTTGTAGTTCGCACTTGTTTGTCTTCGAACGAGAGAAAACCAAGTCAAATCACTATTTAATCAATGAAATACTTAACACTAATGCTACATCTTTGTGACTTCTTTCAGTTTGTACAAAGTCATTGCGTTTTTGATCATGAAAATAAGGCTTTTACTCGCCCGCCTTTTCTAATTTGAGTCAGTTCCTCCAAATGTCTTCACATGTCATAAAGATCCCTTTAAATTTGGAGAAAACATTGATTTCTCAACAAAAATGTCTTCACATCTTTATTAACTAAAACCACAATACCTGTTAATCTACTCTCACTACACATTGGTCAACAAATGTTTTGAATTCCCAATTGAGCTGTGTGAATGTGTTTTTAGTTCGAGTTCTCTGGGTGATCAGTTTTAATCCAGATGTTGACATTTTCAAATGATTATCACTGAGATTTGAATCAAGATCAAACTCGTCTATTCACCATTTCTCTTGTATTCAGTTCAATACGTTTTATACAATCTACACAGAACGCAAATTACTCAATATCTACTGAGAAGTACATTGACAAAGGCTTACAAAGTTTATATTTTTCTCTTGACAAAACACCCGACAGAAATACTCCTGATCTAATAGAATATGAGAAACTGCTCAATATGCTAATGAGATCACCTGATACTGTGACACATGTACAGTCGAAGCTCTCGTAAGCGACCACCTCGGGAATCGAAAATGTTGGTCGTTAACGGAGCTGGTCGCTTACGAGAATGCGCTCTCGTCGGCGACCACGCATGCGAACAATAGATGTTGGTCGCTTACGAGAGCTTTCTACATTAAAGGAAATCGTTAACTGTAGTGACCACTAAAGGTATATTATTTTATCGTTTTTATTTCTTTGTACAGTAGCTCAAATAAGCTACACGTGCCACTAGTTTTATAAATAGGACGCTAATTGTAGTGTATTCTAATGTCAATAGGATTACTCTTGCTAGTAAATGCCGCGGAATGTAAGTTTTATCAGGTGTTGACTGATGTTTTGAAGACGCATTTCAGACTGGTCGCTTTATACAAGAGCTTAAAAACAAAGGAAAATCACGTTTGGTGATCTCCAAAATTGGTCGCTAACGGTGCTGGTCGCTTCTGAGACTCGGTCGCTTACGAGAGCTTTTCATTACAGAGTTTAAGTGACAATTCAAACGGGAATTCAAAATCTTGGTCGTTATCGGAGCTGGTCGCTTACGAGAGCGGTCGCTGTGTGATGTATTAGTGCAGTACATATATTAACAACACTTGCATCAGTGAGATTATTATAAGACAGATAGTTCAGCGGTTAACTTACAGCTGTGATATATTAGTGCAGTATATATATTAACAACATTTGCATCAGTGAGATTATTACTAGATCAGTTAATTTACTTATCGCTAATTCATTTATGCAGTCAACATACTCCAAGGGCACCCAACGAGTGCTTTTTGAAATTCGTTTGAAACCAGTTGTCTGCAGCTTATATAGCCATTTTAAGGTGCCTACTATGTCTAGAAAGCTATTAGCTGTTCGGATTTTCTAGGTGGAAATCGCGTCAACCGAAAATACTATGGCAAAATATTCCCGGCCTACGAATTTGTTAGTAGTCTAGAACAGAAACAAGAATTTTCTAGCCCAAGTAACTTCATGTTGCAAAGTTTTGTGGAGGTACGATTTTTTTAGGGATTCTTTTTTCCTTTAGGCAATTCTTAGGGAATGAAAATGTGTTGTTCTGACTCTATTGATCAGACGAATTGGGACGTACGAATATTTTGGGGGAAACCTTTTAGTCTCCCTTTTCTTCTATAATTTTCTAGGGATTGAAAACAAATTTTCTAGCCAGTATTTCAGAAAACAATTTTCTAGGAGCATTTTTTTCAAATCCGAAAGTTTTAGGCTAACTTACTCTCCCAAACAGCTTTTTAACCGAAAACTTCGTTGGGTGCCCTTGATACTCGTCAGTTAATTCACAGTTCAACAGAGACAGTTCAGTTACGGTACAGAATTCATTCTCCAGTGATTTACAGACGCGTTTTACTCCAGACAATGTCAAAGATGAATTAATGATGTG
The DNA here is from genome assembly GCA_030867875.1 of Actinernus sp. WN-2022. Taxonomy (NCBI): domain Eukaryota; kingdom Metazoa; phylum Cnidaria; class Anthozoa; order Actiniaria; family Actinernidae; genus Actinernus; species Actinernus sp. WN-2022. Next base: position 595,835 of record JAOWCC010000809.1, read on the forward strand.
CAATTTCTTTACAATAATGGACTGTGTAGATGATGTTGAATGCTTTTTAGCAGTTTGCTCTTTATACAATAAAATGATAATATCTAACAAAAAGGAGATCGCAATGCAGTCAACACCTGTTAAATTATGAAATATTATCTCCCCCTTATCATCACAGTATAGATGGTGTTGTTTATTTACAATAGTTTTACCTAATTCCTTATCTTTATATTCATTAAGGCACTTTACTCTTAGAAGTAGCTCACTACTACTAAAGTAATTCTTATCAGCTGATAGTTTTTCAAATAATTCTTCCATCAGTGTGTCATCTTTTGTCTCTGACATAACTCCAGCCATAAACTGCCAAACCATGTCAGACATACCCTGTACTTGTGGTATTTTTCTTTTCTTCACAAACCATCCAGCAGCTAAATACTCATGCAATGTTATGTGGCCATAGGCCGTGATATAGTTGTTTGTCTATTCAGTAGCTTACCGGAAGCGTGGACTTGTATTTAGCTCCGGAAGTTAACATTAATTAGCATATTGGTGCCCGTGAGGACTTCTGGGTAGAGCTGAGACACGAGGCTCACACTTCATGTTTTCACTCTGCTCGGTCGCAGGTATGGTTTTGTGTTGCTATTCTTTTCATTATTATACTCGCTTAGAAACATCTTTGTTAACTTAGAAATATATACAAACACAACGCAATGTCCTAAGATTGTAACCAGATGGTTAATTCGAGTTACTGATGTGTATTTAAGTTGTAATGACACTTCATGTTTTCACTCTGCTCGGTCGCAGATACTGAAGGCGAGAAAGAGCAAACCAGCAGCTTGTGCAGTATTTACTGGGACCCTGGGCCACAGAATTGGTGCCGTGACCAGGATATATGCTGGAGGGAAACATGAGTGTGAAGGAGGAGCTGAGAGAGGAAAATTACCGGGCTCGTGATGGATTGGGAGACGTATCTGGTAATGGAAACCAGTGGCCGTGGATGGAAGGCATTCCACTTGTGGAAGAGAATGCACGACTTCGGAGGGAGTTGGACGAAATTAAGCGACGTATGGAGATACCTCACCTGACATTTCCAGCTCAAAGGGAGAGATCCAGAGAAAAAGTTCAGACTTGTCATCAGCTAAAGCAAGTGCAGACATTCTCGGGACGAGAAGGTAAAATTAGTGAATGATTGGGTCAAGGGAATTGATTATTTAGTCCGGACATGCCGGCTCGAGAATGACGACCAGGGGGTCCTGGACCTAATTGAACGCTATGTTACCGGCCAGGCTGCGAAAGTGTTTAGAGGAGAGGCTAATAAGAGTAAAACCTATAAAGAAGTCCTTAAAAGAATGCAGATTATGTTTGGGGGAATTGAATACCAAGGTAGAGATCCCCTTCAAGTATTCTACTGTCGAACACAAAGGGAGGGTGAACCACCAGCTGAGTATGCCATAGAGTTGACAGAGTTACTTGGAATAGCCGAGAGGGAAGGTAATTATGGGCCGAAGTATCCCAACCGGGAGAGAATGCTTACTGATGTATTTGTGTCGGGTCTCAGGGATGAAGGGATAGTTATGCAACTACGACAACTAGTAGCAATGGAACTGTCTTTCGAACAAATTCAAGACGAACTGTTAAAGCTAGAATATGACAGGAGGAAGCAGGGGTCCGATAAAAGGGGTGTAGTCGAACGAGTCACTAGCCAACCACAAACCCAGGGAGTGGGGAGGTCCCACAAGTCTAGTGTAGAAGATCCAGTCTTGAAACCACTTAAAGAGATGAAATTAGAGCTTAGTAAGGTGGAGGCTAAGTGCGAGGCACAGGCCAAGGAGATACAGGCACTTAAAGGGAGAGTTATTGGCCAGTTAGTCCCCACCCAAATACCCGGCAGACCAGGCATATTGGTGCATTGGAGAGAAGGGTCTGTTATAGATGTGGAAAAGGGGGACATATCTCATACAATTGCCGTGAGGATATACAGGAAGGAGTGAGGGTTGGGACCATGAGCCATGAGCCCACTGGGCATAATATACAACAGGAAGCAAACATTGGTCAAGTTGATGGAATGCCAGCAAGACAGAAAGAGCCTTTAAACTCCGATCGCCTGTTGGGGAGGGGCAACCTACAGGCCAAAATAAGGGGAGCCCAATTTCCAAAGTGAATAAACAGCTATCAAACCCTAAAGAGAGTGGGAGAAAGGATAAGGGGCCTAGAATTCATCAGAGTGAGATAGGGCCATCGAACGAGACATACATCAAAGTAAATGGTCAAGAATGTCGCAGTCTTATTGATTCCGGTTCAGCTGTCTCCACATTAACAGAAGAATTTGTTAAACAGCACCCAGTATTAAGTACCCAGCCCCGGGAAGAAAGTAGAGTCGTATTTGAGGATTCCTCAGGAAATGCAATGGCATATAAGGGGAAAATTCGCTTGGATATAGATACTTGGCCAGAGGTATGAGGGAGTTCAAGCCTTTGTGGTGCCAACCACAGAGTATCGGAAGGGCGTTCCCTTGTTAGTGGGTACACCAGTCATTAGGGCTCTGCAGATAGATTTTGAAAATGAGAGTGGAACGAAGTATATGGGGGATGTATTCAAGGAATCACAGGAATGGCACGCTGCCTCATGTATAATCACAATGTGTATGGTGGTCCACTGGGGTTTGTGGGTAGTACAAGGTACACTGGGCCTCGGCCAACGGTTATTCCCCCAAATGGTTGTGAAGTAGATGTGGCAGTCAGCATTCCGAAAGCTCCAGAAGGCCGGCCGTATGTTGGTCTTCTGGAACGATCACCAGATTACAATGGTCCGGAAAACCTATTGGTAGCAAATACAGTGGTGACAGTAGCTGACCAGCAGGTGACAGTTCGCGTTCTTAATCCTACTGATAGGCCACTTCGTATCAAGAGAAGTACACGTTTAGCTGATCTTTACGTCACTGAAGGTATTATTCAGGACATATCTGCACATGAAGGGAGGGAAAAAGAGAAGCCAAATATGGAGGAGCTAAAGGAAACTAGTATAGGAAGTGAGGAAGTGAGTCATGAGAGGCGTAGGAATTATTTGTCTGAGCTTGACATCAATAGAAAATAATAAATGGAGAGGAGCAGGTTAAACGTGTTGAGGAGATGCTAGAGAAAAATGCTGACGTCTTCTCCCAAAGCTCGGACGATTATGGTCACACCAACGCAATAAAGCACCAGATTCCTCTCATCGATGAAATGCCATTCAAAATTCCACATAGGAGAGTAAGACCACTAGAGTACAAGGAGTTGATGGACACTCTGAAAGGGATGGAAACGCAGGGTGTCATAAAACCGAGTACAAGTCCGTATGCATCTCCAATTGTGATATCCCGCAAGAAAGATGGAATGATGCGGATATGTATAGACTATCGAATACTTAACTCAAAGACAGTGAAGGACTCTTTACCTATGCCTCGGGTCGAAAAGGCACTTGACACCCTCGGTGGAGCAAAGTTTTTTTCTACTCTGGATCTAACATCAGGGTACTGGCAAATTGAAGTAGATCAGAAAGACCAGGAGAAGACTGCATTTGTCACTCCAATGGGCCTTTATGAGTGTAGTCGAATGTCGATGGGGCTAGTCAACGCCCCGGCTACTTTCCAACGTCTTATGCTAACGGCTCTAGGGGACATAAACATAGAGAAAGTACTGATCTATTTGGATGACATCCTTGTGTTCTCCAGAACATCCGAGGAACATCTCGAACGATTGCAGCTGGTGTTTGATCGCCTTCGTACGCATGGATTAAAGCTCAATACAAAGAAATGTCACCTGTTCCAGGAAGAAGTACACTATTTGGACCATGTTGTGTCGAGTAAAGGAATTGCCACTGACTCAGGAAAAGTCAGGCAAGTAAGAGACTGGAAAACACCAAAGGACAGGATTTCTAGGATTCTCCGGCTACTACAGGAGATTTGTTAGAAACTACTCGAAGATAGCAGCACCACTCCACAAGTTAGCTTCATCAGGGGATTGGTCAAATAAGAAACGGTGTGGAAAATGACCAGCACAACCTAACAATTCCTTTATGTGGTCAGACGAGTGTCATGCTGCATTCATATCACTGAAAGAGAGACTTGTGAGTGCACCGGTTCTAGGATATCCAGATTTCACACTTCCCCTTACTGTACAGACAGATGCAAGCACAGGAGGACTCGGAGCAGTAGTGATGCAGATACAGGACGGAAAAGAAAGGGTGATTGCATATGCCAGTCGGAGGCTGACTGCTGCAGAGGCAAGGTATCCAGCACACAAGTTGGAATTTCTGGCACTAAAGTGGGCAGTAACAGTTAAGTTTAAAGAATATTTGTATGGAAATGATTTCACAGTATTCACCGACAATAACCCCTTGTGCTACGTTATGACAAGTGCTAAATTAGACGCATGCCGTCAGCGCTGGGTAGCAGAACTGTCTTCATACCGCTTCAAAATCTGTTATCGACCAGGAAAAAGCAATGCCAATGCGGATGCATTATCAAGGATGCCACAAGTGGAAGTACAGAAGACACTTGATGCAGCATTGCAGCCACCAGAAGTTAAAGGCATTAATCAGAGTCATGTGGTACAGGGCCACGAGACATTACCCACAATGAAGAAACGTGAGGTGCAGCTTCATCAACAAGAAGATGAAACAATTGGGGCTGTTCTAAAGTGCATGGCATCTGGAAAAAGGCCGAGTTGAAGAGAGAGAGAACCTTCCACCGGATGCTAGGCTGATACTAAAGCAGTGGAATCAATTGAAATTGTCCGAAGGTGTTCTCATAAGAGACGTTCGTGAAGCAAAGAAGGGAACAATGCAGCAAGTCATTTTGCCAAAAGCACTACAGCAAGATATTCTGACAAGTATTCATAATACAGGTCACCCAGGGATTGAGAGGCCTTTGGAGTTGGTGCGCGAACGGTTCTATTGGCCAATGATGTACGATGCAGTTAAGCATTTTTGTGAAACATGTCAAAGGGGTGGCTTGAGAAAACCCCTGGCTACGGAGCGGGCACCTCTGAAGAGCATCCATACAACAGAACCATTACAACTTGTTTTCCTAGATTTCCTAACCCTCGAGAAGTCAAAGGGAGGGATAGAAAACGTTTTAGTCGTAACAGATCACGCGAATGGCTCAAGCCTATCCTACGAAAGACCAAAAGGCAAAGACAGTAGCTAAGACACTTTGGAAGAGATTCATGTGCGTTTATGGAATCCCGCAGAGGATACATGCAGATCAAGGACGAAACTTTGAGAGCGATCTGATGAAGGAGTTATGCAAGATAACTGGAATGGAGAAAAGCCGAACCACACCTTACCACCCTCAGGGTAATGGTCTAACAGAGCGATTTAACTCCACGTTAATGAACATGCTAGGGACTTTGGACCCGAGCAAGAAATTAGATTGGAAAGATCAACTGGAAACTATGACGCATGCATACAATGCCACTATGCATGAACCAACAAGGTATTCACCATACTTCTTGATGTTCGGCCGCCACCCTAGACTGCCTGAAGAGGAACGGCAATACTGTGAGTACATCCAGGAATTCAGAGACCGGCTGCAGTCTAGCTACGAAATGGCACGTAGGGAATCTTCAAAGGCTAAAGAACACCAACAACAATTGTACAATCGTACAGCAAATTGGATAGTGTCAGCCAGGTGACAGAGTTCTAACAGTTAGACATGGTATCAAAGGGAGATACAAATTTGCAGATTGATGGAAAGGGCCATATGTGGTGCAAGAGAGAGTACCAGGACGGCCTGTGTATGTCATTCAGTCGGAGAAAGGTAGTGAATGGCACACAGTACACAGGAATTCGCTGCGTCAATGCATGTTTCTTTCTAGCCATGACAATCAGACAGACGATAAGGACAAACTGTTAAATAGCATAGGAAAGGGTGATGAAGATACTAAAGCAAAGAAAGCCGAGGAAGTGAAGGAAAACGAATGAAAAACAGAAGATAAAGAGAAAGAAAAGTACAAGCAACAGACAGCAGAAAAGAAAAACGAAACTGAACCAGTTCACAAGCTGGAAGAAGCTGATGCTAACAAAGCAACAAGTACTATGGGTTACAAAACGCAAGATGCGGAAGAATGCGAAGCAAAGAAAGAACCAAAGCTAAATGCTGAAGCAGAAGAAAGAAGAAAATTTGAGAATCGACAGGAAAAAGACCGAGAATATAAACAGCAGGTGCCACTGAAGGTCACATAATTACAAGGAAACGGTTTAGTCAGAGGAGATGATAAACCAGAAGGATCAAGACATATTCCGCCTGAAATCAAGGAAAAGGAAGAGCAGCTCAAAGAAGAAGACCTGTTAGAAGAAGAAAGGGGATAGCAAGAAGCTGAAGCGAAAAGAAAAGAAGAAGAAATGAGGGAGCGGAAAGAAGAAGAAAAGTGGAAAAAAGAGCAAGAAGAGGACGATACTTGTCACCTAGGAAGGAGAACAAGAGAACAAGAGAATGAGAGAACGAAAGAAAGGAGTACGAGAGGAACAAAGGAGCAGAACGAAAATCAACAAAAGAAGCAGAGATCGAAAGGGCGAGAAAGGAAAAGCAGAGAAATAATCAACCGATTTTAGAGCAGGACACAGGACAACCCATTCCACGAGCTGCAAGGAGACAAACACGACCGGTGTACTTGTCCGACTATGTCTGTAGCCAGCAGTATGTACGCGGAAGTGCATTCTATAAGGAGAAGTTGTTAGAAGGGCGAAAATTATTCGAGCGCCTGTGCTTGGAGTAAGCATTTCAATAACATTTTTGTCGTTTAGAGACGTTGTAAATTGATAGATGTCGTGGCAGACATCTCCCCAGCGGGGGGAGAATGTGGCCATAGGCCATGATATAGTTGTTTTGTCTATTCAGTAGCTTACCGGAAGCGTGGACTTGATAACTGATCCAATGTGTTTTCAACCAGAGGTGTAGTGTTGGTCTCCTCAGGAATTCATTTCTTTTTATACTTGAGTTAGAGTGATGTTTTAGTGCAAAGATTTTAACAACTTCAGAATAAAGTTCATTTATCGTGACAGGAAGATCTTCACTGCTTTCTTGTTCAATGTACCATTCCATGCACCAACACATTATAAAACACAGAACAGGAATATGGGCAAAGCTGACCAGATTTTCATTCTTCAAGATATGATCATATTTTCCAGTGTAATCTTTCACTTGTTGTTCAGCAAACCCTTTAATTTCCACGAATTGCTCGAAGTCAATTCCTCTCATTTTATCAGCTTCTCCGAGAGTTTCCTCTCCAAGTGAACTTAACTGACGAAATGTCAACAGATATGCAAACTTGAAATCGTGAATTTGAATACTTGCTTCGGCTTGAAAAAACCTCTCACTAAGGAGCTTCTAGAAAAACAGAGATTTTCCAATCCCTGCTTTGCCAATTACGAGGATCGATTTGCTTCACCTTCCTCTTTTCCAAAGAAGATCTGCTCGCATCGATTGATCGCAATTCCAGTAGCTTTTCACCTCTTGATGTGCGTTCGCGTGTTGTATGACAAGATTTGTGAATATGTCATCGATCTTGACACTTGGAATCATGTGAGAGTCCACTAACTTCGGTACGAACTGTGTTTGCTTTTTAACGGACTCTTTCTAGGATGATGACACCAACTCTGAAAGTTAAGAACTACTTGTTAGCCTAAGTAATGATTCGCCTAAGAACTATAGCCACAGGAAGCCCAGGCTTAATTTGTGTGGCGATTTGTATGGGAATTTACTTGTTAGTTGAATAAAGTTTGCTGACGGAGCTGAATATTTAAGATGAAAGAGCTGTATTTCGTGTAAGGCTCTTAAACAAAATTATTTAAAAGATGTAGCAGTGAAAGAGGAAACCTTAAAAACATGTACATGTAATATAACTAAAAGATATGTCATAGGAATCAAAGTTCTACTACTATTATTTAAAACTATTAGCGATCAAAATTTAACCAGGTCCGGTTGTTTAATTAAAGGGTGGTTAACTCTATCCACCAGATAAATTCCTATCCTTAAAATAATATAACCTAGTAAATTGGTTAATACTTATCCATTGGATGGGGATTTATCCAGTGGATATTGTTATCCATGCACCCTCTGAACTACATAATTTACTTTAGAATAAAGAGAAGTACAGGACGAGTTTGTTCAAATGTTTTGTTTTTGTTTTTCACTTTCATCCCAGTTCAAAAAGAAAATTACATGTAAGTACACTAACAGATTGTTCAAAATTGGTTTTGCCCAGTCACAATTTATCATACATTAGAATAAAAGTCTACTAATAGTTTGTTCAAATTGTTTTTGTTGTTTTTAACCTTTATTCTAGTCAAATTTTACCAGAACTTAGAGCAAAAAAAGAATAAAAAGGGAGCAAGTAAAAGCTTGTTTAGATTGTATCTGCACTTAATTAAGCATTGACTTTTGTCCAGGACAAAACCAAAAGGGGAAATTTGTGATGATATCATTTTATTTTGTCTGACCTGTCATTCTATTAATGATTCTACTATGAGACAGATATTACAAACCCATACTTTTGGAGGCTTCATTTAGCTAGTCTAAATAAATCCTTATTTCAGATTCAATACACCAACCAGCACAATCCAGACGATATTGCAATGGGTAGTGCCTTATTACATTGGCTATTTACATCGGTATATGATTGTAAAAGAAACAATATTTTTTGTTGTTGCAAGTTTTGTTTACTTTTTACCCGAGACAAATTAAATTGAGTCTCACTAAAAATGTGTCTGCTTTAAGTAAAAATTGTAAAGTTCCAACAAACTATCTGCACTTGTAAAATATGGATTTTGACAGGAATGTTGTCTAAAAACCCAGATTTGCTTACTATTGTGGATAGACCCTAATGAAGCCTTTATCCCAGTCAAAATGTAACCGGAAGTAGAGAAAAAATAGAATAGAAGGCAGACACCTTTTATTATTTTGGCTTCTTAAAAGCAAATTACATGAAATAAAACTTTGTTCAATGCAGTTGTGTACCTGTATTTGTCTTGACCTCTTGATGTAGCTTAATCTTCTTAAGTCCTTAATGTTCAAGTTTCTCACCATGACTTCTCTTTAATCCCTGACCAGCTAGTACATAATATATTGCTTGGCAACCAAAATAATATAATTGAACGATATAAAATCATCAACTGGATTTATAATTCCAAGACTAACAATTTCATTTACACAGTTTCTCACATGCCCAGGTTGTGGCTAAGCCCTCTTTTTCAATCTGAGCATAGCGTTGTTCAGTGGTCGTCATAAATCTGGATGCATATGCGACTACCTTTTTCTCTCCGTCCTCCTGTTCCTGGATCAGTACTGCACCGATCCCGTACGACGTATTCTGACACTGGTCTTTCTGTTTGTGTCACAGTGGGCGAGTACTGGTGTCGAGCTTAACTCTGGCTTCAGCATGTCAAATGCATTCTGTTGTAAGTGTCCCCAGTGAAATTCGTTTTTCTTACTGAGGAGGTCCCTAAGTGGTTTGGTCTTGTTTGCTAGATGTGGAATTAATTTTCCTAGTTGGTCCAGCATGCCTAAGAATCTACGAACGTTTCCCACATTACTGGGTGTGTCCATCTCTCTGATAGATTCTGTTTTCTCATGGTCTGACTTCACTCCTTCTCCGCTTAGGATGTATCCACAGTTGTATCCAGCAAATTTAATCTTCCGTTTAGAAAACTCGCACTTATCAGCATTGAGCGTGACTCCAGCTTTTTCTAGCCTAACCAGTGTTGCGTGTAGTCTTGCATCATATTTCTCTTGGGTTTTACCGCGTACGAGGATGTCATCGACCAGTGAAATCACACCGTCTAATCCTTCTAGCTCCTGATTCGTTATGTTTTCTTAATGTTCAGGTGCTGATTTGATTCAAACGGCATCCGGTTAGAACAAAATCTGCCAAATGGGGTAACAAATGTTGTTAACAGACGGGACTCTGGGGCTAATTTCTCCTGCCAAAATCCTGAGTTTGCGTCAACCTTCGTAAACAACTTAGACTCACTGACTTGAGCTAGTAAGTTGTCGATCTTGGGGCGTGTCTCTCTTAAAACACTTTCATTAAGTTTGGTCAAGTCAACGCATATTCGGATTTTCCCTTCTGCTTTAGGGACATCAACCATCCCGGCACACCAGTCAGTCGGTTCGTCAACTTTAGATATTACTCCCAGTTGTTCTATTCTCTTGAGTTCCTCTTTCACTTTTTTTCATCAGCGGTAAGGCTACTTGTATAGGTGTGGTCAACGCAAAGGGTTTGACATCAGGTTTCAGTTTAATGTTGAGCTCTCCCTTTAGTTCTGCGAGACCTGTGAATAAATTCGGATATTTATTGTTCACTTCAGCCTCAATTCGTTCGCTTTCATCCGACAACACGGCTCCGACTTTCTGGATGAGCTCGAGGGCTTCGATTGCTGCTCGTCCCAAAAGTGGTTCTTTGAGGTCTTGAACAATGTAGATTTCTTCTTCTGTTTCTCTGTTTTTATCTAATTTCAACTTTGTTTTAAGCATTCCTATTACGCGAAGTTTCGACTGTTCCGGACCAAACAATTCCTCTTTGCTTTCTGTGTGTTTGTCAGTCCAGATTGTAGATACAGAGATTCCGGAACGACTGTGACGTCAGCTCCTGTATCGATCTTAAAGTTCGCTGTTGTGTGACCAAATGAGTTTTCTCAGAGTCTTCCTCATCCACTAAATTAATGTTTCTGCTTTTGCAAACTGTCTGAAAGTGACCCTTCTTTTGGCACTTATGACACGTGGCTGTGTTTGCGGGACATTCTTGGCGTTTATGTGGCGGCGATTTTCCACATCTGTAACATTTCTTTTGTCCCGATGTAGATTTCTCGCTCGATGTCGATTTCCGCTGTTAATGGCTTTTCGGTTTTGGAGTCTTCGCCGATGAAGGAATCTTTACAGTAATGAAACTTCTCAAAATATCGTTGGCATTACCGCTCATTGCGTACACCAGCCTCAACTATATAAAATAATATTTAGCATTTGGAAAGAATCGAAAAAATCCTAACCCTGATTTTAAACCAAACCATCACTAATCCCTCATCATTACGCCACCAGTGATTTACATTGCATTGCATCAATCAATCAATAACTAATTATCTATGTTGTTAAAATTCTAATATACAACATTATTTACAATGTATACAATATTATCGTAAGTCATTATGAACGAGAGTCATTTGTACAGTAGAACAAGGGTTCTATAAAGCTAAAACAAGGCGAAATACTATAAAAATGATGTGTAAGAGTAATAATTAAAACAGTAGAAAATCATCCTTAACATTGTGAGTTGATTGAACAGATAAAACATTAAAATCTAGCTTATGGAGTACGTCAGAATTCTTTGCCTTTTTACAATATGATTTTACAGTAATATTATTATCATACAGATAGGATAATGTCTACATGCAATTGATCCTCTATGAGCGATAGAATTCTTCATGATACATAAAAAACTTTGATACATAAAAAATTGTGTCACATTTGGCATGTCTGAGTACTTCAATTGAATGCATATCTCGCGAAAGATTAAAAATAATTCTAGCTGCTCTACAAATGTAGGATCTCTAATGACTTAAAGTTATCTTTACACGTTAATCCGGCAACGCATAGGTTACAGAGGGTAAAATTATCTTAAAATACAAATCTAAAAGCAACTGTCTTGGTAAAAACCGACTCCTTTTCAACATGTTCAGTTTATTTACAAATCTTTTCTTGACTTCAAGTACATGTCTGGCCCAGTTTAGTGTGTCGTCAATTGTGATACCTAGCAACCTGGAGTTAGTAACCCATTTAACTCTATTCGTTCTTAATATTAGTTCGTTAAGGGCCCATTGACATATTCCGTTGCTATGCTCGCAGGAGCAGATGCGATTTTGACTTTCGGTTTATGCTAGCCTGAGAAAACAGCCGACTCGGGCGATATAAATTGGCTGTTTTCTAAGGCTAGTTTTATGCGTGCCCACCGGCCACCCGATAGTTTTAATACTTACGCATGTTTCAATTGTTTTCTCAATATTTGGATCCCCTGATGAAACACTACAATTCGTGTTTGAAGTAGTACATAAAGATCATCCGCTCATATTTTATCTACCACCTATTATAGGCAAAAATTAAAACATATACATGTATATACTTACCAGATGATTCTGCCTCAATATCCGATAAATTGCGTTCAAGTTCGAGGGCCAGAAACTCCTGTTCCGTTTCACGGAGCGCCTGACAAAAAGCATTGAAGGCCTCATCTTGTTTCATAGGAAGAATGATGATTATTTTGTTAACTTTCCCACTTCTTGTTCCTTGGTTATTGATATCTTCAATATCTTGGTGAAAGTGTTCCAGCCAAAACGATATGTTGACACGACTGGATCCAAACTTTCTAACAGTGATACCGATATGCGTCGGATCGCCTCATTGTGCAAGTCGGTCATTGGTACTGAAGCCATATCAAAGGACGTTTTAGTCTTGGATGTCATGCGGTGGGCCAAAAGTAAAAACAAAATTCCCGCAAGGCAAACTAGCCGTAAAAAAATTCATGCACACAGATAGTTCGAAAATGTTTTTTTGCGAAAACCCATGGTGTCACGTTATGCCCTCAAAATGCTAGAATTAGCATTTGAGGCTTCAAGAACCAAATATAGTCTACAACTTTAATTCCCATTTCTAATATTCGTACTTCGTAACACATGTTAAGTCATTATCGACACAATTAAGTATTTGTGCAGACACACCTAAGGTGTAAAGCTATTATAGATACATCGGACTGTAAGTCAGTGTACTACACATATAAGCATTGTGCACAGACACACGCAGGCGTTAAGCTATAATAGATACACATGGAGTGTAAATAGTTGTGGACACACGTAAAGCCGGGTACAGCTATTATAGATACATGTACTCATAAGTAATAATCATTGTGGACACGGGTAAAGTAATTCTGGACACATGTAAATCATTGTGCATAGACACACATAAGGTGTTATGCTATTATATATCCATGTGAGTGTAAGTCTTTGTGGACACATGTAAGTCCTAGTTCTTAGACACTTGTAAGTATAAAGCTGTTTTAGATACACGTGAAGTCTTTGTAGACACGTTGTGTACAGCTAGTATCGATACACATACACCTAATTAAAATCATTGTGGACAAGTCATTGTGGACACACGTGAAGTTCATAGTTATTGTAGACATAGATGAATTGTAACCTCATTGGACACACAAGGTGTTAAACTAATATAGACACAAAGTGTAAGTGTCGTTGGACACACGAATGGCGTAAAGCTATTAGGACACACGTGAAGTGTAAGTCATTAACACACGTGAAGTGTAAGTCTTTGTGACACGTGAAGTGTAAGCTGTTGCAATACACGTGAAGTGTAAGCTGTTGCAATACACGTGAAGTGTAAGCTGTTGCAATACACGTGAAGACCCCTGTTATAATACACGTGAAGTGTAAGTCATTGACACATGTGAAGGATAAGTCTTTGTGACACACGTGAAGTGTAAGCTATTATAACACGAGAAGTGCAATCTATTATAGCACGTGAGTGTAAGTCATTGTGACACGGGTGAAGTCTTAAGTCATGTGACACACGTGAATTGTAATTATAAGCTATTATAGCACGTCAGTGTAAATCATTGTGACACACGTGAAGCGTAAGTCATTGTGACAGAGGTGAAGCGTAAGTCATTGCGACACACGTGAAGTGTAAGTCATTGTGACGCACGTGAATTGTAATTTTAAGCTATTATAACAAGAAGTGTAAAGTTATTATGACACACGTTAATTATAGGCTATTATAGACGTAAAGGGCGGGAACTCTTTGTGGAAGTTATAGTACTTGTTTGTTTGTAAGTTAGGTTATAATAAATCTGCTATTGTCGTTGCACATCTCGGCGACAGTACATTAACACACTCCATACAGTTGTACTGTTGTTGATGCGGTAAAGAGTTATGAATACAAAGGTTCAATGGTTCATAAAGTAACCATTATAAGTTTTTTGAAGCCGTTTAATAAACTCGCAGCACGTGTTTTATCAGGTCTAAAACTCCCGGGCTGCGCCATCGAGTTTTAAACCTGATAAAACACTGCTGCGAGTTTATTCAACAGTACTTAATACCCAGGACACTTTCGATTTATACGGCCGGTTCAGTGAACTGGGCAGATTTACCTTTGCCCTGAAGTGACATCGACTTGGCTAATTAATTTATCGTAAGTAGACAGTTAGGTCGACAGTTAGGTCGATAGTTTTGCAGACTGAAACCGGCCAAACTGTTTGTGACTGCATGCAACTTCAGGTGCAGCTGTTGCTCTTTATCATTAAGACTATTTTATACCGTCGTCGTGGTTTCTTCAGTATAATGTATCAAAAGCTTAATCCGAGTCAGGAAAAAAAATATAGAAAGGCTAAATAACTAGGAGAAGCTACAAGTGCAAAGAAGGCTTCAGTCAATTTTGAACCCAACTGGACGGATTTTCATCTCAGTTCGCTTGGCGGAGTAGTAATGCCCTTTCCAGTGGCCGGTCCAGTTCACACCATCAGCATATGACGAGTGCGTACCGTTGTGGTACAAACCGTTTTGGGTAGAGCTATGGAAGGCTGTATACCACCACGCACCCTTAAACTGGATTGCACAGTTATCACCGTTACTGTCATTGTCGCTGTCTTTGGTGGTGAAGGGTGCTGTTATATTACCAGGCCACGCAATGCATCATTAATTGTATCGCGGGCTCAGGTCAGGGGGAGACTGGTGGCGTCCATCTTGGAAACACATGTTTGTACACGGGCTTTCGTATGTTTAGTTTTATTAAAGATAACTAGTTCACAGTTGAATGAGACTCAACAATTGGCGACGAGGATACGTTTTGGCATCCACGTAGCAAGTTTCAAGGACAAGATATGGAACTTCACCACAGTTTGAAGCCTTTTGAAACAACTCCGAGCGAGTCGGCGGCGAACAGATGGCAAAAGTGGGTTGCTCGCCTCAATAATTATTTAGTGGCTCAAAGTATCTCCGAGGATGAGAGGAAAAAGGCCGTCCTGCTTCACTACGCTGGAGGGGAAGTCTTTGAGATTAACCTGTCGCTGGAACATAGCGATAAAGAGTCGTGTGATGAGCTGAAGCAAAGGCTAAACAACTATTTCGAGCAAAAACGAAACGTGGAGTACGAGATATATCTCTTCCGACAAGCTATCCAGGCTCCAGGAGAAACCTTGGACAAGTTCGCAGCAAGACTAAGGCAGCTGGCGAAAAACTGTGAGTTTACTGATTTAGACAAAGAAATAAAGTCTCAAATTATCCAGAAGTGCTCACACCCAAAAGTAAGAGAAAGCGGTTTAACAGAACTGAAATTAAAGTTAGAGACTCTGATGAAATATGGACGTGCGTTGGAGGCAGCTACTGCTCAGGTAAAAATTATGGTGTCCTCAATGGCTCCGGGTGAAGCTAAGGTAAATAAACTTACTTTCCATAAACAACACAACTGAAAAAAAAACCCTGATAGCCGGAAGGATAAGAAGCAGTCCTCATTTTTTATGGTTGTGGGGGAAGTTGGCCACATGAAAGCAAAACCAAATGTCCAGCATGGGCTAAAGAGTGCAGAGATTGGAAGAAGAAAAACCATTTCGCCAAGGTATGCAGATCACGTGATGACAAGCATACTAACTTTGTGACTCAAGACCTTCATGATACTAAACATCCAGTAGACACTCCACAACGATATCTGGATGCTTACAACCTAGATCTGTATCGGACAGCGTCTCCACCCAGCACAACGGGTTATGTGCAACCTTATAAGTGTTCTCTGGAACTTAATGGAATTGCTACTACTCTAGAAATAGACACGGGTGCAACTTCCACCTTAATCAGCTAGCAGCAATTTCAGGCTTTGAAGGAAGGGAAAGAGACTTTGGTACTCAACACTTCTGAGCTACCAAACCTTCGCACTTATTCAGGAGAAATCATCAAACCGATTGGCAAGTCTGAGCTTGAAATCACTGAAGGAGGATAAACCATCAGGTTGCCACTACTTGTAGTATTAGGCCCTGGACCAAACTTACTAGGAAGAGACTGGCTTGACAAGCTGCAAATAGACTGGACTAGAGTATACAAAGTCAGCACAGAAAGAGAGCCATATGAAGTGCAGTACCCAGATCGTTTTAAGCCAGGGTTGGGTACCCTTATTGGAAAGAGAGTGAAACTTAGTGTTGACGCCGAACTTCCACCAAAGTTCATGAAGCCTAGAACAGTGCCATTGGCACTTAGAGAGAAAGTGGACGCAGAATTGGAACGGCTCGAGGGAGAGGGAGTCATCAAGCCTGTAACATTTGCAGACTGAGCCTCTCCTATAGTCCCAGTTCTCAAAGCTTCGGGGGAAATCCGCATCTGTGGTGATTATAAGCTATTATAAAATAGTTTCGATAGTACGCGCGCTCTGATTGGCTGTAAGCCGTGTTTCTATAACTCTATAGAAACATAGACAGCTGAGCGCGCGCTTGAGCTAGTTGTGAGAATTTACGTTTTGGTTATCAAATTAAGCGAACGTTTCCGTGCTTTTATTCGTTTATTTTATAAAGGAAATAGAAAACATTTTCCCCTTGTTTCTATATAGTTATAGAAATACTTGTGGAAGTTTGGAAGAACTCGAAATAGCTGTGGAAACACTCGCCCTACGGGCTCGTGTTCCACTGCCATTTCTCGTTCTCCCAAACTCCCACTCGTGTTTC
This sequence comes from Actinernus sp. WN-2022, assembly GCA_030867875.1. Taxonomy (NCBI): domain Eukaryota; kingdom Metazoa; phylum Cnidaria; class Anthozoa; order Actiniaria; family Actinernidae; genus Actinernus; species Actinernus sp. WN-2022. Next base: position 612,556 of record JAOWCC010000809.1, read on the forward strand.
TATAACTCTATAGAAACACGGGAAATGTTTTCTATTTCTTAAACAGTTAATAGAGCGGTGAGGACCGATAGCTATCCAATACCAAATGTTGAGGATCTATATGCCAAGCTGTCTGGAGGCAAATACTTCACCAAATTGGACTTAAGTCATGCATATCAACAGCTGACCCTAGATGAGGAATCTCAGCTTCTTACAGCAATTAATACAAACAAAGGACTGTTTGTGTATACCAGACTTCCTTATGGAATCTCAGCAGCACATGGGATTTTCCAAAGGACCATGGAACAAGTTGTCCATGGAGTACCAATGACAGCTGTTTACATAGATGACATTTTGGTGACAGGGAGAACAGCTGAAGAGCACAATGCAAATCTTCAGGGGGTACTTAGGCGTTTAGAAACAGCAGGTCTACGACTCAAAGGAGAAAAATGTGTCTTCAAGCAAGATTCAGTTACATACCTTGGGCATGTGATTGATGCACAGGGTATTCATCCTACTCCAGAGAAGGTGCGGGCCATTGAGAAGGCTCCACCGCCAAAGGATACTGCAGAACTGAGAAGCTACTTAGGCTTACTCAACTACTATCACAAGTTCTTGAAGAACCTAAGCACTGTGATAGCACCACTGTACCAGTTGCTTCACCAAGATGCAGAGTGGCAGTGGGGGCCAACGCAGCAGAAGGCATTTGAAGAGTCGAATATACTTCTTCAGTCACAGCAGCTGCTAGTACACTATAATCCAGCACTGCCCCTCCTGTTACACTGTGATGCTTCTCCATATGGGGTCGGGGCAGTTCTATCCCACAGGCTGGAAGATGGATCAGAGCGACCCATAGCATTTGCGTCGAGGACATTAGCTCAGGCTGAAAAACAGTATGCTCAGATTGAGAGAGAAAGTTTAGCACTAATCTTTGGAGTAACTAAGTTCCTAAATACATTTATGGTCGCGAGTTTACAGTCAAGACAGACCACAAACCACTACTGGGTTTGCTGAAAGAGGATAAAGCAATCTCTTCCATGGCAAGCTCCAGGATTCAGCGATGGGATTTAACTCTAGCCAATTATCAGTACCATCTAGAGTACCAGCCAGAGCCTCAGATGGGCAATGCAGATGGACTAAGTCGTTTACCACTGAACGAGACACCGAATCAGGTACCAACCCCAGAGGAGGTGGTTCTAACAATGACTACACTACAGTGCACACCAGTGACCGCAGAGCGCATAGCCTTCTGGACGGCTAGAGACCCTGTGTTGTCAGTTGTACTAAAGGCGGTGATAGGAGGGTGGCCTGATAAAGTTGATGAACACCTGCTACCCTATTCTAAACGAAAGGGAGAGCTTTCATGTCAGAATGGATGTGTACTGTGGGGTGCCAGGGTGATAATACCTCCAGCGGGTAGAGATGCAATAGTAGATGAGTTGCATGAGGGACACCCAGGATATCTAGAATGAGAGCATTAGGACGGAGTTATGTCTGGTGGCCCGGAGTTGATGCCGATATCGAAGCAAGGGTACGGGACTGTCAGACATGTCAGGAAAACAGGACATCTCCTCCTAGGGCAAGTATTCACCCATGGGAATGGCCAGGAAAACCGTTGTATCGGTTACACATTGATTTTGCGGGACCTTTCGAAGGAAAGATGATCTTGGTCATAGTTGATGCACACAGCAAGTATTTAGAAGCTTTTGTAATGTCCACATCAACTTCTTCAGCAACGATTGGTAAGCTGAGGCAGAGCTTTGCCACGCATGGTGTTCCGAATGTTATTGTCTCGGACAATGGTGCATCATTCACGAGTGAAGAATTTCAAAACTTCTGTATCATGAATGGCACCAAGCACATCAGGACCTCACCCTATCATCCAGCAAGCAATGGACTTGCCGAAAGAGCAGTTCAGACCATCAAGGAAAACCTAAAGAAAACTTCGGGGGACCTTGAAACAAGACTACACCGTTTCCTAGCCAGGTATAGGTTAACACCCCAGTCTACTACAGATTCAGCTCCTGCAGAACTGTTATTCAACAGAAGGCCAAGGTCAAGACTGGATTTGGTGTACCCATCCTTACAAGAGAAAGTACTCTACAACCAAGGGAAGATGAGGGAGATTCGCACACCCAGAGGTCTGTTTGTTGGAGACCCAGTATGGGCAAAGAGTTTCGCAGGGACCCCCAAATGGCTGCCTGGTGTGCTAGAAGAAAAACTAGGCCCAGTGACATTCCTGGTAAAACTCCAGGATGGCAGAATCTGGAAGAGACATCTAGATCACCTACAGGGCCGCAGGGGAGAAGAAGGTAGTGTAATGCCAGTCCCTACTGTTGATCCCTTTCATAAGTTACCTGACCAAAGTACCAGTAAGATGTTACCAACAGAAACAACTACTACAACACCAGAGGACAGAGAGGTATTTGCAGTAAACATGGACCAAGAGAAGTCTACTGTGGGTACTACTGACGTACAGGCCATGCCAGAGCCTACAACAGAGGTTCGCAGGTCAGGTCGGATCAGGAAACCCCCAGCATGGGCAGACTCTTATACAACATAGAACTGATTCATGAACGCTGAGGTTAACATTTGTCGTTATCATTGCATGAACTTGTGTTTAAGTTTTGGAAGGTCATGTTTACCTTGTATGCATATTACGGTTACCCTTTAGTTTCAAATAAGGGGAAAGGGATGTTATATTACCAGGCCGCGCAATGCATCATTAATTGTATCGCGGGCTTTCGTATGTTTAGTTTTATTAAAGATAACTAGTTCACAGTTAAATGAGACTCAACAGGTGCACCGTGATGGGAACTCAGTGAATCACCGGCATTACCTGTAGTAATGAAAGATGAACTCAATAAATATCTACCTTGGCTTTCAACATCGCATTTAGAAATACGCGTAATGCAAAACCACCAATTCGAATTAATAAACATCAAGCAGAGCAAGAATATCCATAAAACCTGATACAGTCTAAAATATTATTTGAAACTGAGAATATTTCGGTAATTAACCTAAGTAGTTTATTGCGGCCTCGCTGATGAACGAATAGATCCTTCGAGGATTTGCAGTAATGCACGCGCAAACACTATTAACACTTTTGTCATTGCGATGTGTCTATATTATGATCTCTATATATATTGAAGATTTTCGCCGTAATCTTCGTTACTGAATTTGCAATTTTACAAGGTTTTTGTCGTACACATATTTGTACATATTACTCTAGTCTATTACGTGAATAGTTTCTCAGACTCAGTCGATACTTGTCATATTTCGCTTGACATCGCGAAGTAGTCGTACTCTGCCTACGCGCTATTTCCGGTTGTGTCTTCCAGCTCAACACGAAGCCTGTTTCGCTTCTGATTGGTCAAACGGTAGAACTTGTCAAGTCCCAGCCAGAACTCGCCTGTCCGGTTTCCGAAACCGGTTTTGTAGTCTGACCAGCCTCGGTAGAAGTTGACTGATCCGTCTTGTCTCTTCTGGAATACTGTCCACCCACCGTTTGAGGTTCTGGTCACAGTACACCTGAAGGAAGATAAGCAAACATATCTCGGCTTAGTATTAAGCGTCAACTTCATTTCCTCAATTTAAGAGAGCTATTAAGTTAAAGTTACTAGCTTCTTATTACGACTGAATTCAATGTAATAGTGTTTAATCTTAGATATGATAGTTTTTACGCAATTTTACCGATAAGTATTTTAACAAATTTATAGTCTCTCCTAGTTTAACTTATTTTAATTTATTTGTAAATAAATGTTGAAAAGCCCTTCTGGGAACTTATATTAAAGATATGTATGTATGTATGTATGTATGTATGTATTAACTAAGATATTCATCCACGTATATCTAAAGAAATAGTCATGAACCTACATGAAGTATTAAAATTATTTCTTCATGTATAATTAATTTTTAATTTTCTGTTTGCACTATTGCTGGTTTTCACTCAATCCCCAGAGATTCAAACGACAAAGGGCATGGCGGCCATGTTGGTGTACAGAACCAAAGAAGCCAACGAGGAATCTATTGTTTAAGGGCACCAACATGGCGGCTATGACGTCAAGTGAAAGCCAGCAATTACGTCAGATGGATACAACTACCAGAATCCTTATTCAGATTTTTTAACTTCTGAGAATACCAAGACAATGGTCCAAATTAGTTTTAACCATTACCAGGAAACGCAGTCCCCTATTGGCTAACTATACCATTGATGGTCAAGTTTTGGACCACGTTCCTAGCGAAAAAGACCTAGGCGTGACCGTTGGTACCGACCTTACATGGTCCATTCACATTCGTCAACAGATCACCAAGGCGAACCAGTTGCTTGGCCTACTCAGACGCTCTGCCGTCAAAGTCCGAAGTACTAGCGCCCGTCGATGTCTGTACTTGTCCCTGGTTAGGTCGAACCTTGCCTATGCCTCACAAGTATGGAGCCCACAAACTGTCGATCTGACGCAGGATATAGAAAAAACACAAAGGAGGGCTACTAAGTTTATTCTCCTGTTGCCCTTCCAAACAGACATCTCCTACAAATCTAGACTCTTAACTCTAAAGCTTTTACCTTTATGTTACTGGTATGAATACCTTGACCTCATCTTCTTGTATAAGGCAAAACACGGTTTAGTAACCTTAGCGCCAGATGTTTTGCCAAAGCTTGTAAACAGGGTGAATTTAAGCATCTCTCTACGTTCGATGGATAACTCACTTAATCTTATTACTTATCAGATTCCAAATGTCAAGACCCTGTGTTACCAAAATATAGTTATTTTATAAGAGCTTCCCGAACTTGGAATACACTTCCACACGAACTGCGTAAATCAGATATCTCTTTACCTAAGTTTAGATCATTACTATTTAAATATTACGTGTCTGCCATCACTTCTGTGTTTGACATCGAGAACCCTAGGTCTTGGAAGTCTGTATGTCTGAAATGTCACCAGGCAAGACAGTTAACCGCACCTCTCAAATGCTGCTTTTAGGTTGAAATAAGTATTGTAATTAGATCATTTATTGTAATTTTATTTTTCATAGGAAACCAACGTAATTGGCTAACGCTGTGTTGGTTCTCCTGGCCTCTGTGTTTTGTTTGTTGTATATTTTACTTTATTCTATTTTGTATCTCAGTTCTATTATGGCTGAAGTAAGTAAATAAATAAATAATAAATAGAAGAACAAAAGAATCAGCGCCATTGTATGCGGAGCTCCCGGTGAGAATATTAAAATAATATCTCATGTATAAAAGATCCGTGAAACAAAATGAAAAAGCGTAATTGTTTAATTCCCTGTTTGCACTATGACGTCAGACGAATAGAACTACCAGAATCCTTTTCGAAGTCTTTTTCTTATTCAGATGTTTTAATTCCTGAGAATACCAAGACAATGGTCTAAATTAGAAGACCTATACATGGGTTTCACTCAATCCGCAGAAATTCAAATGACAAAGGCATGGCGGCCATGTTGGTGTACCTAACAAAAGAAGCTAACGAAGAATCTATTGTTAAAGGTATACCAACATGGCCGCCGTGACGTCATATGACAACCATCTATAGAAAAAAGAACTATGAATGAAATAAAGATAATGCTAATTACAGATAAGACATCAAAATTCGGCATATTTCACGTGTAATAAGCCGGCAGTTTCACAACATGCGACTATCAATTCGTTAGTTTTGGTTGGATATAGTTTTTTTCACATCGGAGGTATTACATGATTTGGCACTGGTGATTACCATAAATACAGCTGGTCTCAGCCAATCAAATGCGAGAACTCATTGCCTGTCTATTATTGCACGTGTAATAAGTCGGCAATTTCACAACATACGACCACGTACAGCAGTTCGGCAAAATAAACCAACGAATCCTGTTTCTACCCATGGAAGGAGTCCAAAGAACATGCCGTTTAACATAGCTGTACGGCATGTGCAAATAATATTTATTAGTATATACCACACCAGTGAATATCACTTTTCGCGCGCTCTGATTGGCGGGAGTTTTTGTCCATTTGACAGAAAATAAAATAACTATTTGGTGCTGGCTATTCACCTGGAGTGTGGTATATACTAAGACAATTATTCACGCGTCAAACAATAACAAAGAAGCCAGTTCACTTGTTTTAGCTCAAAACATAAATGAATGAATTAAAAGCGAGTCATGTTGACAAATGCAATGTTACTGCGCATGAGCAGGCCATTATTTGCAGCAAAACGGCTTTGCACCGTAATGCGTGTGAGCAGACCATTATTAGTGGTGGATATTTACCGAGCCGCTTCGGCATAGTTGTACGGCTTGTGCAAATAATATTAATTATCATTCAAGTTATTTTTTTCCGTCGTTTTGATTGGCCGAGAGAACTGCAAATAACTGCCTACTAATAATAGTCTGCTCATGCGCATTACGGTGCAAAGCCGTTTTGCTGCAAATAATGGTCTGCTCATGCGCAGTAACATTGCATTTGTCAACATGGCTCGCTTTTAATTTATTCATTTATATTTTGAGCTAAAACAATGAACTGGCTTCTTTGCTATTGTTTCACGCGTGCGTCCTGCACCATGACAGGTTGCAAAAAATAATCCCAGTGGCCGTGAATGATAAAACAATTATTGGACTCGGTTATCGCAAAATATCGTGATTTGTTAGTGTCTTGCAATGAATTATTTGTCTCTGGCTTCGGCAAATAATTGATTGCTCGCCACTAACAAATCACGATATTTTGCTCAACCTCGTCCAATAATTGCTTATTCGGTGAAACGTTTAGCTAACAATCAAGCGCGAGTTAGGCAAACGTCGAACTAGCCATGAACTTAATTCAGTCGAACCTATTATTTTTGAAATAGGCTCATGGATAGTACGACGTTTGCCGCAATTGAGATCGACCTATTCAATAGGTACGAGTCCGGCATGAGGTTCGAGTAGCCAAGTCGGGAATAACGACTCTGGTGCGACTTTACGGCAAACATCGTTCGCAACACGCGCCGAACTAAATTAATAAATTATGTAAAATATTAAATAAATCATGCAAAACGTATGGATTGTGCCAAAACCGTAAAAACAACGTCTCCTCCAACTCCCAAACACTGATTCCCCCCCTGGGGAGCATGCGCTGTACAAAGGCGATTTCAAAGGCGAAATGACGGCCTATCGGAAGTCATTGCCGCATGACGCTCAGCCGGAAATGTGTAGTTCGTGCTTTAACGTCACAAAATACATTTGCCTTAAATTCGAAATGCCCTTTTGTAATTAACGCTCAGTATTCGATCGAAAGTAATGAATATGCGCCTGGCTGGCCGGAATACCGGCTGAAGCATTGGCTATTGCGAATGTTGCGATATAGCTCGCTTTGAAACGCTTCTACCATATGAAGTCAAACCATCCAGAATGTCGTTGAAAACTGCGGCATTGTTTCAATGGGTGAATCCCAAACGCTAGAAACACGGCCAATAACGACACTTGCAGTAACGACTATCGTCTCCTATACACGGCACCGAGTGCTGTGTAGAACGCCATTCTTCTGTTTCTGTTTTGGACAATCATTTTCCACAGAAAGGCCTTTCTTAGATTCGTCCGAGCGCTGTATTTCGCCACATCATTAGCCGCGGGCGAAAAGTGAAATGCGCCAGGACACGTGTTAGTTCCCGTGTGTCCCAAGATATTAAAAACCTTTGTTCTTGTACTTCCAAACTCGACGTAGAGACGAGGCTGGAAGTGCAAAAGCTATTGTTGTAGCCAGAATGACGGCTGCGTGATAAATCTCTGTTTAAACAACTTGTGCGGTGTATTTGAAATGCGGTTTCCAAATTTTGTTTTGTCGTGCCTTGATTTTATTTAACTGATTTTCTCTATGGCCTTTTCTAATACGAAGAGACGGATCAACATGTATGCCCTCGGCCTGTGCTTTTGGTCTCCAAGCTTTATTTAGTCGTGTCCTGTGTCTTTTATTATTTTGCATGTAATTGACTTTCACTGCTCATTAAATTGTTTCGTGAATTCTTGCCTACATATAACTCAAGGGTCTATTCATTTGAATTGTATTGTTGTTTCATATTTTATTCCTATTTTCGGCACCGCATATTTAGTGTATATTTTGATGTTATTTAGTTCTAACAAGTTGAGTTTCACCAGGAGCCCATTACCAGGAGCGTACCAATGTGATGGGTAGCGCCCACAGCACAGTAGACGATGTGGCTATTTATAGTTGCGAAGTTCTGGTATGCGATTACGGTGTCTTTTGTTCTCTTGCGCTTTATTATTTTTAGCAGTTTGAACCCTGTTAATTATATATATGGTTAAGGTTAGAAAACCACAGCAAAAACCGTGTACAATCAATCCTGCCAGACGTTGGATAAAAAAACAGATCTTGATCAGCAAGAAAAAGAAAATATAATGATAAAGTGTCCGAAGACTACTGCAATGCTGATCAAATACAACGCTTGTCGAGGTTTATACGATATTTCGGCTGGCCAGTACCAGCCTTCTTCAGGTTTATTTTACAGTGGAGGTCACAAATGTTAATTACAATTTTTCAGTGCATCCTGATTGGTTAAAAGTGACGGCCTTTGTTTCTTCTCGCGGGAAACACAAAGCTAAAAATAGCTACATCATCTGTTCTGCTGTTGGACAGACCTAATCTGGGAGATGCACGCTCCTGGTAATGAACTCCTGGTAATGAGCTCCTGGCTTCACCGATGCAATGACTGTGCTCTATTAATATTAACTATTGTTTGTGCTGAATTTATTCTTAATGAAGCGACCACTCGACTGGCTAAAAATAAATACATTTTAAATTGATTACATATTTCGTAACGGTAATAGAACTGAGCAAGTGAGTGCAATAGGCCTTTTGCAGGATAAAACACTTCAATTACCAATGAATTACTCTCGTGATCCCATGGGAAAGGCTTTACTGGATGGCAAACAAAGTTTAAAATGCTGTTATAGAATGATGGACAATCCATTGGAGGTGGAAAATGGGATTTACAAACAAGTTGAGCTTGTACGTGATCCCATGGGAAAGACTTTAGTGTAAACAGTCGCGTGCTGATATATCACTTCAATAACCAATGAACTGAGCTTGTACGGGATTTCATGGAAAAGACTTTAGTTTAAACAGTCACGTGCTGATATATCACGTCAATAACCAATGAACTGAGCTTGTACGGGATTTCTTGGGAAAGACTTTAGTTTAAACAGTCGCGTGCTGATATATCACGTCAATAACCAATGAACTGAGCTTGTACGGGATTTCATGGGAAAGACTTTAGTTTAAACAGTCGCGTGCTGATATATCACGTCAATAACCAATGAACTGAGCTTGTACGGGATTTCATGGGAAAGACTTTAGTTTAAACAGTCACATGCTGATATATCGCTTGAACAACCAATGAATTGAGCTTGTACGTGATCCCATGGGAAAGACTTTAGTGTAAACAGTCGCGTGCTGATATATCACTTAAATAACCAATGAACTGAGCTTGTACGGGATTTCATGGGAAAGACTTTAGTTTAAACAGTCACGTGCTGATATATCACTTCAACAACGAATGAACTGAGCTTGTGATCATCGGTTGTGGACCGGTTTGCCTCGCTTTCATGTATGCAAACTCAATTCAAGATGGTAAATACTACGAGTTGTCATCGTTCTTCTTGCAAGCATGGAAGGATTCCGTGAAAAGCAGTATTATGAGTACTCTGTCATCAAGGAGTTCAAATGACCGATTTAGCTTGTACATTATTTGACCCTAAAATAGCGATAAACATTGCAATTGTTATGCTAATGTCAACCATGATTTCAGAATGCCGCTTTGTGTTGGGAACTAATGAATCTCTGGTTGGCTCATTAACGACAATGGATAACGTGGCAGAGGTAATGCATAAATTTGTAGATCTCTGAACAAAGCACCAAATCCACTGGAGAGCTGTCACATGATCCAAATTGGGATAACAAGCTAAATCGGGGTGGTCCCTTCATGTGGGAAACACATGAATTGCTATCAAAATACAATAGAATTAACACAATAGAAAACAATAGAACGAAATACACAATATCATAGAACACAATACACAATACAATTGGGTAGTAATTCATGTCTGGAACATGACGGAAAGGGCGTAAGTCGAAAGGAAATCGCAACAAGCCGAATGGCGCGCGATCACTCACCGAATCTGAGATAGATAAGTAATGTCTGTAAATGCTGCTTCATCTTTATTAAATATGAAATAAACAATACTTACTCGTTTGCGATATGCTATTAAAACTTGGGAATAAAAAATACATCAAGCTCTTGAAAATGTATTATTTTTCGATCCGGAATCCCTTGAAATAGCGCGATCTTTTTGGCTTCGTGGCCGACCTGTCCTTTTTTTTTTCATCCAGACCTGCGAATCCAAAAGATTTTCATGATGGGATCCATACGTAAACGTACCCCTAACATTAAACATCCTGTATTGAAAACCTTGCAAAAGGGGAACACTGTAGACAATTGTTTGTGATAAAATTTGAGTGAAACCAGGAGCCGATTATCTGTTTATGCATTCGTGAAATAGTGTCTCGGTTAAGAACTGTAGGCAGCAACGAAACGAGACACCACTCTTGCTTTTGCAAACTGCTGTGAAATAATGTACAGCCATAAGGTGCGGCTGAAGCGCATTGTGCTGCAGTACTTCAATGTACGCAGTTTATTGAATCGATGAAAATCAAAGAGCAATAGTCCAGTTTCGTATTCGAAAATTACCGCTGAATGCAATGACTACAGACGCCTGTACGCAGGGTTAGCCTCATTCTGAAGTTAAACATTCATAAATACTAGCGAGAAGGTGGGTTATTCACAACTTTGCGTATTGTTATAGTTTCGCGTTTTGCACTTTCTCGCTGGTATCTATGAATGTTTAACTTCAGAATGAGGCGTACATGCGTCTGTAGTCATTGCATTCAGCGGTAATTTTCGAATACGAAACTGGACTGTTTTAAAAGCGTTTTCAAGATTCTAATAAGATATATATATATATATATATATAGATAAATAAATGTTTCGATTAATTCTATCAAACAGTGCTCGATACAATGCTGTAGAGCAATAATACTAAGGATTCGGAGTATTTAAATTTTTGGTTGATTCATATTTCGCTCTACAATACTGTTTCGTGGGGACCAAAGTCCTCACTCGTCAGGAGTTACTTCGTGAATGAATATATAGTATGAATATATAGTATGTATATAATGTCCAAATGTCTTCAGGCCAACAGCTAGTCCAGCCAAGAGGATCAATAAAATTGATTCCCAGTTCTTGTCCACAGTAATTGTTATAAAAATTGAATAGAAAAATGTGAACGAGAGCAACTCAGGACTGTTATTAAAAATTTACTAAAACGTTTCGGCCTTCGGCCTTCATCAGTTAAAAAGGTTAAAAATACCTGCCAAGTTACAAGGTACTCTTATATACTAGAGCTAAGTGTGAATACCAAAGGCTTTAAAAATAACAAAATAGTTTTACATGAAAGATGACTTAGTGGTACTAATTATAAGGACAATGCCTGTATTATAATTGCAAGATAATCGTAAACCGGAAAACGCACGAACTGGGATGCGGTTTACTGACGGTCTGCTAAATTTAGCTATTATACTGGATGCGGTTTTTAGATTTAAACTCCTGCCTTTTGTTAAGGCCATGGGGCTGATATGTAAACATGGCCCCATGGTCTTAACAAAAGGCAGGAGTTTAAATCTAAAAACCGCATCCAGTATAATAGCTAAATTTAGCAGACCGTCAGTAAACCGCATCCCAGTTCGTGCGTTTTCCGGTTTACGATTATCTTGCAATTATAATACAGGCATTGTCCTTATAATTAGTACCACTAAGTCACAGTTCATGTAAAACTATTTTGTTATTTTTAAAGCCTTTGGTATTCACACTTAGCTCTAGTATATAAGAGTACCTTGTAACTTGGCAGGTATTTTTAACCTTTTTAACTGATGAAGGCCGAAGGCCGAAACGTTTTAGTAAATTTTTAATAACAGTCCTGAGTTGCTCTCGTTCACATTTTTCTATTCAATTTATATATATATATATATATATATATAGTAACCAATTTTGAGCTAATTCGTGAAAACTTGGCAATAGTTCAACATTTGGAGTTCTAAATGACTTTCGAGGGGAGTCAACCAACCTTGAATGGTCGCAGACCATCAGGATCCACAGTGTACACACCATTCGTGTTGCCGCCACACTTGAAAACCTCTCCACAGTTCTTAGGCACTGAAGTCAAATTTAACATTCATAAACATCGTGTTTTACTATTTAGCCGCTTCACAGACCCATTCGAAAAATGGCGTCCAATTTAAAAAGCTATTGTCCTGGTAACGTGAACACGAGGCTAGTCAGTCCACACAAAAGCTTTTGAACGTGTAAGCGAGGCTAGTCAGTTCTAAACAATAGTTACTTAAATTGGACGCCATTTTTCGAATGGGTCTATATGCATCCCGTATCTGTACTATGTAACTGATTCAAAAGTACTGAGTATGTAACAAAGAAAAAGGATTTGCTAGAATGTAGTGAAACAGGTCACAGAGAGCTAAGATTGATATATGATACTGAAAAACACATTATAGCACAATACAAGTTTTTCAAAGTTAAGTTAAATCTTTTTTTTGTTAAAAAAAATTCAGGCAACGGCATAACTGATACTAAAAACTCAAGTCAGATACACTGAGTGTAGATATATAGCTTGGGATGCCTGTGGTCGCTTTTGCTTTTTATCACTTCCTTAAAGTGCCTATAACCCCAAAAAAGTTACGCTTTCAGATCAAACTTAGAAGTATTCTATGGAACTTCCCGAAAAAAATAATGGTTTTAAAGCATTTCTCTTTTTTTTTACGGCTTTTCAAAGATGAGAGCCGTGAACTTTTACCGTCATCTTAGCGACTTGGTGGGGTCTGGGACTAGGTACGTCATAGTAGGGAGCTATGTCACGTGATAAAGGCTTCTCTCATGTACTTTTGGTTCGTTCTTTCTTATTTGCGTCGTAAGTTCTGTAATTTTCTGCTGGACTTTTTGACAAAATGTCTTCGTCAGGCTCCGAATCTGAAGACAGTTGTTCATCGGACAATTCCGAGCTAAATTTTATCAACTATGAGCTTGAAGCAGAAGAATCTGCCGGCGCGGATGAGCCACTCGCCGATGAAGAATGGGTTACAAGAGTACAGATGGAGACCTCCAGAATCGGTTCAGTGGAAGGCCTCGAAGCAAGGAAAAGCTGGTGAGTTAAACTGTCCAGTGATCCTTCCAATCGCAACAATCATATATAGAGATTATTACATGTTAAGAGCTTGATATCGTTTTTATTCACGAGGTTTTCGTATCGTATCTCGAACGAGCGAGTCCGCGAGCATTAATAATGCTCAATAATGACCAAGGTATGAATTGAAATCAATGAACACAGTTCCATGTTTAGTCTGACCAGGGAAGTGGAAGGTTTATCAGAGTATTTTGATCTATCGTGCATGTTAATTAAAAATAGTAGCTCTCGTAAGCAACCACACTGGGAATCAGGAAAAGGTGCTCATAACTAGTCAGAACTGGAATCAGGAGTAGTTGCTCGCTTATGAGAGCTTGCACACACCACACCCATGGGGATACATATATAATGCGACTGATATCACAGCATGAATGTCAGATATAATAAGAATATTGTTGCAAAATGCTAGTGCATATTTATATTTAGTTGACTCATTGCACAGTCTGGGATCATGTCTCTGGAGTAGTTACTTACAAGAGTTTAAAAACAAAGAAAAATTCCAAAGGTGGTGGTACGCGCGGTGGTCACTTAATTATGAGAGTGGCTGGTTACTACAGAGCACAAGAGTGGTCTCTGAGGGGAGCTGGTCACCTACAACTACACGGGCAGTTTCACAAAGGGCTTCAACTGTATCAAACAATTGGTACTAACATATAAACTTCTTTATTTACAGATTTCTACGAGTTGTCTCATACAGAGAGTACATCCAGTTAGTCTACGGTTATCTGGGCAACAATAGAATTCCTCTACTAGCATGTGCATATGACACAATCAGGACAAAATTCAATGCTGGGAAAGAAACCTTCACTGGATTTGAAGAAGATGAAGATGAAATTAAAGTACTTCATAACTTATATAAACTTTAAGGAGAACAACAATGAACAGTCAAACTTTCAGTGCCATTGGCCACTTTTGATATAGGCTTCACTGGTCACATACAAATGATTCAATACACATACAAGGCTCTGGGGAATAATGTGCAGTGATTAATGAAATAACAATAATGAATTTAATTATGCCCCAGAACCTTTGTGTGTGAGAAGTCAAGCATATATCGAATGTGGGCTATTAACCTACATGTATGTCCATATACATGTATGTCCATTCAGCCAACCTGTGAACAGGAATCACTACCCTGACAAGCGAAACTACTAGCCCTGGGCTATTGGAAAGCACTTGCATCGCACCCTGTGTTCCTTTCTATAATTTTACACAAATTTTGAAAATAGGATTATAATATTAAAATTTAAATGTTTGAGTAGTAAATTGGAAAACAGTAAAATTAGATGTCTGGGCCGGACACACTCATTATCAGAGATTCTCATATGAACTGACAAACCTCGTGCACGTGTGGGATGGTAAAAATCAAAGCAAATATTCAAAAATGACTAATAAATTGTGTAAATATACATTATTCAAGTAAAATAATGAACATACTTTCAATCCAGCATTGAAGGAGGGGGTTGAACTGTTTTAACCCACCAATCGAATACTGACTCCATACATGCATAGTACCGTGACATAGCCTAGACACAGCTGCCATCTTAGGGGGTCAAAACACTCGTCTTTAACAACAGACATACAAAATAAAGCTGTTCTGCCATAGATTGCCTTCCTTCAAATTGGCTAATTTTCCCAATAAAATAAGAATGGCGGCTTTCATCTATTTGTTTTGATGTCATGCCAATGAAATAGGGCAATCGATTTCACTGAGCTGGTCACAGGAGTGATTAGCCTATGGAAGTTGACAGTATAATATATTGCTACCTAGATTGTCCATTGATAAAATATCAAATCACTGAGATAGCTGGTAGACATTTCTGGTTCACTCTGTACTTATAAGGGGACGAGGGTTGTTCTTTGGACAATCAACAACACCTTTATGCTCTTTAATAGGTTTACACAATACTTTATTTAATGAGGAGGACATACTTAGCTACAAGCTAGTTTACAGAGTTCCACAAATAAATTCAAAAAAAGAAACGATATATAATTTAGAGATTAAGAATTTAATTAATTTAAATTTAATAGGTTTCTTGCACACTGAGCAATGGGGTTTTGCCTTGGTTTTTGTGGGCCTTACAGCAGGTGGAACTGGAATTTCTGGCCTCACAGCAAGTGGAACTGGAACTTCTGGCACTAAATACAAAAATAACAATTATTATTAAGTTAGTTATGGGTATATATATATATTGGTTTATGGTAAATAAAGCACTGGTTTCGTTTTAAATACAAACTTACAGTGTAATATTATACGTTTCCAGCTGGTATTTTAATATTTTGTTTAGTCTCGAAAGACTAAACAAGCAGTACACCTTTATATGACATGTCCAACAGTTTGATACATGTAGGTGTATATGCACTGCTTGAGCAAGAGCTACATGTAGGTGTTATTGGAGGACAAACACAGGAGGTGTGATTAGCACAGACTCGATTTTGTTTGAATATTTTCAGAATTTGAATAGTTTCTTTTGTGCAAAAAAATATTTTATACAAAACAATTTGAATTACCTGGAGCTGAAGGAGGAACATCTATAACAGTCACCTTTGTTGTCTCTTCTGGGTTGCTTCTGCCCTTGGCTGCTTGTTAAGCATGGTGTCCTGTCCATAGGTGCAGGTGTCATCTAAAGAAAGTTGTCTGATTTATTCACTGTTATTTCCCTCATACTAAAAACATGCACTCTCTTAGTCTAATACAGTTGTGGTGAAAACAATGTTCAGTACGTGGAACCCGGTCATAATGAAGTTTTCTTCCTTTCCCTAGGAACTTCTTTATACATGCAGGTTCCACTGTATTGCTAGCCTCCTATAGTAGCCGTTTTGTAGCGCTTCCATTTCACTCCATTCCGGGGAATGGAGTGAACGGAAGCGCTACACAACGGCTGCTATAGAACTAGGAGGCTACTGTATAAATCTGTATTGCCATGCAAACTAAATACAAAAGCACTTACCAAAATCGGAGAATGGCTTAAATCGGTTTCGATGGCATGGACTGATGGAATAGGAACAACTCCATATTCAACCGACTTCAGTCTTGGCGTAGAGTCAAGGACTAAAGAAAATCTTACAAAGTCTTCCGGCTTGGAGTGAACCAAACAAACGTTCTTCGTCGGTTCCCACTTCGCTCGCTTTGTTCGCACGAACCTCAACCACTGGCGTCTTCTCTTCTTTGCTTCTGGCCGATCATCGCTTAAAAACGGGACCTTGTGTTAGAGCTATCCTTTTTTGAGTCTGGCTCATTCCTACAGCCCCCAAATACACATCTGTTTGGCATTTCAAATCGAGTTACTCGCTCGGTTCGCCCTGTTTTGACTGTCTTTGTTGTTGGTTGTTCGCTTTCTCTCACTACTATGACGTTGCTTTCCGGTTTCGTTCCCAGTCTACTTCCAGACTCCAGCTGACGGCCATTTGGGACAGGGTGCCCAAATCGGGTTGTTTTACAATGTTTGACCCCAGAAATAAGGTCGAACTCTTACTTTTTTCCTTTTTTTCTCTTCGAATTATTGATAAGAAGGATGTAAAGAATTTATTAAAAATACTTCAAATTTGGGGTTATAGGCACTTTAAAGTGCCCCTACGATCAAATTTTGACATATCAATGTTTTTGCATATTCATAAAGTAGAGTTCATATATTATTACCAGTTCAAATTGTTTTTCGATACAACGACAGGAAGTCTTATTTTTTTAGCTCCGAATATTGAATCTACACGTCCGCCATTTCTGGAAGCCGTGCCCTTTGTTCAGCTTTAAACAAAGGTTTATTCACCGGAAATGATGTCATACACTTAACGCTCGCCTGCAGAACACAACGCCTGGAGGCATATTTCTACTAAAAACGTCTTCACGTACATAAGAAGAAAGTTATATTTATCTTTGCGAGGTTGGCTACTTTTTTATGCACGCTATTTCGCGCCACGAGGTTGTCGTGTTAAGTGTATGACATCACTTCCGGTGAATAAACCTTTGTTTAAAGCTGAACAAAGGGCACGGCTTCAAGCAATGGCGGACAGGATTTTACCGGTAAACCCTCCTAAAATTTGTGGTTTAAGATGCCCATTTGGGAATATTTTTTACCATTTCGGATATTTCTAATACTGATTGACCTATAGACACTGAAAAAGTGGCAAATCGAAATGGTAAATTTTCGTCGTAGTGGCACTTTAAAGGGGCTGTGTCACGGGCCGGAATCGAAACAGCTATTTCCACCGTTTTTGATCTATCACTACCGAACCTCTCGGCAATGTGGATGCTTAAAATCAAAACAAATATGCAAAAATAACCAACAAACAGTGTATATATACAGTCTCCAGGGAAAATATTGAAAATCCTTTCAATCAAGCATTGAAGGAGGGAAGTTTAACTGTTTGTATCCAATTAAAGCCACCAACCGAGCGATTACTCGATACATGCGCAGTCACCTATTTCAAATAAGGTTGTCACGGACGAGCGACAAGCGACAAAGGTTGTGATTATAACTGGCGGCAGCTACTAGGAATGGAATACGGTGCAATTCGAAAATCCATTCGAAGGAACCATTAATATTCTTCTTAAAGACTTTGACTCCAACAACAAACGAATTTCCCAGACTTTTAGCAACAACCAGAATCCATTTCGGGCTGGGTATGTCGCTCGTCGTTTGCCGCTTGTCCGGGACAAACCTTTTTGAAACAGGTTTATACTCAACAAAATATCGCGATTCTGATTGGCTGAGAGAAGTGCCAATTAAAACAAGTCTAATTCTGTAAATACTTTACAATACCAAACATTAACATTTGAGATTGCTGTAGCATTACTTATACAAATGGTGCTTTGATTTTTCCGCAGACAACTCTTATTGGAAACCGCGAAAAAAAGAAATATTAAACTGGGTTACATGTGACTTAAAACGAAATTCCTTTAAAAATAAATCAAAGGCCCTTTTTCTTGAAGACTACCACGATGAATAGATTGTCAACCAAACAGTACAAAAATATTACAAAGATCATTTCAAAAACATATCTTCATCGCATATTATTCTCTTTGATATACTTTATTTAATCTTATTCAATCTCACTATTTTTCCATTTTCATTTTGTCCGCTTGAGTGTTCCTGACTAGATAACCCATAGTTTTTTTTCATGTCCATCTCACTCCTATTTTTTCGCATTTAGATTGATGTTGTAAATTATATATTAAGATTACCATCTAAGAGTAAGTACCATCTAAGAGTAAGTTCAAACGTCGATCTTCTCACGAGCCGAACCAGATAGACATAAGATCGACATAAGTTCGACTGTTGATTCAGACGTCGAACCTAATTCAGTCGCACCGAATGATATTTAGATGTGAAGCATAGAGGTCAGCGGTAAACAGACAGTGAAACAATGGCGGACCAAATGGCCAACTCAAACACAACTAGAACAAGGGCTTTTCTTCTGGGAATGAATTAACGAAATAGAAGAATAAGAACTGGATGATGGAAACTGCATTAAATTATGTTGTTAAAAGAAGGAGATTGCTGCTAAATGTCTCTCATCACTGCGCTCTTGAGGTTTTCGGAGAGAAATGAAAAGCCAAACTACAATAGTTCGTGTTGCATATGGGCAACGTTAAATTCATGTAGTAGTATTTAATGGTCGCAAAACATGTCTGAACTCCACATGTCTTCATGGCCTATTTGTCTTCTCCAGGCAGCCATTTTTTTTCCACATCTTCTGCGCATGCCTTTCAGGGGTGGAAAGGGATTGTGAGAATGAAAAAGCTATTATAATAATTTATACTACATTATAATAATGTATGCATTACGTACGGCTCATGAAAAGTTCGACGTTTGAATCAGAGTTGCTCCAAAGTCGTAATTCCTGACTGCCCTTGTCGAACTGTGTCGATCTTAATACAATTTGTCGAACTTAATTGATTCAAACGTCGTACTTCTCATTAGCTTAATCCACGTATTAGGTTCGGCTTATGAGAAAATCGACATTTGAACTGGGCCTAAATAAAAGTTGTTGTTATTGTTGTTGTTGTTGCACATGTGAACTGGAATACGATTATATTTTAGCTATGTTAATTGTTTCATTAATACTCACCCTTGCATGTGACTCCGTCTCCACGATACCCATACAGACAGGTGCAGTTGAACGCTCCGTCCGTATTTGTACAGTTAGCATTCTGTGAGCAATTGTGAGTTCCATCTTTACACTCGTCGATGTCTAATAAAGGTAATCCGGAATATTAATATTTCCTAGCTAGCAATGTAGGTGTGAAAATGATGACTTGCGGTTTTAAATCGAAGCCATCATTTGAGAGCATTTTGTCCGTTTTCTGAAATCATCGAAACGATGCTCTCTTTGTGATATGAATTACAAATGTAATAACTCAACCAATAGCAGCAATAAGAGCTGTACATATTCTTTTCTTATTAAAATACGTATACAAACAGGAGAGCTCATAATATGATAATTACCATCTTAAATATTAAAAGATTGAAGAAATGTCCTTTAATGCAAATTTGCCTGATATTTGATGTGTTAACGTTTCAGCAAAACAAGTTACCAAATAATGTGTACATTATTTTGTCTGTCTTACTCACCTAACAAGCATCTACGTCCAGTAAATCCCGCAGTGCATGCGCAGTAGTAGTCTTGCTTGTTGTACAGCGCAATGCATGTACCGTGTTTACCGCAGGGATTGTCCTCACATGAAGACTGAGAAAATAGAATATACAGTACGATACTGGTATGAAAGTGCGTCAGAGTTGAGCGCATATAAATAATCGCTATGCTTACCTGAACACTTGGCAGAAACATCAAAATTGTAGTAAGATATAAAGACTGAGGATAGCAATTTTTTGGCCAAGGTTCTCAGTAAAAGCAAGCGTTTCTAGTGTGTGTTTTCGAGGTTTTTGCGTTCGCTCCGCTTGGCAACTCCTGTTTCCCACTGGCTATGCTCGCAAACTGGAGTCCGGCTAACAAGAAACCGACAACCATCGGAGTTCTTCAAGATGTTAGGACAACAACAACAATGTATTTGTTGCTGCGCAGTGAGCGAGCCTGAAGCGAGTGAGCAAGCAGCAATACTAATATGTGTAGTGTTGCCGATTTTCTCAATTTCTTCCAGCGCATTGCATAGTGGTCATGCGCAAGGACACAAAACTTGATTGCGCAAGGACCAAATTGGAATGCCCGGATGCAGGATCCATCAACCTATTAAAGGATCTTTCTTTTTCGTTTATAAAGCTAGAGGTTCGTATCATTTACTATACTGCTGTTCATTGTGCATTTTCACGTGTGGATGCGGGCCTTATACGTATTTAATGTAGATAAAGATTGAATTTTCCGAGGCCCGACCAAGGTCGAGATCTTTAGTAGAAAAGTCACGAAGGCCTGAACATGCTCTGTACAGCTCCTCCCTCGTATCACGGCAGACGAATTTGGCAATAATTGCAGCTGGGAATTTAGATGTATCTGACTTCGGCTTGCTGCGATGACTGGTAGAGACGTCTTTGTTGGTTAAATTCACCCCTACGAGATTAGCAATTATACAAACGACCTCCGTCGTGTCTTCTTTCGGTAGTGACGCAATTCCCGAGAATCTCGAGACAATCTTTCCTACCGTATTGCTCTAGGTCGTTTAGAGCTACATTATATCTTTCATAGGATGTTTGTAGAAACTAAACCTCCACTGTTAGGACTTGGTTCTGAGCAAAATGTACCTTGAAAGTGGTCTCGTGTTCTGTTGACCGTTTAAAGAGTTCATCAATCGTATTTGGCTGCTGTTAAGTTTAATTAAATACTTTTGAAATGGTTCTAGCTCCTTGTTGAAAATTTACTCCAGTTTTTTAAACTAGAATCTCTTCCAGAACAGCACGAGTAAGAGGTTCAGACGACATAATAACTTAAATTATATACTTAAATACGATATAGCACTAGATGAGGTGGTAGAAACCGACAAATTACAGAGCGGTCCCAAAATTAAACACGTTAGACTCGTCCTAAGACGTACTACATCACAGGTTCAAACTTTGCTTCTCGGCTCTATTCTCTATTCGATCTAACATTCTTATCTTGATACTGAAGTGCGTGAATCTCTTGTCAGGTATAAAGTGCTTGGAGTTGTTGTACTTATCAGTTGACATCACCTCACAAACATGGCGGCCATCTTTCTCTGGAGTAATCTTATGATTTATCGAATGGCACCACGGCTCGCTCAGACAAGCAACCACACAATCTGTACTTCCGCAAACGAGTTGGCTTTTCTGAAGCACGTCTGGCGAATTGAGGGGCAAAGAAAGCCGCGAATCGTGATGAGCTGTAACGATAATGTAGTTGACGTTATCGGCCATGTTTCGATACAGGGTCCCCGTTACCTTACTGTGAGATGTAACGATCCACAGGACAACAACTAAAACAACCACAACACGTCCTGCCATTATTGGAGACGACGTCCCAAAAGTGAGGGAGAAAATATCTTGCAAACAAGATATGTATGGTTCTTTAATGATGTATAGAAAAATAGTAATTGTGTGGGCTGAAGCTACCCCATTATTTCAGTGTTTTGACAGAACCGCAGAATATGTGCTTCACTTAAGATATCCTTTCATGTACACGCATCCTGATTGGCTGTTACACTTGTTGCCATGAATCTTCACCAAATAGATACATTAGTACGCGCGCTCTGATTGGCTGTTACCCGTCTTTGCATGTGGATATGTAAACACGGGAATGATATTGAAGAAGCGAATTTGGGATTTTTAAAACGTTTCTACTATTTTATAAATAGTCTCGTGTTCCCACAACTCTTTCGTACTTACGTAACTCTATGTGAACACGGAAATTTAATTGTATTTGTTAATAAAAAAAACGGTTAGTAGACACTCAGGTACATTAAGGCCTGGGTCTCAAGGTGGCCACCAGTTTTGACAAATATGATGTTGTCATGACCCTAACAATTTCACATGACAATTGCCATGGAAACATGGAATGTGTCCTTTGAACTCTAATAAAAATAATTTCTTTAATAGCCTCTTGAATTATAGTGTTTTAATATGTCGGGGATTTTTATGCATGTGAATTAGGGATAGTACGTCCATAGTTTATAAATCCAACGAGGACACTTAAAAATATTATGGGGAGGACTCATTTAGGCTAATGTGAAATTTGATACCCCAAATTTACGACCGTTTAATAATATTTTTCTCTAGTGTCCTAGTTCTATTTATAAACTATGGACTACCTATGGAATATTTAAAATTAGAGTTCAAAGGTCACATTCCAGGGGAGGGCGCTTTGCGCGCTACTCAGGCTACAGACATTGCTGTCTCAGGAGTTGTTTGTGAATGATTTTGTTGGTAATTTTGTGTCCTGCATTGAAGACTTCTTTTCTTTGGTTGTGTTCTGCTCAACTGAATACACCAGGAGGCCATAATGGGCTCCTGAATACACTCATTCAGTAGCCTCGCGAATTTCATGGCTTCGCATCGGATCGGGAGCCAAACATGTTTTAACACAAGAAATAAGAGAGACTTGCGAAGACCCCCTTCACGCACTAATTGGGGAACTTTCAGAACTTCTTTCCAGTGCTCTAATGCCTGGAATGACCTTAATACGAACATTAGAGAACTTGACAATCCCATTGTATTTAAGAATCAATTGAAGGCGAACATTTTTTTATTACTCGGGCTGCCTGTGGCAGCGCCGAGTCTTAAAATGCAAGTCCTTATTTTTTATATATTTTTTATTTCATGTCAGACGGATTCTGCGCATGCGTTAAAGGTCAAATTCAAACCAATCAGATTGCACTGTGCTGGTCACGCAACAATCGCCAGGTTAATGTATTTACATAAGTGAATACAGTAAATCAAAATGGTCGACCCGCGAGGGCGAAAGCCTTCCAACAGGCTCAGGATATTTCAACTGGCGCTCTTGTTGACCATAAAAATACATGAACAACCAGGAGCCGTAATACATTCGATCAGCGCTGTTTGGACAGATCCAATGTACATTTAGAAACGTAAGCGAAATACAATATCCAAACACGTTTGGATATCAACGGGTATCGAATTATAATCAAAGGTTAGATCTCGTCAGGCGCGCTCAGATAAGAAAGTTCAAAGCTCTCAGACTAGGCGAGACAAGGAGATATCACTTTCAATGAGTCATTGTCGGAAATCTATTCCATCGTGGGCGGTCTTGTACAGCTAAGGCATGTTTTACGACAGAATAACCAGAGTCTTTCTACTGGATTGAGAGCTCGAGACATTATACATGTCGGCTAATATGGGGAAAACTGAAACAAAAAATGAACTTTGACGGCAGAAACCCTCAATTGAGCCAAGCGGAATATTTACATGATCCGCTAAGATTGTTACAAATCTTAGTTAAGCAGATGTTTTCAGTGTATGCCAACTGAAATGCGGCAACTACACGAACAAGAAGCATGAACTGCCAGCAACGAGAGAGGAAAAAGTATTTGAAATGCACAGCGCTAGCTGAAATAGGGCATATATATAATATCTGAGACGTTAAATTACGTTACTGTGAAGAGGATCAAAATTCAAGTTTTGTAGCTTGAGACTGTCTTCTGCCGTGACTCGTGAGAGAAATTGGAAAAGATCTAGCTGTTTCATTCAGACACTGGCAAATTTATTGAAAGCTACGGGCTTACTTTATGAGATTATTATTCATTGTGGAATGAAAGGAAACAGGTTAGCTGAAAGTTAAGTTCGAGGCAGGCTTCGACTTTCATTCCGATTCAGTGCATATGTGCACGAAGGTGGGTGCTGTCAACAACACTACCAAAAGATCCAAAGCGAAAGTTCAGTTACTGTAAGTAAACTCTTTTTGATTTGAATAAATTTCCTCTCAGTTTGTCTGTTAATGTACTTTTCCTTCTAATTATCGCTTTATTTAACATCTGTGATTTAGAGTATGCGTACCTCAGAATAAATTATTTGAAAGGTCAACTGAATTCTTGTGTTGATAAGCGCAAATGTTTTTTGTGAAACATTTGAAGAGCTTTCTCATTTATAGGAATTACAATTTTTTTTTCTTGCTATGAAATTTATGTTTCATTTCACATTTATTCATACAGTTTTAGCCGGACATTTCCCCGAGTTTTTGATCTATTTTCAATCAAATTCAAAGTCTGAATATGTCATTGTATTGCATTTATACACTTGAATTGCCAGTATTCTGTTGTTCGAATCCTGCGTTATCATAGTCATGCCATAAAAGCGATTAATAGACCAGTCTGTTTTTTTGACGTTCTCACTGGCGAATTAAAGCACGACTTGATACTAAGAGGATTTCAAATGAAAGTGTATTTCATCTTCAATCTCATGTGGCCCGAGTGAAAGCCCAGATGGGCTCTTGTTGTATATAGTTTTTAGCTTCTACGTATTTTATCTTTTCTTTTTGTCAACTGTTTCATATATATGTTTATAAAATAACCCAAAGAAAACGCGCGCTCTGATTGGTTGAAAGCCGTGTTTGCATGAGGCTATGTAAACATGGAAATGACGTCATACATTGTAGTTTTTCCTTTTTTTCCCTGCAAAAAATGGCGAAAATAACTGACTAACTTAAAAACACATGTAACTAGTTTTCTAAAGGAAGGTTGTTCAGAAGAACCTACGGAGAAAAAAAGCTAAATTGGACATAATTTTCACAAGATTGAGTGAGTCGGAGCTCAACTGCCTCATTAGCAAACTCGATGAAATACGCACAAAATACACTACTTCTGTTAACGTTTAAGTTTAAATATTTACTTCAGTTACTATAGAAAAACAATTATAATAAAATACATGTACTAGAAACATTCAGAAAATGTACAAAGTGCTAATAATCAAGTACACAAAGTCAGAGTGGGAAGGTCAATTGTTGTTTATTCAAGTACGTTTTTTTCAAACGCCGGTGACAAAACCTACAGACACTGCAACTTTATAAGATATCATATATCACATTGAATCAGTAGAAATAAAAACATATTAGCCGTTTTGGTTCGATTCAGTCTATGAAATCTTTTTTTCATTCAGAGTGGGATGCTGGCAAGAAAATGTGACTAAAAAGAAATACACAAGTGAGAAGCTACAAAACTCTGAAGCTCTAATCTCGCACGGCTGCGCAATGCTAGCTAGCATCCCGTAGACTCGAAAGTACTCTTTTTGGATTCAAAAATTGCATTGAAAGATACCCAAACAGCCATCTCCACATCAAAGTAATATAGATTATAAGCTCTAATCCGACATTCTCTGGCTTTCAAATAGTCGAGTATGATGCCTGACGATGGGAAATAAAGATCTGAAACAATACAAAGGCACAAACCTGCTAATCGAAGTTGTCAGTTCGAGCCGAGCAATTCCAAGCCATGAACTACAAGTACTGGCTCCAAATATCCAGCAAGAGATTCCTCAGTCCCAGAATATCATGACCGAAACAGGAACACTTTTTCCAGGCAGGACAAATTATCTTTTCTGTAATGCTTTTCGGCTGTCCAGTTCGTAAATATCGCCATATCGTTCTGATCGAAGGGAAGAGACTACAAAAAAACTGGTCATATCGGGAATGTTAAATGGCTAGGAAGAAAAAAATCATAAAAACAAAGTTCTTTAAGATGCCGTATATAAATACCCGTTTTCATTGTGAAAGCTGCTCGAACAACCGCAAGCGGCACAGTGCTTTCCTGCTGTTTAGGCTCGTCCACTTGTCAACACAATCGAAAGAAACTGCTAAACACTACTGAAACAGCTGTTTGAACTTTAAGCTGAGAGAAGAGTTGAAGCAACCTGAACGTTTTTCGATCGATCGCTTTGAAAGGCTGATTTTTTTAGTTATTATTTATTTCGTTATGAATAAAAATACCAGAACGAGGAAAGGAGAACGAAAAATGTCATCCAGTAAAAAGAGGAAAGAAAAAGAAAACTATTCGGTGCCGGGGTTCGAACCCCCGACCCGTCGTTCACGCAAGCAAGTTCCGCCGACTGAGCCATCCAGCATTACCAACCTTTCGTTAGGGAAAAATTGTTACAAATACCAACGCCAGCCTCGTTGTCGTGTCTGCGCGGTTACTATTCCAGTTAGCGTGACAATATGGCCGACCGGATGACCTGAACTGTAAAGAGGAGTTTTGTTCGTAAAAAGGATCAACTAAAGAAGTCTACCCGGCGCTATATATGTGAAAGTAAGTATAAACTAAGATTATTGTTTTTATCTGTTCCCAGGAGTGCTTAAATACGCGTTTCGCAAAGTACAGTTTCGCAAAGTACAGTTTCGCAAAGTACAGTTTCGCAAAGTACAGTTTCGCAAAGTACAGTTTCGCAAAGTACAGTTTCGTTTCGTTTCGTTTCGCAAAGTACAGTAAGCCGTTCACAGCAACATTAAAACCGCTATTTGTAACTTTACTTGATTACAGCGCGTGACTTGCGAATAATCGCTACAAGACCATCCAGCAGTGCACAGTCCTCTCTTTTTTATGCACAATAAATAGCTTTACTTTAAGCTTATATATCAGTATAAGTTTTAAATTGAAAAGGAGATAATATAGTGGTTCCTGAGTGAATA
Organism: Actinernus sp. WN-2022; assembly: GCA_030867875.1. Taxonomy (NCBI): domain Eukaryota; kingdom Metazoa; phylum Cnidaria; class Anthozoa; order Actiniaria; family Actinernidae; genus Actinernus; species Actinernus sp. WN-2022. Next base: position 639,364 of record JAOWCC010000809.1, read on the forward strand.
ATTTAAGCAGTATATTTCGCGGATGGTGTAATTTGCGGCTCGACGGCTTGGCGGCTTGACGGCTCGACGGCTTGGCGGCTCGACGGCTCGACGGCTTGACGGCTTGACGGACCGGTGGAATGACAACATTATGATAAATGTAATCACTGGACGAAGTTTACTATAGTTAACGGCATCTTCATGCAGTATGACCTGCCGGCCGGTTTACCGTAGTAAACTTAACTGTGGTTAGTTGCTCCGACAACGGCGGCAGGAAGGAGATCTCTAGTCAGGATCCTTATTAAAGTCAGGATTCCCAGAAATTTATAATTATTTAATCACATACAAAGGAGGCTCTTAGATCTTAGATATTTTCTTCCATTTTATTTCACACTTAAAATACTGGCACGTCAAATAAACAAAACCATCGAATTGCTCAAACGAAAATCTATCTATCGCGACCGTGTGAAACTGTCGATCTTATTTAATACACGAACGCGGGTGTAGGAGGCGGGAAAATGAGGAGCGTGGACAACATGCGAGCCAGTGAACCATGCGAGCCAACGATGCGAGCCATGCGAGCCATGCAAATAAAAAACATGCGAGCCATGAAAAAAACCTCACATACAAAAAATAAATAAAATACTCACATACAATTGCTGCGAATTCCTATCAAAGCTGCATGTAGGAGGGTCTGAATGAGGTTAACTGACTACTGACAAACGGCCTTAAAATTAACTGAGAACTGACAAATGACGATTTTTTTACTGACAACCGAAAAATAACTGACAACTGACAAATTTGTTTTTTGTGGGTCAAACATTGTAAATTTTCTCTAGTAATGATTAACTAGGACTAACTGACAACTGATAAATGGCCAAAATTTTAACTGACAACTGACATGTAGACCCCCCCCCCCCCCCCCATTCAGACCCTCATGTAGTAGTTGATAGATCTGGTGGATTCCCAGTCTGGACGCTACTTTTAATTGAGAAAATACGGCCGGTTTGAATTAACATGTTGCCGCGCCGCTTTAGTGATGAAAGATGTTTGATTTATCTCATTTTAAATGAACACTGTTCACTTTTGAACACCTTTTTACTTTATAGGCTTTCCTCTTGTTAGATTTCATGCCTAAAACAACCATACTATCGATCGTTTTGAAAATCCCAAGCGTAGTTTCTTGTATTCAGTAAAAGTACTGGAGAAGCCATTTGAGTGTTACACGCGCGCTGTAGCAATGCAAATAAAATAACACTTCCCTGCCTTTACCTTTTATTTTAGATTTCAAAATGGCCATATAATAAAGCTCTTATTAACCGATATACCTTCGTTATGTTTGGAAAGCTTTATTTAAGGTAATAATTATTGTAGACTTATGCTATAATTCTCAAGGACGGCTCTCCAACCAGGCGGACCGAGATAATATGGGTCCGCCGACCCAGAAATGTTCATATGTACACGACAAAAATAGGTGTTGTGCCGAAAACTTTTGGGTCCGCGGACCAAATTTAGGGGTGTAGACACTTGGCCAAAATGCTTGGTACAGGCACCAATCCCATTCACACGACACGTTGTACCGATGTAACCAATTGTTGCAAAAAGCTTTGCTATTGATATTTTATACCTGTTAGCTGTTGGCTCATCATCAGTTCAGCCGAGAATTTTATGTCGGTGGCTCGAATTACCATTTGTTTTCAGGGCTAGGGTTTTGGGGTTTTCGTTGCAAATGAATGTGAGAAGGTAAGTATTCAGCTTCCGCCAGTGTGTGCTTTGCTTACTGGTTGTCAGTCAACTTGGAGAATGGATTTGATGCGAGTTGAAAAATGCGAGTTGCGAGTTGAAAAATGCGAGTTGCAAGTTGAAAAATGCGAGTTGCAAGAAAAAGTAAGAAAATTGAGATTAGAGTTCCTGCAATGGTAAATGCTTTTTGAGGTGGAAAAAATCAAATTTTCCGTATACAGGAACCCGAGTCAGTCGACGAAACGTGGACCCCTGCTTCTGGATCCCTAGAAAAATGAAACGTTTTTATTTTTATACCAGCGTATACCTCGCTGTAAGTTTTATTTTGTTCTCTTTACCCTCACAGTTATTCACAGCTAAGTCCTTTCTAATTCTAATTTACAATATTTCGATTACAATCACAATCACAATTCAGTTCAATCTATTACTTAGTTTCTCTGATCCGCTTCCAGCGACGAACAAAATGTGCATCTTGAGGAAGTCCTACCTCCCCCCTCCACATTTCTAATGGTGCTTCCCTTGGACACTGAAAACAATTTCTTTATAAAGGTGGGAGATGCAAAATGTCTCCTGATGAATATATAGTGGCCCGAGTGAAAGCCCAGTGGGCTCTTGTTCCAATATACATTCGATATGGCCGCTCTACAATACAATCGACATAGCTGTATGTCAGTGCGTTCCCGAATCCATAGCGCTAAACCCATGAAACGTCAACAGCCTATGTAACACACATGCGACTTCTAAACTAAAACCGTGACAACCGTTGTTTCCATCGATTTTCCAGCGAGAATCGAAATCACCTTCACCCTTTGTTGATGTTTCCACAGGGGTCCGGCCAATTTTATAATTTCCTCTCAGAGTTCAGTTTCGCTCGTTTTTCTTGTTCTGTCGTTTTTTTTCGGTTTAATACTTTTCTTCTTTATCCTACTAGTTTGTTCACGTCATTTGCAGTTCGATAAATTGTTTTTGCAATCCGAAAAGTAGTTTATTCAGTTCTGCACTAATTCGATTCATGTTACGCAGGCTAATTCATGTCCGTATTAAAACCATCAGTCTGTTCATCTCTGTTCTGTTTGTTTCGGTCTGTTCATCTCGGTTCTGTATATGGAGAATACTGATTCCGAAAGGCCGTCAAAAATGCTTGCTTTTTATCGTTAATCGGAAAGAAAGTCAAATTCTCTTGGACTTGGCTCAGCCGATCTTCGAAATTTCCACACTGCGACAGATCATGTCTTTAATTTTTCCCGCAATTTTTTTTCCTTTAACATTTCGACACACACTTTCCCTATTCCCGGTCAACTGAATAATGATTTGTATGAGTGTTTCATCATCAGTACTGGAAATAATCGATTGAACTTTAATTTGTCTGGCTAAATTTTGTTTTTGATTAATTATATATTTTTGCATGGCTCGCATCGCTGGCTCGCATGCCTCGCACATTGTACAGACCCATACTAAAAACACAAATGCAAGTAAGTATTAAACGGAAGTTAAACAGGGAAGAGCCCCGGGAAAATAAAGAAAGCCGAGAAAAGTTTCAGGGAAAAGAAACTTCAACGGCATAATTCCCTTTAAGCTTTGTCGAGTGAGAACTTTGAAAAAGGTTTAAATAAAGTTAAACTGGAGCTCTTGCAAATCCTCCAACTGTAGCTGGGTCTATCAAAGTTTATATTTATATGAAACACATCAATTAGCCTTTTCGCCAATTGTCCCTGTTTCAAACGTTTCGAAACGTTAGCTTATTTCAGCCACTCTGTAAATTTGAGGATAAATAAAGTGTATGTGAAAAAAAAAAAATTCCGCCGTTCCGTCAAGCCGCCAAGCCGTTGAGCCGTCAAGCCGTCGAGCCGTCGAGCCGTCGAGCCGTCGAGCCGTCGAGCCGTCAAGCCGCAAATTACACCATCCGCTTGTTTCAGTTGTTTGTATGTCAAACAGAAACGGGGGGCGCGAAGTTTGGTTCTGTGATAGCCACTATAAAAGCTGCAGATCAGTCAGTTTCAATATATTTTTTAGTCTCTAGTAAATTCTTATCACTCACGATTTCATGTTAGACAAGAGAGCGATTTAATTTTATAGCAATTACATTCAGTTGTATTTTAGAATGTAGATTCGCCGGAAAATCTATTGCCGGGACACAGATAATTCTCGATCTCTCTTATTTGCGAACTAACAAAGCCATTCCATTTTTTTCCAAAACCCCCCTATGGGGGAGCTCAATTTTGACTAATCCTCCCCTTCCCTTAGGATTTTCTAACTTCTACCACGGCCAACCTATTGTAATTGGATTTTCAATGATTGTCATTCCCCTCCCCATTGGAAATTCACCTTCAATCCCTGGTCTCCCACTGGAATCCACAGAATTGTGAACCCTCTTCCCTTTGGATTTTCAATCATTGAACACCCCCCCATCTCCCTGGATTCCAGTGGTCTTCCATAGGGGGGTTTTGGGAAAAAATGGAATGGCCCACCGGGTTTCACTATAAACAATGAACAAACTTAGGACTTATAAACTGCTGATCATTACCTTAGTGATTTCTCCGCTGAATTCTCCCTGTAGCCCGGATCCAGTAACAGCACAACCTGAAAGCCGAACCAGGGAAAATACCCTGGGAAAAAATTACCCCAAAAAGATAAGAAACCTCTGATAGCTAGAACTACTTACTAGCAGGCCACTTCCCAAGCGATTTTAGCGACTATTCATTCGTCCAGCTTTCAACTCGGTCGCCAGCGGCTCTATTTCCCCCTAAATCATCAACATCCGGCAATAAATTTAAACAGAAAGACACATTACTATGTTCTGAAGAATCTGATGCAGATTTTAGGTCGTTGTTTACTAAACCACAGCAAAATTCGCAGTGTGAGTTTGTAAACAATATAAGAAGAAATGTATGGTTCGAAGCAACTTGAGAACGATGCGTTAAGTGTATGACGTCACATACGCTAAAAAATGACTAGGCATTCCTCGCCCACGGGAACGGATTCGCGTAATGGCGGACGTGATTTTGACGGTAAACTCTCTTTAAAATGTGTGGTCTAATTGGCCCCTTTGCAAACTTTTTTCACTGATTTGGATATTTCTGCCACTGTTTGTTCTTATGGAATACAAAAAAGTGGCAAAAGAAATGGTCAAATTTCGTCGTAGTGGCACTTTAAGGCTGGTTCTTCAGTATAATCGTCCCGATCGTCCCAGTCGCCTGAAAACGTGTCAAGTAGTTTTTGTCCGATGTGCATTGGCGCATAAAGTTTATAAAAAGTTATATATGTTTTCGGCCGACTGGGACGATCGGCACGATTATATGAGAGTCAGCCTTTAGTAAGTTTCTTGCTTTCCTTGTCAGTATCAATAGAAATTCGTTCGTAGTTGCACGAGAAGGCTTCGTCGGAGAGTACACACACCTCCATTTGCCACATTCTACAGCATCACGCACTTTCTCCTTTGTGAAGTAAGGCTTGGCAGTCTTGTTCTCCTTGTTTGCTGCACCTGGTCGATCAACCTCCTCTTTGAATCTATAAATTTCAAACACGGCTTTAAACATGCTGTTGGTCCTATATAAGGCGGCACTGAAGCCGCCTAATTCAGTTTTGTTCCAATCACATGTAACCCAAGCTCTGTAAATGGCGATATTTCTATTTTACTAGCATTTGAATGACATTTGTTTGGTCTTGCATATTGACGGAACATCGACAAAACTTGCAGGGTGTGTTCATGGTGTGTTTAATTTGTTCATGGGTGTGGTTGTAATTTCAGTCGTTTTCGGGCGGTTTTGTACCCCGGCCGAGGTTTTGTCGATTTTTTATTCAATATTAGCTTTGAAAATGCAACTAAAAAATATCATGCTAGTAATCTTGATATTCTTATTTATAGAGCTTGTGTTGGGTCGGGTGGAACTTCTCGAAACGAGCGACAGTAGAAAGTGCAGTACAAAATCAGTAGAATTAAGTATAGTTATATGGGTGCAATCAGAATACAGGTCTCGAGAGGTTCCGTGCTACTCCTTGTGTTACCTGTAGTTTCACTTGCATTCCACGGCGTCCGAAATGGTGCGAAAGCCAATATAATTCAGTAGACTGCTTGCAGCCCTTTCTTTGGCGAAAAACTAGAGGAATATCAGAGCTAAAGTTGCTGTGTTATGGTAGCCGCGCGAGGGTTAGCGCAAGCGCCAGCAGTAAAGCCCCCCCCCCCCCCCCCCCAATGTGGTGACCGATGAATTAGTAACTAGCGCTTGCCCCAGCCCTCACGCAGCTAACATAGCACAGCAACTTTAGGGGGGGGATCGGAGGAAAAGATGGGAAGAAGAAAGGAAGAAGAGGGGGACTGTGAAGAGGGAAGAAGAGGGGGAGGGGAGGGGGGAAGGAAAGAAGGGAGGGCCTGCAACAGGAAACTGCAAAATGCCATGCAGATGGACTTGAATTTGCCATACAATGAAGTTCCTTAAGTATCAGTGATCTGTAGAACCCTTCCACAACTTGACCTGACAAGGCACAAAGCTAACATAGTCGCAGCCGAGTAGCATATTTTCGCTGTAGAGCGACTGTCGATCCAAGGAGGTTCTTCGGCTTTGTGGACGAGATCGGGATTCCGGCTTGAAGATATGACTTAAGAACAGTAGGAAGGTGCAACACGAATGATGCTTTACCTCCGTGTACGAAAAAATGATGCACGCCGGAATTAAGATGTACGTCCGTTCCGTAGCTGTAATCGGTTTTGATGGCGGAGTCCTCGGTGTCTATCCGATTCCAGCATGGTAATTTCAATCGCGTCAGATTTAACTATGGTATGTCTCAGTTATTTTTGCCATTGGAACCTCCTGGTTCGTTTGTTGTGATGGACAATGCGTCGATTCACAATGATGAGGACCTTTTTTATTATTATTATTATTTCCTTATCATGTAGATCAATACAATAGTAAATACAAGTAGAGATTATTAGTCCTTACATAACAAGGAGGAGGACTAAGTAAACCCAAAGAGGCTTTTCTAAATAGTCCCCCTATAAATGGATATCACATAGAGTAACATCAGGTTTGGTATGAACGTCAACTTTTACAGTTTGAATAGTAATACAATGTGTAATTGCATTTCTTGTTAATGTATATATATATCCGTAGCAAGTACAGTTGTATTAAAGATGATGATCAAATATATATGTACATACTAATTATTCATAATATTCATTCCTAATCAAATTAACAATAATCATAGGAAGTTTGTGTATAGCATATTATCAGGGTATATTAACGTTGTAGGTACAGTTTCATTTTCCTTTTAAATTGCCTTTTTGTATACGATTCTTTAATTTCACTGGGGATAATATTCCACAAGTTACTTCCTTTCGTTCTTGTTGACAGTTTCCCATAGTTAGTTCTATTATAACATTTATGTATATTGTTTGAATTTCTTGTATTGTAATTATGTATATTTTTATTTAAAACGAAAAATTCCTTGAAATAATTTGGTAAGTTACCTTTTTTGAAATCATACATAAAAACACTGATTGATAGATCATTAATTTTATAAATGTTTAATAGATTTAACTTTTGGAACAAAGGCGCAGAGTGTGCACGATATGAAGAGAACTTTATGATTCTTACTGCCTTTTTTTGCATTTTGTAGATCCTATCTAGTCTAGAAGGATAATTATTTGCCCATTCAATATTACCATAGTGAAGGTATGGGTAAATAAGTGAATTATAATAACTTCTTATTAACCGAGAGCGAGGGCTGTACGGGAAAATATCAGACCGCGAGTCACTTAATTTTCTCATTCTTAGTTTATCGTAAATGCCATATAATAAACTTCTTATTAACCTCGCAAAGCCTCGGTCTGTACAGAAAAACCGCGGTCTGATATTTTCCCGTACAGACCGAGCGGACGAGGTTAATAAGAAGTTTATTATATGGCATTTACGATAAACTAAGAATGAGAAAATTAAGTGACTCGCACCGTGACTCGCGCCCGTAACACGCGCCCGTAACACAACATGCGATATGTAATTTGCATAAATTTACATATCGAGATTCAGAATTCATTCTGGGATTTTAATACTTGAAAGCTCTTCAAAAGATGAATGGAAATACAATGTCAGAATCAATCCAGAATTAGTTGAATTTGCTAATACGAAGTGAATATGAATATCAAAACCCTTAAATGAAGTAGTGTGCAAAAAAATCACAAGAAAATACAGTCAAGTCTTCACCAAACGTGCTTGCGATCCCACGTGCTGGCTCGGCGAAGAAAATCAGTCGTCTAATCCTTCATCGTCGCTTTCTATGACAACTCTTCGCCTTTTATTTCCATCTTGGACAACTTTTATAGGACCATTAAAGATTTGGAACTGGCAGTTGGAGATGCTGGCTCCGTTAAAAATGGCTTCACAAGAGTTGTTGTTCTCTGAACTTCCCTGGTTTATAGTGAGAGAATTTGACGTGGTTTGCAGTACTTCATGGCGAACTGGCACTGTTGCACCTGTTGGAGCAGATAACTGCGGTACAATAGCGGACTCTGAAGCCAGTTGGTTGTTTGCAGTGGAGGATGCTGATGGCTGTCCTAGTGCTCGACTGAGAATGAGAGACATTTGTCGCTGATGCTGGAGGCTGGCGGTTTTGTACGATTGGAGGCTTTCCAATTTCTTGTGCCCACTTAGCTGCGCGACGTAATTTTCAGGAATATTAGCGTCAAGCAGTCGGGAAATACAGGTTTTTCTGACTGAATGGTTTGTTATCTTTCTTCCTGGACGCTGGATACCGGCTTGTGTGGCTGCTTTGGTGAGAAATTTACCGATTTCATTCTTTCCGAGCGGGGCTTTCTTGTACCAAATGCTATTTTTGTGAGCCCGTGTATAATTTACAGCAAGGAAAAACGGTGCCTCGGGATGGTTCATCTCGGCTGGACGGTGATTACGAAATATCTTGTAGTACTTTATGGGGCATTTCTCTGTACCACTTGCATATATCTTGGGTTGGAACTGTCGCTGGTGGCCTTTTTCCTGTCCTTTTCTTGTCTTCGTGCCCCGCTCTGACAGCCATACGAGCATTTCACGGCCATCTGTGGGATCTTGTTGCAAGCTTACATCGCCCCATTTCATTTTTCGGCTTTCATCTCTCGCACGAAAGCCGAATTGCATTGCCAAGAACCACCACACTGCTCTCTGAAGGGCCTCAGGATTGTCTTCCCCGAACTGTCCCGACTGAAACAGCATACTTTCTTCATCGTCAGTCAATGATTTCGCTGCCTGTGGCTTGTTTCCCTTGCCGAGTGTTACCAGTTGTTTACGTTTGGCTGTGAGGACTTTACGGGACTTGTTGAACTCAGCATCTTTAAGGATATTAACTGTGGACTTCAGCTCAGTAAGGTGTCGCTGAATACTTCGTTGGAGGCCAGACAGAGTATCCGGTTCATAATCCTCGCCGTACACTTTGCGAGCGTTTATGAAAATTTTTGACAACAAATGGTCGAGCTCGCTCGAAGGTAAGCTCTCTATGACTACGTTAACATTTGACTTTCCGATTGACTGTAAGTAGCGACGAAAGGTCTTGAGGTCACTTTTCGTTTTCTTGGAGGTGTTGGCACTTTTTTGGTCACTGACAAAATTATCAATTTCCTCTTGGCTGTTTGACTGTTCGTGAATTTCGTGTCCGGCAGCCATGTTTTTGCTGTTGTTGTCTTCGTCGGGATAGTAAAACTCGCTATCCGAGTGTTCCTCTGATTCTTGCATTGTTTTTTTAAGCCTAGGCTTTTACATCAAAGACAAAATCCTCAGAATATAGATGATTTACGTTTGGTAGAAAACAGTTACTACTTCTTTGGTTTTTCTCACAAAACTATGGTTCTTGCAATTGCAATCCGTAATGGACCACCGGTCGATTACGGGAAAATAATCGACTGCTAGAGAGACGCGAGAGCCAATCAGAATGCCCCATTTCACCGGAAGTAGCATGTGCCATATAATAAATATTGTTAAGAGCATGTTAGTATTAAGGAAATGTCGAGCTTTGCATAAGATACCTATTGTTTTGGATATTTTGTTAGCAATATAATTGATATGCTTATTCCAGGTTAGATGCTGATCTATGATAACACCTAAAAAATTTGTGTTGTCCACATTAGCCAGCTCATAATTGTCAATTTTTATTTTTACGCACTTATGTAATTGCTTCTTTTTTTACCTGAAGATTATGTAGTTAGTCTTTTTTAAATTAAGTGATAGCTGGTTATCTTCCAACCATGTTGCAATTTTTGTTATCTCTTTGTTGACAATTAGTTCTAATTCATTAATATTTTTGCCCGAATAGAATAAATTTGTGAACTTATTCACCATTGAACATTACGCTTGTCAAACTGTCTACATACTCATGATTTTGAATCCAATTGAGATGGTCAAGGGCCTTGTTAAAGCGTATGATAAACGTAACCCAGGACTTTTGAGGGACAGCATGCCCTTTGCGATTGCTAATGCTTTTTTACAGTTAAGCCCTAGATCTGTGCAAGGGTTTTAAATATTGCAAAAGTTGGAAAATATTTGTGTAAATTTAATGCCATAGACCTATGGCATGCATGGCTGCTCGTAATTCCTATAAATTTAAAACTGCACATGATAGATTATTGGCATTTGAAATGTAGAAAATGTGGTGTTTTTCTCTCATAAGAATCTCTCGGATTTGAAATAACTTTATAAACTTGGCGATACTTATACTTTTAGGGACAAACTTCATCGACAGACTTCTGCAGCAACCTGATGAACCCAAGCTTTCGATATCGTTTGTCTTGAGAAATGCTAATCTGGAAAATCGCCTCACCTTCACCTAAAAAAATCCTCGCCGCAGACGAGAAATGTCATACCGGAACCGGCCTGACTGCTGCACACGTCAGTTTGTGTGTTACGTAGGAGGCTATTTTCCTTGTCTGACAATTTAGGCGCGAGGCGGGTATGTGTGGATGCCGATAATACAAGATACGGAGCGATTGCAGAATACCCCACCACGGCAAGCGACCTCCCTGGAACTCCATTTCTACGCGTCGGAAGAGCTCCTTAAGCTCCTAGGCCACAGTATTCCTATCACTGTCCCCCAATAAATCATTACAGTTTACTCTCATGGGTTTGATAGAGTTCTCTCTGTGCTTTTCTTTAATAGAACGTACCTACTAGTACTGGTATTCGCGCCTAACCATCAACGCATTTACTTGTAAAAAAGAACAGGGCTACTGTGTCTAAGTTTGATAGAGCTCTGTCTGTGCTCTTCTCTAATAGAACGTACCTACTGATATTCGTGGCTACGTGTCAACGAGTCTACGCGTAGAGAAGGGGTGGACTGTGTCTACGGAATGACGCGTAGCCAGTAGACGGCTACACCAAAAGTAGAAGAGTGGAGGGGTATTCTGCAATCTAGCCCAAGATCCAAACAATTGCAAATTGAGAATAAGGATTTGAATACAAAGACAATACAATCATAGTTTTTTGATATGGTATTGTCAAGTACATATTTTCACAGCTGAACAATATACAAATAAACCTCCATGCTCTGGCTGAAATACTTGTAGACACAAACATATTTTCTGCACTTTGCAGGAACAAATGCTGTCCCTAATCCTTGAAGACGAGGTGATTGGCTTGATGAAAACACCCAATGACTCGACTGTTATTTCTCCACCAAATCACATGTTGGTTCTACGAGCCGATTTTCATCTGTATTTTTTTTAAGCACGCCATGTAATGTCAAAACGCTGTCGTTTCTGTAGAATCCATTTTCAACCGTGTGTACCTCTCAGGGATGAAATATTTGCTGTTCTACTCGAATAATGCACCAAAATGCTCCCAATACGTCGAATCGATCAAATGTGCACATGCAAGAATGCTTCAAATATCACGAGTGTAGTACGTGTCTTTCGAAGGAACGATCGGTGTTTCAATTTATTTTCGCGCTCAAATCGATTTCAGAAGTATGCATGATCAGTGGATCTAACTCCTATGCTTGATGACAAGATCGCTGGCTCAAAGAATGTTTTCAGTTGTTAACAGTTGTCAGTATAGCGAAACGGTCGTGCGTATTGCTTCAACGTACAACACAACAATAAACGGCTCTACTAGTGTAACTAACTCAACCAATGATCTCTTTGGTATAAATATCTCTTGATTCTAAAGAAAGCAAATGTTATTAAATATTAGTCGTTGAGGACGAACATTTTAACTGCTGGTAGTAATAATTTTATCGGTGAAAAGTATTGAGAAACGGTTTTCAGTTTCGCTTCCTCGAACCTAACCTGAGTATCAGGTTACCTCGAACCCTGACACAGTTGAACAGGAATTGGATGCCATTTCACGTACAAGGTGTGTATTTCCGGGAGACGTGTATTTCCTGGAGACGTGTATTTCCTGGAGACGTGTATTTCCGGGAGACGTGTGTTGTGTAGTGCCATGCAACGAGTTTGGTATTATAATTTCGGATTTGGCCGTGCCATTTCCATTTTGCACTACTAGATCCTCTTCGGAGAGATCCACATTGCTATAGCGCTTGTTCACATCTCTAGCTCCCACACGTGTAGCGTGGTGGCTGGGGTTTAAAGCAGCTTTCGAGCTCGCCGCTAGAGTAACCAGATTCTGAGGCATATGATCCAAAGTGAGGCTGACGGTCTTGGGGGCTATGCCATGCTGATGAGTCCTAACAAGGACGAAACAGCTGTACATGGTTGCCACTCTACCGGTAATAAGATGTGAGCATGCGTATTAGACGCTAGCTACGTCATAGCGTGTGTTGTGTAGTGCCATGCAACGAGTTTGGTATTTCCTGGAGACGATTCAGTATCGAACAGTGAATAATTAATTGAATTCGGTTCCTGAGACCAAATTCAAATACGGTCGCGGCTAATTTGCGTAATGTTGAAGCTCGATAGTTTCGGGATAATAATCTGTGCCATTCAAATGTAAATGCACATGTCAGTAAGGTTTATAAGTTTGGAGATTTAATAACGAACTATAAAAGTATTATGAATGTATCAATTTTTAAACAGACCAAAATGAGGTTAGTCAGGCATCTTCGATATCTCAAAAGCTTTCTTGCTATATATATATAGAATCCTAACAATCCAAAACTAGTGATATTTTAGACGGTAGAGACAGTTTCTATAGGAAAACTTTTGGTAAGCAAAATAACTGAAATCTTCATACTTGGATTCGGTCTGTATCATGCATTTTAGATAACATGAAATTTAATTGAGCTTGATTTTTAACGCTTCGAAATAAAAAAAAGAAGCACGACATTGTTGTTTTCAATTTTTCTATTGGTTTATTTTTTTAGTATACTGTTTTTACCTTCAAAGTCAACTTCTCATATTAATCCTCTAACTAACCTAAACACATATTAGTACTGAAGCCTGACATAAAACCTAACACATGTAGACACATTTAACCAGTACCAAATTAAAAGTTAAACTACAAAACAAAAAATAACTTGAATCTTTCTTGCTTTGGGATTATAAGCCAGAATAAGCAACTGCTGTCAAGCCGCAAGAAATTATTGCTGACACTGACCTCAGCCCGCAGTCGAAACAGATTAGAACAGATTAAATATCAATCGGATCTCCGCATAAAGGAAATAGTTTCTCCCCTTATCCATAATTTCGCATAATCAGCCTTTTGGCATGAATAAACACAGCAATAACTACTCTGATTAGCAGGGTATTCTTTCATGCTATACTGGAAAATGTCTGAGACTATATTTTGATGAAGGATGGCAAAGGGATTAAAGGGGATTAACTTAAAATACGAATCATGCCCGTTTCACCATGCCGGTTTGCCGAATTGAATGGTATTGCTAAAGCTATTGTTAACATTGAGTTCCATTGACCGTGTTACAGAATAAGAATACACCGAATGATCACTACAACTCGCTTATTGTTAATTATTCAATTTCCAACTTACAATACAAAAGGCACAGACTATACGGAATAAATAACATACATAACGAGGAACTAAATTAATATACATTGATGGATGTTTCTGCCACTAGAACACCAAATGTATCCTACTAATATATATGGCAGTAAGCGTTTGTAGTAAGTGTGTGCAAAATATGCCTGAACCAGTGATTTCCAGAGACTAGGTCATCTGTTCTTTATACGGCTTCGGAATACGGTCAATCGAACACGCCCCAAGTCAGTATCTGACTATGTAATCAACATTACAGTTTTATCATCTTTTATCAAAACGGCTTGGTAACAGAATATCAGGCCATTCAAAAACTCTCACTTTTAATAAAGGTTGTTGTCAATTTGTAGGTTTTGTTGTTGTTGATGATCATATTGGTCTGAGTGAGGCAAAGATTCAGTAACTGAATATCTAGCAAGAGGGATCAGTATCGGCAACATAAAGCTTATTTTTTCCTTCCTGACAAGTCTGCGCGCCAGGCCCAGTAGTATCCATAACACCTTTTCCTTACAAATTTCATCGACCCGATGAACCCAAACTTTCGATATCAATGTTTAATTTGTAAAAACCGCTGCACCTTAGCCGCCGGCTCTCGATCTCAGACGGGAAAAAATTATACCGGAACCGGAAACTTTGCACACGTTTGTGTGTGTGTAGGAGGGGAGTATTCCCCTATACAAGCAAAACGGGTATGTGTGGATGAATAATACGGGTGGTATGCTTTTCGAGCTGTTTTAGTCCGAAATAGGTTAACAAATTAGGTCTTTCAGTCTAAAACTAGGAGGCAATTCGACATTGATTTTAATTGGAAAAGAACATACAAATACATACATACATACGACACCTTTATTCTGATACACTGCAAAATCATCACGTAAGGTCGAAAGGCCTAAGTATAAATCGGAATATATTAAAATCATCGCAGCTGTATAGCGTTGTACTGATTGTTCGTTATGATACAAATCCTGATAGAGTGTTTGTGAGTAAATCACCAGTGTCACAAGAGGATTCAGTGGATATTGTGTTACAAATACATGTAGGTTTGACTAGTAATTGTCTGGAGTCAACTAGGTGTGCCAAAAGGGGTCATCTATGGTGGCCGATGACTGCCGTTGCAATTTTAAAATAAAATGAAATAAAAGTAAAATGAAATAAAAGTAAAAACATCCAAAAGTAAAAACAAATCCTAAAGTAAAAACAAATCCAAAAGTAAAAGCAAATCCAAAAGTAAAAACAAATCCAAAAGTAAAAGCAAATCCAAAAGTAAAATCACATTCAAAGTTAAAGTGAAATAAAAGTAAGAAAAAAGTAAATGCAAAACAAAAGTAGTTTTCAATTTTTTTTAATTCGAAATCGAACTCAAAGTAAAATGAAAAAATAAAGTTGCACGGCCTATGGCTGCCACAGTATCCCAAGAAGCTTTGCGAGAAGTAACGTGTACGCGCGGGGACTGGTCACCAATGTTACACGAGTTGCCTTGTCAATATGGCTGCCACTTGGACCAAACAAGAACAATGTCCCTACTACTGATACCCTGAAGAAAGAAGAAATAGTTATTTAAAGATTGAACTCGGAGGTATCAGGAAAGGCCCAACAATACTCTCGTGTGGGGCCTAGAGAGTTCGTACCTTACGAGTACGAGGAGAAGGAGCTTTATAATAGACCAGTTCGCGGTAAATTCCGACATTTTGAAAGGGGTGCAAACATGACGTGAAATACAGTGTTTGTATGGGAATCCGATGCCAAATAAAATCCATCAAATCGAATTTCTGAAACATTTTTCAGTTACAAACCTAAGATACCAGGTCAAAGATTAACATAAATTTTCACGCGGAATTTGACTCGTTTTTACAGACAATGTATGGAAAACTGAAAACACGATTGCACGCTTCCCAGCACAGCTACATCCCTCAAATTTCGATATGTTAACCTTTTACCAGGTATCTGGTTTTATGGATTTTATTTGGCATCGGATTCCCATCGATTCCCGATACAAACACTGTATTTCGCGTCATGTTTGCACCCCTTTCAAAATGTCGGAATTTACCGCGAACTGGTCTATTATAGCAACATAAGGGAGGCCTGCATGTATTAAGACTGAAGCATTTCACATCGATAATCGGGGAGAATACGATCTGCGGCGTCCTTGCCGGAGAACAAGGGACGTCATACACTTCACTAGATCAGATTCCAGATCTTAGGGTGGTCCATATTCGTTTATAGAGCTACAAGGTCGGCAGGATGTGGAGACCATAATAAATAAAGACCGATCACCGATAATACTGCCCACAAGAAAGTATGTGAAGACGAAGTACTGTGGCGCGGTATTGCTGAATATACAGCAACAACAAGTTTATTCGTACCATTTTGGAAATTACAATATGTACGTATAGAGAAAAAAGTATACATTGTACCTGTAATAGCCGAGTGGGCTAATCGAGACAGATAATGTCTTTATAGACAACTGTCAATATAACTGCATATTCTGTATATGTAGACATGGCAGAAAACATGATCATAATATACACAGTATACACTAATCAACACTGCATGTATATTCTGTGATGTATAAAGTGTATATTCTGTATCTTCCGATACTAACGTCTAAAGAACAAAGTGTCTATTATGTATATCGTGTACAATTAGACACTAGTACACACTGTATATGTTACGGCTCTTCCATGGGTAAAATCACCAATAACAGTCAGACCTTGAATGTAACACGGGTTTTTACTTATTTCGTGTCTCCGATCTCTTACAATCTCTCTGTCTCTCTTCTCTCGAGTGGCACTCCTTAATTATGACATCATATCCGGGTTCATCTTAATTGTGACATCTTATCTGCTTATTTCCTATATACATCTAAAGCGTATATAGTGTCTAATTAAACAATATATATACACTATATACAGAATAGACACTTCGTTCTTTAGACGTTAGTATCGATAATAATATAAAGAATATACACTATATACAGTTTAGACGTTTTTAGTGTATAATATACATACTGCAGAATATGCAAAATATACAAATGATGTATAGACTGTATATATTTTCAGTATATATACACTATATACTTATGTCATATATACTGTATATTCTGCAATACCATGCCTCACTCAGACGAAGGATGTCCAATTTTTGCTGTCCACGAAGGTATCGAGCCCAAGCAAAGCCTATGCTAAAAGTTTATCGGTTTTAGAAATGTTGAAACTGGGAAAAGTCATGAAAACCACAGGCAGCCCTAGCTCTAAATATCTAGCTAATACTAATAGCGTTTGTATGGGAATTTCAACGAGCTAGAAATACGAAAGAATTATGAATGAAATGCCTTACCTTGCTTCCATAGTGTATTAGTTGCTGTCTGTGTGGTAACATGCAGGGTTGATATGAAGCGAGTTTTCATCTCCGTTACCACCCAGACAGCAAGTAATACATTATGGAAGCAAGGAAAGGCATTTTATTCATAATTCTTTCGTATTTCTAGCTCGTTGAAATTCCCATACAAACGCTATTAGTATTAGCTAGATATTTAGAGCTAGGGCTGCCTGTGGTTTTCATGACTTTTCCCAGTTTCAACATTTCTAAAACCGATAAACTTTTAGCATAGGCTTTGCTTGGGCTCGATACCTTCGTGGACGGCAAAGATTGGACATCCTTCGTCTTCACATACTTTCTTGTGGGCAGTATTATCGGTGATCAGTCTTTATTTATTATGGTCTCCACATCCTGACCTTGTAGCTCTATAAACGAATATGGACCACCCTAAGATCTGGAATCTGATCTAATGAAGTGCATGACGGCCCTTGTTCTCCAGCAAGGACGCCGCAGATCATACTCTCCCCGATTATTGATGTGAAATGCTTCAGTCTTTATACAGGCCTCCTCCTCCTCGTACTCGTAAGGTACGAACTCTCTAGGACCCACATGAGAGTATTTTTGGGCCTTTCCTGATGCCTCAGAGTTCAATCTTTGAATAACTATTTCTTCTTTCTTCAGGATATCAGTAGTAGGGACATTGTTCTTGTTTGGTCGTTTATCTTTCTTCGCTTTGTAATTCTTCCCAAGTCACCAAGTGGCAGCCATATTGACAAGGCAACTCGTGTAACATTGGTGACCAGTCCCCGCGCGTACACGTTACTTCTCGCAAAGCTTCTTGGGATACTGTGGCAGCCATAGGCCGTGCAACTTTTTTTTCATTTTACTTTGAGTTCGATTTCGAATTTAAAAAAAATGAAAACTACTTTTGTTTTGCATTTACTTTTTTCTTACTTTTATTTCACTTTTACTTTGAATTTGATTTTGCTTTTGGATTTGTTTTTACTTTTGAATTTGTTTTTACTTTTATTTCATTTTCATTTTAGTTTTATTTCATTTTCTTTTATAAATAGCAACGGCAGTCATCGGCCACCATAGTCATCCTGTACCGCTCGAAACGAACCACAGCATTGGCTTTCCCAACAATACAAAACACCCTAACCTTTAGAACGTGTAGTACGAAAACAATAGAGCTACAGTATAATGGGTGCAATCAGAATACAGGTCTCGAGCGGTACAGGATTACTGGCCAAAAGGCATGGCATGCAGTGACATAAATTGTTTGAAATAGTCATCAGTGGTTTTGAGACCCCATGCCACACGGCAGCACACCTAAATGTTCGGGGAATACCCCCTGCAATCAAGCTGTTTCGAATCACATGAACTCATCTACAGCTGTTTCAAAAAGTGTTGTCCCGAACAAACGGCAAATGACAAGCGACATTCCCAGACCGCAATGGATTGTGGGTATAACTGTGCAGCTGTGCGAAACGGATAAACTACCGTGTAATTCGACAATCGATTCGCAGGAGACCATTAATATTCGTGTTAAGGTTTTTGACCCCAAAACAAACGAATTCACCAGACTACAACCACAACCCATTTCGGTCTGGGAATGTCGCTTGTCGTTTGCCGTTTGTCAGAGGCAACGCTTTTTTAAATAGCTACTGATATATAATATAATTTTCGATGAAATACCAGTGTATATCTCTTTCTAAAAAGTGATATCTTCACGTGTGAAGATATAAATGATATCTTCACACGTGAAGATATCACTTTTGAAAATATGACTTGCTTTTCAAAGATTTCTAGCCTTTTTAGTAAGAGATTGAATCTGGTATTTCATCGATAATTATATATTAAACAGCCATTAGTGCCGTAAAAGCAGTCCGAAAACATTCACTAATGGGATATGTCAGTAATATGTAAATCCCCATGAGACTGTGGTGATATGGCGCTATATAAATGGCCATTATTATTATTATTACTCGGGCCAGGCCTTTGGCCGGCACGAGTCAGCAATCGCTAATGTTTATTTTTTGCGTGTCACTGTTTTGCGCCGGCAACCAATCAGATTGCACCTTCTTTCAAGTTCACCACCAATCAGTAGATTACACTGTGCTGGTGACATGAACAGTCGCCAGGTTAATTTATTTACACAACTTAATACAGTAAATACAAGATGGTGGACCAGGGAGGAAATTTCTCTCAAATTTGGAGTGGCAAATTTGGAGTGGCAAATTTGTCGCCAAGCGCTTGCAATGTACAAACAGTTTAATGTTTTATTTAACTTCACTCGTGGGAAAGCCTTCCATCAGGCTCAGGATATTTCAACGAGGAGCCGCAAGCCCTTAAATTTTGGTTCAGGTATTAGCAGGAAACAATATAACTTGGACGGATAACGTCCAAGTTTCCCGTTGTGCATGGCACGCTTGGCACAAATGACTCTAAAATCGATCACTTTGCTATATTGTCAAAAGTTTCCAACGTAGAAGATTGATTTTTTGTGGGAGGATGAAGACCGATGACGAAAACAAAATCCGATGATTTGAACTGCCGTAGACATCTTGATGACGTCACAGTTACGTCATGTATCCATTTATATTAGGTTTCTCGATATTTTCAATTACCTTTAACATCAGTAAATTTTTTCTTTTAGATTTCCCATCATGTTGACAACAAAGAAACCGAAAACCCGAGTTCGATAGGTTAACAGGGAGAAAAGTTATTAAATTTTGAATTTTGGTAATTTTCCCGCCAAAATTTTATGCTAATCTCTTTCTAGCTAAATTTGAAGCTAACGCACTCTCTCTAGCGCCCCACCAGCCCTACTGTTGGTGGATATACATTGATGACATATTCATTATCTGGACCCACACGCTTGACCAACTTACAGAATTTGTCACCTATCTCAACGGTATCCACGCCACCATTAAATTTACTTCCTCTCATTCTTCTTCTAACATTCCTTTTTTGGACGTTAATGTCGGCCTTCACAACGGTCACATCGCTACAGATCTCTATACAAAACGTACTGATAAACATCAATATCTATTGCACTCTTCATGTCATCCTAACCACACCAAACGCGCCATACCTTTCAGCCGGCTTGCTCTCAGACTTCGTCGTATCTGTTCTTCTAATGAAACTTTCATCTCACGCACTAATGAACTTAAATCGTATCTCAATAAACGAGGATATAACCGTAATTTTCTGAACAAAGAAATAGATCGTGTCAATAACATAACCCGCACCGAAGCACTAGAGCCTAAACAAACTAACAGCCAATCTAACCGAGTACCCCTCGTTATAACCTATAACCCTGCTTTACCCTCTTGTTTTCCATTACGCACAAACATTTTAACATAATGTTCAAGTTTCAAGTTCAAGTTTATTAACAAGTATCTATAAATACATATTTCTTAACACACCCGCAGATAGCTTAGCTAATCGAGGCGGGTAGTGCTATAATAGTTCTTATTTATACATGGAATATCTTTTGTGATAACTATACAAATTTTACAATAATTTCACAAATTTACAATAACTATGAATAAATAAGTAAAGATATATACATAAATTCGTGATATTTTATTCAGAGCTCAGCTAACAACAAACAAACCTAATAACGATCCTCCCGGTTCTTTTCGTTGTGGCACTAATTGTTTAACTTGTAAATACATTGACAATGGCCAAAATAATTACACTTTCCACTCTAATGGCGAATTAAGAGCTATTAAACACCACATTAACTGTAATTCAAAAAACCTCATTTACATGGTCCAATGTAAACGTTGTAATGTTCAATATATCGGAGAAACCAAACGCCGCTATTCTAGTTTATTGGATACTGATTGTAAGCCTCTTTCCCCGAAGAAGATCGGCCGTGCCGATCGAAATATTGGAAGAAAAAAGCTCTCTATCGTTGAATCAGCCTTTCCTTTCTTGTCTGGAAATATTAAATACAGAACCATTTACAAAATAACTTCTTCATTAATCTTTTAGAGCTAGTTTACGAATATTTGTTTACGACAATCTAGCAATCAAAAGAGTAAATCGGTACCCACAACCGCATGTTTTTAGAATTTTCAATTTTTGAGGGGAAATACTTTAAAATTCACAGTGAAAAAGAGGATACGTCATTATGATTTTTCGGGTTTTAAAGAGCAAATTTACTTACTGTACACTGAATAGCCGCAATATGGTAGCGGGGCTCCAAACTTTCGACTCCGTGTTACTTTGATTGATGTCTTCCGCTGATTCACGGCGCTCTCCTGATATCCTGTAGAGCGACACGCATAGCATAAGTTACCTCAAAATCGATCACACCGGAGCGAGCCAAAAATATATAAACCAGCACATTTTGATTAATTCGCTGTCAACTTTAACGAAATTTTCGTACGTTAATATTAAAATGAAACAAGAGCCCATCTGGGCTTTCACTCGGGCCACATGAGATTGAAGATAAAATACGCTTTCATTTGAAATCCTCTTAGTAATAACCGAAGGGAAGAATTATTAGCTGAATTTAGCAGTCTTTAGGAGTGGCCGGTAGCGCGGTGACATTCATTCTCTGCTCCCCTAGTATATATATGTAATTTATTATTTTCGTTTTTCTCGTTTATGTAAATTAAAGAAGTTGACCTCTCCTTACTTCTTCATGTAACGCACGCTTACAATTTAATCTGCTGTTCTGCAGGTTCAGAGTACTAATAGATGAGTGTCTCAAATGTACATGTATGTTTATATTTGTCCCATATTATAAGTTGTATCCTGTTCACCTATGATGGAGCTATCACTATATTTCTCTACTGTACTTTCTACCCTGCGGCTCTTTGTCGCAGCTCGCTGATCGCGTCCATATTGGAATTGTTGGATTAAAGATTATTAACTGAATCTCTATTTAAAAGCTTTTACCCTCCTTCCCAAAACTGCAGTCTGCCCATTATATTACAGAACTATAAAGGGAACTGTTGAAAGCCTTTAATTTCTTGAACCAAAACCTCGGCCGTGAGAGGATTCTTGTTTAACTTGAGAGTTGAATATTGCTTCGCTCATCATAAATTATTCTGTGCTGAGTGTTTATTTCTCCGGGGTATTTCTGGCTTCGTGTTGGCGAGCTCTCACAGTTCAGGAGTTCAGATGTCTTCAGACTTCGATAGAGGATTGAAACCCATAACTGCTCAACCACAGTATATATAGATTTGCTAGTAAATCGCTATATTTCGCTATAAATCAGCTATTCAGTATACCTGTATAGTATAACGTACAGAGGTCTCGATACGAGATCGGTAAACCAACCATAAACACGGTCAAAATTATTTTAGTGTTGGCCTACAGATCACGGTGTTTGCACTGGTATGTATTATGACCGAGAGTAAAATGAAATGTGGCATAAAACCTACGAAACGTACATCAAACAAGAATACCGTCCGATGGCGAAATCTAATAGCGCCACGAGGTCGATTAATGCATAATTTAACGCATGCGCAGAAATTTTGTTGCACCGAACAAAAACGGCCTGCAGATTTCAATAATGTCTTTGGGAGCAAACACGTTTGTATATTGACGTTATTGTGACGTCATAACGAACGACTCATTTTAAGGTCAAATTCTGCGTTCCCTAAACGTTTGAAGTAAAACATGTTATCACAACAGCTGAGTAACACGGTCCGGATAACTATGTTTTGAATATGAAAAAACTACGAATACAACGATGAAATAAACACGCATATCCAATCAAAGCTGACGAGTGCCGTGCCAAGCTCTTCACATTTGTTAACGAGAAAGAGTTACAGGCCAAAGAAATAGAACGGGTGCAGAGACAGGAAGAAACTATGAAATTCGAGAAACAGCTCCTTGACCAAAAACCCAAGGCAGCAAAGGAAGAAAAGAAGAACACGGGACAATCAACAACCGTAACGCTCCCCAAGATCAAAATTACCTGTTTTAACGGCACTCCTATAGACTCCTCGGCCTGGGGTGGGACAAGGCTGATGGCATCCTGCGAGTTGTTTTCCCAACAGAGAATTATGTGCCGACGAAGAGGGGAATTTTGGGCAAGCTTGCCCGCATCTACGACCCCGTTGGCTTCGCGTCCCCTACCTTGCTGCAAGGGAAGTTTCTATACCGAGAGGCTTGTGAGCTGAGGCAAGCCTGGGACGCTCTCCTGCCGCAGAATCTCCTTGCGAAGTGGAAGAGTTGGGAGAGCGCCCTACCTCCCAGTGTTACTATCCGAAGGTCACTGGCCCCTTACCGGGAGCAAATTGATGCGGTGGAGCTCCATGCATTCGGAGATGCCAGTGGGCGTGGGGTTGCCGCCGCCGTGTACGCTGTGGTGCGCTAGGAATCTGGTACAACGCAAGGGCTGGTGGCATCGAAAGCGCGTCTATCCAAACAGGGGCTAACGATACCAAGGCTCGAGCTGGTTGCAGGACACATGGCCGCCAATTCAGTCGACAATGTGCGCCGAGCTCTAGTAGGGTTTCCCGTCGTATCGGTTCGATGCTGGCTTGACTACTGTCGCGCTGCATTGGATTCGAGGCGACGGAGAATACCGTCAATTTGTTGCGAATCGGGTTCACAAAATTGTTGCGCACAATGTCGATGAGTAGAGGCATGTACCGACCGACCAGAACCCAGCGGACCTCGGGAGTCGCGGTGGGCCTGTGGTCAACGCAACACTCTGGTGGGACGGGCCAGAGTGGCTGCACAATCGCGATGCGTGACCGCCCAACCCAATTACTAGAACAAGTCCTGAGGCTGACGCTGAGTCCAAAATCGTGCGAGAAGTGCTAGCTGCTGTGATCGATGTCCAAGAACTCGACGAGTTCGATCAGTTACTCGAACATCACGACCTCAGGAGAACTGGGTCGCACGATTTGCGCATAATTGTCGCCCGGGAACTACGAGGGTTGTTGGCCCGATCACAACAGCTGAACGGGAGGCTCGAACCAATTGGTGGATACATAGAGTGCAGACCCGCGCCCAGAATGAGCCCAAGTTTGATAATCACAAACTACAGCTGAATCTTCAGCCCAATGCGGAGGGGACGCTCGAGTGTCGTGGGCGCATCCAGGGTCACTACCCCATCTACCTGCCAGACGACTGCCTGTTTACTGAGAAGTACGTGCAACTAGCGCATCTCCGTACACTACACAGAGGCGTAGGTTTGACTATGGCTGAAGTTCGTGAGCACCACTGGGTTCCACGCCTTCGCCAACTTGTGAAACGAGTCATCAAAGGCTGTTGGGGATCCTAGCGTTCCCAGGCTCTTGCGCTTGCCACTCCCCTGCCTGGTTTGTTGCCGCTAGAGAGGACGGAGGGGTCAACCGCATATGAAGTGGTCGGTGTCGACTTCGCCGGTCCAATCAAGTACCGCCGAGAGTAGAAGGTAAGGCCTACCTGGTCTTATATGCTTGTAGCTTATCGAGGGGCTTACACCTTGAAGTCTTGCCCGATTTGGAGACCGTGACTTTCCTTGGAAGTCTGAAGCGTCTTGTCGCACGTCGCAGTCGACCAGCAAAGATCTTCTCTGACAATGGCAGGACCTTTGTCGGGGCGGCTAAATTACTTAAACAAATTCAGAGTGACGAGAGGCTTCAGGATTACCTTGCAGATGAGGGAATCACCTGGAGATTCAACCTGAGTCGTGCGCCTTGGTGGGGCGGCCAGTTCGAGAGACTGGTTGGCCTCTTCAAGCGCGCTTTCATCAAAACCATCGGAGGAGGGATGTTGACATGGACGGAGCTAAGTGAAGTGGTTCTCGAAGTGGAGACTCAACTAAACCGCCGTCCCCTATCCTACGTTGAGGATGATATCCAACTCCCTTTGCTGACACCGGCCACGTTCCTGTTTCAAAGGTCCAATCGTCTGCCAGAGCAAGAGCCATGGCGAGAAGAGAACGTGGATCTGCGTAAGCGGGCAAAATACTTGCGATCCTGCAAAGACGCGCTGTGGAAGCGCTGGACCAGCGAGTATCTGACCGCACTCCGAGAACGCCACTACTGCAAGACAGACAGCAAGCCTATGTCTCTGAAAATAGGCGATGTTATCATTATCCGGGCTGAGGAGAAGAATCGAGGGAAATGGCCACTGGGTATCGTGTCGCGCCTGTACCCTGGGAAAGACGGCGTGGTGCGAGCTGTGGAGACGCGAGCAGGGAAGACCCACTTGCAAAGGCCCATACAGCACCTATACCCTCTGGAGTTGGCGTGCGATATCCAGCCCAACAGACCAACTCGTCTCAACCCAGAAGTGCCACCCTTCAGACCCAGGAGGGATGCAGCCGCGACAGCCAACTTGCGCATTAGTGACATTGCGCAGGACATTGAACTGTGAACAATTTATAATCGTATGTACGGAACATTAACTGTTTTGTTCAACTTTGAATTGCGACTGAGTTATACTAGTTAATTTTCAATCATAACCATTGTATTCATTTTCTTAGTATCGCTCCAGTTACAAGTGATGCATATGCTTCCTGCTGGGAGTCATATGGGGGAGTGTGTTGAAAACTGGATCGAACGTGTGACCAGCGAATGTGTAGGAATGAGAGGTTAATCACTTAGGTCAGATAAGTATGATTTTCGTGCACGGAAGATATCTAAGAACGTGTTGTTCAGAATTATTTAGCCAATCAGCAAAGAGATTAATTATTTTGTGGGTGTGTAGAGGGTGTGTGTCCACCAGTGAAATTTAAGGCATGCTAGATGCGTTTTACTTTGTTAGACCTTCGTAGGGACTCGTGTGATGGTGAAATAAAGCTTAGTTCGATTTTGTGACTGTGAATCTGTGGATTTATTCTCCCGTTCGAGACAAATGCAAAGTTTGCAGAATCTGCCAGTTCCGCTATTCAATTTCTGATCTTCTCAAGCATGTTAAGGCCTGGTTCATTTAACGGAAAATAGATGTAAGTTAAAAAATGTTATCTGACAGAAATAACAGTTTAAACAAAATCTAATTACACCATAATACTAATATCAACTTCCTTAAATTTGTTAAATGGATGGTTTTCGTATCACGTGATCGGTGACGTCATAATTATATAAAATCGTTTAAGTGAAATGCGGCTGCGACGATAACATATAAATATAAAGTAACCCTGCTAAAACATTACTCCTCCCACAGTGTTTCCGATCACACATGACTATCATGTAAAGATAAGGAGATATTAAGTGTACAAAAAGTCACGTGACCTATTATGTTCGCCTTAATTACTCGTTAACGAAACATCGTAGTCATCTTTTCTAAGTTAATTTAGGTAAAAGGCTTCAACCTTAACTGAACATATCCATTCGTCATCCTAGCTGTTTTAAACTCGGAGCCGCATTTTTGATTTACTGATTTCGTGTTCTAAGTCACGTGACAGATCACGTGACATGTTTTACTACACACAAACCACTTAAGGTTGCCAAAAATGGTGATACCTATTATCGTGAGAAACTTGGCCTACTTACTATACTCGGCTGTGTAGAAATAAGGAAGACATTTTTTACCCGAAATTTGACCCCTGAACCAGGCCTTAACATGCTTGAGTTTAGCCTTCCAGAGACTTTTAACATGAGTGGTAACTCGAATTATATAATCGAATCCAGATAACTCAGATAACGCAGGAATTGCTTTGCCTTTTCAATTTATGGAGTTAGGGTTTAGGGTTTGGTAAGGTTTCTTTCTCCCGTGGATATCAGTAATATGTGCGTTTCTCTAGTTTCTTGAACGCGTTCCCATTAAACTGATGGAAAAAATTAGGACAACACGCTAGCGGTTGTGATTTGCCGGTGGTGTACAGAATTAGTTGAATCTGAAAAACAATTGGTTCGTAATGAAAAGCCCAATCACTTTTCCGGTTTTCACACAAGTTCAATTCAATTGGCCAGTTACTGAGTGACCCACCTTTCCGGGTAAAGCTAAAGGCTGGTTCTCATATGATCGCTAGCGATCGCCGGATCGTCCAAATCACTCAACCGAAGGATCGCTCGCGATCGCTGGCGATCGCTGCCATTTGTTCACATATAATCGCTGGCAAGTTTACGCGCCAGTGCGTGTGAGTTGGATGGACTGTCAAGGTCCCGATTTCTCAGATTTGAAACTGACGCTTTGTGCTCGTTGTGCACAGCAAGCCAGTCTAGATTCATAAACTCGACTGGCATGGGAACAGAATCTCTTCCTGAATCCAACGGAATGTTCTTTCTCCGTTTGAGGTATCTTCCATACGCAGTCCTGATATGTTTTCCTCTACAGCAGCCGGTGTAATGTTGAACTTTTCACTGATTTCAACTTCTTGTACTTGTCTATATATTCTCTGCTGTATTTGTTATAAAGGCATTCGTATTTGCGCAGCTCTTCCATAAACTCTTCCGTACTGCAGCCCGCCATGTTCGAAGCTGAGTGAACAAGTGAATGCACGAGCGACAACAACACAACAACAAACCGTTGCCATGGCGTTGAAGTTTGGATCTAGGAAACATTGCATTGTGGGATGCCACAGGATCGCTCGATCGCCGAGAAGTGTTCTCATATAATCGCTGATGATCGCTGATGATCGCTGACGATCGCTGACGATCGCCAACGATCGCCAACGATCGCTGGAGTAGAACCTTGCTCTACTCCAGCGATCGTCAGCGATCGCGATCGCTGACGATCGCTGGATCGCTAGAAGTGTTCACATATGATCGCTGACGATCGCTGGTCAAATTTTGAACGATCCGGCGATCGTCAGCGATCGTCAGCGATCATATGAGAACCAGCCTTTAGATACCAAGACAGGAAATCAGAAAATAGTTTTAGGATGTAGTTTAATCTAGTAGACTAATTTTGAGCAGGCCACCGGACTGTGTAGTCTTCCGGGAAGCATGCCTACATTCAAGGTAAAATGTCCTGTTTGCTTTCAAGCCTTTGCTATAAAAAATTATTTACAGAAACATACAGAACGCAAATGCCATGATTGCTCTTCGACAAATATATTTCTACGATTCGTCAGATAGAGATATGATCATGGCAGTTCCGGCGCCCATATCTACCGAAGTCCAAGCTGCTTACAAAGAGTTTAAATCTGGAGTTTATATATATATATAATAAAGGTTTTAACAATCTCGCAATGAAAAAGCCACAGGTATATATATACACTAGCCAAGTGACTTGACTGTAACCCTCAGGTATATTCTACCCAGGAGGGCACATAATTGGTGATACACTACGGGGGAAATAACAATCATAATAAAGATTTTAACGATTATGTTGCAATGAAAAAGCCACAGGTATAAACTATCCAAGCGACTTGACTGTGACCCTCAGGTATATTCTACCCAGGAGGGCACATGATTGCCGATACTAATATAATAAAGGTTTTAACAATGTCGTAATGCCATACACTACCTGAGAACGGAAGCCACATTAGATTTATTCTTTTCGCATACGTCTTCTAAAATTTGAAGCAATTCTCCTCCCGCGCTTATTTTGCGAAGTTTTAGCTTCTTACGCTTAGGCGACTTGGCCTTTGGAGATTTGTCTAAGCCGCCAGTCGGAATGGATGATACCGATGGTGGGATCAAGCTGTTAACTGACGGGTCTTGAGTTGGCTGATATTTTCCTTGGCCTCGGCGAAATCCTGGACAAGTTTCGCATCACTGGGAGTCTCGGCGAAATGAGGCCACGTTCGCGGGGAAGGCCAGTGATTGCACAGCGAACATTGATCGCAGCACCAATTCTTTTGAACGCATCTGTTGCCAGATAGCTGTCCTCTCCCAACACATAACGTATTAACAAATAAGGAAGTTGGCTTCAGAAGACTGTATTCAACAATGACAGCTTTATTAAACTCCACAAATTCGTGGCTTGTAAATATGGATCGTGGCCTATTTAACACTATTTTTCTTGACCTAACAAAACGCTTCGATACGTACCGTGAATCACGAAATAATATTAGAAACATTAAAACTTTATGAAATCAAAAACGGACACTCAGTTTAATGCAGTCTTCTCTATCGAACAGAATGCAGCCATGTACAATTCAGAATACTAAATCAAATGAGAAATTAATAACTTGTGGGGTACCACAATGATTTATTCTCGGTCCCCTGTTATTTCTCTTTTACATAAATGATTTACCAAATTGCCTTGATAGTTCGAATCCATGTCTGTTTGCCGACGATACCAATATTACGATATGTGGCTCAAACAAAACTGATGCAAACAAAACTAGAGCAAACCGTGAATTAGCTAAAATAAACATCTGGCTCATAGCCAACAAGTCGTATTTAAACATTGCTAAAACGGAATTCATGCTTATTGGCTCGAGACAACGCTTAACCAATTTGGAAGACAAGCCTTTGTTTTAAATTGGAGATCAAATAATAATTAGAGTAACAGTAACTAGTAACTAGTTGGAGTCCTAGTCTATGAGCACCTGAAGTGGGACGAACATGTTAATTACATCTCGAAAATTATTGTCTTTGGACTAGGTGCAATCAAAAGGATAAGGCCATTCGTACCCCAATACACACTTGTAACAATTTATAATGCTCTTGTTCAATCACACATGGATTACTCTTGCAAAGGCTGGTGTTCCGATAAGTTTTGTTATTATATTTGATTGATCTTGATTGACATTTAATAGGATCAGATATCGCACGCATAGTCAGTGTTTACGCAATCCGTAACAGGAAGAGCAAGGACTGCGAGAGCTAACCCGTTATCAGAGAAACTGTAAGCTAACCTGGAAACGAAAGGATCAGAGAAAACTGTAAGCTAACCTGGAAACTAAAGGAGAATTAATACCCGCCACAGAAGTAAGTGATTCGCATTGATTTCGCCTATTATATTATTGTACAGAATACTAGCACAAGATAACCAGAGACTCATGATTTGTTTCAAATTGAATAATTATCAAGTAACACGGAAATCAATATACGAGATTCAAGGAAATAAAGTACGACGATATAATTATACGATTTGTGGTGGAATTCAATGGGTTTAAACGGAACATTACATTCAATTTCTTTGGGTAGACTGGCGACGGAAAAGGAAGTCAACAATACTGGACGGTAACTGGATTGAATATGGAAGCCGCTTTGAAACAAGCCAAGATTGAGCGGAGGACAGCAAAGGCAGCCCTGACGAGATGCGGTAAAGCCATCAATAACCTGATTGAAGGTAAAAGGCCTTCTGCAGAGGTAAGAGAAAAGCTAATCAAGTATCAAGAAAGTTTCGAAGTTCTAGTAGAGAAACATGAACAGTGTTTAAAGCAAATAGATGATGATGATCACGAATTTGAGACCGAAGAGGGCTGGCTTGCCCATTGCCAAGAGGGTTTCATGGAAACGGAATATCATGCTAAGGTTTATGTCGAGACCAATATCAGCAAGGGGAAAACAGTTATGAATGAGAAAGGGGCTTCCACTAGCGGTTTAGAGGGAGACAAATCCTCAGTTCCAAAGCCAAATCAATCCAGTGGAATGATCGGAATGTCGGCTGTAAACAGAACCGGAACTGGAAAACAACAATGGAATGATCGGAATGTCATCAGCCAACAACGCGCTGACAGCTGATTTTGACGCTAACCAGGTACCTACTGGTACAGGAAATTATACAAGCCTGTCGACGAGTGATACAGTACTTATCGCAGACAAGTCGGCTGCTGAAAGTACAACGGCTCAGGAAATGGAAAACACGTGCAGCTTTAAAGTGTATATAAGGTCAAAAACTTTTTTTGTTGATTCGGTATCTATGAATGGTCTAGGTATGAATTCCAAAAAAAAAAAATTCAACGACCTCATCTTCACCCTGTTATGCGGCTTTAAAGATCTCAAAGTTACCACGCCCTGTTCACTTGACCGTGTACCTTAGGATCAAAGTAGACTGGCACTAATTCGAGTGATGACGTAAATTCGGGAAGTGAGACTGCTTTCATTCTTGTCACAACTCTATAAGTATAAACAACGTAGCTCTTTCGTGATGCCAAGTAGATGCGTCGTTTGGGGATGTTCCAACAAACCAGACTCAAAGAAGGGTATAAAACTACACATTATCCCTTACTTTGAAGATGATCGTATAATAGCAAAGTCCAGAAGACAGCAGTGGGTGAACTTTGTCTTGAGGAGACGCGCGAAGTGGACTCCATCGGCTTCTTCGGCTATTTGCTCCTGCCATTTCGCCCTAGAGGATTACTCCCAGCAGTGCTCCTTTGGCAAAGAACGAGATCTTTCCCACCTAATAAGAGATGAAGTAGGGATAGTGCCTGTCCCTAGGTTTCAAGAACGAAACGCCGGCAAGGACGAGTACCTTTCTAACAGGAGTCGCCGAAAGGTAAATAAATGCACTGTCTACTATACATTTCACAAATATTTATATCACATTTATAGTCCCGATCGTTAATAACACAGTTAATTTTAATTGCCATAGATCCTAAGGGAAGCCATTAACTCACAACCGAGTAGATCAGCGAGTGATAGCCATCCAGTTGAAGAAGAATTAGACCTGGGACAGTCTTCGAATTCTATGCCCATGGAGGTTGATGAAGCGAATGAAGCCAGTGCTGATTCTCCTATCGTTGTTGAGCAGGAAGAATCTGCTGTAAGTGCCAATTTGTCTCTCTTATTTTCAAATATTATGATATATATAATAATCATCGTGTTAAATCTACTTCATAGGTTAGAGATTTTAGCACTCAGACTAAGGAATGTGTTGGATGTAAGAAGCTGAAAGACGAAAATAGACAGCTGAAGAACAAGTATCTGGCATCGAAAGATAAACACAACACTACAATGCAACAACGAAAGACCCAAAAGACGTCCCGTGGTAATCCATTTCATATGTAATTTGTCATAGTGTGGATATATGTTGACATGACAAGACATACAGATACATGTATTATGAACTATACATATTTTCACATCTGGCCCGATCAAACGTATGCGTGTTGTGGGAGAGAAATTGACTGGTCCTTTCTAATACTCCGGACCCATGCATCAGTATGTTTCAGTATGTATAGTTCATTGACATAAAATTTGAATATATTTATTTCTGTTAAAAGGGGTTCAGTGTGATTTGAGAAGTGAGGAGGTCTATGTTGATGTGGAAGATACCGCTGAGAATATGATTGATGAAGATGATGAAGAAACAGTTCAAGAAGATTCAACTGATTTTGATGTCATAGAGGAAGAATCCTGTAGTATCCCTGGAGATATAGGTGATAATGATGCAGCTTCAGATGTAAATTACCATCCAGATACAGAAACGGAGACAGAACCAGAAACAGACCCAGAAGATGAGGAATATGTCACAGGAAAAAGGTAAATCGTATGTTAACATTATTGTTGTCAAAGGAAGGTAAAATAAAATAAAAATTGTTTTATACTACTAAGACTCTTTGTTGTTGGCACAATTTTTTATGATCTTTGATCCAAACATGTTTCCTCATCAGTATGATAGTCACCCACAATATAATAATTCCTTATTTTAATTGCTCCAATATTAATCAAGGGCTAGCATTCGAAATGTCAGCTGCAATTCGCTCTCCGCTGGCATTAGCATAGCTTAATCAACTTTTAGTCTGGTACTTTACATATAGATACATGTTTATATGTATTTTTGATGAGTACAAAATATACATATAGCCAAATTTGTTACCTGGTTAGAAAACTATATAATAACCTCTTTATTTATTATATACAGTATAACAGCAATAATTACAGTACTGCAGCATACAAAACTGATGTGGCCAAGATATTATGAAGCAACAACATCGAAAGACATAATAATATTGTATTGTTAGAATGTACCGGTATTACAAAAGTAGAATTATAATAGTGTTATTTTTTTTGCAGATTGCACGTCAACAACAAGAACCTGAGAAGTGAGCCTAAACACATAGTGTTTCTGTCTAAGTTGATGTTGCTGTTTACTTTTTGTCACACTTGCAAGGCTGAGAATCCACAAGTGAAGGCTCGTGAAGTGGGTACCATGGTGTCCATAACAACGACATGCCACAATCCCAAGTGTCTACAGAAAAAAAATGTCTGGAGGAGCCAACCAAACATGCCTGGAACAAAAATTCCTGCTGGCAATTTCCTTCTTTGCTTTGGTATATTGCTAGCTGGAGGTTCAGCAAGCAAAGTGTTTCAAGTCTTTGCTAACATGGGATTGGCCTGTGTTACACTTTTTGACATCCTTGCACAACAAAAAAGTGGTATCAGTTTTGACTCCATCTATACTACTGGGATCATAAGGGTCTCTCGCAACATCCAAATTGTCCCTAGACATTCTTACACCTAAAAATCCAAACTTGAGAACCTATTAGAGAAATGATTACCATACTGTATATCGATCTCTTCCACTATGGATAATATATCGTGCCTCCCTCTAGAAATCTTGACTAAGATCGTAGAGTACTCAGGACCTTGGGCTTTTGCAAGCATCGCAAGGACATCGAAACGCCTAAACGATGCCGCATCTCTCGCGCGCTACAAAGACGTAGACCAAGAGTTCCGTAGACAAGCACTATGTCTTGGCTTGAGGTCTACTCGTAATGACGACGATCGAGACAAATTGGCTAGGACTTTCGGTATTTCCGCAAGCTACATCGACGATAGCCTTCCTCTTCTCTACGCCAGTGAATATGGTAATCTTGATGTTGTTAAGTGGCTCATTAAGCACTTACGTTTCGATAAAATGGATAGATACACCAATCATATTCTATGCGCTGCCTTTAAGTATGGTCATCTTGGTATCGCTAAGTGGCTCACTAAGCACTTCCAGTTCACCAAAGAGGATAAAGCCGTCGAGTTTGCTATATTAGATGCCAGTACGAATGGTCATCTTAATACCGTTAAGTGGCTCATTCGACGTTTTCAGATAACCATAGAGTATGAATACGTTGATACTGCTATACTACACGCCTGTAGCAATGGTCATATTATTACCGCTAAATGGCTCGTTAAGTGGCAGCAATCCCAGCTCACCGAGGACGAAAATGTTCTACTACGTAACTTTATGAATGCTGCCATATAGGAAGCCAAGTTGTCCCTAGACATTCTTACACCTAAAAAATCCAAACTTTAGGAACTGTTAGAGGAGTGATTAGCGTACTGTATATCGCCACCAAATGGTATTAGTATATATTCTTTATTCCACGATATTAGCGTTTGTTGTCATCTTAGTACGCATTAATACCATACAGATCGAACGAGTCGAAGAACCCAAACGTAGACGTCGCAATGACTGAGATAGTAACTTGTGCTTGGTTGATGCTAGGAAAGGACACGAAATGCGTAAAGAAGATTTCGAAGACATCGAAGTACTGTGCCCAGCACAACTTCCAGATCTCGAAAGGCGGTGCCCCACTCGTGCCATGCTCGAAGTGCGGTAAAGGATGCCGTACGAGCCACGGGCTCTGCTCAGGATGCGGAGCACCTCAACGTCGTCTCGTTCTCAATAAGAAGAACCTCGACATAAGGCGTGCTAAGGAGCAGGCGAAACTTGCAGGTCCAAACGTGGTGGAACCGGAGGAAGAGCCAAATGCGGTGGAACCGGAGAAAGATCCAAATGAGACAGCCTTCGCGGAAGTAGTCCGCGAGTTCGATAGGACGTTTGCAGGCCTCTTGGTCGATGAGAAGGAAGATTAGGAATCACCACATAAGAAAAAAAAAAAAGGAATGAAGAAAAGTCGTTGCGTGACCCTCTTCATTTTTTTTTTCTTTTTGTTTTTCTTTCTATTAAACGGATGACATCTATAGTGTATCATGGACGAGCTAGTCAGATTGTTTGGTCCTGGAATTTGTAGAAGCCTGAATATCAAACCACAAGTGGAACATATTAACAGCTAAGAAAAATATTTTAGCTGCTCTACTCTACCATGCGTGCATACAATGTGGGTTCGTCCGATCTAGAGGCGAGGTTGCTCGCTTCATGCAACTAAACGACAGAAGCCTCTGTAGCGGAGAGGTCTTTATACGTTCTCTGTATAACGACGATAAGATTGATGTAGACTTGGATGTCAAGCACATAGTTCCTCACATTGCAACGACTTTCCTTAAACTCGATCCTCAAGGAGTACCTATAGACGTTCAACAAATAGTCCACGAGGTTGTTACTACGGCAATAGAAAACAATATAGGCCCCAGATCAATACTTAAGACGAAAGTTGTTGGAGCAAGTTACGAGGTGCTACGTCGCTTAGGATCGTCTATGTCTCTTAAAGATGTCGTTAAACGATGTAACGTATTTGGAAATGCGGTCAAGCGTTTCGTCAAGGAGTTGCTTCTTACCATTCCTACTTTGAGCCGATCTACGCTAGACATGGGCTAACTAGCAGTAGGACTTAGCGAAGTGAAAGTGAGAGCCATGTTCGTTTCTTTCATAGGAAATATCGATTCTTACCCTACTAAGCTGCCAAGTTTTTCTCGCATTTCCTTTTGCACTTCTTGCTTGAGTTCGGCTCGAACCTGATCCGGACTTTTTTCACCTATGGAAGTCTCGCGACGAATTTCAGACCTCATGATCTCATACTTATTCGCTTCGTTCAGGATGAGACTGTATTCGGAGTCGGATACGTTTTCATCGCGTAGGGCCTTCGATACTAGATCGCGAATCGTATTGATTTTCGACTTTGCCAACATAGTTGTCCTTTCATGTTTAGAAACCTTCATTCCTAACTTCTTAGCTCCAAGGGTCGTAGATGCTGAAATTAATCCACATAGCCCACCAATAACTCCAAGTGGTAGACCAATCACTATTCCAACCCCAGTCAACGCTACGCCCAATCCAGATCCAGATAAGATCACAGATAGACCTCCCGTTACCACTGCGATACCATGAACTATTCCTTGAGAACGTGCATATTTCTTGCGCACACCTTCGTAGTGCCTTTCTTGAACTTCTATGTCCGAAAGCGTGTCTCGGATCGTTTGCAGTCTAAAGTTCTTTCCAGTGTCGTTAGCGATCTGTGGATAGATACTTGGTGCTGAGGGAAACGGTTGAATCGAATCGCCTTCCATTGGACGTTATACATATAACTTACTCAAGCTTCAACACGTATCGTAGAGGTCGACCACGGAAGTCTACCACGTTGCCTTTCCCATCACGAATCGTAAGGCTAAGACTGTTCCGCATTGTCCCTATAGCTTGCAGGGTTTGGGGATTCGTTATAGTATAGGTTGTCCTTGAAAACCAAGGACCTCGGACCTCTATGCTAGCCAAGACTTTCGATCGTTTTCCCTCTAGAAGTGAGGAACCGGAATCCACCGCATCGCAACGGACATACACTGTGTGGATGTCTTTGATCTTAACACGGTAAGTACCAACTTTTAGCAGGAACTCGTTATTCTCTTCTTCTCCACCTTCGACACCTAATAGTGCGTAGAAATTCTTATCGAACTTGATTGGTTTCTTAACTACTATGGCGTGGCCCCTAAGGGGGATCCTGCCCTAAAATTCCACGATACCAGCATCACTTGCAGGCTTTAAGACCTTCTTGATTCTCTTAAAGTTGTAAGACCCTGCAGCAACGTCGTGTGGGAACATAATACTACCGGCATTCCACCTGAACGAGCCCGCCTCTGTTAGGTTCCACCAACTGTTCTCGAAAGTGACCTCGAGTAGTGAAATGTTCTGTATAAGAATAGGGTCGTCGAAGTAGACAGTATGGTCAGCCGATGTGGCGGTGACATGTAAGAGAACCATCTTATATGTTAAAGGTATAACTATATGTATGTATAGCTTCAACATGTCTCATAAAGTTCATTTCGAAGGTGATTGGGGCGACTATATCGCACCTCGCAATGCAAAGGCCTTTGCAGTCTTTAAGAAGAAACACCCCCATGCGGACTTTGAGAAGTTCTTAGCTAGGACTACGGCGTCAGACATACACGACGATTCAACGTATGAGACTAGGATCGTGTTTTTCGATGGTGGGCAAGATTGGTACATTACTGGTCTCGTACCAGTGGACATTCGAAAACGCATCGATGACGCATTGCAGGGAATGGTCGATGGTTTCCCATCTACGTTGACCCTAGATAAGAGTGCGAAATATCCTATTACAGCAGTTCCTTCTACTGAACCGGCACGAGACATCGATCTCACTAATGTATGGATATATGTCACCCCGACGAAGAAGTTCAAAGCTGGCGTTCCAAATATATTCAAGGAAATCGTCGTAAAGCATATGACAGCGAAGGAGTCCCATGCGTGGTTATCAGGTCCGGATTTCAAATACTGGCCTCAGCAATTGAATTTCGCAACGTGGTGTGCAACTTCTGGATGCGGAGTGTCGTTGTTTGACCCCACTTTCAAAACGTATCCACCAGTCGTTCAGGGGTTCCTACGATTCCATGTTTATTTCACGATACGAAGAATTCTACATGAACTTGGTTGCCCTCTACCTGGTGACAGTGCTTTCAAACAACTCGATAACCTCTACAACAAATCAGCTCTTGAGAGATTGTGCATCGAATTTGGCATATCTCGAACGCCAGACTTCCGATGGCACGGAGGTAGGAATCACGGATTAGGAGACGTATTCCTTTTGTATGATGATGGCTACAAGAACGTCCACGTAATCCGAGGCTACGACAAGGAAGCAGACACGTGGCCCAACCACAATAACTTATTTGCAGACGAGGGAGGCAGGGTGGACAAGGGCGATCTAGTATCCTTTATTCGGAACGACGAACACGAAGGAAAGCAATACAATTGGTTTACGCCACCAATCGGTAGAGGTTTGACGAATGCTGGATAAGGTAGATTGAATCGATCTGTTGAGGCTTTTGGATATTGTATTCTAGGCGCTCAAAACGATCTTAACGAATCCATCGTAGATAGTTTCAACGTCAAAGAAAAGTTTAAGAGCTTAGTCGAAGGCGCTATTCTCGAAAACGATTTAGTGGTGAGCTACAAAAACTATCTTACTGCTATAACGACGACGCATAAGAGGCTCGATCTAGCAATAGCTATAGGCGTGCGATTATTGCCAAGCAAGCTAGTGTACTATCTTGGTAAGAAAGATGACTATAGGAATCCGACCCCGAAAGCCACGAAAGATATGATGCTAGGCACTAACGACATCAATGCAGAAGTCAAAGGACGCCCGCTTCCTATGGAAGGACCACCAGATAAGAAATTAATACCGCCTCTCGAGACGCACGAGAAACGAGTTCCTGTACTAAAGGCTGTCCCACAACATGAGATTAATCTCGCGGTGACATCTATTGCCGCAGCTGGAATTGCATGGACGTTGTTTCGTTAACGTCGTTTGTATTGCTCTATAGCGATCACCACTATTGCTACGATGAATAACCAAACGTTCTCTGCTAGTACTCCCAGAGCTTTACCAGCCATAGTAAATATGAAACTCGCAATCGATCCAATCATTCCAGGTAGGATCTGTCCAAGTTTCTTTCCCATTTCGTTTAGCAACCCCCCAGTCGTTTTCAATCCCTTCTTTACTACATCTGCTGCTTTATCGATACCAGCCTTTACTGGTTTCGGTACGGATCTCGACAACAGGGAAACTATTGTACTAACGATAGCGCCAATAGAAGTTACCACTGCAAGAACAGTCATTCCATGCTTTCTGAAAATGTATTTGATCCTTTCACGTAGCGACGTACGTTCTAGTATGGCTTCTTCTTGACGTTCGAGTAATTCTATTTCGTTATGGATGCGTACTTTCTCTTCCTTAGCTGCTTCTTTCTGAGGCTCGGTTGATGTGGGGTCTTGAAGTATGCCTTCTTCTCGTTCTAAACGCTCATTGAGCTGTTGCTGAGCCTGGACGACTTCCTGTTCTGTCTCCTCTCTCGTAGGACCTAGAGCTTTCTTGAGGGACTTATTAGACCTCTCATATCTTTTAACGTCCCCATTCTTATCCGGCCAGGTGGTCAAGGGGGTAGGAGCCCCTTCGTTTCCAAACTCGCGTACGTAGATTCTACCCCTTTTCTTTTTGGCATCCCATATGGTTGCTACCTCAATATCGTATCTAACCCCCGCGTCTGGATAGTATTCATGGACAGCATCTACCAGCATCTCTTTCTCCTTTTCCGATGTGCCTGGTTTGAAGAGGAACTTTTGATAGCCGAAGGTTTCATCCATCAATTGCTCTAACTCTCCATCTGTCAACGAGGTTTCCTGATTCTTTGGTCTAGCGCCTTCTTTAGTGTAGTCGCGTCTAGTTTTCATGTTGAGTGATTCACTCGGATCCACATTTCTCGAGTCTGGAAAGCGACGTTTCCACTCCTTCTCCACATCGATAGCATCGTCATCATCGTAATCCTTTCCTCTTTCAGCTCCGCCAGGTCTTTCCTCAGACCTCTCACCAAAGTCCATGTTAAACATAACTATATATCTACGTATATTCAACATGATCTCATCAAAGTTGAATCCTGCAAAGGCGCAAAGAGAGCCTCATGCACTCAAAGCCGTACGAACCTTGTATAGGAAAACTTTCACTCCATCATTTGCCAATCCGGGTGAGACTCTATACGTAGAAGTTCCAACGCTAGGAGAAGGCATCGTACTGGTACCTGGCAGCCTAGCGCTATTGGGCGACATCGTACTATCTGGTGGACATGTGAACAACAGAGTCGTTTCGAACGTTGGACGTTGCTTGGTCATACGTAGAGTCTGTAAGATAGGAGCTGAAATAGTAGAAGACCTCGCCAGGTCAGACCTCCTACAAACGTATTCCGACGTATACCTATCTACGCAGGAGAGAGAATCGAGAGTGCAACAAGGCATCCAATCGGAGAACGTGAATAAGCTACGATCGAAAGCTGGTGATGCAGGTACTTCGGTTGCTGGAGAAAACGCGCTCCTAGCTGCACACGGTTCCAAATATAGAATTCCATTAGATGTCGATATTCTGACACAACATGGAGTTCTATATCCACATGCCCTAGAAGACACTATATCATTCGAGTTGACTCTAGCGCCTGCCATTGAAATAGTCGTTGGATCAGATAGTACTAAGATAGGCACGTACAAACTTAACAACATCCAGTTAGAATATGAAGCAATCAAGAACGAAACCCTAGCCAAGAACGCACTTAACGCATACAAAGATGGTACTGCTTTCCTATATAACCATGCTGTTCATTTCAAGACAGTAACTATCGCCAAGACGACGGATACTTTGATATCTCAGAATATCAATGTTCCACGACGATCCTTCGCTGGGCTACTTCTACTATTTATAGATCCACCTACCACTGGCACGCGAGATAGTGAAGCATTCTCAAATCCTGATATTTCTAAGATAGAGGTAGATGTTAATGGAATTCCAAATAGATTCTTTCCAGGAGGTATGCTTCCCCCAGATTTCTGGGAGGCTGCAAAAGGCTGGTTTGGTACACCCAATACTTCCATGACTCCAAAGAAGTTCTTTGAAAATAGATTCGCTATCCTAGTCGATTGCCGCACAGCAAAAGATTCCACCGTTCATGGTGATGGATTGGCACAAACCGGTAGTGGAAAGGACGTCGATATTCGCGTACATAGAACTGCGAAGGGAAGTGGAAATGTGATCATGCACATCTACGTCCTTGCAGATGCTCAGATCACGATATTGAACAGATCTTTACATAGTATAATATACTGATGGATTCTCTCGTAGAGCACGTGCCATTCAACGCACTCATAGTCGGTCCAACGAATTGTGGGAAGACTGCGTTTCTCATAGAACAACTTCGTGGATCATTTCGTGGTAAGTTCGATTACATAGTACTGATTTGTCCTACGTATGCCCACAACAAAACCTATCGTGGATTTGCAAATCGAGATCCTCGTTTCTTCGTCATGTCACCACCGCAGGATGCCATCGATGCTACTTTGAGTATTTGCGCAACATTTTGGTCAGGTACCAATACTCTATTGATTCTCGATGATTGCGCCGCATCGAAGGACGTCAAGAAACGAACTGACAAGCTAGTAGACTTAGCATTTTCTGCACGACACATAGGGCTTTGTATTTGGGTGCTGTCCCAACAATTAACGAGCATATGTAAACCCTTCCGCGAGAACGTAGCTATCGTAGTAGCATTTCATACAGCATCGGCCGTAGATGGCAAAAGGATATTTGAGGATTATGGAGGCTCGCAAGAATGTAAAGAGTTACGAACGATACTTGGATCTCATAAGTTCGCTCGCATGTGCTTCTGTCTACGCCATCCTTTCGAGGTAGTGTTAGAGCTCCCAGCACCTACGACATATCACGATGGACGAATACATGGCTGACCTGATTGAAGAGTGCGCCGTCGTTTGTCCTCCAGTCGTGTTGGAACATCCAACCAAGTTGGAGGGTATCGAAGATTGTCGGGAAGCACTTGCAATCTTAGCTGCAATGGGTACGACAAAAGAATATCTAGGACAGAATTTCTCAATAGTAGATATATCTAAGCTATCTGAGAAGGACGTAAAACGTTTGCATAGTAGGTACCAGGCCGTAGTAGCAAAGCAAATAACGGGATGCTTAGTAAATGGAGCACTACGTCTAGCTACCCGCGCAGTCGCATACGTAGTTCCAATAGATGACAAACAAGAACTGCTTAAGGACCTACGAGAAGACCACCTAGTTCGCAACGAGATATCCGCTGTGGCCGGCCTATTATCACTCAAAGCAGGTCGATTCGTGGCTCTAGCTAGTGCCTTGTTCCACGTAGTTGATCACATAGTCGTTCCTACAACACCTGTTGAACCTCCACAGGTAACTACTATACCGAATCAAGATGGAAGAAGTGGACCAGATAACTGCGAATCCTCCGACGACTGCACCAACTAAGGTAAAAAACCCAAAGCGCGTTGCAGCCGGAAAGGCACTAGCGTTAAGCAACAAACTCGCTAGAGAAGCTCAGGAGAGAGAGTTGGCGCGTGAAAGCGAACCACGCAAAGAAGTCGACGTAGAGAAAGGCCGGTTCGAAAATCTGGCCATCCTCGCAGTCATTGGTACTGGCGCTACATTGGTTGGCACGTACTATACGTACAAGAAGTATGTAGATGGCAATAAGCGCGCTGCCGACGTTAGCACGACACAACCTGCAGCTCCGGCAAAACCAACGGCACTAGACATGGAGTAACTCTTAGAGACTAGAGACCATACTTATATGTCGAGATGGATAAAGAATTGATGAAGACGGTAACCGATGCAGCCATAATCGTTGGACTCGCTTCTGGTATTGGGTGGATCGTAAAGAAGACTACCAAGGAATCTATGCTTAGCGATCCTTCTTCTTCCCCAGTAAATTACGCAAAGTGGACTGCCGTGATACTTGGTAGCTTATACGCGAAACAGTACCTTGAGAAACAAAAGATCATACCGTAATGGCGGCAGCAATTGCTATGACAGTTTTCGGCGCTGTTTTGAATGCGACGGCATTTACTGGTGGTGGCATACTAGCTAGAATGATTGGAAAGGGTGATATAGATACGGAACGAGAGAGACACGATAGGGCCATCGAAAGACAAGAATCTGAAATGACAGCGTATAGAACCGAACGTCAAAGATTATACGACTTTGCACAAAATCAGGAAGGTCTTGAGCGCGACGCATACAACGTTCAAAGAGATACCAACAAAGCCTTCGTGCAATCCGATAAGTTACGTAAGGCGCTTAAACGGCTCGAAGGAATGAAAGAACCCCGCTTATCTGACTACTATCGACCCTCAAATAATCAGAAGACTGGTGAGTTGCTCTACGTAGGTGGTGGAATGCTAGGCGCTGGATACGCCATTAGTAGATGGTTATAGACGCTACTAGGTACTACTACTAGGCAACTACTAGGCAACTAGATACGTACTAGAAACGTATTAGGTTCTACTAGGAACGTACTAGGTACTACTAGGAACGTACTAGGTACTACTACTAGGCTACTAGATACTACTAGGTCACTACTAAGAAATACGAAAAAAAAAAAAAAAAAAAGGAATAAGGACTGGTTGGATAGGTTCTTATTCTTTCCTTTTTTTTTTTCATCTGTTGAAGGTTAGAATGTATAGATGCATGATGGATTCTAAACTTGCGACTACTACGGACCTTCAAGTTCGCAGAAAACTACGGAACTGGCGATCGTAGGTGGTGGGACGCTCGCTATAGGATACATTGCTAGTCGGTTGTTTTAAAATAGCCTTTGGGGCACAAAAAAAAAGTGTTTGCTTTGGAGGAAATTACTAAAAAAATTGGTTCTCAAACTCCATTTAAAGATAAGTATACGTATAGATATCAGAAGTCTCACTCCGTGCTATTAGCAAATCCAAATCCCTCGGCATTCGTACTATTGAGACCATGGACAACGGTAGTACTAGTTCAGAGGACTCGTACAATGCTACGGCAGCTAATACTGCGGCAGCTAACGCCGCGACGGCAAACAAATCCTCTGTGTTCAACGCAGAAGACATCCTCGAAGCCTTCGAACAGGGAAAGGAGGGAATGATTGTGTTTGACTGGGACAATCCTCGAAGTGGTCCAAACGGATGTAAATACATCCCAGTCTACTTTGATCTTGGGGAAGGACAACGTCCAGCACTCTTTCGCCTCAAAGACGAAAAACATGTTGGTCAAATATGTCTACATGAGCAAGAAGACATTGCCCGATTAAACCTCGCATCGGGACAAAAGGATAAGTACAAGAAGCGCGATCGCAATCCCTGCCTACAAGTTCAAAAGTGGAGCGTCCCAGTATTGACCACCGACAAGGACGGAAATCCTGAACTTCCAAGTCCAGACAAATTGAGTACCCTCTTCAAAGTGATCCAAGAGTTGGACTCGGCGTTTGAAAACGAGGTTGAGGCATGCCTCACAAGTGGAAAGATTTGTGCACGCAATCTGCGCCGCCGTACCGCACCAGCCGAAGGAGCTCTCGTTGTCTCCAACACTAAGTTCCATCCATTGATTCAACGAACTATCTCCATGGAAGCCTCTAAGAACGCCGGATGTGCATTGAACAATCCCATTGCTAGGATGCGCATGAAATGCAACGTGCAGACGGGTGTGCCTAATTGTCTATTCTTTGATAAGAGTCGTCCGTTCTCCATAGGAAGCCGCACTTCGTACGAAGCTCTCGTAGACGCGAATTCCAACCAAGTCAACATTGGAAACATAAGTAATCTCATATTGCCAGGTTCAATACATGA
This sequence comes from Actinernus sp. WN-2022, assembly GCA_030867875.1. Taxonomy (NCBI): domain Eukaryota; kingdom Metazoa; phylum Cnidaria; class Anthozoa; order Actiniaria; family Actinernidae; genus Actinernus; species Actinernus sp. WN-2022. The sequence continues at coordinate 683,439 of JAOWCC010000809.1, forward strand.
TGGCGTTTGCGATGCTAGTAGCTTCTGCACAAGTGGATTGGGAATATCGTACCTACTCGACGCCGCCGTCCTAGTCGTAACACAACCGCTTCCAACGAAGGTTCGGGCCACCCTCGAGGACGTATACGAATAGGGCGATGTGGTAATGTGTTCGTAGAAAAAAAAAAAAAGAAGAAGAAAAAGAAAGGAATAAGGACTGGTTGGATAGGTTCTTATTCTTTTCTTTTTTTCATCTGTTGAAGGTTAGAATGTATAGATGCATGATGGATTCTAAACTTGCGAATGTCTTCTATGGTCCTACGGGATATTGGAAAGGTCACGCTGCAATTGACAAGCTATCGGTAGCAGCAAAAGTATCGGAAGACGTAGCTAGGAGTTGGTTGGAAAAGCAATCTATGTGGCAAATATATCTACCAACACCAAAACACATTCCACGTCCGCATTGGACCGTATCGAAACCAAATGAAGTCCACCAAGCTGATTTGATATTCCTACCTCATGATCGACCTGGGCGGGGACGAAAACTATACAAGTACGCTTTGGTGGTAATCGATGTGGCTTCTCGATGCAAAGAAGCCGAACCTTTAGCGTCTAAAGATAGTGGTGAGGTTGCTGCGGCATTCGAACGAATCTACAAACGTAGTCCACTCGAATGGCCAAAGATGTTGCAAGTAGATCCTGGTAGAGAATTCATGGGACGTATGTCTGAAACGCTAGAACTACATGGTACGAAAGTTCAACGAGGCGAGGCTGGTAATCATAGAGCGCAAGGCTTCGTCGAACGAGCGAATAGGACATTAGCTGAGAGATTGTTTGGATATCAATATGCACAAGAGATGGTACTTACTTCGGAAGGATCAGAGGCGCGTAGTAGAGAATGGGTAGTTCGTTTACCAATGGTTATCAAAGCCCTGAACAGTGAGGTGACTCGACTTACAGGAAAGGAGCCTTCGAATTCCGTAGTGACGCAGCAAGTAGACCTAAAGACTCCTACGTATTCACGCACTGTTGGCTTGAGAGAAGAGCGTCTACCATTCGACGTCTTAGTTCGATATCTCTACGCCCCAGGAGAATTGGAAGGGGGTGAAAAACGTAGAGCTACTGATCCTGTGTGGAGTTTACAGATATACGTTATTTCGCGAAGTGTAGTATCTTCGGGGCAGCCTGTGCTGTACTACCTCGCGAAGCAAGAAGGGGGGAAGGATGCACCCAAACGTGGATTCGTACGTGAAGAGCTACAAGTCGTTCCTAGGGATACGGAACCGCCCCAAAAAGATGTTCTGTTCGTATCCAAGCGCTAGACAGCGTACTCTATTGGCTCGGTGTGGATACCATCAGGCAGAACGTATCTTTTGTCGTAGTAAGCTGAGAGCCCAAGTTTCCACTGTGCATAAGTTGCCATACCTTCTGGCACTAGACGGAAGCCTCGGTTTTCCGCCATGTCGATACTACCCTGGAGTGCTGCTTCGAATCGAGCCCACGAAACGTCGTTGTGCCGCCTAGACATACCTTTGGTGGAATATTTCCTGCTGCCTCCCACATCGACATACCAAGCTTTAGAACATAGTGCAATAGCGCGTTGACCTTCGAATTCTAGTTTGAAGAGTCCTGGTGTGCGACCGCTCCATTTGTCCCAAGCTAACCATTCCTTTCTGTTGGCTGCGAAATCCTCTCGTAGGTCTGATCGTACGACTTCGTCGATGCTGTTTCCAGAGATGGCAATGTACGCGCTGTCCGTATCCATCTGTATGTATTCGAAATCCTTGCGATCGATGTACTTATCAAGGAAGTCGTAGTAGAACTCGAGCATGCGAAGTTTGGCAAGCTGATATACCGCGATACCTACTTGGAAAGGGCGTTTGATTCGGATCTGGTCCTTTCTACTCTCGAGTTCGTATGCCTCACCAACCTCTTCCAGGGCTTCGAACCAAACACTTCGCAACGCTTTGTCCACAACCTTCTCGTCTTTGGTATAGGCGATATTAGTTTGTCGCTCCAAAGCCTCAATCAATTTCCCATAGGCGCTATTTCCAAGTAGCTTGAACACATCTGCCAGCAAAGGTTTACTTTTGTCTACATCTCCTGTCCTTCGTGCTTCAGTGACTTGGTCCACGAACCATTCGAAGATTTCTTCGGGTACGTAGTCTATCGTGCGGTAGACCGCAGTGATCTCTGCTCTATGGTCTAGATACCAAAGTATAAGGGGAGCATAGAGTAGCAACCTCTTTCCAGAGAGACTCCCAACTAGCTTCTTTTCCTCGCCGCGCTTTCTACCCGTCTTCTTAAGGTAGGCCAACATTTGTGGAGGAATTGCTTCCTTGGGGATTTTCTTGTTGTAGAAGAAGGGGGGCATCTCCTCAAATTCCTTCCACAATTCTTTTGGTATCTCGATGTCTACCTCCGCATATCCAAACCACGCATCGTTTCGTAGACGTTCGACAAGGTCTTCGACGGCTGGACCTGGCTCATCATAGTGAACGACCTCTTCTTTTCCACAAGGCATTTCTAGGGCCATAGTAGAAAGATATAGGGCATTGGCATCGTATCCAAGAATCTTACGACAAATTTTAGTTCCTCCCTGATGACTGCGAATCCTAGTCACTCCCGCTTCGTGGCGTCTAGTGAACACTATACTTGGTCCTCCTACGACAGCATTTTTCAGCATATGATAGGCTTCCTCGCATGGAGCATACAACTCGGCTCCACGTTCTACGCTACCTCGAAGCAGAAACTGTAATGAAACTCCTGGAATAGATACGGCGTCTTTTAACATATCTACGCCCTTATCATGGTAGAAATTGCGCATCTTCTCGAGAGCCTCTAGAAATGGAATTACATCCAAATCGTTATAGTATCGTAGCCAGTCTTCAAAGATCTTCATTCCCTTATCGTGGAAGGTGCGCTTACAATCATCGAACTCTTCCCTAGATAGTAGGTGTTGCCCTTTTAGCTTTGATCCCCACTCTCGATAATCTGGCAATCCGATGTGAGCCAATTTGTCTGGAGAATCAAACCACTCGTATGGGAAGAAACTCTTTTGCAACTCACATCCATATGCAGTGGTCCAACGTTCATAAGAAGTACCTGGTCCAAGATAATTCATCACATCGAGGAAACGAAATTCTGGGGTTAAGAGAAACATAGTGGTGTTGGCTTTCTTCGCAACCCGGACCCTCTTGCAGGTATCCGCAATAGTGTCTACAAAGTAGTTTCTGATCAAATTAAAATCATATCGACCGGAGTTGAATCCTAGTACGGGAACTTGGTTGGTCCATTCGTCGATCTTCATTCGTCGTTCTTTCGATAGTGTGTCGAAAGAGAATTCGGGCGTCTTGGGACAGAACCGTTCCGCAACGACTTCTCGGATTACCTTTGCTCTTTGCTGGAGTTCTTCGACAAAGGTAGCTATGAGTTCCTTTGGATCGACTCGACAGAGGAAAGTTGGTGTGCGATTGTATGTGTCGGCAATTGATACTGATATGGGAACATGTACGTTTTCGATGATCAGGTGGTCCGTTGGTTGTCGCCCTTTCGTTGTGTCGAGATAGGCTTCGAAGTCGTATACTATAGCGTGTGGATAAGCAGTTTGTATTGGAGTTGGAACCGGCTCATTTGTCTTCTTCGTGGAGCAACCCCAAGCCTCCACTACCGCATAGCCGGCCTTTCGAAGCTTTGCCGTTCTTTCACAGGTTTTACGGTATAGAACTCTATCTCTAGGGAAGCATTTTGGACAGCCGTGGAAGTAGCATCCATGGAATTGGAAGATGGTTTTGGAAAGAGGTTCGTAGCCGTCAACCGGCGCTCCTTCGATCCAACGCTCTCCACCATGTCCACAAGCCGCGTGATGGATGTGCTTCTGGAGTCTTTCAGATTCGCGTTTCAACCAGCGTAGAGCGGCTTTGCTGGCTTTGTTGGAATCGCTCTCTGGCCAGAAGGCTTTTTCGTATGCCGACTGGGGTACTGTGATTGCTTTTCCGGGGCAAATGATCTTCGTTTCCCCACGACCGCAACGATCTGCGTGGCGTTGAAGGTTCGAGGCTTTCGTGAACCGTTGCTTACAATCGTTGCATACGTAGATGTGCCCTATCTTGTTGATGTCTTTGATGTAGAAGGCATGTCCGTCGTATATCCCAATCGTCATTATGCGATTGTAGTGGGGCGCATGCCGCGTCAGATGCCAAGCGCCAGCCTCCGTAGGCTCGTACACCCGAATGCCAATCCCGAAGTGTAACTCAACTTTATCCAGCTGGTCTAAGGAAGTTCTGGGAACGTCTTGCGTGGGCGCTGTCAGGCGATAGAAGTCCTGAGCAAGTTCCCGAGCCTTAACGCAACACCTATCTACTCGTGCTCCTTCGTGCATGGCAAGGCAACGCCAAAGACATAGGTTGTCACCATATCGATCAAGGGCAATCATTCCTTTTTTCTGGCGAAGCCATTGAGGCAGTGGGCCTGTTCCCAACAGAGGCTGACGATCGATCACGACTTTGACATCCACGTAGATCCAACGCACGAAGGCCCATTGGGTATTTGGTCGATTGATGTTGTCGGGATTCAATCGAGCTGTCTCTTTGCCATTGATCCACTCCTCTGCATTGCCTAAGACATTCAACCATGGAGAGCCGGGGACAGTCTTGGAGAATAGCATCACACGTCCGTCGTTGACATTGCGAATGCGATAGGTGTAGCGGTAGCGCAGGTAGAAGCTGGTGGTTACCTTTGCAACTAACTTTTCCATGATCCTAGGGGTCAAATCTCCCGCCACACCTTGGAAGAAGCGCCACTGGATAGTACGGCGACCTATCTCCACTCCCTCAAGCATTCCATCTCTCTCATCGAGAATAGCACCTGCCTCTCGAGCTAGACTCCGTGGAAGTGGCTCACTACGAGGCTCTTGCAGGAACCGTCGGAAGGCTCGGCGTTTGTGGGGCAAACGTCTTCGAGGATCCGCTATGGCCCTCTCTTCGTCAGCTTTTGCCCTTAGACTTGCCACAACCTCCTCGTCCAACTGTTTGGTTTCCCGCGCGCGTTGAGCTCTTTTGTGGGGATTTTCAGGATCGCCTCGAAGAGCTGGAAACCTACCTGTTCGATCGGCTCGTTCGATTCTATTCTCCCATTCGAGAGCGCGAGCCTCCGCTATTGTCTGGGCAAGCTTGGCTTTGTCGAACCCCGAAGTACCTCGCAACCCAAATTGCTTTGCTTGTGCGCGCAGTTCTCCTAGAGTGACCATCTTCTACCTTGCGTGTCGATGTCGCGGGGTGAAGAACGCACAAATCGATGTCGATATATCATATGCTAATCATATCTTTAATAGGTGTTTGCACTCTTGGATTTTTTTAGGTGCAAGGATGTCTAGTGACAATTTGGATGTTGCGAGAGACCCTTATGATCCCAGTAGTATAGATGGAGTCAAAACTGATACTACTTTTTTGTTGTGCAAGGATGTCAAAAAGTGGATTTCTGAATTCACTTTTTGACATCCTTGTGCAACAAAAAAAGTGGTATCATTTTGACTCCATCTATACTACTTATATAATAACAATAACCTATTTCTGACATCGAAATATGCCCTGATATTTCGTCCGCAGACATCTGTTTGGGAAAGAGAACAGTTCCCGAGAGCAAAGCTCTCTGAAACATCTGAAACAGACAATAGATTGGAGATAAATTCATATGATCTGAGACATAAATAATCACTGTAAAATGATATCCTGTTATTGATTTAAAATGTCATGATTATTTTATTTAGGCAAAGTTATTTCCCACAATCCTTATACACTGGAAGAAGTACCACAGCAAAATGTTAGAGAGAATAAAAGCCCTTGGAAAGCCACTCACTGTATCAGGAGATGGAAGACATGACAGCATGGGCCATAGTGCGAAGTATGGAACATACACAGTCTTCTGTTGCAGTCTATCACTTATCATTCATTTCGCTCTTGTACAGGTACGTCTAGGAGATTTTTTTAATTGAAGGGTTCTGTGCAAGAACAGAGTAAGACATTAGTGACTATTGATCAAATTCCAAATTATCCTTTATATTCTTTGCTTTCTAAGGGAGAATTTAGAACTTGATGAAAAGTCACTTATATTGTTCTTGCACAGACCCCTTCAATTGCCATGTAATATTTGAAGAACATTTTATTTCCTAAACTACATTTTAGCTTGGCACAAAACCCAGTCTTCAGTTCGTTAGTTTTTAGCACCCAGTAGTTTCATAAATATATTGTCTTAAATCAATAACTCTGACATAAAATTGATGACTGTATATCTATTGTACAGCAAGGCAGTTACTAAACAACCATAGACATTATAATTTTGCTAAATATTTTTTGGTTATTTTTGCCATCTTTCTGTTTTCAGAGAAATGAAGCAGGAAGCAGTGGTGCCATGGAGTATGTTGGTTTTCAGAGGTGTATAAGCTATCTCCTTGGAAGTGGCCTGGCAATTGGCACTTTGATATCAGATCGTCATCTCTCAATAGCGAAGCATATGCGAGAAAAACTGAAGAATATCACCCACTACTTCGATCTTTGGCATTTGAAGAAATGTAAGATTTTGAAATAATAATAAATTGTATTATTATTCTATAAACGTATAGAATAATAATGTTTATCATACATGTCTAAATAAAATTATTACATGTAGTCATGTACATGTATCATAATTGTTATCCAACTTATTCACCAATTTTTATCTGCAGCTATCAGAAAATGCTTGAACAAAATTGCCAAAGAAAGTGGTTGTGAAGAATTACAAGAATGGATTCAGCCTTGCCTCAACCATCTACACTGGAGTGCCACATCAACTGTCTGTGGAACAGGACGGATCATTTGGGCTAAGTTCAACTCATTTATAAGCCACATTGTCAACAAACATGACAACCTTGCTGATCCTCTATTCAATAAGTGTGCACATGGGAGTGACATTAAATCCAGAAAGTGGCTTCATCCAGGTAAAAGTTATTTTTAATTAACACTCTTTGGCATCACAAGTGTGGCATCACCATATGTTGGCAAATATTACATGAAACTATTTTTTTACATTTACCTATTTATCTCTGTTTCACTTACAGAGTCCATGGTGTATGAGAAAGTTGAGAAAGCACTGACCAATAGTAGGCTTGTTGCTGGAATCAAGCAGGCATCACCCCTGGCCCAAACAAGTTGTCTTGAGGGATTTCATTCCCTGCTCAATCATTTTTGTCCAAAAATGATTGCCTTCTCCTTTTCAGGAATGTTTTGCAGGTTTGTTTTATGTACAAAATACTGTAGCTAGTAACATGATGAATGGTCACCATACACATCAGAGCCCTGTTGTTTGAAGCAAGGGTAACTTTTTCCCTAGGATAGCACCAAATCTGTAATTGTAATCTGTACAGTTTATCTTTGGGTTTAATGAATATATAACCCCAAGGTATAGCTTACCCTTGCTTCGAACAACTGGGCCCTGTTTATTGGTGGCTGCCACCTAATTTGCATAAAACAAGTAATCTAATCCATCTAATTTTCATAATATAATTGCAAGTACATTATTTTATTTCATTAAGTTTATAGTATCACAAGCTCTTATTACTATTAAAAATAATGATGATTATTGGTTATACATTTCCTAGGCAAATTCTAGCTATCATCCACTTTAATAACAATCTTGTGAGGGAAGTGAAAAAGAAACACGATGGATCCAACCAAGTGAGGTTCATATACCCAAAGTTCAAGAATGGGGAAGCATCTGTGAGAGATGTGAGGATAAAGCCTAACTTTGGTAAGACATAATGAAGAATCTATGGGTGCATTTGATTGACCATATTCCAGACTGATAATAGAGGGAATTGGCCATTTTGGAGTCGAAAAGGCGACTGGGACCGAGTCACTGTCAAAAAGTGGTCATTCTGTGTATTCTTGTTAGGAAAAAAATCAGTTGAATGCACCCAAATATTATACAAAATAGAGAAGCAGCTACTTTTTAGATAGTAGGGCCTGGCAGCATTAAAGAAGGCCAGCCATGCATGGGTTCACAATAATTTATCTTCAATATTTTCTGTTTGTCTGTACCTACATCTGCATAGTTTATTTTATCTGCATAGTAAATTGTGTTATTCAAACTAATTATTTTTTAAGTATCTTTTTTGCATGGTGTTTTCTTTATATTCCTTTTTAATAGATTATGTCGAAGAGATTTTTAACACATTCCTTGAAGCTAGTAAACAAGAAAATGCATTGATGGATGCTGCTAAAGCGCTGGTAGAAATGTCACCCCCTCCGATGAACACGATGCTTCAAAAAGAAACCAAAGAGATGGCTTTACAAAAACAGCGGAAAAGACAAAGCATGACAGTTGAAAATGTTCCACCAACACTACCTTGTAAGTAGCTTGATATAATAATAATAAATAATAATAATAATAAATAATAATAATAATAAATAATAATAATAAATAATAATAATAATAATAATAAAACTGACATGCATAATAAAGTTCTCATGGCTGTTAGCTTACAAGTGTACATGCAGGGTTGTCAGTAGAAGTTCAAACAGTGTTTCACAGCTGGTTGTAGAGTAGGTTAAAATGTCAAATGGAAAATTTGGGAAAAACAAAGAACTACTTTTAACCTGACAGCCAGCAGAATTTGCTGGTTGCCAGCTACTACTGACGAAACTACATACATGTATAATGCACATCAATAATTTTTATTAGTAACAGTAAAATGGTCTAAACAAAGAATTACACTATTTACAGTGACTTCACCCTCACACTTATTTTATATTGCTGATTCACAGTGTCGGAGGTGCTTGCGCAAGAGGCCAATACAAGTGAGAGATGCTCATGCAAAAGAAAGAAGGCTCCCCCTCATTGTTTACAATGCAAGAAACCAATGAAAGGCCACAGTAAAGTCAGAGATTGTCCCAAAAACAAAGAGAATCGGGAGCCATGATCTTGCAGCAACAAATAATTTGACCAAATATAGAACCTTTTTCAACTCCATAACAAGCTCTGCAGTATTCGTGTTGTTTTTCACACAAGATTCTGGGCTCATCGAGACTGTTAAAATTGGTTTATCGGTGCACAGATGTTTAATTTGTTTTAAATTACTGTTTTCATTGAAGTGAAATTAAGTCTAGGTAGCACAAGCTTTATATGAGACTAGACAAAGTTGATTGACAGTCAGCTAAATGCAATTTTCCAAATGAGACCTGAAACGTTTAGGATTTCACTTCAACAAAAACAGTAATAAGCTGATGACCAAACCTGAGCCCACTGCAACAATAGCTGACAATGGTTGATATGACTGAGTGACCAAGTGGGTCATGAGAAAAAACATTGGCACATGCTCCATACAAAAACAACATGAATACTGCAGAGCCATTCTTCTCTTCTCACTCGTGATGGAGTTGAAGAAGGTTCTGCTCACAGGGTAGACCAAATATACATATTTGTTTTGTTGCTTTATAGGGACCAGTCATTATTTTTCAGGGTATGAAAAATTAACATGAAGATGGAAAAACATAAGTACCCATTGTTTTCCAACCTGTTACTCTCTGAAAATAATGACTAGTCCCTTAGAAAGATAAAAAGTCACTGTTCAAATGAATTAATTGAATACCAACACATGTGCCATACTTGCTATTTCTAAGAATAAATTTCAGGTGTTTTTAAACATGTTTTACATTTTTTCTTGTCACTTACGATAGAATAAAAAAGGAACAAGGTACATGATTATGAATTATACAAAGGTAGAAATAGGAAAATGTATGCATGTGCTACATGATGGAACTGGTTGTGGAATAAAAGGATGTGCACATGTACAGCAGTTGAATGATTGTTGTGAGATTAAAATATTGATCATGAGGTACGTGTTATTGAATCCAGGGCTGGACACTTTGGTCTGCCACTGGCCACTGGTCTGTGGAAAGACAACTGAGTAACTAAATTTTTTTTTAAAGAAAATACACTTTCCTAACCAAACTTTATTTTCCAGCTGAACATTTAATTTCCACTGTTTGTGTCGAGCCCTGGAATGTGAAATGCATATAAACAATTTATTATATAGCTAAATAATTTTGTGGGCTAAGATCGGCCAATTTGTGGTTCATAACTTCCTGTTTGGACCAATTTTGGACTCAAAGAAATTGAAAATGCTATATAATAATTATGCGTACACCATCAGTTATGGGCCCATGTTGGCTCCCTCCTTTTTATGGCCTGCACATTTCACCCTTAATTGGGTCATAAAAAGGCAGGGGGAAAAGTCTCCATAACGTATGGTATGGACCTCGTACTTAGTCAATAAGAGGGGAGGTTGCAGGTTTTAATAATGACTTTTTTTGGACGAGGGAATGTCAACCAGTCTTATTATGGGCATTGAAAATTGTTTTCTGGTCAGGGAATTTTCTTTTCCTGATGGGTGGCAACCATGGTTACACATTTCAACTTATGTGTTTCTGGGAATACATATCAGTTTCAATTATTATCCTCATATCCAGTGAAGTTGTTATCTCCAGAGAGCTCTTTCCTTATAATATTATACGCACAACCAGGCAATGAAATTCTCTTTTGACCCAGGTATCCATGAACCAGCTGGGTAAATTCTCTATATGCTGTGGCACGAAGGAACCTGGATATAGAGGGAACCAAAAGGATGTTTTATAGATCAATATTATTAATGAAGTTATATAATAATGCTTTTCTTGGCCTTCTCCCTGTCTGTTTTTGTTGTGCTAAACATGGAAAAGACCAGGCAAGAATTAAGATGCGAAACCTCTGTCTGAATTATCCAGTATCATGAGGTATAATTTAATAATCGAAAACATCACTTACTTATCTTCTGAGCCAGTTTGTCGATATTTGCTTCCATCCATAGTTTTGTATTTGGCCGCTGATGAGCGCAAGGACCAGCGATTTAGGCATACAGCATTAAATCCTGGATGCAGAGTTATACAAATGGGTGGCGTTTCTACTTCTTGGATCACTAGCTCACTTTCTAAGGATTCTTTACATCGCTCTAGTTCATGGCAACACTGACACTCTTGAGCATTTTGTAGACGATCTACTCGACAATTACCACATCGGCACCTGTTGAGGTCGGATTGGAGTACGACTTTTAGGTAGTTTATAGGGACCAGTTTAGTGGAAACTAGCAAACAAGAAAATGGAACTTCCAACTCTGCCAAACCCTAGACTGCGAACAGTCCCTCCTTTTCCCTCCATTGATTGTAATCTGTTCGCTCGCTCCGCTCGAAAATTACTATCAATGGAGGGAAAAGGACGGACTGTTCGCAGTCTAGCCAAACCCAAACAATGTCAAGGACATGAAAACAAGCTACTAAGAGCATTTGTTTGATATGGTATCTTTTTAAAGTATTCATCGATTGTGAAGTCTTCTGAAGCTCGCTACTTGTAAAAATTAAGGCAAAGTCGCAAACGCGCGCACGTAAACAACTAGAAATTTATATCGTAAAACATACCACATGCCGATTGCTACGACTCCATCAAGTCGATTTTGTAATCCTCTCGTGTGTTCCTCGATTCTTTCCCTCTCCTGGTTGTATTCTTCTAACCACTGTTCGTCAGCAATCGGTTCGTCAGAATATGGTCCTTCAGCTTCAGCTGGGAGCGATTCAGAATCCGATGCCGACTGTTGTTCGTGTTCCATTTCTGACAAATAACTACTTTCATCGCTCTGAGTAGCAGTCACTCTCGTAATCTAGACAAGCCATTATCCTTATAAAGTTTTTCTTTCAAGTGGATGTAGTTTTCTTCAAAAAGTCAAAGTTTGACTGATAAACAAAGCTTGCTCTACAACCAGTCAGACGCGCGTAGTCAAAACAGTGCTCCGATCGCTTCCCGAATAACGTCACTAGGTACCAGACTCCAAAGACTCGGCCAAGTGAACAGGGCGTGGTAACTTTGAGATCTTTAAAGCCGCATAACAGGGTGAAGATGAGGTCATTGAAATATTTTTTTTGGGAATTCATACCTAGACCCTTCATAGATACCGAATCAACACTTTAAGCTAGAGAAACCCAAGTTACCCAGATTTAGTGGAGATGTAAGAGAATACACTATTTTTAGATCGGATTTCAAGCACGCTATCGAGAAAAGATTCAGAAAACGAGACGCGATAACGATGCTCCGCATGTGTTTGAAGGCAAACCCGCTAGAGTTAATCAAGGGGATTGGGACCGACTATGATGCTGCGTGGGATTATTTAGACGCTATTTACGGGGACCCGCGCTTTGTTTCAGACACGGTCATGCAAGATATTATGACGTTTAAGAACTTAGAAGAAGCTGAAGATGCTCGATTTTGTGACCTTGTACACTTAGTCAATCGAAGTTACAACACGTTGAAAGAAGTTGGCCAACCAAGTGACATGGATAACAGCCACGTGCTGTCCATAATAGAACGGAAAATGTGTGCGGATGACAGAAAAGTCTGGTCCAGAGATCTAGAAAGAGAAAAGAAACCTGCTACACTGCAAGCGCTGTTAAGCTGGATGTCTATTGAGATGAAATCCAGAATGAGAGCCACAGCCCCCATCAGAGCAGGCACACCAAACAGGCGCCATATCAACCACTTTAATGTGGAAGAAGAAAACAAGGACATGTCTCTGAGACACAAGTGCTGGATATGCAAGGAATCTTCGCACTGGCCAGATCAGTGTCAGAAATTCGCTGCCCTCGGGATCGACGAGCGAGTGAAAACAGCCAAGGATAATCACGTTTGTTTCAGTTGTTTGAAGATAGCAGGAAGGAATCACAATATGGAAAACTGTACTAGAAGCCGACAATGTTCGAAGACAGAGAGCGGCGTCCAGTGTCAGCAAAAACACCATCCGCTGCTCCACAAGAGCAACTCAATCAAGATAGGCGTCGCCATGGCAACCAATGCAACTGAGGCTGTGCTTCCAGTTCTGACTGCAAATATCACAGGTGAAGGTGGGATTTTCAAGCGAGGAAACGTACTGCTAGACTCCGGGGCGCAAGTTAGTTTAATCCGACAGTCAACGGCGGAATCCCTCGGCCTAAAGGGCAAGGAAACCACGGTCACGATTACCAAAGTAGGCGGAGAAGACGAAACCATTAAAACTAAAGTGTACAAAGTGCAACTTAGCTCAGTAGATGACAACAAGAAATTCACAGTTAAAGCATTAGGAATTCCAAGCATAACCGACGAGCTCGAGTCAGTCAAGACGTCAAGCCTACCAGATCAGTTCGGTCTACCGAATACACGCTTTCGCCGGGGAAAAGGTCACGTAGACGTTTTGATTGGCATCGACCACGCCCTGATGCATACAGGAGAAACAAGACAGTCCGACCACCTGCTTGCACGCCACTCTCCACTCGGTTGGGTCGTTTTTGGAGGGAGACCAGATGAAGAGTCCTCACCGGCTGGACACATACTACACGTGGAGTACGCTGCCCCAGTGGACATGACGGACTTCTGGACTACCGAGACAATGGGAGTGGAGGTCAAACCCTGTGTCTGTGATGCAGACAAACTAACACAAGCGGAAAGAGAAGAGGAGAAGTTAATAGAAGAGTCGTGCATCAAAGTTGGAAATCAGTGGATGGTTAAGTACCCATGGAAGAAGGACCCAAGTCTACTACCAGATAATAAAGGCTTGGCACTGAAGCGCCTGGAATCGACAGAGAAAAGACTAAAGAAGAACCCAGAACAAGCCAAAGCTTACAATAATCAGATAGTAGAAATGAATAACATGAACTTTGCTCGAAAGCTGTCCAAGGAAGAGATGGAATCGTACAAAGGTCCAGTCCATTATTTGTCACATCACGCCGTACTCAGGCCCGAGAAAAAGAGTACACCCGTGAGGCTGGTTTTCAATAGTTCATCGCTATACCAAGGCCATAGCTTAAATGATTACTGGATGAAGGGCTCTGATCTCCTAAACAGTCTCTTTGGAGTCATTCTGCGATTTAGAGAAGAAAGAGTAGTAATCGTAGGAGACATATCGAAAATGTACCACCGCGTTTTGATTCCAGAGCAAGATCAGCACGTCCATCGATTTCTATGGCGAAACCTGGAGGAAGATAAAGAGCCTGATGTCTACATGAAAACGGTTCTCACATTTGGATATAAGCCTGCTCCCGCAATGGCCCAAATCGCACTAAGGAAAACAGCACGGGAAAGCAAAGACGTCCTACCAAGAGCAGCGAAAGCACTGGAGAAGAACACCTACATGGACGACATTTGTGACTCTGTGACAACAGTAGAAGAAGCGCGAAGGCTGACTGAAGATATTGATAACGTTCTAAGAAAGGGAGGTTTCAAAGTTAAAGGCTGGGTCTCCAACAAATCACTGAAAGACGGTGAGCAGAAAGAAGTTGCGGAGGGGATGTCAATATTTCAAGAGGAAATTGAAGAAAAGGTGCTAGGCATAGCATGGAACAACAAGACGGATCAGTTGTACTTCAAAGTCGAATCCGCGTTGCTAAAGTCAATCATTACGAAGGATCCGAATCAGGCAGATGTGAAGCTAACGAAGAGAATGCTGTTAAGTCAAACAGCGCGAATCTATGATCCCATTGGATTTGCCGCCGCGTTTATTATCAGAGTGAAGATAGGAATGCAAGAGCTGTGGCAGATTGGAGTAGGCTGGGACGAATAACTCCCTCCAGCAATCCAGGAAAAGTGGCTCAAGCTACTCAAGGAGATGACGGAACTCAATGGCGTCACATTCCCGCGACACCTGTTATTCGTTGATGAGGCTACAGACGCGCCAGCACTATGCGTGTTTTTCTGACGCATCTGAAGAAGCTTTCGGAGCATGTGCATACATTAGGACCAGAAAGAGCGACGGCACGTACGAAGCTAAACTAGTTGCAGCCAAATCGCGAGTAGCGCCTTTAAAGCAGCTGAGTATCCCACGCCTAGATCTGCAGGCCGCAGTTCTAGTATCGCGCCTCGCGAAAACCGTGCAGGAAGAATCGAGAATACCGTTTCAAGACGTCTACTTCTTCACGGACAGCACAATCACGCTAGCCTGGATCCAGAGTCAGTCACGTATGTTCAAGCCATTCGTTTCGTCACGAGTAGGAGAAATACAGAGCAACTCGAACCCACGTCAATGGAGATCATCCCGGGAGAGGTCAATGTAGCAGATGATGTGTCGAGAGGAATTCACGTGAGCAACCTCGCGGGAAGATGGAGTGACGGGCCGGAGTTTCTGCAACGACCAACAGAGTTCTGGCCCCAAGAAGTAGAGCAACCAGTCTCAGAAGAGCATATGGAACGCCGTCGAGTAGAAACGGTCTACCAAGTAAGCGCCGCAGAAAGACCAATCGATCCCGAATCGTTTTGAAATTGGAGGATACTGATTCGAGTTACAGCACGTATCCAGAGACTAGCAAAGAAGATACGCTTGAGAAAACACGGCCAAGAAGGAGTAGAGGGTCCATTAGCATCCGAAGAGCTAAAGAAAGCAGAAATGTTCTGGATCAAGAATGCGCAAAGGAGTCTACATAGCCGCATGACAAAGGGCGAATTCAAGTCGTTAAGCCCGTTCGTAGATGACAAGGGTGTCATCAGAGTTGGAGGAAGAGTCGACCCAGCCTTGGTGTCATATGTGAGGAAACACCCAGCCCTTCTCCCGGACAAGCACTGGGTATCGCTGTTAATAACAAGAAACGTACATCAACTCGGGCACCCAGGAGTAGCGACTACAACCGCCAAAGTAAGGCTACAGTACTGGATCCTGAAAGGCAACAAGCTACGTAAAGCAGCCAGGTTCCAGTGTGTCTTCTGTAGGAGGTTTGCGCACAAGGCTGAGTGTCAAGTAATGGCAGAACTACCTGGACTACGCCTAGCTCCCCACACTCCGCCATTCTACTATACAGCGTGTGACTACTTCGGGCCGATGAATGTCAAAATCGGACGAAACAAAACAACGAAGCACTACGGAGTAATTTTCACCTGTTTAAATAAAAGGGCAGTCCACCTTGAATTAGCAGTTGACCTTTCTACGATGGAGTTTATGCAAGTTCTAAGGAGATTTCTCTCCATACGCGGTCAACCGTCGATCATCATGAGTGACAACGGAACCGAGATGGTTGGAGCCGCAAGGGAACTAAGAGAGATGATTGAAGGGTGGAATATCGATGAGCTCCGAGAGTTTTGCGCAGAGAAAGAAATGAGGTGGATATTCACGATACCTGCAGCTCCACACCAGAACGGCAGCGTAGACGCACTCGTGAAAACCTGCAAAACGGCGCTAAAGAAAGCCATAGGCGACCAGGTCCTGACACCATTTGAATTGTATACCTGTCTCCTCGAGGTAGGAAACCTAGTCAATCAACGCCCAATCGGCCGCCTACCTAACGATCCTGACGACGGATCGTATGTGTGCCCAAACGACATGCTGTTGGGACGAGCCTCGCCTACAGCACCACAAGGACCATTCAAGGAGACGAAGAATCCGCGAGAAAGAGTGCAGTTCGTCCAGAAGATAGTCGAATCTTTCTGGAAACGGTGGAGTAGAGATGTCTTTCCAACGCTGATTCCACGAAAGAAGTGGCACGCTGAGCGGCGTGACGTGCGAATCGATGACATCGCTGTGCTATCGGACAATCAAGTCTTCCGCGGAAAATGGACCATCTGTCGAGTGATTGAAGTGTTCCCAGGACCAGACGGACGGGTCAGGAATGTGAAGGTGAAGACAGCAGAAGGCGAATACAACAGACCGGTGACCAAGATCGCCGTAATCTACCCAGCTGAGGGATATAACTGAACAATGCAGGAGAAGCAGATTGACGTCAATTAGAGGAAAAGGACTACGCCCTTTTTGGGGCGGAGAATGTTCCGATAAGTTTTGTTATTATATTTGATTGATCTTGATTGACATTTAATAGGATCAGATATCGCACGCATAGTCAGTGTTTACGCAATCCGTAACAGGAAGAGCAAGGACTGCGAGAGCTAATCCGTAATCAGAGAAACTGTAAGCTAACCTGGAAACGAAAGGATCAGAGAAAACTGTAAGCTAACCTGGAAACTAAAGGAGAATTAATACCCGCCACAGAAGTAAGTGATTCGCATTGATTTCGCCTATTATATTATTGTACAGAATACTAGCACAAGATAACCAGAGACTCATGATTTGTTTCAGATTGAATAATTATCAAGTAACACGGAAATCAATATACGAGATTCAAGGAAATAAAGTACGACGATATAATTATACGATTTGTGATGGAATTCAATGGGTTTAAACGGAACAGCTGGGACAACTTTGTCAAATTCCTTTCTGATAAATTACAGAAATTTCAAAATAGGGCCGCGAGACTAATTATTAGAATGATAAAGTGTCCGAAGACTACTGCAATGCTGATCAAATACAACGCTTGTCGAGGTTTATGCGATATTTCGGCTGGCCAGTACCAGCCTTCTTCAGGTTTATTTTACAGTGGAGGTCACAAATGGATACAAGGCTTATATAAATTGTTAATTACGTAACTATGAGCGGAAATTACAAAATTGATGACATATGTTTTATACAATAGTAACACATAAAAGGAAATTACGAAATAGATTTGAAAAGATAGTGCAGACGGCGAATTACATTTCATCACGTCTATTCACGTGATTCACGTGCTTTTCTCACGGAATCGCGTTTAGAATAGATGATTTCTAAAGCACAAGCGACAACGCAGATACAGTGAATACATTGCTCATTAGGAGTACTTTGTGATTAATGTGTCTGCATGTTGCTTACGCTGTATGCTTGCGTGACGGCAGCCAAACTAGCCGCCAGAAATTAAAAGACTAATCACGATCATAATCACATCTAGCCAGTAAATATGGAAAGCACTGCATGTGTAGATTTATTCTTGTACCGAGTTGATGTTTTCCTTATAGACGTCCTTGATTTTCGGTTATTTTTAATTAACCAATCGTTCATGTTCCATGTTTATGTTCTCTGATATAAACGTCCCAAGTGTTCCAGATATCAAACATAGACATGGAAAATTAATTTTATTGACATCCCCCAAAGCAGATCGGATAGAACCGATAGTAGTTATCTGTGTACTCTATCTTGAAAGATGTCCTTACATCATCACCCGAAAAGGATGAACCAGAAGACGAGACAATGTTTGCCGCAAATTTAAGCCAAGGAATAAGGTATTCAAAGAATAGATAACTTGAAATAAGTGTTTTATCTTTGGCTGTACACGACGAAAACATGACTCCTCCAGGACAGTAATCCAGCATTTCTTACCATCAGCAGGCGCAGGGTCATTATCTGGCAGACAGACAAAGTTGACATTCATATAAAGGAAAACATGTCCTGCGGTTAGAGGGATGCGCAAATCCTCCCAAAAAATGTCAAGCAAGCTCCTGTGTTTAAAAAAGGGAAAAAAGCAACTAAAATTATCTCACACCCCCCCCCCCCCCTCACCCCCAATCAATGATCCAATCTCTCAGTGTGATGTTTCATGACCGCTTATTAAAAGGTAACATACTCAACCCCACAGCTTTTTCATTCGGAATAATACATGCAGGTTTGTATTGCGTGAGAGTTGTGTGAGTATTGCCTGTGTCGTAAAATCTACTATGCAAAGAAACCGGTTCAATAGAACTTTTGCAGGAAACAGTTACGTGCTGATATATATCACTTCAATAACGAATTAATTGAGCTGGCTATCCCATGGAAAAGGCCGCTTTACTGGATGGCAAACAATCTACGAAAACGCAGTTTTAGAAAGATCGACAATGGATTGGAGGTGTAAAAAAGTATTTAGAAACAGGCTACACCACCGATCTCGTACAAGTGTATTTAAACTAAATGAAGTCAGATCAAGTCTCAACGATTTTACGAGCCAAACAGAACACTGATTGTTGAGTCACGGAGCAGGTGTGGTCAACTTCATTAACGCAATATCGTGACCATATGGTGTTGACTTGTGCGGCTAGGTCACGCGTGACACACGAATGTCCGTTCCAGTAGAGGTTGTATGTTCTAAAACAAACAACACGCATCAACATTGCTGCCGTAGCGAGCGAGCCTGAAGCGAGCGAGCAAGGCAGCAGTACTAATTTGCGTAGTGGAGCCGTTTTTTTTTGGCGCATTGCCAGCGCAAGGACACATAAATGATATGCGCGCACAAAGTTGCATTCTGGTTATGCGCAAGGACACAAAAAATCAATGCGCGCGGACCATAATGCAATCTGAAAGTTTACTACAGCCAATAAATTGTGATCGTGTTTTTACCACAATTCCTTCAGTGCTCCTTTACTAGTCTCGTGTTTTGATGTGAAATTTACTAACCCACAAAATACGTTTTGTAACTTGATGATCACGCTAAGTTGACGACCGTCCACGCGTCATTGGAGTCGTTTAGTCGAGCGTATAGCTTGATAGTTTGGGGCGGAGATAATGTCTATTTTTTCCAAAGAGCAAGATCTCTCCGTTATCAACATCAGTTAGCAACAAATAATGTTCTTCTAAATATTACCTTCGATAAAGTCAAATCAACATAGTTATACTTTGAAAAGTGACAGCGGGGTTCAAAACACAGTTGATTTCCGGTGTTTACACTTAATCGGATTCTAACTGATATGCATGCCTGTTTTGGGAGAACAGCATATTTTTAAGCTGGGAATCTTAAGAAAGTGTCGGGAATTGGTAGACTCAGGGTATTTACCTGGAAATTATTCATTTAATTTATCGGGACAAACTGAAAATAAATCGGGACAACTGTTGAGAAAACATGCTACAGCTCAAACAGGCTTCAGTCGCAAGATAGCGCTACACAATAGATTCATCTAGCACATATCACACCTTGACATTTTTGTTACCCAGTAATATATTTTCCTGCCAAAGAGCTACTAATACAACGATGCAAGGCTGATTTGTACGGTTTGGGAATAATTAGATTTTATTTTGACCAATATTTCGGCTGGCAAGGCCAACCTTCATCAGGGTTTACAAGTTATGAAGATATAAAAGCCGTTTCAAATTCAAATATACGAACATAAGACTAAAAAACTATAAGATATAATATTACAAATATAATGCTGATGTAATGAGAGGGCGTGATAGAAAACTAAGAACCAAGAGAATGACGGATACCTGATATACAATGTAAATGAAAAATATTACGGACGGTTGAAAAAATAGTTCGTTACAGTTCTTCTTTTCTATTTATATCTTTGTGCTCTAGTGCTTGTCCTCTATCGTTAAGGTATGCTTCGCGAGCTTGTCGTATACCATCTCGATTATTATGAATGAGCTCTAAAGGAATTAATTGTCATAAATTAATTGTCATAAAGGGATTAATTGTCATCGGTAGAGTGGTTGTTAGTGAGAAAGTGGTCCGAGACGGCAGTAGGTTTTGACTTATTAGTAGACTTGTTAACAGGGTGGCTGTAGTTTCTCCTATGTATAACCCAGAGGAAACTCGCGCGCTGATTGGCTGAAAGCCGTGTTTATATGAGAGTCCATAGACATGGAAATTCGCTGGCACGCGATTGCCGATTGTGAATGAAATCAAAATGGCAAACGACAAGGAAGAATGTCTTCACCAAATGTTGACTTTCAATATGATTTTAATCAGCAAAACCGACAGATATATTTAACAAAAATACAACCAACCGACGAAGTTATCAAAGACAAAATTGCTAACCTTCCCGGCCGAGATAATTTTATTCGCGGATCCAACAAACAAAAGTCAAAACCACTTTTCGCTTAACTTATTTTGTACGGTAAAACTAAAGACATAAACGGCTCAACAAGTATAGTTTTTAAACAATAAGTGAGGAATCGAGCTAGAGTACAAGAGAGGGAAAAGGCAAGGCAACATTTTCATTTTCAAGTTGTTCTGTCTTTTTTTTAATCCCAAACCGTAAAAGTACATTTCGTCGGCGACGAACTCACGAAATAATAAGCCTTCATATAAGCTAAAGGCCACTTGTTATCATTCATCCTGCTTGGTCTTAGATAATTCAGATAAGGTTTTTAGCTTTTTCCTTGCCGTTTTTTGAACAACTACATGAATTTTGCAAACTCACGTGCGACAGTTCAGGTTGATATAACAACCAAATGAAAACTTGTTGATTTTTTACAGAACAAAATGAGCTTTTCCTCTTACCTTGCACTCTTAGCCTCACCTCATTGGAAGGAAGGTTCCAACAGCTAGATCTTTCCATTGAGTTTGTCGAAATAAAAGTTCATTCATTGATTCATCAAAACGTTCAACAGGGGTCGGGAATAATGTTTCCTCGTGTACATTCAGCGACAAAAACACCCAGTTCAAGTCCTCTACTCCTTGAATGCCTTTATGCTTTAAATTTCCGGGGGAAAATGTCTTGAATTCCGAGTTATTCTCATTTCGGCGAATGTCGAAGCAAATGTTTTCAAAATAGAGCCACACACTGACACAGATCGAGCATGCCTTCGTTTCTCTCAGTTCTGCCTCAGTTCTCACTGTGCAAACTCACCGTCGGTCGAATTCTGACGAATGTTACAGTTAGGAGAATTGATCTTCTGATCCTGCGTGCGTAAGATTTATCTCGTATTTTTCCTGTTCGTTATTTTATAAAAGCAATATAATACGCTTTCCATGTCTTTGTTCTCTTATATAAACACTCGGGATATGTTGGGAGAACGCAGAAAAAGTTTTTCTTTGTTCTCCCGACATACCCCGCGTGTTTATATAAGAGAACAAAGACATGGAAAGCGTGTTATATTGCTTAATTATAATCTAAACAAGAGGCCCTGATTGGCCTTAACTCGGGCCACCTATAAATAGGTTAATACATGGAGTTCTAGCATATTTTTGTGTCATACATGGTTTGTACTAGGGGACCGGATAATTGATTCACTTCTAATGCTTGTGATAATTTATATATAATGGAATGGACCTTTTGCAGGAATGCAATAATGTGGCTGTACTAGATGGCAAACAAATATTTAAAGGCACTTTTTCGAGATTGGTAGTGCTATTAGCAAAACCTGTTTGTAAATGCTATTTTCCACCTTCTTACAATTCTCAACCTCCAAAGGTGGTCACGGTCACTTACAGGAGCTTCTAATTACAAAGTTTTACTAATAATTAAAACCAGGTTGCATAAGAGTGGTCGCTGAAGGGACTGGTCAGAAATTAGCAGGGGAAGAGGTTGTGAAAGGGGGAGGATCATATTGTTTTGAATCCCCAAAACTGGATGGTCATAAATATTGGGCAACTGAAAAAGGATTGGTTATAAATACATACTATACATTTTTAGACTTTTTTATCTCCACCCCACCCCTTTGCACCTCCCCTGCTAATTTTTGACCAGTCCCTAATGTTTAATAAAATATTGTGTGCATTGAAAATTAACTTTATTTAAAGAGGGTAACACCAACTAGTACACACATAGAAATGCATAGCCTCCACCGCAGTCGTTTTTAGGGACTATGTATGAGCCCCTAAAAACGACTGCGGGGAGGCTAAGAAATGCGTGGCCCTCCTTGTAATTACAAATTCGAAACAAATGTAGAACATGATTTAGATTAATATCAATTAAAATATGTCACTAATTAAGCTAAATAGTGTCTGTTCATGACTGTAATAATAATATCAGTATACAAGTGAAAGCATATAAATTATATATAACTTCAATTCGTTATCTGAAAACATAAAAACAAAAATACTTCTTTGTCTTCTTTCTTCAGTATTTCAAGTTGACTTTTTCAACATATTTTTCAGGGCAACAGTGTTCGCTTGGTAATTCTATTTATGATTGTTCTAATCAGTTCCAGTATCTGTGTATAGCTCTACCAATTCCAAACCTGGCCATCCCCCAAGGATGGGGGGCATAAGTGGGGCATTTGACTGAGTTTTTGTCCCAGGGGTGAGACATTTTGGAGCAAACAAAAGTTGGCAGGGTGAGGAATTCATTTGTAGAAAGAGTCAAAATAGCGAATTTGATAAGAGATTTGCACCCGTACCAAAGCCCCACCGTGGAGCACTTGACTCCACAGTGGGGCATTTGATGCTCTACAAATATCCAGGGGGGGGAGGGGCAGGTTTGGAATTGATAGAGCCATAACTTATATAATTGTAGTACAGTTTTAGTTTTTTTCTGAAAATTCCCATACATTCCTTGTAAAAATCTTTAGCTTGGGCTGCCTGTGGTACGACGAACACAACATATTGGTTGCAAATTTGGGGTAAGATCTGCGAACCTTGCAAAACTGGGGGGGGGGGGGGGGGGGAGGGGTGGAAAGTCATATGCATTTCCTGTTAATAACATTACCCTCCACATTTAGAAGTGGGTTGAATGAAATTGCAGCTTAAAAAAGCAGTTTTGGTACTAAACACGATTGACACAACATATTGTACCAATGCAACACATTGTAAGAACCTCAATATATGTAGCATGAACTTTGAAAGGGCGCCAGTTCGCGAGGTTGTGATGAAATTCAATGTACTTTGATGGGAAATAACGTCCGTTTCAAGGAAAAAAGCCATGTTTTCCTTAGTAGGTGGAAAATGACGACATACTTATGGATCATGATTATCGTTAGCGGTGTCCACTAGTAACAATAATAATAATACTATTAATAATATACTAGCAGGGAACTTACATGAAATCAAAAAATATGATATGAGTAGACCGGATCCTGACACAATGAAATGGCGCCAGATTGTGTACTGGAGGTTTTTAGCGTGTTGATGTTTTCAAAGTGTCGTATTTTGATAAAAAAGGCAATAATATCTTACGAATGTCAGTTAATTTCTCAAACCGATGAACAGAATTATACCGAAAAAGTGCCAAAACTGACGGTCACAGGCAGCTCGAGGGGGCAGACTTCACCGTTTGCAACCTGAAATGTTATTGGTTACCCAAACAATAGCCTCCCCCTAAAACAATACAAAACCTAACCCTAAAACAATGGGATTCTTTATCAGTGAAGTGGCTCGAGGGGCCATGAATTCGTGTGACGAAAACAAATATGGTCGCCGAAAGAGCATTGATCGAATCAGGAAAACGGAATAAAAACAATAATCAAAAGCCAAGTTATTTGAATGTCTGGTTGTATTTGTAGTGAGTTTCTCGTCTGAAGAGCCTACGATAGTTGGGACGAGGAAACAGTTGGATTTTATATCTAAGAACACAGAAAACTACAGAGAATAGACACAGACAAAATATCTTGCTCTTCGACACACCATAGAGTTGTAAGATAAACAAATGAACAGGGCTTTCCACGGACAACATTTCTAACTGTGTTTGAATACCTGGTCTTACCTCGTTCAATCGTTTGACTTCGTCTTCGGCCACTTCGCCTGGCGATAGGTTTTCCCTAAAATATTCTCGTATAAAACTCGAGGGCTTGCTCGCCCAGATTTTCCCTAAAACAGATTCCCGTAAACTGGATGGCTTGCTCGCCCAACTAAGTGTAGAACCTGAGAAAACTCATTTCTTTTTAACATTATTTCCTCCAATGAAACCAAGACCAAGACAGAGAGCACTTAATTTTCGCATGATTCGTCGTCTTCGTTGGGATACCTGTGGCCCCACTTTTTGGCGCCATTTTCGGACGCGCGCGCGCGTTCTCCATATTAGGATATCGATCGAGGGAGCCTGGGAAAGAGCGTAACACACCCACACACACTTAGCGTATTATTATATAAGATAATAATAATAATAATAATAATAATAGTAAAAGCTATTATCAAAATTACTGAATTTACATCGAATACTAGATAGTCACTAATAATGTAGTGATTAGAATTATTGAAATAATCGAAATTAAGATATATTATAAAATAACCCAGAGGAAACTCGCGCGCTGATTGGCTGAAAGCCGTGTTTATATGAGAGTCCATAGACATGGAAATTCGCTGGTACGCGATTGTGAATGAACTGACCAAAATGGCAAACGACAAGGAAGAATGTTTTCACCAAACGTTGACTTTCAATAATATGATTGTAATCAGCAAAACCGACATATATATTTAACAAAAATACAGCCAACCGACGAAGTTATCAAATTTGCTAACCATCCCGGCCAATATATTTTTATTTGTGGTCCAACAAACAAAAGTCGAAACCACTTTTCGTCTAACTTATTTCGTACGGTAAAACTAAACTGAACACACAAACGGCTAACAAGTCTAGTTTTTAAACAACCTCCTTATAGATGAATAGAGCAACGAATGGAGCTAGAGACTAGAGTAGACGAGAGGGAAAAGCAAGGCAACACTCTTTCAAAATTTTTTCTTTGTCATTAGTGAGTGTCTTTTTTTATCCCAAACTAAAACTAAAAGGACATATACGTATTTGTCGGCGACGAAGTCACGAAATAATTAGCCTTCATATAAGGACAATTGTTATCATTCACCCTGTTTGGTCTTAGATAATTCAGATAAGGTTTTTAGCTTTCTCCTTGCTATTTTATGAACAACTACATGAATTTTGCAAACTCACGTGCGACAGTTGTGAAGTTGATATTTTGTTGATTTTTTCACAGAACAAAATGAGTTTTTCCCTCTTACCTTGCACTCTTAGCCTCATCTCATTGGAAGGAAAGTTCCAACAGCTAGATCTTTCCATTGAGTTTGGTGAAAATAAAAGTTCATTCAACTAAAACCTGCTTCAAAGTTCAACAGGGGAATCATGTTTCCTCATGTACATTCAGCGACAAAAATACCCAGTTCAAGTCCTCCACTCCTTGAATGCCTTTCGCCTTAAATTTCCCGGAAAGCATGTCTTGAATCAGTTCCGAGTTAGTCTTTTCGGGGACTGTTGAAGCAGAGGTTTTTAAAATAGAGCCACACACTGACACAGAGCCAGAGGACACAGAGCATTCCTTCGTTTCTCGGCTCAGTTCTGTATCGGGGGATTTCCCGCGCTGTGCAAACTCACCGTCGGTCGATTTCTGACGACTGTTACGGTTAGGAGAATTGATCTTCTGATCGTGCGTGCGTACGATTTTCTCTCGTGTTTTTCCTGTTCGTTATTTTATAAAAGCAATATAACACGCTTTCCATGTCTTTGTTCTCTTATATAAACACTTGGGATATGTTGGGAGAACGCAGAAAAACTTGAAAATCACGAGCCGCTTTTTCTTTGTTCTCCCAACATATCCCGCGTGTTTATATAAGAGAACAAAGACATGGAAAGCGTGTTATATTGCTTAATTAAACATGGCTAAAAATTACATCGAGCTCTAATAACTGGAAATTGCTAAAAATGCTAAAATGAAATAAAATCAAATGCTTTATTTCATTTACGTATAATAATAGTGCACTTGCATTCCGCTCAAGCATTCGTAGTTTTTCAAGACCACGAGCGTAAATTATTTAAGGGTTAGAGGCTGATGTGAGTGCTTTATCGGCAAATACAGGCACGCGCTGACTGTACGATGACCGAGAAACAATGAATACTGCATGAGGCCGAAGGCCGCCGCCTTGCGAGCTCAATTGAATCAGTATCAGATGATTGTACATTTTAACTCTCTTGGAGCCACGCATTCAAATATCAAGTATTTGGCCGGCTTATCTCCTAGACAGCCTACTTCCTTTAATAGTTCCTTTTATTCGAAAATGACTAACCTGCAGATTACAGTGAATTAAAATCTTGAAACCGGCCTCCATGTGCTCGGCTCATGGGTTTACGAACCATCCACTGAATTCTTGCTTCATTTTCTCCTCTTATTGACAGAGTAAGGTCTCGGACAAAAACGCCATTTCTTAAATAAGACTACTAGAGTGTTGTAGAAACTTTTGTTCACTGCTACACATGTTGACTTGTTCTACTTCCAGCGCTTGCAAGTCAGCCATTTTCAACGAGCGATTATTCAATGTTCGCCTCAAAATATATATCTTCTGTCCCATAGGAGACAGAGTTCAATCCTACCGTTACCTTTCTAGTAATTGTCTGCCATTTTCACTGATAAATATGCGATTGGAATGAGGTTTTCCATGCCGTCCAAACACGTTATACGGCTGACATGGGTCGAGTGCTTTGTTTACCAATAATGCATTTTCATTAGCCAATCACCTGCTTGGATTTTGTACAATGCACGAAATATGAATATTAATTTGTTATAGGAGATGGAGCACCATTTTTAAAATGTTAATTAGAGAGCAAACATTGTTTTTCAGTGGAAGTTCTCTTTAACTTATATGGCAAACTATTGCATATTTTGGCTCCCACGTAACTTTATATTATTTGTTATTCTGTAGAGTCTAGAAACGTCGTATGCACAAGGGCATCTTTAAGACTTGAGTATATTTGAATTGGACTTGATTTTAGATTTAAATAGATTTACTAGTGCGTTGTAATTGCATCTCTTGACACTTCTACATTTTATCATTAGTATTATACATGTAAGTTATTGTAGATTAGTTTGGCAGGTGAAGAGCCACCTGGTGGAGATATTGTCAATAAATTATTCTTATTCTTATATTATAACCTGGAACCAATCACAAGAAAAGACCAGCAGGTAAGTTATCTACTTCTTCTACTGCATTACTAAGATCGAGATCACCCTATAATACACATGCAGCCTAATATATGTTGTGAGATGGTGCTCGCAGTGCTACTGCACCCTTCCCCGCTGAACGGACGAAAAAAGCTTCTCGTATGCTTCTCATGTTCTTCTTAGGATGTTACAGTGATCTACAGGAATCTAATTACGAAATGTTTCTTTTTAGTTGGCATCACTCTAACGGATGTCATGCTCTGTGCTGGCGTTGAGAACACGATCCTTAGCGGTTGTCATGGTGATAGTGGTGGTTCATACGTATGTTTACTGCCTGATGGTCGCTACATGTTACAGGGTGCGGTCAGCTGGGGATCCGGTCGATGTGACGCTAAACAACTCTTCACAGTATTCGCACGCGTGGCAAAGTTTAGGAACTGGATCAACCAGCACACTGGAGGAGGAGGAGGAGGTGAGGAGGGCTTTAGATCAGCGCTCTCATATTACATGCAAGTTATATGAATTGTCCTGTTTCGAGGCAGGGGCATGCCAAACTCCTGATAGCAAACTCATAAAAGAAATGCGAGGGTGTTTTGATTCAGAATGCCCTCACCTCAGGTTGAATCAGCATCTCGTCAGCTTTGCTGCTGTTGAGTTTTCCGTATTTCCAAGCCTCTTTGTGCGCCCAAAGTATTCCACACTGGTAATGGAGGAGGAGGTGGCGAGGAAGGCGTTATGCCAGCGTTGTTATTTTACAATCAAGTGTTTCATCGCCAGATCTTTCAGCTGAAGGGCAATGCGTAACACACTGCTTAATGATGGACATATAATTAGAACTGAGAACGAGGCAGTTCTAGGTAAAAGAGTTAATCTCAGTTTGTGTTTTGTTGAGGTACTATTAACAAAAATGCATTGGTCACTCGATTTTTTTAAAGTTTGCAAATTATACTCGTGATGTCACTCGTGGGGAAAAGCGCCTGTACGGATGCAATAGAAATGTGAATTACTCCCCTACATTCATCTGTCATTAGGCTCGGTTCAGACCTGCTCCATGTCCACTCGTGCCGAACGTAATTGAAACAAAGGTTAATAATTGGGCGACTTTGTTTATCTGCTTCGGTTCGGTAAGGTATGCAATCTAGTTGACACGTGGATAGTTTCATTGTAGAATGGACCAATAGGAGTTTGCGTCCAAACTATAGCCGCAGATATTAAAATTTATATTGCGTCCGTGCAGGCTCTCCTTTCCCTTCTCCCTCCTTCGTAGGCCACGTGGCGAGCTGTAAGTTTGCAGAATGGATCAGTTTTAATGATCGAGCTGAATGAATAATTAGGAAAATGGGCACGAGTGACGTGACGAGTAAAATGTGTAAACTTTGTAAATGCCACGGCAAAATCACGAAATTCCGCTCAGCCTAATGTCTAAACATTGCACTCGGATTCATCTAATTTGATTTTCATCGCCCGCATTTTTTTAAAATTTTGTCTTAGCTACTCCATCACCACCCAAACCACCAGCAGGAGGTGAGTAATCACGTGGTATTAATGAAACTAATCCACCATACAGAAGATGGCCGCTGTATATTTGACCATAATTCCTTGCGAACCTAACACAGTCCAAATAACACTTATAAATCCTATGTTCTCTTCAATGACAGTATATTGACAACAGCACTTCTACCGTAGTTTTATAGAGGGTTTAATGTTTTGCGTGCAAATGATTCTGGGTAAAAATACAAGCTGCTATACTTTTTTGTACGGAGGGTTAATCTTCAAAGAATGCTTTCAACCAATGACCAATTCAATAAAACATTTACGTGTGTATTTCATAAGTCTGTCCATTGTTTCAATGCCAGAGAAACAGAGGCATACTTGTAAAATACATGTATAAACGTTTTATTGAATTGTCACCTGAGGAGAGGTTTATCATCATATGTGGAATGATAATCCAAATTGGAAGCTTGAATTGAAGCTTGAATATGCAATGTTCTCTCTGATTGGATTTTGTACTGCATCAAGGGTGAATAATCCCCCGCCAAAATAGAGTAATCCATTTTTGGGAAGACACTAACCTATTGTAGACTAATGTACATAGCTATCCTTTCCCTTGCAAAGCCATTCTGTAAAGTCTTTAGCTCTTCCATTTCGCACTAGTTGTTTTGGCCATCCCAGATAAACATAAGCATAATCTAGATGTGGCTGCTAATGTACTATGTAATACTCATTCAGTATAAAATAACCCACAGTACAGTACAGTAGCGTTAATCGTTTCTGAACATAGCACGCACCGTTACCAAGGATACATTTTCACAAGGAATAAGAAGATTGAGCGGCACAGAGTGCACGAGAAGGTCCACAAAAATACGAAGAGAGGGATGCAGGACGATAACTACAATGAAGAATTGCAACACATTTCCTTTTCAAATAAATCCTAAAAACAGAAACGAATAATTTACAAGGTCTATCGTTGCAAACATTTTTTTGTTAAGACTAACTTAACCTTATGTACGTTTGTTCGATCGAGCACAGACCAACACTGGTCAATTATTGTTTTCTACTATCTTTGAACCACTAGGCGTTATTATAATTACACCTGTGAAGTCAGCATCTTATTTTCTTTTAAATGCCTTTATTGTTTTGTAGTAAACCATAAAGTCCTCGACCTGACGAAATAACGTGCTCGAATCACCTAAAATGCACTTGAATGACCTACATTTTAACCAGGGTTTAAAATTCGATCTCTAGCTCCAACAGGATGCTCAATCAATGGCAGAGAAAAGCAGCGACCAGTGATTGTATGAAATTTAAAACTGTTTAGTTGACCTCGCAGCCAAAATGTCGCGGACCTGCACAATTCGCCACTATAACATCTCTTTGTTCAGACTCTTGGTTGCAGATCAAAATAGCTGGCATACATCCTAGGCCTGTCCAGAAATCCAAGGATTGTTAACCTCGTGCACCATTCAGTCCATTCGAGTCACTTCACTTTGAAGGCTCCAAGCGCCTGTCAGTAAAAAAACGGACAAATTGTATATATGAAACGTTTCCCTACATTTATGCTGCTTGAATTCCCAAAGTTGTTAAACTGTTTTTGATCGTTTTGGATTCTCTTTCTTTCTGATTCAAAATGAAGCCAGGTTCATTTGCATATTTGTGCCTTTTATCCATCGCAGCCAATATATAAGATTTCAGCGTGACTTGTAAGGAGAAATTAGATTTCGACAAATAATAAAATACGCAGTTTGCTCGTCATTTTTACCGATTACGTACTTTTATTGTTTAAAAGTATTTTATAAAAGAAATAGAAAACTTGTCCTCGTTATAGATGCAGGCGGGAATTTTAAGTAGCCGAGAGAAGTGCGGAGAAGCACTCCGCTCCGCGTATACTTCTCCCAGCACTTCTCACGTCTTCTTACAATTCCCGCGTGGTTCTATAACTCAACATAGCACGCGGACGCATTTTCTATTTCTTCATGTCATAACGATATAAGTAAAGGGAAAATTCATATACTTTGCGATTTCTCGTTTATTTGTGTCCGCTGTAGGATTTGCTTGCAACTTTGGTCGGGATAGCTGTGGATTTATTTAACTGAAATCCGACAAATTTGATTGGACTAGACATCGTGGAACCACTCATCCGGAACTGGACCTAGCGATGACCACACCGGAAACGGTAAGCTATATTTAAAGGAAAGCTCCAGTGGAAAACAGTGTTTGCTCTCAAATGTTTGTCATGGATACCTAAATCTAATGCTGTTTGTTTCCTATACATTTTACACTAGATGTCAGTTATGGACTGATTTTCCTGTTCATAAAACTCATTCTAATTTCCCTTGCGCTGCCATCTTATGACGTCACACGGTTGTCACTGTTGTCAGAAACTAGTTATTTTGTTATGTAACAATAGAAGCAACCGCGTGACGTCATAAGATCCAAGATGGCAGCGCCCGGAAATTCAAATGAGTTTTGTGGAAATGATGATTGGTCGATAACTGACATCTAGTGTACAATGCACATCATTAGATTTACATTCAATCTATGTTATAACCACAAATAGGAATAACACATTTGGTTCATTTCATATAAGTAAAATGTATATTTGTATTGCGGCAAGACAGCCTAAAACGAAACCACAAGGCTTATAACTTTTAGGCTGTCTTGTTTGAGATAATTTCAGGAAGACATATTTGTTGTCAATGAAATATTGAAAGTATGATAATTTATAGTAATTAAGATATACATAGTGAAATCATATTTAATGATATTATATATATATATAATATTACGGGTAGAAAAGAGCAAAAAAGACATTATATTATTGCTAAATTATGAATTTTATTGAGGGTTCTGATAAATAAATATACGCATACCATATACACTCAATCTCGAAAACGATATCCAAACATAAAATATACCTATATACCAATAACATTTGTATAACATTGTTTCAATAGGCTTAACCCAAGGGGCAAGCGAAAAATGCATTCAAATAGTGAATGCACAACAGGAAATACATCTTAAATATATATTTGACATTTAAGCCTTAATATATGCCAATATGTACCAAGTATACCATACATGTATTTCCTATTGCGCCATCAGGCTTGGGAAACATTATTCAGATGCCTCTTGGGTCAGGCTTATTGAAGATCCTTTCTAAAGATATAATGTTATGTATATTTCATTGGCATTATTTATCGTTTGTACTTACAGTATATATGTATATTTGAAGACAGCGTTATGTCATGGGCTGGGCCCCCAGCACCGGAGTAGGCGTGGCTATATTTAGAATTAGAATTCCCTCGTTGAAAGTGAGAAGAATGATAATGAATAATAATGAGAAATGGCGTATAGCTATCTGATTGGCTAAGACAACATGGCCTTTGTTTATTTCGCGCGAAATGCAATTATAAATATAGCCACATCTACTCCTTTGCTGGGAACAGAACCAATGGGAAAGATGGACGCTTCTGGTAATGGATACTGACAGCGTGCACTTCGCGCTTGGGCCATAATTTACGGTATTTCGATTTAGAACCCCGCTCGTTTAATAAGAGGTATTTACGTGCGACATAAAATTTATAACATGGATGTGACGTCACACGTTCATGTTGCGCATAAAACCCGGTAATGTATAGCATGGTGAATAATAAAACAGAATGTTACATGGCAGCTTGGATATATGGTATTGTTTAGCATGGTGAATAATAAACAGAATATTACATGGAAGCTTGGATATATGGTAATGTTTAGCATGGTGAATAATAAACAGAATGTTACATGGCAGCTTGGATATATGGTAATGTTTAGCATGGTGAATAATAAACAGAATATTACATGGAAGCTTGGAGATATGGTAATGTTTAGCATGGTGAATAATAAACAGAATATTACATGGAAGCTTGGAGATATGGTAATGTTTAGCATGGTGAATAATAAACAGAATATTACATGGCAGCTTGGATATATGGTAATGTTTAGCATGGTGAATAATAAACAGAATATTACATGGCAGCTTGGATATATGGTAATGTTTAGCATGGTGAATAATAAACAGAATGTTACATGGCAGCTTGGATATATGGTAATGTTTAGCATGGTGAATAATAAACAGAATATTACATGGAAGCTTGGAGATATGGTAATGTTTAGCATGGTGAATAATAAACAGAATATTACATGGCAGCTTGGATATATGGTAATGTTTAGCATGGTGAATAATAAACAGAATGTTACATGGCAGCTTGGATATATGGTAATGTTTAGCATGGTGAATAATAAACAGAATATTACATGGAAGCTTGGAGATATGGTAATGTTTAGCATGGTGAATAATAAACAGAATATTACATGGAAGCTTGGAGATATGGTAATGTTTAGCATGGTGAATAATAAACAGAATATTACATGGCAGCTTGGATATATGGTATTGTTTAGCATGGTGAATAATAAACAGAATATTACATGGAAGCTTGGATATATGGTAATGTTTAGCATGGTGAATAATAAACAGAATGTTACATGGCAGCTTGGATATATGGTAATGTTTAGCATGGTGAATAATAAACAGAATGTTACATGGCAGCTTGGATATATGGTAATGTTTAGCATGGTGAATAATAAACAGAATATTACATGGAAGCTTGGAGATATGGTAATGTTTAGCATGGTGAATAATAAACAGAATATTACATGGCAGCTTGGATATATGGTAATGTTTAGCATGGTGAATAATAAACAGAATATTACATGGCAGCTTGGATATATGGTAATGTTTAGCATGGTGAATAATAAACAGAATATTACATGGAAGCTTGGATATATGGTAATGTTTAGCATGGTGAATAATAAACAGAATATTACATGGAAGCTTGGATATATGGTAATGTTTAGCATGGTGAATAATAAACAGAATATTACATGGCAGCTTGGATATATGGTAATGTTTAGCATGGTGAATAATAAACAGAATATTACATGGAAGCTTGGATATATGGTAATGTTTAGCATGGTGAATAATAAACAGAATATTACATGGAAGCTTGGATATATGGTAATGTTTAGCATGGTGAATAATAAACAGAATATTACATGGAAGCTTGGATATATGGTAATGTTTAGCATGGTGAATAATAAACAGAATATTACATGGCAGCTTGGATATATGGTAATGTTTAGCATGATGAATAATACACAGAATATTACATGGCAGCTTGGATATATGGTAATGTTTAGCATGGTGAATAATAAACAGAATATTACATGGAAGCTTGGATATATGGTAATGTTTAGCATGGTGAATAATAAACAGAATGTTACATGGAAGCTTGGATATATGGTAATGTTTAGCATGGTGAATAATAAACAGAATATTACAT
The DNA here is from genome assembly GCA_030867875.1 of Actinernus sp. WN-2022. Taxonomy (NCBI): domain Eukaryota; kingdom Metazoa; phylum Cnidaria; class Anthozoa; order Actiniaria; family Actinernidae; genus Actinernus; species Actinernus sp. WN-2022. The sequence goes on from JAOWCC010000809.1 coordinate 717,744, forward strand.
GGAAGCTTGGAGATATGGTAATGTTTAGCATGGTGAATAATAAACAGAATATTACATGGCAGCTTGGATATATGGTAATGTTTAGCATGGTGAATAATAAACAGAATATTACATGGAAGCTTGGATATATGGTAATGTTTAGCATGGTGAATAATAAACAGAATATTACATGGAAGCTTGGATATATGGTAATGTTTAGCATGGTGAATAATAAACAGAATATTACATGGCAGCTTGGATATATGGTAATGTTTAGCATGGTGAATAATAAACAGAATATTACATGGAAGCTTGGATATATGGTAATGTTTAGCATGGTGAATAATAAACAGAATATTACATGGCAGCTTGGATATATGGTAATGTTTAGCATGATGAATAATACACAGAATGTTACATGGCAGCTTGGATATATGGTAATGTTTAGCATGGTGAATAATGAACAGAATATTACATGGAAGCTTGGATATATGGTAATGTTTAGCATGGTGAATAATAAACAGAATGTTACATTGCAGCTTGGATATATGGTAATGTTTAGCATGGTGAATAATAAACAGAATATTACATGGAAGCTTGGAGATATGGTAATGTTTAGCATGGTGAATAATAAACAGAATATTACATGGAAGCTTGGATATATGGTAATGTTTAGCATGGTGAATAATAAACATAATATTACATGGCAGCTTGGAGATATGGTAATGTTTAGCATGGTGAATAATAAACAGAATATTACATGGAAGCTTGGAGATATGGTAATGTTTAGCATGGTGAATAATAAACAGAATATTACATGGAAGCTTGGATATATGGTAATGTTTAGCATGGTGAATAATAAACAGAATATTACATGGCAGCTTGGAGATATGGTAATGTTTAGCATGGTGAATAATAAACAGAATATTACATGAAGCTTGGATATATGGTAATGTTTAGCATGGTGAATAATAAACAGAATATTACATGGCAGCTTGGAGATATGGTAATGTTTAGCATGGTGAATAATAAACAGAATATTACATGGAAGCTTGGAGATATGGTAATGTTTAGCATGGTGAATAATAAACAGAATATTACATGGAAGCTTGGATATATGGTAATGTTTAGCATGGTGAATAATAAACAGAATATTACATGGCAGCTTGGAGATATGGTAATGTTTAGCATGGTGAATAATAAACAGAATATTACATGGCAGCTTGGAGATATGGTAATGTTTAGCATGGTGAATAAAAGACAGAATATTACATGGCAGCTTGGAGATATGGTAATGTTTAGCATGGTGAATAATAAACAGAATATTACATGGCAGCTTGGATAGATGATAATGTTTAGCATGGTGAATAATACACAGAATGTTACATGGCAGCTTGGATATATGGTAATGTTTAGCATGGTGAATAATAAACACAATATTACATGGCAGCTTGGAGATATGGTTTATCGATGAAATACCAGTGTATATTTCTTTCTAAAAAGTGATATCTTCACACAAGACATCACTTTTGAAAATATGACTTGCTTTCAAAGATTTCTAGCCTTTTTAGTAAGAGATTGAAACTGGTATTTCATAAATATTTATATATTAAACAGAATATTACATGGCTGCTTGGGGATACGAATTTTATCTTCTCGTGTTGATAAAATATCTTACTCGTTCGCTGCGCTCAATCGTAAGATATTTCATCAACACTCGAAGGTAAAATCCGTATCTCCGTGCGGCCATGTAATATCCTCCATGTATGGCATAGTGAATAATAAACGAAATATTACATGGCAGCTCGGAGATCTAGATCCGCTCGGCCATGTAACAGGAAGGGACTGTGCCAAAAAATCTGATTAAGAAATGAACACCACCACACACAAAAAACATTAGTACGTTTACCGAGCTTGAGAATAATTGGATCAATACGAACTGCACAGCAAGCTTTCAAAATCGCAAAAATAAGAGAGAATGTATGGTTTTTTGTGACGGCAAAGTCATACATTCCCTATTATTTTTGGCTGTTTGAAAAACCCGCCACATTGTTATTATCCAACCAATCTTGCTCTTGCTCGGTAAACCTACTAATGCTTGTCTGATATCGACCAGTTTACAGTTCATGCGCAGTTGTACAAATCCTTTGTTTATTTGGCGGGAGATGTCAGACAATGGTGGCCCACCAGTTGAAAACAAAAACTGGTCTATTTCTTGAGATGTTGTTTGTTTCTTGATTAGATTAGTTTTTGACACTCAGTCCCAGACCCTTCCTCGACTCCGAAATGGCAAATTATCGTAATCATTGTTTTTGTTAGGTTATTATATGTACATCGAGACTTCGAGTCCAAGGCTACCAGGGAACAATGCTAAGATAGAAAAAAGCGGGCTGTGATTTGATGGAAACACCTGCATAAGGTACGTGTATCTGGACAAGTACGTGAACTAGTATGTGAACTAGTACATGCGATACTTAGACCCCGTCCACAAGAATACGTTTTCATTTGAAAACGCAAACATTTAATTTGGTTGCATTTTCTTCTCCAGGCTACACGAAAAAGGTCTCCAAAGTGTAAAAATTTGAAAACGCAAAGCTACCGTTTTCGTGTAGATGGTCAAACTCAATGAAAACACAGACTTTTGAAAACGCTCAGTCCCAGTCCACTTAAGAGTTGTTGTTATAAAATCCAGGATAGGGAACAGTTTCAGAGATGGACATACGCTACAATGGCGCTGCTGCCGGCAATGTTGCGTGCAATGTGGCAGAGCGTGTCTGTACCTTCAGTAGGTCTTATTTACCGTGTGATGGACAAGTGTTTGATTGACCTGCAGTCTTATACATTATTCTGTATCTATCTATTTCAAAAATGTTGTCTAGCGCATTGATATTGTGCCCATTGTATTGTACGTGCTGCATTGTACATCCATATACCAGGTTCACCAAAAGCGGAAACTATTCAATATTAAAGGAAATCCATCAAATTGTTGTTGAACTCAATTTATCACGAGGACTTCACGAAACTGACACACAATACAATTAATTCATTAACAAATCATACCAAGCTTAAGTTTTTCTAATTCTCTGTAATCATAGCGTTATCTGTGCATTAGTGAATTTTACCGTAATTATATCAACATGTGGTTTTCTCTCGATTTCGTTACGGTGAACATAGCTATAGGACTTTGGAAACAGTCACGTGCCGATACGTCACTTCAATAACCAATTAATTGCGCTCGTGATCCCATAGCCGAAGGCTTTACTATATGGGAAACAAACTTCAAAACGCTGTTTCAGAAAGATCGACAATTGATTGGAAGTGAAACATTGCATTTGCAGACAGGTTATCATGATTACCGATCTCACATAAGTGCCTTCAAATAAATGAAGTCAGATTGTTTTGCCATCCAGTACAACACGTGTTTGCCATTCCTGCAAAAGGCCCATCGAGCGTCTGTTTCCATGTTTTACAGGTACTATTATCATATGCTTGGAAACAACGTCGCAAAACTGAACGTTCTGGTTGGCTCAAAGGTAGTACACACCATCTCCGGTAACCAAGGCAACGCATGGAAACTGGCTAATATTCGTGTCAGGGATAATGGAGTTTATCCAGTGAGTAGGGCGTACTGTAACTGCAGCAGTCATAAATTAAGCGAGCGCGTCAGCGTGAGTTTTCTAGAGCTGGCGTTTTCTCTGTGATGCTCCGCTTTAGTACTCCCTACTAAATATCAAACACATAAATGTTAACTTCAGAGTTAGGGCTACAAAAACTTTAAACATCATCAATGAACTATATTCCCTCTGTGTTCTTTTTTATGACTTGTTTAATTTGAAACCTTAAAAATCTAGCATTTTAATACGAGTGTTCTTGAATTTGAATTTGAAATTTGGAGTTCCAAAGGTGTGAAAAGAGGAGCTAACCCTTTTGTAGTGTAACTTCTTGTTTGATGATTTATGAACGGAAAGACTAATAACATAGTGGCATAACTGATCGTCAAACTACTCTTCTTACCTGGCAAATACCAAATGTCGTGGATAATTGTCGTCGAGGATAATTGTAAGGCCATACAACTCGTTCTGTTAAACATTATATACACGATTTTAATATCGAACTAGAAATCGAGGAATTTATGATGCATTAACATCCTGAACATGTTGTGTATGTCATATAAATTTTTCAAAAATCCTGAATGAGATAATGTTCAAATCCGTAGCTTGTGTTTGAGGCAGTTCGTGGTTCTAGCTGGCAGGGAGACATTGCCATTGATGACATCAGTGTTGGCCCATGTAGTGGAGGTAGGAATTTAGAATGCAATAATTATATAAGGTAATGTGTTTAACGTCAGACGATTACAAGACGTAATGTGATGTTTGTAATAGGTAACGTTGTGATGCGATGTAATATGGCATGACCATGGTATCGTATTCGTATGATGTGGTATGGTATGGTATGATGTGATGTGATGTGATATGGCATGGTCATGGTATCGTATGGTATCATTAACAAGACTTGTAAATCAGCTTTCTTTCACTTATTTAACATTAGGAGAATTAGAAAAAATTTCTTAGTTTTGACACTGTGCGAATCTTAATTAACGCCTTTGTTACTAGTCGACTAGACTATTGTAATAGCCTTCTCTATGGCCTGCCAGCCAATCAGCTGCACAAACTTCAGCGTGTGCAGAATGCTGCGGCTAGACTCATTTGTAATATCAGTCGGTTCGATCACATTACTCCCGTTTTATATAAACTACACTGGCTACCCGTTAAACATAGAATTGATTTTAAAATCTTACTTATTACCTACAAAGCTATAAATGGACTCGCTCCGGCATATATAACTGAACTTATCAAATGTAAGACTACTTCAAGATATAACTTTAGATCGTCTAAAGAACCTCTGCTAGAGCGACCAAGAATGAGAACATTGATCACATTGGGTGACCGCTCTTTTGCGGTAGCGGCACCCACACTGTGGAATGTCCTGCCCGCTAAAATTCGTAATGCTTCTAGTGTTACGACTTTTAAGAAGTTGCTAAAAACTTATCTTTTCGGCAAAGCATTTCAACAATAGTATCGTCTTACCATTGTTATACAACACGTCTATATTTCTATTCTGTATATATTCAATTATGATAGATTTAGATATACTATATACATTACTTAATTAGGATTAGTACCTAAGCCTATAGGCATTTGTAATGCGCATGTGAGCATCTGCCAATGGAACACGCGCAATATAAATACTAAATTTATATTATTATTTATATATTATGGTATCGTATGGTATCGTATGGTATCGTATGGTATCGTATGGTATCGTATGGTATCGTATTCGTATGATGTGGTATGGTATGATGTGATGTGATGTGATGTGATATGGCATGGTCATGGTCGTGGTCGTGGTCATGGTATGGACTTGTATGGACTGGTATGTTATGGTATGTTATGGTATGATGCGATATAGCATGGCCATGGTCATGTTATGGACTGGTATGGCATGGTATGTTATGGTATGATGTGATATGGCATGGCCATGGTCATGTTATGGACTGGTATGTTATGGTATGTTATGGTATGATGTGATATGGCATGGCCATGGTCATGTTATGGACTGGTATGGCATGGTATGTTATGGTATGATGTGATATGGCATGGCCATGGTCATGTTATGGACTGGTATGTTATGGTATGTTATGGTATGATGTGATATGGCATGGCCATGGTCATGTTATGGACTGGTATGGCATGGTATGTTATGGTATGATGTGATATGGCATGGCCATGGTCATGTTATGGACTGGTATGTTATGGTATGTTATGGTATGATGTGATATGGCATGGTCATGGTCATGGTATGTCATGATTTTCCTGAGTCATTGTACATTGTTCAGAATTGATCTCATAGTTTAATTGTTTAATTTTAAAATGTATTTTATGGAACCTTACTTGAAGAATGTTGACATCAACAAGGGAAAATATTTTAAAGCAGTACCCATCTGAATATTTGGTATTGAGAAATATTCATCTTTTCACCGGAAGATCACTCATTAAATATCATAAATTCATAGACGTAAAACCATTTTTATTTCAGTAATGCTTGCATGCTCGAATGTTTGTGTTTGTATCTCTTACCATTTTACAACTATTTCCCCTTTACTACTAATAATCGTTACTCTTTATTAAATAACACTCGATCTCAACTCCTTTTTATTACAAAAAATAATTCACAGGACCAAATCCTACAACTCCACCTCCGCCACAAACTCCTGCTCCACCACAAACTCCTGCTCCACCACAAACTCCTGCTCCACCACAAACGCCTGCTCCACCACAAGGTAAGATATTCCTACCAAGACATTCGTAGGTCGCAGGTCTCCGTGTTGCCGACGTCATAGATAGCCGAAGCCTCTCGGCTATTTATGTATTAACTGAAACTTTTGTTGAATAAAACTATAACTAATGAAACTTATTTAGCCACTCCAGATAGCAAATAAGGATAATCTAGGAGTAGCTAATACTCATGTCATCAAGCTTGACATAGCCAATCAATTCAATCAACATTATATTAATGTAGGCACAAGCCTGGCTAAATCAATTGAAACCACAAATCTAAACACAACTGATTATATCCACAATTCACCGGAAACTATAAATTGCAATCTAAAACAACCTAACTCAGTTTATACATTCAAAAAACAATACAAACTCTTCTATTTATTCAAACATAGTTTATTAGCCATGAGCTTACGTCCATGTTTACGTGAGTATCAAATATCGTAGGCAGTGGTCAACTCGAACGCTCCTTTGAGCTCTGTGCACGATGCCTATATTATAGTTATCTTTCTATATTTATCTGTACTTGTATTTTTCCCTTTATATGAACGCTGTAACTTAATAGAACATGTGCAAAATAAACTGAACTGAACCGAATATAATTAAAGTTACCCCTTAGAAATAATTTATTCTTCGCGAGACTCAATTCGTAAAGCCAGAGAGTCATATCTTATCGAATCATATGTAATCTTTTAGACCCGTGTTTATGTTATCTCTAATCCATATTTTTACGTACGTCATTTCCAATTTCCACTTAGACTGTGTAATCACTTTCATATTATAACTTGCAATTGTGAAATATTCTTCATTTGTAAGATCTACCTGAAGAAGGCTGGTTTGGCCAGCCGAAATATCGTAGAATTCTCAATATATAGGTTGTTCGATCAGTTTTTCTGTAGTCCTTGGACTTGTTTACTTATTAGTATTTTTGTCTGATCAGATCTCACCGCAAGATCCAACGTACACCGACAGATTTGTCATATACGGTTTTTGCTACTTTTTATTTTTAATTAAAGGGGCAATTCCCGTTTTCATATACTTTCCTATTTCTCGTTTACTTGTGTCCGCTGTATTCAACTGACATCATTTTTTTTTTTAGGATTTTCTTGTAATTTTGTTCCGGATACCTGTGGATTTATTCAACTGAAATCCGACAAATTTGACTGGACTAGACAAAGTGGATCCACTCCCTCATCAGGAACTGGACCTAGGGGTGACCACACCGGAAACGGTAAGCTATATTTACAAAACCGACTAATAAGTTTATTATATAATCTTGCAAAACAAAACTGCACTATGGCAACTGTGCAGCCATTTTATTTTTCTCATATTTCCTGTCTTCTTATTTGGATTGCGTGCGTTCTTTCGAGATTCACATATACTGTCACTTATTACTCACTAAGCCATAACGTATGGGGTGTTACGCGCGACATAAAAAACTTACACGGCTGTGACATTCATGTTGACGTAAAAATCAGGTAATTTATACATTGTAGCTCGGTGAATAATAAACAGAATATTACACTTGGAGATATCGATCCGCTCGGTCATGTAACATCCTCGTATTTATCATATCGTGATCGGTTATTTTTGTTAGGTTATTATATGTACATCGAGACATCAAGTCCAAGGCTACCAGGGGACAATGCTAAGATAGAGAAAAGCGGGCTGAGATTTGATGGAAACACCTGCATAAGGTACGTGTATCTGGACTAGTACGTGAACTACTACGTGAACTAGTACGTCCACACGAATGCATTTTAATTTAATTTGATTTGGTTGCGTATTAATATTCCGTCCACACGAAAACGCAAACATTTGAAAACGTTCTCCAAAGTGGAAATATTTGAAAACGCAATACAGAGGCGAGCAGCATGTTTTGCTCTAGATCGTTACCTCAACACTTCCAGTGTTAGTGGGATGTTGAAGGAACTTGAATGGGACACTCTCGAAAGCAGAAGGAAAAAGAGCAGACTGACTATGCTATATAAGATCCATAATGGCCTAGTTGATGTTGAAAATGAGAAATATCTCAACCCAATTGGACTGATAAGTAGTCATCTTCACGAACATTCATACAAAGTTCCACCATCAGTAACAGCAGGAGTATATTACAGAGGAGTGTTCCTCTTCCCACATTATATTGTTTCACAACACTATTTTTAGAATAGAGTTTCCCGCGAGAAGAAACAAAGGGCGTCTCTTTTAACCAATCAGGATGCACTGAAAATTGTAATTAACACGATTCAAACTGCAAAAAATACTAAATCGCAATAGAACAAAAGACAACGTAATCGCATACCAGAACTCCGCGGCTATAAATAGACACACCATCTACTGTGTTAGGGGTCAACACAAGGGCACAGGAACACTCCTGTATAATATACTCCTGGTAACATATCATAAATTTTAATTTTTCCCGAAAACTTTAAAGGAATGCAATACTTTGCCATCTATACCTTAGTCAATGCAGACTCTGTCAGTTTATTTACATTGTATCTTTTGCGAATTAACTCATATCGCGGACTCTAAGTCTGAGTAATTTATTTATTTTCATTTATTTTTCTGTTTATTTATACTGTTTATTTATGACCGCTGGCCAAGCGTGAACTTGTAAGAATCATCTATTGAGACAAGTATTGGAAAATAAAATAATACAATACCGTTTTCGTGTAGATGGTCAAACTCACTGAAAACGTAGACTTTTGAAAACAATCAGTTGCATCCCACTTAAGAGTTGTTAAAAAGGTCAAAGATGGGGAATATGGACAGTAAATCAGCTGCAAACGATGCCCCGTCCACATGAATACATTTTCAAAAGTTTGCGTTCTCAGATGCAAACGTATTCCAAACTTATTCGTGTGGATGGGGCCTTAAGGTACGGACTCACGCTACACACATTGCGCGCAACATTACCGGCAATTATGGTGAAAGGGGTGGATACATGATGCAACATGGCGCGCAATATTACCGGCATTGGGCACAACATTACCGGCAATTATGTTGAAAAGCGGTTGACACATGATGTAAGAAGGGGAGCACCAGCAGGTCGCTGATCACAACGAGAAACATCAAGAAGAGGAAAGAGGTGAAATTATTCGTGACTCCCAGAAAAATCCCATAAGGTAACTAACTTCGCCCGTTCGGGCTTAAACTTCACTGGTTTACTAACCCATCTCCTTTGACCGCTACGCCAACATTCCTCAGCAAAGGAGCCCCGCTCGTGCCAGTAGTGACTCCTGTTGTTCAAGCAAAGGAAGTTTTTTCCCTTCTGATTTTGTTTCTTCCTTTGGTTTACCGGTATTGATATTTGGGTATCATTATTTCTCATTGTAGTTATATACTTTATGTTCGAACTTCGCTGGTGATTGGTGCTGTGGCCGAGTCAGAGCGCGCGCCATATTAATCCAGCGTTCACGGATCGACTCCCACTAGAATGTATTCCTTCTTCTTGTCAATTTTTGTCTTTTTACTTATTGTAAAGATTTCTGGCCGCCATTCACATTAAGTTTCCTTAAAGCGTATATATGGTCAAGCATTTTTATCATTAATACCGATTCTACGTAAAGTGAATAGTTGAATGGTAGAATATTTCTCGGTTTGAGTGTTGCATCAATGAGCCATAGAGGTTTATATATATAATATATTGAAGCCGGTGACGTAAAACCGGTCTTCATTTATTATACAACAACATGCTGGTAGAAATAAATGACCTTTTGTAAATATCAATGTCATATTTGAACGCTTATATTAGCGAGTTTACCAAATATTTTGTCAAAATCAGAAAACGGTTTCATTCAAAAGGAAAAAGAAATAATAATACATTCCGGAATTTACGTCAAATTTACGTCAACATTAGCATATTGCAAATAGAAACCTATAACTCATAGACGCAACACTCAAATTAAGAACCTTGCTGTGATTAAATATGGGGAAGAAAAAAAAAGGGTTACCGTTTTCGTTTCGGAGATATTTTGCAAAATTTCGCAAATTTAGCTCCAAAACAGACTTTTTCCGAGGAAGGACTGGGGCGAGTTTCGTAAAAGTCGACTTAAATCGGCAAATGATGTTATTTTTATTGCCAACGTTAAATAAGTGTTAAAATATGTCCGATTCACCCAAATACATATATTTGTACCTTGTAGATTGCTTGCCATCCCGTATAACCACGTGATTGCCATAATTCCTGCAAAAGGACCATTGAGCCTCTAATATGCTGTTTCCTTGTTAATACAGGTTCCATTATCATATGCTTGGAAACAACGTCGCAAAACTGAACGTTCTGGTTGGCTCAAAGGTAGTACACACCATCTCCGGTAACCAAGGCAACGCATGGAAACTGGCTAATATTCGTGTCAGGGATAAAGGCGTTTATCCAGTGAGTAGAGCGTACTGTAATTCCAGCAGGCATAAATTGAGCGAGCACGTCAGCGTGAGTTTCTAGAGGTAGATTTTTCTCTGTGATGCTCCGCTTGAGTGCTCCCTCCTAACAAATTAAACACAAATGTTAAACTTCTGAGTAAGGACTACTAAGTTCATAACCAGTCATAATATATATTTGGAAGTCATCCATGAACTATGTTCCCTGTGTGTTCTTTTTTATGACTTGTTTAATTTGAAACCTTAGAAATTTAGCATTTTAACAGGAGAGGACTGATCTACTCGCTTGCTTTCTTAACTGCTCTTCAATTTGAATGTCAAATTTCGAGTTTCAAAGTGTGAAAAGAGGAGGAGCTAACGCTTTTATAGCGTATCTTGTCGTTAGTGACAACACAGGTCGTCAAACGTTTCTGCATAGCTGGCAAAGTTCAAGGCCTAAAACATGAGTCCAGATTAAGGTGGCTTGCCTGGATTTTGAACTACTGTTACTCCACTGTCAGAGTTCAGTCGAGCTAGCCACTTCACCCATTTACTAGAAATAGAATAAACGTTCCAAAAATGTAGATTTGCTTAACATCGGTGTTTCCTTAGCAACACAGCGTTGACGTCATGTATTTTACATATCATCAATTTTCTCGAAATCTAGACCTAAACGACCTAGTGTCCCTTGTACCCTAAATGTAGGCCTTCAAGACTGCAAAGTTTAAAAAATTGCACGAGAGCGTTTCGGAAAAAAAATGGGTTGAATATTTTCGTTTAAAAAAATTAACAATTCGCCTTACTTCCTGTTCAGTCGTCGAGGACTGTGTTTTCCGGACCGATTCAAGCGATGTTTTCATATTTCATACCTGTGGAATAGAAATACTTCCCATGAAGATTTCATTCCATTTGCTTTATTCGATTCGGTTTATGGAATCATAAGTAATGTCATAAATATGATCATTTTACTCAGAATAATAACGTATTACCTAAGGAAGCTGCAATTCGAAAACTAGTCGATAAATATTTGTTTAAATCTTTTCACCTGAAATTCAACATATACTACCCTTTCCCTGTAAATTTCAAGAGCATTGAATCATTTAAGGGCGCGGAATAAAAACAAAAACATAGGGAACTGTTACATTTATCCACGCAAGCTTCATTGCTGTAACATTTTGGTGATAGTTGATAGATTCTACATACTTGTGTGCTTTTGAACTAACAAGTTTACCATGCACGCTTCCTACGCTTCACTACTGCCGGTACGCTCGTGCAAAGTCTGTTCTTAGTACAATAGTCACGCTGCCAGTTGTAACGCTGTTATAATATAACTTATAATATTTATTTACAAAACGTTTTATAATATCCCTAATACAAAATCTCGTTTTTAATTAATATTTAGAAAATATATTGTCGGGTATTCTTCTGTCTAAAGGTGAGGTCTCGACGTGACGGGCACTTTTTCCCGATCTGGTTACTGAAAATACACTTATTCAACATTATCATCCCGCACTGCCAAGCTTTATAGGTCGTTTTAAAAATTTAGGTCTAGATTTAGAGAAAATTGATGATATATAAACACATGACGTCGACGCTGTGTTGCTATGGTAACACTGATGTCAAACAAACCAACATTTTCGGAAAGTTTATTCTATTTCTAGTAAATGGGTGAAGTGGCTAGCCCGACTGAACTCTGACAGTGGAGCATCAGCCGTTCAAAGTCAGTATGGTGCGTCCCTGGAAAATCTAGGCGAGCCTCCTTAATTGTGAGGGCGTACCACTTAAAAAAATACATGAACGACTGGAAATCGAAGAATTTACAATGCAAAGTTCACTTAATGTGTTGTGTATGTCATACATTTTTTTCAAAATTCCTGAATGAGATAATGTTCAAATCCGTAGCTGGTGTTTGAGGGAGTTCGTGGTTCTAGTTGGCAGGGAGATATTGCCATTGATGACGTCAGTGTTGGGCCGTGCGGTGGAGGTAGGAATTAAGAATGCAATGACTATATAGTCTGATGTACTGTGTTAGGATCCAACACAAGGGCACAGGAACACTCCTGTGTAATATACTCCTGGTATAACATACATTTTGAGTGAAATGTTCGCCGGTATTCCATTAGAAACCCATGAAATAACCATATTATCCTATAAATAATATAGTTACGGAAAGGTTTCTCAGCGAAATTTATCGGAAAACAAATTTTCGTGTGGCGGACGCGTCCGCAGACTAATTATGTATTCAAAATTCTTATTGGCTGTCAAAGAAATAGCCCGAAATTTCATACATTTCGATTAGCCTGATCCAGCATGAAATACCGCTCTGTATTTCATAGAAAAAAAATGGAAAAACATGAAAAACCCGTACCCACATGGCAATCATGTAAGCTAATGGTTACTTTTATTGTATATTATTCATATTATTATTTGACTGTTGATTTACTGTGTATAAATAAAGTGTTTATGAAATACCGCACTGTATTTCAAAGAATAGTTGAGCTCTGATTGGCTCAAATGTAATATTTATAGGATAATGTGATGCTTCTAATGCGTAAAGTTGTGATGTTATTTGATTGGTATGATTTACATGAGGGAGAGACAGCATTCTCAGTTGTTCATAATTTCTCATAATTTAATTGTTTACTTTTTCAATGTATTTTATGGAACATCACTTGAAAGGTTGACATTCACAAAGAAAAGTATTTTAAAGCAACACCATGTGAACAATTGGTATTGAGAAATCTTCATCTTTTCTCCGGAATGATCACACATGAACGATCATAAATTCATAGACGTAAAACCGTGATTGCTCGAATGCTTACCTTGCTTACCTATTAATAACTATTTCCCATTTAATACTAATAACCGTTACTCTTTATTAAACACAACTCGATTTCAACTCATTTTATTAAATAACTAATTCACAGGACCAAATACTGCAACTCCACCTCCACCACAAACTCCTGCTCCACCACAAACTCCTGCTCCACCACAAGGTAAGATATACATGTACTTAACAAGACTTTCGTCAACATTAAGTAAGGTCGCTTTCCCTTTCCCTTATGCAAAACAACATAACTAAAGGTACGTTTCAACGAACCAACTATGGAAACAAGAAATGACGTCTGTTTCTTTCTCACATCCAGGTGCATGTGCTGTTCGTCCTCACACAAGGATAGTGGGAGGTACCGCTGCCAGACAAGGTAGCTGGTCATGGCAGGCTCAGCTGAGGACTGCGGTCAGCGGTCGGGAAGAGAACATGGCGGGAATATCTGCTCCCTAAATTTTCTTGAATGTCTTGTTTGTTAAGTGTATTTTTTGTATTTTTTGTATTGCCTAACATGGCTAATGAGCCTTTAACTAGGAAAACTCTAGAAGAAATTCTTGATGCCAAATTACAGGCTAATTTATCGCCGTTGAAGATCAAAATGGAGGACATGACCTGTACGATGAATGATTTGCGAAGGTTCATCGATGAAGCTAACAGAAAGTATGAAGAAGTAAATAGAGACATGGTTAGAATGAATGATGAATTCAGTGCTCTCACTACTGAAAATAAGATCCTGAAAGCTACTGCCCGTTCAATGGAGAACACAATCACCGAGATTAAGGACACGTACAATGAACTAGAACAATACACGAGGTGCGAATGCTTGGAGATACAAGGCATACCGCCGCCACCAAGAGATGCAAGGGAGAATACGAACGAGATTGTGAGCAAGATTGGAGCATTAATGGATCTCGAAATCAGCAAAGACGACATATCAGTCAGCCACCGTCTTACGACTAGCAAAAAGTACAAGGGCAAGCGGTCGACTTCGGCTATAATAGTCAAGTTCGTCCGCCGTGACGTTAAAGAGCAATTCTACCGTAAACGTAAGGAGCTAAATAATTACACCACTGAAGAGCTAGGCTTTCAGGAGGCAAATCATATCTTCATTAATGAAAGTCTAACAGAAATCAACAAGGAACTGTTCAGGAAGTGTTTAGTAGCCAGGAAAGAACAAAGTTATGATTACATTTGGACCTCTAATGGTAAGATTTTCCTTAGGAAAAATCGAGAGAGTCTCGTTGTGTATATTAAGAATGTGATAGGCAACTAGTTCCTGTAAAAACTATATTAAGAATGAGTGTGACCTTGTAAAGTTAATGAGATAAGTTCTGAATTGTACATGTATATAACATGATTTCTATTTGATTATTTAATTCAACTGCACGAGATGCGTAGAGGCCACATTTAGGCCTGAACTCTCTGACAATGTCACTGAACTTAGCCATTTACCATATCTAAATATAACTTCGCCAGTTTCTAATATCCCCCATTTAACTGATATTGACATTGATCTCAACATGCCTAATGATCAAAATTTTAAATATTACAGTTCACATGATTTTCATAGCAATCATGATATAATTGAGTGCTCATCAGATCTAAATACCTTATCTGCTTTAAATTGCAATATCAGAAGTTTGGCAGCCAATTATGATAATTTTGTCCATATGTTATCTGAATTATGTTTCCCTTTCTCACTAATTGGGCTCTCTGAAACCAAACTCAAGATTGATCAGGATATTTTAGCTAATATTAATATCTCAGGCTATGACTTTATTTCTCAACCAAGCTTGACAAATTCAGGTGGTGTTGGTTTTTATATTAAAAAGGAATTATAGTTCACTGTTCGGACAGACCTAACAACTTCTGTGGTGGACTTCGAGGCTCTTTGGGTTGAAATTCATGTTGATGGTCAATCTAATATAATCTGTGGGATTGTATATAGACACCCAAGTGGTAATTTGGATAATTTTATGGATTATATAAATAAGACAATTGAACAGATCCATACTAACAATAAATATTCCCTGATAATGGGAGATTTTAACATATATCTCCTCAAGGAGTCCAACCCTTGCTCTGATAATTTTATGAACACTCTTGGCTCTTATTTCTTTCAACCACATATTTTACAACCAACTAGAATCACTTCAACCTTAATTGATAACATCTTCTTCAACTCAATTGAGCATTTTACCATCAGTGGCAATTTGGTCTATGACCTCACAGATCACTTACCTAATTTCATTATATTAAGCAAATTGTCTTCTCTCCCATCTAATATTAAAATTTATAAAAGAGATTATTCTAAATTTAATGATTCAGCTTTAATCAATGAAGTACAGTCTGTAGACTGGCAGACAGTATTCACATGTGACACTGATCCATCTAATATGTTTGATTCTTTTTATTCTAAAATATCACAAATAATCGATAAGCATATTCCTGTTAAACAGTTATCTAGGAAAAAACTAAAGTTTCATTCAAAACCATGGATTACATCGGCAATTAAGAAGTCCATTCGAGTTAAAAATAATCTGTATAAACAATTTTTGAAGACAAAGTCCACCTACTATCATTCTAAATTTAAATGCTATAGAAATAAATTAAATCATCTCCTAAAAGTTAGTAAAAGACAATATTATAATAACTATTTTGTTCAAAATATGACTGATAGTAAAAAAGTCTGGAAGGGAATCAAGGAAATAATACATGCTAAGCCTCCAGTAAGCCAAATAACTGTTAAAATTTCTGTTAATGATAATATTATTACTGATCCAACCAAAATTGCTAATGCTTTCAATAAATATTTTTCCAACGTAGGGAAGGACCTAGCATGTTTGATACCAAATGTTCGCAAATCTCCTTTAGATTACCTACCTACTCCCTCTTGTGATAGTTTTTATCTTTTTCCCATTACTGCAGATGAAATTGAACTTGAAATAACTAAAATAAAAACTGGTAAGGCTGTTGGTCCTTTTAGTATTCCTGTTAACATTCTTAAAATTGTTAAATCTGTAATAAGCAAACCTTTAGAGACTTTATTTAATTTATAACTTTCAACTGGGATAGTCCCAAATAATTTCAAAATGGCAAATGTAATACCAGTATATAAAAAGGGTCCACAGACTAGCCTATGCAATTATCGCCCAATCTCCCTCCTTTGTATCTTTAACAAACTCCTTGAGAAACTCATGTGTAACAGGTTGATTGACTATCTTGACAAGAAGAACATTTTCTTTGAAAATCAATTTGGGTTCAGAGCAGGACATTCAACTGATCATGCAATTCTTAAAATAATTGATAAAATTCAAAGAGCAATTGATGAAAGAGATTTTTCCTGTGGGATATTTTTAGATTTTAGTAAAGCTTTCGATACTGTGAATCATGAGATCCTGCTAAAGAAACTAGAATACTATGGTATAAGAGGTGTCGCTAAAAGCTGGTTTGCTTCCTATCTTAGTAACCGACAACAAACTGTAACTGTTAACAATGTCACCTCAGCCTCGCATAATATTTCTTGTGGTATCCCCCAGCGATCAGTCCTTGGGCCAATACTTTTCTTATTATATATAAATGACTTTCATTGCTGCTCTGACCTTTTTGACTTTCATCTATTCGCTGATGATGCTAACCTATTCTGCAGACATAAAAATCTTACTCTACTACAATCTAACATAAATACTGAGTTAAAAAATGTTCATACTTGGCTGTGTGCAAATAAACTCTCACTTAATATAGAAAAATCTAGCTTTGTCATTTTCCATCCCCCTCAAAGGAAAATATTATTAAATTTTATCCTTCTATTTAACAATAAGCAACTACGTCACGATGATTGCATTAAATATCTGGGTGTTTTAATTGATTCTAATCTAAGCTGGAAACCTCAGATTGAGAGTATTACAAAGAAGTTAAAGAGAAGTGTGGGTGCTCTGTCTAAACTTCGCTATTTTGTTAGTTCAGATCTCCTTGTAAGTCTCTATTATTCATTAATTTACCCATTCCTAATATATGGAATAATTGTCTGGGGTAATACTTACCCCACCACACTTCAACCTCTTTACATTTTGCAAAAGAAGACCATGCGCATTATGACATTCTCAAAATTTGATGAGCACTCAAGCCCACTATACAAATCATTGAACATTATTAAGTTATTTGACCTTGTTTCCTTACATATTTCAGTATTTATGTTCAACTTTCACAATGGATTATTACCTTCTGCTTTTGATAACTTCTTCACTTATGTAAAAAACGTTCATAGTTATAATACTAGATCTGCAGCAAATCAATCATATTACTTACCTAGAGCAAGAACCAATTATGGTCTTTTCAATATTAGATTCAAAGGACCAAAAATTTGGAACTCAATTGGTGAACATACAAAATTGTCCTCATTAAGAACCTTTAAACAGAATTTGAAAAAGGAATTATAAGTAAATATTAACTTAAGTTATTTTCTTGTGTTTATTTACCGTATATACCTCCAGGCTTATACTGCATGCTTTATACTATGATTTATTTGCTGTTTAGTTTCTCTTACATACATTATAATGTTAGGTTGTGTGTGTATTTGTGTGCATTGTGTGCATTGTGTGTGCATTGTGTGTGCGTGTGTGACTCCGACCTTGTATTTTATATTTCTTCCTTTAAATCTGGCTTCCTGGTTCCTTAACCCTATATGGTTATTTCAGGAAGCCAGCACCCCCCTTAGTATTTATATTTCTTCTTATTTATTGTATTAATTTTAGTCATAAGGGTAAATAAAATTGTTGTTGTTGTTGTTGTTGTTGTTGTAGGACTACATCAGGGTTCCCTTATTGTGGTGGCTCTTTGATTGCGCCACAGTGGATCTTGACCGCAACTCACTGCGTGCGAGGAAAGTCAGCAAATTCCATCGTTATCAGGTAAATATCCTAGCTCATCTCAATGTAAGCTGGGAAAGATCGGGTCACTTTCTCTGCAGAAGGCAATTTGTTAGGAAATGGCTAAGTATGTTGAAGTCTGCCCAAGCTTTACAAATTATTCCCTGTGTGCGATGCATTAAGATCTTTTTCAGAGTGAAATGATTCTGATGAAAGATGCTAAAATTGAAGCTCACGCCTGAAAATAACAGCAAATATGTTTTTGGTCAAACATTTTATTATTTTCTTGGAATTGTTTCACCTCAAAAATAAACCTTCTCGCATTGATCCTCTAACGTGAACACATGCAGATCAGAGGAGTTCATAGGCATATAGGAGACTAGGGAGACTAGTAATGAGAACGACGTGATAGGGTGTAGATTGGGTTAACTGACAAATAACCAACATTTAACTGACAAATGTGAATTTGCTAATTGTCGAAGCCGGCCTAAAATGGTATTGGTGGTTTGCTGATTAATTTCAAATGACCGTATTGTAAGTTTGTGCTTATTGGCTCAAATGTAGGTATGCCATGCAAATGATTCTGAACAACAGAAGTCGAAATAATCGATTCCAAAAAGTTCTGAAATGAATAAATATTGCATCATAGTAAAAAGTATCTATAGCACTTTAGTTTTGAAATCAGAAATATGAAGATTACCCATTGAAAATTCATGTTTTTCATCCGGCATTCTCTTGATTATTGTTGATATATGTTGTTTGTTGTCAGGCTTGGAGCTCACAGAAGAACAGCCTCTGTTGGAACTGAACAGGACATCCGCGTATCACGCGTGATCACCCATTCTAGCTACCACAAGCCAACATCCTATGCTCGCGATATTGCGTTGCTGAAGTTGGCTACACCCGCTAGACTGAACAAGTAACTATTTTTCTAACTTCATACAGATCGCTGTTTTCTCTGAGACTGAAGTATGTATCAATCGTTTTTCAAATACGAAGATCCCAATGCGTTATTGTGGCTCAAATCACCAAAACCTAGCTATTTCACTTCTGTTTACGTGTCGTCACGCCATGTTTCCATGTCACTGAAATGTTATATAGAAACAATAACGGAACATGCCATTAATCAGACGCAAAGTTTAAGTTATGCAAAACGATCACGCTTAAAATGTCGCGTCAAGCTGTTCCTCAACGCTGACACGCTAACACCGTTACACAACATGTCATGCAGAGGATATCGTACTAACCACATTGCTTCGTTTTATTTACAGGAATGTCAACCTTGTCTGTCTGCCAGATAATGACCCTGCGCCTGCTGATGGTAAGAAATGCTGGATTACTGGCTGGGAACGACTGTCATCAGGTGGTGCAACCCCAGATATCCTCCAACAGGTTGCTGTCCCCATTGCCAGCCGAGCTCGCTGTGACAGGGCTTACCCCAATAAGATCCAGGACTCTATGATCTGTGCAGGTCTGGACAAGGGAGGTATTGACTCCTGCCAGGGAGATTCAGGCGGTCCAATGGTCTGTGAGAATGGAGGCCGTTACTACATTCACGGAGCCACCAGCTGGGGCTATGGATGCGCTTCACCCGGCAAGTTTGGTGTCTACGCCAAGGTGAAATATCTGCTCAACTGGGTCAAGACTGAAATGGCTAAGAACTAACTCATTACAGACACTGTATCTTCACGGCACGCACTCATAATAAGGACGTTATTTTAGTACTTAGATGTTCACAATCACAGTAAGTTAGAACTAGTACGGGATATAGATGTTACAGTTTGTTACATTGATACACTTGCATCGATAGATGGAATGGATAACACGACATCGTAATGTGATTTAACTGTAAAATTGGAAGATAATAAACACAACTACCATGAGCATTGCAATTGTTGTTTGTTATGATGTTGAGAAAGAGCGGGCCAGTCTATCATGTACATATTTTCCGAATGAACAATAATAACATAAATGGAAATTACTTTAGCTTGACAATATATATCCACTGTATTATTCATTGTTCTAGATCAAAATGGCGAATCGTTCTTTGATCCCTTTTCACACAAGAAAAGTTCGTTATCATAAGTGAAGTAAGGTCTTGAAAACTGTTACAAGGCACTGTCATATGATAGATGATTTAAATGAGTTATATGTATGGTTACGCCCTCACGATCTTCTGTTCAATGCTCGACACTCTAAATCCCATAAACCACTCGCGTTCATTGTTTAACTTTCTTTGCATAAGGTCACACCCACAAATAATTTATTTTACCGTCCCAGTAATCAGGTGTACTCAGTTTTTCCTATATTTCATTTGTTCCTAATTAATGTTTTTCAGAAATCATTAGAAAAGTGATGGTGGGCCAAAAGTAAAAATATTCGCGCAAGTCAAAATTGCAGCGAAAGAATTCATGCACACAGACAGTTCGAAAATATAATTCGCGCAAAACAATGGTGGTACTGTCAATAGGAGCTTTACCCGAGTTAGGATTTTGGCCCCCCGCTGCTTAGGGCAAAAATGTTGTCCTTAGAACAATAGGAGCTGTAATCTGAAACACTGGTATGATTGTATAGGAATGTTATCATTGGAAAAGCTGTCGCCAGTCGAAAATCTACCAACACGATACTTAATGTTCTATGTTACTTTATTTAATGACCAGAACTACACTTATTTAGTTTATATGTACGATCGCACTGGAATACTTGAAAGGCAAATTGTTTAGGGCTGTCGGGTGAGGTTAACACGGCCCAAAATATAAAACATGCTGCGAAAGGTCAAGGAAATGTATCATGTTATCATTATACGAGCGAATCGGAAAACCGGAGAACCCCTATAAACAATTCCCCAAAAGTCGTCCAAATCATACTGTATAACTATAATGCTTTGAAAAGTGTCTATGTAACTCGGCTTCAAGAATACCCGAGCCAGTGACAAACGCAATGAACCTGTCACGAATCCCGAAGTAATTCTTGAACCAATCACGAGGAAAAGTAAACATAATCATAGATAACTAAAAAATCAAATTCACCTTAGTGTTACTTTTCAACACTCAATCGAAAACTGCTTTATCATGTACTATTAATTATTACTCATAATGTCAGACACTCTTTCAATAAAAAACACCAGAAAGAGGGGATTTTTTCTACAACAGTTATTATAGAGGAGCCTACTTTAAAATACCCTTAACATGTACTTAAAGGGGGTTCTGCCCAGGTTCAGCTGTTGAATTCAGGTAACAGATTACCCATGAAAACAACAGACATAAAGAGGCAGTAAGAGGCAGTAATCCCGTACCGAACGTAATCTCTCTTCTGATTGGCTCCTGAGTAACTTCCTGTAGCGATTGTAGCGAAAGAGTGTCGAGTTTTGATTGGCCATCACTTTATTTCCTGTAATAAGAACAAGTCTTCTGATTGGTTATTTGAATTATCTTTATCCAGAGAAATCGATCGCGCGTGCTTTGGTGAGTTTCGCATTTTCGTTTTCATCGTCAGTTTAGTCATGTCATATATAATAGTCAACCCATAGTATCTGTACATTTTAGCATTTATAGCGTTTTGTTATACTAGTATAAAAGTAGTTTATAGCGTATCTGGACTGGAACTTTTCAAGTGAGCGAGCAGCATTGAACAGAAAGCACAAGTCGTACTGTGCACAGTGAGGAGCTGAGGAGGTGTGACTGAAAATTATGGCGGTGAGTATTAAAGAACCTTTCTTTCTCTCGCTCTTTTTGGTAAACTTTGCCTATTCCATGGTTATTATAGTTTTGGGAGTTGTGGAACAATCAGCTTATTCCAAACTAAAATGCCTTTCTCCTCTCATTTTATTACACTTACGGCCCTCCGCTCTTACCATGTTCTCGTCACCTTACTAGTCTTAGCTTAACTCGTGGAGGAACTCGTGCTCGTGGAAGTATCATTTACTCTAGTACAAGGAAAAAGCGAAAACTATGATATCGTTTCCTTTAGACTCCCTAATAAAGTTTTACACATTAAAGGGGAAGGGAAGGGTAGCAGTAAGCTAATCGCGTAAAGAACTCCTCTGAGAAAGTCGTACCACAGCAGTCCGCTCACAGCAGTCAGTGGTTTGTGAAAATATGACTGTTTATTAGAGTGGTTTATTAAAGTGCCACTACGACATTTCAGCTCCAACATTCGATCATTTCTTTTGCCAATTTTGTCTTCCAAAGGCCACACAATGGCGGAAATATCCAAATGGCAAAATTAAACTATGAATTTTGTGGAGAAAGTGTCACATCCGCCATATTTTACGGAAGTGTGTTCCAAATAGGTCGCGTCCAGGTCGCTGAGCAGTTTGTTGTCGTGACGTCATTAAAGGCATATTTATATTCGAAACTTTATAGTTCTTTTCTTTGTGGAAAAATAGTAAAACAATTTCCCTGAAACTTATCCCTAATTTCACTCTCCCTATTTGATTACCTATACAAATCAAACTTCAAAGGCATGATTGTCAGTTACATTGTTTCATCTCTCAAACTTATCAAACTTATATAAACCCTCACACTTTCCAATGGGCCTTTTGCAGCTAAGCCTTCACGTGATTGTACAGAATTTTACAGGATTGTACTGGATGGCAAAAAAATATTTAACTTCATTTATTTAGAAGCCTTAGCTTGTATGAGATCGGTATTGTTATTAGCAAAACCTGTTTGTAAATGCTATTTTTCACCTCCAATCGATTGTCGATCTTTCTAAAACAGCCTTTTTAAAGATAGCTTGCTCTCCAGCATCCATGGCAATGCCTTTCCCATGGGAATCATGAGCTGCTCAATTCATTCGTCAACGAAGTATTATATCAGCACGTGACTGTTAGCTGGTAGCAAATACCCTACTTCTGAACAATCTCCCTTTCACTGTATATATAATAATTTGTGGTATTTGAATAAAGTTGTTGTTGTTGTTGTAGCTGCAAAAGGCCTATTATATTCTGTAATTTTTCAAACTTATTATATAAACCTTCTAAAACCTAGACCAAAAAATACAGAAACCTTAGTGACATCCACATCGTTGATAGAACTGCAGTGGTCTCTTTGTGCTGATACAGCTGCTTGCACTATAATGGTTATCAATAATTAACATGATTTTAAAGTGATGTAAACTGGTGGTGGTATTCTGTTTAACTGAACATTTTTTTTTGTTATTTAATAGAATGCACTACCTAAGTGGACATCCAGAGGTCAGGGCCACTGTCCCAAGTGCCAGCTTAATTATTCAACTGCATGGAAGCCCAATAATTGTAAGCGTTGTGGTCACGAGATTGGGGGTAGTTTTGTGCCAAAGGTAAAAGTACCACGTCTTGATTCCCCAGATGGTGCCATACTGATAGCAGAGCTGGAGGATGTTAAGGTTTTCTCTGTGAAACTGAGCTACAGGGACAACAGGGTATTTGTTGTTAAGCAATGTGCAGAGGTCATTTGCCACCATGAAAAATGCAAAGAAATGATGTCAGTTCATCTCTCAAGCAATACACCATTTACCTGCAATCATTCAAAAATGACATTGTCATCATCTTTGCCGCTGTCTCGCATCAAGTTAACCGAGGATGCCATATTTTCTTACAAATGTGACAATGCCACCAAGATTCTGGTAACATCTTTCACTCCCCCAGATAATTTTTTTAATGTCGTCCAGATCTCCACTGACTGTTATGCTGTCTATACCTCGCCAACAACAACAACCCCTACTGGATACTGTCACATCCAGAAACAACTTGATGGGTCATGGCTTATTACAATAAGTCTTGTAACAAGAAAACTGGCAAGGCAAAGCAGTTGAAATCGAAGAAGGTCTGCCAACACCAGCATGTTCTCCTCTGCACATTACGACAAGACCCTGCCATCTTTCCTTCCACTTCTGCCCAGGGATTTTCATCTACGCATACGTCAACTTCTTCCACCAGCATCATTGTCAATGAGGAATCTTCCATCAGCCGAATGTCCACTGTCACCCTCAACACAAAAGAGAGGCATATACCTTATGCATTTCCTTCCTCTTTCATACTTCAATGTCGCCAAAATGAACACAGTTGGCCACATTGTTTTCTTCCCGATGAGTCTGTTTGTGGTTTGTGTGGAAGTGATCTCACTGGGCCAAGGTTGCATCCTGGACGAGACCTGAAGGATCAGTCTTACCTGATCACACAAAGTTCCATATTTCAGGAAATAGAGATAAAGGTGAAGTTATGCACTAACAAACTGTGTAAAGCTATGCATCAAGTTTGGCCAATAAAGCAAGGTACATGTAAAGCTATGTTGAATTATGTTGTATTTGTATTTACTAAAGACTTATGTTTACATACTCATTGTGATTTAATTCCATCCTATACTGTAAAAACCTATATGTATGAGTACTAATACTGGATTTATACAACTTCATACAAATTTAGATACAATAGGATTGAATGAAATAGGTTATCACTAGATTTTGAATGAAGCAGACTATGCTGAACCATTTGTGCTTATTTTAAATTAAATAATCTGCTAGTACAGATAGAACCAACTGCATGACCAAGGATCCTAGAGTTTGGAGGTTCAGTGCCCATGGCTGAGTTTAGGACCAAACTTGCTAGTTGGTTGCCAGGCTGCACCTGGCAACCGAACAGTCCAGAGCACTGTATTACATCAAAGTGGAGAAGGGCAGGGAAGGAGAAGCTGATTGATTAAAGAACAAATAGCAACACACGTATAATAACAACTAAGTATTAAAGTTAATGCCGAACGGTCCCAGGTGGATGTCCGACCCAGGGATGTGTGGACAGCCCCACAGGGAACCCATTTGCATTGGATATTTAAGCATGCCTAAATTGCATTATTTTAGTTCCAACTAATAATATAGCAACCTAGAACTCCTAACAGACTGGGCATTCAAATTCAAATAGTCATTTAAATACATTGATTGCCAGCTTGTTTTGACAACCCTGTCAACTGTAGGGATTAAAGTATCTAATATGTTCATTTTGTTCATTGGCACACTTATGGGTTTAGGTTGGTTTAATAATAATAACACTTTATTTAATGAGGATATGCAGATAAAGCTTTCACTTGTTTCCAGGCTGTCTGGTACTCCTAACTATTATATACCAAGATAGAAACATATAACTACAGTAGGTTTAACCAAAGGTTATGTGAATGCTGCCAAAGGGAATATTGCCTGCAAAACAACTGTGCTTGAAATGATCGCAAGTTCTTTTAGTAAACAATAAATTATTGATTAACTAACGTTATTTTGAACAAGCAATCAATGTACTACATTTGTACACGATCCAAATAAAACCACACTCGCTTCATTCGCTACAGTCGCTACAGTCGCTACAGTCGCTACAGTCGCTACATTCGCTCGCTATACTCGCTACAGTCGCTACAGTCGCTACAGTCGCTACACTCGCTACACTCGCTACACTCGCTACACTCGCTACACTCGCTACACTCGCTACACTCGCTACACTCGCTACACTCGCTACACTCGCTACACTCGCTACACTCGCTACACTCGCTCGCTACAGTCGCTACATTCGCTCGCTACATTCGCTACATTCGCTACAGTCGCTACAGTCGCTACACTCGCAACAGTCGCTACACCACTCTTGACATTCGCTACACTCGCTGCAGTCGCTACATTCGCTACTCTCGCTACACCACTCTAACACTCGCTACACTCTGCAGTCGCTACACCGCTCTGACATTCGCTACACTCGCTACACCCGCTACATTCGCTACACACGTTATACTGTGTGTTCAGTTCGCCAAATTAATTTGCATAACTAAATTGGTTGCATGTATTTATTAATATACTAAGAAATGTTTACATTTTTATTTATAAAAGGCATCAGCCAATCACATTCGAGCTATCGTTTCGCACGGGTTGACTCGTAAGAGGGGCTAATTTCTGCCCAGGTTGAGCTGTGGAATTTAGGTAACGGATTACCCATGAAAACAACACATAAACAGGCAGTAAGGGAGGTTCTTCCTTGGTTTACCTGCTTATTTATAAGTTTTATCGGCCACTTGCAAATTAACTTCTAATCTAGCATAAGCTCTTTTGCGAAGTAAGGGCATCTCCGTGTATTGTTGACAGCCAGCGAGCCCTGAATAACGATGTCTCTTGCAGCAAGTCAAATCCAACAGCACAGCTTCCTGAATCATAACCTGACATGCTACAGTATATCTGTTGTGTAGAAAATGAAGGCTCTGTATTCTACACTTAATAAATAACTTCAAACAACGTTATTCAAATCTTATCTTTCACTGTTAAAAAAAATTGTATGTAACACACTAGCAGCGATAACTGCTTTCGTTTCCTTTACCTTCTCCCAGGAAAACGACAGCTGGTTTCCTAATACTTGAATGCGACGAGTCTTCGGGGTCACCTTTGTCTCTGATTCCCGCGATCACAGCGGACGTACCGTGTGTCAGAGGTCGAAGGAATCCATCGCGTCAATTACAATATTTAAAACAGAGTAATGACGTACACCCCTCTTCTTCGGCGTTTCTTCTTTCCCAGAACCATTCGAATGGAGCGCATTCACCGTTTTTCCGCCACAAATCTGATACTTTCACTTGGCAAAACCGTTCAAAAGCCTTGTTCTTGACAAATCTTCTCACTTTACAATCACAACGGCTGTTTGACAGAGCGATTTGTCAAGTGAAGCTCCAAAACCCTTTTAAGTGGAAAGGTCTCGGCGTTCGCGTCCTCCATGATCGTATGCAAACATCCTTGAAGTTTTAACGGCAAGAATATAATTTCTGCCTCCAATTTCATCTCTCCACAGGACTTAAAGATTCAAGATTCTTTATTGCACACTACTGATTTACAAATTATTTAATTACAATGCAAAATCTTCGAAAATGTTTGTTATAAAGTGGTGACAGAACTGAAACCACAAAATGTCAAAATCGTAATCGATTGTAAACAGTCTTACTCTTCGACAATAGTGCAAAATATCGAGCAGAACCTATTGAACCAGCAGTTTTTAACAATAAACATAACTTAAAAGAGTTGAATGAACTTACCTTTTAAACCCATTGCTAGAAAATCGATTCTTACTAAGTTTTCTTCCTTCTAAGTTGCCCTCTTCAATTGTTGTAATCCAAGGTCACAATTACCAATTAACTGTTCGGCGGGTCAGCTTCCAGACATGATGGAATAATAACGATTCTTGCATCAACAACAACAACACTTTATTTAGCACTAGGAATTACATGTACAATGATAATTATGTCCATTTCAGAATATAAGGTGCAGGCCACCTGCAATAACCATAAGGGGCTAGACGAGGCAGGTGGCTATTAAAATAGGAAGATACATTTGTGGTCAGGAAAAGTCTATGGTGCCAAACTAAGCAAGCAGGAAAACAAAAACTAGACAACTAACTAAACACTATTATAACGACTAATAATACTAGTAAATGTAATATAAAGAAAAGAAAAGTTGAGTAGACCGTTATATGTATAGAAAAAAAAAAGCATAAGCTAAAACCAACACAAAAGGAAATAAATAGAGCCAGAGATCAGTCTTTAATAGGTGTTAATTAGGTGAACCTTTAGTTTTCGCTTGAAAGAAAAGATATTTGAAGATTTAAGGGACTCATCGACAACATTCCATATTTTAGGTCCAGCAAATCTAATGTTGAACATACCATAATTAGTGCGGGCTGAAGGCAGAGTAAATGTAGATTTGGATGCAAGGCGTGTGTTATAATGATGTTGACTCCTCACAGAAGTAAAAAAGTTACAGAAACTATCAGGAAGTTTGTCATGAGTGTAGTGATGCATAAATACAGCAGTATATAAATGAACAATGTCAGAAAATTTAAGCAGATTGAGTTCTTTAAAAAGAGGAGAAGTATGTGCACGGAAGTCGGAGAAGGTAATTATGCGGATAGCTTTCTTTTGAAGGACTATCAGAGGGTTAAGATTGGTTTTGTAAGTATTACCCCATATTAAAACACCATAAGTTAAATAGGGGAAGATAATTGAATAGTAAACTTGAGTGAGTGTGCACGTGGAGACAAAGTGCCGAAGCTTTGAAAGTAGACCGATACCTCTAGAATGTTTTTTTGAGAGCTCATGAATATGATCCTTCCAGTTTAAATTGGCATCTATAATAACTCCAAGATATTTAATACTTTTCTTTTCTTCAATCACTTTGTTGTTAATCCTAAGCTTTACTGAATAATTAACTTTTTTCTGAGAAGGATGAAAAATGGCAAAATTAGATTTATCAATATTTAGGGAGAGCTTGTTTGCACATAACCATTCATTCACACCACACAGTTTATTATTCAGATTAGCTTCTAGAGTTTGTAGGCTTCTGTGAGAACTAAATAAATTTGAGTCATCTGCAAACAGGTGAAAGTCAATATCAGTTGCAGAGTTATGGAAATCATTAATGTAAATAAGAAATAAGAGAGGGCCCAGGACTGAGCACTGGGGGACACCACAAGTAATGGGCTTTTCTTCAGACTTTGCATTGCCGATGGAAACAAATTGTTTTCCATTGGCAAGATATGAACAGAACCAATCTTTTGCTACCCCTCTAATTCCATAATATTCAAGTTTCTTAATTAAAATTGTGTGGTCAACAGTGTCAAAAGC
The DNA here is from genome assembly GCA_030867875.1 of Actinernus sp. WN-2022. Classification (NCBI taxonomy): domain Eukaryota; kingdom Metazoa; phylum Cnidaria; class Anthozoa; order Actiniaria; family Actinernidae; genus Actinernus; species Actinernus sp. WN-2022. The sequence continues at coordinate 746,731 of JAOWCC010000809.1, forward strand.
TTTGCTTAAGTCTAAGAAAATGCCACAAGAGAAAAGTTTATTTTCAATAGCCTTTTGAATTTTGTCAGTGATGAGCAAAATTGCATGTACTGTGGAATGGTTAGATCGAAAGCCAAATTGACCATTGAAAAATATTTTATTTAACTCAAGAAATTTTATAATCCTGTTGTACATTAATTTTTCAAGGATCTTATTGAATACAGACAGCAGAGAAATAGGGCGATAGTTTGGGATTAGATCTCTAGGTCCTTTTTTATAGACAGGAATAACACGAGCTAGTTTAAGATTATCTGGTACTATCCCTGTAGCAAAGGAACAGTTGAACAGGTAGGCCAGGGGCTCAGACAAAAGAGTTTTAAGTGTCTTTAACAGTTTAGTTGGGATACTGAAAGGACCAACTGATTTGGAAGAGTTCAGATTGCTGATTTTATCCTCAATTTCAATAGTGTTCGTAGGAAAAAGAACAAAGCTGTTGCAAAGGGGTCGACGCAGATATGAATCAACAGAGGTATTAACTGGAGGAATGGCATTAGCAAGATTGGAACCAGTATTTGCAAAATAATTGTTGAAAGCATTGGCAATGCACTGTGGGTTTGTTAGTTTGGAGTTTCTAATAGTTACTATTGTAGGGACAAATGAATTGGTTTGTTTGAGAGTTATTAACTGTTTAATACCCCTCCAAGTCTCTTTAATATTAGTTTGATTGTATGTAAAGAAGTTATTGTAGTAAGATTTCTTACTTATTAGTAGGAGGTGTTTTAACTTATTCCTGTAATATTTGACTTTTAAAAGATAGTAATTACTATTGGAATTCAAATATGATTTATAAAGCTTATTCTTGATGGTAATTGATGTTCTAAGGCCTTTTGTAATCCATGGTTTAGCATGTAAACGTATTTCCCTTCTAGAAAGCTTCTTAAGAGGGACATGATGGTCAATGACTTCTGATATAGTGGAGTGAAAGGTATCAAAAATGCCATTAACATTGGCATCTGAAGGCAAGACGTCTTTCCAGTTTATAGATTGAACTTCTGTGATTAGCTCACTCTCACTAAATTTTGAGTAGTCACGACGGTATATATCAATCTTAGTAGAGGCACATGAGAGCTTATTTATAATCAAAAAATTGGGGAGATGATCTGTCAGATCACACAGCAAATTCCCACTAATTGTATGATGCCCAATAGAGTTATGTTATCAATTAGAGTGGCCGAATGATCAGTTATCCTGGTAGGTTTAAGTATGTGTGGCTGAAAACAGGAAGCTCCCAAAGAGTTAATAAAGTCTTCAGTTGCAGTATGAGATTCAAAGTTCATTAAATTTATATTAAAGTCACCATTAAAATGCAATATTTATTTTCTTTGGAAATTTTGTCAATTGCTCCAGACAAATAGTCACAGAAGCTATCGAAATTACCATGGGGATGTCTATAGATTACTGAGCATAATAAATTTCGGGATTTGCTGTGTATTTCAATCCACAAGCACTCATAGTCGTCAGTTGTAGAACTCAAATCATCGCGAAAGTGCACTGTTATTTCCAGGGAGTTATTTTTACTCCCCTAAGGGGGTTAAAATAACTCTTGAGAGTGGAGTAACTTTTTAGGGTTGTTTTCACTCCAATAAATGAGTTAATTTAACGCATATGGAAGTTTAACTTTATTATACTCTCTACTGGAGTCAATTTAACTCTCCCATAAGAGTTATTACAATGTTTAAACATTTAATTCCCAGATAGAGTTGGAATAACTCTCACTTTCGAGTAAAATTTAAGGGGTTAAAATCACTCATCCGAAGGAGTTGAATTAACTCTTCCTTGGAGTTAACTAAAAGCTCTTTGAAACCCAATAGGCATGAAGTCTGGTGTCATGAGCTGATTCCTATGCAGTTGACCGCATCGATCGAGTAGGATACCCGAGTGAAAAACACATTGGGGCTCAAAAGCATCTTTCAGATGTACTTTGTTCAGAAAATGTATTAAAATTTGATAAACCTTTTTCAGAGTTGAGAACGAGCCCTTCAAAGTTGGCCCCGCGAAGTCCTGGGCGCCGCCATTCTGTTGACATTAATTCCTATGACGTTTTTTACGTCACTTCGTCCCACCGGAGTCTTGCGGCTAACTTGTAGCGACTTGTTTTCTTTGTAAAATTTTCACACGCTCGGAATTAGAGTAGATTTTCATCGATATGGTAGAGCAATTTCGTACTAGAACAAATATATCATGAAGACGATATTGTGGGAGAAGTTCAGAAGACTGGGAGGACGAAGAAAAGCATGTGGAAGGCGCATCGCGCAGAATGACTGGACACTCTATTGTCTAATTACCTAATTTGCACATTCTGTGATCATTGAAGCGCGCGGTAAGTTCAAAATCTTCGATCTGATTACAAGAGAATGGAGCAAAATCAGCCGAACTCTTCCACTAAAACGCGGTTTTGTTTCACTTATACATAAACTGTCCTCGATTTATAGGCTGCAAATGCTTCTTTAGATAATAAATATACTTCATACCAAAGCTTGGTGCAATGTATTAAAGGGAAGTGGTGTCCGTTTTTATTTGAAAATAGGGTAGTTTTAGCTAAATCTTGACTGAAACGAAACTTCACACAGTAATTTTAACGTTTTGCATTCGGAATAGTCATGATTTATAACCTGCAAATGGAAGATATTTTCCAATATTCAGCAATTGCGATGAAACATTCTACGAATTTCAATCATAGATGGGGTCCGTTTTAACTTTTTTTGGGGAATGAGCTAGTTTCAGATTATGCTTCATTAGAATTCAGAAAGACAATAACGCGGCAACGAGCACTCGGCCATGAACTTTCCTTAAACTCCGCCTCCTTCTATCCCCAGGGAGGTTGTTGTACAACTGTATTCCCTAGGGCTGTCTGCTTTTCTAAAGTTAAACTTGAAGCGATTGGCCGAGTCAGTTTAATAAAACAACAGCCGGCTGTGTTCTTCAAGAATAACTGACTCCTTGAATTATTAAACCTTTACAGAGTAATGGGAAGAGTTCCATCCAGTCTATTGTGAGACGGTAAACTTTTTTTTAAGTTGATCTAGAAGCGCTTGGCCGAGTCGATCAGTATAATCAACCAACAGCCGACTGTGTTCTTCAAGAATAACTGACTCCCTTGGATTATTAAACCTTTACAGAGTCTGTTGTGGGACTGTAAAGCTTTTATTAAGTTGAACTAGAAGCGCTTGGCCGAGTCAGTTTAATCAAACAACAGAGTTTTGAATTGAGCGCCGCCGATTGTTTCACTGTGCATTCTTACCGAAACTGATTCTTCTACCAAGAGTTTCGTATTGAGCGCGTTTGTTTAACTTAGCGTTCTGTTAGCGTTAAAATAAAGTAAGTAACTTTATTTAAAGTGTTTGATGTATATAGCTTTGCAACTAATTGGGGACACTAGTCCTACGATTTTACGTCCTTATCCGAGAAGACGTGAAGGTCTAACCACTTGCAGTTGTTTCACAAAGATCGTTCTTACCAAAACTTATTCTTTCACTGAGAGTTTTGAATTGAGCGCCGATTGTTTAACTTAGCGTTCTGTTATTTAAAGTGTTTGATGTATATAGCTTTGCAACTAATTGGGGACACTAGTCCTACGATTTTACGTCCTTATCCGAGAAGACGTGAAGGTCTAACCACTTGCAGTTGTTTCACAAAGATCGTTCTTACCGAAACTTATTCTTTCACTGAGAGTTTTGAATTGAGCGCCGATTGTTTAACTTAGCGTTCTGTTAGCGTTCTTTACCGAAACGTATTCTTTCACGAAGAGTTTTGAATTGAGCGCCGATAGTTTAACTAAGCGTTCTATTAGCGTTCTTCCCGAAACTGATTCTTACTCCACGAGTTTTGAATTGAGCGCCGATTTTTTAACTTAGCGTTCTGTTAGCGTTCTTACCGAAACTGACTCTTACACCAAGAGTTTTGAATTGAGAGCCGATTGTTTAACTTAGCGTTCTGTTAGCATTTTTCCCGAAACTTATTCTTTCACTGAGAGTTTTGAATTGAGCGCCAATTGTTTAACTTAGCGTTCTGTTAGCGTTCTTTACCGAAACGTATTCTTTCACGAAGAGTTTTGAATTGAGCGCCGATAGTTTAACTAAGCGTTCTATTAGCGTTCTTCCCGAAACTGATTCTTACTCCACGAGTTTTGAATTTAGCGCCGATTTTTTAACTTAGCGTTCTGTTAGCGTTCTTCCCGAAACTGACTCTTACACCAAGAGTTTTGAATTGAGAGCCGATTGTTTAACTTAGCGTTCTGTTAGCATTTTTCCCGAAACTGATTCTTACAGCAAGAGTTTTGAATTGAGTGCCGATTGTTTAACTTAGCGTTCTGTTAGCGTTCTTCCCGAAACTGATTCTTACAGCAAGAGTTTTGAATTGAGCGCCGATTGTTTAACTTAGCGTTCTGTTAGCGTTCTTCCCGAAACTGATTCTTACACCAAGAGTTTTGAATTGAGCGCCGATTGTTTAACTTAGCGTTCTGTTAGCGTTCTTTACCGAAACGTATTCTTTCACGAAGAGTTTTGAATTGAGCGCCGATAGTTTAACTTAGCGTTCTGTTAGCGTTCTTACCGAAACTGACTCTTACACCAAGAGTTTTGAATTGAGAGCCGATTGTTTAACTTAGCGTTCTGTTAGCATTTTTCCCGAAACTGATTCTTACAGCAAGAGTTTTGAATTGAGCGCCGATTGTTTAACTTAGCGTTCTGTTAGCATTTTTCCCGAAACTGATTCTTACAGCAAGAGTTTTGAATTGAGCGCCGATTGTTTAACTTAGCGTTCTGTTAGCGTTCTTCCCGAAACTGATTCTTACACCAAGAGTTTTGAATTGAGCGCCGATTGTTTAACTTAGCGTTATGTTAGCGTTCTTCCCGAAACTGATTCTTACACCAAGAGTTTTGAATTGAGCGCCAAACTGATTCTTAGACCAAGAGTTTTGAATTGAACGCCGATTGTTTAACTTAGCGTTCTGTTAGCGTTCTTCCCGAAACTTATTCTTACACCAAGGCTTTTGAATTGAGCGCCGATTGTTTAACTTAGCGTTCTGTTAGCGTTCTTCCCGAAACTGATTCTTACACCAAGAGTTTTGAATTGAGCGCCGATTGTTTAACTTAGCGTTCTGTTAGCGTTCTTTACCGAAACGTATTCTTTCACGAAGAGTTTTGAATTGAGCGCCGATAGTTTAACTTAGCGTTCTGTTAGCGTTCTTCCCGAAACTGATTCTTACACCAAGAGTTTTGAATTGAGCGCCGATTGTTTAACTTAGCGTTATGTTAGCGTTCTTCCCGAAACTGATTCTTACACCAAGAGTTTTGAATTGAGCGCCGAAACTGATTCTTAGACCAAGAGTTTTGAATTGAGCGCCGATTTTTTAACTTAGCGTTCTGTTAGCGTTCTTACCGAAACTGATTCTTACACTAAGAGTTTTGAATTGAGAGCCGACTGTTTAACTTAGCGTTCTGTTAGCGTTCTTTACCGAAACTTATTGTTTCACCAAGAGTTTTGAATTGAGCGCCGATTGTTTAACTTAGGGTTCTGTTAGCGTTCTTCCCGAAACTGATTCTTACACCAAGAGTTTTGAATTGAGCGCCAATTGTTTAACTTAGCGTTCTGTTAGCGTTCTTCCCGAAACTGATTCTTACAGCAAGAGTTTTGAATTGAGCGCCGATTGTTTAACTTAGCGTTCTGTTAGCGTTCTTCCCGAAACTGATTCTTACAGCAAGAGTTTTGAATTGAGAGCCGATTGTTTAACTTAGCGTTCTTACCGAAGTAGACGGTAAAACATTTTTTTAATTGAACTAGAATCTCTTGGCCGAGTCAGTTTTGTGAAACAAAATCATAACATAAAACCGCGAGGGTTATCAAAGCTGCTATGTCCCTTTCAAACGATAACGTTCAAATCGTATCACAAACAAGTTTGAACACAGATTCCACATGCAATATGCTTTAAGATTGAAAATTCTGATCAAAATGAAACTCACAGTCGATAAGCTTTTATGTGGATTAAGTAATGATACTTAGAGTTGGTTCTAATTAATGCTTCTTCATGTTACTTTTATTGATAACTCTCTGGAGAATTTGTGTACAAGTTTTATCTATCAATCAACGTGAGATTGACAGGTTTGGCTTTGCGTTGAAGTGCCGTAAATAACTTCACGTGACTGCTTGGACCAATCAAAAATCGTTTTCCACGGTCTATTGTGTAAGGGCAGCTCATTTGAATATGTCCATGAAACAAAGGTCATTCTGCGCGATGGAGAATATTTGATATGAATATTTGATAAAATAAAATAAAAACGGGATCCAGTTTTTCATTTCATTGGCACTTTAAAGTGCCCCTACGATCAAATTTTGACATATCAATTTTTTCTCATATTCGTAAAGTATAGTGGCTATATTATTACCAGTTCAAACCGTTTTTCGATACGACGACGGGAATTCTTATTTTTTGGACTCCGAATCTTGAATTTTACGTCCGCCATTACGCGAACCCGTGCCTGTGGGCGAGGAACGCCTGGTCACTTTTTTAGCGTACGTGACGTCATACACTTAAGGTTATCGTATACCTTCAGGGTACTGTTCCGGATAAAATTAAGTAGCGTCTCGAATATTTGTCGTATTTAGATAAATTATACCTCATTTTAAAGCTTATAAAATTGGCTACAACAATATACCTAAGGTTTGTAATTTTGATAAAAGTGCGATTTTAAATAAACCTCTTTTCCGAACAAGCGAGTTGGTTTCCAAGAGCTCGAACTCCACGGCAATTTAATGAATTTAAGATCTGTTTGCTTTTCTGGACTCCCACAGACCTTGTTTACGAAACTGTGACGGCGATTGTGGAAATTCGAAGCCGTTATGAAGATATTTCGGTCTTCGTGAAACTGCTAACGCGCAATCCAAGTATAGATGCGGGAATCGCTCTCAGCGCCTCTCTTTTAAAAATTAAAAAAATCGCCAACACATTTTTTAGCTGATATAATTGCGAACAATCTGTGAAAATTTGAAGTAATTCGCACAAATTCCCGTCGAGTTGGAGCTTTTTTCAAACTATGTTTAGAACGAAAATAGAAAGTCAAGAAAACGCTCTGAAAAGTTTTAGACGTTCTGGCGCCCGCCTCTTTCACAGCAATCAAACACCAGTGACTGGGAAATCTTCCCACAACAACACGTGTGGCTACTTTTCCCATACAAACCTTCACGCGAACTAACATATATAGCAAGAAAGTGTACCATTTTCTCGCTTTGAAAAGCAAACAAAACGTTTTGAATAGAAATAATCCTTCAAGTTTGTGCATTGTACAAGACTGTAGCAATTTAGCGAACCACAAAGCTGGCATTTCGCTACATTCAAGCCTTCTAGTTGAGTACCAAGAATACGGTTTGTAATTATCTTCAAGCCTCATGCAAGGATGGTTTGTGTACGTTTTGAGGACAGAAGCTTCTCCATAATAGTTTGTATCACATGGAATAGCCGGTAAGATCGTATCAGAGTCCAGTATAACAGTTCAGAAGAAGGCCAAAACAGCCGAACCAACTGACAGAATGTACTACTCAGACTACTACTAGTATACCCTGGTTCCAGCGGGGCTCAGGTACGAATATACTGTAATGTGCCGCGATCGAAAGAGTTTTGATTCCCCGAAGGAGTTTTGTTTTGCGTGACGACCGTTGAGGATTCGAGCCTCTGGTATCCAGGGTAGTACTAGTATAGATTGACGGAAAAATAAGCGGCTACGTTTGCTGAGAACATAGTTTGTCATAAATAACTCATATTGCTGTTTCCTATAAACAGATAAACCTATCGATGTAGTATGCCTTTTAATTTACTGCTAATTTTATTTTCAAGACAATAAACCACAGAAGAAACCACCAATAATATTTCACGAAGTAAATTGTTTCTGTTGTTTGTGTGTCAAATAGAAACGGGCGCATGCGAAGTTTGGTTCTGTGATAGCCACGATCAGTCAGTTTCAATATTTTTTTTTAGTCTCTAGTAAATTCTTATCATTCACGATTTCATGTTAGACAAGAGAGCGATTTAATTTTATAGCAATTACATTGTAATTCGCCGGAAAATCTATTGCCGGGACACAGATAATTCTCCATCTCTCATTTACGAACTAGCAATCCGGGTTTCACTATAAACAATGAACAAACTTAGGACTTATAAACTGATGACTTATAAACTGATCATTACCTTAGTGATTTCTCCGCTGAATTCTCCCTGTAGCCCGGATCCAGTAACAGCACAAACCTGAAAGCCGAATCAGGGAAAATACCCTGCGATTTTAGCGACTATTCATTCGTCCAGCTTTCAACTCGGTCGCCAGCGGCTCTATTTCCCCCTAAATCATCTACATCCGGCAATAAATTTAAACAGAAAGACACATTACTATGTTCTGAAGAATCTGATGCAGATTTTAGGTCGTTATTTACTAAACCACAGCAAAATTCGCAGTGTGAGTTTGTAGCCAATATAAGAAGAAATGTATGGGTTCCAAGCAACTTGAGAACGATGCGTTAAGTGTATGACGTCACATACGCACACAAATGACTAGGCATTCCTCGCCCACGGGAACGGATTCGCGTAATGGCGGACGTGATTTTGACGGTAAACTCTCTCTAAAATGTGTGGTCTAATTGGCCCCTTTGCAAACTTTTTTCACTGATTTGGATATTTCTGCCACTGTTTGTTCTTATGGAATACAAAAAAGTGGCAAAAGAAATGGTCAAATTTCGTCGTAGTGGCACTTTAAATAGTATCTACTTTGTGAGCAAGTTAGCATGTAAATTGCTTATGCATTAATAAATGAAAAATAATACTATAGTACTAAATATTATTATGAAAAATGTCCGGAAGATCAGATCCGCGGTTGTTCCGCGAGTACAACCACAGGCTAACCATCCTGCCATTTTGTGTATTTGTCACTGATGTTTTAATAATCCATCACTTCTTAGCAAATTGTGAATAAAATACCTTTTGACTTGATTCTGCTGTATATGTGTTGATTTAGCGTGCACTCATAATACAGCTCGGGTTTCCTGTGGCTCACGATTGTTTACATATAGCTCGGGCTTCCTGTGGCTCATCTCGCCAACTACATAAAAATACACGTGTAATTTTACATAAAATTTATGTAAAACAATATATAAATACACAGTCTGTTTTTTGGCTGAATAGGTAAATGTTGAAGACTGCATTTATGTAGGCTGGACTCCTTTGAGAACTTCGGTTGGCCTGCATAATCATTAAAAATATTCTTGGCTTCATGTTCAGTCCTGATTTATAATAGCTACATGTACAGACTGTATTTACATGTAATCTGTATGTTGAAGCTTAATATTGCATAATTATTTACATTTGTCTATCAGTTGTTTGCTAGTAATTATTTATTTATTTAGAAAAAGTGTTTATCTTCAGGTCATTTCATGACTAAGATACCAGTGTAATCTTTAGAATTTGGATTTTTGTTTTAATTTCTTAATTAAATTAACATTAGACACTTTCTTTGTTAGTGGGGCTTCCAGTGGCAACACAAACAACTCGAAAATAAAATTAAAATTCTTTATCAAAATAATGTAAATTAAGTGGCTAAAGCACTGCTAACAGTTGCACTCTTCCTTTTTTCAGCATATGTGTATGCCAGAAAAGCGAAGCCGGATAGATCAGGACTGGTAGGCATATGTGTACAGTATGGAATGCACTTACATGTAGCAACAAGATTACACATGGGTACACATGGGAGAAGACCACATATAAGACTTATAAAAACATAAACTAGTCTTTTCACTGCGGTTAGGAATGTTGTCAATCATGCCTATCCTGTTTCGTAGCTGTTGCTTTTGGCTGTTCCTAGTATTACATGTAATTGGAAGAGAACTTGTCCATAAATTTGGGATGAAACTAAGACTCTCTACTACTTCTATTTCAGAATGTTCATAAATATCACCCAGTGTTTTTGTAGTCTAAAACAAAGACAAATTCCATGTGAGGGAGGCTCAATACTGCAAAACAATGGAATTTATCATAGTTTTTACACATATCATTTCTTTAAGGGATACCAAGTGAAAAACATTTGGGCTCAAAAGCATCTTTCAGATGTACTTTGTTCAGAAAATGTATTCAAATTTGATTTAAAAAATCAGTTGATAACGAGCCCCTCAAAGTTGGCTTTGCAATTTAAGACCTGGGCACTGCCATCTTGATGACATTAATTCCTATGACGTTTTGTATGTCACTTCGTCCCACCGGAGTCTTGCGATTAACTTGTAGGGACTTGTTTTCCTTGTATAATTTTCACACGATCGGAAATTAGAGTAGATTTTAATTGATATGGCAGGGCAATTTTGTACTAGAACAAAAATATGATGAAGACAATATCATGAGAGAAGTTCAGAAGACTGGTAGGACGAAGAAAAGCATGTGGAAGGCAAGAATATCATACAAACAACAAAAGGTGACTACCGAGCTAGTGCAAAACTGGTGTTGTGCTACGATGTAAAGATTTGCTGTGTGTTTTTGTATTGAACTTGCCATCCCCTAACTGTCAACATTTGGGAATTTTGTCGTTCTAAAGTGTTTGATTTTCAAGTGATTCTCAATTGGAAAATAATGTTCAACTGGAGTCGTAAACTACACTTGATCCGAACTTGTCAGCCTTAAACGCAAGACTAAGGTACATTGTGACAATATTGATATTGGCATTGCTTTCGAAAATTATGTATTATTGGAGCTATATAATATGAGTTATCCGGTTTGATCTGTACTGACTGCATGGCTTTGTGCAACTGAAACGAAACACCTGAAAAGTTAAAACCTCCTGTAAAACCGATCATAACTAGCCCAACATAACAGAATATAGGCAATGACACAAGAACGATACACTCAGAGCAATTTTCTTGCAAAAATAAGCATTGGCGCGATCAAGCTGGCATGTTTGTGGTGGAACTTGGTGCGCGCTGTTTACAGCACATCAGTTAGGTAAACGAAATTATCTCTCTGGGTCAAATTAAACAAGTTTCGATTGCTATGCCGATATCAATATTACCAAAATCTACTTTAGTCTTGTGTTTAAGGCTGACAAGTTCCATACAAAAAAAACCAGTGAATCTTTACATCATTCCACAACACCAGTTTTGCACTAGCTCGGTAGTCGCCTTTTGTTGTTTGTCTGATATTTTTGCCTTCCACAAGCTTTTCCTCGTCCTCCAAGTCTTCTGAACTTCTCTCACAATATCGTCTTCATCATATTTTTGTTCTAGTACGAAATTGCTCTGCCATATCGATGAAAATCTACTCTAATTCCGAGCATGTGAAAATTCTACAAAGAAAACAAGTCGCTACAAGTTAGCCGCAAGACTAAGTGACGTAAAAAAAATCATATGAATTATACATGTATGTCAACAAGATGGTGGCGCCCAGGTCTTCACAGGTCCAACTTTGAGGGGTTCATTCTCAATTTTTTTTAAATCAAATTTTAATACATTTTATGAACAAATCTGAAAGATGCTTTTGAGCCCAAATGTGTTTTTCACTGGGGTATCCCTTTAACAAGTAATAGCATGGGTCCTCATAAAATAATTATTGAAGTTAACCTTGGCTGAAAAACAATGTTTGTTCTCAAGTGTGTGTTTGTACATGCCTAAATACATTGCTGTCTGTCTCCAGCAAATTGTACACTACATGTAGATGTCATTTATGCACCAATCTTCCTGTCGATAAAACTCATTTCAATATCCTGCACCCTGCCAACTTGGATCATGCTGTCACAGTGTTGCCACTATTGTTTTCTGACAATTGGAACAACACTGTGACATCATAAAATCCAAGATGGCAGCATACAGCAAATTCAAATGAGTGTTATCGACAGGAAAATCGGTGCATAAATGACATCTAGTGTACAATTTATTGGAGACAAACACAGAAACAGACTTGTATGGTAGGCATGTATAACAATCATTTGAGAGCAAACATTGTTTTTCAGCCAAGATTTCTTTTAAGGATTAATTTCACTTAATTCATTAATTTTCATTAATTTTGATACAATAGCTCTGATCACTGCATGACTTGAAAAAAATTGTATTAACTTTCAAAAACATGTGTGAAATTAATATTTAATTTTATTGGTTCCCTGAGCCAGTGAGGATTTCAGAAATGAGGCTCTTAAACACGAAGTTCCGGTATAAAAAGGGGAGCCCAGGGGTTTGTCACCCTTCAGTTGTCAATCAGCCTTTGTGGAGTGAACATTAGCCTGATTTTCAGACGGTCGAGGTCGTCCGCTCACTTCCTCCCACCTCCCCGTCTGATGGACTTTGGCAGAAACCGTGTTCCTGACGTCATTTCATTTTGACCAATCAGAGCGAAGGTTTTATTTTTATAGAACTGAGGTATGCGTGAAAGGTCCAGCGGAGCCTGCATGAAGGACAAGCCAAATGGCGGACGATACAAACAGACTTGATATGGCTTTGGAGAAAGCGTGCGAAACTTTCAGCATTTCTGAATTATTTCCTGAACAGCGATAGGAAATATTACCCCTTGTTTCCCGGAAGGACCTTGGTCATCACAGCTGCATCTACATGTATAGGCGACGACCAGGTAGAGAATCAAAAATTATGTAGCCTTCTAGTCAACTTGCCAGAATCACGCACTTTCCTTCACTGCAGAATATTCTTATGTTTTACAGCTTCAAACTTATGTCGATTTCTCAGAACTAGCCCTAACCATATCCTGTTTGAGCTGCTGTTTTTTTGGGCAGCAGGAACTTTTTAAATAGGATTTTTCGTACAGTATTTCAAGCGCATGGTCACAACACTGATTGTTGTACTTTACAATTTGTCAAAATCAAGACTGTTCAAAATTCTGATAACATAAATATTTAGGCAAATGTAATCCAACTTTTACCATGACATATTCACTATATATGTTCACTCCTGTAAAAAAATCATGCCATTCCATGAAAGATTTAGTCCTTAAGGCGAAAAAGCTAAGAAATTTCAGCTTTTAGGACAGGAAAATTGTCAAAATAAAGTGTGTAAAAATTTTTGCAAACATAAATAATTTCCCAAATGTCGTGAAACTATTACCATGATACACTCAGTACATTGTATGTGTGTTCACTGCTGTAAAAAAATCATTACATTTCATGAAATATTTGGTCTTCTAAATGCCAACATTCTAGGAGACATTACATTTTAATACGGCATACAAAGCGGTCGAGGAAGTTAATGATTTTCCAAAGCCTGTAGCTAGTAGATTCATAAACATCGCGATATCGATAGTGCTTCCTATCAGATTTTTCCGATACACGTCTGAGGACAACATGTTTTTCCACGTTCTGTTTCTATAAGTTTGAAGCTGTAGAACATATTCTGCAGTACATGAAAGAGCTGTGATTCTGACGATCTGTAGAAGACTACATAATTTCTCCTCTCTCGATTCTCGACCTGGTCGGTCATTGCCTTATAGATACAGCTGTGGTAGCAAAGGTCCTTCTGGTAAACGAAGTATAATAATGCCTTTCTCTGTTTGGGAAATAATTCAGAAATGTCGAAAGTTTCGCACGCTTTCTCCAAAGCCATATCAAGTCCGTTTGTATCGTCCGCAATTTGTCTTCACCTTCATGCAGGCTGCACTGGACATTCTATGCATACCTCAATTCTCTAAAAATGAAACCTTCCCTCTGATTGGTCGAAATGAAACAATGACCAGAACACAGTTTCTGTCAAAGTCCATCAGACGGGGAGGTGGGAGGAAGTGAGCGGACGATCTCGACCGTCTGAAAATCAGGTTAAGTGAACATCTGCGTGATGCTCCGCTTGAGTGCTCCCTACTGATTGCTTATCGCGTGAAATTCAAATGAAACAAATGTTTACCTTCAGAGTAAGGGCTACAAAGTTTGCAAACAGCAATAAAATACCATTGGAAGTCATAAATGGACAACTATCTTCCCTATGGTCACTTTTTTATGGCTTGTTTAATTTGAAACATTAAAATTCTAGCATTTCAAAGGAGAAGCTGATATGCTCGCTTGCTTTCTTCGCTGCTCATCAATTTGAATTTTGTTATTTCCAGCTCGCCATGCGCGAAAATAGGAGGGGCTAACCTATTTATACTGGAACTTTGGGTTTAACAACAAAAATATTATTATATTATTATTTTTATGGCTAAATTTGAAATAAAGCCTGGGTATTTGTTTGAGAAAATACAGAGTTACTTGATTACTGCAGAGGTTACATAACTAAAATGTATTGCAGTACATGTTCATGTAAGTTGTATTTTCTCAAATATAAGACCCTGGCATTTATTCATAAAATTTGACTCTGGACCAGGGTCCAGTTGTTCAAAGGATGGATCATTGTTAACTTTATCCACTGAATAAATTGTTATCCAGTGGATAAAATAAGCTACTTTGGTTAATACTTAATATCCACTGGATAAGGATTTATCCAGTGGATAAAGTTGTTCAACCTTTGAACAACTGGGCCCTGGCATTTATTTGAACCTGCCATTTATTTGGGACTCATGCAGTATTTTTTAAACATGAACACTGTTTTTCATATTTTCTTTACCACTCATGTTTGTAGGCCTTTGAAAACCAGGAACATAATTTAGTCAGTCACTTCTTTCCGTAGTCTCCTTCACAGCCATTCTTAGGGTTGTTACGCAAATGCTAGCCCCACTAACGGCTGCTGACACCAGCCAGACATACCATTCCCACTGCATGGCCAATCAGAATTCAGTTCTCAGAATCAAAAGAACCACTATATGAAATCGGATCAAATAGTTTTGTATATATATTCTGTTCTAAGTTTTTCTCTAGAAAGCAGATAGAGTTTAGAAGAAATTGTTCGTTTTGACACTGTACTGATGAGCTTGAAAGTGTTGATACATGTATAAGCAAACCGTTGCTGTTCAACCCATGTTATGTTATAACGGTCTTGATTGGCTAATACAAACAATCAGGATTGGAATGTCTGGCTGGTGTAAGCAGCCGTTAGTAGGGCTAGTGCTTGTGTGATGACCCTAGGACTGGCTGTGAAGGAGACTATTCTTCATCTGTCTATAATATTATATGGGAAGTAAGCATATAAAATGGTATATTGACAATGCTTCATTCAATAAGGCTGGGTTTTCAATAAGCATTTTGGTCTCGAATAAATGCTGGGCGCATAAATGTAAGTTTGTCATTTTTTTTAGCAGATTGCATTATCTTATATAATAATACGCTAAGTGTGTGTGTGTGTGTTCACGCTCTTTCCCAGGCTCCCTCGTCGGATCGATATCCTAATATAAATGGCGCCAAAAAGTGACAGCCACAGGTATTCCAACGATGTCGACGAATCATGCGAAAAGTTGCTTTCTGTCTTGGTCTTGGTTGCATTTGAGGAAAGAATGTTAAAAAGAAATGAGTTTTCTCAAGTTCTACACTTACTTGGGCGAGCGAGCCATCGAGCTTACGGGAATCTGTTTTAGGGAAAACCTGGGCGAGCAAGCCATCGAGTTTACGCGAATGTTTTACTTTGAGTTTGGGGAAAACCTATCGCCAAGCGAAGCGGCCGAAGCCAAACGACCGAACGAGATAAGACCAGTTATTCAAACACAGTTAGAAATGTTGTCCGTGGAAAAGGCTGTTATTTTTTTTATCTTACAACTCTATGATGTGTCTAATAGTAAGCTATTTTGTCCATGTCTGTTTTCTGTATCCAGTTTCCTGTGTTCTTAGATATAAAACCAACTGTTTCAGCGGCCAGATTTGTTTTCGTCACACACATTCATGTCTCGAGCTGCCTATGACCGTCAGTTTTGGCACTTTTTCGACAATAATTGTGCTCATCGGTTTAAGAAATTAACTGAGATCCGTAAGATATTATTCCCTTTAAAAAAATACAAAATACAACCTTGAAAATATCAACATGCTAAAAACATTGTGCCAGGAGTCAGTCAGCCGGCTAGACTATGTTACTATAATTTATCATATTTGTGAGTTCCCACGGGTCCCTGCTAGTCCAGATATAATAACACTTGAACCAGTTCTTGATCATGGTGTAAGGATACAATGAGTGTAAAGATTCTATTATTTTTTTCACTCCAAGTTTTATTCTTCCTACTTGCTGTTTTATTCATACAAAGAGCTGGAAGTCATTCATGTAGAAAACATTAACATTTATGTAAATTGAAGTGTAAATATCTTAAAAGAACAAAATATGAATGTAATTTGTACATCAGATTCCTTGTTTTGCATATAGTAAGTAAAATGTGTTTTACTCCACATCAAGAGTTAATTCCACCCCTTATGGGTGAGCTGATTTAACTTTCTGGAGGAGTTAAAATGCTAGAGTTAAAACAACTTAAAAAAGGGAGTGGCCATGCACCTATCATACATACTCCATTTTTAGGGATAATTTAACTCCCAAAAGAGAGTTAATTGTACTCCAATATAAGAATGATATTGACTCTCCAGCAAGAGTTAAAGCAACTCCATAAAGGAGTTAAAATTACTGGAGTTGAAATGACTCTAGAAAAGGGGTTGTCTTGTACCTTTTTTATTTGCTCCCTTTTTGGAGTTGAAATAACTCCCCGAAAATAACAGTGTGAAATTCTATATTGTCTTTGATATAAAACCCAACTCCACCAGCACAATGTTTACTTGGCTGAGAGGCAAATTGATAACCAGGCATGGAAATGTTAGCTAAAGTAGGCTTATCGATCATAATTTTAGTCTCAGAGAGACCAATAATATTAAAATTATGTCTAAGATCAGATAACAGCAGTGTGAAGTCGTCAAAATTGGCAGCCAGACTCCTAATATTGCAGTGAAAGACAGAAAAAGAAGTATTGGAAATAGATTGTCTAATATTTTCACAGCTATGGAACTTGTGGATTGAATAATAATCAAAATCAATCTGGGGAAGTAAGCTTAGATTATTTTCTATATCAGACCCATTGAAATTGGGTATATTAGTTAGGCTAGAAATTATCTCTAGTCTGGGCAAAGCCTCAAGACAATTTTCAGAGAGTTCGTTCGAACAGAGGCAACCACTGTTCGAATTGAGAGACACATTATCACTAGAATCTATCTAGCTAGGGGAATAAAGTACTTATCATGGAATTTTCGATAGATCTACTTTATAGGAGATAAGACGAGCTGGGCTGTCTTTATTCCGCTTTCTGAGGTATACTCTGCCATTATGGGTCCAAATGAACTTAAAGTTCTGGTCTCGCTTGACTTGCGGCACTCCTTGAAAAGTTCCCTGTTCCTTGGACTTAGGCTTTCAGAGATATACAACTTATTCTCAGACAACCTTGACAGCCCAATATCACTTGTGGTCTTCCCATAGAGATACTTGCGAGCTTGATAGTACTCCTCTTTAGTTTCTCTCCTTACGAATTTCACTATAACTTTCGGGAATCTGAGCGCCGGGTCGATTTCTCGAACGGCTCCATCTCTCAGCCTTGCATTAATCGAATGGCTTTTGACCGCATAATAAAGGAAATGCATTAAAAACATACCTAGCTGCAAAAAAAATCCACTGTTTCGATTGCATTTCGTGTTTTTGTAGGCAGCAGTTACAAGAGCGGTCCAGCTTTATGCATGTCACGCGCTCTTGTGTTTGCTTGGTCATGTCACGCGCTCTCGTTGGAGAGGCTAGGAGGGAGGGAAGGGAGAGAGATGGAATAAATGGAGAGGGGGGGATTTTTAACAAGCCCTAGTGGGAAATAAATAAGCGTTATCAAATTATTTATCCGGCTTATATCTCATTCGAACTGTCCCTAATAGTATTGTATACGCCTTCTGTACAGTTGATGCTGGCTGTACTTCTGATATGAATGGTAAACCATTCATTGAGCCAGTTTCATATCCAAATTTGGTACGGCGCAAAATAAATAAGAAACAAAACAAATAACATCAAATGTCATCAAATAACATCAAATGTCCTCGTTCGGGATACCATAGAGGCCAGCTTTTCCCCCGCTCCACGGGTTGGGTGTAGTCATGTAATGTGTGCATAACGTGAAAACTAGCAGTGTGAATGAAGAGCCGTGAAAAGAGCCTCTTGCCAGTTCATTTGCGACTGACACAAGCTTTTGTTAGATAGATTATAGATAGATACAGCCGATTGCACTGAAATATTCTGATTTCACCAAATATCCAAAATTACCAAATACCCAAATTTTCACAATGCCGACTTTAAACCATGCGTATGGTGGCACAAAATGTGTTGTTCAGGAAAAAAAATTCTCGTGCAAATTCCTGTGCCCCAAATATTGTGAAAATGCAAATGATATTTTATCTGCAAATTAATATATGGATATAGTTGGTGGAATCTCGGTTAAAAAAAATTGTAACACAAAGCGAAGTCGTGAAAACGAGTCGGAAAGTTGAAATCTGACTCTGGCAGTTTTCATTTATTTTGTATATACTTGGGGAGGGGGTACCCTGCTAAGCTCGCTTCGCGCCTAAAACTAGAGAGAGTACGAGAAGTTAGAACCTCTGGTTCCTAGGGTAGATTCCTAGACTTTTGTTGTCATTATCCGTCCTCGATCATCATCATGGTTATTATTATTTATTTTTTTATTTTTTATTATTTTTTTTTGGGGGGGAGGGAGGGGTGATTGGACAATTTTGGATTTTTCCTGTTAGTCATTGTCATATTACATAAGAAATATAAAAACTCGATAAGATGTAACATGTTTATTGTTCTACTGCTTATGAAATATTTCTCTTTTTTCTGATTATCGACTTTACAACTGACTTTAGATAGTATCTGAGACGAGCATACATTTTTATGAATCTGACTGTCACATCTTCTCCCGATGGAACCTGTACATTTGTGTTTTTTACAGGTACCTGATACTAACCAGCTAATTGTGCACAGTACGAGTTTACAACAAAACATCCAGCCTTCGTTAGCTCTCGAGGCAATAATTCAGAGCCTATTCGAGCCAATCAAATTCGATGCTCCGAAGAATTCGTTGCACTGTGAAATATCTAAATCAGACGGTCTTCGTATACATTTTATACTGACCAGAAAAATAGTGGCCAAGCTGGAATTAATACGATAGATAAAATACGCGAACTTCAGGAAAGCATCTGGGTTACGTAAATGTTGCTGTGCCCTTCATAGAGACCCATCACATTATTTGAACACAATGCTGAGAACTATATTTACCTCGTTTGCTCGGTCCGTACCGTAAGTCATGGACCGAGGTTTTCCCCTTTTTATGGCCCAAGCGCGAAGCGCGCCGAGCAAACGAGGTTAATAACATTTATATTATATAGTTTCTTCATTTTCTTTGAGACCGGAAGTGGGCGGAAGGTCCGTACGGGAAGCTATGATTTACCAATCATAGCTCTCGACTTAGCTATGTAATGATTTGCTTCAGTTTGCTTCAATAGCCGGTGGGAGTCTGACTGCCACACAATTAACAATTTAGTATATCACATTAGCCAGTTAGCTACATTTCAGCTGAGCAGTATTAGCAAGTGTGCGCAAATGATCAGGGCAAGGGCGATGACATGTACACCCTCGACTTCCCATCCTTGCTCTGACACACCGCGCACTTACTAACACACTCCGCTAACTTAGCAGCGACAAAGAACGAGTCTGCAATTTGGAACGCGATTGAGTATATATTGTGTTTTGTATAGTAGAGCATGATTAGTCATATTCGATCATGATAAAAGGTAATGTCTTCCCAAAACATTTGTCCTCTCCGATAAAGATGATAAATTGTAGGTCTATCCGTGAATGATCATGAAGAGCCACCTTATCACATTGCCACTGATCAATCGCACTGATATTATTGTCATCGTTGTCGTTATTGTTGTTGCTATTGTTAATGGTTTTTTTTAACGTTAGACAAGTTGTCTCACGAGCGCGCAGTTGGGGCCTTGGTAGCCTGCTTGATTTGGAGTCCCTGTGGTGGGAGAAAGGAGGGAGAAGGGGGAGAAAGAGAAAGAGAAAGAGAAGGAGAGCCTGCGACAAACCCTGTGGCCGACGATAATTTCAAAAACACAGGATCTTGTCGCAGACTCTACTTTCCCCCTTCCAATCTTTCTCTTTCTCCCTTACCCCTCTTCTCTCCCGCCACAAGAACCCCAAACAACCAATAGCCCCAAATCAACCAGAGGCTGCAAGCAGGCTAGGGCCTTAGCCGAATGGCATCAAATTAGGTAAAAAGCCTTTATTTACTATCAATTGTTGCAGTTCGTATCGTTGGCAGGATTCCAGGTTTCATTCACGACAAACATAATCATGTAAATAGCCTAAAAGAGGAGTTAAGGGAGGGGTGTTTGGTAAAGACTAAGAGGAGACAAGAGGGACCCCGTCCCCTCCTCTTATGCCGCTTCGCAGACTTCTAGTCTGATGCTTTTATTTAGTGCACGATAACTCGGTTGTGAACAAAGCTGGCTTGCTTTTCGCCTATTTTTCAAAAATTCAACAGCTGTTATGGGGTTATTTTAAAAAAACATTGGGTTACCGGCACTTTAAGCCCAACGCCTTTCGCCGCTAGCTAATTAGCGAAAAGTTGTTCATTTCACTTTTGACCGTGAAAAGTTCTTTATGCAGATCAACTAGATCGATAGATCGACGATCCACGTGTTCTTCTGACTAAGATTAGGTTTTTTAATATGTTGGGTTAGGGTTTGGATTAGTTCACAGGACCATTAAATAAACAACACTGTAATTCCTCTTCTAATCTAACCCTGACTTAGTATCCCCAATTACTCGCTAATTTAGGGTTAGTCACTCACTAGACCACGTGGATCGTGGCTCCTTACCGGCCCCGTAAAATACCTGAGCTGCCGCCCGTACAGAGATTAACAGAAAAACACTTACCCGAACCTACAGGAACAAAAATGTCAGTCAGCTGTCAGGATCGTTCTGGACGCCTCTTTGTTGGTGCTGCGCTCTGCTTTTGGCCATTTTCTTGCCTTTTCGTGTTTGGATATTTCTTGAGTCAGTAACACGACACGGCTGGGAGCCTCTACGCCAGCCAATGCCTAAGGAAGCTAGGGCGATGCGCCTACAATGCTTTGAAAAGCGCAGTTCACTTCCGTACGTTCGCCGCTAAAACTTAGCTTCCTAGTTTTCACGGCTCTTCATTCGCACTGCTAGTTTTCACGTTATGCACACATTACATGACTACATCCAACCCGTGCAGCGGGGAAAAAGCTTGCCTCTACGGTATCCCGGACGAGGACATTAAACAACCCATTTGGACATGTTGGATGTTAATTGTTTTGTTTCTTATTTATTTTGCGCTGTACCAAATTTGGTTATGAAATCTCAATGAATGGTTTACCATTCATATCAGAAGTACAGCCAGCCTCAACTGTACAGAAGGCGTATACAATACTATTAGGGAAAGTTCGAATGAGATATAAGCCGGATAAATAATTTGATAATGCTCCCCTGTGCTGTTGTTCCCACTTGGGTTTGTAACCCCCGCCCATTTATTTCATCTCTCCCTTCTTTCCCCTCCCTCCCTCCCACCCTCTCCAACGAGAGCGCGTGACATGACCACGCAAACACAAGAGCGCGTGACATGCATAAAGCTGGTTGTATATAACTGCTGCCTACAAAAACACAAAATGCAATCGAAACAGTGGATTTTTTTGCAGCTAGGTATGTTTTTAATGCATTTCCTGTATTAAGCGGTCAAAAGCCATTCGATTAATGCAAGAATCGTTATTATTCCATCATGTCTGGAGCTGACCCGCCGAACAGTTAATTGGTAATTGTGACCTTGGATTACAACAATTGAAGAGGGCAACTTAGAAGGAAGAAAACTTAGTAAGAATCGATTTTCTAGCAATGGGTTTAAAAGGTAAGTTCATTCAACTCTTTTAAGTTATGTTTATTGTTAAAAACTGCTGGTTCAATAGGTTTCTGCTCGATATTTTGCACTATTGTCGAAGAGTAAGACTTGACTGTTTACAAATTCATGTTGTCATTTCGTCGAAATTCACACCGATCGTGTGAAGCACTGAGAAGATAACCCAAACTAATTCTCATATATGTTTTAGATCAATGCTAACTTGTATCAAAAACGAAGTTTCAATGGATTCTGAATTATACCACATATAAAATAATTTTTCAAAAAAGTGCCCTGAAATAAGGTTTTCAAATTAGCAAACTACAGCGTCTTTAAGTGGGCTCTCAGGATCTTGAGAATAAAGCTATAATCTAATTATTGCACACAAACAGTTGATCGATACTTTCTAAACAAATATCCGAATTCGAAAAATGCGAAGCTCCTTTAGCGTTTGTACAGGGCAAGGTTAGAGAGACCGGTAAAATCACTCTTATTTCAGGCTGTCTCAGATTCACGCCGGCCGTAACCGTTTTTTTAATTTTTCTCAAAGTTAAATAAATTTTTGAACAAAAAAATCCCAGCGCGTTTACTAACTGACCAAAGCCTATCTTTGAACGAAATATGAAGGAATTTTTTTTTTCATCTTTTGCCGCGATATTCTGATTTCGCTCGATATTAGTGGACAGTCGCTCTTAAGCACTTATTACCCCAGACCTCTCGTGAAGTAATCGTCAATACGCTTATTCTACCGCTGTTTGATTATGGAGATCTTGTTTGGGGGGATAAAGCAAATGATACTTTAATGAGTTCCCTCCAAGTACTTCACAATAAAGCTGCTAAAGAGATCCTTAACTTGCGGAGAGATGACTAGAGTTCAATGGCCTTAAAGCTTTTAAGGTGCAAGCCGTTAGAGTTTAGAAGACATTTTCATCGATGTACCTTTGTCTTCAAGTTTTTAAAAGACTTTACGTTTAATAATAGGTTTAGCACTGATGTACATTGTTATAACACCAGAAATAGGAACATGTATAGACTTCCTGCATCACGTACTAAATGGGGACAACAGAGAACTGGCTACCATTTTAATAAAGATTGGAATAATTTACCTTCTATAATTACTCAAGCTAACACATTAGCTCAATTTAAACTTGATTTTTAGAATTTTTATGCATAGTTATATTTCATTAGTAAGTCTTTTTTATGGTTTTCTAGCATTCTTAAAGTAGTTTCTATTATAGTTTTTCAGTGTTTTTTAAAGTATATTGTTTTTAATATTATGTTTACTTAACGTATAGGGCCCTCATGAAAAACACCTTCGGGTGATTGTGGCACCCTCTGTAAATATTATTATTATTATTATTATTATTATTATTATAATAATAAGTACGATATAGAATCCCACTATGAATAATAAGTACTATATATAGAATATATACATGTCGGTCCGATACCATAGGCAGTCATCTCCTTCATTCGCGAATCCAGAGTGTTTCTAAGGTATATGTAGTTATGATATTGAATCACAGTTAGCACTACAGCTTACCACGTTATGTATTACATTCTTTACGTTTCTAAGGTAGTTCTTCGTGTACCGTTTAACCAAATAAAATTATTTTTGTTACCTCATGCTTCGCTGTGAATAGTTTGAGATATCGAACTATTCATAGCGAATATAAATTTCGATGCAAATAAAGGATTTACCTTATCCTCAGTATATAAAAGAAATACTGCGTGAACCGGGATTCGAACTCGAGTCGGTAAGGAATCGATGTAATGACTTACCCACCACAAACACTAACTATAATCGTTAAACCACGAGAGAATTCGCTGATTGCTGCCGTTTTGGTGCCACATCTATATCAACTCCAAAAACATGCATAATTAATGATCATTTTGTCCAATGAGATGAAGAAAATCAGTCACGTGCATGCTCCTTTATACCTGATAAATCTCATCACTCTAAAAAGCCCGGTTGGGATTTGATTTCAGTCCCAACGGAACATGGGAATAATGGATATGGTTGGGCCTTTATCAGTGAATTTGTAAGTAGGATAAATCTTTATATAAAGAATTTTAATTAAGGTAAATCTTTAAATGAAGGTTTCATCCTAATTAAAACTTCACGGATAAAGGCCCAAAGTTAACAAAACGTACAGGGATCATAAGGTACCTACAATCCCATGCAAAATACCTTGAGACACTTTGGTATTTTGATGGTAAAAAACACAAAGATCATTACCCTCCACCCCCCACCTCCCTCTCCCCACCTCCCTGCCCCATCTCAGTGTTGTTTAATCTGTTGAGCATCCACTGGAGGGAAATACGGGGGTATACAGTTCACAGCACCAACATTGAGAGGAGGAAGGGGGGTTAATATATTACTAAAAAAAGTATCCCAAGGGTATTGCACAAGATTGTAGATTATCACTTTTGCACTAAACTTATTAATATCAGCATACTACGTGTACACAGATAATTAATGAAGTTATCCAACTACCGTTACTTGTTTATCGAGCCACTGTTTCCAATATTGAAGCAGTTACAGCGATGTTTCGTGTTGATAAACATTACAATTGTTATGCTAATGTACCATGATTTCAAAAGGCCGCTTTGTGTCAGGAACCAATGGATCTCTGGTTGGCACATTAATGACAATGGATGAAGTGCAGTGAACATCGGTATTAAAGCCGTAAAATAATAAAAATGTGCACTAACAACTGAACGATTTACCAATAAGCGAAGATTGAAACAGATTTGAATATGCTACTTCAGTAACATTTAATCGAATATTTCGTACTGTTTTAATTAAGTAATAACACACATTGCCTTACTTCTTGCTTAATACACTCACAACAACCGTAATCCAATGCATTCCTGTAGATGGTGCCGAATGGGAACCAAAATGTTAGGTCTGCCGTCATGTCAGTCACATCGGTTTCCAAGTGTTGAACTTTATCGATCTCAACCACAAAACCAAATTCTTGAAGTGCAGGATTCTTCTTGGTCCTTGTTCTTTAACACTCTTTAAAAATCTTCATTGGCCATTTATTTACAGTGCAAGTTGACTTTGGTCAGAGCAGTATTATCTAAAAATTCCTTGTCCTCGAGGGCACTACGTTCGCTTTGAAGCCAGTCAAACAATACAGTATGATAATCTGCCTCATGTCATGTCATTGGGTGTGTGGAACATTTTTACCTTGCAGGAATTCTTTTTCTGCCCAAATGTAGTGCAGGAATTGTTTTTTGTACCTTCTTCCTTTGCACGATGTTTTTAAAATTTCTCACAATACAGCACTAAGTAGTTCTCAAGGGTTGTCAGTTTTTATTTGAACAAGCGACTAAGAACTGGAATCAGCTACATCCGACGCCCAGCTGAGGACCGAGTCTCTAGGGAATTTCAGATTCTCCGATGCGCATCTTCCTGCACTTTCTGGCACACTTTAATGCATTGTAGATGTGTCTAAGATATGAACAGTTGGGCGTGTGGCTTTTATATGTGCATGAGTGTTTCCTTAAAATACACGCGGGGTAGGGTAGGGAGTCGGAGCATTTGGATATGAAACCAAGGTTTACTAGTGTATAACATCTGACCCTCCCCCACCAAACATAATAGAGGCAAAACATCTGACCCTCCCCCACCAAACATAATAGAGGCAAAAATGCGATGAAACCTTGATGTCTACATTACCAGCAAGAGGAGTTCGGGGACATGCTCCCAGGAAAAATGAATTCTAAAAGCCTCAAAAATGCTATTTCTAGCATTTTGAGGGAATAAAAGTGCCACCATGGTTTTGCGCGAATTCCATTTTTGAACTATCTGTGTGCATGAATTGTTTTTCGAGCAATTTTGCCCCAAATGAATTCTGAAAAACTTTAAATAAAACAAATTAAATAAAGGAAAAACTGAATACACCTGATTACTGGGACGGTAAAATTAATTATTTGTGGGTATGACCATATGCTAAGAAGGTTAAACAATGAACGCGAGTGGTTTATGGGATTTAGAGTGTCGAGCATTAGATAGAAGATCGTGAGGGCGTAACCATACATATAACACATTTAAATCATCTATCATATCACAGTGCCTTGTAACAGCATTTCAACCTGTTTGTTTTTTTCGTTTTAAAAACCGTACTTCACTTATGATTACGAATATTTCTTGTGTGCAAAGGGAGCAAAGAACGATTCGCCATTTTTATCTAGAACAACGAATAATACAGTGGA
Organism: Actinernus sp. WN-2022; assembly: GCA_030867875.1. Classification (NCBI taxonomy): domain Eukaryota; kingdom Metazoa; phylum Cnidaria; class Anthozoa; order Actiniaria; family Actinernidae; genus Actinernus; species Actinernus sp. WN-2022. Next base: position 772,796 of record JAOWCC010000809.1, read on the forward strand.
TTTATATTGTCAAACTAAAGTCATTTACATTAATGTTATTATTGTTCATTCGGAAAATATGTACATGATCAGGAGCCTTATTACCAGGAGCGTCCATCTCCCACACTAGGTATGTGAGTCAGCGCATGACAGGATTGGGCTATATTTAGAACATATCTCACTGGAGTTCACGTGCCCACACTTTGGGAATCCAATCAAACCATAGTAAGGACAATGCAGCGTTAGTAAAATCACCTCAAAGAACAATTAATCATTCTTAATCTCGATAATTACGGCAAGCATATGCACGATCGCAGCAGAGTCAGAAGGCAGTTACCCGGGAAACATGTTCTAAAAATAGATCAAACAGGTCATATGCTGACTCACGGGTATAGTATATATGGACGCTCCTGGTAATGGGCTCCTGACATGATAGATTGGCCTGCTTTTTCTCAACAACATAACAAACAACAATTGTAATGTTCATGGTAGTTGTGTTTATTATCTTCCCATTTTACAGTCATGTCATGTTATCCATTCCATCTGTCGATGCAAGTGTATCAACTCTAACATCTATATCCCCGATTAGTTCTAACTTACTGTGATTCGGAACATCTAAGTCCTAAAATAACTTTCTTATTATGGGTGTGTGCCGTGAAGATACAGTGTCTGTAATGAGTTAGTTCTTAGCCATTTCAGTCTTGACCCAGTTGAGCAGATACTTCACCTTGGCGTAGACACCAAATTTGCCGGGTGAAGCGCATCCATAGCCCCAGCTGGTGGCTCCGTGAATGTAGTAACGGCCTCCATTCTCACAGACCATTGGACCGCCTGAATCTCCCTGGCAGGAGTCAATACCTCCCTTGTCCAGACCTGCACAGATCATGGAGTCGTGGATCTTATTGGGGTAAGCCCTGTCACAGCGAGCACGGCTGGCAATGGGGACAACAACCTGTTGGAGGAGATCTGGGGTGGCACCACCTGATGACAGTCGTCCCCAGCCAGTAATCCAGCATTTCTTACCATCAGCAGGCGCAGGGTCATTATCTGGCAGACAGACAAGGTTGACATTCCTGTAAAGAAAATGAAGCCCTGTGGTTAGTATGATATCCTCTGCATGACATGTTGTGTAACGGTGTTAGCGTGACAGCGTTGAGGAACAGCTTGACGCGACATTTTAAGCGTGATCGTTTTGCATGACTTAAACTTTGCGTCTGATTAATGGCATGTTCCGTTATTGTTTCTATATAACATTTCAGTGACATGGAAACATGGCGTGACGACAGGTAAACAGAAGTGAAATAGGTTTTGATGATTGGAGCCAGAATAACGCATTGAGAATTTCGTATTTGAAAAACGATTGATACATACTTCAGTCTCAGAGAAAACAGCGATCTGTATGATGTTAGCAAAATAGTTACTTGTTAAGTCGAGCGGGTGTACCCAACTTCAGCAACGCAATATCGTGAGCATAGGACGTTGGCTTGTGGTAGCTAGAATGGGTGATCACGCGTGATACGCGGATGTCCTGTTCAGTTCCAACAGAGGCTGTTCTCCTGTGAGCTCCAAGCCTGACAACAAACAACATATATCAACAATAATCAAGAGAACGCCGGATGAAATACATGAATTTTCAATGGATAATCAGGTCGTTTTGGAATCGATTCTTTCTACTGCTGTTGTGTAGAGTCGTTTGCAGGGCGTACCTACATTTCATCCAATAAGTACAGACTTACAATAGGATAATTTGAAATTGATCAGCAGACCACCAATATATACTATTTTAGGGTTATCTTCGACAATTAGCAAATTCACAGTTGTGGGAGCGATTGCAGAATACAACGTCAATTTTCAAGGTCTCCCAAAAATAACCAGCTCCGTTGTTCCGCAGACCATAGCAAGCTAAACGACACTGAGTAACACTTAAGCTTAAGTTAAACCAGCATTAACACTAACACGAGACTTAGCCTATTATATTACTTTTAAAAGTCGTTATAGATTCCAAAAATGATGCCTGTCTATACCCTACCAATGCAAGGTTATATTTGAAGTGGCTAGCTCCGCGGTTCCATGGCTCCGTAGTGACACAGTTATAGATTCCAAACACAATACCTGTCCACGATACCTGTCCACGATACCCTACCAATGCAAGGTTATATTTGTAGTGGCTCCACGGCTCCGTGACTCCGTAGTGACACATAGATTCCAAAAACGATGCCTGTCCTACCAAGGCAAGGTTATATTTGAAGTGTCTCCGTGGCTCCGTGGCTGCGTAGTGAGACATTATAGATTCAAAAAACGATACCTGTCTATACCCTACCAATGCAAGGTTATATTTGAAGTGGCTCCGCGGCTCCGCAGTAAAACTCTTTATAGATTCCGAAACACGATGCCTTTATCGAGTAATCCATACCCTAACTCATCATTTAAAAACACCCTAACCGTCAACAATGGGTGCTCACTAATTTAGGGTTCTTTAGGGCTAAGTCACTAAACAACACAGAAACATAATGCTTGTTAAATGTTCCTGTCAATTAATCCAAACCCTAATCCATCATTTAAAAGCACCCTAACCGTCAACAATGGGTGCTCACTAAATTAGAGTTATTTAGGGCTAAACAACATAGAAACATAATGCTTCTTAAATGGGAATATTTCTTTTTAAGTAAATAAATAAGTAAATTGGCATACCTTTCTTGTGTTACTGCTACTGTATTTTGTTCCACAGACCAAAAATACCGCGAAATGGAAGCAATTGCAGAATACCCCCTGCTCAAGTACGTTAGGTGGAGACGACAACATGTCAATGCGTTAGTCCATATACAGTTCTCTCTCTATAGAGATATCGGTCTGGGTGTGAACGAGTCTCTCTGTTCACAGTAGTAGAACGAAGCAATATGTATGATGTCAACGCGTCAACGCGCTAGAGAGATATGTCTGGGTCTGAACGAGTCTCTCTGTTCACAGTAGTAGAACGAAGCAACATGTATGATGTCAACGGGTCAATGCGTCAAATAAACGTATAAAAGTTAGTATAAATGGTTATATAAATGGCTATACAAACTAGGATGGAAAAGGTTTTTTTTCTAAAGACATAGCCCTATTCGAAAAATGGTGTCACCAAGCTTTGGTTGTAATGAAATGTTGGTACTAAAATAAACACTGTCACTTCAGAGAGCATGCAAAAATGAGTACGTTTGTAAAATTTAAGGAGCATAGCACCAAGTGTTCCGAAGTTACCGAGGTTCAAAATAAGAGAGTTTTGTATGAGATTCAGGACGTCAGGACTGACTAGCCTCGTTTTCATGTTTCTTCAGAGTTTCAAACGTTGATTGCTTTGTAAGGATATATTCTTCTGTTATCAAAGAGCTACATGTTGCTAACATGAACTCGCTCTTTCATATAGGCTAATTAATTCTTCAGAAAATATTGAATATCAATATTATGCAAATTAGCAGCAGCCATTTTTCGAATGGGTCTATGGGTATATCTTTTTAAGTCATCAAGACAAAAAGCAAGAAAAACAAGAAAAACGTCCTAAGGGACGAAGTCACAATGAGGTGCGACGGGGTTATTTTAAGATTTGATTCAATTAAATTATGGAGAATAAACACTATATTATGGGATTCATGTGTGTTTTGTTCATCCACGGAGCCGCGAAGCCACAGAGCCATGACCTTTGTCTCCCTAGTCCCCTGCTATCCTACTTTGTGATGATAACAAATTCAAATTGGAGGTTGTAAGACTTAGCTAATCCTAACCCCTTTGCCTAAGATTAGATAAAAATGACTTTCAATCGCTAATACAGTTAAGTACTATTTCAGTTCCTTTAAACAACTGCGCGGGAAACTACGGAGCCACGGAGCCAGATATTTCTTAAGAGCTTCAATAATAGTACTACTAATAATAATTATAGGTTTTTATGGCGCATTTAAAAACTCAATGCGCTTACATGGAGTATGAGAAGACTATATTAAAAAGTAGAAAATAGTAAAACTAACTATAACTATACTAAAATTAACTATAACTATATTGTAAAAAAATATTAATATAAGAAGTAATGTAAAATATCTATACATAAACACAGACTGATATACATATACATACATATATATGTATACATGTAGAGATATGTATAACAGAAAAAATATACATATAACATAATGTAAATACTTCTCTACTGTTACTGCGTCATATAGACTCTTTTGAAAAGAAAGGTTTTTAGAGCAGATTTAAAGGCTGATATAGTAGTGGAGGACTTAATGTAATCTGGTAGTGAGTTCCATAGTTTCGTTGCAGAGTAGGAGAAGGCACGTTCGCCATAAGTGACAGTTCTGACAGGTGGAAATGGAGGACGAAGGAGTGAACGACTTGAAGAACGAAGAGAACGGGAAGGACGATGTTCTTCAACCAGAGTAGACAGATAACTTGGAGACAGACCGTGTAGTGTCTTATATGTTAAAAGTAGAATCTTGAACTCTATGCGTGCGTCAACTGGTAACCAATGAAGATCCATAAGTGCAGGTGTAATATGCTCAGACCGTTTTGTTCCAGTGATCAAACGTGCAGCAGTATTTTGAACTCGTTGTAGTTTGTCTTTCTCGTATTTTGGCAACCCATATAAGAGAATGTTACAGTAGTCCAAGCGCGATATAACAAAAGCATTCACTAATCAAGAGTGCCACTGCATTCTGCAATTTAGGCCAGTTGTGAGTTGTCAGTTTAAATTTTGGCTATTTGTCAGTTAACCCCATTTACACCCTATCAAGTCGTTCTAATTACTAGTCTCCTACTGTTATTGTTTATTTCGGGCAGAGGAGTATATGCCGATGAACGCCTTTGATCTCCATGTGTTCACGTTAGAGGATCATGATCAATGCGAGAAGGTTTATTTTGGAGGTGAAGCAATTCTTTCCCAACTTACATTGAGATCAGATAGGATATTTACCTGATAACGATGGAATTTGCTGACTTTCCTCTCACGCAGTGAGTTGCGGTCAAGATCCACTGTGGCGCAATCAAAGAGCCACCACAGTAAGGGAACCCGGATGTAGTTCTCAGCTGAGCCTGCCATGGCCAGCTACCTTGCGTGGCAGCGGTACCTCCCACTATCCTGGTGTGAGGACGAATACCACATGCACCTGGATGTGAGAAAGAAACAGACGTCATTTCTTGTTTCCATAGTTGGTTCGTTGAAAAGTAAATAATGTGATGTAAAGTGGTAAGCTGTAGTGCTATGTGTGCACGCCCTACGAGGGAAAGAGAAAATATATCTGACTCAAGTGGGACTCGAACTCAACGACCTCCAGGTTGCATGTCTGGCGCTCTACCAACTGAGCTATCAAGTCAGATGAGAGCAATCGTGGGTATAGGTGCGTTTTATGGGGTCACGGCGATTATATATGTATATGTAGTTATGATATGAAATCATGTTTGCCGCGTAGCACTAGTAAGTGTAAATAATGTGATGTAAAGTGGTAAGCTGTGGTGCGATGTGTGCACACCCTACGAGGGAAAGAGAAAATATCTCTGACCCAAGTGGGACTCGAACCAAACGACCTCCAGGTTGCATGTCTGGCGCTCTACCAACTGAGCTATCAAGTCAGATGAGAGCAATCGTGGGTATAGGTGCGTTGAAAAGTACCTTTAGTTGTGTTGTTTTGTATAAGGAAAAGGGAAAGCAACCTTAATTAATGTCGACGAAAGTCTTGTTAAGAACATCTTACCTTGTGGTGAAGCAGGAGTTTGTGGTGGAGGTGGAGTTGCAGGATTTGGTCCTGTTAATTAGATTTTTAATAAAACAAGATCGAGATCGAGTTTTGTTTAATAAAGAGTAACTGTTATTAGTATTAAAGTGCCACTACGACGCAATTCGACCATATTCGTTTCTACTTTTTTGTGTTCCTAAACGCCACAGTGGCGTAAATATCCAAATCAGTGAAAAATATTACCAAAGGCCAAATTAAACTATGAATTTTGCAGAGAGTTTACCGTCAAAATCACGTCAGCCATTACTGAAGTGTGTTCCAAATACTTGCGAATTTCGACCAGTGATTTGCTGTCGTGACGTCATTTTCTCAGCACGTCGCTCTTGTAAATCATATTTCCATTCAAAACTTCGTTCTTTCTTTTCCTTTTTGGAAAAAAATAGTATAAACATGCACTTTACTGACGAGTTTATGCGGAATTTTGTGTGAACCATAGCCCCGCATGTTGTGTTGAGAAAATGACGTCCGCTAGAAATTAGCTCTGTCATAACTCTGTCACAGGAACGGGGAAATGGTTCTAAAAAGGGAAGAGACCTCCGGTTAGCTCAGTGGCTAAGCGCCAGTCTGTTGTGCGGGAGGTCGACAGTTCAAATCCCAGCCGGATTAACACTCAGGGTCGTAAAATAACAATGTATTAGGTGCTACATTTGATAGCAATTTCGTTGACGAGATGCAAAATAAATGGCTAGAACTTATTCTCGGGTAAGGACGTTAAAACGTAGGCACATCAGTGGACGAGAAGCCACCCCGTTGATATACCACTGGTTAATCCCATTATTATTATGATTTATTATGATTTAGCGTGATTTAGTATGATTTAGTATTATTATTAGAGATACAAAGAGAAACATTCCAGCAATCACGTACGCATCCTTCTTCAAGTAATATTCCATAAAATACATTGGAAAACTAAATAATTAAATTATAAGACAAATTATGAGACACATTCTTTATGAAAATCACATCATACCATACCATACCATGCCGTATCAAATCAGGCGTGACGGTGCAACTGTGGGCGTGACAGTAGAAAACCACAATAATAGATTTAGGGCACGCATATTGTCTTTTTAAGTCGATGTTCCCTTACCCTCTCAATGTGGCGAATTGAACCTTTTCCTTTTCCTTTTACTAATGCTGGCAATACCATTAAACGGTAGACAAGAACAAAGCGCGCGTCTTCAACTTACCTACACAGTCTCCCCACTGCTGATCGTTGTCGTAGTTAGAGGTAGTGGCGCACCAAAGTCTGTTGTGGTCTTGGTTGGTACAACCTGAGTATGACTTGTTGTTGTACGTGAAGGGGAACACACAGCAACGTCCATTCGTCGTCTTCACATCACATCCTGAAGATAAGTACAAATCCATCAATATATGTTTTCAATTTTATGTTCCAGTGAAAGCAGACGGCAATTAATTACTACAGTTATACACCTATTACAAAAACGTCTTAGTTAGGATAAACTACGGTGTAATGCGAGAATTGCTTCGAAGCATCTTAAACTTTGATCACAAAAGCAAACAAATTCACCAGACTACAACCACAATCCATTGCGGTATGGGGATGTTCTTTACACACAACTGAAGGAAGACAAATACATATCGTATGAAAGGTTTAGAAGTGTAGCGTTACCATTATATATGTCAATGAAGCAAAACAACGTTATGATTCAGGTGTAGAGATTCAAAATCGTTTCTAAGATGCCTTGGGCACAACAGGCGACATCGCCTGATGTTTATAGCAAAATGTAGGCACAGCGCTTGAACAACAATTTATCATCTCATTTGTGTCCATCTCTTATCTTTATTCAGAACAACAGCTAATGAAGAGGGGTTAATACCAAGTTTCCAAAATGTACGTACGATGTTTTAATCAAGTCGATAAAAGGCAAAGTATTTATGAACTCTTCAGTATCGAACTGCTTAAATTAGGAACTTCTTCTAGCTGTTTATTTTTTTGAGTTAAGCTTCTTGTGATTTCACTTCTTGCTTTTAAAAAGTCATCCACACTACCGCAAGATGAAGCGCAAGAACTGAGTAGACTTATTTTGCATTATGTTTGGGCTGTAGTGTAATCGTCCATCAATTTGACATTAAAACGTTGGTGTATTAGAACTAACATCAACAATAATCTTATTAACAACCATTTTTCTAAGTGAGATTCAATGATATTGTAAATCATGCATGGGAGTATCCTAAGAACGCGCGATTTCAAGACTGCAGCTCCGGGTGTATTATTTAAGGGTTAGAGAATGATGTGCGTTCTTTATCGGCAAATATAGGCACGCGCTAACTGTACGATGAACGAAAAATAAAGGCCGAATGCAGTACGAAGAAATGTTGAGTTCGTCGTACAGTCAGCAAGTGACTGGGTGTGTCAATAAAACACAAACATGAAATATTATTTTAATATTCAGACTGAGCGCACATGCAGCAGTGCGTTTCAACTGAAATCAGTTGTCAACAACCAATTGGAAAATACATGAAAGATTCCGGCTGTATAGAGTAATGTTTGTAGAAATTTCCACAAAGAAATGGCATGTCAATAGACAAAAAACATGAATAAAACAGGAGTTCTTATATCATTCTAAATAACTATGGGCTAACTTATTAACTATCTTGAACATCATAAATAATTTATGATAACTACGTCTATCACTTAATCTTACCCAAGCAGTTTCTTCTAACAGGCTTTCACGATGTGTTTCTTTAATCGCACCCGTCATGCACAACCAGAGCCCCTTCGAATTGTAAACTCTCCAGAAGATTGCAGTCAGCATCCAAACAACCGTCCCATACAACGTCGGCATACTCAAGACCAGAACGAACCAAGGAAACATATATAATTTCAAGCGTCTTTCTTTGCAACGTGAACTTAAAAGGTTTGATCATGTTTAACCTTTTCGAGGCTTTCTGGTGAATGCGCAAAACATGAAGATGCCACGACAGATTGGCGTAAGGGTAACTCCTAGGTGATCGTGAGAAATAACATCTTCGATTATCGTACCTGACATTTGAAGAGGGGGTGATAAGGCTTATTTAACTAAAACAACATACTTTAAAAAAACATACTTTTAGTATTCTGGGCATTCATTGTAAGGAGCCAGTTTTGAGCCCAAATGGAAATTGACGCCAAGTCGCTATTAAGCTTGTCAGCTGAGGTGGGAGGTGAATCATCAGCGAAAAGGAAACAGTCAGAGGATATCTGATCAACAATATCATTAATATATACAAGAAAAAGAAGCGGGCCAAGGACAGAATCTGAGGGACCCCAGCCGTAATTCGTCTCCGAATAGAATTTACACCATAAATAGTAACTCTTTGAGCTCGACCAGACAAGTAGCTAATAAACCAATCAAGCAAATTGCCTCTAACCGGCTAAACTCTCAAGTTTAGCAATTAAACCTTGGTGCCAGACTTTTTCAAACGCTTTCGATATATCTAAAATTACCTCGCGCACCTCATGACCCTTTTCTAGTTCTTTGATAGACTCCTTGCAGTCCCTTCTTTGGCGAAAAACCGGAGTAAAATCAGAGCTATATTATTGCTGCGTTATAGTTAGCTGCGCGAGGTATGGGGCCGAGCGTGAAGGCGCTTATTCATTAACCATGGGGAACCACGGGGGAAAGCGCGGAAAGAAGGGACTGCGGACATTCTTTTCAGAAACTCGATTTCTGTCCAGTCAAGTGTTATCATTATCACCTCCGCTCAACCTGAACAGATGACAGAATATGTCGTCTGTAGTCGATAAAAACAGACGTTATGAGTAGAGTATTAAAATAAACACGAATAAGAGTTCGCGGCAGTTTTGTGTTCAGTTTGCAGGAACATGAACGCTAGCACGACACCGACTAAACCAGTTCATATAACAGTGTAAAACCCCAGTGAATGCTGCCGAATTTGTAAATGTAACTTAAAAGTTGTTAATGGTACAGCGACGTACATTCAATCATCCTTCGAGTTGGAGAAACGATACTCTAACGAGAGAGAACGGTTTGGGATCTGCTGGCTAACGATCTAGGAATGGAAGTGAATCTACTCGAGGGAAATCTGTCCAAACGATCATGTTCCAAATGTGCCACAAAGATCCGGACCGCAAGCCTTCACTTGTAGTTCCTAAGAGGGAATTTATCCTTGAGTAAAAGCTCAAATAGTAGTACTCCTGAACGGCGGTTTAAGAGGATGCTTTCTTCGCCCGATAATATCCGGAGTAGCGTGGATCATGTCATAAAGTGAAAAAGGTTGATTTCCCCCGCACCAGCGAAGTCTCGGTCTACGTCAGATGTGTCTAGTCAAGGAGTGCGAGGCGGGGGGCAAGGCGAACAATTCGTTTTAATAAAGAAAACGATCGACCAGATCCTTCCTCAGACGAGGAAGCAAAAGATGATGCCGAAGTTCATGACCTAATGGTGATCGGAGGCATGTTTGGCGGGAACGATGCCAAGCCCGTAAAAGTGCAAGTACTTCTCGTCGGGCCGACAGGATCGAACAAGCTGAGAATTCCTACCGACAAGATTACTGGTTCGCTGATCAAAAGTCTTATCGCTACGAATTTTAAGACAGCGAGCAGAGTCATATTCTGCCATGAAGGGTTGAGAGAAGAACTTAACTCTGCTCTGGCCTGTCATGTTGGCTACGAATTCAAGAGCTACTGTGTCAACAATGTCAACAATGCAACACGCATCTCCGGAAAAGCTCGCCACGTTATCTAACAAGCTTGTGGTACACGACGCGAAAGTTTTGTGTCCTACGTAGTATGCCGCGGTAACTGGGGCTTCTGGTGGACGCAAGTCCCCTTTATATCGCGATAGATCTACACACGCAGTTGCTTTGGCTACTGCTGTTATAGCAAGACGATGCTAAGCTGCTTGGATGGAAGCACGCCAGGAATACAACACTGGACGGACGTCTGGTCGCCTTTTGAATGAGGTGAAGACCAAACAGATTCCGGAATTTGAGAAGGATGACATGGTCATTGAAGTTCATCCAGATATCAGCGAGACAACACTAAGCACATACCAGGAATTCAATGCAGACGGATTTCAGAAGCTCAAAGAAGCTGTCGCAATCGTTCGAAAACTGCCCTTTGATGGCATTGAATCATGACTACAGGTTTACGGAGATAAGCTAGAGGATATGTCAAATCTCATCAAAGAAAAATGGGACTTTGTTGTAAAAATATGTCTCCTACCAATCCCACTACACCCTTTACAAGCCTATGATTCTGATGCATTTTCCTGTATACTAGTTTTGTTGTTGTGATTTTTAGGGTGCGATGGTGTGGTGGTGGCGGTAACCAGGCAACCCAACTAAAATGAAACAAAACTAGGAAATTGGGCTTCCTGTGTCAAGATGCTAGGGGCTGGGGAGAATTTTTTTTGATATATTGTGTCTGAGATCGAGAGAGGTAGGCCGGGCTTTAGTTCACTGATAATGCTGACATTCATCAATTAACCAATTAGCCTCTCATTGTTTGAGGATTGTAGCAGATAATCTTGACTTTTCAGTGAAGTCGAGGATACAGACAACTACATCTGGAAACCAATCTCTTCACTGGACCCACCAGTATGCCATACTGGACAGGGTAAACATCCCTTGTTCTCCCAAAGAAAACATTAAAGCACAGAAGCCAGTTGATAATACTGATTTACAGGAATTGCTGCCAACTTCTGAAGTCAACAATACTCTCAAGAATGATTTGTCATTCTTGTATCTATATAGCATAATTACGTGCTATTAGCAGCCATTCAGGAAATGCAAGAAAGTGGTCATACAACATATTCCACATCGGCATAGCAAAGAAATGGCAGAGAAATCTGATATGGTATGTTGAATAGAAGTTGATCATTATGATAATAAATTTTACTCAATAAGCTCGCATAAATTTCCTCAAATCCTGCACCCCCACTGCACCCTCTTCATCTAAATAAAATATTGTAAGGAACCATAATAAGGACAAATCAGAGAGGTCATTCTCTCCCTGACCTCATTTAAAATATAATTAATCAACTATAATGCTTAATCAGTTACCAGTAAAAAAAATTAAGAGAGCAGATTTTGTTGAGTATGTCGATTACAGTATGGCATGTCCATTGTTTTTGTCCTTAAATTCTTTAATTCTATCACAAGTATTAACTTATATGCAGCAAAACTAAGCACAGCACATCTACTGAAATGTCCAACTCATATGGCTGCTATTGTTTTAAGTCAATATAAAAATATTACGACAATTTTCCTTTTTCAGTGCTGCCTAGGATTGGAATTTCTTAATCCAAATGTGGCCGGAGAGATGGCACAGCTTCTCATGATTTGATTTGAGTTTATTTTACAACATGATTTACAAATTTATACAATATAACATTAAATAACAGACAATAAAATACACACACATACTACAATAGGAAAACGATACCGCACACTCAACATTAATCATTGGTGTAAGGGCATCAAATAGTTACCTAAATACGATGCCCTTAAATCTGCTCGTGATAATTATTACTAGAAAAATTAAAAAGAACAGTTCTGCCAAAATAATGCATAATAAATATCTTTGTTTAGTTGTTTTCTGGCATGAATGCTTTTAATTCGAAGAGGTAAGTTATTCCAATAATAAAGATCTATTACTGTGGGGTATAATCTTCTCAAATTTAATCGATATCGTTCGAAGTAAAAATTTTGATTTGTAGAGCTTCTTATTTGGTAAGAATGTTGTTCTGAGACATATTTCATATTAATAGCGCTGCGCACAGTTACTAAAAATAGATTGTCTGAAAAGAGACCCCCCGCAAAAATCAGACAAACACACGCGGCTGTTTACAGTATTTCAGTGACTTTGAGAGTCGTGTTAGAAGAAATACCTGAAATAAGATTCCCAGTCATATCAGTAATGGTAACTACCCGGGGGTAACTACCAAGAACTGTTGCTGGGGGATATATAAGAGTTACTCTAGATGTATAAAAACCTTCATAAATCGCTCAAAGAGATATCCTCTCAGAGATGGAAGCATCGATTGGTACACCGCTAGCAGAGTTTCTCATCTTTTCTCAGTGCTTTTCCGTTCCAAAACTCAGTGAGAAATGTCAGCGTTGGATAAATGTTTGTACAGGAGACTTCAAAAACACAGAATAATAACGAGACAAGTGCATTGAAATGCAAGGGGGAGTTTGTCTGAACTATACACTACCCGCCAGTAAACATAGCGAGAAGGAATTACTGTTCAATCATAGTTTACTTGAATTTATGGATTTGAAGTAAAGTTTTGAAGCGAACTGACTCATGTTCGTCATCTACAATGGTTTGATTTATTTTACGAACACAAATGAAGTTTTAAAATTTCTTTTCGAAATGTCGCACGGAATGGGTATCTTGCAGGTAATTTGAAAATTCGACAAATGCAAAACATAATATAATAGCTTGAAAGAGCACACCAACATATAAAGCAAGACTGCTTAATTTTAGGGTAATTTGTTTTTTCTTACAAAGCTATAAATTTGCAAACAAAAATATCATTTGTACAGAGAAATATTACAGAGAAAATATAATTCCGGACACATTTGTCTGTGAAGCTTTGTCGAACCATAAATGATTAGCTCGTACTTTTGTTAGTCTGTTCAAAATCTTGCACAGTTGGTATCTATTTTCCACCCATTACATTAGCTTTGGTCTCCGATGAATTTAATTTTAAAGAATTTCAAATATTAAGTTACTTGCTGGCTACAATATATAGTCAATATTCGCATTCGCCGATGAATCTCTTACGGAAAACCTGACTTTTCAAAGTTTAGGTGAAGTCTTACAACGATCAGTCAATGGGAAAAGATAAGTTTGGGATTCAGTTAGAGCTTGACTATATTAAACGTGGTTTACGGCAACGAATAGGCCAGTCCAAGATAATTTCCACTGACCACTCTAGGCTTGTAGGAGCCGGGGAAACATGGCGCGAAATACAGTGTTTGTATGGGAATCCGATGCCACGATTGCACGCTTCCCAGTACAACTACATCCCTCACATTTTGATCAGTTAATCTCTTACCTGGTATCTTAAGTTTGCAGACAGTGAATATTTCCGAAATTCGATTTGACGGAAATTATTTGGCATCGGATTCCCATACAAACACTGTATTTCACGCCATCTTTGCACCCCCACTCCCCAGACTCGAAACTCGCTTGATAAGATCGCCGTTTGTCGCTTTGTTTCAATCCTCTGTATTTTAGCCAACGTTTAAGCTGTTCGACAGTACAATCATCAGGTTTTCTTTCGAAATATATTGCAGGAAAGCCGTCATTTCTGGTAGAATAGTCAGACGACGAACTGAAGTGCTGGTCAATTCTTGTAAGTTCTAACGCGAAAAGTGGTAAATTTGTCTGAGTCTTGGCGGGGGGTCTACATTTTGTGACGTCATCTGTGCGCAACGCTATTGAACAGCTTTTGCTTTCGATCATACATGCATACATTCATAAATGAAAAGACATGTATTCATTTTAACTATGTCAGGAAGTTTAAGTACATTAAGTTTAATATAATATGGAGTGATATACACGAATAACCTTATTTTGAAGTTTAACTAGGATAGATAACGGACTGTCATAGTTGTTTCCCCAAATTATACAGCCATAGCTTATAAATGGGTAAATTAGAGAATAATATAGATTTAGAAGGCTATTGAAGGGTAAATATTTTTTACACTTAATGAGAACATTAATACTTTTACTAAGTTTGTCATTTAAATATTCAATATGTTCTGACCAAGTAAGGTGGGTGTCAATGTAAAAACCTAAATATTTGATACTGTGACAGTTTTTTATAGGTTTATTGGCTATTTTTAAAGGAGGATATAGATTATATGATTGTTTTTGTCGAGGTTGAAATATTAAATAATTAGTTTTTTCAATGTTCAAAGTGAGTTTGTTGACACATAACCAGTTATACAAATCACTTACGTTGCTATTTATATTGGTTATAAGTAAATCTAAATCAGGTCCAGCAACAGTAACCGATGTATCATCAGCTTCTCATGAAGAACCAAGAGAAGTATGTGCCTCTCAGTAAAGGGCCAGAAAAGACGGTTCTAGAAACAGCGTTGTTGGATGGTGGTCAGTTAATAGAGGAGAGAGCCAGAAATATACAGTGGGTGTTCCAGGATGGGGAGAACAGCTATGATCGTTTAGAAGGTTTCGAACCTACACATGCTGACTGGCATGCAAAAGTCAATCTTTATGGTGTAAGTATACAATTGTTGTGAATATAATAATAATAGAATGATTTCACAAAATAGAACAAAAACAAAAACGAAACAAATACTCTAGTATCTATTTCACAGGTTTAGTAAAATCAATTAGTTAAAGCGCTCGGTCCGAACTTTAATTATCATGTACCAGTACAACATTTGATCAATTACAGGAATTACCAGACCCTGACCGATCACTGGTTATCAAGTTAGATTGGCTTGAATTCCAGATCTTTGAATTTATTGGCTCTGGAACTGGTCAACAAAGTCTGGATCTTTCGTTATAAACAAGGGCTGTGATTGGCTGGTAAGTGCCAGGTGGCCCCCGCGGGTGAAGTTGTTACACTGTAAAAAAAATAGATTCAGATCTGAATAAGGCCGTCATCCCAAATGAACCTGAACAATGGGAAACAGTTG
Organism: Actinernus sp. WN-2022; assembly: GCA_030867875.1. NCBI lineage: Eukaryota > Metazoa > Cnidaria > Anthozoa > Actiniaria > Actinernidae > Actinernus > Actinernus sp. WN-2022. The sequence goes on from JAOWCC010000809.1 coordinate 788,188, forward strand.
AATCTAAGCGTTCCTGGCTTATCGATCTCATAGAAGACTGCCTACAAGAATTTGTATTGGATTCACATGCCCAAGAGGTCACTGAGCAAGTCCAACATCTAGCCGAGACAGAGGCTATGTTTGCAGATCTTTCAAGTTTAATTCTGGACGTGTAAGGTGATTAGCATGCATGTGTTGAAACTTAAGGAGAGGAATAGACTGCTTGTAGCTCTTTCTCAGAAAAAGGAGTATATCAGTAGACTGCTTGCAGCCCCTTCTTTGGCGGAGGGGAGTAAAATCAGAGCTACGTTACTGCTACGTTAGAGTTGGCTGCGAGAGGTATGGGGCCGAGCGTGAAGGCAATTATTCATTAACCACAGGGAAAAGATAAGTTATCGCCCACACACTTTGTCCCATGCCTTACACAGCCAACAGTTCATTGACTCCTGATGCGTTAGTTTTTGTGTGTGCAGACTTTTACAACCCACTTACGATCCGCATTCGTCAGTGTTCTTCTTTTCGTTGTCATTATAATGCTGTGTTCGTTCTCCTGGTCATTTTTTTGTTTGAATTTGTTTTTATTTATTTCATTATTTTATTTTATTTGTTTCATTATATTTTGTATGTTTTTGGTATGGATTTAGTTAATAAATAAAATAAACTCTTGTAGTCTTGGAAGCTCTTACTTTCACGAAGAAAGCTGGGGAAACTTGTATTCAGGAATTTAGTACTCGGCAGAACCAAACAACGTCTTTCCCTTCAAGGAGGCTGACAACCGACAATCGTTGCTCATGTTTCAAGAAAGAAACGAACTGAAACTGTTCCAAATCGAAGCAATCGACAACTAACAGTCATTTTGTAGGTCACTGTTCACTGTTCAGTCAGCTTTATAACTAACTAAGAATGTCACCAAACGCGTTACAACTTATTGACTCCGTGCTGACAGCTATTGGCCAGTCGTAGCGCTGTTGACCAATGAGAAGCTCTCGTTGATTTTCTACTAAGATTTTAAGCCCTGAATAGAATGTCCGCAGTCCCTTCTTTCGGCGCTTTCCCCCAGTGGTTCCCTGTGGTTAATGAATAAGCGCCTTCACGCTCGGCCCCATACCTCGCGCAGCCAACTATAACGCAGCAATAATATAGCTCTGATTTTACTCCGGTTTTTCGCCAAAGAAGGGACTGCAGGAGTCTAGTGCTTTAAAGATTTTATCAGTAATATAAATCAACTTCATGACGGTCGAGTCCCCTGGACGAAATCATGATTGAAAACGATAGCAAAACCCTGTATTATCGAGTAACTGAATATATATAATTCCATAAAATGCAACTTTTTCACCAAATACTGGGTAACACAGAAATTGGACGATAATTGGACTTAGACTGGCGAACATCCTTTTTGAACAGAGGAATGACATTAACCAACTTCCAACCGGTAGGATATTGCCCAGTAAAAAAAAACAAAGATTAATGAGACGTGTTAGCGGTTTATAAATTCCAGCCGCACAGAGTTTAAGAACCCTGTTACTAATATTGTCATAACCGCATGCTTTAGGAATATCTAACGTTTTCAAGATGGAATAAATCTGAAGCTCACTGGCACAAATTGAATCCAAAATAAAAGAAGAACGAAGCAAGGGCGGAACAACAAACGAATTGCCAGACGGTAATGTAGATTGACTAATAAAATATTCATTGAAAACTTCAGCTTTCTCCCTTGACTTGGATAAAAGATGACCGTTATCAATAAGGGATTTGGTAATACTCCACCACTTTTAAGCTGAGGTCGAAGGATTCGCCAACAAAGAATTCAACTTGTCGTTATGCTCTTTCTTTTGAATCTCAACCTTGCTCCGGGTTTTATGGTTTTCCTTCCTCCGCAAAAACCAACCTATATTCTAATTAGACTCTGAAGGTCGTCGGAACAATTAATCATAAAGCTTATAGCTTGGGAGACCTGTTATCGGCTCGCTGCATCTTCGACACAAAATAAAGCTTTTGTCATTTGGGATTTTTTGGCAACAACAAGAAAACTATGTTCATTCTTTTACCACTTTGGTCTTTTCCAAGACAAGAAAAAGGCGCGCGTCTGCAACCAACCTACACAGTCTCCCCACAGCTGATCGTTGCCGTAGTTAGAGGTAGTGGCGCACCAAAGTCTGTTGTAGTCTTGCTTGGTACAACCTGAGTATGGCTTGTTATTGTACGTGAAGGGGAACACACAGCAACGTCCATTCGTCGTCTTCACATCACACCCTGAAGATAAGTACAAATATATCAATATATGTTTTAATTGTTTTATGTTCCAGTGAAAGCAGATGGCAATTAATTATAGTTATAATAATATAATTATAATAAACACTTTATTTAAGCAGGGTAACTAGAGTTACAAAAGTAATTTTCATCTACGCCCTAGAATACTAATATAATACTAGTATACCTGGTAGGTAGTGAATGCTGCCGCTCAGTTAAGGAAATGTATTAGAAGAAACCTATAGTAGCTCTTTAGAAGGAATATATATTACTGGGTAACGGAAATGTCAAGGTGTGATGTGTGTTAGATGCAGCTATTGTGTAGCTTTGGGGCATGGTCTTACCTGATGCCTGTTTGTGCTCTGGCGTATTTTCTCAAAAGTTGTCCTAGTTTATTTTCAGTTGTCCCGATATATGAATAATTTCCGGTGAATTCCATGAACTACCAATTCCCGACATTTTCTTAGTATTGCCAGCAAAAAAGGCTGCTGTTCTCCGGAAACAAACGTGCAGATATTGTGATGTGGTAATTTCTGTGTTATGAACTTTCTTTATCACTTTATCTTTATCTTTATTATCTTTAAACATTGTAACTGTATTGATTTGACCTTATCGTAGGTAATAGAAGAAAATTATTTGTTGCTAATCATGTTGATAAGAGAAGAGATCTGGCTCATGGGAAAATAGTCATTATATCCGCCACAAGCTATCAAAGTATACAACTAAACGACTTCAGTGACGCGTGGAGTCGTCAACTGCGTGAAGGTGTCTATATTTTACTGCTTTTATTTTGCATTTTTACATGAATGTGGCCCTTATTCGTACTTATTTAGAATCTGTTGTTATTGCCATCCTACAGCGAGTGTAAATAAATTGTGATCGCCTTCGTTTGTATTTTTACCACAATCCATTCAGTGCTCCTTATTAGACTCGTGTTTTGTTGTGAAGTTTACTAACCCACAAAATATGTTTTGTAACTTGATGATCATAAGAAAGCCACGTGCGGAAGACAAGACTGCGCATATCGTTTCTGTGTCCTTGCGCATGACCACGATACACTTCGTTTGATCGGCGCATATCGTTTATGTGTCCCAGCGCACGACCACAATGCACTGCTCTGGCAATACGCCAAAAAAACGCTTTAGGCTCGCTCGCTACGGCAGCAATAATAATAATACTGGTTTATAACACTATACTAAAATCTGCTTAATTATAACTGTAGAAAATACATGCTAAGTAAAACCAAAATAATCCTAAAGCTAAAACTTGAATATTGCTATACAAACATTATAACTAGGTGATGATTAAGTATAATTATATTTACACTATTTACAATAAAATATTTTTTTTGGCGCTTGAAGAAAGCCATCTTTAAGTAATTCTTGGGCAAAGAGGAGAGTCTAGAAGCGTTTCTAATACTAGAGTCCAAATAGTTCCATACATTAGATGGCACGGGTATTAAAACTATGAACCGAATTAAAAGATATAATTAAATAATAAGGTATAAATTATATAGCGCTTAAATTATGTAAGATATTCAAAAGCACTTTACATTAAAGGAGCAGTGTCACGATTAGTATTCATGCCCAAAGTTTTGAAAATGTGTCAGGCGGACAAGAAATCAAAAGATGTGACAGAAGTAGAAGTCCGTGAGTAATCCGTTTGCATCGGCGTATTTTCACGATATCTCGAGCCGAAATTGCTTTAAAACTATACTTCAGTATTATATGGTTAGGTTTGATGTTATATTTTTATAAAGCAGCATTTTATTTATTTCAATCGAAAGGGAAATTTGCAGCGGCGCGTGACATAGCGTGATTTTGCCATTGTCTATAACAACCAATCAGAATCGTGACACTGCTCCTTTAAGTTAAAGGACAGTAAACATTTATATGTACACACAAGCAGGCTAAAAAGGTAAAAGTTTAAAACGGATAAAATATATGCTATTATAGTGCTACGAATTAAATATAATAATGCCTGATAATATGATTTATATGCCATAGGATTTATATTAAACTAGTAAGATAGGAGGGAGATAAATTATTTAAGGCTTTATATTATAAACGGTCACAGGGTTTTTATCCGGGTCCTCCGGTTTTCCTCCCTCCTTATAAACCAACACGCTAAATTCCAATTCGATACGTGGATTAGCCAGGTCCTGGCTTTGATCAGCCTCTATGGTTGTTTCAGGTTCCTTTAGAAAATTAGAGCATGAGATCTTTGTTTCACTTTTTCGAAAGTCTTTCAATAAAATGTATTCAATTCTAAAGATTATTATTTGTGAAATATATATTTAAAATTGACGGGAATTCTCGGGAATAACCAAGAAAATTCCTAACATTTTTCAACGTTAATTGGCACAATAGATATCCCAGGAATTCTCGAGAATTTCCGTGATGCACATAAAAAATCATGATTAAACAAAAGGAAAAGCAGTGAAAATCACGGGAATACTTGAGAATTCCCAGAAAAACCTGCGGTTAATACCGGCGACGTGCCAGTGCGGCATTAACGAGAACGATTATTTAAGCAGCCTCTTTAACGTAGGCACAGCAAGCTTGTTGACTGCTGCTGCTTTGAATATACACATGAAGGATGATTTACACCTCCCTAAACCGAAATTTAGCTTAGGGAAAAGAACCTTCAGATACTCTCGAACTATACTGTTTCATTCTCTCGCACAAATTGGCAAAGGGGCCACCAATCTTGTCAAAAGACATTACTCAGTCTAGTTAGCCATGCATGTTGCAGTCTCATTAGCGTCTATTAGTTGAATCTCGTTAATAGGATTATCATAATATTTGTTTTGCTTATATATATATCATATTTGTAGTTTAACATTATTTATATATATATATTAGTAATTAGTTAAATTGATTCAGGGCCCCTCTGGATACCAACCTCGTTGCTGAACGGGCTATTACCCTCGTTAAATAAAGTTATGATCTATCATCTATCTATCTATTTATCCATTTATCCATTTATCCATTTATCCATTTATCCATTTATCCATTTATCCATTTATCCATTTATCCATTTATCCATTTATCCATTCATCCCTCCATCCATTCATCCATTTATCCATTTATCCATTTATCCATTTATCCATTTATCCATTTATCCATTTATCCATTTATCCATTTATCCATTTATCCATTTATCCATTTATCCATTTATCCATTTATCCATTTATCCATTTATCCATTTATCCATTCATCCCTCCATCCATTCATCCATTTATCCATTTATCCATTTATCCATTTATCCATTTATCCATTTATCCATTTATCCATTTATCCATTCATCCATTTATCCATTCATCCCTCCATCCATTCATCCATTTATCCATTCATCCATTTATCCATTTATCTATTTATCTATTTATCTATTTATCTATTTATCTATTTATCTATTTATCTATTTATCTATTTATCTATTTATCTATCTATCTATCTATCTATCATAAGCCTATAGTTTGGGAGACCTGTTATCGGCTCGCTGCATCTTCGAGGAAAAGTACAATGTAAACAGGATATCTAGACTGCAGAAGCGCTGCTCCAGAGTTATTTTGGGCGCCGAACCACGCCATTCTACAGTAGACCGTTTTAATATGCTTGGTTGGCTACCATTTTATTTAGAAACTGATATTAAAAGGTGCCTACGAGCAGCACAGTAGGAGAACTAGAAGTGCTCATCTTAGCTTTCTAACACCGCGCTATGTTAGGGAAAGAGAGGCTGGTCGCTCTTTTACAGTTATGGCCTCTAAACTTTTGAATAACTTGCCACTTAACCTAAGATCCTCTGTATTAATCAATGTCTTTAAAAGAAGTCTGTATATGCACTTATATCACACTTGACACGGTTTTCTTTGTTCTTCATAGGGGTGAAACTCTGGTATAAACCCGTTCAACAATAGACTAATTAAATAACAAATCTGAGGTTTATAACTGTTGCAAGGAGGTTTATAACTCAGTTTTAAACCTCCTTCTATTTGAGAAAACCTCACCAAATGTGATATAAGTCACTTTCATACGGAGAACCTCGGTTCTCGGTATAAAACTCTTACTTTCGTTCCTTTCAAGTTAAATTTAATCAGCTGGCTACTTTTCAAAATATTCAGTCTTAATTATGTATTCAGGCTTAGGGTGTTATTAGCTATGCTAAGTTATTAGTTCTAGTATTTTCTAGTAGGCATATGTTAATATTTAGTCTCTCCGATAGTTATGAATTGTAATTGTAATATAATATATTAGTACTTATCAGTTTTAGAATTTTACTTTTTAGAATGTTTAGAATATTTGTATGAGAGCCACGGGGTTATTAGTGCTTTCCACTATTTAATGTTACCCTCGATAAATAAAGTTGGATTGATTGATTGATTGATTCAGTTTTTGGTCTTTTCCCAGAAAAGAAAAAAACGCGCGTATTCAACTCACCTATGCAGTCTCCCCACTGCCGATCTCTGTCGTAGTTAGAGGTAGTGGCGCACCAAAGTCTGTTGTGACTTTGCTTTGTACAGCCTAAGTATGGCTTGTTATTGTACGTGAAGGGGAACACACAGCAACGTCCATTCGTCGTATTCACATTACACCCTGAAGTTAAGTACAAATCCATCAATATATGTTTTCAATTTGTATGTTCCAGTGAAAGCAGATGGCAATTAACTACTACAGTATACAGCTATTACAGAAAATGTTGGACATCACGGATAAACGACAAAGGATATCTCATTTCGTTTGAAAAATATCCAGTGTTTTGGCAAATTGAGATGAACTGTGACGTCATTAGATTGGCACAGTCTAGTGACAAATCACAACATCTCCAAATAGTGGGTAAAAACAATTGAAACTTTTGCACATGTGTGATAGTAAAGTAAATACACATCACTGTGGCATGGCGAACAATATCGTACATCATGGCCGCCGCGCATGCGTAGAATGCATTACACGTCGTTCCAAAATTAGTGAAAATAGTGAAGACAAGGCTTACCTTTTCGCAATTTTCCAATTTGCTGCTTTAATATTTATATTTCTTGAGGTCCACAAGTTTTAAATTCAGTTAACATGCCTGCTCCTGCCCTCGACTATGATTGCTAACAAGTTGTGGATGATTAGACCGGTTCCCGATGCTCTGCTCAAAAACGACCCAAATTAGCTAGAGCCGCCATACATCTTCTGTTAAATGCTGTAAAGGCCAGTCAGAAAGCTCAATCACAAAGACTTCCGAGTAGTTCATGTTTGAGGTCCACAAGTTTGAATCTGTTCTGCAGATACCAAAGTAGATTCTAACGTCAGAAAAACGAGTTGAAATACTTGATTTGGTGGTTCCAAACGGCCTGTAAATAACTGCATTTTAACGCTAAAACTCTCCTTCCCAAATGTACAAAGTTTAAAGGGACAGACCCGACTCGTTCAGCTGTTACATTTCCCTTCGCGCAGGACGTTGAAAACAGCAGCTCGTCCGCCATTTTGACTGTCGATGTCCATGTAACCTCTCCTCATTCTATAAACACTCATCAACGGCTTTCTTTTTAAAAATAGATTTTCACGTACGCGCCCGCAATGACAACCGCTGTCTGAACGAAATTGTTCGCCATGGGAAATTATGACATTGCAATGGAAATACTCTTGGCCCCAGGCTCCTTTCACGTTGAGGACAAAAGCATATTTTTTGTTTCTGTTATAGAAAATAATTTGATTAAACACGAAGTTCCGGGTTAAAGTAAAAGGGTTATTTTAGCCCCTCTTTTTAAAATTTTATGTTTAAACCACCCACATAGAATGGCTACATTGTTCCAAAACTTTCGATACGCCTACAGCCGTAAATTGTGTTTAGCAAAGGAGAAACGAGGAAATTGTGTTTCCTCATTGAAGAAGCCTGGGGCCAAGAGTGTTTCCATGTCAACGTCATAATTCGCACAGTGATGTGTATTTTCCTTTGTAGCCGGATTCATATTGTTTTAAGTTCTCCTGGGAATAAGGGAATAACATGATGTTTGGAGGGCATTTTTTTCAGCCCACCGCCTAATACATTTGCCAGCGAGCGTAGCGAGACGCAAGTAATCGGTACTACAAGGGATGCAAAAAACAATATGACTCGACAAAAGTCATTTTATTAGTATTATTATCAAAATGCAAGGCCAAATGTAAAAAGTTTGCCATTTTTACCGATATATGTTTTTTTTGCGTATTGCTTTAGGCGATGTGGTGAGTGCTTGAAAAGTTTCAAAAGTACTCGCTGGCAACTCGTTGGCAAGATTTGCACCTGAATGGCTTCCAGCGTCAGGGCCAAAATCCGATTGGTCTAAATGGATTGGATCACAAAGCAAGAGCCAATGAGTTATTTGGCCGCATCAGTATTGTGATAATAATTTTCCGGCTGACGTGCATGCAAATTCAATGAGTCGGCAACATGTGCTTGATTAAGCCTATTCAGCTTTTTTCTTAATGCAGTGTTGATTTTGTATTCACAAATTTGTTGGTCAACATCAGTTTAAGAGGCTGTCTCTGTAAGAACGGTCCACTCGATCTCGGACCCAAAAATAGATTGTGTTCATATTTCTACCATGAATGGTTATTAAGTATGAAGCATACCATTAATATATGATGGCGCTAAGCCATTGAGAGCCTTATAGGTAATGAGAAGAAGTTTAGAAATTATTCGTTTCTCTACTGGCAGCCAGTGTAGTTCTTTAAGGACTGGCGTTATATGGCTAAATTTAGAATTGCGAGTAATAAGCCGAGCCGCGCAGTTCTGAACGCGCTGAAGCCTTTGGATTAGGCTTTTAGGCAACCCGTAAAGTACAGAATTGCAGTTGTCAAGCATACATGTAATGAAGGCGTGGACACGCTTCTCTGTTGCTTGCTCTGACAGATAATTTCGAATCTTACTGATTTTCCTAAGATGGTATAGTGCAGACTTACAAACTGATTTAACTTGCATTTTCATTGACAGACAACTATCAAAAACTACTCCTATATTCCTTGCGGCAGCCGATGGCTGTACACTACAATTTTCTACTGTTAATGTACTAAAAATTGGACGAGAGCGGTATTTAGAGCTAATCACAAGCAGTTCCGTTTTATCACTATTTAACTTAAGATTATTGGATAACATCCAGTTACAAATTTCTCCAACACAAGCTTCAACTTGACCAGCCGATGATACATGATATCTAAAATAATTGACTCTGGGATAAGCGCAATCAACGTAACGCATTAGGTATTTCGTTCCTCGCGAGACACTCCTCACCGTGTACAATGCCTTGGTACAACCTCACTTTAATTATTGCAGTGTGGTTTTGGGTGGCTGTAACAAAGGCCTTTCTCTAAAACTCCAAAAAACTCCAAAACCGCGCTGCTCGCATAATTACTTTCTCAAGTTATGATGCTAACGCCGACGAACTGTTCCATTCGTTGAAATGGAAAAACTAGATTATCAGCGTATAGTTGATAAATCCATTTTAATGTATAAAGCTCTTAATAACGAAATACCCGAATTCATCAGTTGAATGGGCATAACGTCCTATAACCTGAGTTATACCATGGTAGCCTCGGATTCTTTTGTTCTCCGAGGCACATTTAAACCACTAATTTTCCCTGATGGCAGGGATATTTAGAAATATGCATTGTTTCGAAATTTCCCGCCGGGAAATTTCAGTCTCGAAATTTCCCGCCGGGATATTTCGAGACAATGCATATTTCTAAATTTCCCCTGCATGCGTAATGAGGGAAAATTAGAAGAGAATGCAGGCTGGAAGTGAGAAGGGTCAAAAGCATCAACTCCTGCTCCCCTCTGGCACGACTACCCCTACGCTCCCGGATGAAAAATACTGAATCCAAACTGACCTGTCTTCATCATAACCTTCAATGTAATCCATGTGGGATGACCTATTTCAATCTGCATATTCTTCTCTTAATTTCTCAAACCCGCTTCTTCCATGTGGGATACTTAAAACCATAAACGTGACGTAATTAAAATCCATTCATGCTCTTTGAATATTTACTCAACCGCATAATTACATTGTATTTTAGTGTTATTCTTCTCAAAAACAACACGCTTTTCCCCAGGGGAAGCCAGGGTCGTTTAATCAATGGCGCTCAGTCAAGCATTAAACAAAACGTTTTCGAAAGCAACTCGACTGCGACGTCTTTAGTTTCGGCAGAGAAAACTAAACTTCTCAGAGATTTGTTCCGTTCCTCGGCGATCATGGTATAACAAACTTATACCATGGCATTTCGGGGTATTAGTGATTTAAATTGCCCCGAGAGCCGCGGGAAGATTTGTAAAAGTCCCTCGGCCGAAGCGGCCTCGGGACTTTTACAAATCTTCCCACGGCTCTCGGGGCAATTTAAATCACTAATACCCCTCATGCCATGGTATAACTTATAAAAGTGCTGAAAATAAGCTAGCAGTACCACTCCCGCGTAGAGATTATTATAAAAACAAGTTTCAGTTACAGCGGAGCTGTGCTGTGGAATAGTTTACCATTAAATTTAAGACAGGCGTCGTCACTGACAACCTTTAAGTCACAGATACATTGCCATATTTTTCAGAGTGTTTAACCTAGTTACAGCACGGCGTCCTTTGAAACCAGGAATTTCGTTTTTTTCTTATATTAGATATATGTCTATTACATTATTATATTACTATAGATTATTATAATTATCGTAGCTTAGTTTTGTTTATTTTAGCATTTATTTTAGTATATATTATAATATATTAGTGTATACATTTATGTCCTGATGGACCTACCGTGTTAAATAAAACTGTCCAATCCAATCCAATCGCATATGAGATGTATGAGTAAATAACATTGTAATTGTGCTTTAGTTGTCAATGATAAAAAGTGCCTCAGCTTGGATATAATACTTGTGTTTTGAGATACATATGATATATGATATTTCCAACACATTGTATCGTCAATCATGACTCCGAGATATTTTACGTGGTCTTTTCTTTTCAAGGAGTGGCACGATCCATCAGAGCTCAATGTTTTGATATCAATATTCATGTCCCTTTTCTTAGCTCACTTTATGATCATAAAATTAGTTTTCGACAGATAAATAGATAACTTATTTATGTCACACCATCGTTTGACCTTTTTCAATTCAGAGTTCATTAAATTTTTTAGGCTTTTTAAATCTTTAGCCGATGCAAATACATTGGTATCGTCCGCAAATATGTTGAATGTTAGGGCATCAGAACAATTCGGTATACCGTTGATATAAATTAAAAATAAAAGCGGACCTAGAGGGCTAACTGAGGGATGCCACAGATCATTGTTTGTTTGGGGGAGTCGACATTTCAGGCTGTGGTCAGCAGTCGTTATGACAAGATTGCGTTACTTTTCTTATCTATGTTCATTTAATTTAATTTTTTGTGTACCTTTTATTTTCGACATGGTAACGTAAATCTTCGTAAACCTCTTCTACTTTGTACCACCTTGCAGATGATCTCGTACGACAGACGCATCGTTTTACCCGCGCCATGTCAAATTTAAAGTGCAGTTACATGTTACAGTGTTACTCTATCAATATTTAACACTGAATGGATTATCTTAGTTCAATATTGTGAACTTGCACATAAAAATATCCCGCCAAATTTACAGCGCGCGCGCAGTAAGTTCCGGTAATTTCGGCGACGTGCTTTCAGTAACAGTCGTTAAAAACAATATCAGCAGCAAATCAGACAAACAAACAACAAATAACTGCAATCCACGAAAGGAAATCTGCCGATAATTAAAGATCGATAATCAATTATCAATTTATATAGTTTAAAAAATGCAACACTCGCTTTTCGTGAGTTTTCTTCTGGATTTGGATCAACTGGGTTGAGCATAATACCTAATTCACCGAATTTCTTCCTCCAAGTTTTTAATGACCACAAGAAAAACGTCTTCAACGCGTTCGAAACTAGGGATCAACTGAATGAGATATTAGAACAAAATTAGTGGGGAATCACACAACACCACCGCGACGTCTGATTGAAGGACCTGAATTATTGTGTTGATGGAACCGAAACACACAAAGCACTCTATGCATATGGTTTGTTTCATTATTAATGGATAAACCCGAAATACTTCTACCTGAGTCGATAAAGGACCAGTTAAATAGTCATAAGTCTGAAATGGGAGTTGTGATACGCCAAAGAAGTTAGCGTAACGAATAAATTAACGGCTAACTAAACTTGAAACCAATTCCTCGGAATCGCATTGTGCCGCAGGTTTTATTGCATAATTCTACAAAACTGTTCTTAATCTATGCCTTGAATGGATATTTAGGTATGGCTTAGGTGCCACAAGTGAGAATTCTGCATGTTTGAAAAGCTATAATTTTGTGCTGATGGAGTACTCTTTGAATGGGTTCGATTAAAATGTAGTTCTCGTCCTGTTTCTAGCATTTAAGTGTCAAAATCTCACATCAATGGTACAAAGAAATAATAATCTATTGAATGTGTGTAAAATTTTAAAGATTTAATGCTACGAAGAATGTTTGAGTGGATCCTGAAAATCCCGTGTCACGGCACTGAAAATAACCACTTTATGGCCTGTTAGCAAGTTTTAACCATTCAACCCCTCGAAACGGGAGTAAAATAAACTTTTCAATAATCGTAACCACATTTTGATAGTAAGAATAGATAGTACCATTCATGGTAGAAATATGAACACAATCTATTTTTGGGTCCGAGATCGAGTGGACCGTTCTTACAGAGACAGCCTCGAGACAGTTTATCAAACCCCGCAGAACAATACAATTTGTGTTGCTACACGTTCTGCTTTTAATGGAACTGTTAAAAAATAATGTTGTCTTGTTTCACCTTTTGTGCACCTTGAAATTTAGATTTATCTCATACGAATTCTATATTTAGTTTCCAACTGAGAAAATGCTAATGAGAATTTGACGTCAATCAGGTGCACGTTACCCGGAGCGGCCATTTCCCAGACGTCGTCTCTGATGCAGCATTTTTACAGAATGCAGAATACAGAATGTTTTCAGAATGCATATCCCGCGAGTTCGGTTTCGCAAGCCAATCACAAGCGTTTGTGTAATTTTAATTCAAATGATTAATGATGTTGCAGGCAGGTTGGTTGACCAAAGAAGAGAAGCTAACAAAACATATTTTGCTAACAACAAGCCGTGATGAAAGCGAACAATGGGAAATGAAATCTAGAAATAACCCGGTTTGGGAAAATGCTGCATCACAAATATATGACAGATGGGCTTCTGCGTCAATCCATGATCGAATTTACTGTGATTTATTTCTCCTTGTGAGTGAAGCTACTTTCTGACTAAATGTTTGGTAAAATATCCGATTCAAACTACAAATATAACATAGATGTTTTTGTATAGTAAATTATGCTGGGATTGACGTCACACTTATTAACATTTTCGAAATATAAACCTTTATAACTGATAGACGTAAGACACTATTCACTAAATGTAGAATCGATATTTTTGATATAGAATTTGGGGTTATATGAACTTTAATTACAGTCTGTGTGACTACTGTAACCGGGGCCACTTAGCCAACGAGAACTAAACACATTGTAAATCGAAAATATAACATCCCAAATTACAAATCCTAGGAAACCACGCGGTTTTCTTCTGTCAAAACACTGCGATTTCAGAACCAGTGCACGGTACGAAATGTGCCTTTTATCGGATCGAGGCTCGAGCAAGTTGAAATGCTATTATTGTACTGTACTCGACACTGATTGGTTCAAATATTAACCGCAATACAATGTTTTGTTTTCGTTCTGCACTGTGATTAGTTCTTGTTGTCCAAGTGGCAGTAAAGGAGTTGCAGAGCAAAAGTAGTTTTGTTATTATTTACCAGAGCACGAGTAATGGCTTCTAACCTGTTGCTCATCAAGGCGACTAAGTCCTCGCCTTTGACCAAGGGTAATCTGCGGATAAAAGAAACAGCACTATTGCTATACCATTATCGATGATTCGTAAATGATAGAAATGATACCTCAACTAAACTGTTTTAACTAGGTTTCCATCAATCAAAGAAGCACTTTGTTGGGTTCTTGACGTATACATCTTTAAATCTCAATCAAAGTGATCCTCCTTAAAGGGCCCTTTTATGATAACAGGGATTGTAATTATTATGACTGATTTGTTAGCCTGATTAAATACAGACATTTTTCAGTATATTTTTATTTGTTATATGGACGATAGTGTTTTAATGAGAAATAAACCACTCATAGAACTCATACGAAACTACATCTACTGTAGTACTGAGTAGCGTATTTTCCATATCCTCACTAGTGAAAATATCGATGACGTCACGCTTGCCGCCTTTTGAACTACAAAGATGGCGGTAGGTTTGTGAAAATGACAGAGGAAGATGAAAACAACTTAAATGAACTGCATGACAATGAATATTCCGAGCACAAAAAGCTAAATACGATCTAAAATTATCTAAAGATTTTCTCGACTGCAACGAAGAGACAAGAAAACCCGATGAAACTCTCCATAACAGCTTAGAAAGATCACGAAGAAGTTTGTACCGAAAGTTACTCACTTTCGGAATAGATAAGAGCAGTTTAACTGTCCATATAATAAAAAGAAAATTACACGGTGGTTTGAAGATATGAAGTTTAGCTCGCTCGTGAAATGTTTTCAACATTCGAGGATAAACTAAATATATTCTCACCACCGTGTAATATCCTCTATGTATTAAGAACATATACTTTCATTTTGTCAAAGGATGCTTCTTTTGTGTAGTTTATTAAGCTAAAAACCCAACTCCATCTTCATTTCATTAAATTTGGGTTTTCCGTTAGTCATTTCGTGCAATTAGAAATCAGCATTCTTTTTCACTGTCAAAATAACTACAGCAGCTCACACAGGATAGCCATGTGAACAATCGACATTCATTTGAAGTGATAAAAATTGTTTTCAAGTGCATGAAATCCGATAAATCGAACTAGTACAAACATACCGTTAGTTCAGGCCACGCTTACTTCGTGTTTTTTTCGAAATTTTCTAGCTCATTTTCGCAAATCAAACAAAAAAAGGCTATATAGCTAATAAATATATACATCTAAAATACTGTACGAAGTTTGGAGGACTAATGGCCCACACAAGCTTTTAAATTGGACCAGATTATACGACGCTCGCATTGATGGCGGATAAGTTGAATTTCCCGTGGCCCATGAAAAACTCAACTATCTCGTCTCTACTGCGCATGCGTATAAACCGATGACCATGCCCCTTTAAGGTACATGTAAAGTAATTGTTTACCGAATGAATAATAAGAAAGTAGATAGTTAAAGTAAGTGTGTTTTCAGACATACGAATTACTATTGTCCTAAAAAATTATACGCAAGAGACCATTTCTTGATACGTACGGAACCAATTTGATTGATGTAACCCGCCTGCTTAACTTCTGAGAAAAGCCTTCTCTTTTTGCGGGAAAAGTATGACGTATATTTTTAACAGCACTCGTGATCTTTTACCCCAGGTTTCTTGGAAACAATGGTTGGCTGTCCATTCTTGCTGAATGCGCGACCGCTGTAATGCATCACGCTGTCGTAGTCGTAGGTGGTTCCGTGAGTGGTGACCGAACTCAATGAGTTCTTTATGAAGTTACCTTCCTTTCCTACAAATTGAAAAAGTTTAACTAATTAAATATTTCAAATAAGCAGAAGAACTGTAAGGAATGTTTGCGTTTGTATTTGTCATGTATACATGTACCCACTACGCGCGCAGAATCATGTCACGTCCGTCACGTACTTGATCTAAGCAATTAGAAAATTCACTTTATAACGGTAGAAAGAATCTGCAGACGTTTTAGTAAAATGATATGTTACTAAAATAAATTTAATTCTGAACGGTGATCACGCAACAGTAAAGGCAATTCGCCAATCGTTTTTCCCAGTACTGAGGACACAAATAATATATTTAATATAGGCCTTATGTATGATGGCGTATATTATTGACACTACCACAAACTTCTTTTGTTACTCTAAATTAGACCATTCAGGTCTTGTTATCTCCAGAACACAACACAATATGTACAAATTGGAAATGACAAGTCAAGTTTTGCATGTGTGTGGCGCATGTGCTCCCGAATTCGATTCCTGCCGCGGGCCGCCACAGCAGCACCGACTCTTCTCTAATCCGAATAGGGTGTATGACTTTGAATTCCTTTAAAGGAGAACTGAACTCTAAACCAATCCGACTACTATACAAACTTGTATTCAAGAGAAATAAGTTCTGCTATTTTATTTATTTGTGGTGCACGTCTAAAAAGAGGAAATACGTTTTGAAGGTCTAAAAATAACCGATTCTCCGCTGATAAAGCTTAGTTTGTGTGGCGGCTCAATTCAGTGCTTTTTTTCCCCGTATCGTACGTCATGCATAGCAAGGAAAAATAACCACACCTTCAGCACAAAGAAAGCACAATAGTGCGCAATTATGAGTCATTAGTCCATCTATTCAAAGCCGAGAACAACATGACAAAACTAATTTATTATTTCCCGTATCGTACGTCACTAATTACAGGAATTGAGCCGTCTGTATTTAGCGGCGGTAGGGAGGAAGATTTGCAGATTTTCTTTCCTTTGACGCAAAACAATTTACTTTAAGTAATAATAATCCGTGTGAAAAGTACGATACCATCTATCGGTCTGCCGTATTGAGCCTCCCTCACATGGGATTTGTCTGTGTTTTAGAATACGAAAACACTGGGCGAGAATTATGAATATTCTGAAATATAAGTAGTAAAACAAAGTCTCTTCCAACCAATAGCCCACTTCCGCGATATGCTTTACTTGTCACGCACAAAGGTTTCAATACGAGGCCCCGTGCTAAATTAAATTTATTCTTTTCACAGAGAAAGAATAAATTTAATTTAGCACGGGGCCTCGCATTGAAACCTTTGTGCGTGACAGGTAAAGCATATCGCGGAAGTGGGCTATTGGAACAGCCAAAAACAATAGATACGAAACAGCCAAGATTAATAACATACGATTTGCTTTATAAACGACATTTGAAACCGCAGTGCAAATCATATTTTTAATATTTTGAAACATTGGAGGAAATTAGACGTCTTCCTAACCTTTAGGGCGATTTTCATGTTTCAACTAATGAGATCAAGAATTTTCACAATACAAAATTAACGCCTTGCCCAACTGAATGCCGTTCGGTGCCTTACACAAGCTACGATGCTACCTCAACATACATATTCTAAAACAACTTTATAATTAATATACCCTTATAAGTTGGAGTAATACATATCCAACAAACTTACAAAAAATATGAACCTAACGAAACAAATGTATTTGGAGTATCTTCTTTGCAAGTAATAGAGAATCTTTCAATATTTATTGTAAACGTCTCAGTAGCCTCAAACTGGAAAACATTAACATTTCTATTTTTACTCACAAACTATACAAAAAGTCTTCTAATGCCCTCACACTGTCCATGAATTACTTATACCAATAACTACCATGCACAGCTGTAATAGAAGATATGCGGCTAACAATAATTTCCGCCATCCAAAAGTGATCACAACCAACATTCGGAAATTCACTTTTAAATATTCTGCTTCCAAAATATAGGAATCCATCCCACTAATTTTAAACAACTTTCAACAGTTTTCGTTATTTTACACTATTCAGTTCATAGTAAAGCTGGTTAAAATATAAATAAATGGTGATAGCTAGTTTAAAACATCATCATATATTAGATGAAACGTGTGTAGTGGTAAAAGGAGCTTAGGCTGAGCTGCCACAAGACTGGGGTCAGGATTACATACAATATACAGTATGCAGTATGCAGTATGCAGTATGCAGTATGCAGTATGCAGTATGCAGTATGCAGTATGCAGTATGCAGTATGCAGTATGCAGTATGCAGTATGCAGTATGCAGTATGCAGTATGCAGTATGCAGTATGCAGTATGCAGTATGCAGTATGCAGTATGCAGTATGCAGTATGCAGTATGCAGTATGCAGTATGCAGTATGCAGTATGCAGTATGCAGTATGCAGTATGCAGTATGCAGTATGCAGTATGCAGTATGCAGTATGCAGTATGCAGTATGCAGTATGCAGTATGCAGTATGCAGTATGCAGTATGCAGTATGCAGTATGCAGTATGCAGTATGCAGTATGCAGTATGCAGTATGCAGTATGCAGTATGCAGTATGCAGTATGCAGTATGCAGTATGCAGTATGCAGTATGCAGTATGCAGTATGCAGTATGCAGTATGCAGTATGCAGTATGCAGTATGCAGTATGCAGTATGCAGTATGCAGTATGCAGTATGCAGTATGCAGTATGCAGTATGCACTATGCAGTATGCAGTATGCACTATGCAGTATGCACTATGCAGTATGCAGTATGCAGTATGCAGTATGCAGTATGCAGTATGCAGTATGCAGTATGCAGTATGCAGTATGCAGTATGCAGTATGCAGTATGCAGTATGCAGTATGCAGTATGCAGTATGCAGTATGCAGTATGCAGTATGCAGTATGCAGTATGCAGTATGCAGTATGCAGTATGCAGTATGCAGTATGCAGTATGCAGTATGCAGTATGCAGTATGCAGTATGCAGTATGCAGTATGCAGTATGCAGTATGCAGTATGCAGTATGCAGTATGCAGTATGCAGTATGCAGTATGCAGTATGCAGTATGCAGTATGCAGTATGCAGTATGCAGTATGCAGTATGCACTATGCACTATGCAGTATGCACTATGCACTATGCACTATGCACTATGCACTATGCACTATGCACTATGCACTATGCAGTATGCACTATGCAGTATGCACTATGCAGTATGCAGTATGCAGTATGCAGTATGCAGTATGCAGTATGCAGTATGCAGTATGCAGTATGCAGTATGCAGTATGCAGTATGCAGTATGCAGTATGCAGTATGCAGTATGCAGTATGCAGTATGCAGTATGCAGTATGCAGTATGCAGTATGCAGTATGCAGTATGCAGTATGCAGTATGCAGTATGCAGTATGCAGTATGCAGTATGCAGTATGCAGTATGCAGTATGCAGTATGCAGTATGCAGTATGCAGTATGCAGTATGCAGTATGCAGTATGCAGTATGCAGTATGCAGTATGCAGTATGCAGTATGCAGTATGCAGTATGCAGTATGCAGTATGCAGTATGCAGTATGCAGTATGCAGTATGCAGTATGCAGTATGCAGTATGCAGTATGCAGTATGCAGTATGCAGTATGCAGTATGCAGTATGCAGTATGCAGTATGCAGTATGCAGTATGCAGTATGCAGTATGCAGTATGCAGTATGCAGTATGCAGTATGCAGTATGCAGTATGCAGTATGCAGTATGCAGTATGCAGTATGCAGTATGCAGTATGCAGTATGCAGTATGCAGTATGCAGTATGCAGTATGCAGTATGCAGTATGCAGTATGCAGTATGCAGTATGCAGTATGCAGTATGCAGTATGCAGTATGCAGTATGCAGTATGCAGTATGCAGTATGCAGTATGCAGTATGCAGTATGCAGTATGCAGTATGCAGTATGCAGTATGCAGTATGCAGTATGCAGTATGCAGTATGCAGTATGCAGTATGCAGTATGCAGTATGCAGTATGCAGTATGCAGTATGCAGTATGCAGTATGCAGTATGCAGTATGCAGTATGCAGTATGCAGTATGCAGTATGCAGTATGCAGTATGCAGTATGCAGTATGCAGTATGCAGTATGCAGTATGCAGTATGCAGTATGCAGTATGCAGTATGCAGTATGCAGTATGCAGTATGCAGTATGCAGTATGCAGTATGCAGTATGCAGTATGCAGTATGCAGTATGCAGTATGCAGTATGCAGTATGCAGTATGCAGTATGCAGTATGCAGTATGCAGTATGCAGTATGCAGTATGCAGTATGCAGTATGCAGTATGCAGTATGCAGTATGCAGTATGCAGTATGCAGTATGCAGTATGCAGTATGCAGTATGCAGTATGCAGTATGCAGTATGCAGTATGCAGTATGCAGTATGCAGTATGCAGTATGCAGTATGCAGTATGCAGTATGCAGTATGCAGTATGCAGTATGCAGTATGCAGTATGCAGTATGCAGTATGCAGTATGCAGTATGCAGTATGCAGTATGCAGTATGCAGTATGCAGTATGCAGTATGCAGTATGCAGTATGCAGTATGCAGTATGCAGTATGCAGTATGCAGTATGCAGTATGCAGTATGCAGTATGCAGTATGCAGTATGCAGTATGCAGTATGCAGTATGCAGTATGCAGTATGCAGTATGCAGTATGCAGTATGCAGTATGCAGTATGCAGTATGCAGTATGCAGCAACTCAAGATCCGACTTAGGCATCTTGATTACACCATCGGTATCATCCATTCCTACTGGCGGCCTAGGGAAATCTCCAATGGCCAAGTCGCCTAAGCATAAGAAGCTAAAACTTGGCAAAATAAGCGCGGGACGAGAATTGCTTCACATTTTAGAAGACGTATGCGACAAGAATAAATCTAATGTGGCGTTCTCAGGTAGTGTATACCTGTGGCTTTTTCATTGCAACATAATCGTTAAAATCTGTATTATTCAGTATTTTGTACCATAGAATATCGCCAATCATGTGCCCTCCTGGGTAGAATATACCTGAGGGTCACAGTCAAGCCACTTGGGTAGTGTATACCTGTGGCTTTTTCATTGCAACATAATTGTTAAAATCTGTATTATTCAGTATTTTGTACAATAGAATATCGCCAATTATGTGCCCTCCTGGGTAGAATATACCTGAGGGTCACAGTGAAGTCACTTGGGTAGTGTATACCTGTGGCTTTTTCATTGCAACATAATCGTTAAAATCTGTATTATTCAGTATTTTGTACCATAGAATATCGCCAATTATGTGCCCTCCTGGGTAGAATATACCTGAGAGTTACCATCAAGTCACTTGGGTAGTGTATACCTGTGGCTTTTTCATTGCAACATAATTGTTAAAACGTTTATTATAAATTTTTCCCATAGAGTATCGTCAATTATGTGCCCTCCTGGTCACTTTTGTAGTGTATAACTGTGGCTTTTTCTGTATGTTTCTGTAGAGATCTTTTTGTAGCAAAGGCTTAAAAGCAAACGGGACATTTTACCTCGAATGCGGGCATGCTTCCCGTCCGACTGCTTATAAAAAAACATCCGGTGGCTTGCTCAAAATTAGTTTACTAGCTTAAATTGCATCATCCTAGAACCATTTCTGATTTCCTGTCTTTGGTATATTAGCTTTACCCGGAAAGGTCGATTGAATTGAACTTGTACGGTGAGAACCAGAAAAGTGATTGGGCTTTTCATTACGAACCAATTGTTTTCCAGATTCGACTAATTCTGTACACCACCGGAAAATCACAACCGCTAGCGTGTTGTCCTAATTTTTTCTATCAGTTTAATGGAACGCGTTCAAGAAACTAGAGAATCGCACATATTATATCCATGGGAGAAAGAAACCTTAGCTGCAACTCCATAAATTGAAAAGGCAAATCAGTTCCTGCGTTATCTGAGTTATCTGGATTTGGTTATAAAATTAGAATAACCGTTCATGGTCTCTGGAAGGCTAAAGGTCAGAAATTTAATAGCGGAACTTTAAAAACTGCCAGATTCTGCAAACTCTGCATAGGACATGCGTGTTTATTTCCTCGTTGTATTCGTAAATTTTTCATATTAAAAAAACATAGTTATCCGGGCCGTGTCACTTCACAGATAACACCTTAGTGGCGGGGATCAAAACGTTCGACTCCGTGTTACTTTGATTGACGTCTCCCGCTGATGCACAGCGCTCCCCTGATATCCTGTAGAGCTAAAATTTCAGTGCTTGCGGCTCCTCGTGTATTGACTATGTTAATTGTGATAATTTCATTACAGAGAAGAATTTACCTATGATTGTTTTTCCTCGAAACAATAGGGCTATTGTTTATATCAAACTGTACTGATGGCCCTTCAGTTATTGCTAATCCCTAAGGACAATAGCAGAGTTTCTGTAATGAGTCATAGTGGATTTACTGTAAAGATTTATAAATATTCTGAACTCACAATTATATTATGAGTTATTAACTGTAAAGACATTTTAGAGCCTATCACGAGTAGTTTTTCTTACGATTTACGCTACAAAGGGGTTTAGATATTGCGAGATATATGTTACTTTTTTCATTCAACTTCGAATGGATTCGGGGTCGACCGGTCCTAGCTTTATGGTCGATTCAAACAATAAGATCGTAAAAATAGAAGCGTGACCTTATACACAGAAACAATAGATAATGAAAACCACCGCATTTAATTTATTCACCTCCCATTAATGAAATTCACGTCCATAATTATGTATTCACCCCGATTTTATTCATGAGTCCAAGACAATAGAATCGTGACGTCATTGAAAATAATTTATTCACCTCCCCTTTAATGATATTCACCTCAAAAAAACAGGATAATTCCATCCCTCGCCTACTACTACTGTCAAATGTGGATGACTGTGATATACTGTCAGATGTGGATGACACTGATATACCGTTTCTCCTTCGCCCAGCATTGTATTTCAACCTTTTTTTGGAGTGTGCAAATTTTAAAATCTTACCTGATTGGATGTTCTGGAACATGATAGTGACGTAGTTATCTCTGTCTGGTCTCGACTGCTCGTGGTAAAATCCCAAGGCGTGAGCTGCAAGTAAATGGACATTGTAATAAAGTAATACGTGTATATTGATTGCTTATTTGATTACTGCTACCGCTGTTAATGACAATAATAATCACAATACATATGAAAATATTTCTCGATTCTGATTGGCTAAGAGCAGTGCTGTTCAAGCGTAACACCAGTGCAAAAATACTAATTCAGTGTAGTTACATATTTCACAAAGTATCTCAAAATCAAAGTAATAGCAAATGTACTCTAGCATTGAATAACCCGTATTTCTGGCACATCTTTGATAATGAAACCTAAGAAAATGAGGAAAACCGCAGAAAATTGCCTGTGATTTGAAAGAAAAGTTTTCAATTTAAGTTTGCTCGCGCTGCTGTCGTCAACATCATGTCATTTTTCAACAAGACTGATAAATGTGTCGCTTTTGTACGAGCACTCGACTGAATAAAATTAAAACAAAATTAAAGCATACTTGTTATTTTTTCATGTATGTGAGTAACAAGTAATCATATGGTTTCTCGTTCAATTTGGAATTAATTGACGGGCACACGCAATAGCGTGACGCATAGATGACGTCACAAAATTTAAACCACCTGTCAAGACTCAGAGAAACAAACCACTGTTCGCGTATAGAACTTACAAGAATGAGGAACACTTCAGTTCGTTCTCATTCAGACATTTAGCTTTATTTGCACATATTACACTACAGTAAAATTGTTAGAGTTTAAATAAGACTAATATACTTAAGCTCAGCAAAAAAGGAGAGACTAGTTAAGGAAATACTTGAAAAAAATGTGTGTAGTGGCCAAAGTAGCCTAGGCTTTCACATTGACCACTAGTCAATAGTCTGACTATTCTAATAGAAATGACGGCGTTATGGATCATATTTTAAAAAGAGACTGATGATTATACTGTCAAACAGCACAAACGTTAAATTGGCTAAAATTGAAACAAAACGAAAAACGTCGATCTTATATATCAAGCGAGTTACGCGTCTTCTTTGGCAACCGTACCACGAGACATGACAATGTGTCACGGTAATAGACTTTACATTCGCGTTTCGGGCCGGAAACCGCTATTTCCACCGATTTTGGTATGAACTAACGAACCTCTCGGCTATATGCACTCTTAAAATCAAAGCAAATAAAATTACTAACAAACAGTTATATAAACAATCTCCAGGGAAAATATTGAAAATCCTTACAATAAAGCATCGAGGGAGGGAAGTTTAACTGTTTGTATCCAATTAACAGCCCCCAACTGAGCGATTACTCGATACATACATGCGCAGTACCATGACATAGCGTCTTTCATATACCTTATTATAGGAAATTAACAATGCACTTTATTAACGCGATTTTACAAAATTCGCGTTAATTTAATGTATCTTAATTAATGTCGATGTAAATTTAATGCACGCTATTTTACAACATTGTTATTTTAAAGCACCTTTATTTCATTTCAAAACCTTATTAGTTCATGACTCCTCTATTGGCTCTTCAGAGTCACTATTGCGGTTTGGTTTCCGTCAATCAAACGAGTGAGCAGCTCTTGGTGATTTCACCGTGAGGCTTTGAAAGATCTTTTGAATTGATAGGGTCTAGTTAGGCTTCAAACCCAAATTTTCGGCTTTAAAAAAAACTTAGAAACATCCGTGCACTTGTCTTGGAAGGTTTTATTGACGGAAGCCAAAACGCAGTTTGGCGTTCAGAAATGTAAAGTGCGAGTTTGCAGAATTATGAAAATCGCAGTAAATAAAGCAAGATGCTTATCGAAAAATTCGCGTTAATTTAATGCATGTAAACCTAACTTTTGAAAAATTCGCGTTAATTTAGTGTAACGTAAATTTTCTTCGCGTTGTCAACGTGCATTGTTAATTTCCTATAATAAGGTAGTCAACCATAACTAAATTCATCGTTTTCCATAGAATATCGTTGAAAGACTTCATCTACACGTTGAAAAGTAATTCTGGTGTTCAGGTTTTTCGTTAGGACGGCACTGAAAACACACGAGAATTAATGTAGCCGAAATCTGCTGAAATACACCAGCCGACGTGTATACCGCAGGGGATAATGCATATAATTTGGAAATTGTTTAAAACTCATCATATTTAAAACTCATCATATTTAAAACTAATAACATGCCTGGAGAGAGCGTATTTAAACGAACAACTAGGCAAAGTTTTGAGCATATATTTTAGTTCAACAAATTTACAGACAATGCCATATATTTCTGGCTGTAAGTTTTTTGATAAATGCAAGATTACAAAAAGCCAGATCATTTTTTTAGTTTAGTTTTTAATTACCTGTGTGATCTCCATTCCGAAAACATCTCCGGAAGTTGACATAGAACTCGGATCAATTCTAACACTTCAATTTCGACATTTGAGTTCATAAAAGAACTCAAAGTAATGTATATGTACAGGAGTCGTTTCGCCTAAAAAAAAAAGCTAAAAAAACACACATTCAAGTAAACTATGGTTCAACTTTAGTTCCTTCTTGCCGCGCTAAGTTTACTGGCGGGTAGTCAAAGTACAGTAGTTCAAACACCCGCTTGCGTTTCATTGCCACTTGTCTCATTGTTCTGTGTTTGTGAGGTCTCTTGGACATACATTTATCGAACAGTGACATTTCTCAATTCCCTGTGATGGTTTTGGAAAGGGAATGAAGATACTTTGACCCGACCGAAATGCCCAATGGAAATGGCCGAGAAAAACCTCTGCTAGTAGGATCTAGCGAGTCACAACATTTGTCAGACAATGTACTTTTATAGCACCTGTGCGCAGCGCTATTGATCCTTTATCACGCGGCGGACTTCTGGGACTTTCTGATTTTCTAACGAGGCCTGAAACATCCATGGGTGCTGATCATAGTCAGGAGCCGGCTAATACACAGATTGACTTTAGCGTGTTGGTTTTTGCGGACTAACAAATCCATTGCTCATGCTCGTCCAAATACGTTTTAGAACGAGGCTGGACGGGCATGAACAATGGTTTTATTCAGGATGGCCGCCGTGTGATAAGGTGATCACATATAGTGTCATTAACATAATTAGCATTATGGTCATGATGATAATGAATAATTATAAATCTTAATGCAGGACAAGTAAGTAAGTAACTTTATTATATGGCAAGCTGGTTTCACGGCAAATAGAGAAATCTCATTGGTTCTTCAACTTTGTTCAGCAAAATCCATATAATAAAACATTTATTGACCTAGCTTGTTCGGTCCGGATGGTGGAATATTGGTCTCGTTCTTTTTTGTGTGTGAAGGGCGAGGTCCATACACACAAAAAAGAACTCAACCAATATCCCCCATCCGGACCTCACGCTTGGTGTTAAGTGTCAACTAATTGGCGGACACTAGTCCTACAATTTTACGTCCTTATCCGAGAAGACGTGAATGTCTAACCGTTTACTATTGTGTAAAGGCAGCACCTTATACTCAGTTATTTTAAGACCTTGGGTGTTGGTCCGGCCCGAGTTTGAACCCGCGACCTTCCGCTCTACAGACCAGCGCTAAACCACTCAGCTAACCGGGAAGCGGTAGAAATTATCTACGATATTACATATGGGAATAAATAAATAAAGGTAAAGTTCATGCAAACGATTTCTCTTACTTCTTACAGAGTTTTTGCTGTTTTTAGACTAAGCTTGAAATGTACATATGGTCTACAATGATTGTCATGGTTGAGATTAACTGTCTAAACATATTTCGTAAATTCAGTATATGAACACCATAAAGCCAAGTGTACACGAAAAGTCTTTTCGGCAAGGCACTCCTAATTTTAGCTACGCGTGCCCTTTTTTTCGAACGGCAACCCTTATTTTTGTCGTTTGAATGGAAATGTTCCAGGTACGCGTGCCCTATAATCTAGGGAGCTGAGACCCTGTGGAAAGGTAGTCTCGGACCACCTGTTTGCAGTGCCGTGCCCAAGTTAGGATGCCGTGCCCAAGTTAGGATGCCGTGCCCAAGTTAGGATGCCGTGCCCAAGTTAGGATGCCGTGCCCAAGTTAGGATGCCGTGCCCAAGATGCTTGTAGCTTCAGTGTTTTCTTTCAGAAGCTCAGAGAAGTGATTGAAATATCAATGTAACTTGATCGGAAGAGCTCAGCAATTCACTGTTCCTAATCATCGCACCTACCGAATTCATGGATAACGATTCCCTTGTACCAACAGCCTGTTGAAAGGGACAGTTGC
This sequence comes from Actinernus sp. WN-2022, assembly GCA_030867875.1. NCBI lineage: Eukaryota > Metazoa > Cnidaria > Anthozoa > Actiniaria > Actinernidae > Actinernus > Actinernus sp. WN-2022. Next base: position 815,263 of record JAOWCC010000809.1, read on the forward strand.
TGCTTCCCTCCTGTCCTACCAACGTAGGACCAGCAGCTTCAATAAGAAAAACAAAGAAAAACAAAGAAAATCTATCATTTCCGTAGAGAGCAGAGGTGGTGTAGTGGTAAGTGCCTTTCACCGCTGTGTCCTGGGTCGAGTCCCTATCACGGCGCTATAGTGAAATGAGTTTGTTGGTATCTCGCCCTTGTTCTGATTTTTTTCCGGATTATTCGGTTACCTCCTTTCTCAAAAACCTCAAAAATTCCAATTCGACCCAGGGATTCATCGAATACTTTATTCCAAGCCACTGGGGAGACCCGGTAATGGATCATTTATCTCGACGTCAAATAAACTATGTATTGTATCAACGGAATTTAAAACTTTTTGTAACGCTACACGTTAATTTTGAAAGCAGAAGACTTCGTCAGGAGTTCTACCATAGTCACGTACTGAAGGTACACGTGACCTGAGATTGTACTGAGAAGTACTCGTTACTTGAAATTGTCCTGGGGGTACACGTGACCTGAGAACATTGTCCCAGATATGAGGAAGTTGGTAACGCCTTCCGTCTCGGTTCAAGTCCGGCTTATTAATCCTGATGTAAATTGATTCCTTTATCCCGCGTTCTAACCACCTGGGTCTGGTTGTTCGAAGCAAGGGTAACTTTATCTCTAGGATAGCGCTAAATCTGTAATTATAATCTGAGAGTTTAACGTCGGGTTAGATATTTAATCCAGGGTAGCGCTTATCCTTGCTTCGAACAACCGGGCCCAGGGGTCTCTGTCTGGACCTGGTCCATCTGGACCTGGTCCATGTAGAACTTGTGTCACGTGTATATCTCAGGTCACGTGCGCGTACCGTCAACACGTGCCTATGGCAGAACTGTTGCGGACGAAGTCTTCGGGTGAAGAAAAAAGCTCCAAGCTGCTTTAAAAAGTATTGTGACGACGCCGGCAAACTCGCGTCTATAGATATCACGGCTAACGTAGGGTTGAAAATTTGTTTGTATGAAATATTTGTTTGTATGAAAAGCCGTATTCATCGATCCATATTTTGTTTATTTTTATTATCGCGAACAGAGAACAAATCTGTTAAAATTTCAAACTAGGATATTCACAAAGTTACCAGTAGTCAAAGAAAGTGAAAATTATCTCTTTTTGTTCGTTTTTGATGAGAAATAATATGATTTGGCGCTCGACTGAACAAGAAGCAATCGATTCTTGCAAGGCCGAGGAATCGACAAAATAACTGCAGCAAACACGATGGCAAAAAGGGCCCACTTTCCTCCCTCTATGCAATAACTTTAAACCTTAAAATTTGGTAGGAAAATAGTTCAAGACAAGAGAATTTCAAACACAGTAAATTGGACGTCATTTGTGCAATGGGTCTATGTTGTCTAGAAACATTAGCTTTTGCAAGGTCGGCTTCGAACTGAGCAGGAGACCCTCCTGGGTCTCAACATGACCGCCATGTGAGCAGATTCAATAGATTGGATCATTTTAATGTGATCACCAGACAATAGTCATTCCGCTTGATGCTGAAGTAAAGCCCGGGTTAATAATTTCCTAAGGTTACAGTTCCTCTACGTACCCGCTTCCTCTGAAGATGGAGATGTACGCCTGGTCGTTGGCCGTCCTCCTTCTAAATCTGACGCATGTCTTTTGGCGGTATTCCGCAATAGCGTCATTGATTACTTTCACGGCGCCAGATTGGCTCGCTTAAACAAACAAAATCACAATATTTCGCAACTTTTGAAGAATGTAAGGTAATTGCATGGAACAAAATCTACTTCTTTGGTGTCATAAGCTACTTCTATCAAGAGTAATATACCAGTTTTTCATATTCGAAAATTATCGCTGAATGCGATGAGTACCTGAGACGCATTTGCCAGTCTTAGTTTCCTCCTTAAGTTAAAACTTCATAAATACAACTAGAAGGTGTAAAATGCGACACAAGGAACAATACACACAGTTGTGAATAGCCTATCTTCTCGCTGGAATTTATTAATGTTTAACATCAGAGTGAGGCTAAGACTGAGCAAATGTGTCTGTAGTGATAAATGAATTAATCTTTATTTGAATACGGATGCTCATCAGGCATATACGGATGCTCATCAGGCATATACAATCCTGGTTTTCACGAGAGCCGTATATACAAATATTATAATAACAACTATAAATAAATATAACAAAAATATTACTTAACAGGCCACAGAGATCAATATGATTGAGCTCTTTTTGAAATCTTTTATACTCTCTGCCTCTTTGAGTGATTTTGGTAGTAAGTTCCATATCTTTCATAACCATAGCATTTCTTGAGTGCCTCAGTCTTTGGTCTGGGAATGAAGAGATCTGTTTTGATCGCGTACAGCGGCAATTTAGAATACGAAACTGGTCTATATTGCAATAACGATTATCTCATAACGACTGTTATTATATATATACCAGTTGCATACAATATGATATGTTATAACCTGTATGGATTCTATAACGTCGAGCTTCCCAGTTGCCAATAAACTTAAAAAGGATCTTTGTTGCCTTGCTTCTTTGAACTTACATATAGAAGACTCAAGGTCATACACCACGACTCCATCAGGCCATTTTCGTGTTTTTATAGCGGCTCTTGAGTCAAGAGCTATCCTCTGATCTTCAGTCAGTCTTATATCTCCTTCAAACAGGTCATCGTCTTCAAGGTCACGGTTTTCTTATTTAAAAAAAGGAAATACAAGTACAAGTAAAGTACACTGAAAATAATACTTTATCGTGAATCTATTATGAAAAAATGAAATGGACTCTTTCATAGTATGCAAATACCTTGGAAATATTCTTGAAAAGAGTTGGAAATTTACATTTCTACAACTTTCTTCCAATGTCATTGTCTGTAATTGGACAAAACTATGGAAACTACAAGTCTGTAGGATCTAGGAATAGGTTAGGTCAGTAAGGCTTGGCCCTCACCAACATTTGGCCAAACCATGAGGCAGATCTCAGTCAGTGATCCAGCCCTATCACATAAGCAATCGCTGATGTCTTACCGATACCTTAACATTACATTTTTGCTACCTGAAATATCATGGAAATATTATGGAATGTTTCTAGTAAGACCAAGTAAAAAAAACATGTTTATCGTCATGTTTATCAGCCAAAAATGGCGGCTCCACGGAACATTATTTTTCAAGGACTGGGAACTAGTCTACCATGGTATATAAACGGCTCCCTATGTACCCTGGGTAGGCCACGAAATAAGAACACGAGATTACTTTGAAAGCGAAGAAAACAAGCTTTGTTTTGGTACCAATCTTAATGAGGAAAAAGAAAAATGTAAATTTTAGAGAATAAATCGTGTTGTTGGCATAATGGCAGACTGTTGACTCTGTCGAAAAATGGCTAGCTTAAGCTTCAATAGGATTTTCCGGATTCGCGAATACAGACCTGAAAGTATGACTCCTGGACACTTCAATCCTTCGGTAAGAATCGTTTTTTTTTTTGTTTGTGTGAAATCGTTTTTATTTTATAGAAAATCTTCGATTTTCCATACGTACTAAGTCTTGTATTTGGATACATGCCGGCAAATACGCGACTTTACGTTGCCTAAGAGAAATTACAACCGCTTCGCTGTTGGGATTTTATGGGGGCAAAGCGTGAAGCAGCAGTTCACCTAGCTAGCCAATCTGAACATAAAAAATCAACAACGAACTGTCCGCCGATTGAAGTTGAATGTACGATCACAACAGTAATGTACGAGCGATGTTATGTTGTTGATATTATATTATATGCCAGAACTAGAAAGCTTATTTGTGACTGTGCTCTTTCGCTATTTATAATGATTGGATTTTTTCTTCGGATACGAGTAAGTCATATTTTAAACAACGCTCTTTTGAACAACTTATTTTGTTCGAAACTGCTTTATCGTTTTAAACGAATGAATTTATTTGAGTCGCTGAATGAAATATGATCGGACAGGAAATTCTCTCTTTAAGATTTGCATTGTTTTTGTAATCGAGAAAGGAGAAATTAGATAGTGATCACGTCGGCTTAATCCTAAATTTGTAACATCATTTATCTACCTTATGAATTGTATAGCACGGAAGTCTGCTATATTTTGGTGTATCTAAATAATTATATGTACGGTTCGGCACATTCGAGTCTGTCGAGCCGTCACCGAACAAACTTCCTCTAGTACTTGACTCGTGGTGAAACTCGCCATCTTGTTTTATTGGATTACCGCTGTACAAGTTGTATTGACCGCAGTAGCTAAATGATCACTTTCTTGAGACAGCTGACCCGGCGTGATAAAATTATTTTTTTCGTCCATCGAAAATAGAGTCGAGTTTTTCTTTAACAGCCGCCGGAATTTGAAGCTCCGTATTCAGACTAGAATCCCATAGCACAACTCAAACTCGCGCGCTGATTGGCTAACGAAGCGTTTAATATTTTGTTGAATTCAACGGTTTGATAAGCTGTATTCAACGATGTACAGGATGCCCGTGCGTTGTTGTTGTTTATTTTTTATTATTGCGAACAGAGACGAAATCATGTTAAACTTCCAAACCAGGATATTCACAAAGTTAACAGTAGTCAAAGAACGTAAAAATTATATGTCTTCTTTATCGTTTTTCACGAGAAATGATATGTTTTGGCGCTGTCCGACGAATCGACAACAACAACTGCACTCTGCAGCAAAAATGTGTGATTTTGAACGGACAGAAGCTTAAATGACTGCCTTCAAAGAATACGGCTACAAAACGCTACTAAAATCGTGGTACAAGTACAAGGAATATGTTGGAAATGAGTGAACTGAACACAACATTCAACAGTCTAAAAACAAGCTTATTTATTGTGAGACGGAGAAATTCAGCAGAGAATTTGGTCATTTGCTTATAAAGTAAGGAACACTTAATACTTACAAGTTTGTTCGTATACTTGTACAGCTCTTTTTTGTTCAGGATTTACATTTTTACTTATCGCCATCCGCCATTAGCAAGTGATTCAACAGGCCGCCGGTTTTCTAATTGTTTCACAAACATTCTCAATTTTGTCTCCAGTTAATGCACTTCAGCTTCCTTGGTAAAAATTAGATTGAAATTAAAATAACTGTACCTAAATAAAATACAGGTATTTTCATGCACAAAAATGCAGTTTCAGTTTGATGTCGGAATTAAGACCAAATGTTGTGAGTTGAAGTTGGTCTAAATTTAGCTTGATTCCTATTCGCTCTTCAGTTTACCGCGCAATGGGTTACTGGCGGGTCGCCGGAATTTCAGCAAGACTGACTGCTATGGGATTCAAAGAAAATTCGTTGCCCGACTCGGGAATTCCACGTTAAATTTCATGATTCGCGATTCGTGCGATATCGGTTTTTCGCGTGAAATTTAACGTGGAATTTCATCGTCAAGCAATGAATTTATCTATAATATTAGCATTGGATGTTCGTATTTTGAATACCATAAATCCTTCTCATCTTCACGTTAGGAACCCTCTTTCTCTCAATTTCAAGTGGTTCCGTGCGATCTGCACTTATAACGCTATTGTTGTCACACCAAAGACAGAGCTTCCATTCGGTTTCTGCTCGGATTTTTCCCCGAACGAGCTATCACGTGTCAGTTTCGGGCTCGCTCCGCGCACGCGCAGATTGAGTTAGCATTCGGAACGTTACGTGTTATGAAGCGGTAAAACTCTTTATATGTACTGGTGTGGCTAAAAATCTCTCGTGTTTCCATACCATGGTTTTCTTTTTTCTTTTTTTCCCTTTCATATTACACAGTTAAAGTGCCACTAGGACGAAAATTTACCATTTCGATTTGCCACTTTTTCAGTATCAATAGGTCAGTCAGTATTAGAAATATACGAAATAGTAAAACATATTCCCAAATGGCATTTAAACCACAAAATTGTAGGAGAGTTTACCGGTAAAATCCTGTCCGCCATTACTGGAAGCCGTTCTCAGTAGTCAGCGGAAGTGATGTCATACACTTAACACGACAACCTCGTGGTGCGAAATAGTATGCATAAAAATGTAGCCAACCTCGCAAAGATAAATATAACTTTCTTGTTATGTACCTGAAGACGTCTTTAGTAGAAATATACCTACAGGCGTTGTGTTCTGCAGGCGAACGTTAACTGTATGACATCACTTCCGCTGAATAAACCTTTGTGTAAAGCTGAACAAAGGGAACGGCCTCTAGTAATGGCGGACGTTTAGATTCTGTAATCAATATTCGGAGCTAAAACATAAGACTTCCTGTCGTTGTATCGAAAAACAATTTGAACTGGTAATAATATATCAACTCTACTTCATGAATACGCAAAAGCATTGATATGACAAAATTTGAGCGTAGTGCCACTTTAAACGAAGAGGACGACAAAACAAGCAACACAGATACTTCAGTTTAACAAACTAAAAAAAAAAGAATCAATATTTCTTTAGTTATTTGGGTTTGTAAGGTTGCAGCCACGGTTCTTTTATAGGGTCTATGGGAGGTTCCCATTTATTTAAATTAACTTCTAGGGTATTTCTTTTACTCGCAATGAAACGTTCAGTTTCATAATAATTCATTTTAATTTTAAGAAGAAAAACCTTATTTGACAGTAGAGATTTTTTCAGTTTGCTAGTGTTGTAAATGTAATATTTTGCAATTAAGATTAAGTGACAAACTAAAATATAATTTTCCTTTAAATCAATCATTCCAAAAAGAATATCCTTAGCTTCGAAGAATTTTGTTATTTTAATATATTGTCCTAGCCAACCGTTCAGTGAATTCCAAAAAAATATAACTACTTTGCAATCAACGAAAAGATGTTCTATACTTTCAATCTCGTTTTGGAGAAGGAACTTAACGGGGAGGCAGTTTCCCCAATTTTGAACAAAAGCTCATTCGTGTAGAGTATTCGATTTAAAATCTTGTATTGAAACTCGCGTAATTTGGTATCCAATGTAGATTTGAAAGGAAGTTTGTAAATAACTTTCCAGTCCAATACAAACTTCTCCATGTTATAAGTTCGTTCGTAATTGTCCATAGCTGTTGGCACAGTCACTTTCATTGATACTATTTTGTTGTGATAATTCTTGACTTACATTTGCTTATGGCAAGATATTCATCGCCAATTCGAAATAAAAAACGTTTGGATCGAAATCCTCCTTCAACAGATAAGGGTGAATTTATTTCATGAGCTTGCGCCATTATTGTGGTATTGTATTTACAAGCCTCATAAGTAAGAACATATCGATAGGTGACAGTTTAAATGCCAATGGTACAGTAGTTACTCTGATATTTCCATCACAATCATAAATATCTCTAATTTTATGCAATCCACAGTCAACCACACTTTGCTTACAAAGTGACTTTTTATCAATACATATAAATTTGTTATTCCAGATAATTTGATTTGCTATTTCTTCTGATGTGGAAGGTTCGATCCTATTCAAAAATGACCATGTTTGGATACATTCCATATAAAATCTTGGTAAGGCAAGGGGTAATTTAGAAAATTCAAAAGTGCAGTGAAATAAGAATTTTCCACCTACTTTAATAATAATCGATTACATATTTCCACCACGAAGGGTACCATGGTTTTATAATTTTCCGTCCACTGCGTATCAAAACGTACATAAAAGCCATGTTTTCACTTACGATTTGCTGAGTAATCCCCGAGCAATCCTCAATGTTTATTTATTCGATTGGAATAAGTTATATTACACGCGAGAAGTACTGGGTACGTCTTGCTAGGAATATCTGTGACTTTTTATTTCTCGAGGGAGATTCAATTAGAGGATCCGATAGATTATAATAAGTAATAAAAATGGAGGCGGCCTCAAAAAAGGAAGCGCGCGGGAACGATAAACATGTTTTTTTACTTGGCCTAATACGGTTTCCATACTTTGGAGGAGGTGCGGTTTTCTTGTGTAGAGTTTGGGTCAGAGAGAAATATAATCTTGTTAAACAAGAGAACAACATCTAGAAAATACAATACTACTTTTTAGCTTGAGAACTTTGAGCGTTATTACTATTGTTTATTATTATATCCATCATGCAACGCGGGTGTAGCACGGGGTGGAAGTTGCCCGGGGTTAGTGGGACAGTTGAAAGAATCCTTGAAACGGTCGAAGCTCGTGTAAGTCTAGACCTCCGTGTAAAGCTCACCAACCTAGCCTTGTACTTGTACAGTTTTAGTACGTTTATAAAGGAGTCGATTGTAACGACCTGCCTTCCTTCACCAGAGTACAGTTTAATTTGGTAATATTTTATTACTATGAGTAAAACTATATTATTTGATGAGGAATAATTAACTTCTTATTAAACGAGAGCGAGGTCTTTACGGGAAATATCAGACCGAGGTCTTGACAGTACGGACCGCGCGATAGCGAGGTCTGTACATAAAAGACCGAGGTATGCTATTTTCCCGTAAAGAACGAGTGGGCGGCGAGGTTAATAAGTAGTTTATTATATGGCACTTTGTGATAAACGAAGAATGAGAAATGTGTGACTCGCGCTCCGTAACACAACTTGATATACCTAATTTGCATAATATTAGTTTTCAACTTACCTTCAACAGAAGCAAATGCCGCAGCGACAAACAGCAGGAGGATTGTTAGTCTCTCCATCTTGACTTGTTGCTTTGATTTGGGCAATGTTTGAAAAGTTAGAACTTTTATAAGCAAAAAGTGTTAAACCATTAACCCAACTTTTCAATAGAAGATGAACACCTTCTGTCTGAACAAACGGCCATTTAGAAAGCTATAGAATGTATTTTATTAATTGTAAATACAGTCGAAGTTTCTCTAGTAGAATTTGACAAAGTTGACACAGTTGTCGTGTAGCTTATATCATATCATATTATCTAAAAATTCGTAGTTTGGGACCTAAATTGCAAGCTTGTTTTTTGATATACTGTTTTATTCTATTCTATTTTATTCTTTATTATATTCTAGACCTTAATTAGGTCCTCGATACTTAGGTTTATATTAGTTAATCTGTTTCGTGAATTTAACATCTAGCAGCTGCGTAAACACCACTCGATACATTCTAATAAACTCTCGCATGCAATACAAATAACATGTTTAGTTTTTGTTCAAGACTTACGAAGCAATGATTATGATGTAAACTAAAATTAATATTGAACCACTTTGTCAACAAATGCCGCTGTTAGGCCACCCTGCTGAACAAACTATGTTTCACGTCTGCTTTATGACTTTATTGGAAAATCAATGTCGCATCCGTGGTCTACAATTGAATTTTTGTTTGGATTTTTACGGGTGAACTTGCTCAGTCACATCCATTAGTAAAAACGTTAAATTGTGTCACTCTATCACTGAAAACTGGTTGAGAATGATGTCTTTCAAATATAACTACTTTACAGAAATGTTAGATCGAGAGTTTAAATAAAATTGGCCGATTCTCACCAGGGAATAAAATTATTAATGTGTGGAACACTATTCCATAAGAGATCAATAATCCCTTTTCTAACTCCAGTTTCATTCGAAAAACATTGTTTATCCTATATTTCAATACTTCACTTATTTCAAAGATTATTTCTGCCGTCTCCCATGACAGCAGTTTCCTTAACAATTTTACAATACTTTCACGTGCAATTGCCCTCTTATTTACCACATTTTGCATGATCAAAGTTGTTGTGGATTTCACGAGGCGCTACACGAGCTAGACTAGATAATGTTATTACAAAAATACTCAATTCTGAGTTGCCGACATGTTCATCACTAACAGCAGTGTAAGTACAGTTAATTCGATGCAAAAACTCGGTTAATGCAGTGCAAACAGTTATTTCATTGCAAAACTTGTTAATTCAGTTCTCCTTTTAAACTCGTGGATGCGCACAAGCGCAGAAGGAGTTATTGGGGTTAGGTGGTGCGAGTTAATTTATTCATCATTTTTAACTCATGGATGCACGCATATACAAAAGGAGTTATTGGGTTTAGGTGGATGCGAGAAAATTTATTCAGCGTTTCTTTTCTGTGACCCGACGACTCGCCGTTGGCTTTCCGATTGACATTTTCCGAAGATATATTGACGGCGTTTATGGCACGCGTCCAAGTTTGCGAGGCATCGGAAAAGACGCTTTGATGCTTTCGAAAGGATTTGGCCATGTTGTTAAAGGTAAATATTCCGAAATGACTTATAATTAACTTATCGCTACAACTATATTGTAAAAAAACAGACATTTGTTCATCGTCGTATTACCGAGAGTAGTCCGAAAATGTATAAGCGCCTTTTGCTTAGCTCAGCTTAACAGAATGGCTTGAGTATACCCCGAGTCAGTACCGTGTTGGCAGTTTTGGATGCAAGAGAGACTGCAGTCGGAAATCGTGATAGAGAACCTTCAAGAATACCAGCTATGCATTGGTTCGACCCTGTTCTCTAAGCTTTCTTTTGGTGTATAGGAATCTTCCTGTGCTGAGATCGAACTTGTCAATATACGTGGTCGAAATTTCCACTTCCTATGAATGTCGGCCCGTTTATAAGCAAAGTGTTTTAAAGTCAATCATGAGTCTTCCTGGATTCGAAGTTCTGTATTCGGAATTCTAGAATGAGAAAATGAACTGAAATAACGTAATATATTCACATAGGTTCCTTCCTAAAAACATGTACTTTCTTCCAGCCAGTTGACCAGGTTGACCTCTGGATCATGCACTGTTTATATTTGATAAAACGTTTACAAGTTACAAGATTTCCAAAAGCTCAATTCTGTGCCGATGTGGACCGGTTAAAAACTTGTTGTAACCTCTTCGATATGTGATTTCAAAGTTCAGCGGGACATTTTGATTTAAAGATCAATTTGATTTAGCTATACTAACTAATAACTTTGTCACACAATCCTTGTTTAGATTGGAAGGTTCCAGAAATACTTAGACTGCATGCGTCAACACAATTAGCCATTCTAGACGTAATCAAGCTATGAATAGGTCGTTTATTCCACACACAATAGTAAAGTACAATAGTACATTCATAAAATAAACATAGGGCCCCTAAGGGCAACTTGTGGATGGTCAGTGAGCTATTTTGGCATATAGTAAAAATTACGTGACCGATGACGTCATCGTTGAGTCATCACCACAAAATGAATCGTGGGGAAACAATACCTTTCAACTGTCTGGCATTAGAAATGAGGGAGATATGGGCATGTACTTAAAATCACGTGACCGATGACGTCATCGTTACATTATCACCACTAGGTGATTTATAGCAACCTACTACCATGTCTGTCCAGGTTTGAGCCAGCTGGCATTAGAAATGAGGGAGATATGGGCATGTAATTAAAATCACGTGACCAAAGACGGCAGCGTTACGTCATCAGCTGGAGAAGATGCATTGACGGTGCCCTTCTAATGCCAGAAACTTAGTGGTAGTGGGTCCCTATCGATCACTTAGTGGTGATAACGTAGCGATGACGTCATCGGTCACATGATTTTAAGTACATGCCCATGTCTCCCTCATTTCTAATGCCAGCTGGCTCAAACCTGGAGGAACATGGTAGTGGGTTGCTATCAATCACTTAGTGGCGATGACGTAACGATGACATCATCGGTCACGTGATTTTAAGTACATGCCCATATCTCCCTTATTTCTAATGCCAACATGCTCAACAACACCACGCTCGACAAGCATTGCTAATGATAAATACGGCACTGCGTCTGTTCCTTGCTGACTCGTACCCAATCATTATTAATAATCAAGAAAGAAAAAAGAAAAAAGAAAAAAGAAAAAAGAAAAAAAAAGGTTGGCAGAGGGGACTTGGAACGAGTAAGATTACGAGGCGCGAGGAAATTTTGTGATGGGAAGAAGGAAAAAGTAACGACTGGCAGATTTCGTCCGCTACATGGCGGCAGTCAGTCAGCGCGAAGTTCATATAGGGCCATAATAGGCATAAATGAGGGGGAAATCGCCTGCCCTCACAAGGATTGCACCGAAGGACGACATTTCTTCAAAGGAAATAGCATTTATTTTATATTTTAATTTAACACAGAAAAGTATTGATCCTTCGTTCAGTGAATTCACAGCTTCGTTCGAACCGCTTCATTTCATGATCAAAGCATTTGTTAGAAAAGCCGACGAAACTGCAAAAGCTGTTCAATAGATCGATTTCACTTAGGTCACGTGAATCCTAAACATCTTTATTGCTGATTCAAATAAAATCAAGGTGCGTTTTTCTGAAAGAGAACTAAAAATTACGTATTTTTGACAAGTTTTATCAATCTAGGATATTTCTCGCCCAAAATATAAGCGATCAAATGTGTGCCATGTTTACAGTAAAATGTATGGCGGCCAGATTACCAAGTTTCATTAAAGTTCACAATTACCAAGAATTCTGACCTAAAATGTATCTATTTGCATAGATATTCACTTATTTGACATGTTGGTTTGTATTTAGAAGGTTTTTGGCTGAAAGTTGCACTAATTTGACTCCTCAAAATACGTGACTGGTGAGTGCGTGACTCAAATCGCTTCATCGATATCTCCGGAACAAAGTAAAAGAAACTGATGAAATTTGGTGTGAAGCCGTGCTTAGGTAAGCTCTAAACTGTATCTAAAGCACAACTTGGTAGAGTTCATTGTTTCGAAATTAGCAATTTGATGACGTCACATGAAATCGATCTATTGACTGATTATAGATAATAAGGTCAAACAACGATGTACTTTACCTTCAATGAACATTTCACTGAATGAACGGTCAAGACTGTCGACATCTTCTTCTCGCGAACTTTCCAGCGAACTCGCCATAACAGAAACCGAAAATTATCGCAAAAATAAATACTTTAAGACATAACATTGCGGTCTAACCGAAGCTGAATACTTATGATGAGTATACTAAGAGATGTAGGCAAACAAATGCTCAAATTGTAAACGAATCGAGGGAAAAGCATTTGCACCGTTGTAGCGTCACTTTGCACGGCTGTAGCGTACGAAATCTCCCAGTTGTTATTTTTCCTTCTTCCCATCCCAAAATGCCCCGCGCGCCTCGTAATCTTAGTCGTTCCAAGTCCCCTCTGCCAACTTCTTTTTCTGATTTTCCTTTTTCCTTTCTTGTTTATTAAAAAAACGACTGGGTACGAGTCAGTGTTCCTTGTGCTTATGCTTTTGCTAGTGTGAACCAGGCTTTAAAGTGCCTATGAGCCCATTTTTTTAATCATTAAAATCGATTCTCCATCAAGTAAATAGTTGAATTGTAAAATATTTGAGTGTTGCGTCTATGAGTTATAGAGGTTTCTATTTCCTATATGCTAATTATGTGACAACATGTGAGGACTCATTTATTATACAAAAACCTGCTGGCAGAAATATATATATATTTTTTAAACAGCCATGTAATATTTGGGCCTTATATCAGTGATTTTACCAAATATTTTGTATAAATCAGAAATTGTTTCATTCACAAGGAGAAAGAAATGCCCTTTTGTTGGCCTCACATGTCGTCACATAATTAGCATATTGGAAATAGAAACCTCTATAACTCATCGACGACACACTCAAATTAAAACAATATTTAAAGTTCAACTATTTAATTACTTGATGGATAATCGATTTTAATGATACATTTGGGCTCATATGCACTTTAAACAGATCAAATAACACATTTAAATCATATGACAGTACCTTCAAGACCCTTTCAACTTGTTTTTTTTTTAATCTTACTTCACTTATGATTGCGCGAAAAGTGGAAAGGGATCAAAGAACAATTTATTTTATCTAGATCAATGGATAATCCAGTGGATTCCTATTGTCAATCTAGGTTTATTTGCTCTTTCTCAACAACATAACAAACAACAATTGTAATGCTTATGGTAATTGTGTTTATTATTTTCCCATTTTACAGTTATATCTATCACATCACGATGTCATGTTATCCATTCCATCTATCGATGCAAGTGTATCAAAGAAACAAACTGTAACATCTATATCCCCGATTAGTTCTAACGTACTGTGATTCTGAACATCTAAATACTAAAATAACTTTCTTATTATGGGTGTGTGCCGTGAAGATACAGTGTCTGTAATGAGTTAGTTCTTAGCCATTTCAGTCTTGACCCAGTTGAGCAGATATTTCACCTTGGCGTAGACACCAAACTTGCCGGGTGAAGCGCATCCATAGCCCCAGCTGGTGGCTCCGTGAATGTAGTAACGGCCTCCATTCTCACAGACCATTGGACCGCCTGAATCTCCCTGGCAGGAGTCAATACCTCCCTTGTCCAGACCTGCACAGATCATGGAGTCGTGGATCTTATTGGGGTAAGCCCTGTCACAGCGAGCACGGCTGGCAATGGGGACAGCAACCTGTTGGAGGAGATCTGGGGTGGCACCACCTGATGACAGTCGTCCCCAGCCAGTAATCCAGCATTTCTTACCATCAGCAGGCGCAGGGTCATTATCTGGCAGACAGACAAGGTTGACATACCTGGGAGATAGTATTACATGATTAAAATCAACCAGATATTAACTGATTAATGTAAGGAACTCCTTATAATCGTATACGGTAAGTATTGTACACATGTAAAATATATGAAAAGAACTTATATAACAAGCACGATATTTCAGAAAACTTTAAATGAGGACTTATACAATTATTTCGTATACGATTACCGTTTTCTTCGTCGAAAACAAAGTATGATATATTGCGTGACTATGAAGTTGATGTAGTATCGTGATATACTGCGTGACTATGAAGTACATGTAGTATGATATACGGCGTGACTGTGAAGCACATGTAGTAGTAAGATATACTGCTTAGCGTTTTGGATTGTGTGACTTACTTGTTCAGCTGGGCAGGTTTCGTCAGTTTTAACAAGGCAATGTCATGAGCATATGATGTAGGCTTGTGATAGCTCGGGTGGGTGATGACTTTCGAAACTCTGATGTCTTGCTCAGTGCCAAGGCTTGAGGTTCTCTTATGGGCTCCAACCCTTGAACAAAATATCCATGTTAACTTTGTGTTGCTATTAAGCCAAATGGTTTCTTTTGCGTCCAACATACATGGAGCCGTTACCGGAACTCCCAACCCAGAGGCTTATGACTAAGTATTACTCGGAGCAAGGGAAATGTGCCAACAAACTCAACTTACATATGATTGGGCCCTACTTCGTGTACGGGAAATACCATGCTGGTTGAATTTAATTAAGAACAATAGATAAGGACCCGTGATGTGATTTGTTCTGCCGGTTTGGTTGCCGTCACTCAAACCTTCAATGATTCTAATTTGCCGCTTTAGCACCTAAACTTTACAACTCCTGAAGAATTCTACAATATGTTCCTCGTCTCGATTCAAATTTTATCCAATGAAAATCTAAAGGCGCTGTATGAAAGGCTATATGACAGACGTTGTAAATATAACTTTTTCAGAATGACTGTGCTCATGCACTCAACTATATTCTAGCCAAAGCCAAAGTTACTTTAGAAGAGCTCCATTGCTTAGCTTGCGTGCTCTTGGGCAATTGTATGGAATAAAAATGTTTAAATATATAAATATATAAATGTTATAACGGATAACTTTCCAATAATTTACCTGATGACTATCGAGGAAGCTGACTTTCCTCTCACACAGTGTGTTGCGGTCAAGATCCACTGGGGAGCAATCAAAGAGCCACCACAGTAAGGGAATCCGGATGTAGTCCTCAGCTGAGCCTGCCATGGCCAATCACCGTGTCTCGCTGCTGTACCACCAACAATCCTTGTACTAGGACGGTTACCGCACGAACCTTACGTAAATGAGAAGATAAAGGATTAGCCGGTCGTTACAATATTAGACTACCTGTGGTATGACGTCATGGACTAGTTGAATGTGGGGCTGAATGAACTTTGATCTGCACTTTGATGCACCTGGTAACCAGAGTTCTCAATAGGACATTCGTACGATGACTTCACATAATACAACTGCTAGAACTGTTTGCGCGAATCCTTTTGTTCCTCTAATTTGGATTACTGTCCTGGTAATTTCAAAGGAGTAGATACATTTGAGAGAGAACAATAATTTTAAAAGGGTTATGGTAGCTGTTGTAAAATGACGCCATAATGCAAATGTCCTATAGACCGATTTGTTGTCCCATTTCAATCACCTAACTTTACCCTTGATTAATGATTTTGTTTTTCTGTATCCCAAATGGAAAAACATCTATTTTTAGAATTCCAAAACATAGTGCTGTCTGAGATGTCCACAATTAAAGTTACAAGAAGAAAATAGAGGAAACTTTTTATTGTGAAAACGGAATGAAAAAGGGGGAAGGCAAACGATCTTTGAATCACACATTTCAAATATATTACCTTGTTGGTGTTTCTATTAAATGTATGAGCATCAACCAATGAAATTACGAAAAAGAAAAATTGAAACATTATTTACATTCCTTTGCCGTTCATGCTATTGATCTAAGTTGGAGTATTGTTTAGTGTTAGTTTAATGTATATAAACACTTGTATTTTCTTATTTTCTTCCCCCAGTTTTGTTTCTTTATTTGTTGATGTTGTTTTATGATAGTTCAGTACATATAAGCACGTACTTGCTTGTTAACTACCCTACTGTTGTTGCCATTTTTTTTTTTTTACAGAAGCTTTTCCGATTAGGACTAACTATCCGCCTAAAGACAGATAAACATGAATGAGACAAAGCGAACTGATGAACAAACAAATGAAAAAACGAACAAATGAATGAGTAAGCAAACGAAAAGACCAATGAATAAAACAATCAAAAATAGTAATGCAACAGTATACTTACCCGGTTGGGGAGGGCCAGCGGTCGGAGGTGGTGGTGTAACTGGTGGAGGTTGTCCTGTTATACACATCAACAGAATTACAATCAACCATTATATTATATCAGGCCGTGGTCACACTTTAGCTAAGCAAAGTAAACTACACGCAATTGCCATGGAGATAGCACACTTGGAGGGTGTTTTCATGATACCGAATCGATTTTTATTCGGGTCCGGTACAAGTCATTCTGGCATGAGTCGTCCGGTATGACATTTCGTACTGGCATCATGTAAACAATATCGCAATAATACAGAGCTACACTGGTAACCGCAGGATGAACTCGTTCCAGAATGAAAATCGATCCGGCATCATGTAAACACCCCATTAGATCGCACTAGAATTGGGTGTCCGATATTGTCCGCATTAACATGTCAAATGTGACAGAACTGTCAGGTTGTGTTTGCATAACTTCGTTTGCCTGCTTCAAGAGTGCCCTGAGCCAAGCTAGAAGCACACTTACACTAGGACTTTACAGAGCTACCACACCCACGACACAGCAACGTAATAATAATAATAATAGTAATAATAATAGTAATAATTTATTTACCGTCGGTAACGCAGGAAGTGGTTGCCCAATCTCCCGAGCCAGGGGCTCATGATATAAGCGCCGGCTCGACAAATTAATAGTAACAAAATATTTAATTTAACTTTACTCAGCATGTGAGTCAAGTGTCTTGTGTCCAAAACGAATTGATGTAGTGAGGAGTGCGTGAGGAGTAAAAATCAGGCCCACATCAGCTTTAAGCTGCCATAATAATTAACCTGCTATATCCCTAAATATGACTCCGTCTCTCCATATTGAAATAAAGATGGCAAACGTACTAATTACCTCCACAGCTTCTCAGGACAATGTCATCGATTGCAATATCACCTTGCCAACTCGATCCACGGATGCCTTCAAACCTCAACTATTGATAAAATGACGTCACGTAGTTAGTCATGAGCGATGAGGTTCACGAGCCTTTGACGCCCAATAGGCCTTATGCGATATCATGCTTTTGTGATCACCACCGAGAGGAAACGTTGTGCCGAAGTGAGGCCTGGTCGTGATCACAAATGCTTCATATTATCATGCAGCAATGATGCTTAATTACCATAAAGACAAAAAAATTGCAACAAATTTCATGAAGTACCTACTGACGATCATAATCATACGATATCATTCACGGGTTGGTTATCCAATCAAATTTCCTGTTAGAAAAACCTCGACCAATCAAATTGTTTGTACCAATTCTAATAAATGTAAGCTTGCAGCGATTTATAAGGGTTTCTAACGAGGCAATCGAAAGGAATTCTTGAAGAATTTGAGAACAAGAACATCAATAGAAAGACTAATCAGAATGTAGCACTATTCAATGTTCTATGTATCATACTTTTTGCGATCCTCTCTGTGTGAGATGAACATTACTGGCCAACTTCCACGCACTCCCTTGACTTCTTGACTTGGTGAACACTCTGGTTGAGCCAACATATACGTTCAATGTGTCCACGTTTGACCCCAGCATCTGGTAGTAGAATGTCAAGCACGCATTGCCGTTCAGATCTACTTGTTTAGTGATGCTTGCTTTGTCTCCTGGTCTGCGAGGGCTAGATGTCTCAATGTATATGTAGTAACCTGAGGGGGGTAGAGACATCGAATGTGCGCTATGAGTTTTCACGACAAGTTCGTACTTAAATAATCGATTGAAATCTCGAGAAAAAGCTGCAACTACATTTCATGGTTTATACAAATGTTTAAAACTATTTTGTTTTCTGTGCATATCGCAGTACGAATTCCGAGAGCGAGTTCAATGCATGCAAACAGATCTCAAGAAAAGGGGAATCCGTAATCTTCACATTCAAGTGAATACAGACCAGACCAGAGCGAATGGGAGCATCGGTAGAAGGTCAATTTTGCCATCTAATTGATACGGCAGATTACAAAAAATATGTCTTTGTACCTATAAAGTCAAGCAAGCAAGAAAATGTCACAGGACTTCACTTGGCGGCGCTCAATGCACTTGATGATTCCCAATGCTCGATGCACGATGCACGATACTCGACGCTCGATGCAACATGCTCGATGCACGATAACCGATGCTCGATGTACAATGCACGATGCTCGTACCATAATGCACGATACACGATGCATGACGATGTACGATGTACAATGCACAATGCCACTAGCTCGATGCACGATGAACGATGCTCGATATTTTTCTCTTAGTCTATGCAAATTATTTCACCATCCCCTCCCCTAAAAGCTACACTCATTCACCCTTACCGTTGCCTGATGTGTGATCACCACTGGGTCCCGTTCCACCTGATGGGGTTGTTCCTCTTCTCCTCGACCAATCAAAATTATCGTTTCCCGCTTGGGCGAACCCACAGTAATCCGCATCAAAATTGCAGTTAAGCGCTACAATGGAAAATAAAAACATATGTAGCCAGAATTACTGGTTAAGATGTCTAGACACTTTTCTACGTTCAGATCCTTCTACACATGGCTGTCACTGAAAAATGCTGACTGCACTATTTTTAAAAGGAGTTATGTATTCCGCGCTGGTTTTATACAATCTCTAGCTGTCAAAGGACTCAATTGAGATAGATAGTTGAGTAGGTAACTGAATAATTAGATAGTCAGACAGCCAGGAAGGCAGACAGACAGATAGATCTAGATACATGTAGATAGACAGACAGACAAACATATAGATACATAGATAGATTAACCAAATAGATGTGATTGTGTCGTGATTCTGTCCTATTATAGATGCACAGGTGACGTCCCAACGTGAAGAGAACAAAGAAGTGCACCACGAGACGCAGTTGAGTGACGTCACTGACGTTGTCTTCACTTCGTGACGTCATCTGTGCATCTATAAGAGGACAGACCCATGGCAAAATTATATATGTTTGTTTTATACAATAATGAATTAATTAGCGAATAATTCCCAACAAAATAGAGCGCCCTCATTACGTTTTGACATTGTCACTGCATCTGTACTCTAATAGATCGTGGCTATCAACAAATCAGAGCGCCGGTACATTTCGCCCTGTTTATTGTATAAAGACAGATAGATACACATATAGAGTGGATCACCTTTATTTGAGTCACCTTTATTTTAATAAGGTAATTTAATTAAATAAGCTAAACGTCTTTACATGAACGCCGTATATGTAATAATCTACTAGTTAGTAGTAATATACTCTGTATAAAAAATAAAGAACTACTACTACCACTAAGATAAAAATGTGTATACTAATAGCACGCCATACGTTTTTGCTTAGATTATCAGTCTCTATGTCCAATTTAAGGCTATTATCAAGATATACTCCAAGATATTTGGATGATTTAACTCTCGTATAATTGGTTTGTCTGAAATAGGAGATATTTTGCCTAAATTACACTGTAAATTCAAAAGAGCTGTTTCAGCCCAAAAAGCCAAATCAGCCCCAAAGGCACTAGGGCTGATTTGGCTCTTATAGGGGTCGTTTTGAAAAATGAGGCCAAATTAGCCCCAATAAAAAACAAATTGACCACATAGATTTCTAATTTGGCCCCTTTATGTCATTTTAGTGCTACAATAAGAGCCAATTTAGCTTTTAAGCAAGGGTCGTATTGACCCCATTATTTCTAATTTGGTTCTTAGACCATTTTAGTCCTACAATAAGGGTCAATTTAGCTTTTTAGCATGGGTCGTATTGACCCCATTATTTCTAATTTGGTCCTTAGGCCATTTTAGTCCTACAATAAGGGTCAATTTAGCTTTTTAGCATGGGTCGTATTGACCCCATTATTTCTAATTTGGTCCCTAGGCCATTTTAGTCCTACAATAAGGGTCAATTTAGCTTTTTAGCATGAGTCATATTGACCATATTATTTAAAATTATTTTTCCTACTCTTTGAAACCACATAGGCATGAAGTCTGGTGTCATGGGCTGATTCCTATACCGTAGACCGCAACGATTGGATATAACATAAAGCCGCAGAGTCCGGAAATTTTCTCAGATGCGAATAACTATTTAAATTGTTTCTACTTTGTGAGGAAGTTAGCATGTACATGTAAATTGCTTATGCATTAATAAATGAAAAATAATTCAAAAGTACGAAAGAATATTATGAAAATAGTCCAGAAGAGTCCGCAGTTGTTCCGCGAGTACAACCGTGTCTCCTGGTGCACAAGTAGAGACTGGTAACTACGGTACTGCAAATTTGTCAGCGGCAACGCTCATGAGTATATCAGGTTTCGAGTACTTCAACGGTCACGATCAACGAAGCAGTTTCTGGTTTTGAGCGGTCTTGTCCTACAACTTTAATGGATTTACAGAAGGTTAGCTAGTTTAAGAGTTTTGGAACCAAGCTAAGAAGTTATCAAGACGTCGTTTGGACCATGAATGGCTATTTATGGGCTGGTATCCTTGGAGGAAAACGAAACACTAAAGACAGTTCGAAGATGATAGATGGTAAGCCTTGCATCATGTCATGATCAGTTTTAAAGTAATTCCTAATTTACCTACAAGTAGATATGTTGATCAGTAGGTCCCTTAATAATACTAAAACAAAGTAAATGAGTATTTCATGGACGAACTAACTGTGTAAAAACAGGATGAGCCGGGGTGGCGCAGTGGTCAAGCGCCGTTCTCCTCTCAGTCTCACCTCTGGATCTGTGGGAAATGGCAAGATGTTGAGTTTTTTTTTAGCAAATATCTAGCTTTGTAGAGCCCAGGTTCGATCACCAAAGCGGCGCTATACTGTATGTGAGTTGAGTTTGTTGGTATCTTATATATTACCCTTGCTTCGAGGGTTTTTCTCCGGGTTCTCAGGTTTTCCTCCCTCCATAAAAACCAACACGTTTGTAATTTAGCCAGGTCCTGGCTAAGATCAGCCCCGTGGTGCCATTGCAAATTCAAGGTTATTATTATCTGTCAACATGCATCTCTGTAGGTTTTCGCATGTTTTTTTTTTGGATGTACAGGTAAATGTTGAAGACCCAATTTTGTAGGCAGGACTCCTTTGAGGCCTTAAGTTGGCAAGCATTGATTACAAAATAATATTCTTGGCTTCATGTTCAGTCCTGATATGTAATAGCTACATGTACAGTATATACATGGAGTGTTTATGTTGGCTTAATATTACCTGCTTGTTTACATTTGTCAATAGGTTGTCTGTCAGTAATTCTTTATTTATTTTGAAAAAGGTTTATCATTTTCTTGACAAAGAAACCAGAGAGTAATCCTTAAAAGTTTGGTTTTTGGATAGATTGCAGAATCCCCCCCACTCAAGTACATTAGGTGTTGATGCCAATATGTCAATGCATTGACATCATACATGTTGCTTCGTTCTACTACTGTGAACGGAGAGACTCGCTCACATCCAGACATATCTCTCTAACGTGTTGACGTATTAACATCATACATGTTACTTCGTTCTACAAGACTCATTCAAATCCAGACATCTCTTTAGAGAGATAACCTTATATGGACTAACGCATTGACATGTTGTCGTCTCCACCTAACATACTTGAGCGGGGGTATTCTGTAATTGCTTTGATTTTAGTTTTAATTTCTTAATTAAAATAACATTAGATACTTTAATTGTTAGTGGGGCTTCTAATGGGCACACAGACAACTTGAAAGTCAAAAACAATGACTTTAATTCCCCAAATAATGTAAATTAAGTGGCAAGAACACTGCGAACAGTAATGTTGTACATGTACTCTTCTTTTTTTTTCAGCAAACGTATATGCCAGAAAAGCAAAGATACAATGTACTGTAGAACAGGAGTGGCAGGCATACATGTACAATATGGAAAGCAACAAGACTGCTGGTTGGCTGAATACACGTGGGAGAAGACCACAGATAAGATTTATAAAAGCATAGACTGGGCTATTTTAGGATAGTTACTCATGTTTAAAAAAATACCTGTCCAGTTACGGTATTTCTCAAAATTATGTTTACAACATTTTCTGGAATATTTCCCCCCTCTATATTTTGGTTTAAACTCATCATTTGCCTATAAATCCTAGGCCAGTGACAACTCATTGTTTACCTGTGAACCCTAGCTCTATGTGGGTGAGACCTCATTGTTTACCTGGGAACTTATTTATTGACGGTTAGGGTTAGGTTTATGTTACGGGTTAGGGTTTAGTGTTCTTGCGTGTGAACTCTACTTAATTTGTGAGGCTGAAAGTTTCAAAATGGCTGATTAAACGAGTGGGACTCAAAATGATTCATGGCCGCTTTCCTATCCCATTTTGCAAAACTCACGTTCAATCGAAAGCTGGGATGAGTCTCCTGTATGTACATCAGTGGCCTCCCTTGCATACTTTAGTGACCCTCTACATATACATATGGTGGCCTATTGTGCTTCCTTATAAGGAGGTTGTACGATAGACACTTCTCTTTAGCCTTGCCCGAGTAATAACAAGTGACAGAAGTGAGATTCTTGAAAAGTAAAAATTGTGCCTTGTGCTCATGTTGTTTGACATTCAACAATACCGTAACCCAGTTTTCCCATTAGATAGAATGCACATAACAATTTATTTCACTATTGTCAAAAATGTTTGCCCTCTATGTTATTAACAAGTAATCGCCTGGGTCCTCGTAAAATTAATTATTAAAGGTAAACTTAGCTGAAAACAATGTTTGTTCTCAAGTGTTTGTTTATACTGTAGATGCCTAAATACATTGCTGTGTTCATCTCCAGTCAAGTGTACACTAGATGCAGGTTCTCCCAACATGCATAGTTGGGGGAGAAAAAAATTGAGTACCTTGGGGGAATTTATTTCGAATCCAGGCTTCTACTGTTAAGAGTGGTAAGTAAAAAGAAAACTTGTAGCTGATGTGGTCAAGTTGAGTACACTGGGAAAATAGTCAGTCGCCTAGAAGCTTTGGGAGAACTCTATACAATGTAGATGTCATTTATGCACCGATTTTTCTGACAATAACACTCATTTGAATTTTCTGTGCATCGGCATCTTGGATCACATGACATCACAGTGTTGTCCCTATTGTTACACAACGAAAGTGCTATTGCTTTCTGACAGTAGGGGCAACACTGTGATGTCATGAGATCCAAGATGGTGGCACACAGGAAATTCAAATGAGCCCTATCGATTGGAAAATTGGTGCATAAATTACATCTAGTGTACAATTTACTGGAGACAAATGCAGAAACAGACATGCATTTAATAATCATTTGAGAGCAAACATTGTTCACTTTTTATGATCAGATTTGTAAAAAAAAATGGAGTTATTAAGGGATAACTAGCAAAATAATACTGGGATAAGGGATAACAAACCAGAATTCAAAACAGTAGGGATAAGGGATAACCAAAGTCCATTGGGATAAGAGATAATCAATAACAGCCATCTGCATCTCAGGGATAAGGGATAACTAGCCTGAAAAACAGGGATAAACCGCACCACCTCCCCTAACCCGGGCCTCTAAATTGAAGTATGTATATAAGTCTCTGTTATTTACTGTATTTATATGTTATATTGACAATTTCATACTTTAAGAAATACATTAGACTCTGTTCTATTGACAATTTATAATTTCATACTGTGCTGTTATTTATTTGAATATTATATTGATAATTTCAAATGTAAAAGAAAGTCATTCATACAATTAAATATGAATAATTGCAAAGCTTACCAACTTTGTTATCTTAATTTGTAAATTCCAGTCTGGGTGAAATACAACTGACACTGATGTGAATCATTTCTGAATTCAGAAAAGTGCATTAAATGCATCCAATACTGTATATCCATTTTGTTTGGATCCAATCCTTATATGCTGGGTCCAAAATAGCTCAGTCTTCAAATGGGTACCAAAATAGCTAATTTTTGGGGCTGTTTCAGCCCCCCAAAAAATCAAATTGATTCCACTGTTTTCCAAATCAGTACTTAGGGTTGGTCAATTTGACCCCTAATTAAGGGCCATATCAACCCCTAATTTAGGGCTAAAATACTTACTCAAATGGGTACCAAAACAGCCAATTTTCAGGGGGCTATTTCAGCCCCCTGAAAAATCAAATTGACCCCAGTTTTTTCCAAATCAGCACTTCATGGGGTCGAATCAACCCCTAACAAAGGATCAATTCAACCCTAAATAAGTGTCAATTCAGCCCCTAATTTTAGGGCTAAATTAGCCTGTCAAAATGGGGCCAAAACAGCTTTAAAGTATGTGCCAAATTTTACTCACCGTTTTGGCCCCATTTTTGGGGTCAATTCAACTCTTTTGAATTTACAGTGTAGATAGTTTGAAATCTGTCCCTACTAACATGTACTCAGTTTTGGTGACATTTAAACTGAGTTTGTTAACCAATAGCCAGTTTTAAATTCTATTTAGGTCTTAGTTAACTTTCTCCTGCAGTTGTGTTGTAGATATGGCAGCAGTAGTGATTGTTGTATTATCAGCATACAGATATGTGACTTAGATAGATAGATTTGCTGCAAAATGTCATACGTTTCACTTACGTTTCATTGGCGGTATTGTTGGCACTGTTATGAATAAAAATATAACAAATATTATTATTTATTATTATTCCTATAATTTTTTTAAAATCAAAATGAAGGCTTTATATAAGTTACAAATAACATCACGGAATTAAGCAGTGAAATAAAGCTAATACATATATCATGACTTTAATGATGGGCATAAGAAAGTGTAAACCCTACCTGGTGGGGGAGAGGGAGTGGTTGGTGGGGGTGGAGTACCTGTGCGAGAAAAGAAAATGTAGGGAAAATGGACTGGAGACGCATAATGCGTCTAGGTGTATTTAGTTTGTCCATGCTAGTCGCATAATGCGTCTTGAGCCCGTTTTTATACTAGAGGAACTAATAAGACATATTATGTTGTCTTTGCCCTATTACGTTTCGACACGTTATGCGTCTCTAGTATAAGAATGGCTAATCGTTACATTTCTTGATGCAAACTGGAATATCTTAGTCGATAATCTTACAGCTTTAATAAAGGAGCAGTGTACGTATGTAGCAAGACCTGGCAATGTTTGGCGACGTGGTGAATCATTCCATCAATTCTAAGAGAGTATAGGGGAAGAAATTTAATACCTTTCCATTAAATATGACAGAAGTGTTATAAATAGAGGATATTACATGGTCACGCGGAGCTATGGTTTAGTAGTATAGGCGGAGTTAAAATTATACCACTTTTTTCTTGCACAAGGGCGTCATAAAGTGAATTCGGAAATCCACTTTATGACGCCCTTGCACAAGAAAAAAGTTGTATAATTTTAACTCCGCCTATACTACTAGGGGGTACTAAGGGTCATTCAAAGTGTCACTAGACATTCTTACACATAAAAATCCAAACTTGAAGTATATGTTAAAGGAATGATTACTATATATTTATATCGAAGAGAGAATGGCGAGTTCAAAGCTTTTCAATGTAGGCGATGTGGTCGAAGCATTCGAAAAGGCCAAAGAAGATGGACAATCTCATGGATCCGTTGTATCATTCGACTGGACCCAATCTAGGAACGGACCTAACGGATGCAAGTATGTTTCCGTATTCTTTGATATTGGCGATGGACCTCAGCCGGCGGTCTTTCGGTTCAAAGGGGAAAAGCACGTGGGAAAGATAGCACCACACAACGAACAAGATGCAGGCAAGAAACGTGATCGTCATCCTTGCCTCCAGTTCCAAAAGTGGAATGCCATCATACCTATGGAGGCAGATGGAATCACAATTAAGCAAAATGACAAGGGAGAATTGGACCTTCCTGCAGATGAAAAGTTGAGTCCTACATTCAAATTAGTAGAATATCTTGATGAGGCCTTTGAAAGTGAAATAAGCAAATTAATCGAAAACGAGAAGGTCTGTATACGCAATCCACGGAAACGCAGTCCACACGACGCCATCATTGTTCCCAATACCAAGGTGGTTTCAATGGTACAAAGATTCATTTCCACAAATTCTACTACCAATGCTGGTTGTCGCTTGCCCAATCCTATAATGAGGATGAGAATGAAGTGCGACTACAAGACTGGAACACCTAATGGTCAATTCTTTGACAAAAGTAAGTCGTACTCCGATGGGGACAACACTAAGTACGAACCTCTCGTTGATGAGAACTCTAGCGGTCTTAACATCGACAACATAAGCAAACTCATCCTACCAGGTTCTATTCACGATGGTATTTGCAACGCCTCAAGTATTTGCTCAAGTAGTATGGGACTTTCGTACCCACTAGATGTTGAGATCGACATAGTACGACAACCATCGAAGAAGAATAGATATGATCAACAAGACGTTTATGCCGCCAATACTAAGCATAGTGCCAGTGTGGACACAGCCGCAGAAGATGAGTGAACGTAGGTAATGAAAAAAAAAAAAAAAGAAGAAGAATGAAGAGGGTCACAACGACTTTCTTCATTCTTCTTTTTTTTTGTCACTAGACATTCTTACACCTAAGAATCCAAACTTGAGTATCTATTAGAGATATGATTACTATACTGTATATCGATCTCTTCCACTATGGATTATATATCGTGCCTCCCCAGGGAAATTCTGACTAAGATCGTAGAGCATGCAGGTCCTACGTCATTCGCAAGCATCTCAAGGACATCGAAACACCTAAACGGTGCCGCATCTCTTGCGCGCTACGAAAACGTAGATCAAGAGTTCCGCACGCGAGTTCTCACTTTCGGTCTTAGGTCTACTCACGACGACGACGATCGAAACAAAATGGCTAAGACTTTCGGCATTTCCGCAAGCTACATCGACAATGGCTTTCCTCTCATCTACGCCAGTGAACATGGTAATTTTAACGTCATTAAGTGGCTCATCAAGAACTTACGGTTCGATGGAATGGATGGACAAATTGACCACATTCTATGTGCTGCCTGTAAGGATGGTCGTCTTGATATCGCTAAGTGGCTCACTAAGCACTTCCAGTTCACCAAAGAGGATAAAGCCGTCGCGTTCACTATACTAGATGCCAGTATGAATGGTCATCTTAACGTCATTAAGTGGCTCATTCAACGTTTTAAGATAACCATAGAGTATGAATACGTTCATCATGCTCTACTATGTGCTTGTAGCAATGATCATCTTGATACCGCTAGGTGGCTCGTTAAGTGGCTCATTAAGAATGCCCATCTCACCCTAGAGGACGAAAATAACCTACTAAATTACTATGTGAATGCTTATGCTGCCATATAGGAATCCGATTGAATCCAACTGCACCTAAAATCCCAACTTGAAGTATATGTTAAAGGAATGATTAGTATACTGTATATTACCACTAAATGGTATTAGTATATATTCTTTATTCCACGATATTAGCTTACGTTGTCATCTTAGTACGCATTAATACCATACAGATCAAACATGTCGAAGAAGAACTCAAATGTAGACGCCGCAATAACTTGTGATTGGTTGATGAGAGGGAAGGACACGAAATGCCCAAAGCAGATTTCGAAGACGTCGAAGTTCTGTGCCCAGCACAACTTCCAGATCTCAAAAGGCTGTGACCCATTCATACCATGCTCGAAGTGCGGTAAAGGATGTCGTACTAGTTACGGGCTTTGCTCAAGATGCGACCGTCTCGCCATCAAGATGAAGTGTCCCGGTGTCTATGTAAAACGCGCTAAGAAGTCCAGCAAGATGCTAGAGGATCCAAGAAAGGAGGAACTTGCAGAGCCAAACGTGGTGGAACCGGAGGAGCCTGCTGAGGTAGCATTGCCCGCGGAACCAAGAGTGCTGGAACCAGAGGAATGTCTCGGAGAGTCTCTCACCCATGCGCTCAACAAGGTGTTGACTGCCTTGAGGAGCGAGAAGGACGATTAGGAATAGCCACGAAAAAAAAAAAAAAAGAATGAAGAAAGTCGTTGCGTGACCCTCTTCATTCTTTTTTTCTTTTTTTCTTTTTTTTTTCTATTAAACATATAAACATCTATAGTTGTATCATGGACGAGCTAGTCAGATTGTTTGGTCCTGGAATTCGTAGAAGCCTGAATATCAAACCACAAGTGGAACATATTAACGCCAGTGAAACATGTCCTGATTGTCTCTGCCCCTTTGAAATACAAGGAACGGAATTCGTGTGTCCCACATGTGGCCTTGTTTCCGAGGTTGAACCATGTGAAGAAACGAAGGTCGACATCATTACTACTCGACTGCGTATAGTAGGTCCGGACGGATTTCAGTATCAAAGTGATCTAGACCGCGCAAAACCAAAGCAAAGCGATAACACGGAACTACAACGACAAACGCTCCTACAAGAACTACGAGAATACAACGCTGTTTACAAACAAAGTTATGACCTATCGTTCCCTATGAACGCGTTAGGAATCGTAGCCGACGCATTCACCCAAGTAATGAAAGTTCATCCCAAGCGTAGCGATGCTAAGAGAAATATTTTAGCTTCTCTACTCTACCATGCATGCATACAATGTGGATTCGTCCGATCTAAAGGTGAGGTTGCTCGCTTCATGCAACTAAGCAACAAAGGCATCTGTATCGGAGAGGTCTTTATACGTTCTCTGTACAACGACGATAAGATCGATGTAGACTTGGATGCCGAGCGCATAGTTCCTCACATTGCAACGACTTTCCTTAAACTCGATCCTCAAGGAGTGCCTATAGACGTTCAACAAATAGTCCACGAGGTTGTTACTACGGCAATAGAAAACAATATAGGCAGATCGGTAATTAAGACGAAAGTTGTTGGAGCAAGTTACGAGGTGCTACGTCGCTTAGGCTCGTCTATGTCTCTTAACGAGGTCGTTAAACGATGTGACGTATTTGGAAATTCAGTCAAGCGTTTTGTCAAGGAGTTGTCTTCTTACCATTCCTACTTTGAACCAATCTACACTAAGCATGGGCTAACTAGCAGTAGGACTTAGCGAAGTGGAAGTGAGAGCCATGTTCGTTTCTTTCATAGGAAACGTTGATTCTTACCCCACTAAGCTGCCAAGTTTTTCTCGCATTTCCTTTTGCACTTCTTGCTTGAGTTCGGCTCGAACCCGATCCGGACTTTTTTCACCTATGGAAGTCTCACGACGAATTTCAGACCTCATGATCTCATACTTATTTGCTTCGTTCAGGATGAGACTGTATTCGGAGTCGGATATGTTTTCATCACGTAAGGCCTTCGATACTAGATCGCGAATCGTATTGATTTTCGCCTTTGCCAACATAGTTGTCCTTTCATGCTTAGAAACCTTCATTCCTAACTTCTTAGCTCCAAGGGTCGTAGATGCTGAAATTAATCCACATAGCCCACCAATAACTCCAAGTGGTAGACCAATCACTATTCCAACCCCAGTCAACGCTGCGCCCAATCCAGATCCAGATAAGATCACAGATAGGCCTCCAGTTGCCACTGCGATTCCATGAACTATTCCTTGAGAACGTGCATATTTCTTGCGTACACCTTCGTAGTGTCTTTCTTGAACTTCAATGTCCGAAAGCGTGTCTCGGATCGTTTGCAGTCTAAAGTTCTTTCCAGTGTCGTTAGCGATCTGCGGATAGATACTTGGTGCTGATGGAAACGGTTCAACACGTACAGTATGGGTCGACCCTGGAAGTATGGGTCGACCCTGGAAGTCTATCAGATTGCCTTTCTCATCGAGAATTGTCAGACGAAGACTGCTTTGTATCGTACCTAGAGCTTTGACATCTAGAGGTTGTAGTGAGGCATACGTCGTTTTCACAAATCTATCGCCTCGGATATGTATTCTACTTAGGACTTTAGATTGCTTTCCATCTTGAATCGAGAATCTGGAATCCACCACGTCGCAGCAGATATACGCTATGTCGATTTCATCTTGGATGGACACTTCGTGCGAACCTACTTTTAGTCGCTTAGCAATCCCATCTTTATTAATACCCATCAGTTTGCAGAGGTTTCCACTAAGTAGGATCGATTGCTTGACTTCTAGGTTCCAAGCCCTCCTATGATGGGGTTTCTCGATTTTTATGATGTTAGCACTAACTGCAGGCGCAAAGAATTGTCGAAGGCTCGCCATAGTGTGGTTTCCCTTAGGAACTTCGTACGGAAACCCTAGACCTTCGGTAGACCACCAGAAGGTAGCATTCTCTGCTAGGTTCCACCAACTATTCTCAATAGTGACCTCGACTAGTGAAACGTTCTGTATGAGAATAGGGTTGTCGAAGTAGACAGTATGGTCGGCCAATGTTGTGGTGATATATAAGAGAACCATCTTATATGTTGAAGGTATAACTATATATACGTATAGCTTCAACATGACAGACGCATGGCGACAGTTCAAGTACCTATTTCCTAATGCCGTACTTAGTTGGTTCGAATCTACTTCCGATAATGTTAATTTCATTGATCGGGGAATGTCTCATCGCGTGTTCACGGAGGAAGGTCCTCCTACTAAGACGGGAGGTGGTAAATTGATGGGGTGGCTCGGTCGCACTGGTAAGGCTCTAGATGTAGCACTTGGTGGTAAGTCAGTTTACGAGAGCGTAATATTCGCACGGGAACACGAAGGTCTTTCCAAACACAATTGGATAGAAGAAAACGATAAGATCGCAACCTTGAATGCCAATCTGTTGGTGAAGTTCAAGAAAAGATATCCACATGCAGATCTTCACAAGTTCTATGCCTCTACGGAAGTGAACGGTCCAGGCAAATATTCGACGAGTATTTGGTTTCGAGATGGAGATTCTAGCTATGTCGTTTACGGCGATGATGTCTCGAAGTTACCTACTACGATTCAAAAACGCATCGATAATGCGTTGTGGGATGTGCATAGAGGTTTCCCATCTACGTTGACACTAGACAGGAGTGCGAAATTTCCCATTACAGCAGTTCCTTCTACTGAACCGGCACAAGATATTGATCTCACTAATCTATGGATATATGTCACCCCAAAGAATAAGTTCAAAGCAGGCGTTCCAAATATATTCAAGGAGACCGTCGTAAAGCATACGACAGCAAATGAGTCCTACCATTGGTTACATGGTCCGGATTTCAAATATTGGCCTCAGCAATTGAATTTCGCAACGTGGTGTGCAACTTCCGGATGTGGAGTGTCATTGTTTGATCCTATTTTCAAAACGTATCCTACTATTGTCCAAGGGTTCCTACGATTTCACGTTTATTTCACAATACGAAGAATTCTGCATGAACTTGGTGGTGTTCATGGAGTTCCTTTACCTGGCGACTCTGCTTTCAAGCAAATGGATAACCTCTATAACAAATCAGCTCTTGAGAAATTGTGCATCGAGTTTGGTTTATCTCGAACACCAGATTTCCGATGGCACGGAGGTAGGAATAATGGACTAGGAGATATATTCCTTTTGTACCCGGGTCCGACAGGATACGTAAACGTCCATGGAGTCCGAAGCTATGACAAAGGTGCAACAACATGGCCTCAGAAATATAATTTATTTGCAGACCAAGGAGGTAAGGAGGATCAGGGCGATCTTGTGGCCTTCATTAGGAACGATGAACATGAAGGAAAGCAATACAATTGGTTTACACCACCAATCGGAAAGGGTTTGACAGATGCTGGATTGGGTAGGTTGAATAGATCTGTCGAGGCTTTTGGACATTGCATGCTTGGTGCTCAAGCCGACTTGAACGAATCCATCATAGATAGCCATAACGTCAAAGAAAAGTTTAAGAGCTTGGTTGAAGGCGCTATTCTCGTAAACGACTTAAAGAAAAGTTACGATAACTATCTTCTTGCTATAAAGACGACGCATAAGAGGCTCGATCTAGCAATAGCTATAGGTGTGCGATTATTGCCAAGCAATCTAGTGTACTATCTTGGTAAGAAAGATGGCTATAGGAATCCAATCCCGAAAGCTACGAAAGATATGGTGCTAGGCACTAACGACATCAATGCAGAAGTCAAAGGACGCCCACCTCTTCATATGGAAGGACCATCAGATAAGAAATTGGTGCCACCTCTCGAGACGCACAAGAAACAAGTTCCTGTACCAAAGGCAAAGGCAAAGGCAAAGGCAAAGGCAAAGGCAAAGGCTGTCTCACAACATGAGATTAATCTCGCAGTGACATCCATTGCTGCAGCTGGAATCGCATGGACGTTGTTTCGTTAACGGCGTTTGTATTGCTCCACTACGAAGACCACTGCTGCTACGATTAACAACCAAAGGTTGTTTGCTAAGACTCCAACAACGTCAGCAGCCATACTGAATATGAAACTCACAATTGGCCCAATCATCTTAGGTAGAATCTCCTCTAACTTTTTGCCCATTGCTTTTAAGCCTTTGACAGTTGTTTTGGCAGCTGCTTTGGCAGCATCTCCAAATCCTGGTACTATCGCGGAAACTGTCTTTGTCAGATTGGAAACTATTACACCGATCACAGTACTTACCGCAGCTACCACGCTAATTATACTGACCCCATACTTCTTAAAGATGATTCTTATACGATCCCTAAGTGACATCCGTTCTACTATAGCTTCTTCTATTTGTTCTAGGACTGCTTGCTCCTCCTGATCGGTCTTCATTTCATTAGTAGCGTTTTCTTTCTGAGTTTCGGTAGACGTAGGGTCTTTGAGTATTTCTTCATTTTGTTCGATCCTCTCACTCAATTGGTTTCGAGCTACTATGACTTCTTCTACCATTTCTTCCCTCGAAGGTCCTAAGACTCTTTTGAGACCTTTTCCCATCTTCTTATATAACTCACCTTTCGTGGTGGTCATAGGAATCTCTTTTTCTTTACTTCCATACTCTTTGATAGCGACTCTACCATCAGACAGGGTTGCAACCTCAAGCGTGCCTCGAATTCCCACATCGTGGTATTTTTCCCAGACAGTCTCGAATATATCCTGTCTCGCATTTTCCGATAAACCCTGTTTGAAGACTACGCCTCGATCAGTATACTTTGGGACTTTCTCTTCCTCCAGCCTCTCCAGGATTCTTTCATTTCTAGAAACGTTCGAGCCTTTCGAGTCGATGAGTTCGTCGAAGTAATCGTCATCTTCTCTAGAAAACGAGGTTTCCTGATCCTTTGGTCTAGCGCCTTCTTTGCTGTAGTCGCGTCTGGTTTTCATTGGAACCATTTCTCCTGACTCTTCTGGAAATGTTGCATCCCACTCCTCATCCACATTGATAGTATCATCGTCATCGTAGTCTCCACCTCCTTCAGCTTCACCAGGTCTTTCCTCATACCTCCCATCAACGTCCATGTTAAACATAACTATATATATAGTTATATTCAACATGATCTCATCAAAGTTGGATCCCACACAAGTACGAAGAGAGCCTCATGCACTAAAGGCTCCACGAGACTTGTATAGGAAAACTTTCACTCGATCATCTGCCAATCCAGGTGAGACTCTATACGTAGAAGTCCCAAAGCTAGCAGAAGGTGTAGTACTAGTACCTGGTAGCTTAGCGCTATTGGGCGACATCGTACTATCTAGTGGACATGCGAATAACAGAGTCGTTTCGAACATTGGACGCTGCTTGGTCATACGTAGAATCTGTAGGATGGGAGCCGAAACAGTAGAAGACCTTGGCAGGCCAGACCTCCTACAAACGTACTCCGATGTATACCTATCTACGCAGGAGAGAGAGTCTAGAGTACAACAAGGCATTCAATCAGAGAACGTAAACAAACTACGATCGAAAGCTGGTGACGCAAGTACTTCGTCTGCTGCAGACAACGCGCTCCTAGCTGCATGTGGTTCTAAGTATAGGATTCCATTAGATGTTGACATTCTGACACAACATGGAGTTCTATATCCACATGCCTTAGAAAATACAATTACATTCGAGTTGACTCTAGCGCCTGCCAACGAGGTAGTAATTGGATCGGATACGACGAAGATAGGTACGTACCAACTTACCAACATCCAACTAGAATACGAAGCAATCAGGAACGAAACGCTGGCTAGTAGTGCACTTCACAAATACGAAATAGGTGCTGCATTCCTATACAACTACGCTGTGCACTTCAAGACAGTAGATATCGCTAAAGCGTCCGATACTTTGATATCTCAAAACGTTAACGTTCCACGCCGATCCTTTGCTGGACTACTTCTACTATTCATAGATCCACCTACCATTGGCACGCGAGATAGTGAAGCATTCTCGAATCCCGATATTTCGAAGGTAGAAGTAGATGTCAACGGGATTCCCAACAGACTCTTTCCAAGCGGCATGCTTCCCCTAGATTTCTGGGAGGCTGCAAGAGGCTGGTTTGGTACACCCAATACTTCTATGACTCCAAAGAAGTTCTTTGAAAATAGATTCGCTATCCTAATCGATTGTCGCACAGCAAAAGATTCCACCGTTCATGGTGATGGCTTGGCACAAACCGGCAGTGGAAAGGACATCGACATTCGCATACATAGAACTGCGAAGGGAAGTGGAAACGTGAAAATGCACATCTATGTCCTTGCGGATGCTAAGGTCACGATATTGAACAGATCTCTGCAGAGTATATTATACTGATGGATTCTCTCGTAGAGCACATACCGTTCAACGCACTCATAGTCGGTCCAACGAATTGTGGAAAGACTGCGTTTCTCATAGAACAACTTCGTGGATCATTTCGTGGTAAGTTCGATTACATAGTACTGATTTGTCCTACGTATGCCCACAACAAAACTTATCGTGGATTTGCAAATCGAGATCCTCATTTCTTCGTCATGTCACCACCGCAGTTCTTGGGCCCATACTGTACCTGTTATATACGTCACCTCTAGGTGACATCATCAGACGACATGGTCTCAGTTTCCACCTATATGCTGACGATGTCCAGCTTTATTCTGGTTTTGATCCCACACCTGAGGGTCAGTCTAGTGCTGTTGCACGTGTGCAAGCCTGTGTGGGTGAGATTGATTCCTGGATGAGACGTAACAAGTTGAAGCTAAATAGGGACAAGACGGAGCTCTTGATCCTAAGTGCTCACCATCGTCCACGCCCATCGATAGACTATATCGATGTCTCCACCGAAAGGATCTCGTCATCCACTTCTGCCAGGAATATTGGTGTCACCTTCGACCAACATATGTCCCTTGAAGTACATGTCACTAATGTCTGTAAAACATGCTACTATCACCTACGTAATATAGCTAGAATAAGGGACTGCCTATCACAATTGGATACTGAAATCCTAGTCCATGCATTTATCACTTCAAAGTTAGACAGCTGTAACTCACTATTATATGGACTACCTAAATTTTTAATTGACCGTTTTCAGAATGTTCAGAATTCAGCAGCTCGTCTCGTTACGCGTACTAGAAAATATGACCACATCACACCCATTATGAAGCAATTACACTGGCTTCCAGTGTGCCAACGCATTGTTTTTAAATTATTATTAATTACCTATAAGGCACTTAATGGCTTAGCCCCTACCTATATTAGTGACCTTATACAGCCATATGCTCCGTCTAGGAACTTAAGGTCTTCTTCTAAAAACTTACTTAAAGTACACGTAGCTAGACTAGCTAGTTACGGTCATAGGTCTTTTGTATTTGCCGCGCCTAAATTATGGAACTCTCTACCAGATTTTATCCGTTCTAGTGATTCAGTAGCCAGTTTTAAATCAAATGTTAAAACACATCTTTTTAAGAAATTTTATAATTAGATAGTTTATTTGTTATTAGATAGTATAATGTAAATTTGTAATATTTATGTACATATATTTCCATACCTATCATATCTTAAATTAGTATTTTTATACTTATTTTATTAGTTCGTTAAAAAATTGTAAAGCGCTATTGAGCTATAGGAAATAGCGCTATATAAATAATTCATTATTATTATTATTATTATGCCATCGATACTACTTTGAGTATTTGCGCAACATTTTGGGTAGGTACCAATACTCTATTGATTCTCGATGATTGCGCCGCATCGAAGGACGTCAAGAAACGAACTGACAAGCTAGTGGACTTAGCCTTTTCTGCACGACATATAGGGCTTTCCGTTTGGGTGCTGTCCCAACAACTAACGAGCATATGTAAACCCTTCCGTGATAACGTAGCTATCGTAGTAGCATTCCATACAGCATCGGCCGTAGATGGCAAAAAGATATTTGAGGATTATGGAGGCTCGCAAGAATGCAAAGAGTTACGAACGATACTTGGATCTCATAAGTTCGCTCGCATGTGCTTCTGTCTCCGCCATCCTTTCGAGGTAGTGTTAGAGCTCCCAGCACCTACAACATATTATCATGGATGAATACCTGAATGAACTGATTGATGCGTGCGCTATTGTTTGCCCTCCAGTCGTGTTGGAACGTCCAACCAAATTGGAGGGTGTCGAAGATTGTCGGGAAGCACTTGCAATCTTAGCTGCAATGGGTACGACAAAAGAGTATCTAGGACAGAATTTCTCAATAGTAGATATATCTAAGCTATCTGAGAAGGACGTAAAACGTTTGCATAGTAGGTACCAGGCCGTAGTAGCAAAGCAAATAACGGGATGTCTAGTAAATGGAGCACTACGCCTAGCTACCCGCGCAGTCGCATACGTAGTTCCAATAGATGACAAACAAGAACTGCTTAAGGACCTACGAGAAGACCATCTAGTTCGCAACGAGATATCTGCTGTGGCCGGTCTATTATCACTCAAAGCAGGTCGATTAGTGGCTCTAGCTAGTGCCTTGTTCCACGTAGTTGATCACATAGTCGTTCCTACAACACCTGTTGAACCTCTACAGGTAACTACTATACCGAATCAAGATGGAAGAAGCGGACCAGATAACTGCGAATCCTCCGACGACTGCACCAACTAAGGTAAAAAATCCAAAGCGCGTCGCAGCTGGAAAGGCACTAGCGTTAAGCAACAAGCTTGCTAGAGAAGCTCAGGAGAGAGAGTTGACGCGTGAAAGCGAACCACGCAACGTAGAGAAAGGTCGGTTCGAAAACCTGACTATCCTCGCAGTCATCGGTACTGGCGCTACATTGTTTGGCACGTACTTTGCGTACAAGAAGTATGTAGATGGTAATAAGCGTGTTGCCACCGTTAGCACGACACAACCTGCAGCTCCGACAAAGCCCACGGCACTAGACATGGAGTAACACTTAAAGACTCGAGACTATACTTATATATGTCGAGATGGAAAAGGAATTGATGAAGACGGTAACCGATGCATCTATAATTGTTGGACTCGCTTCTGGTATTGGGTGGATCGTAAAAAAGACTACCAAGGAATCTATGCTTAGTGATCCTTCTTCTTCCCTAGTGAATTACGCAAAGTGGACTGCCGTGATACTTGGTAGCTTATACGCAAAGCAATATCTTGAGAAGAAAAAGCTCATACCGTAATGGCAGCAGCAATTGGAATGGCCGTTTTCGGGGCTATCTTGAATGCAACGGCATTTACTGGTGGTGGTATACTAGCTAGAATGATTGGAAAGGGTGATATGGATGCAGAACGAGAGAGACACGATAGGGCCGTCGAAAAACTAGAACGCGAAATGAAAGCGTATAGAATCGAACGTCAAAAACGATACGACTATGCACAAGAGCAGGAAGGTATTGAACGCAACGCACGCAACGATCAAAGAGATACCAACGAAGCCTTAGTGCGATCCGATAAGTTACGTAAGGCGCTTAAACGTCTCAAAGAGATGAAAGAACCCCGCTTATCTGACTACTACCAACCCTCAAACAATCAGAAGACTGGTGAGTTGCTCTACGTTGGTGGTGGAATGCTAGGCGTTGGATACGCTATTAGTAAATGGCTATAGAAACGTACTAGGTACTACTACTAAGCTACCACTAAGCTACTACTAAGTTACTAGTAAGCTACTAGTAAGCTACTAGTAAGCTACTACTAAGTTACTAGTAAGCTACTAGTAAGCTACTTAAGCTACTACTAAGCTACTTAAGCTACTACAAAGCTACTACTAAGCTACTTAAGCTACTACTAAGCTACTACTAAGCTACTACTAAGCTACTACTAAGCTACTTAAGCTACTACTAAGCTACTACTAGGTTACTACTAAAAAAGACGAAAAAAAAAAAAGGAAAAAAGAAAGGAATGAGGCCTGGTTCTTATTCCTTTCTTTTTTTTTTCATCTGTTGAAGGTTAGAATGTATAGATGTATGATGGATTCTAAACTTGCGAATGTCTTCTATGGTCCTATGGGCTATTGGAAAGGTCACTCTGCAATCGGTAAGCTATCGGTAGCAGCGAAAGCATCAGAAGACGTAGCTAGGAGTTGGTTGGAAAAGCAATCTATGTGGCAAATATATCTACCACCACCAAAACACATTCCACGACCGCATTGGACTGTATCAAAACCAAATGAAGTCCACCAAGCTGATTTGATATTCTTACCACACGATAGACCTGGGCGTGGACGGAAGCTATACAAGTACGCATTGGTAGTAATCGACGTAGCTTCTCGATACAAAGAAGCCGAACCTTTGGCATCTAAAGATAGTGGTGAAGTTGCTGCGGCATTCGAACGAATCTATAAACGTAGTCCACTCGAATGGCCAAAGACGTTGCAAGTAGATCCTGGTAGAGAATTCATGGGACGTATGTCTGAAACGCTAGAACTACATGGTACGAAAGTTCAACGAGGTGAGGCTGGTAATCATAGAGCGCAAGGCTTCGTCGAACGAGCAAATAGAACTCTAGCCGAGAGATTGTTTGGGTATCAGTATGCACAAGAGATGGTACTTACTTCGGAAGGATCAGATGAGCGTAGTAGAGAATGGGTAGTTCGTTTACCAATGGTTATCAAAGCCTTGAACAGTGAGGTGACTCGACTTACAGGAAAGGAGCCTTCGAATTCTGTAGTGACGCAACAAGTAGATCTGAAGACTCCTACGTATTCGCGCACCGTTGGATTGAGAGAAGAGCGTCTACCATTCGACGTTCTAGTTCGATATCTCTATGAACCAGGAGAATTGGAAGGAGGTGAAAAACGTAGAGCTACTGATCCTGTGTGGAGTTTGCAGATATACACCATTTCGCGAAGTGTAGTATCTTCTGGACAGCCTGTGCTTTACTACCTTGCGAAGCGAGAAGGGGAGAAGGATGCACCCAAACGTGGATTCGTTCGTGAAGAGCTACAAGTTGTTCCTAGGGATACGGAACTACCACCAAAAGGAATTCTGTTTGTACCCAAGCGCTAGACAGCGTACTCTATTGGCTCGGTGTGGATTCCATCGGGAAGAACGCGTCTTTTGTCATAGTAAGCCGATAGCCCAAGCTTCCGTTGTTTGTAGGTTGCTATACCTTCTGGCGATAGTCGGAAGCCTCGGTTTTCCGCCACGTCGATATCACCCTGGAGGGCTGCTTTGAATCGATCCCACGAAATGTCGTTGTGCCGCCTAGACATACCTTTAGCGGAATACTTCTTGCTGCCACCCGTATCGACGTAGTAGGCTTTCGAGCATAGGGCAATGGCGCGCTGTCCTTCGAATTCGAGTTTGAAGAGTCCTGGGGTACGACTGCTCCACTTGTCCCAAGCTAGCCATTCCTTCCTTTCGGCTTCGAAATCCTCTCGCAGTTCCGATCTTACAACCTCATCGAGGCTATTTCCTGAGATGGCAATGTACGCACTGTCCGTGTCCATCTGGATGTATTCGAAGTCCTTGCGATCGATGTACTTGTCGAGGAAGTCGTAGTAGAACTCAAGCATACGCAGCTTTGCGAGCTGGTACACAGCGATACCTACTTGGAAAGGGCGTTTGATTCGGATCTGGTCCTTCCTACTCTCGAGTTCGTATGCCTCGCCAATCTCTTCCAGGTCTTCGAACCAAACACTTCGCAAGGCTTTGTCCACAATCTTCTCATCTTTTGTATAGGTGACCTTCGTTTGGCGTCCCAAGTCTTCGAGCAACTTTCCATAAGCGCTGTTTCCTAGCAGCTTGAACACATCTGCCAGCAAAGCCTCACCTTTGTCTTCATCTCCCATACGACGTGCCTAGGTGACCTGGTCTACGAACCAACCGAAGATTTCTTTGGGTTCGTATTCTATTGTACGGTAGACAGCAGTGATCACTGCGCCATGATCTACATACCAACGTAATAGAGGCTCATAGAGGAGCAACTTCTTTCCAGAGAGACTCCCAACTAGCTTTGTTTCCTCGCTGAGCTTTCTACCTGTCTTTGTGAGGTAGGCCAACATTTGTGGAGGAATTGCTTTCTTGGGGATTTTCTTGTTGTAGAAGAAGGGTGGCATCTCCTCAAATTTCTTCCACAATTTCTTTGGTATCTCAATGTCTACTTCTGCATATCCAAACCACGAACCATTTTGTAGACATTCGACAAATCCTTCGGCTTCTAGACCTGGCTCATCGTAGTGAATGACCTCTTCTTTTCCACAAGGCATTTCGAATTCCATCGTGGAAAGATATAGGGCGTTGGCATCATATCCAAGAATCTTGCGACACACTTTGGTTCCACCTTGGTGACTACGAATCTTAGTTTTTCCCGCTTCGTGGAGTCTGGTGAACACTATGCTTGGACCTCCCACGACAGCGTCTTTCAGCATGTGGTAGGCTTCCTTACTTGGAGCATACATCTCAGCTCCCCTTTCTACACTACCTCGAAGCAGGAACTGTAGTGAGACTCCTGGAATGGACACTGCGTCTTTCAGCATGTCTACTCCTTTCTCGTGATAGAAATCTCGCATCTTTTCGAGTGCCTCTAGGAATGGAACTACGTCTAGGTTGTTGTAGTATCGTAGCCAGTCTGCAAAGGTTTCCATTCCTTTGTCGAGAAAGGTGCGCTTACAGTCTTCGAACTCTGACCTAGATAGTAGGTGTTCTCTTTTCAACTTCGAACCCCACTCTGGATAGTCTGGTAATCCAACGTGATCCAACTTGTCGGGAGAGTCGAACCACTCATATGGGAAGAAACTCTTTTGCAACTCGCATCCATAGGCAGTGATCCAACGTTCGTAGGAAGTACCTGGTCCAAGGTAGTTCATCACATCGAGGAAACGGAAATCGGGAGTCAAGAGAAACATAGTGGTGTTGGCTTTCTTTGCCACCCGGACTTTTGTACAGGTGTCGGCAATGGTTCCTACGAAGTGCTCCCTGATCAGATTGAGATCGTACCTTCCAGAGTTGAATCCCAATACTGGAACTTGACCGATCCATTCGTCGATCTTCGCTTGTTGTCCCTTTGGTAGGGTGTCGAAGGAGAATTTGAGTGTATCTAGCCTGTACCATCTTGCCATAGCTACTTGGATTGTCTCTGCTCTTTGCTGGAGTTCTTCGACGAAGGCTTCGATGAGTTCTTTTGGATTGCGTCGACAGATGTGGGTTGGCTTTCGATCGTACGTGTCGGCAATTGATACTGATATTGGGACATGGACGTTTTCGATGGTCAGGTGGTCTGTTGGTTGTCTTCCTTTCGTTGTATCGAGATAGGCTTCGAAATCGTAAACTATGAAGTGTGGGTAGACAGTTTGCGTTGGTGTGGGAACCGGTTTGTTCTTCTTCTTTGTGGAGCAGCCCCAAGCTTCCACTACTGTATAACCAGCTCCTTGTAGCTTTGCCGTTCTTTCGCAGGTCTTGAGATAGAGCCTCCTTTCCCTAGGGAAGCATTTCGGGCAGCCATGGAAATAGCATCCATGAAATTGGAAGATGGTTTTCGAAATAGGTTCGTAGCCGTCAACCGGCGCTCCTTCGATCCAATGCTCTCCACCATGTCCACAAACTGCGTGATGAATGTGTTGCCCAATCCTTTCGGTTTCGCGTTCCAACCAGCATAGAGCGACTTTGCTAGCAGTGCTCTCTGGCCAGAAGGCTTTTTCGTATGCCGACTGAGGTGCCTTGATCACTTTTCCGGGGCAAACAATCTTCGTTTCGCCACGCCTACAACGATCTGCATGGCGTTGGAGGTTCGAGGCGTTTGTGAACCGTTGCTTACAATCGTTGCATACGTAGACACTCCCTAGCTTGTTGATGTTCTTGATGTAGAAAGCATGTCCTTCGTATATCCCAATCGTCATCGTATGCTTGTAGTGAGCTGCATGTCGCATCAGATGCCAAGCGC
Source organism: Actinernus sp. WN-2022 (assembly GCA_030867875.1). Taxonomy (NCBI): domain Eukaryota; kingdom Metazoa; phylum Cnidaria; class Anthozoa; order Actiniaria; family Actinernidae; genus Actinernus; species Actinernus sp. WN-2022. Next base: position 857,926 of record JAOWCC010000809.1, read on the forward strand.
CGTCCTCCGTAGGTTCGTACACCCGAATACCGATTCCAAAGTGCAACTCGACTTCCTCCAGCTGGTCTATGGAAGTTCTGGGAACGTCTTGTGTGGGCGCTGTCAGGCGATAGAAGTCCTGGGCAAGTTTTCGAGCTTTGACTCAACACCTATCTACTCTTGCTCCTTCATGCATGGCAAGGCAGCGCCAAAGACATAGGTTGTCGCCATATCGATCAAGGGCAAGCATTCCTTTCTTATGGCGAAGCCATTGGGGCAGTGGACCTGTTCCCAACAAAAGCTGACGATCTATCACAACTTTAACATCTACGTATATCCAACGAACGAAGGCCCATTGGGTATTTGGTCGATTGATGTTGTCGGGATTCAATCGAGCTGTCTCCATGCTATTGATCCACTCTTCTCCATCTTCTAGGATGTTCACCCATGGAGAGCCTGGGACAGTCTTGGAGAATAGTATCACGCGTCCGTCATTGACATTGCGAATGCGATAGGTGTAGCTGTAGCGCAGGTAGAAGCTGGTGGTTACCTTTGCAACTAACTTTTCCATGATCCTAGGGGTCAAATCTCCTGCCACACCTTGGAAGAAGCGCCATCGAATAGTACGGCGGCCTATCTCCACTCCCTCGAGCATTCCATCTCTCTCATCGAGAATAGCACCTGCCTCTCGAGCTAGACTCCGTGGAAGTGGCTCACTACGCAGTCTCGCCATTCTCCCTTCGATATAACTATACATTACGATAGCTTTAACAGATACTCGAATTTGGATTTCTAGGTGTAAGGCTGTTGCAGAGCAATCGATGTCGATATAACTATATGTAATCATATCTCTAATAGGATTATCAAGTTGGATTTTTATGTGTAAGAATGTCTAGTGACACTTTGAATGACCCTTAGTACCCCCTAGTAGTATAGGCGGAGTTAAAATTATACAACTTTTTTCTTGTGCAAGGGCGTCATAAAGTGGATTTCCGAATTCGCTTTATGACGCCCTTGTGCAAGAAAAAAGTGGTATAATTTTAACTCCGCCTATACTACTGGTTTTGATCTTCGAGTGGCACGGTGGGCACAAATGACCCTCAAATCGGTAACGTTGCTATATTTTCAAAAGCAACTAATGTAGAAGATTGAATTTTTGTGGGAGGATTAAGACGGATGGACGAAACAAAATTCGATGATATGCATTACCGTATACATCTTGATGACGTCACAATTACGTCATGTATCCATTTATAATAGGTTTTCCAATGTTTTCAGTTACCTTTAAAATTAGTAAATTATATATATTTTTGAATTCCCATCATCTTGACAACAAAGAAATCGAAAAACCGAGTTCGATTAGTTAAGAGGGAGAAAAGTTATTAAATGTTAAATTTGGTAATATTCAACGTAAAACCATTTACAAAATAACTTCTTCATTCATCTGCCAGTCAGCACAAAAAGCCTCACAAACTCTATTAAATTAAGCTAAATTATAGAGTTTGCCATTCCATCAGTTTTAAATATATGAACCTAAAACTTGGGCTTTTTACTAATTTTGGCTTGTTCTTTCCATTTCTGGCATTCATGTTGTTCTAGAGCCAAATATTTTTTGATTAACAGGCTAAAAAGGTCACGTGATCAGGTCCTGCAAAGGGCCTATATACATCATCAGTAGCCCATAACTGGGAGCGTCCATCCCACATACTAGGCCTATGTCACAGCGTTTTTACAAGTTAGGTTATTTTTAGAATGGTTTCCCGCTATTGTTGAGTTTCAATTATTCCTAAGGGAATCAAATCACAAAAGCGTAGCAGCCATGTTGTTTGGTATGACAAAAGTAGCTAATGAGGCATCTTTTGTTCCGCCACCATGCAATCTACCATTTGGCGTGGAAAAAAATCTAAAAATAGCCCAACTTGTAATAACGCTGTGACAACTATGTAGGAGATATGGACGCTCCTAGTTATGGGCTCCTGACATCATCAACTTTGATTTTGTAATCCTTAAAGTGCCCTTAACCCCATTTTAGTTTATTTCTTTTCTAGTCTAGTTGAAAATTCAGGAAGAATGAAAAAGAAAAAAGTGAAATACAGCACTTGCTGTAGTTTCTATTGTTGTGGATTCCTACTCGGTCGTGAAACGAGCCTGGTTCCTTTTCGTCTTTTTATTCAGGCAACTTCTATAGGTCGTAGACAATCAAGGACTCGTTTCAAAAAAACATTTCGCACAATTTCGCAGAAGCATATGAGGATTTATAAAAAAAAAAAAGAGGTTAATGGGGCACTTTAACTTTTCTATGTACCTCCACAAGAGCCAACCATGACATCATCGATAGCAATGTCTCCCTGCCAGCTAGTACCACGAACTCCCTCAAATACAAGCTACGGATTTTTGGTAGAAAAGAGGTGATACAGAAATAATAATAGCAAACAAAATATGTGCAGGGCACTACCTAGGCACGTCACGATATAGCTAACATATCACACGCATGCGCACATCCTATTATCCGTGGATTGGCAGCCATGGACAGCTGTATGTTTCTTCCTTGGTTTGTTGAAACCAGAAGTTAGCCTTCCTACAAATATAACACTCTAGGCATAACCTGTAGTCTGGTTACTCCAAAGTCGAGCTAAAAGCTGCTTTAAACTCCAGCTATCACGCTAACACGTGTGGTAGCTGGAGATGTGAGCAAAGTACTTAGCGTATGGATCTATAAAAGATCTTGGTAGTGCAAAAAATGAAAATGGCACGACCAAACCCGAGTAAATGATAAAAACAAGCAAAATGTATGGCATGACCGTACACGCACCACGATATAGCTAATATCTCGCACGCAGAAAACAGTTCCAGTCGCTTCCCTCGTGTATCGAACAAAAGCTATACCTCATTAATGGATATAATTAAGCTGTATATATTAAAGTCTACTTACTGGATAAACTCCATTATCCCTGACAGGAATATTAGCTTGTTTCCATGCGTTGCCTTGGTTACCGGAGATGGTGCGTACTACCTTTGAGCCAACCATAACGTTCAGTCTTCCGATATAGCTTCCATACATATGATAATAGAACCTGGAATACAATGAGGCAGGATATTAAGGGACTAATAATATACATGCAACGAGTTGTCGAATTTGATTGGCTGAGAGCAGCTGTATTTATGCTAAACACCAGAGCCAAATCGTGTAATACCTCACATGTGAACAAACTATATCCATAGTTAATAGAGTGGAATGGTTAGTAAACCCGGCAAACTTCAAAAGGGCTAACAAAGGCGCAGCGATTTATGTTGGAAGGGTGTAAGACACAAGATTGTGCACGGACATAGTTCATTAGCGTCCCCTGGACGACTGAACTCACACGTTTCTATTGGCTGACTGATTAACATGTTGGAATTTCTATTGTGTTTTGTGCACGGTAGTGGTTGAAAGAAGCTAACAAAGACATACAACAACGAACGTTTTAGATCTTTGCTAATAAAAATTCTGAACAGCAATTTTATTTGTATCAGAATTAAAAGAACATTAAAACTATAAGTCAGATATGAAAGAAGAAGAGAGTTTCATAACCATTCCATGCACTCTATTAACTATGTTCTATCCAACCAGAACTCATGAATTGAATTTACTGAAAGGCGGCGGTGTTTCCAAACTTTTGCAACATTGTAGAACAATGAAAATTAAAGAGAGATTCCACGTTTACGGCCGGGAGAATTTGGAAAACTGAAGTAAAATCCTTTGAATAACATCACGACAAAAAGCACAAATATACGCGGATGAATATTATTATTATTATGTGGCTTTCCCCTGCAATTCTGGATTAATTTTAACTCGTGAGATTTCATAGGGCTCAAATTGCATTCACATTATAGTAGTCTTACTGAAGAAATGGATTTTATTTCCGAGACCTTACTCTGTCAATAAGAGGAGAAAATGAAGTGAGAATTCAGTGGATGGTTCGATTTTTTATGTGAAAAATGTTTGCATCAGAGCCGAGCACATGGAGGCCGGTTTCAAGATTTCAATTCACTGGAATCTGCAGGTTAGTCATTTTCGAATGAAAGAAACTATTAAAGAAAGTACACTATCTAGGAGTAGAAAAAATCGAGCAAGTACAAAAGAGAGCTGCACGCTTTGTGAGATCTGATTACAGTCGGTCAACAAACTCTCAATACCTAGTTTATGACTTCGAGTGGGACCCTCTAGAGAACAGGAGGCTACTATATCAAGTATCTATATTCCATAAAATTAGGAATGGTTTAGTTGACATAGAGTTGCCATTATGTGTAAAACAGTACGTCATCTAGATCATGCAAGCCCTATGCTTATCTCCAACCTCATGTAAACGTACTAGCTTTATTCAGCTACTCTCCTTTTGTTCGAGCCATTCGTGTTTGGAACAAACTTACTGAGCCAGTGGTCCTTGCATCTAGCATAAAACAATTTCAGACACTAGCGCTCTCAGAAATACGTACAATGAGCCCACCTGCCCATCTAAAGAGACTATAACCTCTTGATGACCATTACTTTTCATTTTCTTTAATTTCAACTACACTTGCACTATAAGTATTATTAAGTTTAGTCTACTTTAACGCCATTTTAGAGCGATTTCACTCATTTCATTTATTTAATTTATTGCACTCACTCGCACTTGCACTCTCCCAGTATTAGTTCACACTAGTTGGGAGTAAACATTCTAAGTTAAGCCGGCTAAATACTTGATATTTGAATGCATGCGGTTACGAGAGAAACGTTTTCGAGTTAAAATGTACAATGATACTGATTAAATTGAGCTCGAAAGGCGGCTTCGCTTTGTCTTTGTTGTCATTCCGTCAACTTTCACTGACCGAACGCCAAAGTAAATTATTATAAATGTTACTCACATCTCGATTCTGATTGGCTGAGAACACGCAACGAATTCTCCATAGCTAGCTATAGCACTAAGTGCGCATGCGTACAACATTAATTGAATTACTAGCAGATAATACTTAGCGCTCGATGGTAAGCAAATACGACAATTTTATGCTAGAAAGCAGGGCACTTATTTCGTTATTTTGATTCATTTTAGCGCTCAGCTATGTTTCTAGTCATTCTTTTCTCCTAAACTCGTAAAATAAAGGCAATTTTTAGCTCGAGTATGAAAGAAAACATCTTGAATCATGCAGAAATCCATTCGTAGGCAAACCAATTTTATGCGGCGTTTCATTTTGCTTCGTTTACGATAGCTCTTTTGCTAAAACTTGAGCTTAAAAATGTATAATAAAGCAATTACTGAATTCGGTTTTCGCATAATAGCGAAAATGATCGAGACTTCGGTCTGTGTTATCAGCACTGGTATATAATCAACTAAATTCGATTGAGGTATGCTAACCGCCGTGGAAAGCGAGTAGCAGCTGACGTTTCGAGCGCTAGCCCTTCGTAAGAGCAAAAAAGGCTTCGGCTGATAACACAGACCTCTGTCTTGATAATTTTCGCTATCATGCTCAATCTCATCCAATAATTGCTTATTATTCTTTGCAAAGTTCTCTACTTAGTTGGATATTAAAAGTCCTGTTTTCATTCATATTTACCGTAAAATGATTTAATTCATGCGAAATATTTGACTTCATTATGTTATTGACAACTGATTTCAATTGAAATTTGCTGCTGACAGTGCACTGAGTTTGTGCTTTATCGGCAAATACACGTATATATAGTCACTTGCTGACTGTACGATGAACTCAAAATTTCTTTATACTTTCGGCCTCATGCAGTATTCATTATTTTTCGTTCATCATACAGTCAGCGCGTGCCTATATTTGCCGATAAAGCACTTACATCAGTCTCTAACCCTTACTTAGAGTACGAAGCCGATGCTAAATTCTCTCGCCGATCATTTTCTTTTAATATTGGGAAGCGGCTTTTATTTTCCTCTTCTTCAACACACCTTAACAACTCAAAGTCGGACATGTTGTCTTCCCAGTCTGTGAAATTATCTATATTATCTATATGAATTCGCGAAAAACAATCGCCGATACGTTTTGTTTTGATTTTTTATAAAAATTTTTTTAATAAAATCAAGCACGCTGAGCATCCAATCAAATCACACGTTCTTAGGATGATCCCATAATTTATATTATAAAGGATAGTAAGGTTATTTCATGGTTTTGTAATGGCAAGCTGTCAAAAGTGTCACTCTAATTTCATATTATTTTGTTATACAACTCGTCTAAAGGCTCGTTGTATACCAAATACTACAAATATCTCGTGAAATATTTGCCCATATTCCATAGAAAACTATAAATTAACCAGTAAATATTACATAATTATTAACATAAAATCTACAAAAGTATTATTTAATCAATTATATTTGTTGAATTTGTAATAAGAACTTGTTTAAAGGAAACTTAAAAAACTTATGCCAAGATTGCAGCCCTTCGTCGCCTTAAACGCATGGTCCCAACGGGCATTTTAATAAAACAGTACAACGCTATGTACTGTCTTACCTAGAATATTGTGGCCCAATATTAATAGGAATTAGTAAGCCGCTTAAGAGTAAACTCGAACATGCAAATAATTACGGTCTAACAACATTAATGAACCTAGGTAACAACGTAAGCTATGAGTCAGTTCTGAACTTAGCCTCCATGCGCTCGTTGGAGCACAGACGGCTTGAACAGTCATTAATCTTATTTTTTGAGTTTTTAGCAAAAGGTCCAATTTACATTTCTATTTTTTAAGCCCCGTATCACTCCATATGCTATAAGAGGCAATTGCCATAATATAGTACAGGATTCTTATAATAGCCGCTACCTACACAACACCTTTTCTTATACTACTTCTCGCATGTGGAATCAGTTTCCGTTACCTGCTAAATCTGCTACTTCGTTATCGCAATTGCGGAACGACATTAATCAGTCTGACCTAGTTGGCTGCCAGTACAACAACTGCATATCATTTAGAATCGCATAGCCAAACCTGAATCGCACGGTGCATTTGCGAAATCAGACGCTGATTGGCTGAGACGGAGTGGTGATTCAGAGTGGAATCACCACTGCAGACTACGCGCATTATTTATAATTTAGCAAAATATCAACAAAAGTACTAAATCTTCAAGCAATTCATCGGTCTATGCGATTCAAGGAAAAAGCGACTCGGGCGATATCGGTTTTCTCGTGCAATTTAACGTGGAATTACCTCGTCAGGCATGTGATTTTCCTATAGTATCATTACTTATCGAATCATTTTTAACATATTGTCATTACAATTATAATTACATTTTTAATCCATTACTTAAATAGCATTTTGATAAAATTAACTTATATAATTATTACATACATGTAGTATTTACTGTATATATTTATATTTCTGTTATATTGTATATTATTACTATTAGCTTTGTATTCTCAGTTGTCGAGCACTTTTAACATGAGCCCCCGGCTCGGGTGAATGGACAACCGCTTCCTGTGTAATCGACTTTAAATATTGTATTGTATTGTATTGTATTGTATTGTACCTCAACTGAAAAACACCGTGTGCTCTTAAATGTTCCTTATTAAAGCCTAAATCTATTGCCGCATTTGCCTCCTGTAAATTGTACTCATTTCAATTTTCCGAGCGCCGCCATCTTGGATCTTATGACGTCACACGATCGCTTCTATCGTCAGAAAACAATAGCTCTTTTGTTGTAAACAATAGGGACACTAGCGCAAAATTGTACACGTACCTGATGCAGGTGTTTCCATCAAATCTCAGTCCGCCTTTCTCGATCTTAGCATTGTCTCCTGGTCGCCTTGGACTCGATGTCTCGATGTACATATAATACCCTAGTGACAACAATAATAAAATGTATTTAATAAAGATAATGAGAATGATGTTGATGACGACGACGGCGATGATAATAATATGGAATTTAATATACGACGACTACTACTACGGACGCGTGACAATAAAGGACTGAAACGAGACACTCGTGTTGGTTTCATTGCACCGTAGCGAGTCCACGACGGTGAGAAGTCGGCGTGTTTTTCGTAGTCACCATAACAGAGTACGTTAGTCGGATTTAATGTAAGAAAGTCACCACTCTTTTGGATATTTCAATAGCTAACATTTAAAATACACAATAAATTGCTTTCTGTTCGAGTTTACAGCATTTCTGGGCATAGCTTATGTGTGAAATTTGGGTCAATGCGGTCGGCAACGCGATGGCTTCACCTCAGTCTCGCCAAAATGTTGAACTTTTTGCGCCATTCGTTGTGTACTCGGCCCAGTACTCTAGCCGACCGCTAGGCACGTCCAACCGTAGTCGTAGTCCGTAGTCGCCGTATCTTAAATTCGCTACTAATTATGGTGATGGTGATGATTGTGGTAATGAATGATGTTGATGATGATGGTGATAATCATGATGATGATGATGGTGGTATGGTGACGATGAGTTTAATGGGTTCGATGATTCATATTAATGATATTGTTAGAAATTACAATAACGATGATATTGATGATGATGGCGAATTTTGTCAGTCAGTTTGATATAGTTCATATCATAAGTACAATACAAATCTCGCCATTGTATATCCCATACAAATCGGTTGCTCATATTGGAACTAGTACATACAAATTCTTTAACATTCAAACATCGTGTGCGATAAATATTTTCGAGAAGAAAAATTAAGATATTTAGGTGAGGCTATTCTAAGTTTAATGAATCCGAATTTATTGGATAATACATATGCAACTACTATCAATCAACTGGTAGTCTAGATCTTACAGAAGAAAGTTATTCGCATAATTACATTTTCTAAATTTAATGCTTCTTTTTTTAATTCAGAATTCTCAAATTTAGTAACATCGTTACCCTCCATAGACCTTATGCAAAAATGGCGATTTTTCTTACACTAGAATGTAGTGCCGTTGGTCAATTTGAATGCTTCCATATTAAAGAGTACACCAAGAGTAGTGATACTGAGAAGATTGGTGGTGATAATGTAAAATGGTGCTAAGCATGGGCTCCTGTGCTAAGATATTGAGATCTAAATTTACAGATGTTTAAATGGCAGATGTAAATGTTGACTGACGACTTAGCCTCGGTTTCACGATTTTTCTAGTTTTTAAAAGCTAATATATCTTTTCAACCGATTTATTTCCACGCTATTAAACTTCTCACTATTTCATACATGGCGTGCTCTAAGAAATGGTGATATTTATTTTACCAAATAAGCTAAATGTGGAATACTAGCCTCGTTCTCGTGATACAGGCGGCCATTTTTTAATAAGGTTTATAATGTAGTGCATTATTTATGCACCAAATTTATCTCAAACAGGTTAATTACCCTCCTTATTTAACAGTTTCTCTACTCCTGTTTATAGTATACACTCATACTATACAATTTTGCTTCTAAATCATCTTCCAGCTATCAGAACAAACTATTGTAAGTTCAACAAAATATTTATTGGTCCTAAAATATGGAATAGCATTGATGTGCTTAAGAAAACACCTAAATAAATCTGGTTTGAAAAGGAAGCTCGAAAATTATCTCATAGATTAGATGTATATTCCATGTAGGCATGTACATATTTCCTTTCTTGTAGATAACTGCCCAGGCCTTGATATACCTACATGCTAAGGCTATAAATGCCGGTTAAAAATATACTGGTGTTCTAGAGTATGTCAAAAGATGTATAGTATGCAAAAACCCCATGCACTTGGGGAAAATTCTGGAAAGTTCTCCAGTCCATGCTAGAACAAAGCTTTGAGGAAGCGAAAAGCACTAAATCTAGGTTGCATGGACATTTCTAATAATAAACATTAAGCTCAGAGTAGACTGCTATAGTTGCTATAACTGTTATAATATTTCAAGACAACTGGAGTACTGGACATATGTTACACTGATTAATTTTTAACCGTAATAAAAATTAAATTTTGTTTAAATCTAGGTGCCTATAATAAAGAGAGATGCCTCCGAATGACAACTCCCAATCTAAACAACCCATATGTACTATACCTCATTAACGATTATGCCGAACCAGCATTCCAAATGAAGAACTGTAACAACAGTTATGTAAAACATTGATAAGATCGCAACGTGAAATATTATATTTCTAGATTTGTCTCGTATCTTTGTTTGTAAACTTCATTAATAATTGATGAGGTGCTAATCAATCAAGTCACATGCATACCTCAACCCACATACAGAACTGACAGACGTTGTTTGATACATAATTGATTAATAAAACGGCAGTATTGTTTCAGATACTAATTAATAAAACATAAACGCCTGTATCACTGATCAGACAGTGATGTTTTAATTATCAGTTCTGTACCCAACAAACACCTCGTTTAGCCTCATTTTACTCGTTGTACTCTAAATTTCTAACGAGACCTGAAACAACCATGGGGGGCTGATCAAAGCCAGGTCCCGGCTAATCCACAGATCGAATTGGAATTTAGCGTGTTGGTTTTTGCACAGGGAGGAAAAATCGGAGAACCCGGAGAAAAAACATCGGAGCAAGGGCGAGATACCAACAAACTCAACTCACATCGCCGCGACCGGGAATAGAACCTGGGCCACAGAGGTGAGAGGCGAAGCGCTTAAACCACTGCGCCACCCCGGCTCCCCTTAAATAGATCTAGCAATTTGATTTGATAGCTCCTGAATATGAGATCTCCATGATAAACTAGAATCAATTAGAATACCAAGATATTTAACAGAATTGACTTCATGAATAGATTTATCATCTAGAAAGAGTGAAATATGTTTGTGTAGCTTAAAAAAACCTATCAGTCCAGAAACTTGATTTCGGTTGCACTGGAGTAATTTCTCTTAACAGAAGTATTATTCTTCCACTCGAGTCTTTGTCATCCTTCATCAAAATTGTCCCTCATTTCTTCCAGTATATCTGGAATGCATACTCTGCTAATCTGAGTAGTTATTTTTGTCTTTCGACATGAGAAAGTTTATCATTTGGGAGTTGACAGTGTCCCTGTACAAGTCTTACAAACCGAGCATTTTCAGACTATATTGCATAGAACACGTTATTTGAGACGTTTCTGGTAACTGTTAGTTTTCGCTTCATTGACACTTTAATATGGGACAAAAAATCCATGTCACTGATACTTTGTGGAGGTTAGGTAAAAATACCTTTCCCAAAGATAACCACAACGACCATACATAGAGACGGTATCAAAGGTTTTGACATTTTGCAGTAAAATGAAAAGGAGAAAATGACAACATATGCAAAATGCTATAATAGCAAGTGACTTAACCCAACCTCTCTCAGTATCAACGATTAATTTAAATGTTACTTACCGTTTCCGTTGTGGTCACCGCTAGGTCCAGTTCCCGATGAGGGAGTGGATCCACGACGCCTTGACCAATCAAATTTATCGGTTGCCAGTTGACTAAATCCACAGGTATCCCGATCAAAGTTGCATGAAAATCCTAAAACAAAAAGAACAGAATATTTAGCAACATATGAAAGTGCGACGAAAAAATATTTTATCAGAAACATAAACGACTGTACTACAAGTACGATATTCTTCTGCAGGTAGACAAGAGAGCTGAATAACACGCGGGGACTAAGGATACAATTGCTGCACTAACGTTTGAATACTTAGGAAATCGTGAAAACGAGGCTAGTAAGTTATAGTCGTGAAACGCCGAACTTGGTGAGGCTTCTGATTGAGTGCATTTGGGCTTCCCGCCGAGTATTTAAATCTCAAAATCGAGTGTTGTGATTGGTCAGCGAATTATAGGAAACCATTTCAGTGCTTCTGATTGAAAAGTCCGAATGCGTTATCATAACAGCTAAACATGCAACAATGGCGGCATTATTTTACGTAAATTCCGGGAAATACTTTGAGCTCACAGAGACGCTTGCATATACGGAGAACTCAACAGAAACAAAGCTGACAAAATGCTGATTCAATAGACCAGTTCGCGGTTAATTCCGACATTTGAAAGGCGCAAAATACAGTGTTTGTATGGGACATTTGTACAGACAAATGTATGGAAAACTGAAAACACGATTGCACGCTTCCCAGCACAGCTACATCCCTCAAAATTTGATCAGTTAATCTTTTACCTGGTATCAGGGAGGTGTTCAGAAATTCGATTTTACGGAAATTATTTGGCACGGATTCATATGCAAACACTGTATTTCATGCCATGTTTGCACCCCTTTCAAAATGTCGAAATTAACCGCGAACTGGTCTATCCTGGGTCAGGGTTTTCTGAATGAAATCTCCCTCGCTTTTGTTTTATGAGAATGCTATCAGTTAGTTCGAAATAGGACAACTAAGGTTTAAAAAATTACGCCGGAAAACTGACATACAGCGAGACAACAGAGCGCAAACTAACTTGAGGCCGAATGCAACACATTCTTCAAAATAAAAGAGACGATGATTGGAAAACAATTTCCCGAGACGCTGAAATAAACAGAAAAAGTAGACTCCAATCTTTGAGAGAAAATATGATAGAATATCACCGGCAAATAATTCGACAGAGACTGAAGAACATAACCAGAGTGGAAGACAAAAAACAAACTGCACACTGCACACTGCACACTGCACACTGCACACTGCACACTGCACACTGCACACTGCACACTGCACACTGCACACTGCACACTGCACACTGCACACTGCACACTGCACACTGCACACTGCACACTGCACACTGCACACTGCACACTGCACACTGCACACTGCACACTGCACACTGCACACTGCACACTGCACACTGCACACTGCACACTGCACACTGCACACTGCACACTGCACACTGCACACTGCACACTGCACACTGCACACTGCACACTGCACACTGCACACTGCACACTGCACACTGCACACTGCACACTGCACACTGCACACTGCACACTGCACACTGCACACTGCACACTGCACACTGCACACTGCACACTGCACACTGCACACTGCACACTGCACACTGCACACTGCACACTGCACACTGCACACTGCACACTGCACACTGCACACTGCACACTGCACACTGCACACTGCACACTGCACACTGCACACTGCACACTGCACACTGCACACTGCACACTGCACACTGCACACTGCACACTGCACACTGCACACTGCACACTGCACACTGCACACTGCACACTGCACACTGCACACTGCACACTGCACACTGCACACTGCACACTGCACACTGCACACTGCACACTGCACACTGCACACTGCACACTGCACTACAAGGAATTGTTATTGAAATTAATCAGTTACACTTGATGGAAACGGTCGTGAGACTTCTGCATGTAATGTAATAGCGTCATCCATTGTCAGCCAACCAAAGATCCATTGGTTCCTGACACAAAATCATGGTTGGCAAAGTAGCATAACATTTATAAACACGAAACATCGCTATACTAGTATAATTAATAAAACAATCAATATAATTACCTCCTGTTGGCGGTGGTAGAGTATTCGGTGGTGGAGTATTCGGTGGTGGTGGAGTATTCGGTGGTGGTGGGGTTGCTTTCCGAAGACAAAAAAAACAAGTCAGTCACTACTGAAATTACAATCAGTCAAGTCGAGCCTCCTACTCCGAGTTGTTCGAAGCATGATTACTGTTAATTAAATTTTGACAAGGTTTCGCTCTTTCTCAAATTTAAGATGCGAGTGGAAATTTATACTACTTGTATTTTCAGGAAAGTATTCTTTTCAACCAGGATCAGTCACAAGGAAAGTACCAGACACACTCAGTCACATTATTAAGGCCGTTTACACGAGAGGAAGTTAGCCGCAGCTTATCTAAGCCGCTAACGATTCGTATAAATGGGTCTCGCGACTAAATGAAGCTGCGGCTTAATTAAGCCCTTGCTGCCCTTGTATAAATAGCACATCTTTGTGAACTCCGTGGCGTACGTAAGCCGTGACTTCGGCTTAAATAAGCTGCGGCTAATTTGCTCTCGTATAAATGGCCCTATTGTGTGCAACATTGGGAGCAATTGTTTTGAAATGGGGTTGACACACGCTGCAATATATCCTGCAACATTGCACTCAACAATTTCAGAGTTGGACAAGGCCTACTCCGGGTCCTAAAGTCGCTTAAAGTCGCCTTAAATCGCATAAAATCGCATTTAGTCGCTTTATGATTCAGCAGTTACTACTTATATTATGATCAGTTTTGCTTTATTCGGTGTTAAACAACTTGGCCCTTAGAAACAATAAATGAACAATGAACTTCGTTCAGTTTTCCTAATAATATATCCATTGTAAACAGCGTGTTACTCATTGCACTTCAGCTGAATGATCTAGTGAACTCACTCCTATGATTGGTCAATGGCAAATGCATTGTCTGAATTCCTTTTAAATGTAACATTACGTCACTTTCCAGGATATGGAAGGTAAAATCTGATTGGTCCATAACACAATGAGGTGTGCATATTGGAAACCAATTAAGCGCTCGGGTAAGCAGACGTTACTGTTTTCCTCGAATTTATGAAGAAACTAATGCACTTTCGGGGTCTTGAAATGCTGCTGATGCATTGGTGTTCCGCTCGTGCCGGCATCCACATCACAAGACGTTGGTTGTCCATTGCTTTGTTATAGAATATATAGAACCATCTTCTTGTTGCGCTGACCTAAAGTCCTACTCACCTCCTCCTCCTCCTCCAGTGTGCTGGTTGATCCAGTTCCTAAACTTTGCCACGCGTGCGAATACTGTGAAGAGTTGTTTAGCGTCACATCGACCGGATCCCCAGCTGACCGCACCCTGTAACATGTAGCGACCATCAGGCAGTAAACATACGTATGGACCACCACTATCACCATGACAACCGCTAAGGATCGTGTTCTCAACGCCAGCACAGAGCATGACATCCGTGAGAGTGATGCCAACTGAAAAGAAAATTTCGTAATTAGATTCCTGTAACATCCAAAGAAGAACACGAGAAGCTTTAAATATTTATGTCGGTTCAGCGGCACAAGATATAGAGATTACTTCATGGTTGGTGAGCGCGTACGATTTTTATTCACGAGTTGTGAAAGAATCACAAACGAACGAGCGAGTCCTCGAGCGAGTGAGTTTGTGATTCTTTCACAACAAGTGAATAAAATCGTACAAGCGAACCAACCATGAAGTTATTTGTTTATTTTATAAGTACTGAGATTTCTTTCAAATCAAACAATCAATAGTAAATATGAGTTTTATTCACTCAAAAGTATAAAAGTTCAACATTTTCTTTTCAAAGTTTTTGCAAAATGAAAAAAAAGTGAATTTGGCTTATTTCCTTTTCCTTTTTTCTTTAGCTCTTTCTGTTTGGAGAGAAGGACTTTCCTTGTCTTCTCAAATAAGAGGTCATTCATGATACTGGCGGAGTAGCTTTTCTTCTTCAGGTGTCGCTCAAAACGTGCTAATAAACTTCGGAGCGAAGAAGGCTCGTAGTCTTTCCCATCTTTTGTCCTGACCGAAATGACAAACACGCACATATATTCGTTCAGCTCCACAGCTGGAATTTCTTCAATTTTTCGAAGCTCATTCTTGGTTTCTAAAAACTTTTGAAGAAGCTTTATGTCTCGTTGTGTTTTTTGTACAGTGGCTTTGTTTTCTTGTCCTGAAATAAAATCAGCAACCGAACCGGCGTCAACAAATCTTTCCGACATATTGAACTTTGATCAAAGGCGGCTTGCCAGCTTTCGCGCCAAGGATGACGTAGTTTCCCGTACGACATTTTTCACTAGTGAAGAAACATCGTTCGTCCAATCAGAAGCCGCGAACGATGTTTTTTCACTAGTGAAAAATGATCGTTCGCGTCGCTTATTGGCTCTGCCTAAAAACAGAACGACTGTTTCATCACTGTCATTTCTGTGAATAAATCTCAGTACTTATAGAATAAAAACAGTTCCTAACTTACTATAGTCAACTTGGTAGTTATTATAGGATGATCTCGATTTCAGACGCCAAAGTAGAAAAACGAATTAACTTTAATGGGCTATGTCAGCTATTTTTAGCATCACTTTGGAAAGTTCAATTCAAATTAATAAAAACTTTAAAATGATGGTCTAGTTTTATTGAAAGCTTCTTCGCAATTGAAGTGAAACTACAAAGGCACGACTAACTATGTTTTGCTATCAATCCCAAAAACCTCATCCAGCTTTATATCAGTGAAATATTAAAAAATATCACTAGAAAATACTACAGCATTAATAATGAATAATAAAAGTGGATAATAATAATGAATGATGTTGATGAATCGGGATTGCAATAATTATCAAGAAGGCATAATTTAACTGTACATCTATTTACAATACTAAAATTTACTAAGAATACTTTCAAATGCAATAACTTCGTAAATAAACTTAAAATGCCTAAATTAAACTTACTAATAAAATGATGATGCTAAGAGTACTACTACTAATAATACTAGAGCTGCTAAAATGTTTTTCTAAAATACAATAAATTCATACTAGGCCTCAGTTAATGGGTGAACTCATAAGTAAATGAAGTCATCATTCTTAAATCTAGTAGAAGAGGCAGATGTAGTGTTAAACTTGAACTGCTCAAGCACTGCTAATTTGTGATGTTCATAGTCATACAGCAATTGGTTTTGTTGAATTTTGAATTTAAATTTCCCGCGCACTCCATCTTGGATCTTATGACGTCACGCAGTTGCACCTCATTGTCAGGAAACAATAGTTCATTTGCTATATAACAATAGAGGCAACGCTGTGACGTCATAAGATCCAAGATGGCGACGTGAGAGGAATTCAAATGAGTTTATGGATTACAATTTACAGGAGACGAACAAAGCAATAGATTTAGGCATTCACACATCATATTTATTTAGCCGAGAAAATGGCTTTCTCCGAATCGATTTTCGAATGACACCGTAATTTAGCCGTTCTCCATTAGCCAAATAGTGGTAACAACAATTTCGGTCAGGAACTTTTGTTGGTCGTTTGCCATTTGACAACCTTTCATTAATAGTTTTCTACAATGCTTATATGATTTAGTTGTTAAATAAAGTATCTGATGTATATAAGAACTTTTAAAATGGCTATCAAACAAACCTCCGGACTGTTGGATCCTCTGTCGGCATTTGTTTTGGTCAATTGGAGGCATCATAGCTTGCTGGAGAATAGGATGTGACGATCCCGGATGTTTGATCTTACCCCATCCTGAAAACGTCACGCAACAATTTACGTCTTAACGTTAATTTTAAGTGGAGGATGAAATAATTATCATTATGGTTAACCAATACCAGGACACAACAGTATCAGTATTAATTGGTTACTACACATTGATCGTTGATCTCGTTACTTATCAATCAGAAAAATAGGAAACGTTGCGTGACGTCAGGTAATGTGCAACAATTGAGATGACGTGCCTAATACATTTTAAATATGTGACTACAAGAGCCCATTACCAGGAGCATCCATCTTCCCCATTGGTTCTATTCCCAGCACAGAAGTAGATCTGGCTATATTTAGAATTGCATTTCGCACGAAATAAACAAAGGTTACGTTGTCTTAGCCAATTACATAGCTATACGTCACTTCTCATTATTTTTCATTATCATTCTTCTCACTTTCGATGCGGAAATTCGAATTCTAAATATAGCCACATCTACTCCTGGGCTCCTGATGGCTATTAAAATTTAACAGTCACGTACAGTCAATTGTCACACATTAGCTCACGTCACGCAATGTTTCCTGTAAAGCAACTCTAAATGAAACAAAACACTGATACTACCAACCTGTGATAAAGCACTTAGTGCCAACGGGTACTTGGTAGTCGTGTGGTGGAAGGCATACGGGGTTCACTCTATTGCTCAGTGTGGCAGGGCGTGACAGCTCAATAAGAGCGATGTCGTTACTCAGACGAGGCCTGTTGTAGCTTGGGTGTGCTATAACCTTCTTGACAGGGAGTGTCTGCTCGGTACCTTCATTAGCGTTACGATTGTGGTCTCCGACAACAATTTGGTAAGAAGCTGCGTTGCTGGGGAAAATGGAAGGTGAATCATGATCAGTTACGTTAAAAAAAAAAAATGAATCTGATCGACTAGTAGTCAACATGAATTAGTCAATAAGTCCTCAACTGAATGGACCTCTTTGCTGATAACGCCGCCATGTTGAAATAACAATTCCATGGGATGTTCAGGGTGCAAAACATTTAGGGTTAACGAAGCACTCTCTTCGAATAGGTCTTTTGCAGGTAACAGTCACGTGCTGATATATGACTTCAATAACCAATGAATTGAGCTCGTGATCCCATTGCAAAAGATTTACTGGAAACAGTCACGTGCTGATATGTCACTTAAATAACTAATGACTTGAGCTCGTGATCCCATTGCAAAGGGTTTACTGGAAACAGTTACGACCTGATATATGACTTCAATAACCAAGATATTGAGCTTGTGATCCCATTGGAAACAAACTTCAAAACGCTGTTTTAGAAAAATCGACAATCAATTGGAGGTGGAAAATAGCATTTACAAACAGATTTTGCCAATAGGACTACAAATGCCTCTAAATAAATGATGTCAGATTTGGTTTGCCATCCAGTACAACCACGTGATTGCATTCCTGCAACAGCTCATTAGACTTTCCATTGTTATCGTCTATACTGTCACGACATATGCATGGCATTCAAACATATAAAACCATAATATTAATCTATTTGAATCATGCAAGCATTAAGTAAACGTAAGATTGCCAGCTCCTAAAACTAGAGTTCATATTTGGGGAAAGGTGCTTATAAGAAAACTAATTACATCGGCGTATCGCAGGACCTGAATGTTACTCTTCAAAATGTTAAGTTCTCAGACAAGATTAAAAACAAATTCGTAGTGATATTAATTAATAATTCGTTAATAAGCTAAATGCGAGTAAGGCATTTCTGGATATACCAAATAAAATGATAGAAATATAGCTTGTCAAGCGCTCTCCCAGCCATTCACAGCTCTCTTTAACGAATAAATTTTCCAAGGCATTGTGCCTGATTATACTTAAGGTCTCCAAGATATCACCAATTTACAAAATATTGTACCACGATTAATGCTGGGAATTTTAGACCAATATCAATAGTATATCCTTTAGAAAGATTCTGGAACGCCTGGTTTATAACCAACTATTGTCATTCCTAGAAAAGCATAACATTCTCTACAATTTCAATTTGAATTTAGAAATAATTATTCTTCAGATAATCATCTTATTATATAAATAAATTATCAACAAAACAAAATAAATGTATTAGGTATATATTGTTCTCACACGGACATGAGAATCTGGATCCGTACTAAAAACTACTTAGGATTCTAAGGAAAGAGCATATAACTAAGTTTAAAATGGATTTGTTTTCACTTAAATATGTAAAAAATTACTTTTAAATACCTGGCTTCACAAGTATGGGAAACCATACCACTTTCTCTGAAAACCCTACCGACACCCTCTTTAAAAAATATATACAAAGCTTATCTTTTGCACCAGCAATCTTAATATCATTATTTGTTATTATTATTTATTATTATAATTCTTGTTGTTGTCTGTTCATTGAAGACATTTAAGTACCATGATATTTTTCTGTTTATTTTTGTCTGTAAAATTTGTATTTGTCTCCATGTTGTAATAATAACTTCATATAGCACTTACGCACTGTAATCTCACCTGTAGTTTTCTATGTTTGTATATATTTTTAATACTGTCAGGCATTTGTAACAATTTTTAACTTAAAACTTCAGCTTGTCTTTTATGTAAACATTGCGGCAGCCAACACGAAATATTTTGCTCCTTTGGCTGCTGTACACATCCATCTTATTAACTTCTTGTTATAATTAATTTTCCTGTTTACTTTACTTTACTCGTTTTATAGTTTAGTCTCTATTGTATTATTATCTGTAAATAATGTGCATTGTTTAATAGTCAATAGCGGTTTTCAATTGAGTGTCTAAAAGTAATTGAGTGACTGCTTTCAAATTTGATTGGTTAGTTACCCATCATTGTGTTTAATTTTCATCGTGATTGGTTCAACTAGTAAAACCAATTTACTCTTTTTACCAGTGGCCATCTCGGATTCAGAGGGAGGCAATCTTTGTTCTCGTTCCTAAACTGTACCTCGATATGTTTAGGGACAAAGTTATATGAGAATGTGTTTTTGTTTACTCATGTATAAGATAACCTATAAAACGTGTCGAGAACTCATTTAATCGTAAACAATTTTAAAGAAGCAAACGTACAATCAGATGCCAGATCTTTACCTTGAGCCCGCTACGCAATGGGCAGCGGTAACTACCCATGTTGAGGAGATCAAAGAGCCACCACAGATAAAGCGTCCCGAACGTTTAAGAGCAATCTGGAAAATAAACGAATAGGAAAAGAACGCCGGGTCCAGGCTTAACAAAACTAACAGACATGACATCACTAATGGAAGGAACAAACTAAACGGGTTTTTAGAAACATGCTCGCTTACGAGAGGTTTTAAATGTAGTGATTGACTGAGGAACAAACTAAACGTTTTTTTTAGAAACAATGTCACTTACGAGGGGTTTCAAACGTAGTCATTTGACTGAAAAAGAAACTAAACATATTTATTGAAACATGTTCGCTTTGGAGAGATTCCACTGTGTTTAGGAAGTTTCATTTTTGACGACATAGAAATTTTCTTAATCACGTGACTTACCTGCCAAGGCCAGGCACCTGGCCTAGCATCCTGGCCTCCAATTACACGTGACTGGGTGATTGGGGTGTATCCACATTGTTGGGCTGCATGAGAACACAGTGAAAAACATATGATAATCAGAAATAAATGATATGGAATGTGTTGGTTTTATGGCGGATAAAGTAGACAGTATATAACGCTTCACAAAGTAATTTTTTTCCAAGTACACTCACATTCAAAGCTATCAAAAAAGAACGCTCGACGTGAAATGTATATATATTTCAGTCTGCACGACCTTCGATATACTCATCTATCTTATATGGTGAAATGATTAAGTAACTGTTGAGAAAGAATACCGCGAAAGAGAAATAAACTGACAATAAACAGTAGCAAAACGTACGAAAAAGATAAGAGGTCCCATCTGAGAATCGAAGACGCGTTTCAGAGCTCTCGTATTAGACCACTTGGCCATTCGACACACATATTCGATGTTTCTACCCAGTGTACAGAGCTCCGCTATAATTATCTTATTTTAGAAAATCAATAAGAAAAAAGGGGGAAAAGAAGATTTTCTGTGTATCGAGCTCGGCTTTCGTGGGCCTGGGACGCGCGAACATCTCCACTAATATATATACCCTATGGAAATCCTAAAAAAATGAAGATCCATTGATTCAAAATTGACATAACCGCCTCGGCCGGACAAATGCCGAGTAGAAGGTACATTTGTACAGTGCCTTTGTGACTGAACAATCTCAGTCATTCTGGGACTTGAAATGGTTAGGAACTCTCGGATAAGGACTCGTGGGTCCTACGTCAGCCTCAAGTTTAATACCGACTGTTACGAGTTACCGTACAAACAAATAAAAACGATACATATGAATAAACTATCGAAACAGGAATATGTATTTATGATAAAAAGCGGACATTTACATGTCTATAAAATAGTGTAACATCCAACGTCAAGTAAAACAATATTATACTTACTGGCGATACTTAAGTTTTAAACAAAAATAGAAGGCATGTCTAAAGACTAACCATAAATTCCAACATGTACATGTGTTGCTAGAAACATAATTTTGAGAAGTAATCATCAATTCACGATTGCTTTTGTTTCTTCAAAATATGGGTGTCATTCAGAGTGGATGGTAAAATCAGATGGTATCCGTTTAATACATGTAATTTACAATGAAACGATCATTTCAAACGCTTTGATGGTGTTCGCGTCTACTTAAGAGTAGTCTGCTTGATAGAGATACTATTTATAGTAACTAGGTGAAGGTTTTTTAACCTTGGTTAAGCTTTCACTTAAAAGAGGGTGTCCTCGTTATGTAGGTTTCATTGTAGATGAGGACCACTTTGTTTAAAATAAGTAATGATTCGTCTAGGAACTATAGCAAAAGACAATAGACTGCGGTAATGGGCATATGGCACATACGATTTTGCTTCAATATGCCTTAAGTGCTGTCTGAGATGTCTAGTCTGAATTGTTGGCTATTTCTACTGCAGAGAAAATGTAAAAAATCCACCATTCCGCTAATAGGAAAGGGGGTAAACTAAAGATCTTAGAATCACAAATTTGAGAACTTGCCCCACATACGATTTTCTTCGAAATTAAACGATAGTTAGTTTGATCAAAAATAAATGAAAACTTCAAACTAGTCGAATGAAAATATATTATTTCGATGGTTTTTCATTGAACTTACAAGGATTAACCAATGGAAGTACAAGTAAGAAGAATAGAAAATTAACACATTTTACATTCCCTTGCCTTTTACACAGAGCATTACTTAATAAATAAAAACTTATCAGCATTTTTACCTGCCAAGGCTCCTTGGCCTATCAGCAACAGAGCGAGGAACCACATCATGACTATGTATCTCTCCAAGTCGTACACTAGCTTATAAGAGAGCTGTATTTATATCAGTAGCTAATGAAATATTACTTTGTTATTATACATGATGTTGTATTAAACTACAGATGATGTCAATAAGCTATAATTGCTTTTATTGCAACAGTGCAGATGTTTAACTCAAAGATAAACACTGTTTTCAGCTCTAGGACAGTGTTTGAACTTCAAAAGGATTTCGATAATTATCTATTCAATGTGTCCATCAAGTGTACTTTGATAACAGTCGCAGCTGAACTGAAAACCTGACAAATACAATAATTGTCGCTTGTCCATGTTAAGGGCAATTGATACAAATGTCGTTTTTGTCAAATATGATCAACTATATTTTCAATCATATAAAATGTTTCCTTTTGTTTCTTACATTGGATTTGCAGCTGAAATTCACTTTAGGCAAATATTATAAAGAAAATGCCTTTTTCACAATCTTATTGTTGTACTATATAATCAGCTGGTTCAATACACCCTTACATTATAGCTTGTTTCCAGATACATCTATTGAAACTCGAGTGATTGAAAAGTCTGAGATGTTCCACTCATAATCTTGTACTTCCTAAACCAAGAACTGAACTTAGAAAACGTAGCCTTTCTTATAGTGGAACTGTTTTATGGAATTCCTTTTTCGAACACTCTGAGAGAATCTTCTTCAATAGCCTCTTTCAGAAGGACTTTCTAACAATAGGTCTATAGCTAGTCATACCACGTATCTATCCCTACTTATTAGTTAGTTTTCATGTAGCTAGTAAACAGAGATTGATATGAAAGACGTTTAGATTCTTCTTACGTCAAAATTAAAGTTATTTAAGTTAACTAATAATTATTGTAACTTAGAGGTAATATTAGTAGAATATGAATTGTAAGATGTAGTATTTTAAAAGTAGCTTTATGTGATGATGCACGGCCTACCTGAAAAAAAGTTGTTACTGAAGTTAGCTACCGTCAATAAATAAATAAAGTTATTATTATGTCGAATTGAGCCAACTTAGTGAAAACCTGACCTTTATCAGCTCTTTTGTGAGTGAGCTATTCTACTCAAACTCAAATATCCTGCACTATTCAGTTTTCGGTTTCGCGCGCGAAAGAATTCACTTGTTAATGGTTTTTAAACTAATTTGAGTGTGCCTATTTCACTTGTGTGGTCATTATGCTAATTTAAGCAATTATTCCCCTCAGTGATGGGGACTAAAGCAGTCACTTCGATTGGTGAATACTTTTAAATTATAAACTGTTCGCCGAAAAATAAGGAGCATAAAAAGAGGAAATCTGTAAAATGTATAATTATCAAAAATTTGTTCATACAGTAAAAAAAATTTCAGTGTCATTTATAGAAAATAATTAAGGGCCCTAAACAGCCTTATTTAATGTCGGTAACTCATGACAGTCTGATAAACGTGCGGCCGACGTGGGGCATGCGGTTTAACGTCCTTATCTGAGAAGACGTGTCTGGAGGTCTAATCATTTGCAATTCGAGAACGAGATTGTTTCACAAATGCAGCAAAATTCTTATTATTATTCAGTTTAACGAAGCAAGGGTATCGTTACGTCTAAGATATAAATCCGTGATTGTAATCTGAACAGTTTAATCACGAGTTAGAGATTTATCCCCGGGGTGGCGCTTACCGTACCCTTGCTTGGAACAAACGGGCCCCGAGTGTTGGGCCGACTGGGGTTTGAACCCTCGACCTATCACACGGCAGACAGTCGAGACGTTTAAGCACTATGCTAACCAGAAGGCATGATTTCAAAAGCATTTGCTCTTCGCATCAGTAAGCTTTGATTTTATTAACTAGTACTGATAAAAAACACTGTCGCTCTAAGGAGTGTCGGTAATACGCAAGTTTCATATTCTCACGGACGGGCTGGAACGAGCCTTCGTAGGGGATTTCAATGTGAAACAGCAAACAAGGATCGAGGCATGCTATATGTGCCCTGCTTGTGTAAAAGGTCTGACTTTTCAGAGTGCATTAATTCTTATCACATCATGTCATATGCATAAGAGTACTATAGTTTAATTTTACGCAGTCAAATGATCTAAAAATAGAAACATAAAAATTGACATTTATTTCAATATAGCCATAAAATGAGGAGCGAGCGAATTGATCACAAAGTTATATTTTCCAAAAAACACGGAGATCCTTTTATTCAGTGAAGCAGTGTAATCATTTCTGAATCAATAAAATTGCAATGTTTGACCGTCATCAGTAGGCGGTAGGAGCCCGAAAATATATAGCAAATGTAAATAAACCAAAATCCATAAATATACAATCTACATTCTTTAATTTAAGGACTATTTTTTATATAACTATTTTAGCTACGAGCCAGTTGCAGATTAAATGATATTATACGCAAAAGGATGAACTTGTGCCTGAGCAATAGCAGAGAGTAAAGATTCTGTGCCGTCAACAGAATGCATAAAACCCCAGTTAAACGGTTTCATCATTGGTTCAACATCGGTACGACATTTGCTGAATCCGATCTAGCAATAGTTTGAAATGGCCTTAAAACGAAGTCCAACTCTCTCCAACATGCCTTCAACATCTTTCAACAGCTTTTAACAATGTTTTCAGGCCATTTAAAACGGTTTCAAGATCGGCTTCAACAAACTGTACTGATGTTGAGCCCGCGATGTTGAAACCGTTTGACTAGGGCTTAACCCAAAATACTGATTAACTAAACTACTACGGTGTTCTACGTGTTCTAATCTGGGTTCTTTTTTTTGGTATGTATCAACGCCGTACCTTCTGAACTGCTTAGAAAAATGTATTGCCCTGCACTGATATGCGCTGAATGCTAGTGATAACTAAGTTTGAGTAGAGGTTTTGGGTGTTGGTGAAATGGGCAATTATATCTGATATAAAAGAATTAGAAATAGTTTTCCTATGTCCTGTAAAAAGTAATGCACTTGCGAGATCTTTCGCGCGTGGATTATTTTTTTCTAGAACATGGCATGGAGGAAGCATCTATTCTAAAAGGGATGAACTTGTACCCGGCTAAATAACAGAGAGCAAAAGTGCTATGCGATGTCATATAGTTTCTTATCTGGGTCCTTTTTTCTGGTATGTATCAGTGCCACAACTAACTGCGAAGATAATTCTACGCTCTGATGTGTACTGGTGCCAGAAATGAGCTCTACTGAACGTCCACAATGAGATGGGTGAGATGAGCAATTTGTAAGATAGTATGAGTCGATTCATTCCTGTATGTTTCTGGACGTTTTAATGAAGACAATTTTAATTAAAGGTAATTTTCATTTTAAAATTGCCATTGAAGGATTAGCCCGTACGCATGCGCAGTAAAGTCATGTGTTCAATCGCACGTTAAATAAGGTGCTGTGGCCCAAACTGTTCCAATATATACGTTAAGCTGATCAAAGAAACCAACGGTGTCACTCAAAACTGAACAACGCTTCTTCATCTTATTCTCATCACACAATAGTTACGAAGCGGCTTCGAGCAAAATATAAGCGTGCTCTAGCGAAGCAGCCCGGTGTAGATATGGCATCATGTGTCTCTATGGATTCATTTACATATTAATATGAGCGCAATCATAGTTTGGTATCTTTCGCTGCCTTGGAAATATTTTCCTCCAGGGAGCAGTGACTAGCGACTTTCACTAATCATCTAACTACAATGCTATACTCTCTTATCAGGAGTCCGTTGATACCAAATAGATTCTAAAACGAATAACGATATAATAGAGTATTGTTTTTAGTATTCCCAGAAGGTACGTATCACTCTCGCAAAGCATAACGGTCAATTAACAGGGAGTATTTAAAATTTAATCCACATGCGTTTAGCATTTGCTTCGTAAAATCGGTATTTTCGGTTGGCAATTCAACTAGAACGGTTCATTCCGCTGGACGTTTTCGGAAAGGAAGGTAGTTCTCTTTTTCCATTCCATCCAAAAATCGTGTACCATTTGATATTCGAAGGTATTCTTTCCTTTCCGCGGAAAACTTTCCAGTGGAAGTAACCATTCAAATTGAATTCCCCTACGGTGTCAATGGTATCCTCTCCAAGTTCCAGCGCTGTTTTAATTGATTACAATAAAATTGCGGCGGATATATGCCATATTTCCACCGTTGGTTGTGTGTGGAAATCTAAACTTCGAACTATTTTCCAACAAATTTGCCTCCCGTGGGAGAGGTCCAGTTTTTCCAGTGTAGGAAGCGGTAGAAATGCGGAAATGGTACAATAAATCCCGGTCGGTCGTTCCAACCGGGAAAAATGGAAGTACCTCTGGAGATACTCAAACGTTTTCAGATGTAGTATTGATGTAAATGGTTAGCCGACCCCAGAATTAAGGTTAATCGAGCTGGAGCAGAATGAACAAGAACAACACGATACGTATTACAACATTATATATAACTTACAGTGCCAAGCAAGGTTAACTTGAAATAAGGAATTGTAACTGGTGTTTAAAATAACCATATTAGGGCTAATCGTGTCAAACACCATCAACTCCCTAAAGACCTGAAATGGATATAAATTACATGTATAATAAAAAGAAAATTACACGATGGTTTGAAGACCTGAATATTATATTCTCTCGAGTTGAAATTATTTGAGGACACTCAAGGATAACATTTACACCTTCAACTCAACCGGGTTGTATTTTCTCGCTAAGTTAAATTTTTAGATTTCCAGTTAACTTCAGAGTTTGATCAGATTCTTCTATTTCCACATTCATTTACAGAGTTATGCATAGACCCTTTTCATAACTGCATATTTCTGTTTCTGTTCCACATGAATATTGCCATGTGAGAGAGCATGTCGATATGTGTTATCTTGTGAGCTGCATGTTTAATGACAGTGATTTGAAATTCAGGAGATTTTATTAGAAAACATGAAACGGAGGCCTTACTAGTCTTCATTTGCTCTAATACTGAACAAACTTACTAGTTTTAAAGTGATATTTTATGTTGTAAGATCAGCTTCCTCCTTCAGTCCTAGATGAATCTTCCAAATTATGAAAATTAGGAAGCGACTATAGATGGGTTGCACTCAATCCCCAGAGATTCAAACGAAAGAAGCTAACGAAGAATATATTGTTAATGGTACACCAACATGGCCGCCGTGACGTCATGTGCAACCCATCTATAGCGGTTTCGTGTTCATAAACATTACAATTGTCATGCTAATATGCTAACCATTTGTGACAGGAATCAATTGATCTATGGTTGGACATTAATGACAATGGATGACGTACAGTGAACATCGCTATTAGGAATGTTTTCAATAACGTACGTAAGCGAGAAATTCTGAAAGTTACATAAGGTATATACTTCCACAGTGCTACATTTAGACCGCGTTAGGATTTGTTTAAAATATATATAAAAAAAAGAAAGAAGATATGTTGAAATTCCGCTTCTTTCTATTTTCGTACGAACAAGTTATTCCATTAGTGGTAATAATATATACTAGCCAATCAAATACTACGACAATATCCTGATCGCGTGACGTCATTAGTATGGAATTTCTTACGTCTTTCTCGGGAGGCGCGTTCCCGAAGAAAGACGGCTGTATTCGCAGACTACACGTTTTCGTTTCTCCGATTTTCGTGAATTTCGATGAGCTGAAAATCGGTTCAAAGAATCTTCTCCTTCACACTCATGCATTACGGTACCACCAGATTTGGTTGCACGAAATGCATCAAATAACTGTAAACCATGCCAACTTTTCAGCAGGGTAAAAAGATCAACTGCAGTCAGGAATTTGTGATTTTTTTGTGTCAAAGAAGGCACACAACCTGGGGAAATCCCAGTCAAATAGGCCTACTCTGGGATCTAAACTCGCCTTAACCCGCCCTAACTCGCAAAGCCAGAAAATGGAATTTTTCCTTAAATCGCCTTAACCCACCCTAACTCGCAAAGCCCCCCCCGCAAGTTTTCCTTAAATTGCCTTCATTGGCAAAGCTAAAAATGATAATCACTAAACATGACTTAACTTACAATTTGAGCGCCATTCGCTGAAATTCATGTCTACAAAGATGTCAATACATACATGTGATTTGTGTTCACATATGTGTCAAAAAGACATTAGGGACGGACCATTAGATTATTGATGGGGGGGTTGCGAGAATTTTAGTTGCTCGATATATATTTTTCTGATTCTAGCCCTGCACGATATTTTTTTAAAGCGCCATGACCTTGCACGATATTTTTTTCTGAGCTTACCTAAATATTTTTTCGGTTATGTTAATGCAATATATTTTGTACCAACAATCCTATATTTTTTTAGCGTGACTGGTTTTTTTTTACATTGCACGCACTCCCGCTCGCTCAAGTAGCATTCCTGGTTGGGCCTTGGAAGTTAAAGAAAGCCACATAATTAATGGAAAATGCCAAAACAAAGCATGGGTATTCTGTTGCTGACAAACGGGCTAAGAGAAAAGGAGAAAAGGACAGTCAAAGCAAGAAATCATCACATAGAGATCAACCCTCTATCAGCAGAATTGATGAAACACAAACTGGTACCCAAAACCTATCATTACGATTTATATTCCATATAAATATTTCAACTTGATCTATTTTTTTATCAAAAATGTTACTGTTGCATTAAGATTACCAGCAGAAGTGAAACCAGAAGAGCCTTGTGTCCGGGCCTTGTGTATTAACCTGCGAACATTTATAACCCGGATCATGTGTGCTGCACGCAATGTCGGCCGACGTATCGGTCGACATGTCGACCGACGGTCAGCCGATAGGCGGCCGAGGGTCGGACGAGAGTCGACCGCTACTCGGCCGAGATTTGGCTATTCTGTATGTCGGCCGACATGGTTGATGATGCACCGACAGTCGTCCGATTGATCACCGACACTCAATAGCTATCGATAGTTTGCCGACAGTCGGCCGAGGTAACGGTGACTGTGATATTTTCAGCTAACGTATATGTACTTCAAAGGTTGTAGAGGCCACAACTATTAATGCTTACCTTTGTAAACTTAAGATAGCATAAACTAGCAGCTCTTTATTTATTTTCCAGCCATGCGCCTCTGCATTATACTCCGACTGGAGTGCGCGAAGTATATATTAGAATTAGAACCGAGCCCAACAGTAAACATTTGATGCTTATTAATAAATCGTAGCGACCCCAATATTTTCAAATGTTATTTTATGTCGAATACTGGGAGCCGGCGCGGGATTTAAGTATCGACGAATTCATTGGGATAGCTCGGCCTATACATGTGTCAGTCCTCAGTTTAAATTGACCCATTTATACGAATCGTTCGCTGCTTAGCTAAGCGGTGCGGCTAACTTCCTCTCGTATAAATGGCCCTATTGTTGCTACTCTATTCCAGATTCAAGGCGAAATCTCCCCTTCAGATAAAAAAAAATCGGTACCCTGTTCCAGACCAAAACGGTGCGATATAATAATAATAATATATTTATTTATAAAATAGTTTCGATAGTACGCGCGCTCTGATTGGCTGTAAGCCGTGTTTCTATAACTCTATAGAAACATAGACAGTTGAGCGCGCGCTTGAGCTAGTTGTGAGAATTTACATTTTGGTTATCAAATTAAGCGAGCGTTTCCGTGCTTATATTCGTTAATTTTATAAAGGAAATAGAAAACATTTTCCCATTGTTTCTATAGAGTTATAGAAACACTTGTGGAAGTTTGGAAGAACTCGAAATAGCTGTGGAAACACTCGCCCTTCGGGCTCGTGTTCCCACTACGATTTCTCGTTCTCCCAAACTCCCACTCGTGTTTCTATAACTCTATAGAAACACGGGAAATGTTTTCTATTTCTTAAATAGCGCATATAGCATATCTGTTCTATGCGCTTTACAATAATGTATAAATAACAAATTAATTAATTCTTATCTACTAACGTAACGAGTAATAAGTAAACTATGTAGCAATGTAGTACATATGGGTAATAATAATTCATAACTAGTTCAGATTATAAGCAGAGCAAAAAAGACTTGAGCTTAGATTTAAAGATGTTCACATCCGGGCTGGATCTTATTTCTACAGGTAGCTAGGCTATTCCAGATTTGAGGTGCTGATATAGAAAACGCGCGTTGACCATAGGTTTTAAGTCCAGGCATCGGTTGAGTCAAGCGAAGTGTGTCAGATGACGAGCGGAGCATTCTGTTAGGTTTGGTTATTAAGGGACTTATAAGTAAGTAGAAGAATCTTAAATGTGATGCGCTCGTTTACAGGTAGCCAGTGCAGTTCCTTTAAAGTAGGTGTGACATGATCGTATTTACGCGTGCATGATATAATGCGAGCGGCAGCATTTTGGACATATTGTAGCTTCTGGATTAGTTGTTTTGGTAGGCGATATAATAGGGAGTTACAGTTATCTAACTTAGTAGTAACGAATGCGTGTAGAAGAATTTCTGTAGTACTAACAGACAAATATTTTCTTACTCTAGAAATATTCCTTAGTTGGTAGAACGCCGACTTACAAATAGAGTTAACCTGGCGAGACATAGACATAGTGTCATCGAAGATTACTCCAATGTTTCTGGCATAACTAGAGGGGTGTATAGTGTCATTACCGACAGCAAGAGATGGTAAGAGAGCATACGGACGATGGCGGGAGTGTAAAATTAAAAGTTTAGATTTATCATTGTTAAGTTTAAGTTTAATTATTACAAGTCATCCATTGTTCAATCTCAAGTAGACAGGTTTCTATACAGCGCTTCGATGAGGCAAGTTGTTCAGAGTTATTGTAGACGAAGGTGGAGTATATCTGTGTGTCGTCTGCATATAGGTGGAATGACATGTTGTGCTTGCGTAGTATATCTCCAAGCGGTGCAGTATAAAGGAGATAATAGGATGGGACCTAGAACAGAGCCTGTGGCACGCCATAATGTAGATTATGATTGGAAGAGACTATACCATCGATGTTTACAAACTGTTTACGGTCGGTACGGTAGGACTGGAACCAGGCTAATGCTTTCTCTTCGATGCCAAACTTGGTGGACATCCTGTGAAGGAGGATACTGTGGTCGACGGTATCGAATGCTGCGGAGAGGTCGAGGAGGAGCAGAATTACAGTTTTGGTCATCTATTGCATTAAGAATATCATTTTGGACTCGTACTAATGCGGTTTCACAGCTGTGGTGTTGTTTATATGCTGATTGTAAGACTTCATGGAGATTATTTTCTTTTAAGTAGTTGTTCAGTTGTACAGCAACTACTTTCTCTACAGCCTTAAAGATGAACTTCAGGTTTGAAACAGGACGAAAATTAGCAAATGTCTCATGGTCAAGAGAGGGCTTCTTTAATTTAGGTGATAAAGCAGCTTGCTTCAGGGTTGATGGCATTTCGCAGTTTTCAAAGGACAGATTGATTATCCTAGTAATGGTGGGTAGGACATCATCCAGACAGTAGCGAAGGAGTATAGCAGGTATAGGATCCAATATACAGGACTTAGCGATTTATATACGCAATCGATCTTGCGCGAGCGGATGTATAAAAGACACTAACAAAACACAAATTAAGATATTAAACGTTGCACTTGAAGTAATTTCATCAGTCACTATGAGAGATTTAATTGTATAAAGGACCATTTTATACCGCAACAGAAAGGAATATTACTACACTTAGACTGAATTATATTCAATACAGTAAACCTTCCAGGTAAAAAAATTCCAAAAGAGTCACTGTTTATTTGAGTGAAAACAGTATGCAGCAGGGCCGGCGGAAGCATTTTGGAAGTGGGGCGGCCGAGCGCTGAAGGCGCGAGAAATTTTACATATTTTTAAAATGATTACGTCAGCCCCTGTTCCGCCGGCCTTGTGCAGAATAGTTTAATTAATAATAATAATAAGATAATAAGATCGTTTATTTCGATACCTTGATTGCAGTTAAAAAACTGAATTACTAAGGTTTACACATGTTCTAAAATATAGTAAATATAAAAAATAAATATAGAATATAAAATATATGTGCAATGTATGCAACTACTTATTTGATACTAATGAACTATTAACTACATTATACTTAATTCCTGGCTAACAGAGGGAATTATAACGTTCGGCGCTGGATATTATAAAAGTGTTTTTGAACCGGTTCGTCTTACATAAGGGCAAAGTAAAAGGCCTAACATATCTTAAAGATCTAATTAAATTAATGTTATGTGGAACTAAGGCATATAACTGACCTTGAGGGTGAGCTAAGATTTTGCGGAAAAAGCTGTCACAAAGTTGTAATCTCCGTTCTGAGAGTTTGCTTAAACCCGATAACTCGAGTGCTAAGGAATAAGAAATGTCATAACCATAGATGATCTTCATGGCACGTTTTTGGATGCGTTCCAAGGCAGTATTCAAATACTCAGGAAGTCCATAATGAAAAACCTGGCAAGCATATAAAGTAATCGACTGAATACAAGCAGTATAAAACCTAATAAAGGTCTTCAGGTGGTACATTTGCACGTTTCAATTGAGACAAAAAATAGAGTCTTTTAGAAGCTCTCTTTACAATACTATCTATGTGCAAATTCCATTTCAAATTGCTTTGTAATGTCACTCCTAGAAGTTTTACAAAATCTACAGTTTCAACAACGTTCGTATCTATAACCAGATCGTTATACGAAGCGGGAGAACGTGAAAAAGATATTCTCATTTCTTTACACTTCTTAGGGTGAAGTTGGAATTTATTTTTTGTGGACCAGTCTGATACTACATCAACTAGTGACTGCGTGGAGCTTAGCGATCCCTTTTTGACTACCTCATAGACAGTTGTGTCGTCAACATATTTGATGACGCCATCATCATCTCACCGATACCCCACGGACATATAACCGACACCTTACCGATATACCACCGATCCACTATCGGCCGACACATACACAGCAGGAGGGGGAAAATCGACCGACGTGTCGGCCGACACACGACCGACATGTCGGCCACCCCTTGACCGATCCGCTACCAGCAGTCGCCCGCGGGTCGGTCGACAGTCGGCCAACCATCGACCGATACGTCGGCCAACATTGCGTACAGTACACATGATCCTATAACCCCATATCCACTAGGCCAGTGAGAACTCATTGTTTACCAGATAACTTCTTTCCGAAATATATACAGTCAGTTAATACAGGGTAAGTTTCGATTTATGAGTGCATGTGACTTTTTGCGATCGATCGTCCCATCAGTTTATCTGCTGTTCTGATTACGGCCATCTTGGATAATTTACATATGTTGACTGATTCCTGGTAACCAGTCTGTGTGATCTTCAGATCTGTATAACAACAAACCAGTCTTCTTCCCTGGTTTATTTCTTTGCCTTAATTAATTTAATTTGTAAATGCGTACGAGACCAGCTAGTGCTTGCTCGATATTTTCTTTCTTGATTATTGTGTTGCTCGATATATTTTTTTCGATAGAAGAGCTTGCTCGATATTTTTTTGGGGATTTGCGCAACCCCCCCATCAATAATCTAATGGTCCGTCCCTTAGTGTAGTCTGTGGCTGAAGTCAATGTACACTTTGTCACATATGTAGTAACACCTCTGTTGTGTGATGTACAACTAGTGGATTTATCTGTGTCCAGTATGGCAAAATATTTAAGTAGAGATGGCGAGACAGAAGGTTGAGCCTAATATAAAAGGTTTTAAAAGTGTTTTATTATAATGCACCAGTCAATGTAAATCCCCACCTTCCCCAGGCTACAGATTAGTGGGACTTGGACTTTGAACCTGGCAAAATATGTTGTAGCCCTTGCCTACCGGGGTGTTTATATGAAGAAAATCCCTGCTTTTGCTGTAAAATGCCTTGAACACATACTATCATACAATTTTGAGCACCAGTACCAGGGGCATAGATGATAAAACATATTAGATGATACTCAACATTGGTCCTAAAGTAGAAACTTGTCCCTCGCAACGTCTTCGCTATGCCCCACTTAAATCCAAGGCCTGGGGAGGGGAGGTATTTATATTGACTGATGCATAACGAACAAATAATCCTCCAATCAATAAACACAATAATATTAACAGCTTGAGGGAACTTTGCTACATGGAAAATATTGGGCTTGCACATGGCCCTAATACACGGATCTGATTGGATGATTATTTGCAAGGACTATAAATAAAATTAAAATAAATAAATAAAACGTTGGTTATCTTCTCGTGTCAAAATCGACATTAATTTTTGCACTGTTCATTGTGGTCACTCGGGAAATCAAACTCTTGTCGTATTAATATCAAACAATTTACTATTCTTCATCAAGGACCAAAAATATGGAACTCTCTGCCCCTCTACATAACTAAGTCTTTAACACTACCTAAATTAAAAAAAAAAAATTCCACTACATTGCTACTAACAAATGAAACTTCATTCTTTACACCTTCACATCTCTAATTATCTTTAATTACATTGTTGTTCGCAATTGCTAACTCATTTTATTATATGAATCTTATGAGGAGGTCTCTACTCTATAAGCCCTGTGGTTTCCAGAGGCCTCCTCGCCATAACTGCCTAAGCTTCCACTTATTTAACTTGTAACTAATAGTAACTCTTCGTTGTATTTAGCACAATATTCTTAGTCAAATCAATTGTTAACAGTAGTTAGTTAATTTCTCTGTATAAGAAATCTATTGTAACTATTCAAATACCTTAATTATTACTTTCTCCTGTCAATAATATTCCTGTACAAATCACACCGCTAGGCCGCTTTGCATTGTAGTCAGTATTACTATTGTTACTTTGTTACTCATATAAAAAAAAATATGGCGAATAAAAAATGATGATGAATGATGATGATGATGAAGTTCAAGTTTAAGCTTATTGCTACTGACCAACATTGTATTGCATCGGTCTACTATTGTATTGTATTGTTAATGCTCGTAGGAGCAGATGCGATTTTGACTCCCGGTTTATGCTAGCGATATGAGTCGGCTGTTTTCTCAGGTTAGTTTTTATATGCGTGTCCACCGGCCACCCGATAGTTTTAATACTTACACATGTTTGTACTTTTTATTCGTGGTTTACCTGAAAGGTTTTCATGAATGAATAAAGTAAAGTGTTCAAAAGTCGGAGCAAGCCTTTTGTCGCTGGAAAATGAAAATCTTGGTTTATCGTGTGAAAGAAAATAATACTTGACAAGAAACTCAATCCGATAATTTTGAAGGAATCGTTCAGGACTCGAAACGCGCGTCACTGTACTTGAACCTAGATAAAGGGAAATAATTAATAATTTGTACCGAGCAAAAAAGTAACGGCAAGTGTACGGCGGCGCAAACACAGTGATGAGTGAAAGCCGAGCTTTTCCCGCTGTTGATAGATTGAAAGAACATCTAGTAAATAGTATCTATAGTTGTCAAAGATATATAAGCTGAAATGGCTGCTTCCAGCGAGAACATGGTCTCTAGAAACACGAAGAAAATACGGCCACTCAAGAAGTCGAGTGATGTTTTCAACTCAAATCGCCACAAACATGCACACGTTTGTCTCCAGATAATGCTTCCGGGTTCCTGGTAAAGTTGTGATTGAACCTTAGTGCCACTGTTAAAATACAGGTCAGTTTTCATCCTTAAAAAAGTATTTGTGATGTCGGAAAACAAACCGGCTGTTGTGAACGCCACGACTCACGAGATCAACTTCAAGTGTAAGTTGTCGAATCTCGGTCTAATTTTAGCTTGATTTCTATTGGCTCTTCGGTTTGCCGCGAAATGGGTTCCTGGCATGTGCTCCACACAGTCCGAAGCTCATTGCAGACAATCAAGCTAGCTCATTGCAGACTGGAGTATTCAGTCAAGCCCCAAAACTGGCCATTGTCGGAGAAAATAGGAGAAAATGCACATCCTGGTCGACCAATTATTGTAGACTTTACTGGATGACCTAGCAAAGCTAAGATTACAATAACTTTGATATACACTTAGATATATTATCCTAGGAAAGACATGCATAATCCTACATTTCTCTCTGAAACTTTCTCCCTACTATAATAAATGATATTTTATTCAATTATTATTTACAATAATACATCCTGATTATTATGACAAGCCTATCTCTGCCCCACAGTGAAATTTTAATCTGCCATATTTGTAATAGGATCGTACATGATAATCGAGATTCCATTTTTGTGATACTTGCAATACAGGGTTACATAGTAAATGCCTAAAAATGTCCAAAAAACATCTTAGAGTTCTGGACAACGCTCCTGACCAAAGATCAACAATAAATTTTCGGTTTAAAATTAAATATTAAAGTTTTTTTATAAACATCATATCGTCGCGCCAAATCCATGGTTTGCTAAAATCCCCGAGTAAAATAGTTTATGCTAATCAAAGATTGCTTACTTACCAGAACTAATGAAAATTTGCCGTTCCTTTTCGTATAAAACCGAAACCAAGCATACGTGCTACCAACACGCACTTCATGTTCACCCGCCATCTTGAATGCACGATCAGCTGATCTAATTATCGATTTTATATTGATTGGAGTTTGATTGATTATTGATTGCCCGGATCCAAGATGGCTGCTATCGAAATAGTGAGTGATAAAATTGTTTGTTCTCATATAAACGTTTCGGAAGAAAAGTTAGTCAATATACATGTAACAATATAACCTAATCTGCATAAAATAGTAGAGGGAAGAGGGGACACTTAATCTGGGCAACACCAGAACATGCAAAACTATATGTTTTTGTATTGCCCACAAATGTTAAGAAAATGTTTACAATTCTATACATGGAATTAATGATTGTGAATGAAAGTTAGTTGAAGTTAATTGGTTAAAAAATGTGAATCACAAGCAGCTGTCATTTTATTTGTGATTTTGCTTTGAAATTACTTAATCTGCTTCAGGATTCTAAAGCAAAAGCAATACCTACACTTGTTGAAACCAAACCTTGCTGATGTATTTTTATACAGTTGTGCTGTCAATGTCAAAGCTATTTTAATTAAAATAATTGTTGAGCAATTGTAGCGTTTATGATTAGCATGTGAGTGATCGAGTTGAGTCACTGATATAGTTCTTTAACTGATTCATCATTTTGAATACAAATGTGTGTTACGTTTATGCATGTATTGTATTCACTGTATTAATGTTGAGTATGTGTGTGTATGTTAATGCTGTATATATGGAATTGGTGGAATTGGGTGATTATGGATGATTGCGTGGATTGAATGATGAACACAGTTATGTATATACTGAGTATGTGTTATATATTGTGTATTATGTATGCACATAATTGCCCCAATAGACAATGGGTAAGCAATAATTGTCATTAGTAGAAACCAACTAGTTTTCTATCACTAATTCTGCAATCTGATTGGCTACGCTACTCACTATCTATTCTGTGATAGATAGTGGACTTAACATTATAATAGTGACGTCATGTGCAAGGGCTCTATATATAATTTGTTTTGTGTTACATATTCATATTGCTACATTGAGTTTGTACACACACAGAAGTAAACAATCATGGATAAAAGGGCAACGATTTTCGTGTTGGCTATAGTTTTTCAAAGACAAGTCTTAGAGCCACAATGTGGAACAGCATTCCACCAGACTTACGTACACAGGCTAATTACAAAAATTACAAAATCCTGATGATAGTATTATATATATAGTATTTAACTAAAACTTTATTAATTTCTCTTTTTTATCTATCTCTCTTATTAAACCCGTTTCAGTATAACTAGATTTCCTATTCTGAAAACATTTAACTGTAAGTTGTATTTTGTTAGGCTCTTATTTTACTGTCTTGTCTCAGCTGCTTTGTAAATTTAGTATCAACACTACCCGCCTCGATTAGCATATGCTACCTGTAGGCCAGTGTCCATTTATATAAGCTTGTTTATATATTTTATAAAATTGTTTTTGTATTGTTGTTGAGTAGCGAAAAAAGCCGGTTTTCAAAACAGAAAGTCTCGGAACTATCGGCTGATAGTTTCCCTTGGAAATTTGATGCTCTTAAAACTAGCATATAAGCCCTTGTACTTCGTTCTCGGGCTTATATTTGTTTTAAGAGCATCAAATTTCCGCGGGAAACTACATGTATCAGCCGATAGTTCCTCGACGGACACACTCTATTTGTATAATAGTGCCCGCTGAGAGCGGAAGACAATTTTGTGATGAACTATAACGACAAATATACTTTGTTTGTCTCGGAACTATTATACAAATAGACTGTGTCCGTCGAGGAACTATTATACAACATTTTGTGGTGAACTATAGCGGCCGATAGTTTCCCTTGGAGAGTTTTAAGGTTCTTAAAACTAGCATATAAGCTAGTTATAAGAACCTCAAATTTCCGCGGGCAACTATCAGCCGATACTTCCTCCACGGACACATTCTATGTGTGTAATAGAAACTGAGAGCGAGTTGTCTAATTGTTAAATAGACCCCATGCACTAACGTCACGGTGTTCATAGTTTGCCTGTCCTTGTCTCACACCATAGGAATACACCTTCAGTTTCATTTGTTCTTTTATCAAGTTACCTTTTATTTACCATATAAGTCTACGCTCACATCTGATCAGTTTAGACTGCCTAACGATGTAGAATAGATAAATGAATAATAATACTAATCTGATGACAACATAATTCTTTTTAGTAAATTGAATATATGGCGCCCTTGAAAAGAGACAGACGGCTGCACAAGGCTATATCACTAGGTAGTTTGTTCCACGCTTGCAGTGTTCTGGGATAAAAAGAGTACTTATAGTAGTCGCAATTAATAACAGGTAGCATATATGCGTGGCCAGAAGAACGAGTGCAGCAGTATGCTACAGATTAAAGCTTAGTACTATCTACGTAAGCTAAATTGTTCCTCATTTTATACAACATTGAAAGGCGAGCACAGGATCTCCGTGATTGTAAGGACTTCCATCCCAGATAGTCTAGCATGTCACTGACACTGTCAAGTCGGTCATAGCGTTTTAGGCCGGACCCAGCGTGCTGCTCTCCTTTGCATCATCTCCACAGACCTGATGTTCTTTGCTGTGAATGGGTCCCACACAGTCGAACAGTATTCGACTGTAGGCTGCACTAGAGTTCTGTATGCCCTTTCCTTGGTTGAGGAGGGACAGTGCCACAGGTTTCGTTTCAGGAAACCCAGTGTCTTGTTTGCCTTCGATATTTTTCACATGCTCATTCCAGCGGAGGTCACTTCAGTTGATAAGTGTACTCCTAGGTA
The DNA here is from genome assembly GCA_030867875.1 of Actinernus sp. WN-2022. Lineage (NCBI taxonomy): Eukaryota > Metazoa > Cnidaria > Anthozoa > Actiniaria > Actinernidae > Actinernus > Actinernus sp. WN-2022. The sequence goes on from JAOWCC010000809.1 coordinate 897,515, forward strand.
CTTAGTAGAGTCGACGGACTCAAGGTGGTGTCCATGGAGCTTGTGTTGTGAATGACAGGGTCTTGACGTCTGGTAACACGGATGACATTACATTTAGAAGCGTTAGAAGTCATCTTCCAGTCAGACTCCCATCTCTCTAGACTCAGCAAGACGCGTTCCAAACTAAAATGAGGTTTTCCAAAGTAGACAAATTCCGTTGAAAATAAGTGTTGTTCTCTGAGAAAAAGGCAACTCGGGGTAAATTAGGATAATCGCACTGACAGAACATTTGATTCCGTCACATTCCTTGAAACTCAACCAAAAATATTTTCAGTTGGAGAAAAGGAAAAGAGAAGCTTGGAAAAAGATTAAGTGTCCGAATTTCTGAACCCCTTTCCAAGCTCAGTCATCCTCGGATACCCTGGGGCAGTTAGTGAGCGATCGCGACGGACAAAAAACGGACGGAGAGGGAGGGAGGGGGAGGGTAGAAGGAAAAGGGGTAGAAGGAAAAAATTAGCTATTCTTCCCCTTTTCCTTCTCCCCTCCTCCTTCCGTTCCGTCCTTTTTTGCCCGTCGTTCACTAACTGCCCCTTGGTATCCGAGTAAAAGGCTTCGAAAGTGTACACCATTAACTGACTGATTTAGAAATAGTCCGAGAAGAGACAGGCTAAGATCCATGGTCTTTAGTAACAAACAATCAAGTTTTAATTAGAAATTACTTTATTTTCAAATATCAACATACTCTTATTATAATGCAAGTTAAAGACCCTTTAGCACGCCACGTGATGCTTTGCGCGAACAAGTATTTTCATGTGGGACCAGCGATGTATAAACTCCTGATAGTTACTATTATATACGCACATACAATGAATACTCCTCTTAAGAAGTTATTTAGGGCATTATTTTTAATTGAACCGAAATTTGCCTGACACTTTTTGTTTGACATTCAACGGCCAAGCAAAACGGTATGATCTTCGTGGTTCAGTTTTATAGTTGCGTGTATATCAGTCGATAAACTCAAAGAATACCTTGCCGTTCCTCAGTTGTATCCATGCTACTAATTTCGATATTTAGTAAGTACAGACTAATATAATATTCTCCTCAGCGAGCAAATAAAGTTACTGCTGCTACTGATTTTCTATTGCTGGATGTTGTTGCTTGATCGCGTATTTGATGATGAAGCGAACTGTTTGTGTTCTTCTAATCTCATGCATGAAAATGCATAAAATATAAGTGTTCATGCATTCAGTTTTAAAATCCTAGAACGCGCTGAATAATAACATCCTGGATCAAGTTCTCTTGCCAGTTCTTCCTTTGTGGATGTTTGATTAATGATTCAACACTGAATCGATTTTAGTTAGAGGCTTTCTTAAACTAGGCAGAGTTTTGACGGTTGTGTGAGTTATTAGGCGCTCGTCACAGTCAGTGAACACAAAAATCAAAACAAAAACACGGGTTTCGCGCAACGTATCACGGGGCGTGCTTAAAGGGGCTCTGTCATGAATAACAGGCCTGGTTACTAAGCCGCCCAAAACTTGAAATCGTTCGCCAACGCTTTCAAGTTTGAAAAGCAAATATATCCCGAGGAGCTCACAACATTGATTCAATTCGTCTACATCGCAGCCATCTCTCATTTTAGTATATAGTAGTTTATCTTTCATATTTAGTTGTTCAAGTTTTATATTTAGCAGAAATGTTCGTATTCAGATGTAGTTGTAATGAGATTCTGGGATGGCATCGACAAGAACTTCGAGCTTCAATGGCGGCTCAACTGGCCGTGATGGACGAAGAAAACAAATCTGGCCGCAGAAAGATTTTGAAGAGCCTGAAAGAACACTGGAGAACGTGTCAGTAAATCCCACAAGAGTATAGTCCTTGTCTGGAACATTTACGAAGCCTGAAACGATTTCAAACACCGCTTTTGAGATGCGAGTTTCGTGTTTACAGTGCCCGGGTTTCGGCGGCCAGTGAAATAATTTGGACAATAATTTACGCTTCGGTTGTTCATTCCTGCTTGCATTTGTCCCCTTTAATACGTTTCTGACTACAAGAACTCTTGCATTTGTAACTCTTGCATCTCCCTGAAAGTTGTAGAGAGAATAGATGAGTACATTTTGTAGGTTCTCATCGAGAAAGCACAACTCGCATACCTAGAAATGTAGTTTACGGTAAAATACGGTAAATTCGACAACCGGTCACTGAAACTCGCCAGAATGTGTTTCTCTTCAGCCTGAATCTCCATTGCAGCAGTGATAACAATACAAAGATGTTTTTCTAACTGAATGCCTTCGAGCAAGAGCCAGTTTGTATTATAATATAACTGTCGTTGTATCGCGATCTCAAGGAACTGAAACTCTACACAATTTTTCAAGTGTTATGCATATCATTAAATTGCTTGAAACCTGTTCATGCGCATCTCATGACAGAGTTCCTTTAAGGGTCTTTAACACCCGGGAATAACAGGATTCCCTTGTCTCCTACAACCGACGGCCGCGGTGTTTAAGTGTTTGTCAGACAATCATTCGATATACTCATTCCGCGCAAATTTCCGCGACTTCTGATCGAGAAGGCATGTTGGCGGAGTTTGTTGTTATTATAAAGTACATGAAAACCCACTGAGATAAATGTAGTGTCTAATGAGTTTGTCGAATGATACAAAACACCAACATCTGGGCTTACATTGTATTTCCATCTCAAACTGATTTAAAACTAAACAGCTCTCGAGCTGCACTTTGGCGAGCATATAAATAATTGAAGTATATAATTCGCATTCATTTTTGAAACCTGCTCTAACTGACAGCCGCATGTATGTTGGCTCAATCCCGGTGAAGAAAAAATATTTTTGATTTGTGGACGATCCCTTAGCAGATCAAGATGAAATACTATTCCAACTGAAGCGCAATGAAATGTGTTATTTTATATTCTTCTTTAATTTCTTCTTAAATTACTAATGTTATTCACGTTTTCAAAACTTAATGGAGGCTATAAAACTATGGCATACCCGTTCAATCCACGTTAGATCATATAATCACTGCCACAGCGGTCCGCAGTCAAGCTTGCAGTTATTTTCACGGCTTAATTGGGGTATGTTTCGTTCTCAAATGTTTGAATTCATCGTCTTCAGACCGAGGACCGCGGTGGCAGTTAATTTTAGGTAAGATGTCTTTAAAAGTGGCCGAGTATTCTATAGTTGATCAATCTATTCAATTTATTAACTGGAGTACTTGATAACGGAATGGAACACGATGGTCGGTTGCTATGGTATTCTCTCCCGTTGTTGTTTTTGGTCACGTGACCAGTTGGCTCTCTGATTCAATAAAAATGGCGTCTTGCAATATTCGTCATAGTACGAGGGCTCGTATATATGCATTAGCTGTTTTTACAAGCCTATTTTTGTTCAAAATAAAGTAACAGTTATCTATTTACCCTCTCCGAAGCTCAGTTCCTAGATTTTGCAACGAGAAACGCCCGCAATGAGTCAAACAAGTGACATTGTGTTTTGCGTGTACACAGGTTTACACACACTACCCCTGACAGTAGCAGTTTTGTGATTTACCTGTCATAAGAGCTTGGGGTAAATAGAGCAATTTCCCCTTGACAACCCTACAGAGTAATTTATGTATACTGAATAATTTGTCGAAAACACGTGAGAGTCGCCATTTTGCATCAAATCTCTTGATTTTTTACCTTACGCTTGATGTAAGAGCAAAAAAGGCAAAGGGAGAAGTTAGATAAACATATACTTGAAGCATATGAATGGATAGTGGTCCAAACCCAAGGTGAGAAACATTGTTTTAAACTCCATGTTTATAGGCAACGTGTCCTTCCCTGCTGTCCGCCATTTTGTTTCTTCGTAATTTGAGTCTTCTATTTCAACAAATCCTACTGTGCTTTACTATATAGTTCATCGACAAGCTGCTCTAGGAATAGAAGATGTAGCAAACGACACGGACACTCTGGAAAATGTGATTCGAAGCGTCCATTTAGTGGATTTTGGAAAAAGTCGCCATTTTACCTGCTCAAGAAAAGGCAAGGGGAAGTTCGAGAGAAAACCGAAGAGATCGAGCAACGGGAAACGGCAGTTACGGACAGCGATGAACTAATCGCAAGTAAGACACAGCAGCTTGAGTGTATTGTCCGGGAGAAAGAAAACTACATTGATAAAGCAGGCAAGTTAGTTTCTTAATTATTTGAAAGCCTGTGATGCATAATTTTAATAGCTATTTAGCTTAACTCATACATGTAGTCATAATAAAAGCTTGAAAATATTAGCATACTTTATAAACTGAAGCTGATATAAGCCATTTTTGCACAGTTTTAACTTGGTTGTGTTATATACATACATACATGTACATTCACACTTTATTTCCATTATTGTTGAGCGTTCTCATTTTCTGGGGCTGGTTGGGAAAGCAACTATATAGAGAAAGCCTGAAATTAGTACTACATGTATATAGTGACTTCCCATTGTAAGCCTTAACTTAAGCTTATCTATTTCCAATATAAGCTTAACATTAAACATTTATTTTAAAGTTTTAATTAACAGGAAAACATTGGCCTTAATTGTACACACATAACGTAATTACATTGCACAAGATATAAACAATTATGTCTAATATCTTTCCAATTTTCCCATAGAAAATGTGCTAAAGATAACTCAGAAGAAAAAGGATGAAGTAGACGATGTGTTAAAAAAGCAAGAGGAAAACCTGCAAACAATCAACCTCCAGTATGTCAAGCTCAAGACACTGCTTGATCAGAAGGGATACTCCCGTGCAAGAAGACTGAACACGAGTACTACTCTGGCAACAATCTCAAGTACTAGCTCCAGTCTTCGATACCGGAGGAGACAGGAAACAAGCAATGTGTTAGAATATATTCATGGGGGAATTGAGGGGGGTGTGTTTGGGGCATGGGATTTTCTAGCAGCAAATGCAAAGAAGGAAACAATGGATGACCTTATTGCAAGTTATAAGAGGGGGAAGTATTTACAGGGTATAATATGTCAAGCCATGAAGGATTACAATAGTTCTGATGAAGCACTTAAACAGGCAGTTGGCTTAAAATATAAAAACTTTCTCTCTAGGAGGAAGTTTTCTATACTCTGCAAAACTCAGTCTTCTGTTTTTGATGCTAACGAGGAAGTATGGTTACCTCGCAACATGAAATGCTTAGGTATTGATATGCAAGTACCATTTAGCCGTATATCAGACGATAGTGTAGAGAAATTTGTTAAGTCTTTAGATATAGGTCATGTCAACCAAGTTCCTAATTTTCCAGGTGTAACCAGAACTGTTACTGGCTTGGTTTTTATGATAGTAGATCTCCATTTGAGACTGCCCCATCTATACCGCAAATTAATTTGGTTTAATGATAATACTAACCATTTCATTTTCCAGTTTTCAGATGATGGTGCCCCAGAAACCTCTGAGCTGTCAATGACAATTGGCAGCATTACATTTTGGAATTTAGGGGAAAGGGTAAGAAGTCGAGAATATCAGTACTTGCTCCACTGTGTCAGTCTTGGAGAGAAACATGAGGTAATGGAGCTACTCTGGCAGCAACATACTGAAGAAATGTTGCTACTTGAGTCTGGTGTTTTCACTTTGTGCGGGAGAGAATGCACATTTGAATTTCAGCCCAGTGCTGACATGAGTTGGCAGAGTTGGGCTTGCAATGAATTGAATCAAGCTGCCACCTACCCTTCCCCTTATGCTAATGTGTGTAAAGGTAACATGTCAACCATGGGTGGTAGCATTGGTCATGATTGTGATAATACATGGAATCCATATACTACTGCAATAAGAGACGCACACTCTAAACAGATCAAACATTTCCTTGCAGCTCTGCCTTCTAGCACTAGTGATGCAACATGTCACAAGAAGCAACTTGCATTCATGGCTGAACATGGCATGCGTCAATTAGGCCCACCACGCATTGGTATTTTTGCAGACCGAATGAGACCAGATCCCTTGCACTGTGAAATAAATGCATGGCAGCAAGTTTTAGATGTAATTTATTCTGAGTCGGTACAAAGGGGTACATTTAATACATTTGTTGATATTTTATCTGCCCCCATAGGAAGTAGCAAACAAGAGGAAGAGAGTGGGCTTGCTTCTGCTACTGTAGAAGACATTGATGGTAGTAATGCAACCATTAATAATGCAACCATTAATAATGCAACTGATACCCTGAGTAATTTACAGGAACCAAGTCTAGTGCACACAAATGGATGTGGGATGGCTTATCTTGCCTCTAGAATAAAGGATCATTACAATGATGAAAGCAAACGCTACAATAAGTTACAAATTCGATTAATTGGTGATCAGGCTATTGGGTTGGCAAGGTATAGTTTTAGACTGATTGATAGTTTGCACATTCCAGGAGAATCTACAGCCCAAAAACTTAGAAGAACAGCCCTTTCAAAAATTTCTGAATATCTTAGAAATGCTGGAGGGCTGTTCAATAAGATTCATACCAACATGGGTGAGGTTGACCAGTTAGAGGAATATTGCCAATTATATTTTAACCTTTTAGTGCTATTTTTCCTCCCTAGCGTTAATGTAACAGTTTGGACAGTAGGGTATGCCATACCCTACCATGCAAAGAAGTTATATCAAAAGTTCAAAGTTGGGTATGGCATTCTTTCACTGCAAGCGAAGGAGTCGAAGCATGCTGGGCTGAAAGGGGAACTTGCTTTGACAAATAGATCTACGAAAAGTTCTTCAAGTGGTAAGTGGTGGCAGGTGATGAGATCAAATTATGTTCGAGCATTTTATATTCCCGAGCATCAACCTTCGCCACCAGCCTATACCTCACATTTCAAGCCGCGCATTCCACCTCACTGTGAGTTTGCATATGTTTGCAATTGTGGTAGAAAAAAGGAGCCTATAGAAGCAAACTGCAATGTGTGTAGTGGTAGTCAAATTATCATTGAATGTGCACAACAAGGGTGCTTATTACCCAATGTAATTTCCATACTTAAGCCAATTGTTTGTAGTGAATGCAGCAAAAGATTTGCTGATCGACAAAGTCTCGAATCACATGAAAATGTTCATATAGTACGTAGACCTAAAGCCCAAGCTATTACTATAAATCCCAAGTCTTTGTCTGTAGCTGACTTAAAAAAAGAGTTACAAGCTAGAGGACTTTCAACTTCTGGCAGGAAAGAAATACTGCAAAGGAGACTTGAGGGTGTAATGGCAACAGAAGTTTAGCCTGATTTATGTTCATTTGATGACAGTATAAAATGTCAATACAAAAATTATCAACAAAGTAGGCATTTAATTGAAGTTAGTCAAAATATTAACTCTCCCGTGTGTGTACAGTGATTTATTGTATTCATGTAATGAGAATTTAGACATTGATCTAAGCATCCTTTACTTATTTATTGTACAGTAGTTATATTATATATACTATAAATCATTGCCAATATAAAAAATAGCCAAATAGCTTGTAGTATTGTTTTAGTTGGGGGTGGGGGTGGGGTTGCCGGGGGGGGGGGGGCTCCCACATTGAAAAGAAGGGGGTGATCAGCCATCGCTCTAGAAATGACCCCTAAAAGGTATGACGTGTTACATAATGAGCATTTGCCAATAGACCCCCTAAATGGTACAGCTGATCACCCCCCGTCATTTCAATATGGGGAGTCCCCCCAGGCTCTATTGTACTGAGTACAGACTGGACTGCCTTTGGCACAGTTCACCAAATGGCAGAAATTAGCTAATAGACCTAATCGGCTAATGCAGTTGCTACCCATTCAGATCATGTGATGTCAACATATGTTACTCTGGGGAATTGTTCCTTTTTATTCTAATCGTACTGCAATCATGCGTATCTGATCATAATTAAATTTCAAAAAGACAATTCCCCAGAGTAACATTTGTTTACCTCACATGGTCTGAATTGGGTAGCAACTGCATTAGCCGATTAGTTCTATGGACACTCAGTTGTGTCTTTACAGTGAAGTATATATATGTGTGCAGCCAACTCCTTTTACAGAGAACTTGTTATTAGGACTGACACGTGACTGTATTTATAATTTGTTTGGACAACTTAGATATTACCAGGAGTCAAAAGTACATTTAAGTAGACCTTCAATTTGTGACCAATACATTTTGTATACATTATTAAAGACTGATACATTATAAATCATTGTCTATCTATCTATCTATCTACATATAAATAGCCCACTTTTGATATACACATTGCTTAACACACACAAAGGCTTGAGTGCGCGGGCCGGGGTCATAACTAATGTATTACTTTTTCATTTCAGGAATCAATGCATAAATGTACTCCTAAGCCTCAAACTCATTCCTTTGTGAAGCACTAATATATCAAAAGTGGTCTATTAGTGGCTTTGATTATTAGAGTGATTTCACAAAACCTGTGAAACAATATCCATTAGACCTAAACAAACAAATGAAAAATTAATATTTTGTTTTCTTGTTTCTATTTCGTGTTCCCTGGGTCCTACTGATTGACAAGCCTCTGCAAGTTCAGATCCATGGCAAAGTCATCTCTGTCGTACCTCTGTACATAAAATGAAACAGTTACTTTTTCCTGCTTCATATTGTACTCTAGTAGAATGGGGGTTCTCTCTGTTACAATAACTGAAGCTCGGCCTTTCAGTTGGAAAACACTCCTTCCATTTATCACCACCTTCTCAAACTGCCTCTTTTTTAGAAAATTTTCTCCTCCAAACCTAGCAAGCGAGAATATCTTGTTGGCGGACGTAATCGTATTTATTCCAACTATCATTTGTCCCTTCTTGACTTGACAGGATGCGCCGTATCCTCTCGAAATATTTGCAACATGCCTGAAAATATTGTACGGGACAAAGAGTTTGAAGGGGGGCATAAGGCCAGTGTTTCTTGACCTTCCAAGTTTGGAGTAAATATTTTTTCCAATTTCCTTCAAGTATCCGTCTATTAAGGGACCAGACAACTCGAGTTTATTCCCACATCTCTCTTCCAGAATTGGGTCGAGATTCTGCATCCCGTAGTTTGGCTTTTTGTTGGATTGCCAAACTGCTCGTAGCCATTCTGGCTCAATTAAACATTTCATTTTAACTATAGAACAGTTCCAGAATTTTTCGGAACGGTCAGTTTCATAACCAGAGTCGCCCAGGTTAAGATTATTAAGCCAAGATGCAAGTTCTGTATTTACTGCATCCGCCATCTTGTTTTTCTATTTTATTGGTAAAAACCGCTGATAATAGTGATAATAATGAGCCCGCACTTCCGGGAGAAAATTACATAGCAACTGACCACCGTGGGAACGTTACTCGCCTCAAACATTTCAGCAGTGATGCCAGTGACCTTTGGCCGACAACACAACCTAGCATTGTTTCTGCCGCCCACACGGCCTTAAATTTTGAAGGATAACATTTTCAAATCTAGTGATTATTATCTAACTAATTCATTGGCGTTACGGGTGTACCAAGTGAACCTAGACTTCACAAATTCTTAGATTTGTAGACTACTAGCAGCTTTTTCTGTGTTTAAGTTTTTCCTGGCAGTACTTGCACTAAAATGAGTTCTGAGAATCGATTCACAGAAGTGACCACGTGCCCGAAAGCTGGCAGGCAGTACATGATCATGAGCGAGAAATATATGCATATGTGCAATTACTGGTATAATTACCTTTGGGAAGCTTGTCCTCTGCCTTGTTGAATATACGTTTTACACAGTCTTGTAATGCATCAAACTTATGGGACTGTTCTGATTGTTCGGCTTATACTCAGTCATTTTGGGTGGAATCGAATGTCTCTGTTGTTCATCCAGTAATGACTCCTTTATCATGTGAAATAGTGTTGTCTGTTTCAGTACGTTTGGCATCTCCGATATAAACATCTATATAAACATCTGTGGTCCTTGTTCTCGTTCTTCGTGTTCTTGTATCAATAATGAAAGGAAATTGCGTGTACTTGTTCTTGTTCTCTGCATGTCCATCGTGTTTTCTGGAATTCATAGGTAGCTATTAAACTGTCCGTGGCACCGTACCAGTCGGCTAACACAAGCACTGCACTGTGTACATGTGAAAATATCTTACAATAGAAATTGAATATCCCGCAATTGACGTGTCAAGATAAGTGTCAACCTTAACCAATCGGATCACGGACTGGTCTTATGACTCTCAAAATTTGAATATCAGTAGCACAAACCGAATTTATAATTATTAACCGTCTTTTCGGCGTGGGATATGTGGTATAAAAGCACATGGCGCTCTCGTTCCTCATGATGATAGGAATGCCTAGGGATTACACGCATGTCGAAGGTAAGAATTCGTAGCTTTTGTTCTATTACATTGAAAAACACAGCATTTGTGCAAATTACTAATAAGAAAGCGCGTGTACGATTTAGATCAAGTTTACTTTCACTTCCCGCGACGAGTCATCCCAAAGCAAAATCAAAGTCACAACACATTTAGAGCACCAATACTCTACGGTACAACTATGATTCTGAAAATAGCAGTCAATCAAGGCATATTGAACTGAAGAAGTTCCAAATTTATTACTCGGGCTGCCTGTGGCAGCACCGAGTCTTAAAATGCGAGCGGTTATTTTTTGTTTTTGTTCAGTGCAACAAAATGTGACTTTTGACCCATGTACTGTATTAAATTGCAAGTTCACCACCAATCAGATTGCACTGTGCTGGTCACGTAACACTCGCCAGGTTAATTTATTTACATAAGTTAATACAGTAAATCAAGATAGTCGACCCGTGAGGAAATTTCTCTCTAATTTGGAGTCCCATGTCTCAAATGTAAGCACTTTAATGTTTTATTTAACTTCACTCGTGCGAAAGCCTTCCAACAGGCTCAGGATATTTCAACTGGCGCTCTTGTAAATATGCTTGGCTTGCTCGCTGCATATTTGAATTGTGCTGTTCGGTTTGCCGATACCAAAACTGCAAATGGTCAAGATGCTATAAATCATACCTGAAGGCTGAAGAGAAATACATGGATATGAATATTTCAGTGTGCGGTTGTGAAGAAGCTTTTTAAATACTATACGTGTGCATCGTGGTGGTTTAAGTCAAACATGGTCTGTTTAATTTGTCGGCGCGGTGACGACACCAGCGAAGTTGAAGTTGAACAGAGAACTGAGTCAAATCAACTCACCATAATTTGTAAACAACCGAGTGAATTATGTTGGCTTGCTCGCTGTACTGGATTCTGCTTTTCGCTGTACATACAGATACCGAAACTACAAACAGTAAGATGACCTGGCTGAAGAGAAACAAGGTCTGAGTTTTCTAGATACCCGTAATCGGCGTATCTTGTGTGAGTTGCGACACTGTGCATGTACATCTTGGTTATACAAATTAACGGATTCAAATTAACACTACATTCAGACAGAGAGTTAATCTACATGTATACCGACACTTTGATATGCCAAGGAACTGGAATATCAACACAGTACAAGGTGAGGGAAATTTAAAGTACTGCATGACTTCATTGCTGTGTTCAATTAATCTGCACTGAATTTCTAACGGACCTGAAACCACAGGAAACCCAAGCTCTGTTTGTGTTTTAAATTATAAGGGTTTGTATGAGATTTTTAACGAGTATTTGGTTGTATCCGTTAGGCCAGAAATACTGAAATAAAATCAATGAAAACTTACCTGGAGTCTTTATCTGTTCTTCATTGGGTTCTGTATGCAATTTCAGCGAATTCTGTCGAATTTTTATCCCTCGCCCTCTCCAACTAAGAAAGAAGGAAAGGACGGACGCAACCGCGCGCTTTCGATCCAACGACCGGGGTTAGAGTCTACACCAGACGCTAAAAAAATTGTTGTTTTACTTCTTTTTCTCCTTTCTCAGTTTTATTTAATCTTTTCCTCTATTTTAAGCAATTAGAGCCGCCTTCTACATGAAAAACATTGTTGTCTATTGGCTCTCAAGCCCCAACCGTGCACGCTCATGACCTCGATTTTCACTAGTGCGATGATGAGAAAGATATAACAAATTCCCTCGTTACCTCGTAATTACATAAAATCTTGTGAAAATATTGAACACAACAGTTTTAATAAATTAAGGTACGGTACTTTACATGCGATCATTCGAACCCGGATTTGAATCAACAGAAAGCCCGTTAAAATTAACTGGTACATTAATTTGCTTATAAACTTAATTAACCAGGCTCGAATCGAAGAATAAAAGGAAACAGATATCCCAGCCTTTCTCTTCTACAGGCCTACTCCGAGTCCTAAAGTCGCCTTAAGTTGCCTTAAATCGCCTTAAATCACATTAAGTCGCATTAAGTCGCATTAAGTCACTTTAAGTTTCCAAAACTCGTCTAAAGCCTGGTTTCCATATGATCGTCCTGATCTCCCAGATCGCTCGAACCTTTTGTTTGGTGTGAACCGAAGCGTAAATTAATATGCAGAACAAAAGAATCAAGCGATCGAAGCGATCATATGGAAACCAGGTTTAATTAGAGTTGCTGACAGGCATAATCAACTAAAAGCTAATAGTTATATTTGCATGATAATTACTGCAGTGCGTGGCAGCTAATAGTTTGAGTGCTAGCCCTTTATTAGGGTTCATGAGCACTTAAAACCACAGCTGCTACTCACTTTCAACAACTTTTAGTTTATTATGCCAGTATTTATTATGACCTAGCTATAGTAATTTGTTTGTTGACAGAATTTTCAATTTGAATTTTGAGCTTTGGATCTCAATAGTTTTCAATCTGTGACACAAACACATACCCAAAATATTCCTGGTAGTTCCCATACTGGTATTCACACACTATAAATAGGTTTTGTATCACTGGTAAAGGTTTAACACTGCATGAAATGGCATGTATAATGAAGTATGCTGAGTCCGTATACACCTTGACTATATAATGTGTACGGACCGATATACTGACGTATACTGATCTTGATGTATACGGACTGTATAATGACCAGTATACATCTGATTCATTATACGCTGTGTACGAGTTACCGTATACGGACCGGTATACTGAGGTGTACTGATCTTGGTGTATACGGACTGTATAATGACCAGTATACATCTGATTCATTATACGCTGTGTACGAGTTACCGTACACGGACCGGTATACTGACGTGTACTGATCTTGATGTATACGGACTGTATAATGACCAGTACACATCTGATTCATTATACGTTGTGTACGAGTTACCGTACACAAAGTGTGCTGTTCACAGGAGTCATTCTTCACGTCTTCAACAATTTACAAACTGACAAGTACAAGGGAATATATATAGCTCAATTATTTCTATAAATCACGGATAGGCTTGTTTTATACGTCTCAATTAAGTAAACTACACTCGTATTCAATATCGTTAATTTTCTTTATTATCCTTCAAATATTTTCTTGACGCTCAAATTGGGAAATGTGATGTGTTAACATTAAAATATATCAATATGCACGCAAAATTGTTGTTTTCCGTTTATTTTATTAATGAAACACTTCAATCTCTAACCGTCTTCAAATATTATGCATGGCCATGGGTCTTAACGATCCTTTCTGGGATTTTACACAGTCAGGCGGCTGAGAAACTTTATACCGGCCCTGCATGTGTTTACGCATCTTTATGCTTCCGTCAATCTACCGGTAAAGATAGCACATAACTCTACGTTTCGCTTCCAAGTAAATCTGCATAAAGATAGCAACTTAATTACTTTAAGCATCTTTACGCTTACGTAAATCTACGTAAAGATGGCAACCAATTTTACGCAACTTTACGTATTCAATAAAGAAGCGTAAAGTTGTCATTTCATGCTATGACAGTATTCTTTGACTGTGTGTTCTTCATTTCCTTGTATAAATAACGTTTGTGCCTCGAACTGAAATAAGTTCAACTCTGGTTAGTAAAAGAACTCAAGCACGCCATTTTAAACCTCACACTGATCTGAGTTTATTTAAAAAGTTGTTTCGCATCGCGAACATATTTCATCGAAAGTATTCACAGGCTACTTTAAACAAGGTATCTTTTTCACTTCACTGTGCGAGCCCCGTAGAAAACGAGCTGATGTCGAATACTATGATTTTTCTTTAATCGCCAGCTGCCGTCAATTAACTTGTTGTTTGTGAAGGATATCTATACAAAAGTAACACCAAACTAAAGCTCCGGCTTAAAAATTCAACGGGTTTATTTCAGTTCGAGATAGCGAGAGATTCGAAATAACCGAGTTCGAGATGGTGTGAAACTGCCTCCCACATGCGAGAGCAGTTTACGGGTTTGCCATATAAATAGTCAGTGATGCGCTAAATTGGTAGCTGTACTTGACAATAGTAATTAGGTAACTATCAATACACGGCGGTGTGTTCTATGGCTTTGGGTCCCGGTAGTTGGCCTCCCGTGCAGTCAAGTAAAGGCACCGAGAGTTTCCTTGGAATTCAAAGACATTCGAGGGCCCCGACATTCAAGGGAAGGCCATGTTTGAAGATGAAAGCTTTGCAATGTTGGGGTCGCGTCTCACATTGTAGGTGGGAGACGGATTCATGCGCTGTGGTCTCGGGAATTTTTTTTTATCAGTACGCTTCAGCTTTCAACCGTATACATATATTTCATATTTAAATAATACAAATACAACACAGTAACCTTTATTAAAACTCGAATTGAAAAATAGCACATACATGCTAGCCACTAGCTAGCTAATGTCTTTGAGACCGGGAATGGCTCAACAACAACAACTGGCTACTCTGGCTACATCGGGTTTACTCCGATGTCTGAAGTTTTACTGGGAACAGGCTCACCTAAACGTACCCTGGTTCCAGAGGTTTTCTAGAGAGAACAGCCGCGGAAAAATAGCCGCGATCAGCAAGCTCGCTGTTCGCCGCTTCGCAGTCTCTTTCTCCGCGGCTCTCTCTTGAAAACCTCTGGAACCAGGGTAGCCAAAACGCAGCCCAAAATTCAAATGACTCGTAAAAATACACAGCCGTATTAGCTGCTTAGCCAACTAATAACCTCTCTTATTGCCAGTCGGAAAATATGGACGAATTCTAGCCATTTTTACAATAAGTTTTCGCCCAACTGTATTCACGAAGTTGGGGAATAATTAGAGTCTGGGACGCCTGTGGTTTGTGTATGGACCACAATGCAATACGAAACATTCTAGTTTGGGTCCGCCATTTTGTCATCTTGAAGAATTGCTGTTATCTTGGAGTACTTACAATATCTGTGCAGATGACTTCAAGGACAAAGCAAAACAGATTCCAAACAACTCAGAACATCAGAAGAATATCCAGGTAAGATTATATACGAATTTGAAGGTCCAATTTGTGTGGTTTAGCCGAAAAATATGAATTTTACTCTAGTTAGAAATAATTTGTCACACCATACCTCCGGCTTCGAATTCGCCTCAGTCCTCATGCGGTCATGTTGTTCACTAAGAAGACTTAGTTTCAATACGGAATCTTTCATAGAAAACTAATGCTTCATCTGTTATTGTCAATGAATCATTCGTGGATTTTCCCCCGAGTTTATTTAGAGTGATTCTTTTAGAAGAAGTTTCTAGCGGCCCAAAATAAATTAGACCGAAAAAGCACGTGCACGTTTCATTTACGCCGGCAGAGCTTCTTTAAAACAAAACTACATAAATAACACCGTAAGATAGAAGAGAAATACAATGTGAATGTCCTGGTATGCTTTTTAAACATTTTCGATAGAGGATGGCAACGACTAAAGTGAACCGATTTCAAGCTCAAAAGCAATAATGTTCATTCACTCAAACCACAGGCAGCCCAAGCTCTGTATTTACACTGTGTGACTATTATTTCACAAAATTCTCAGATAAAGAAAATAAACTTACCTTAAGAGTTTGTTGTTGTCCTGTTGTTTCTCTGGGGTCTAGAAATTGGCGGTTATGGGGCATTTCTCTCACTTTGGGTTTTTCTCTCTTCTCTGTCTAAAAGAAAGGAAAGGCTGCACACTCAAATTCAAACCACGAGGCACTTGAGGCCGATTTTTCTCATGAAAACCCATCCGATAGGCGTAATTTCCTCCGTCAGGTGAAAGGTAGATAGTTTTGCTTACCCCAGAAGTTTTCAGACTTGAGAAATCATTATCCTAACTCTTCCAAACGAACTCATTTCTTTGAAAAAGCCCTCTCATTCTTCGTCAGAAACTATGTGTTAGCATCAATTCGGGCATGCTGTCAAAATTCCTCTTTCCGGCAGAGGGACAGTCAATAAATTGACAGATACTTTACTCTCTCCCCACGGGGTCTAACGTGCCGCCTAGTGTACTGAGTAGCCAATCGCGTGGCTACAATTTTAAACAAGTTGACAACGCTTGATGATGGCAAGTTCCCAAAGTTCACGGGCTCAGAACGTATACATATATACATGTACCTTATTTTGAAACTGGTCTACAAGTGAATCGGCTCTATGGTAAAGTGGTGTAGGGCACGTGCCTCGAATCCAACGATTTGGGGTTCAATTCCCACATCAGCCAGTAACATTTTTTAAAATTCTTTCTCCTTTCTCAGTTTTATTTAATCTTTTCCTCTATTTTAAGCTATTAGAGCCACCTTCCACACTAAAACTTTGTTTTGCATTGGCTCTCAAGCTCCAACACGGTCATGACCTTGATTTTTATTTATATTATTATAGTGCAATGATGAGAAAGAATATCATTAACCTCGTAATTACATAAAATCCCGTGAAAGTGTCGAACACTACAGTTTTAGTATAATAACTTTCGGTAAAATGAATGTGGCGAAATGTGGCGAAGCGAAATCGGTAACTGAACCACTTTCGTTAAAACACAATCGGTGACCGAACCACTTTCGTTAAAACACAATCGGTGACCGAACCATTTTCGTTAAAACACAATCGGTGACCGAACCACTTTCAGTAAAACGAAATCGGTGATTCTACCACCTTCGGTAAAACGAATTCGGTGATTCGACCACCTTCGGTAAAATGAATTCGGATAGTCATCATGTTATGTAAATATGGCGCTACGTACGTGATCAATTCTAGTTTAGTTGTAGCAAAGTTCGGCGTTTTTATTCATCTGATAAACTTTACAGACTTCTGTACTTTCATACTTTAATCTATCCCTCAATCCCTTCACGATTCTTTAAAAGTCGTTGCGTACGCTGTATGTTTTCAATTCAACAGATTCAAGAGCTTTTCGGTGCTTACATGTGCTTTCAGCCGTGGAAACTAATTGTCTGGTTTTTGACACAACAAGAATGTTGCGAACTTCGCGGAACATGTGATCTTATTGCAGAATGCAGAGTTAAATAATGCGGGAAAGTTTCTCAACTTTTAATACTGGCAAGTGATAAACGTCTACCAAATAGAATATTCTGGAATTCTTTTTATTTAACGTGGGATCCGTCATTTTGCTCAAATTGCTCGAACAGAAGTGTGACATTTTTGAATAATCAATGAGCTCTGACAGCAGTGTTTGTTTTGCTTTGAGATCACACCAAAATTTATCTTGATATCTTCCTACTGAATCAAATGCTTTCAAAGTTTTGTGTTTTATTTACGGTCTGAACGGTTTTCACCTAATGCAAAAACTGGTTGGAGTCCATTCTGTCAAATAAAAACACCCAGGTGAATACATTTTGGATATTTTAATTCGTTATTGGTTATTTTGCCGTGAGATCGCACCGAATCTTCTTGAGTTTCAATTTCAGCGTTTTTACTTCATCACTTCGTCAATTTGTGATTGGCATTGCGGTTTATAATTGCTGTGAGACCGGACTGCAGCGATTGGTCTGATGTCAGATGTGAAACAAACAAGTCTCAGGTCCTCGATCGATCAAACATAGGACCTGTCAAAACTCAGACTGACAGGTTCACGCGTGACTGATTGCAATTGCACAATCTTGATATTTTAATTTCGAAAACATGCCTTTCCAGAATCCGCAAACATTTGCAATGCTTTTGGTCGGAACCTTGAACAACGCAGGAATCTCTCGTAAATGTTAAACTACGGAAGCTAAAGTTCGTTTGTTGATTATTGCTTACTGACGGGGCCCGCTTTAAAAGTTTGCCGCTAGATTATGAACGAACGGCGGTTGTTAGTTTGTGGCGTAAGTTTAAGGTTATATATTCACAGCAGTTCCTTTTTTTTTCAGTACAGTTTATCAGTGAGGTTATAAGAAGAAATAGGAAGGAGAGAAATGCTCTTAGCCACTTCGCGGCTTTCTCGGTACAAATCACGATCAAAACAAATAAGTTTTTCGATGATCGCACCAGGACACCGACCTGACGCTTCGCCGACAATTTGATATATCGTTTCAAAGAAGACAAAACGAGATCTAAACTTCAGCATTTTCAGTTTTAACGTTGCAAAAATCACTTTAGTCGCAAGCAGTGAACTACATGTACAAGTAACAACTTGTAGACTGTCTTGACCTGCAATGTTTGGTGAAGCGAAATCGGTGACTGAACCACTTTCGGTAAACGAAATCGGTGACTGAACCACCTTCGTTAAAACACAATCGGTGACCGAACCACTTTCGTTAAAACACAATCGGTGACCGAACCACTCTACGCTCATACTAGGCTAACGGACCTTTTCTCCCCTGTCCACAAAGCCCATTCTCTGCTAGTCCACAACAATCCAAGACATTTTGCTTTAAGCGAAAACGATCCTTCAACCACGGGTTTATTTATTTCGACCTAATTAACATTCACAACCAGTTGACCCCGTCGTTCACGCACCGTGAACACAAACACACTGGTTTACCGCAAAATCAATTCTAAAACGGATCGAAATGTTGCCCTTTGTTCCCGGATCGAAATCTACCAATAGAAGCACAATCTATCTGATCAATCGTATCGAACTTAAGGTTTCGCCTAGCATATAAAAAGGGATACTCTACGACTAGTTGGTCACATTCCAGCTCGCAACCCCACGAGCACACCACCACGCTTATCAAAGCAACTGACGAAGGAAAACTCATTAGTTCTCCGAAACCGGTCTTGCTACAAGCTAAAACTTACAACAGTTCTCTTCAGAACTCAATGGCCCGTACCAACAGCCAATCCGACAGCGAAATCGCTGCCATACTAGCAGAGATGACAGACAGCCAGACACCGCTGCAATCCATCTCGCCTATCAAGTCCCCTACTACATGTAAGAGGCACCAACCTTCTGATACCGAAGATGAGATCCCCTCATCCCAGCCACCCTCTAAGCGTCTCAAGACTACAGAGGATTTTCGCAGTATCAGAAACAAGATCGCCAGCCTCCAAACCAGACGGGCTAAACAGAAAAAATCCCTGCTAGTCCTGCGGGAACACACCAGCAAAGCCACTTGTCCTTACAGTCTCCAATACCGGCCCCAGCCACACATGAGACAGGACAACGGTTTTCAAGCGGAAATGAACAAAATCTGCCGCAAGGCCCAACAAGACCTTCTGCACCTAATGATCCAACAACAGGAACACAATATCAGCACAGATACAGAGACTTTGAATAGTCTTAGCAACCAGCTGACATCTCTCTATCCTGACCATCTGAAGCTAACAGAAGCTCATAAGCAGATACGATCCGCCACCAACAGATCTAACCACAGGACGATCAGACCAAATCATGCTAGGAACAAACCAGCCAATCTCAATGACAATGACATTAGTTCCATCCAAGCCAAGTTCAAAGAACTAGAATATATGATGAAATCATTCAACTCATCCAGTGTATTTTCCAGAAACGAAAATAAAGCCAGAGTTGAAACTTACTCAAATGTCTCGTTCACTGACTCACCTTGCGCTAACACAGCGCAGTTTAGCAAAAACACTAAGCGCTATCATAAACCAAATACCACCAAGCGCTTTTTAAGACGCAAAGTCCTCAAAATGCAATGCAAAGCAAAATCCAAGGCCCAAAATGAAAGATTTATCAAAAATCTATCTAATAGAGCCCTCGATGAAAATGAAACCGCTTTGCTCTCTAAAGGCCTTAAGTTCATACCAACTCCTCCCACACCGGCTTCACCTATGCCTCTTTTAAGAGACTTCAAAACCTTTACTCGCTCTATGCGCTTGAGATATATCTTCGCAGATTCTAAGAACACTCTCCATCCGTTCCATGTAAAATCCAAGTGGCAGCCACCACCGCAACCGTCAGTGGCACTTGAAACTTACTTGGACTTCACTAAAAGTGAACTAGCATCAGTGTTCTTCAATGAGTCTAATGACAATTTATCTGCACACGAAAGACAAGCCCTCAAAAATCTGAGTAAAACCTCTGAAATTATTTTCTAAAAAGCCGACAAAGGAACCACCACTGTTGTCATGGATACTACAGACAAAATCCAAGAGGGAAACAAACTTATCTCTGATGATAAATTCTATCAACCCCTCGAACAACCTATAGTATCCAATACTGCCGCCAAAGTCCGGAAGTTAGTTAATAAACTTCATCACAACGGCCATTTAGACAATATGACACACAAGTGGTTGAACTCAGGCCAGCAGCCGCCCCGTATACCGGAATTTTACACACTGACCAAAATACATAAACAAATCCCGGTCGGTAGGCCTATCGTTTCCGGTTCTAGCGGTCCCACCGAACTCATTTCATCTTTTGTGGACACACTGCTACAACCTATTGCTAAAAAGCAAGAGTCTTATATTAAAGACACTACTGATTTCATCAACTTCATCGAGAATACACCTTTACCAGATAGCGCCACTCTAGCTACTCTCGATGTCTGCTCTCTCTACACTAACATTCCACAAGAAGAAGGAATCAGTGTAATTTGCCATCACTACGAAGAACACTATAAGCCTAACCTCCCAGTCCCTTCTTCCGATCTAGGGGAACTAATGAGGCTTATACTAAAAGAAAACTCTTTTAAATTCAATGGCAATCACTTCCTGCAGACGCACGGCATAGCTATGGGCACAAAAATGGCGGTAGCATTTTCTATCATTTTCATGGCCCACATAGAAAATCAGCTGCTTACAACCAGCCCCTACAAACCCGTAATCTGGAAAAGATTTATAGATGACATTTTTTCAGTGTGGAATATACCGACAACACAGATCAACGATTTCGTTGATTATGCAAATTCCTTCCACACAACTATCAAATTCACGCATGAAATGTCATCCAAAAGTGTAATATTTCTCGATACCGAAGTTTTCAAAGGCTCGCGATTCTCTGAATCCAACACACTTGATGTTCGTACACATTTTAAGCCAACTGAGAAGTTTCAATACACTCTATTCTCCTCTTGCCACCCTTTTTCTGTTAAAAAGGGTTTTATCAAAGGAGAAACTCTACGCTTACTCAGAACTAATTCGGATCAAGCGTCTTTTGAGTCACACAAGCGAGATTTTAAATCCCGCCTTCTAGAACGAGGCTATCATATAGACCTTGTCGAAAAGACCTTAGCCGAAGTTCAGTTCACTTCTAGAAAAGCGGCTTTACTCAACAAACCTCGAACATCACGGGCTGTTTTACCTTTTGTCACGACTTATAATCCGGCTACTCCGAATCTTAAAACGATTCTTATGAAACACTGGCATTTTATTGCTGACAATCAAAACCTTAACAGGATCTTTTCAGATCCACCGATTGTGTCTTACAAAAAGGATAAATCGCTCAAAGACTTCTTAGTCAGAGCCAAACTTCCTTCAAATACTAGCACTCTAAACGAGTCGTAGAAGGCGAGGCAGTGACAATATTTACAAACAGCGAAATCGGTGACTGAACCACTTTCGGTAAACGAAATCGGTGACTGAACCACTTTCAGTAAAACGAAATCGGTGACTCTACCACTTTCATTAAAACTAATTCGGTCTTAAAACGAATGGAGTTTACCGAACGAAATCTACCACATGTGGTTAGTTTTCATCCTTAAAAAAGTATTTGTGATGTCGGAAAACAAACCGGCTGTTGTGAACGCCACGACTCACGAGATCAATTTCAAGTGTAAGTTGTCGAATCTCGGTCTAATTTTAGCTTGATTTCTATTGGCTCTTCGGTTTGCCGCGAAATGGGTTCCTGGCATGTGCTCCACACAGTCCGAAGCTCATTGCAGACAATCAAGCTAGCTCATTGCAGACTGGAGTATTCAGTCAAGCCCCAAAACTGGCCATTGTCGGAGAAAATAGGAGAAAATACACATCCTGGTCGACCAATTATTGTAGACTTTACTGGATGACCTAGCAAAGCTAAGATTACAATAACTTTGATATACACTTAGATATATTATCCTAGGAAAGACATGCATAATCCTACATTTCTCTCTGAAACTTTCTCCCTACTATAATAAATGATATTTTATTCAATTATTATTTACAATAATACATCCTGATTATTATGACAAGCCTATCTCTGCCCCACAGTGAAATTTTAATCTGCCATATTTGTAATAGGATCGTACATGATAATCGAGATTCCATTTTTGTGATACTTGCAATACAGGGTTACATAGTAAATGCCTAAAAATGTCCAAAAAACATCTTAGAGTTCTGGACAACGCTCCTGACCAAAGATCAACAATAAATTTTCGGTTTAAAATTAAATATTAAAGTTTTTTTATAAACATCATATCGTCGCGCCAAATCCATGGTTTGCTAAAATCCCCGAGTAAAATAGTTTATGCTAATCAAAGATTGCTTACTTACCAGAACTAATGAAAATTTGCCGTTCCTTTTCGTATAAAACCGAAACCAAGCATACGTGCTACCAACACGCACTTCATGTTCACCCGCCATCTTGAATGCACGATCAGCTGATCTAATTATCGATTTTATATTGATTGGAGTTTGATTGATTATTGATTGCCCGGATCCAAGATGGCTGCTATCGAAATAGTGAGTGATAAAATTGTTTGTTCTCATATAAACGTTTCGGAAGAAAAGTTAGTCAATATACATGTAACAATATAACCTAATCTGCATAAAATAGTAGAGGGAAGAGGGGACACTTAATCTGGGCAACACCAGAACATGCAAAACTATATGTTTTTGTATTGCCCACAAATGTTAAGAAAATGTTTACAATTCTATACATGGAATTAATGATTGTGAATGAAAGTTAGTTGAAGTTAATTGGTTAAAAAATGTGAATCACAAGCAGCTGTCATTTTATTTGTGATTTTGCTTTGAAATTACTTAATCTGCTTCAGGATTCTAAAGCAAAAGCAATACCTACACTTGTTGAAACCAAACCTTGCTGATGTATTTTTATACAGTTGTGCTGTCAATGTCAAAGCTATTTTAATTAAAATAATTGTTGAGCAATTGTAGCGTTTATGATTAGCATGTGAGTGATCGAGTTGAGTCACTGATATAGTTCTTTAACTGATTCATCATTTTGAATACAAATGTGTGTTACGTTTATGCATGTATTGTATTCACTGTATTAATGTTGAGTATGTGTGTGTATGTTAATGCTGTATATATGGAATTGGTGGAATTGGGTGATTATGGATGATTGCGTGGATTGAATGATGAACACAGTTATGTATATACTGAGTATGTGTTATATATTGTGTATTATGTATGCACATAATTGCCCCAGTAGACAATGGGTAAGCAATAATTGTCATTAGTAGAAACCAACTAGTTTTCTATCACTAATTCTGCAATCTGATTGGCTACGCTACTCACTATCTATTCTGTGATAGATAGTGGACTTAACATTATAATAGTGACGTCATGTGCAAGGGCTCTATATATAATTTGTTTTGTGTTACATATTCATATTGCTACATTGAGTTTGTACACACACAGAAGTAAACAATCATGGCTTTTCGTGTTGGCTATAGTTTTTCAAAGACAAGTCTTAGAGCCACAATGTGGAACAGCATTCCACCAGACTTACGTACACAGGCTAATTACAAAAATTACAAAATCCTGATGATAGTATTATATATATAGTATTTAACTAAAACTTTATTAATTTCTCTTTTTTATCTATCTCTCTTATTAAACCCGTTTCAGTATAACTAGATTTCCTATTCTGAAAACATTTAACTGTAAGTTGTATTTTGTTAGGCTCTTATTTTACTGTCTTGTCTCAGCTGCTTTGTAAATTTAGTATCAACACTACCCGCCTCGATTAGCATATGCTACCTGTAGGCCAGTGTCCATTTATATAAGCTTGTTTATATATTTTATAAAATTGTTTTTGTATTGTTGTTGAGTAGCGAAAAAAGCCGGTTTTCAAAACAGAAAGTCTCGGAACTATCGGCTGATAGTTTCCCTTGGAAATTTGATGCTCTTAAAACTAGCATATAAGCCCTTGTACTTCGTTCTCGGGCTTATATTTGTTTTAAGAGCATCAAATTTCCGCGGGAAACTACATGTATCAGCCGATAGTTCCTCGACGGACACACTCTATTTGTATAATAGTGCCCGCTGAGAGCGGAAGACAATTTTGTGATGAACTATAACGACAAATATACTTTGTTTGTCTCGGAACTATTATACAAATAGACTGTGTCCGTCGAGGAACTATTATACAACATTTTGTGGTGAACTATAGCGGCCGATAGTTTCCCTTGGAGAGTTTTAAGGTTCTTAAAACTAGCATATAAGCTAGTTATAAGAACCTCAAATTTCCGCGGGCAACTATCAGCCGATACTTCCTCCACGGACACATTCTATGTGTGTAATAGAAACTGAGAGCGAGTTGTCTAATTGTTAAATAGACCCCATGCACTAACGTCACGGTGTTCATAGTTTGCCTGTCCTTGTCTCACACCATAGGAATACACCTTCATTGTTTCATTTGTTCTTTTATCAAGTTACCTTTTATTTACCATATAAGTCTACGCTCACATCTGATCAGTTTAGACTGCCTAACGATGTAGAATAGATAAATGAATAATAATACTAATCTGATGACAACATAATTCTTTTTAGTAAATTGAATATATGGCGCCCTTGAAAAGAGACAGACGGCTGCACAAGGCTATATCACTAGGTAGTTTGTTCCACGCTTGCAGTGTTCTGGGATAAAAAGAGTACTTATAGTAGTCGCAATTAATAACAGGTAGCATATATGCGTGGCCAGAAGAACGAGTGCAGCAGTATGCTACAGATTAAAGCTTAGTACTATCTACGTAAGCTAAATTGTTCCTCATTTTATACAACATTGAAAGGCGAGCACAGGATCTCCGTGATTGTAAGGACTTCCATCCCAGATAGTCTAGCATGTCACTGACACTGTCAAGTCGGTCATAGCGTTTTAGGCCGGACCCAGCGTGCTGCTCTCCTTTGCATCATCTCCACAGACCTGATGTTCTTTGCTGTGAATGGGTCCCACACAGTCGAACAGTATTCGACTGTAGGCTGCACTAGAGTTCTGTATGCCCTTTCCTTGGTTGAGGAGGGACAGTGCCACAGGTTTCGTTTCAGGAAACCCAGTGTCTTGTTTGCCTTCGATATTTTTCACATGCTCATTCCAGTGGAGGTCACTTCAGTTGATAAGTGTACTCCTAGGTACTTAGTAGAGTCGACGGACTCAAGGTGGTGTCCATGGAGCTTGTGTTGTGAATGACAGGGTCTTGACGTCTGGTAACACGGATGACATTACATTTAGAAGCGTTAGAAGTCATCTTCCAGTCAGACTCCCATCTCTCTAGACTCAGCAAGACGCGTTCCAAACTAAAATGAGGTTTTCCAAAGTAGACAAATTCCGTTGAAAATAAGTGTTGTTCTCTGAGAAAAAGGCAACTCGGGGTAAATTAGGATAATCGCACTGACAGAACATTTGATTCCGTCACATTCCTTGAAACTCAACCAAAAATATTTTCAGTTGGAGAAAAGGAAAAGAGAAGCTTGGAAAAAGATTAAGTGTCCGAATTTCTGAACCCCTTTCCAAGCCGAGAAATAGCTTCCGAATTTCTGACCCCCTTTTCAAGCTCAGAAAAAGCTTCCGAATTTCTGACCCTCTTTCAAAGCTCAGAAAACGTTTCCGAATTTCTGACCCCCTTTCCAAGCTCAGTCATCCTCGGATACCCTGGGGCAGTTAGTGAGCGATCGCGACGGACAAAAAACGGACGGAGAGGGAGGGAGGGGGAGGGTAGAAGGAAAAGGGGTAGAAGGAAAAAATTAGCTATTCTTCCCCTTTTCCTTCTCCCCTCCTCCTTCCGTTCCGTCCTTTTTTGCCCGTCGTTCACTAACTGCCCCTTGGTATCCGAGTAAAAGGCTTCGAAAGTGTACACCATTAACTGACTGATTTAGAAATAGTCCGAGAAGAGACAGGCTAAGATCCATGGTCTTTAGTAACAAACAATCAAGTTTTAATTAGAAATTACTTTATTTTCAAATATCAACATACTCTTATTATAATGCAAGTTAAAGACCCTTTAGCACGCCACGTGATGCTTTGCGCGAACAAGTATTTTCATGTGGGACCAGCGATGTATAAACTCCTGATAGTTACTATTATATACGCACATACAATGAATACTCCTCTTAAGAAGTTATTTAGGGCATTATTTTTAATTGAACCGAAATTTGCCTGACACTTTTTGTTTGACATTCAACGGCCAAGCAAAACGGTATGATCTTCGTGGTTCAGTTTTATAGTTGCGTGTATATCAGTCGATAAACTCAAAGAATACCTTGCCGTTCCTCAGTTGTATCCATGCTACTAATTTCGATATTTAGTAAGTACAGACTAATATAATATTCTCCTCAGCGAGCAAATAAAGTTACTGCTGCTACTGATTTTCTATTGCTGGATGTTGTTGCTTGATCGCGTATTTGATGATGAAGCGAACTGTTTGTGTTCTTCTAATCTCATGCATGAAAATGCATAAAATATAAGTGTTCATGCATTCAGTTTTAAAATCCTAGAACGCGCTGAATAATAACATCCTGGATCAAGTTCTCTTGCCAGTTCTTCCTTTGTGGATGTTTGATTAATGATTCAACACTGAATCGATTTTAGTTAGAGGCTTTCTTAAACTAGGCAGAGTTTTGACGGTTGTGTGAGTTATTAGGCGCTCGTCACAGTCAGTGAACACAAAAATCAAAACAAAAACACGGGTTTCGCGCAACGTATCACGGGGCGTGCTTAAAGGGGCTCTGTCATGAATAACAGGCCTGGTTACTAAGCCGCCCAAAACTTGAAATCGTTCGCCAACGCTTTCAAGTTTGAAAAGCAAATATATCCCGAGGAGCTCACAACATTGATTCAATTCGTCTACATCGCAGCCATCTCTCATTTTAGTATATAGTAGTTTATCTTTCATATTTAGTTGTTCAAGTTTTATATTTAGCAGAAATGTTCGTATTCAGATGTAGTTGTAATGAGATTCTGGGATGGCATCGACAAGAACTTCGAGCTTCAATGGCGGCTCAACTGGCCGTGATGGACGAAGAAAACAAATCTGGCCGCAGAAAGATTTTGAAGAGCCTGAAAGAACACTGGAGAACGTGTCAGGAAATCCCACAAGAGTATAGTCCTTGTCTGGAACATTTACGAAGCCTGAAACGATTTCAAACACCGCTTTTGAGATGCGAGTTTCGTGTTTACAGTGCCCGGGTTTCGGCGGCCAGTGAAATAATTTGGACAATAATTTACGCTTCGGTTGTTCATTCCTGCTTGCATTTGTCCCCTTTAATACGTTTCTGACTACAAGAACTCTTGCATTTGTAACTCTTGCATCTCCCTGAAAGTTGTAGAGAGAATAGATGAGTACATTTTGTAGGTTCTCATCGAGAAAGCACAACTCGCATACCTAGAAATGTAGTTTACGGTAAAATACGGTAAATTCGACAACCGGTCACTGAAACTCGCCAGAATGTGTTTCTCTTCAGCCTGAATCTCCATTGCAGCAGTGATAACAATACAAAGATGTTTTTCTAACTGAATGCCTTCGAGCAAGAGCCAGTTTGTATTATAATATAACTGTCGTTGTATCGCGATCTCAAGGAACTGAAACTCTACACAATTTTTCAAGTGTTATGCATATCATTAAATTGCTTGAAACCTGTTCATGCGCATCTCATGACAGAGTTCCTTTAAGGGTCTTTAACACCCGGGAATAACAGGATTCCCTTGTCTCCTACAACCGACGGCCGCGGTGTTTAAGTGTTTGTCAGACAATCATTCGATATACTCATTCCGCGCAAATTTCCGCGACTTCTGATCGAGAAGGCATGTTGGCGGAGTTTGTTGTTATTATAAAGTACATGAAAACCCACTGAGATAAATGTAGTGTCTAATGAGTTTGTCGAATGATACAAAACACCAACATCTGGGCTTACATTGTATTTCCATCTCAAACTGATTTAAAACTAAACAGCTCTCGAGCTGCACTTTGGCGAGCATATAAATAATTGAAGTATATAATTCGCATTCATTTTTGAAACCTGCTCTAACTGACAGCCGCATGTATGTTGGCTCAATCCCGGTGAAGAAAAAATATTTTTGATTTGTGGACGATCCCTTAGCAGATCAAGATGAAATACTATTCCAACTGAAGCGCAATGAAATGTGTTATTTTATGTTCTTCTTTAATTTCTTCTTAAATTACTAATGTTATTCACGTTTTCAAAACTTAATGGAGGCTATAAAACTATGGCATACCCGTTCAATCCACGTTAGATCATATAATCACTGCCACAGCGGTCCGCAGTCAAGCTTGCAGTTATTTTCACGGCTTAATTGGGGTATGTTTCGTTCTCAAATGTTTGAATTCATCGTCTTCAGACCGAGGACCGCGGTGGCAGTTAATTTTAGGTAAGATGTCTTTAAAAGTGGCCGAGTATTCTATAGTTGATCAATCTATTCAATTTATTAACTGGAGTACTTGATAACGGAATGGAACGTTACTCGCCTCAAACATTTCAGCAGTGATGCCAGTGACCTTTGGCCGACAACACAACCTAGCATTGTTTCTGCCGCCCACACGGCCTTAAATTTTGAAGGATAACATTTTCAAATCTAGTGATTATTATCTAACTAATTCATTGGCGTTACGGGTGTACCAAGTGAACCTAGACTTCACAAATTCTTAGATTTGTAGACTACTAGCAGCTTTTTCTGTGTTTAAGTTTTTCCTGGCAGTACTTGCACTAAAATGAGTTCTGAGAATCGATTCACAGAAGTGACCACGTGCCCGAAAGCTGGCAGGCAGTACATGATCATGAGCGAGAAATATATGCATATGTGCAATTACTGGTATAATTACCTTTGGGAAGCTTGTCCTCTGCCTTGTTGAATATACGTTTTACACAGTCTTGTAATGCATCAAACTTATGGGACTGTTCTGATTGTTCGGCTTATACTCAGCCATTTTGGGTGGAATCGAATGTCTCTGTTGTTCATCCAGTAATGACTCCTTTATCATGTGAAATAGTGTTGTCTGTTTCAGTACGTTTGGCATCTCCGATATAAACATCTATATAAACATCTGTGGTCCTTGTTCTCGTTCTTCGTGTTCTTGTATCAATAATGAAAGGAAATTGCGTGTTCTTGTTCTTGTTCTCTGCATGTCCATCGTGTTTTCTGGAATTCATAGGTAGCTATTAAACTGTCCGTGGCACGTACCAGTCGGCTAACACAAGCACTGCACTGTGTACATGTGAAAATATCTTACAATAGAAATTGAATATCCCGCAATTGACGTGTCAAGATAAGTGTCAACCTTAACCAATCGGATCACGGACTGGTCTTATGACTCTCAAAATTTGAATATCAGTAGCACAAACCGAATTTATAATTATTAACCGTCTTTTCGGCGTGGGATATGTGGTATAAAAGCACATGGCGCTCTCGTTCCTCATGATGATAGGAATGCCTAGGGATTACACGCATGTCGAAGGTAAGAATTCGTAGCTTTTGTTCTATTACATTGAAAAACACAGCATTTGTGCAAATTACTAATAAGAAAGCGCGTGTACGATTTAGATCAAGTTTACTTTCACTTCCCGCGACGAGTCATCCCAAAGCAAAATCAAAGTCACAACACATTTAGAGCACCAATACTCTACGGTACAACTATGATTCTGAAAATAGCAGTCAATCAAGGCATATTGAACTGAAGAAGTTCCAAATTTATTACTCGGGCTGCCTGTGGCAGCACCGAGTCTTAAAATGCGAGCGGTTATTTTTTGT
The DNA here is from genome assembly GCA_030867875.1 of Actinernus sp. WN-2022. Lineage (NCBI taxonomy): Eukaryota > Metazoa > Cnidaria > Anthozoa > Actiniaria > Actinernidae > Actinernus > Actinernus sp. WN-2022. The sequence goes on from JAOWCC010000809.1 coordinate 927,533, forward strand.
TTTTGTTCAGTGCAACAAAATGTGACTTTTGACCCATGTACTGTATTAAATTGCAAGTTCACCACCAATCAGATTGCACTGTGCTGGTCACGTAACACTCGCCAGGTTAATTTATTTACATAAGTTAATACAGTAAATCAAGATAGTCGACCCGTGAGGAAATTTCTCTCTAATTTGGAGTCCCATGTCTCAAATGTAAGCACTTTAATGTTTTATTTAACTTCACTCGTGCGAAAGCCTTCCAACAGGCTCAGGATATTTCAACTGGCGCTCTTGTAAATATGCTTGGCTTGCTCGCTGCATATTTGAATTGTGCTGTTCGGTTTGCCGATACCAAAACTGCAAATGGTCAAGATGCTATAAATCATACCTGAAGGCTGAAGAGAAATACATGGATATGAATATTTCAGTGTGCGGTTGTGAAGAAGCTTTTTAAATACTATACGTGTGCATCGTGGTGGTTTAAGTCAAACATGGTCTGTTTAATTTGTCGGCGCGGTGACGACACCAGCGAAGTTGAAGTTGAACAGAGAACTGAGTCAAATCAACTCACCATAATTTGTAAACAACCGAGTGAATTATGTTGGCTTGCTCGCTGTACTGGATTCTGCTTTTCGCTGTACATACAGATACCGAAACTACAAACAGTAAGATGACCTGGCTGAAGAGAAACAAGGTCTGAGTTTTCTAGATACCCGTAATCGGCGTATCTTGTGTGAGTTGCGACACTGTGCATGTACATCTTGGTTATACAAATTAACGGATTCAAATTAACACTACATTCAGACAGAGAGTTAATCTACATGTATACCGACACTTTGATATGCCAAGGAACTGGAATATCAACACAGTACAAGGTGAGGGAAATTTAAAGTACTGCATGACTTCATTGCTGTGTTCAATTAATCTGCACTGAATTTCTAACGGACCTGAAACCACAGGAAACCCAAGCTCTGTTTGTGTTTTAAATTATAAGGGTTTGTATGAGATTTTTAACGAGTATTTGGTTGTATCCGTTAGGCCAGAAATACTGAAATAAAATCAATGAAAACTTACCTGGAGTCTTTATCTGTTCTTCATTGGGTTCTGTATGCAATTTCAGCGAATTCTGTCGAATTTTTATCCCTCGCCCTCTCCAACTAAGAAAGAAGGAAAGGACGGACGCAACCGCGCGCTTTCGATCCAACGACCGGGGTTAGAGTCTACACCAGACGCTAAAAAAATTGTTGTTTTACTTCTTTTTCTCCTTTCTCAGTTTTATTTAATCTTTTCCTCTATTTTAAGCAATTAGAGCCGCCTTCTACATGAAAAACATTGTTGTCTATTGGCTCTCAAGCCCCAACCGTGCACGCTCATGACCTCGATTTTCACTAGTGCGATGATGAGAAAGATATAACAAATTCCCTCGTTACCTCGTAATTACATAAAATCTTGTGAAAATATTGAACACAACAGTTTTAATAAATTAAGGTACGGTACTTTACATGCGATCATTCGAACCCGGATTTGAATCAACAGAAAGCCCGTTAAAATTAACTGGTACATTAATTTGCTTATAAACTTAATTAACCAGGCTCGAATCGAAGAATAAAAGGAAACAGATATCCCAGCCTTTCTCTTCTACAGGCCTACTCCGAGTCCTAAAGTCGCCTTAAGTTGCCTTAAATCGCCTTAAATCACATTAAGTCGCATTAAGTCGCATTAAGTCACTTTAAGTTTCCAAAACTCGTCTAAAGCCTGGTTTCCATATGATCGTCCTGATCTCCCAGATCGCTCGAACCTTTTGTTTGGTGTGAACCGAAGCGTAAATTAATATGCAGAACAAAAGAATCAAGCGATCGAAGCGATCGAAGCGATCATATGGAAACCAGGCTTAATTAGAGTTGCTGACAGGCATAATCAACTAAAAGCTAATAGTTATATTTGCATGATAATTACTGCAGTGCGTGGCAGCTAATAGTTTGAGTGCTAGCCCTTTATTAGGGTTCATGAGCACTTAAAACCACAGCTGCTACTCACTTTCAACAACTTTTAGTTTATTATGCCAGTATTTATTATGACCTAGCTATAGTAATTTGTTTGTTGACAGAATTTTCAATTTGAATTTTGAGCTTTGGATCTCAATAGTTTTCAATCTGTGACACAAACACATACCCAAAATATTCCTGGTAGTTCCCATACTGGTATTCACACACTATAAATAGGTTTTGTATCACTGGTAAAGGTTTAACACTGCATGAAATGGCATGTATAATGAAGTATGCTGAGTCCGTATACACCTTGACTATATAATGTGTACGGACCGATATACTGACGTATACTGATCTTGATGTATACGGACTGTATAATGACCAGTATACATCTGATTCATTATACGCTGTGTACGAGTTACCGTATACGGACCGGTATACTGAGGTGTACTGATCTTGGTGTATACGGACTGTATAATGACCAGTATACATCTGATTCATTATACGCTGTGTACGAGTTACCGTACACGGACCGGTATACTGACGTGTACTGATCTTGATGTATACGGACTGTATAATGACCAGTACACATCTGATTCATTATACGTTGTGTACGAGTTACCGTACACAAAGTGTGCTGTTCACAGGAGTCATTCTTCACGTCTTCAACAATTTACAAACTGACAAGTACAAGGGAATATATATAGCTCAATTATTTCTATAAATCACGGATAGGCTTGTTTTATACGTCTCAATTAAGTAAACTACACTCGTATTCAATATCGTTAATTTTCTTTATTATCCTTCAAATATTTTCTTGACGCTCAAATTGGGAAATGTGATGTGTTAACATTAAAATATATCAATATGCACGCAAAATTGTTGTTTTCCGTTTATTTTATTAATGAAACACTTCAATCTCTAACCGTCTTCAAATATTATGCATGGCCATGGGTCTTAACGATCCTTTCTGGGATTTTACACAGTCAGGCGGCTGAGAAACTTTATACCGGCCCTGCATGTGTTTACGCATCTTTATGCTTCCGTCAATCTACCGGTAAAGATAGCACATAACTCTACGTTTCGCTTCCAAGTAAATCTGCATAAAGATAGCAACTTAATTACTTTACGCATCTTTACGCTTACGTAAATCTACGTAAAGATGGCAACCAATTTTACGCAACTTTACGTATTCAATAAAGAAGCGTAAAGTTGTCATTTCATGCTATGACAGTATTCTTTGACTGTGTGTTCTTCATTTCCTTGTATAAATAACGTTTGTGCCTCGAACTGAAATAAGTTCAACTCTGATTAGTAAAAGAACTCAAGCACGCCATTTTAAACCTCACACTGATCTGAGTTTATTTAAAAAGTTGTTTCGCATCGCGAACATATTTCATCGAAAGTATTCACAGGCTACTTTAAACAAGGTATCTTTTTCACTTCACTGTGCGAGCCCCGTAGAAAACGAGCTGATGTCGAATACTATGATTTTTCTTTAATCGCCAGCTGCCGTCAATTAACTTGTTGTTTGTGAAGGATATCTATACAAAAGTAACACCAAACTAAAGCTCCGGCTTAAAAATTCAACGGGTTTATTTCAGTTCGAGATAGCGAGAGATTCGAAATAACCGAGTTCGAGATGGTGTGAAACTGCCTCCCACATGCGAGAGCAGTTTACGGGTTTGCCATATAAATAGTCAGTGATGCGCTAAATTGGTAGCTGTACTTGACAATAGTAATTAGGTAACTATCAATACACGGCGGTGTGTTCTATGGCTTTGGGTCCCGGTAGTTGGCCTCCCGTGCAGTCAAGTAAAGGCACCGAGAGTTTCCTTGGAATTCAAAGACCTTCGAGGGCCCCGACATTCAAGGGAAGGCCATGTTTGAAGATGAAAGCTTTGCAATGTTGGGGTCGCGTCTCACATTGTAGGTGGGAGACGGATTCATGCGCTGTGGTCTCGGGAATTTTTTTTTATCAGTACGCTTCAGCTTTCAACCGTATACATATATTTCATATTTAAATAATACAAATACAACACAGTAACCTTTATTAAAACTCGAATTGAAAAATAGCACATACATGCTAGCCACTAGCTAGCTAATGTCTTTGAGACCGGGAATGGCTCAACAACAACAACTGGCTACTCTGGCTACATCGGGTTTACTCCGATGTCTGAAGTTTTACTGGGAACAGGCTCACCTAAACGTACCCTGGTTCCAGAGGTTTTCTAGAGAGAACAGCCGCGGAAAAATAGCCGCGATCAGCAAGCTCGCTGTTCGCCGCTTCGCAGTCTCTTTCTCCGCGGCTCTCTCTTGAAAACCTCTGGAACCAGGGTAGCCAAAACGCAGCCCAAAATTCAAATGACTCGTAAAAATACACAGCCGTATTAGCTGCTTAGCCAACTAATAACCTCTCTTATTGCCAGTCGGAAAATATGGACGAATTCTAGCCGTTTTTACAATAAGTTTTCGCCCAACTGTATTCACGAAGTTGGGGAATAATTAGAGTCTGGGACGCCTGTGGTTTGTGTATGGACCACAATGCAATACGAAACATTCTAGTTTGGGTCCGCCATTTTGTCATCTTGAAGAATTGCTGTTATCTTGGAGTACTTACAATATCTGTGCAGATGACTTCAAGGACAAAGCAAAACAGATTCCAAACAACTCAGAACATCAGAAGAATATCCAGGTAAGATTATATACGAATTTGAAGGTCCAATTTGTGTGGTTTAGCCGAAAAATATGAATTTTACTCTAGTTAGAAATAATTTGTCACACCATACCTCCGGCTTCGAATTCGCCTCAGTCCTCATGCGGTCATGTTGTTCACTAAGAAGACTTAGTTTCAATACGGAATCTTTCATAGAAAACTAATGCTTCATCTGTTATTGTCAATGAATCATTCGTGGATTTTCCCCCGAGTTTATTTAGAGTGATTCTTTTAGAAGAAGTTTCTAGCGGCCCAAAATAAATTAGACCGAAAAAGCACGTGCACGTTTCATTTACGCCGGCAGAGCTTCTTTAAAACAAAACTACATAAATAACACCGTAAGATAGAAGAGAAATACAATGTGAATGTCCTGGTATGCTTTTTAAACATTTTCGATAGAGGATGGCAACGACTAAAGTGAACCGATTTCAAGCTCAAAAGCAATAATGTTCATTCACTCAAACCACAGGCAGCCCAAGCTCTGTATTTACACTGTGTGACTATTATTTCACAAAATTCTCAGATAAAGAAAATAAACTTACCTTAAGAGTTTGTTGTTGTCCTGTTGTTTCTCTGGGATCTAGAAATTGGCGGTTATGGGGCATTTCTCTCACTTTGGGTTTTTCTCTCTTCTCTGTCTAAAAGAAAGGAAAGGCTGCACACTCAAATTCAAACCACGAGGCACTTGAGGCCGATTTTTCTCATGAAAACCCATCCGATAGGCGTAATTTCCTCCGTCAGGTGAAAGGTAGTTAGTTTTGCTTACCCCAGAAGTTTTCAGACTTGAGAAATCATTATCCTAACTCTTCCAAACGAACTCATTTCTTTGAAAAAGCCCTCTCATTCTTCGTCAGAAACTATGTGTTAGCATCAATTCGGGCATGCTGTCAAAATTCCTCTTTCCGGCAGAGGGACAGTCAATAAATTGACAGATACTTTACTCTCTCCCCACGGGGTCTAACGTGCCGCCTAGTGTACTGAGTAGCCAATCGCGTGGCTACAATTTTAAACAAGTTGACAACGCTTGATGATGGCAAGTTCCCAAAGTTCACGGGCTCAGAACGTATACATATATACATGTACCTTATTTTGAAACTGGTCTACAAGTGAATCGGCTCTATGGTAAAGTGGTGTAGGGCACGTGCCTCGAATCCAACGATTTGGGGTTCAATTCCCACATCAGCCAGTAACATTTTTTAAAATTCTTTCTCCTTTCTCAGTTTTATTTAATCTTTTCCTCTATTTTAAGCTATTAGAGCCACCTTCCACACTAAAACTTTGTTTTGCATTGGCTCTCAAGCTCCAACACGGTCATGACCTTGATTTTTATTTATATTATTATAGTGCAATGATGAGAAAGAATATCATTAACCTCGTAATTACATAAAATCCCGTGAAAGTGTCGAACACTACAGTTTTAGTATAATAACTTTCGGTAAAATGAATGTGGCGAAATGTGGCGAAGCGAAATCGGTAACTGAACCACTTTCGTTAAAACACAATCGGTGACCGAACCACTTTCGTTAAAACACAATCGGTGACCGAACCACTTTCGTTAAAACACAATCGGTGACCGAACCACTTTCAGTAAAACGAAATCGGTGATTCTACCACCTTCGGTAAAACGAATTCGGTGATTCGACCACCTTCGGTAAAATGAATTCGGATAGTCATCATGTTATGTAAATATGGCGCTACGTACGTGATCAATTCTAGTTTAGTTGTAGCAAAGTTCGGCGTTTTTATTCATCTGATAAACTTTACAGACTTCTGTACTTTCATACTTTAATCTATCCCTCAATCCCTTCACGATTCTTTAAAAGTCGTTGCGTACGCTGTATGTTTTCAATTCAACAGATTCAAGAGCTTTTCGGTGCTTACATGTGCTTTCAGCCGTGGAAACTAATTGTCTGGTTTTTGACACAACAAGACTGTTGCGAACTTCGCGGAACATGTGATCTTATTGCAGAATGCAGAGTTAAATAATGCGGGAAAGTTTCTCAACTTTTAATACTGGCAAGTGATAAACGTCTACCAAATAGAATATTCTGGAATTCTTTTTATTTAACGTGGGATCCGTCATTTTGCTCAAATTGCTCGAACAGAAGTGTGACATTTTTGAATAATCAATGAGCTCTGACAGCAGTGTTTGTTTTGCTTTGAGATCACACCAAAATTTATCTTGATATCTTCCTACTGAATCAAATGCTTTCAAAGTTTTGTGTTTTATTTACGGTCTGAACGGTTTTCACCTAATGCGAAAACTGGTTGGAGTCCATTCTGTCAAATAAAAACACCCAGGTGAATACATTTTGGATATTTTAATTCGTTATTGGTTATTTTGCCGTGAGATCGCACCGAATCTTCTTGAGTTTCAATTTCAGCGTTTTTACTTCATCACTTCGTCAATTTGTGATTGGCATTGCGGTTTATAATTGCTGTGAGACCGGACTGCAGCGATTGGTCTGATGTCAGATGTGAAACAAACAAGTCTCAGGTCCTCGATCGATCAAACATAGGACCTGTCAAAACTCAGACTGACAGGTTCACGCGTGACTGATTGCAATTGCACAATCTTGATATTTTAATTTCGAAAACATGCCTTTCCAGAATCCGCAAACATTTGCAATGCTTTTGGTCGGAACCTTGAACAACGCAGGAATCTCTCGTAAATGTTAAACTACGGAAGCTAAAGTTCGTTTGTTGATTATTGCTTACTGACGGGGCCCGCTTTAAAAGTTTGCCGCTAGATTATGAACGAACGGCGGTTGTTAGTTTGTGGCGTAAGTTTAAGGTTATATATTCACAGCAGTTCCTTTTTTTTTCAGTACAGTTTATCAGTGAGGTTATAAGAAGAAATAGGAAGGAGAGAAATGCTCTTAGCCACTTCGCGGCTTTCTCGGTACAAATCACGATCAAAACAAATAAGTTTTTCGATGATCGCACCAGAACACCGACCTGACGCTTCGCCGACAATTTGATATATCGTTTCAAAGAAGACAAAACGAGATCTAAACTTCAGCATTTTCAGTTTTAACGTTGCAAAAATCACTTTAGTCGCAAGCAGTGAACTACATGTACAAGTAACAACTTGTAGACTGTCTTGACCTGCAATGTTTGGTGAAGCGAAATCGGTGACTGAACCACTTTCGGTAAACGAAATCGGTGACTGAACCACTTTCGTTAAAACACAATCGGTGACCGAACCACTTTCGTTAAAACACAATCGGTGACCGAACCACTCTACGCTCATACTAGGCTAACGGACTTTTTCTCCCCTGTCCACAAAGCCCATTCTCTGCTAGTCCACAACAATCCAAGACATTTTGCTTTAAGCGAAAACGATCCTTCAACCACGGGTTTATTTATTTCGACCTAATTAACATTCACAACCAGTTGACCCCGTCGTTCACGCACCGTGAACACAAACACACTGGTTTACCGCAAAATCAATTCTAAAACGGATCGAAATGTTGCCCTTTGTTCCCGGATCGAAATCAACCAATAGAAGCACAATCTATCTGATCAATCGTATCGAACTTAAGGTTTCGCCTAGCATATAAAAAGGGATACTCTACGACTAGTTGGTCACATTCCAGCTCGCAACCCCACGAGCACACCACCACGCTTATCAAAGCAACTGACGAAGGAAAACTCATTAGTTCTCCGAAACCGGTCTTGCTACAAGCTAAAACTTACAACAGTTCTCTTCAGAACTCAATGGCCCGTACCAACAGCCAATCCGACAGCGAAATCGCTGCCATACTAGCAGAGATGACAGACAGCCAGACACCGCTGCAATCCATCTCGCCTATCAAGTCCCCTACTACATGTAAGAGGCACCAACCTTCTGATACCGAAGATGAGATCCCCTCATCCCAGCCACCCTCTAAGCGTCTCAAGACTACAGAGGATTTTCGCAGTATCAGAAACAAGATCGCCAGCCTCCAAACCAGACGAGCTAAACAGAAAAAATCCCTGCTAGTCCTGCGGGAACACACCAGCAAAGCCACTTGTCCTTACAGTCTCCAATACCGGCCCCAGCCACACATGAGACAGGACAACGGTTTTCAAGCGGAAATGAACAAAATCTGCCGCAAGGCCCAACAAGACCTTCTGCACCTAATGATCCAACAACAGGAACACAATATCAGCACAGATACAGAGACTTTGAATAGTCTTAGCAACCAGCTAACATCTCTCTATCCTGACCATCTGAAGCTAACAGAAGCTCATAAGCAGATACGATCCGCCACCAACAGATCTAACCACAGGACGATCAGACCAAATCATGCTAGGAACAAACCAGCCAATCTCAATGACAATGACATTAGTTCCATCCAAGCCAAGTTCAAAGAACTAGAATATATGATGAAATCATTCAACTCATCCAGTGTATTTTCCAGAAACGAAAATAAAGCCAGAGTTGAAACTTACTCAAATGTCTCGTTCACTGACTCACCTTGCGCTAACACAGCGCAGTTTAGCAAAAACACTAAGCGCTATCATAAACCAAATACCACCAAGCGCTTTTTAAGACGCAAAGTCCTCAAAATGCAATGCAAAGCAAAATCCAAGGCCCAAAATGAAAGATTTATCAAAAATCTATCTAATAGAGCCCTCGATGAAAATGAAACCGCTTTGCTCTCTAAAGGCCTTAAGTTCATACCAACTCCTCCCACACCGGCTTCACCTATGCCTCTTTTAAGAGACTTCAAAACCTTTACTCGCTCTATGCGCTTGAGATATATCTTCGCAGATTCTAAGAACACTCTCCATCCGTTCCATGTAAAATCCAAGTGGCAGCCACCACCGCAACCGTCAGTGGCACTTGAAACTTACTTGGACTTCACTAAAAGTGAACTAGCATCAGTGTTCTTCAATGAGTCTAATGACAATTTATCTGCACACGAAAGACAAGCCCTCAAAAATCTGAGTAAAACCTCTGAAATTATTTTCAAAAAAGCCGACAAAGGAACCACCACTGTTGTCATGGATACTACAGACAAAATCCAAGAGGGAAACAAACTTATCTCTGATGATAAATTCTATCAACCCCTCGAACAACCTATAGTATCCAATACTGCCGCCAAAGTCCGGAAGTTAGTTAATAAACTTCATCACAACGGCCATTTAGACAATATGACACACAAGTGGTTGAACTCAGGCCAGCAGCCGCCCCGTATACCGGAATTTTACACACTGACCAAAATACATAAACAAATCCCGGTCGGTAGGCCTATCGTTTCCGGTTCTAGCGGTCCCACCGAACTCATTTCATCTTTTGTGGACACACTGCTACAACCTATTGCTAAAAAGCAAGAGTCTTATATTAAAGACACTACTGATTTCATCAACTTCATCGAGAATACACCTTTACCAGATAGCGCCACTCTAGCTACTCTCGATGTCTGCTCTCTCTACACTAACATTCCACAAGAAGAAGGAATCAGTGTAATTTGCCATCACTACGAAGAACACTATAAGCCTAACCTCCCAGTCCCTTCTTCCGATCTAGGGGAACTAATGAGGCTTATACTAAAAGAAAACTCTTTTAAATTCAATGGCAATCACTTCCTGCAGACGCACGGCATAGCTATGGGCACAAAAATGGCGGTAGCATTTTCTATCATTTTCATGGCCCACATAGAAAATCAGCTGCTTACAACCAGCCCCTACAAACCCGTAATCTGGAAAAGATTTATAGATGACATTTTTTCAGTGTGGAATATACCGACAACACAGATCAACGATTTCGTTGATTATGCAAATTCCTTCCACACAACTATCAAATTCACGCATGAAATGTCATCCAAAAGTGTAATCTTTCTCGATACCGAAGTTTTCAAAGGCTCGCGATTCTCTGAATCCAACACACTTGATGTTCGTACACATTTTAAGCCAACTGAGAAGTTTCAATACACTCTATTCTCCTCTTGCCACCCTTTTTCTGTTAAAAAGGGTTTTATCAAAGGAGAAACTCTACGCTTACTCAGAACTAATTCGGATCAAGCGTCTTTTGAGTCACACAAGCGAGATTTTAAATCCCGCCTTCTAGAACGAGGCTATCATATAGACCTTGTCGAAAAGACCTTAGCCGAAGTTCAGTTCACTTCTAGAAAAGCGGCTTTACTCAACAAACCTCGAACATCACGGGCTGTTTTACCTTTTGTCACGACTTATAATCCGGCTACTCCGAATCTTAAAACGATTCTTATGAAACACTGGCATTTTATTGCTGACAATCAAAACCTTAACAGGATCTTTTCAGATCCACCGATTGTGTCTTACAAAAAGGATAAATCGCTCAAAGACTTCTTAGTCAGAGCCAAACTTCCTTCAAATACTAGCACTCTAAACGAGTCGTAGAAGGCGAGGCAGTGACAATATTTACAAACAGCGAAATCGGTGACTGAACCACTTTCGGTAAACGAAATCGGTGACTGAACCACTTTCAGTAAAACGAAATCGGTGACTCTACCACTTTCAGTAAAACGAATTCGGTCTTAAAACGAATGGAGTTTACCGAACGAAATCTACCACATGTGGTTACCGAATCTTCGTTTTACCGAAGCACATACGGTACCGTATACGGTTGAAAAACGTTTGACAAGGACTGTACTTTGCATGCGATCATTTGAATCAATAAAAACCCGTGAAAATTAACTGATACATCAATTTGCTTAATTATAAACTCAAATAAAGTTTTAGTGTGGAAGGCGGCTCTAATAGCTTAAAATAGAGGAAAAGATTAAATAAAACTGAGAAAAGAGAAAAGAATAAAAAAAAATTGTTACTGGCTGGTGTGGGAATCGAACTCCAAATCGTTGGATTCGAGATACGCGCTCTACACCACTTTACCATAGAGCCGATTCACTTGTAGACAAGTTTCAAAATAAGGTATATATGTATAAGTCCTGAGCCCGTGAACTTTGGGAACTTGCCGTCGTCAAATGTTGTCAACTTGTTTGAAATTGTAGCCACGCGATTGGCTACTCAGTACACTAGGCGGCACGTTAGACCCCGTGGGGAGAGAGTAAAGTATCTGTCAATTTATTGACTGTCCCTCTGCCGGAAAGAGGAATTTTGACAGCATGCCCGAATTGATGTCAACACGTAGTTTCTGACGAAGAATGAGAGGGCTTTTTCAAAGAAATGAGTTCGTTTTGGAAGAGTTAGGATAATGATTTCTCAAGTCTGAAAACTTCTGGGGAAAGAAAAACTATCTACCTTTCACCTGATGGAGGAAATTACGCCTATCGGATGGGTTTTCGTGAGAAACATCGGCCTCAAGTGCCTCGTGGTTTGAATTTGAGTGTGCAGCCTTTCCTTTCTTTTAGACAGAGAAGAGAGATATACCCAAAGTGAAACAACAGGACAACAACAAACTCTTAAGGTAAGTTTATTTTCTTTATCTGAGAATTTTGTGAAATAATAGTCACACAGTGCAAATACGGAGCTTGGGCTGCCTGTGCTCGAATCTTTACCATCCTTCATCAAAATTGTCCCACGTTTTCTCCAGTATACCTATCTGAGCAGTTATTTTTGTCTTTCATCATGATAAAGTTTATCATTTGTGGGCAGTGGGGTCTCACTATGTTCCAGGCAGGGGTGGGCCTGGGAAATGCACAATATTATTATGTCAACGCTGTATTATTTCCTATTTGTTGTCAATATTTCTCTATTAGACACCATGGTACAGTGAAATATACAATAACAAATTTGCCAAGTGACTTAAAATACATTTTTTGAGAACCATAATATGCATTTGCATTAGAGAGAAAAATATCACAAGTTACTCTAGTTAAGAGCACTCAAACTTTAACTAGCATGCTCCAATCTTTTCCGCAAGGGAAACTTCTAATAATACATGTATGTTTGCTCTCCTTATATCTTTGTTGTCTTTAAGTTCATTTCATTTTGGTACCCTTCCCTGCTTGCAGAACCTCCTATTCCTCCTTCCTGTAATTGAAATGGAAGGGGAGTGAAAGCTCTGCCCCTGTCACAACATTGGGTGTTGCACATGCATTGTGTTACTAAGTGACACAAACACACTTTTGCCATGCTTGGATGGGTTGACCAATGAGAAGAAAGTAATCCCACAGTAATAGTATGCAAACTAATGATTGACATTTGCAGGTGCACAGTATCATAGCAGGCTCAAAATTTACAGAAGCATACATACTGTATGTTTTTATAATTTATTTGGCAATAGTTATGGATGGCAGTTAGATCAAACAATGTTGTGATTGGGGCAGAGCCTTCTCTCCCCCACCAGTCCAATTACAGAAAGGGAGCAATGAAGGTTCTGCAAGCAGGAAATTTGGTACATGTACCCTTGAGTCTCGAACAATTATTTTTTTCTAACGTACAATGTACATACTAATATGCAGTACATGTATTGGAGATCTGCAAAATTTGAGAACCAAAATTAAAGCAATAACACTTCCGGCAAAAAAAACCCCAGAAAATATAAATCAAATATGTATTGATCGCAATACCACTTTGTAAAGAAATCAGTTAAGTCCAACCAGAGAAAGAGCTTGCACTGAGACATACGTTGTACATGTATATGTTTGCGAAGCAGAACTGATTTGAGAGGAATGATGCAGCTCAGTGGTAATGGATCCAAAATAACTTGGTGAAAAAACAACATTGCTAACAACCCAATATTTACTGGAACAATGATATTGAATGAAAGGACAGTCGAGTCAAAGCACTACACAATAACAAGCAAAGTTCACATCATTTTCCTGCATTTCTTTGGTTAAAGTTATTCCAAAAGGATGGGGGGGGGGGGGGTAGGTGCCTTACAGGTAGCAAGCCAGAGAGCAGCATCTCTGGTGCATTAGTGAAGCAAAAAGAGGTAACCATGGCAACCCTGTTACAGTCCACCACCGGCACCCGTCACACTAATATCAGTGGAATACATACTTACCTTAATGTCACCATTGGCAATAGGGAAGGGCGGGATGGGGCAAAAACCAAGCAATTCGCAAGCAACAAGCGAAGCAAAGCAAAGCACGAGGTTCGCTAAAACCCCTGTAGGGCCACCCCAAACATTCAGCTAATGGTAGATACCGCTGGCCAGCATGTCTAAGTTTAACCTTGTCTAATTACATTAGCCTCATTTAAATTATAAATTATTTGGACAAAAGATTTTTATGGTATTTTTTTTCAAGAACTGTTGTGATGTTTATGTGAACAAAACCTTTTTCCCTATCAACTCCTTCAATGTTGATGTTTTTTTAAAGGGGAACTGAAACTGAACCCTAAAGTTAACCCAACGATTATACAAAGATGTATTTGAAAGAAAATTTCTGCTATTTTATTTATCTGTGTTGCACATCTATGAAGAGAAAATTTGTTTTCAAGTTCGATTCTCTGCTGATAACTGTAGATTGTGTGGTGGCTCAATTCAGTGCAAATTTCCCAGTATTATACGTCAACATACCAAGGAAAAACAATCACACCTCCAGCACAACGAAAACAATCGTCCGCAATTAGAAGCTGTTATTCCATATTTTCAATGTTGTGGACAGCATGGCAAAACTAATTTATTCCCTGTACCTGACTTAACAAATTACAGGGCTTGTGTCATCTGTACATAAAAACATAATATACATGTAGCAGAACTTATTTATTTCGAATACTACATCTACACAGCCTACTACTTTGAAGGGGACTGAACCCTAAAATCAACCATTTTTGAATACAATCCTTCAAGTGTATTAAAACAATATTTCAAGGGTAGTTTTTCCAGTGTGTAAATATTCCAGAAAAAATAGTTTAAAATGCAGTATTTTCAACTTTGACTGGTGGCTCAGAAATGCAGTGTTAGCAGAGTTTATGAGAATGTATGCAATACAATACTTTATTTCACATTTCACACAGTTTTTTTTCTCACATATGGGGAGAACATTTACTTTCAGAATGCCAGAAGAAAGTAATTTGGTTTATCGTACATGTGTATAGCTTTCGGATGCTCTAATGACTCAAGATACTACAAATATCAGTTATCATTGACTTCCAAGTGAGAAGAAGCAGACTGAGGCAAATGTTGCTAGCAAAGATTTCAACAGAAAATCAAAAGATTTCCAATAATTTGTTCCTGTGCTCCGAGCCAATTTTGAATCACGAAATACAGTGTTCGTATGGGAATCTGATGCCAAATAATTTCTACTTCTGCAACTATCGCTTACGTTCCAGTAAAAACTAATCAAATGTACTGAGAATCAGAATAATTTAGCCAATCAGAATGCTCATTCTCAGGCCCCTGGCAATGTAAATATAGCATTAAAGCAAGGTTTTCTCTTCTGGATGAGGCTTGTGCTTCTGTCGTGTTGATTTTCACAAGAACATAAATCTCTTATGCTTACACTTCCGTTTCGGCTTCCGTCACTAGTGAAAACCAGGCTTTAATTATTTATACTTGCCAGCAGTGAATAATTTAAAAAGTAATTTTACGAAAATTGGCATCAGATTCCCATATGAACACTGTATTACATGGTTCAAGATCGGCTTGGAGCACAGGAACAAATTCTTGGAAATCCTTGGATTTTCTGTCGAAATCTTCGCAGCAACATTTGTCTCTGCTTCTTCAAACCTGGAAGTCGATGATAACTGTCATTAGAGTAGCTGAAAGCCATATGATAAACCAAATTACTTTCCTCTGTCATTCTGAAAGTAAATTTTCTTCCCGTATGTGACGTCATACCTTCTCATATACTTCACTGACAACACATTCTGAGCCACCAGCTGAAAATTCCGTGCTTAAATATTTTTTTGGGGAAATTTACACACTGCAAAAACTACCCTTGAAATATTGTTCATTCAAAAACAGTTGATTTTAGGGTCCAGTTCCCCTTTAAATGATTTCAGTGATTCAATTTGCCAACAGGAAGCCTGATTACTTTTTCTCAACTGTGCTTGTGGTAGCTTGTGACGTTACTGAACCAGAACACTATTTCTCTCTCAACATGGCAGATGTGAATTTCGATACTGAAAGTGAAGTGCAGTAAAGCGACTTTTCCTTGACATTTAGTGTACAAGTCTTTAGTTTAGGATTTGATGGTTAAAATCTAATTCAATATTACCCTTTTGTACCATAATTTCGAAGCTTCAGAGGCCAAAGGAGGCGAGAAAATGCAGGTGGAAATCGTACATGCATGTTTTTATTTACCAAAACTAAGTTTAGTATTAGTATCTAGTTAAGCAAATGTTTTCAGTGCATACCAAATGTTGTGCTTGTTTTCTGGTTGAAGAAATATACTAAAGAGGACCTCTTTAAAGAATTATATATTGACTCGTAATAATTAATTAGATTGTGTTGTTGATACTGAATTGAGCCACCAAACTGCACAGAACAAACAGGAACTTTATATACTGCGTCAGCTACATGTAACTTTTCCCTTATCCGAGTATGTAAGCTAAACATGATATAGTTAGATGACAAGTCTAACACCACATCTTGGACTCGGATAAGGGAAAAACTTAGCTGATGCAGTGTATAAAGGTCCTGTTTGGTTCAGCACTGTTTGGCAGCTCAGTTCGGTTCAATTCAGTATCAACAACATACTGTAATTAATTATTACATGCCAATATACTTCTTTAAAGAGGTCCCCTTTAGTTTATTTATTCAACCAGAAAATGAGCACAACATTTGGAAATATCTGCTTAACCAGATTCTAATATTAAACTTAGTTTTGGTAAAAAAACATGCACCTACCATTCTAAAATAGATTGTCTCTTCTACTGTCAGGGGCGTAGCTGCCTTTAAGCCATATAGACCGGGCTTAACAGGAATTTAGGTGATTTTTATGCTGTGGCAGTGATTTTGTTCTGTTTTGTATAACTTTGATTAGAAACTCAACTCTAACCCTTGAGTGAGCATGGTGAATATGATATTTACTGCAGTCTTTTCAACTGACCCCCAACCTTACTAAAACATTGCATTGAAAAATTAATGCTGGAAATAGTGTTTCAGAGCTTGTAAATTTTTTTTTTTTAAATGTTGTTGACCACATTCTCCACAATACAGAGCATGGATTTTGGAGACCAACAATAAATGCCAAAGTTGTGGCTTTTCATTTGCAAAAAAAGCTTAAAATTGGACTGAAAAGAGTACTTGTAAAATCTTTCATTTTTTTCGTAGGTGGCAAACACATGCTCGGTTTTATGCACCTATAGGATCAGCAAATATTCATAAATTAATAGTACATGTACATGTAGCTCAAAAATCCATGGAGAATTTAGATATTTTATTTATTTTGATGATGTCATTGTGACATCACTTGATGACATCATCAGACTACAAGACTTTGCCCTTGGAGTCAACTTGAGAATAATTGTTGCCCATGCATTCTTTAATTTTCTTGGTTTTGTGATGCTGCAAACTTGCATTAGCAATGATGGATTTAATTATGTCTTGAGCCCTTAATATTTATCATAATGAAATTGTGCAAAATGAAAACGCATCACCATATATAGCATACTTTACTTTAAACGTCTATTTAAAGCTGAGGAATTTGACCAAAAAAGGAACTAACCCTTTTGACATCACAATAATGTCATTGTGTAAAACTAATTTAACTAAAACCTTAAATTTTACTTCCATAGTAAACTGAGAATATTTCATTCAATTTCAGACAATAATTATTTAGGAAATTGTACCATTTAATCTAATTTTGGGAATGCTCAACCCAGACAATTTCGGAGTCATTTATGCCCACTGTGCCAGGTGCTTTTCTTTCCCCTTTTCCTTCTCCCCTCCCTCCCCCCCCCCCCCCCCACAAATATATATGCCCATTGCCTACTAACTGCCCTTGGGTATCTGAGGATGAAGTGAAACTATGAATTACAAACATTTTCATTGTACACTATTTTACCACAGTGTCTCCTTTATTTGATGTGCCTTTACAATAATTACTGCGGTATCTACAAGACTTGACAGCAAATAGAAAACAACACACTGCTAACATAATATAAGTGCATTTCCCATCTCTGCCTGGGATATAGTGAGACCCTTGACAGTGCCTCTTTATTGGCAATAGACTGTTGTTAAAAAATACAACGGTACTACAGTACCTTGGATAGTCTCCATATTAATAATATTGGATCATAAAGACATGTACCGTAGCATATGTTTTCGCGAGATATTCAGTTTGTCGATGTGTTTTTTAAAAGTTGAATACTTACTAATTTAGTGACCATTTTTTAGCTTGTTGTTTGCCTGTAATAAACTTAGCAGGTTTTTTCTGGCTATTCCGGTTTATTAAACTCCTTTTACTGACAACTAGGTTCATTTCATTTTCAAATCGAAAGATATGCTAAAGAAAGCAAGTTGGCCTGATTGGAGAATACCCAACAAATTATGTTAGGCCTCTAAAGAAATGGATCAAACATGGTTTCTGGGAAACCCCTCCCCCCACACTTCACCCTCTCCTTTACTGGTTAATCATTAATAGAACAATGCATATCCAAGGGAGGGGTGGGTGGGTAGTTTCCCAGAAACCGGGATTGAGCCAAAAAATATGATAACATGTGTGTGGTAGACTTTTATACTGATATGGGTACATGGATATATACATGTAGGTAGACTTGGTATGGACACATTGTACATGGATAGACTTTTATTCTGATATGCAGGGTTAGAAAAAAAATCAAGCGGGCAAGTGATTCAAAATTGTATTTGCCCAAATCCTCTACTCGCTTGCCCTATGATTTTCTCGGGATTCAAAACTTAGTGTCTTATCAGTAAAAAAAACATGTATATTCCCATCCCTGAAAAGAATGATGCAGAAGGTATGATTCCAACCATTTATAACTTTGCAAGAATACCATAAAGGCCACATGCCAAACTATGATGCATTGTTTTGGAAAACAAGTTGAAGGGCCATAAGTGGTCCTACTT
Source organism: Actinernus sp. WN-2022 (assembly GCA_030867875.1). Lineage (NCBI taxonomy): Eukaryota > Metazoa > Cnidaria > Anthozoa > Actiniaria > Actinernidae > Actinernus > Actinernus sp. WN-2022. The sequence continues at coordinate 946,131 of JAOWCC010000809.1, forward strand.
AAATTTGAAGCAAAACCTCTGCAGAAGATATTGGTGTCATTCCAAATGACTCATGCCAATAGTCCAGTTTCGTATTTGAAAATTACCACTGAATGCAATGAGTACAGATGCATGTACAGGTGTACGCAGGGTTACCCTCATTCTGAAGTTAAACATTCATAAATACCAGCGAGAAGGTGGGCGATTCACAATGCTGTGTATTGTTGTAGTTTCACGCTTTGCACCTTCTCGCTGGTATTTAAGAATGTTTAACTTCAGAATGAGGCTAACCCTGCATACATGCGTCTGTAGTCATCGCATTCAGCAGTAATTTTCGAATATGAAACTGGACTATTGATACCGCAACATTGAATGTGGTTACAACTTTTATTGTCATTTCTTCTGTAAATCACTCCAAATTATACTGCCAATTCGTCTCCAGAATTCTTCTCCAATTAACTGACAACATTTTCAAGGAACCTCATTCCATTATGTACATGCACGTACAAGAGAAAGCAAGGCTTTCTGGCAAAACTATATGCACACAAGTCCAAGGCCTGAAATTGCTTATATCCGCGTATAAGCCACACCCCCAACTTTGGCCCTTGTTTTTCTCCAAAACAGTGCAGCATACCTGTACATGTGGGTATTTATGATAAGTTAAAGTTAATCCCCCATAAAGACAACATGAAATCAATGACAATTAAGTTAAAACCTTATTCCTGAGTGATATCAAGAAAACTAAAAAAAAACAAAAACTAAACTAAGCTATTTGGTAAGAATTGGTCCAGTGAACAGAAAGAAAATCAAGTTGTCGTACAGTTGATTTATATTTGTAAAGCACCGGTTGAAAGAACTTCATGGATTCATGCTCATTGCAGCAATTTATAAATCTGTTCTTTGTCTTTGGGATTGACTATTGATTTCCAGGGCCTGGTTGTTTGAAGCAAGAGTAACTTTATCCCTAGGACAGTGCTAAATCTGTTCAGTTTAATCTTGGGTTAGCAATTTACCCCTGGGGTAGCTCTTACACTTGCTTCAAACCAGGCCCAGAACAGGGGATATTGAACATTAATTTAACAGAGGGACTATATCATACATGTACTAGTCTTTGCCTCTTGTGATGTGGCTGAACAAATTCTTTTTTTCCCTTTCCATTTAATTTTAAGCAGCTTAACCTTTTAAATGAAAGAAGAAAAACAAATTCAAGTGTGCAATTTTGCTGTATCGGAGGCTTGAAAGCTTTGTGTAAGTTGTATATGCCAACCCTTTATTTCATATTCCCTCAACATATTTATGAATATATATTTGTAAAACTGGTAATAATGTACAGTACTGTTGGAAAATATACAACAGGAGAAGTGAAACTTCACCTTTATAAGTGAAATTTCGCCTAAAAGACAATGAAAATTTCACTTGTTCAGGTGAAATTTCACTTCCCAGTTAAATAATACAATTGAAAAAATGAAAGAAAGCATTTTGTTCATATCCAGCACTCATTTATTTCTCTTTTTTAGTTTTGTTGATAAAGGTTTTAACTTGTTATTGATTTCATGTTGTTTTTATGGGGAATTAACTTTAACTTAATACCCACATGTATGCCGCACTGTCTTGGAGAAAAACAAGGGCCAACGTTGAGCGTGTGGCTTATACACGGGTACAAACAATTTCAGACTTTGTACTCGTATAGTACGGTACTAACACTTATGAACCTTGTAACTTTTTCCCAAAAAGGCATCATAGTTTTGCATGTGGCTTTTATGGTACTTTTGCAAAGTTATGTATGGTTGGAATCATACCTTCCGATTATGCATCATCCTCTTTTTAGGGAGGGGAATCTACAGGTTTTTTTACTGATAGGACACAAGTGAGAAGAGGATTTGGCAAGTAGTAGTAATAATAACAATAATATCTTCTTTAACCAGGGTGAACCCTTCAGCCAAAGCTGTTATCAGTGGGATGCCCTGGGAAATCAGAATAATTAAATAACAAAGTATAAAAATATCAGACAATATTGCAGTAAAAGTATATGTACAAAGTTATCCTATAACTAATGTCTACAATATTATTTAAAATTCAGAAATCTAAACATTATCCCATTTTGTTTTAAAAACTAACAATGACGATGCTTCTTTAATGTCTGTTGGTAGATCATTAAAATATGTTGCCCCTGAGTAAAAAACAGCCTTTCTTTGCAGTTTCTATCTTAACTTTAGGAATTATGAGATCCAGGCCATTTGGGCATGAGAGGTCTTATCGTAATATTGACTAAAAAACTGGACCATTACAATTAAGACATTTAAATACAAAGATAATAGTGCAGCGTGCTTGTAGAGATTTCCATCCTAACCGGTGAATCATATCTTCATGCGTCAGATCATGTTCACACCCCCATGAACGGGCCTTAACGGATATGTACGTGCATTCAAATGTCGACAAATAGTATCATAACCAGGGGGTAATGAACTAATCACTGTAAAAATGTGCCTTGTAGGTTGTTACAGAAACTAGCTAGCTCTTGGTCATGATACTTTCAGTAATTTCGCGACCAGCAGCTTAATGCACGTGGATATTTAGGCTTTCCACGAGTCAATCTCTTTGTTTTCTTTATTACTTGGAAATAACTTTGATTGAGTAAGTATAGTGCATATTCCGCCATGGCCAGTCAGCTCTGGCCGCTCTCGATGTAAACAAAACACTCTCCAAAAACTCTGCTCTGGTGTGGTTCTCTTTGAAAAATCATCTCAAATTGTAGACATATTTCATAGATTTGGTGTAGTGTTGGTATAAAATTATCTTGTTTTTTTGGGAAAAACCTCCGGTATAAATTCGCAAAGTGACTTTCGAGTTTCGATCGAGACGCATTTAGCTTTAAATTGCTGTCAATCCACATGAGACCAATTTCAACTTTGTGGGGCATGTTGACAGTAGTAGTAATTAGCGCAGTTGGATGCCACGAAGTGACAATTCGAACGTTTACCCAGAGGCTGATTTCGGAAAGGGCATAGAAATGTGTTTGTTACCAGCTTCGTGAATAATTAAACTAATATTTCTCTCATTTTATTTTTTGCAGTGATGGTGACTCAGAAAATTTATCTGGAATCAGCAATGGTGGTATCGGTCACAGTGAGCCAAGAAGCACCATTAATGATGAACTGGTGGATGAAACAAATGATGATAGCTTGCAATTGGACTTTGATGATGATCAGTTTAGATCGAGATGTATTAGGAGCAAATATGTTCTAAACTCATTATTTAATTCAGTTTTTTATCTACAAAATCCCTGAATAGAAACTGGCGTATATGCCACTATAATACACGTAAATTTGCTAGCTCCGCTGTTCTAGGCAATTTTCTTGATAAAATGGAGAGAGAGAGAAGGGGGGTCAGATCGAAAAGGTGAATTCGATTGAGATGAATGGGGTTCTATCGAACCACTGAACTATATAGAACAATTACTGATGCATTGGGCTGCATGCATGAATACTCCAGGTGAAATGATGTAAAAAAAAAAAAATTGTCCCTTTAAAGTTTAAATAAAGGAACTATACGGTTAAAATGAATTTACGTGATCATTTTTCTTCATAAGATCTGATTTAGTGGCTGAAATCTATCGATTAATAAACGTCATACCATCGCGTAATTTATACCGCAAATTAAAACTGATTTCAAATTAAACTTCTACGGAACATTGTAGCTTCCTTTTATACCACACAGTATGGTCATCATACGTACATCACATGTAAGAATCCTTCTATTTTCCTTATATACAACCTTATATACCCTGTTTCACACAGTATACAATTATATACTGGTGCGTATACGGACATAACCGGAAACCTGCCACAAGTGTTACCCGCCTTATACACAACCTTTCTTATACGCCATGTTACACACAGCACACAAAGAGTATACTGGTGCGTATACGGACATATCGGGAAACCTGCCACAAGTGTTACCTGCCTTATACACAACCTTTCTTACCTGCCTTATACACAACCTGCCTTATACACAACCTTTCTTATACGCCCTGTTACACACAGTACACAACACGTATACTGGTGCGTATACGGACATATCAGGAAATATGCCACAAGTATACCAGATCCTGCCATTTTCTAAGCATACCCTGAAAATATAAGGACCGTATCCACACATTACATATCCTGACATCCTCGTATATCTGCCTTACACACGTGTGTATACGGACTGTATAAGATGTGAATAAGGGCTCGTATACAGGCCATTTCATGCAGTGTAACAACTCAATATATAAAATTAGTAAGAATTACAAATTATAAACATGCCTCACAATAGGTTTCAGTAGGTTTAAATGACCAATGTTTTAATAAGCAATTCATTTTCTAATGAATATGTACATGTATTTCACATAATCATTCATTTCAAAGTATTGACAATGGTTGAATGAATTGTTGGTTGGTGAGGACCTCATGCACAGAATATAATTATACGTTTGTTTGTAAACTATGCCTAGCCCCTTTTGGTTATGTTCTATGGATAAATATTCAAGGCAGCTTCCCATGTAACCGAGTACTTTGTTTCAGAAAATAATCAAATAGGCTTATTAAAGTAATTTATTAAACGCAACTGTACATTATTCAATTCAATTAGACGTTTCCATACAATATAGTTTCAGGCCTTCCAAATCTGCATGACCACAGTGATTTATTAAATTATTTTATTTTCCCAATTCAGGTCACCTGACTTTTCCCTTTTATAATGCTTCCTTGTTTTTCTCACTCCGTATCCCATGATAAAATGTACAAATTCCTCTAGATAGCTGTCACATGACCTGAATTATTGGGTCTGGGACAACAAATGAAAATGTACAAGCTAAATTGGTCTATTAATAAGCTTGTTGGATTGTTTGCTTTGATATTTACATTGCATACATTAAACTATAACCTTAACTGCTTAAGCTTAACTGTAACTTAATAATTTAAAGTATTTTATACACAAATGTTTAGTACTCACAAATCATTCTGCCTTCTGGTTACGTCACGAATTATAATAAAGATTATACATCTTCACAGTTCAGCTTGCTTCTTCGACTTTGTGGTTATTGTTTCCCAGAAAATTCAAACAACTCGATGAATGAAAATTACTAATCAATTTTTTTTTGTTCTATCCATTATTGTCCCCACTCTCATTCATTATCAAGAAGCCTTTTGATTTGACTCCTACATGACTTACGCCATCTTGGATTTTTGAAGGCGCGTAGAGACCTCTGGGTACGACTTGTTCCCAGGGTCTTGTCGGCTTCGCTTCAGAAAAGATGCTAGGTACAAAGTGTTTTGTACTGTATAAAATATACCATGTAATACATCAGGTAAGTGCGAACGCCTCACACGTTTTCTGCTTAGTTTGGGGTTCGTTGTGTTTTTGAAGGCGAATATACGTATCTTCGCGCCAAAATCGCGGGGGAAACTCGAGGGATGTTTGAAGTAGATGGCCTGGGGCAAAGTTATTTTGAGCGGCATGCCGGGAAGGGAAAAAGAAAATGGCGGAAAGGGAGATGTGTTTTGCTTCGTTGCTTGTTTTTTTCATTATCTTCGGACGAGGACGAGTATGAAAAGCTGCTTAGTTGAGGGTACATGTGTTGCTGGTGTTGAAGACGAAGTTGGAGAGAATGCTATTCCCGGCGTGGTTCCCCTAACGTTCAACATTACTCATTAGTCCGTGCATTAGTGGGACGTCAAAGACAAAGTTTCCAGGATCTGAATCACTATTCTAAAGAAGTACATATAGTCGCTGAATATAACAGAACAAGAGGAGTCTTGGGATTAAGTGTTAGGAAGACCCTTGCTTATGGGACAAAACACGGTCTGGGCGTGTTTGTACTCTACTGTCTGGAGAACAACAGATTGGGTGGATACCAGAAAAAGAAAAACTATACAAATATAGTAAAACATTTAATGTGAAACTTTCCTCAGGAGAGGGCAACGTACAAGAAAATTGACAGAAGCATTTCTGAAGGTGCCAATTACATCAATGAAGTATACTCGACATGTTGGCATTAATTTGTTGTATAAATAACTTAATATGTTGAAGATGTGATGCACCTATGTTAAGCCCTAGGGGGAGGGAGGGCGGGTAAGGGGTGGGGATTTGACATATGCTGCCTGCCCTAGGGTGTATTATTTATAGGAAACATAAGGAACGTAGGGCAGTGGGGTGAGGAATTTTGACCAAATGTGTTGTCCCAATGGTGGGGAATTTGACATATTTGTTTGTGAAAATGTCAAATCCCCACCCCTTGACCGCCCTCCCCCTTCCTTGGGCTTAACACTAATAGGTGCATAAGCTTAGCTAAACAATTGTTACTGTTAGCATAAGATATAAAATACGAAATAAATCCTTTAAAAACTTCCATTCCGAAAATTGTTTTGATCAGATTGAATCAGTGAATGATGAACAACTTTTTGCTTTATTTTCTATGCATGGTGTCTGCAAGTGCTCATAATAATGCTTATTTTGTTTTGTTTATATAAACCATGAATGCACATATACAAGTATGTTACTTTTTGAATATTTTCAAAGTTAAATATCATTAATATTGAAAACGAATTTTCAATAATTAATGTTCAATTAATATACCAATAGTGCTATTTTTGTGGATATTTTTAATAGAAAGTAATAGCTTGATGAGTAGTAATAATTTTACATGTTTATATTTATATGTTCTTGAATACATGTAGAAGCCCAAAATGTGTTTTGTCCTTTCACTGATACACTATCAATGATTATTTTTATTAACTGGGCATTTTCTTACTTAGCACATGTAACAGCCACATGGTACATGGTTTGTTTTGGTAAATAATTTGCAACGAAATAAATAAAGGATTAACTGCCGAATACCCTGCTACTTCATTTGAAAACTCAAGAAAAGATCATTAATTTTGTAAACTGTGCAAATTCATCCATACAACTCTAGTGTATTTAGACTCGTTCTGTGAGTGAATGATTTGGGTTGGAAATGGTTATGTTTTTTTATTTCAGGGTTAGGTTCTTAGAAGGCAGGTATGCGAAAATACATTATTAATGAACCGAGTGGCAGTGAGGGTATTCAGCAGTATTAATACTCGTTATAATCAGTTTTGCTTAAGTCAATTTAAGTTGCCCAAATTTGCAACAAGTAATACTTCATTTCTTGCTAAAGTCGCCTTAAGTTGCCTGAAGTCGCCTAAAATTTCTGCATTTTTTTTCCCCAAAATTGCTTAAGTCGCCTTAAGTTGCTATTCATCGCCATAAATTACAGCGACTTTAGGACCCGGAGTAGGCCTTTCTACGCAGCGAGCTTAATTCCTTCTAGCTCTTATGATCTCTTGAACGTCGACAACATGTTTATAAAGTAACCAGAAATGTAACTTCACAGTATCATGGGTTTTTAATAGTTGAGGCAATGGGCTCCTGGACCCTGGTTGGGGCTTGAGAGCCAATAGACAACAATGTTTTTCATGTAGAAGGCGGCTCTAATTGTTTAAAATAGAGGAAAAGATTAAATAAAACTGAGAAAGGAGAAAAAGAAGTAAAAATAAAAAAGTTTTAAGCGTCTGGTGTAGACTCGAACCCCGGTCGTTGGATCGAAAGCGCGCGCTCTAAACCACTGTACCACCGAGCCAACTTACATGGAGGCGTGTTCAAAATACGATATATATCTACGTTCTGAGCACGTGAACTTTTGGCAGCTAGCCGTTGCTAAGCGTGTCCAACTTGTCCCAGTCACGAATCCCAACGGGCGAGTTTCTTTGACATTGTGTTCGATTTAGGCTCGAGAAATGGGGATTACTTCAATTAAATGGCACGAGGCTCTTGGAATAGATACTGTTGTGCTATTATTTGAGGTCTTGTAAACGTGTGTTGCATGAATAAGTAGTGTTTACGAGAAAACAAAAATATTAAATTACATACATGTATATATACTAGGGGAGCAGAGAATGAAAGTCACCGCGCTACCGGCCACTCCTAAAGACTGCTAAATTCAGCTAATAATTCTTCCCTTTGGTTATTACTAAGAGGATTTCAAATGAAAGTGTATTTCATCTTCAATCTCATGTGGCCCGAGTGAAAGCCCAGATGGGCTCTTGTTTTTTTTGTTCCGTGCAACAAAATGTGACTTTTGACCCATGCGGTAATTTTTTTCTTTATTCCCTTCGTTCGGCCCCTCACTTCGTTCGGGGGGTCCATTAGATGAAAAAAGCAACAAATGCAACAAGTGTACACAAAAATTTTAGGAATTTCAGGAATGTGCACCAGAACACGGCAGTTTGTTTACTACTATACTTTATTTATCGTATTTATACGTTATATTAAATAATCGGTTTCTGGCACATTATTCCGGATTAGAGCAGTTTCGTTGTACTATTTCCCTGTATTTATTACATTTCAACACCCTATTAGAGTAATGTAGTTGTAAGGTATATTATACCATATATTACCACAATCATTATTTACTACTATAGTTCATTTATTGTATTTATAAGCCCTATTAAAAGATTGTAATCATAAGGTATTATATCAAGGCTAAGCGTGTATTAACATTTGTTCGAACATTTTGTTTATAGTGAATTTATTGTATTCTAACACCCTATTAGAGGAGTGTAGCTATAAGGTATTATTTACTATTATAGTCCATTCATCATATTTCTACACCATACTAAAGGTTTGCTAACGTATATTCTCTATTTCTCGATATTAACGTATACTACCATATTAGTACGTATTAATACCACACAGATTAGACAAGTGCATGTTATTGAAGAATCTCAACGCAGACGTCACCACTAAGATACCAATTAGACACATATAGGTATATCACACTATGTCTGAGATAATAACTTGTGATTGGTTGATGCGAGGAAAGAACAGTAAATGTATGAGGAAGCGCTCAAAGACATCGGAGTATTGTTCTCAACATAACTTACAGAAACGAAACGGGGGTAAACCATTCGTTCCATGTGTGAGATGTGGTAGAGGATGTCATACGGCTAATGAGCTTTGTTCAAAATGTACCACAATCCAACTCAGTCTCACTAACGAGAAGAAGCGCATCGATATGGAACGCGCTAAGTCGTTGATGAAATCTGAGAAGTGCTATGCGGAACTCCGAGCTAAGGATCCAAATAATGTGGTGGACATATGCGAACTTGATAAGATATTGGAGGATATACATGTGGTAGAATCGGAGGATAAGTAGAAATCACAATACGAAAAAGAAAAAAAGAATGAAGAGAAATTGTTATGCAACCTCTCTTCATTCTTTTTTTTTTTTTTTTCGACAACCAATTAAACAATTGACAGGCATATGGTATACAACTAGTATGGACGAGCTTATTAGATTACTTGATTCAGGAATTTGTACGAGCCTACGTATTAACACTGGTGGAACATGTCCCGAATGTCTATGTCCGATGGAAAATCAAGGAACGGAATTCATATGTTCCACTTGTGGTCTTGTTTCTGAGATCGACTCATACGAAGAAACACCTATCAATGTTGCTACTCGGTTGCGTATAGTAGGTCCGGATAGCTTTCTGTATCAACATGATCTAGAACGCTCAATCCCAAAACAAAGTGATAACAAAGAATTGCAACGACGTACGATCATGCGAGAACTACAGGCATACAACACTATTTATAACCAAAATTATTCCCTCTCGTTTCCCATAAATGTATTAGTAATCGTAGCCGATGCATTTATTCAAGTACAGAAAGTTTGTATCAAACGTAGCTATGCTAAGAGAACTATTTTAGCCGCTCTTCTTTATCAGGCATGTATACAATGTGGGTTCGTTCGATCTAAAGGTGAGGTCGCTAATTTTATGCAACTAAACAACAAATGCATATGTCGCGGAAATGAATTTATACGTTCTCTGCATGATGACAATAAGATCGATATCGATTTAAATTCCGATCGCATAACTCCTTACGTTACAACGACTTTCGTTAAAATCAACCCCAAAGGAGTACCTAAGAATAGCCAACAAATAGTCTATGAGATTGTTAGTATGGCAATAGAAAGCAATATAGGTACCAGTTCCATACTTCGAACTAAAGTTATTGGAGCAAGTTACGAGGTACTACGTCGTTCTGGATCTCATATATCTCTTACCGATGTTGTTAAACGATGTGGTACACATAAGGGTTCGATCGTACGTTTTATCAAGGAGTTGATTGCTTACCATTCCCACTTTGAGCCCATCTATAAAGGACACGGTCTAACTAGTGATAGGGTTTGATTTCGTAAAGTGAAAATAAGAGCCACATTCGATTCTTATCCCACTAGACTGCCAAGTTTTTCTCGCATTTCCTTTTGCACTTCTTGCTTGAGTCCTCATAATCTCGTATTTATCTGCTTCAGCGAGGATGAGACTGTATTCAGAGTCAGATATATTTTCATCGCGTAGGGCCTTCCATACTAGATCACGAATCGTATTAATTTTCGCTCTAGTCAACATAGTGGTTTTCTCATGCTTAGAAACTTTTATCCCTAATTTTTTAGCTCCAATGGTCGTAGATGCTGAAATTAATCCACATAAGCCACCAATAACACCAAGTGGTAAACCAATCACTATTCCAAAACCAGTTAAAGCTACTCCCAATCCAGATCCAGATAAAATCACAGATAGACCTCCTGTTACCACTGCGATACCATGAACTATTCCTTGAGAACGCGCATATTTCTTACGCACACCTTCATAGTGTTTTTCTTGAATTTCGATATCCGAAAGCGTATCTCGGACTGTTTGCAGTCGAAAATTCTTTCCAGTACCACTAGCAAGCGACGGATAGATATTTGGTGCTGATGGAAGAAGTGGTTGAATTGAATCGCCGTCCATCGTATATGCGATATACGTATGATTTACTCAAGCTTCAATACGTATCGTATAGGTCGACCACGGAAGTCTATGGTATTGCCTTTCTCATCACGAATTGTCAGACGAAGGCTATTTTGTATCGTACCTAGAGCTCGAGTGGTTAGTGGGAGCAGTGAAGCGTATGTCGATTTCGCGAATCTTTCACCTCGGACCTCTAAGCTAGCTAGGACTTGCGATCGTTTTCCATCTACAAGTGAGAAGCTGGAGTCCACCACATCACAGCTGACGTACACTGTGCCGATCTCAAAGATATTTATATTGTAAGAACCTACCCCCACGAACCTACGATTACTTTAGGATCTAAACCCCTACCCTACACTCTTTAATAAACAGCCTGCAGATATTTCTGCTAAGAATGATCTGTTTCTTGACATCTAGGATCCAACCCCGCGTAGATAAGGTTTTCACGAATTTTATGATACCAGCATCAATTGCAGGTTTGAAGAGGGTCTGGAGGGTTGCAATATCGTAGTTCCCAGCCTTAAATTCGTGTAGAAACATCACACCATTGCCATCCCATTTAAAGCTTCCTGGCTCTGTTATGTTCCACCAACTATTCTCAAAAGTGACCTCAATTAGTGAAATATTATTGATAAGAATAGGTTGATCGAAGTAGACCGTATGGTCAGACGATGTGGTGGTGACATTTAAGATAACCATTATATATTAAAGGTATGAACTATACGTACGTATAGCTTTAATACGATGTCGTCAAAGAAGTATCAGTTCGAAGACAGACTTCACCACTCAGGATTCATTCCGTGGCCTAAGGAACAACCAAAATTCGCTCTCACGGCACAACAAAAATCTGACGTTCTCACTGAGTTCGACAAGAAGGTAGCACCACGCAACGCAAAGGCCTTTGATGCCTTTCAGAAGAAGTATCCCAATGCCGATTACTCGAAGTTCTATGCTGAGACGAATGCCTCTGATATACAGGATGAGTCGACCTATAGAACTAGAATTACCTTCAAAGACGGTAGTGAGGAATGGTTCATCGATGATATCCACATTCCAACAAAGATTCGAAAACGTATCGATGATGCATTGCAGGGGATGTGGGTTGATGGTTACCCACTTACGTTAACACTAGATAAAAGTGTGAAATATCCCATCGCAGCAGTTCCTTTTCACGAAAAAGCACAAGATATCGATATCACTAATCTATGGATATACATCACACCAACAAAAAAGTTCAATGCAGTCTTTCATAACATATTCAAAGAGACCACCATAAAGCATGTGACAGCAAAAGAGTCTCATCATTGGTTATCAGGTCCAGATTTCAAATATTGGCCTCAACAATTGAATTTCGCAACGTGGTGTGCAACTTCTGGATGTGGAATATCATTGACTGATCCTATTTTCAAAACGTATCCACCAATTATTCAAGGATTCTTACGATTTCACGTTTATTTCACAATACGAAGAATTCTTCATGAACTTGGTGGTGCTCATGGAGTTCATCTACCTAATGACTCTGCTTTCGAGCAAATGGATAACCTCTATAGCAAGGATGCTCTTGATGATTTATGCACCGAATTTGGTTTATCTCAAACACCAGACTTTCGATGGCGTGGAGGTCGTAATGAAGGATTAGGTGACATATTTGTTTACTTTCCCAGGTACGGCGATAAGAATGAGTATGAGTTAAGGTCGAGTGCCCCAGACATGTACACATGGACACAAAAGGACCCATTCTATATATTCGAAGATGAGGGCGGCAAGTTAGCTAATTCCAATATGATTCACTTTATTAGGGGTGACGAGACTAATGAAAAACAATACAATTGGTTTACGCCACCAATCGGTAAGGGTTTGACAGAGGCTGGAGTAAGTAGATTGAATCGATCTGTCGAAGCTTTCGGATATTGCATTCTAGGTGCTCAAAACGAGCTTAACGAATCCATCATAGATAGTTTAACTGTCAAAAACAAATTTAAGAAATTGGTCGAAGGCGCTATTATCGAAAACAATTCAACGATAAGCTATAAAAACTATCTTACAGCTATACTACACACACATAAGAGATTAGATCTAGCAATAGCTATAAAGGTACGATTACTACCAAGCGACCTCGAGTACTACCTTGGCAAGAAGGATGGCTATAAAAATCCACTCCAGAACGCCACGAAAGCTATGGAGATCGGGAAAAACGATATTAATGGAGATATTCTCGAAACCAAATTCCCACCACCAGATATGGAAGGACAGATACGAAAGAAACGATTACCACATAGCGCAAAGCAACAAGTTCCACAACAATTACCACAACAAGTTCCACAACTAGTTCCACATAGTCCTACTCCACGACGAGTTCCACAACATGAGATCAATCTAGTGATAGTATCTATTGCCACGGCTGGAATCGCATGGGCGTTGTGTCGTTAACGCCGTTTGTATTGCTCTATTGTGATCACCACTATAGCTACGATGAATAACCAAACATTCTCTGCTAATACTCCTAGAGCTTTACCGGCCATAGTAAATATGAAATTCGCAATTGATCCAATCATTCCAGGTAGTATCTGTCCAAGTTTCTTTCCCATTTCTTTTAACAACTCACCCACCGTTTTTAATCCCTTCTTTACTGTATCTGCCACTTTGTCGATACCATCTTTTACTGGTTTCGGTACGGATTTCGATAACTGGGAAACTAATACGCTAACGATGACACTAATAGCAGTTGTCACCGCAAGAACGGTCATTCCATATCTTTTGAAAATATCTTTGATCCTATCTCGGAGTGGCATACTATTTTCTAGGTCTTCGATTCCTTGCTCGTTTTCATCAATACTTCTACTATCCTCAGAAAGAATTAATTCTAATTCTGGTATATCAGCAGCAATCGTATTGGGGTCTCGTATTCTAACTTGTTTTTGCTCGATGTAGACTGACTACACATTATTCTCTTGTCTCAATGCATTTAGCTTATTTTCTATATCTCTAGAAATTTTGTTGGGATCAAGTACTGCCATTAGACCTTTGGATAAATTCCTAGTTACATTATTGTCTTTGGTGATAAATGGACGCCATTTCGAACTATTATCATTCAATTGTCGGATGTATGTATCTCCCTTTAAATTAATTCCGACCTCTAGATCACTTGTTTCTCTATTCGGAAAGCGGTTAAGAACTTCCATCCACGCACTTCTCATAAGCGAGACCGTAATGTAATGCTCATTGTATGGGTTTCTAGTGTTCGATGTGGTTGTATCAGGTACCAAATTCTGAAGATTAATCAACATGGCGTTCTCAACTTGCTTTTTATTAGCTATTATCATCTCCTTGGCTACCTCTTTTTGATTAGGGCCCAAGATTCTTTTGAGATCGGTACTAATCATCTCATTCAGTACTCTGTCTTTACCTTCACCAATGAATAGATTCGTAAAGGGTTTTTTGCTTCCAAGTTTGCGAATTGATAGTTCTTTGTCTGTATAGGATATCTCAAAACCCTCAAGACGACCAATGTCTTCATATTCTTCCTTTACCATACCAACCAGAATCCTTTTTGCCTCTTCCGAAAGGTAGTCTTGTTTGAATTCGAATTTTTGGATGAATCCATCAGTTATGCCTCTAGTGAACGATGTTTCCTGGTACTTTGGTCTAGCGCCTTCTGCGGCGAAGTTACGAAGTGGTATCTGCTCACTACCTCCAGCTTCATCTTGATCATCACCCAATACGTGAGCCACATATCTTTCATCTGCTTCTCGTTGTCGTCGGTTTTCTTCATCTCGTTGTCGTCGGTTTTCTTCATCTCGTTGTCGTCGGTTTTCTTCATCTCGTTCTTCGTATCTATCGGTATTATCCTCAGGTCTCACATCAACGTCGACCCTATCTTCCATATTGAACATAACTATATATCTTGGTATATTCAACATGATATCGACGAAGTTAATTCCTACAGAAGCACTAAGAGTGCCACTCGCACTCAAAGCTCAACGAACCTTATATAGAAAAACTTTCACTCCATCATCTGCCAATCCAGGCGAGACTCTCTATGTGGAAGTTCCAACGATGGGAGAAGATATCGTATTAGTACCTGGTAGTTTAGCATTATTGGGTGATATCGTATTGTCTGGTGGACACGCTAATAATCGAGTTGTTGCAAATGTTGGACGTTGCTTAGTTATACCATGGTAGCCTCGGATTCTTTTGTTCTCCGAGGCACATTTAAACCACTAATTTTCCCTGATGGCAGGGATATTTAGAAATATGCATTGTTTCGAAATTTCCCGCCGGGAAATTTCGAGACAATGCATATTTCTAAATTTCCCCTGCATGCGTAATGAGGGAAAATTAGAAGAGAATGCAGGCTGGAAGTGAGAAGGTCAAAAGCATCAACTCCTGCTCCCCTCTGGCACGACTAGCCCTACGATCCCGGATGAAAAGTACTGAATCCAAACTGACCTGTCTTCATCATAACCTTCAATCTAATCCATGTGGGATGACCTATTTCAATCTGCATATTCTTCTCTTAATATCTCAAACCCGCTTCTTCCATGTGGGATACTTAAAACCATAAACGTGACGTAATTAAAATCCATTCATGCTCTTTGAATATTTAGTCAACCGCATAATTACATTGTATTTTAGTGTTATTCTTCTCAAAAATAACACGCTTTTCCCCAGGGGAAGCCAGGGTCGTTTAATCAATGGCGCTCAGTCAAGCATTAAACAAAACGTTTTCGAAAGCAACTCGACTGCGACGTCTTTAGTTTCGGCAGAGAAAACTAACCTTCTCAGAGATTTGTTCCGTTCCTCGGCGATCATGGTATAACAAACTTATACCATGGCATTTCGGGGTATTAGTGATTTAAATTGCCCCGAGAGCCAAGGGAAGATTTGTAAAAGTCCCGAGGCCGCTTCCTCATGCCATGGTATAACCTATAATTATACATCGAGTTTGTAAGATGGGAGCTGAAATATTAGAAGACATTGCTCGATCGGATCTATTACAAACATATTCCGATATCTATCTATCTACGCAGGAGAGAGAATCGAGAGTACAACAAGGTATCCAATCAGATAACACAAATAAGCTACGATCTAAGGCCGGTGATGCAGGTACTTCAGATACTGGTGAGAATGCACTACTAGCTGCATATGGTTCCAAATATAGAATTCCATTAGACGTTGATATTCTGACACAACATGGAGTTCTATATCCACATGCATTAGAAGACACTATTTCATTCGAATTAACTCTAGCCCGCGCCATCGATATAATCGTTGGATCAGATTCGACAAAGATAGGTACGTACAAGCTTACCAACATCCAGTTAGAATACGAAGCAATCAAGAATGAAACACTAGCTAGGTCTGCATTTCACGCATATGAAAAAGGTACTGCATTCCTATACGATCACGCAGTTCACTTCAAGTTAGTACCTATCGCCAAGGCATCAGATACTTTGATATCTCACAATATAAATGTTCCACGACGATCATTTGCTGGATTACTTTTTCTATTCGTAGATCCACCCACCGCCGGTTCACGAGATAGTGAAGCATTCGTAAATCCTGATATTGCGAAGATAGAGATAGACGTAAATGGAGTACCAAATAGATTCTTTCCAGGAGGTATGTTAACACCAGATTTTTGGGAGTCTGCAAAAGGATGGTTTGGTACATCCGAGACCTCTATGACTCCTACCAAATTTTACAACAACAGATTTGCTATTCTAGTTGATTGTCGCACAGCAAAGGATTCCTCTGCTCATGGCGATGGGATGGCACAAACTGGTGGTGGAAAAGATATCGATATTCGTATACATAGAACTTTAAAAGGAAGTGGAAACGTAAACATGCATATCTATGTCCTTGCTGATGCTCAGCTTAAGATATTGAACAGATCTTTACATAGTATAACATACTGATGGATTCTCTCGTAGAACATATTCCATTCAACACACTCATAGTAGGTCCAACGAATTGTGGAAAGACTGCATTTCTCATAGAACAACTTCGTGGACCATTTCATGGTAAGTTCGATTACATAGTATTAATTTGTCCTACGTATGCCCATAACGAAACATATCGTGGATTTGCCAATCGAGATCCACACTTTTATGTTATATATCCCCACCGCAGGATGCTATCGATACCACATTAAATATTTGCCCAACCTTTTGGTCAGGTACCAATACATTATTGATTCTTGATGATTGTGCCGCATCAAAAGATGTAAAACGAAGAACTGACAAGCTAGTAGATTTAGCATTCTCTGCTCGACATATAGGCCTATCTATTTGGGTGCTATCCCAACAATTAACGAGTATATGTAAACCTTTTCGTGAGAACGTAGCTATCGTAGTAGCATTTCATACGGCATCGGTTATAGATGGTAAAAGGATATTTGAAGATTACGGAGGCTCACAAGAATGTAATGAATTACGAACGATACTTCGATCTCACAAGTTTGCTCGCATATGTTTCTGTTTACGGTATCCTTTTGCAGTAGTATTAGAGCTACCCGCACCTATAACATATTATCATGGATGAATACATCAAAGAACTGGAAGATGAGTGCTCTATTACTTGTCCTCCGATCGTACTGGAACATCCAACAAAATTGGAGGGTATCGAAGAATGTCGGGAAGCACTTTCGATTTTAGCTGCAATGGGTACAACGAAAGAATATCTAGGACATAATTTCTCAATAATATAGTAGATATATCTAAACTATCTGAGAAGGACGTAAAACGTTTACATAGTAGATACCAGGCCGTAGTAGCAAAACAAATAACAGGATGCTTAGTAAATGGTGCACTACGTCTAGCTACTCGCGCAGTCGCATACGTAGTTCCACTAGATGATCAACAAGCACTGTTTAAGGATCTACAAGAAGACCACTTAGTCCGCAATGAGATATCTGCTGTGGCTGGTCTATTATCACTTAAAGCAGCTCGATTTGTAGCTCTAGCTAGTGCTTTGTTCCATGTAGCTGATCACATAGTCACTCCTTGTACTCCTATTGAACCTTCGCAAGTACTTACTATATCGAATCAAGATGGAAGAAACGGATCAGATAACTGCGAATCCACCGAAAACAACACCAACTAAAGTAAAAGATCCAAAGAGGGTTGCTGCTGGGAAAGCATTAGCACTAAGTAATAAACTTGCTAGAGAGGCTCAAAAGAGAGAGATTTCGCGTGAAAGTGAATTATCTAAAGAAACCGACGTAGATGAAAGTTGGACTAATAACGTATCTACTAATACTACCATTGCAGTTATTGGTATGGGTGCTGCATTGGTTGGAGCGTACTATCAATACAGAAGAGATAGAGATGACACTCCTAAGAACGTTAGTCCGATACGACCCACAAGTCCGATAAAGACTACGGTGCCAGATATGGAGTAACAGTTAAAGACTAGAGACTATACGATATATGTTATAATGGATAAAGAATTGACGAAAATAGCAACCGATGCTGCTGTGATAACTGGAATAGCTACTGGTATTGGTTGGATCGTAAAACAGGCTACCAAGGAATCTATGCTTAACGATCCTTCTATTTCTATCATAAATTACGTAAAGTGGACTGCTGTAATAGCTGGTAGCATATATGCAAAACAATATCTCGAGAAACAAAAGATCGTACCATAATGTCATTGGCGGCGATTGGAATGGCTATGCTCGGAGCTGTTTTGAATGCAACGGCATTTACTGGTGGTGGAGTGCTTGCTAGGATGTTTAGTGGGAAAGATGAAACTGCTAATATAGAACGAGAGAGACATGATAGGAAAATGGAAAAAATTCGATGCTGATAGGGAGGCATATATCGAAGAACGTCAAAAATTGTCCGATTGGACGCACGAACAGGAAGTTACTGAACGTAATGCTTACAATATTCAACACGATACCAATCGAGCCTTTGTGCAATCTGATAAATTACGTCAGGCAATAAATTACGTCGAAGCAATGGAGGAACCTCGCTTATCTGACTACTATCAACCATCCAACGCACAGAAGACTGGTGAGTTGATTTTCGTTGGTAGTGGAATGCTAGTTGGTGGATATGCTATTAGTCGATATGCTTTTTAAAAAAACGAGAATTTTTACGATTGACGAGATACTAAGAAAAAAAGAATAAGAACTAGTTGCTTAGATGAGTTCTTATTCTTTTTTTTCCCTACTTGTTGAAGGTTAGAATACATAGATATATAATGGATGCTAAACTTGCTAATATCTTCTATGGTCCTATGGGCTATTGGAAAGGTCATGCTGCAATTGGTAAGTTATCGGTGGCTGCAAAGGTGTCGGAAGATGAAACTAAGAGTTGGTTAGAGAAACAAGCCATGTGGCAAATATATCTATCACCACCACACTATATTCCACGACCACATTGGACTGTATCGAAACCTAATGAAGTTCATCAAGCTGATTTGATCTTTCTACCTCACGATCGGCCTGGACGTGGAAGGAAATTATATAAGTATGCTTTAGTGGTAATCGATGTAGCTTCTAGATATAAAGAGGCTGAGCCTTTAGCATCAAAAGATAGTGGTGAAGTTGCTACTGCATTTGAGCGAATCTACAAACGTAGTCCACTAGAATGGCCAAAAACATTGCAAGTCGATCCTGGTAGAGAATTCATGGGACGTATGTCTGAAACATTAGAACTACATGGTACGAAAGTTCAACGAGGCGAAGCTGGTAATCATAGGGCACAAAGTTTTGTCGAACGAGCAAATAGAACGATAGCTGAAAGATTATTTGGATATCATTATGCAAAAGAGATGGTACTTACATCGGAAGGATCGGATGCGCGTAGTAGAGAATGGGTATTGAGGCTTCCTGATGTTATCAAGGCTATGAACAATGAAGTTACTCGACTAACAGGTAAGGAGCCTTCAAATTCTATAGAGACACAACAAGTAAACATAAAGACTCCTACATATTCTCGAATTATTGGATTGAAAGAAAAGCGACTACCATTTGACGTTTTAGTTCGATATCTCTATGCATCTGGAGAATTGGAAGGTGGAGTAAAACGAGCAACCGATCCTGTATGGAGTTTACAAACATATTATATTTCTCGAAATGTGGTATCATCAAATCAACCAGTTCTATACTATTTAGGAAAAGATGCACCAAAGCGAGGGTTTGTGCGAGAAGAGATACAAGTGGTACCACTAGATACGGAACTACCACCAAAAGGTATTCTAAGATAGAAGCAAATCGTAAATGAAGTCGTCTAAGTCGTTTTTACGATTGTACGATAGTGTATCGACTACGTTTGATAGTATATTGCTAATAAAATCGTTTAAGTCTTCATCCTCTGGAAAGACATCTACATGACCATAGGCTAGTGTATCTATTCCATTTGCTGAAATCCATCGTTTACTATCGAATGGTGATAGAGATACTTTGTTCATATGCATACCATACATCCTGTGACCTTCACTTCGAAGCATATGCATTCACTAGCGGAATACTTTCTTATCTCGTAAGCACTCTTTGTATTGCTCATGACGAATATTATGTTTTACAACTGCCTTCTTGGTACCTTTGGCTTTACGAATCTCACCACCACCTACTTTTAATATAGAATAGAGCTTCGATCGTAGTCCGACATATTCTACAATTTGAATACCTCCACATTCGTCTTTCATTTTACCAAGTACTTTCTTGTTGTCAATACTATACAGCGGATGGTCTTTGTTATAATTACTAGTATCATATAGATGTTTATGAGTTGCCATGTCTGAATAGATGTCTTCAGTTTTAATGTGTAGTAGTAGGCTGTCGATATCGGTATAAAGTAGATTACAGCGTTGTCCATATTGCTTCTTGAGCTCGTTGTAGTAGAAGTCATACATCAAATGTTTTGAGAGATCTAGAATTGACATTCCAACATATACTGGACGGTTAAGAAGTAGTTTGCTTTTGTAGTTATGTACTGCAGCTAGATTATCATCAAAGATCGTCGAATGAGCATATGTAGGTTTATTCAATAGACGTTGTAGTTTGATTCCTTCTGAGGCACGCACTAATTGGATATCTACACGCTTACGTAGATTCTCCATTGTCTTACCAAATACGCTATTGTTCATCAGCTTGTAGAGTTTTTGCTCAAAGGGGCTCTTTGCTTGTTTTCGTAGATCCGTATTCATTCTTATATATGGCTCCATCCATGGTGATTGATTAAATCGTAGTGCCCTGTGGATCGTTTTCAAACGCATACCAAGAGATAGATACAGTTGTAGGTTGCGGTAGTGTAGCACATACCGTTCTTTGTTATATAGGTTAGGTATGAGTTTTTCCACTTTCAAAGATCCAGTACATTTATATAGTCCCTCGAATAGATCGGTTTGATATTCTGAGAACCAAGTTTTATCGACTTGCATTCTCTCTGGAGCTAGTGGATAGCTGTTATGTGCATCGTGAAGTTCTCGAGGATAATCTAGATCGACTTCAAGGATATAACCTTTATCTGAATCGATTGCATGTTCGATGATTTGTTCTTCTGTTGGTGTACACCACTCAAATCCTCCCGTTGGTAGATATTGACTCATAGCATAACCATATAGATTATTAGCGTCAAGATAGAGTATGTGACTATTTGGCTTATTAGGATCGAAATCGGGTATACTTTGGTTATTTGCTTTAGCATAACGCTGAGACACCATAGATATACCACCACGTAGACCTTTCTCGATGAATAAATGCATGTCATAGTCAGTTAATAGTTCAAGCTCCACACCTGTCTTCTTTAACAATGCATCCCACGATAGACCAGGACTAGTATAGTAGTGAGCAGGATCCAAACCATAGTTTTGCATACATGTTGTGCGAAAGGTCTCGAACACATCTGATAGAAGAAGTACATCAGTTTGTAGATATAGGTCGTGGTAGTCTCCCAATGTCTTGCAATCAAATACATTCCAAACTTTTATTGCGTGTTCATAGTCCTCATCGGATATATCCTCTAGATTTAGTTTACTATAGAACACATCTTTTGGTGGAAGAGAAGTCTCTGTAAATCTATTCCAAGAGTCCATGTACTCATATGGATAAACACCTTTGCGAAGCAGTAATTTGTTTTTGTCTTGGTCGTGCGTATACTTCGTAGTTTGTTGAAAGGTATCTTGAGATGCGCTTTCTACCAACTTACTAAGAGATGATGGTATAAATTGAATGCTATCTATAAACCGTACGTTACCAAGTGAGAATGAAATGTATTTCTCCATATTATTTGGTATACAAGATATACTACATTTAGTCTTAGAAATAGATTGCATCAATAAGTGACAATCATAACCACGTAAATTGTGAAATACAACTGGGATGATTGGTGATATACGTAATTTTAGATTGCATGCTTTGTGTGCAGCACCTCGAAATTCACCTGTGATGTGGCAATGATCACGTACTCTATCTTTACCAATCAATGGCTTCTGACAGATATGACAAATAGTTGCTCTATTATAAACCCTATAGTTTTCATAGGACATACATAGTGGTTTAGACTTTTGGGCTTTGATCTTCACCTCTTCCTCTTGTATGCATTTTAGAAAATGTTCGATAGTATCCATGCCTCTATATAGTACTGGTGGTTCACTATGACCATCGGAACGTACAACTATATAGCAAAATCCACAAGGAATATGTTCTTCTGTTTTAAGTGTGTTGCTCTTCTTTGGGTCTTGAGCAGGTCCTTCGATCTTAGTGGTCAAAGCCTCAAGGTCTGCATAGATAATATAGGGTACTTTAAGCTGTTTGTGTATATTCTGAAATGAGACTTTGTTGTTCATATTGGTGGGCATTTCAATGCGTGTGGCTCTGTCATTAACGCCATTACACTCGGGAATGTGTTTTGTAAGAAGAGCTTCATTGGAATATCCATGTAGACATCGCTCGCAGAAGTGCTGCCTATGATCATGCTTTGTTTGATTGAATAATAGTTTGTTTAAGTCCTTTATCCAACAATAGTGTTGTTTACCACTCTTTGGGTCTTCTATAAGTAGGAGATGGATGGCTTCGAAAAAGTCTTCTTTGAGATGTGATATATGATTAAGCACTTTTCCTTGGGGTCCCATCCATATACATTAATATAAATGTTGTTTTGCTTCTCTAGAAGTGGTATTTGTGAGATTGGTGTTGGTGAGTCCACCCCATTGGATTTCACCATATCTATTCGATACTTTGATGTCCTTTGAGGATCTTTTTTAACTGGAAACATTGCTGCACATATCGACCAAAGTGCACAGCGATCGTCTTTGTTGTTTACATTGATCACAGCTTTCTTATTCGCTAATTCTTCAGGCAGTGGTAAATATGAGCCTCCACGTAGTGGTTGATATCTAGCGGTGTTTAACCATAGAATATTGACCCTATCTATGACCCAATTAGATCCTCGACTGATCCACTTCTCGATTTGGTTGTATATCTGAGCATGTGCTTCTACTATTACGCTACGGATCCCATCGTCATTGATCAAAACAGATTGAAAGCTATAAAAGGTGGCTGTCTCATATACATAACCATCAGGTTTATCAAGTATGAAAGTTATATTTAAACCTAATTGAGCTTTTAAGGAATTATGTTCTTGAATCTCTTCCTTAAGATTTTCGGTAGTTTGCTTACGCACACCAGCAAGAAAAGCAGCTGGATCTGCTCCTAGAGGATTATCATCCGGAATATCCATCTTCCATCCGTGTAAGTAATTCCTTAAAGCACGTACTCGGACAAATGTTAGTATATGATCGGGATCGTAGATTGTTTTGAATTTGAGATCCTTGATTGTCTCAACGTTGTTGGTTGTTTTTACTTTCTTGGAAGATGTGTATGTGGGGTCGAATTCTGCAAGTATAGCTTTACGTTTTATATGTGGTATGGGTATTGGTTGCGGTACATATTTTTCTGGACGTATTGGTCGTCGTAAACGTCTTTTTCCGTTTTAGGGATTGGTTCATCAATGATAATGATCCATGATAATGATCCATGATAATACCTAGTAATCACACTCCTCTAATAGGGTTTTGAAATGTAATACCATGATCTAATATGGTGTAGAAATATGGTGAATGGACTATAATGGTGGATAATACCTTATAGCTACACTCCTCTAATAGGGTGTTAGAATACAATAAATTCGCTATAAACCAAGTGTTCGAACAAATGTTAATATATGCTTAGCCTTGATATAATACCTTATGATTACAATCTTTTAATAGGGCTTATAAATACAACAGATGAACTATAGTAGTAAATAATGATTGTGGTAATATATGGTATAATATACCTTACAACTACATTACTCTAATAGGGTGTTGAAATGTAATAAATACAGGGAAATAGTACAACAAAACTGCTCTAATCCGGAATAATGTGCCAGAAACCGATTATTTAATATAACGTATAAATACGATAAATAAAGTATAGTAGTAAACAAACTGCCGTGTTCTGGCGCACATTCCTGAAATTCCTATTTTTTTTGTGTACACTTGTTGCATTTGTTGCTTTTTTCATCTAATGGACCCCCCGAACGAAGTGAGTGGCCGAACGAAGTGAGGATAGTCCATTAGATGAAAAAAGCAACAAATGCAACAAGTGTACACAAAAAATTTAGGAATTTCAGGAATGTGCGCCAGAACCGTCAGTTTGTATACTACTTAATAAATCTTTTGAGAGGAGGCCTCCGTCACTTATGCAAAAGTGGTTTTCAGGAGGGTCCTCTATAACATAAAATTAAAAAGACAAAATGGACATAGATTAATAGATAAAATATTAATAAGAAAGAACGATCATAAAAAGATAAAACTAGCATAAATACTGATTAATTAAAAACTTATTTATATTTCTTTTAAAAATCAACTTAGGCATGGGCTTTTTTAATTCATTTGTCAGGGAAGCCCAATCGTGTGTTGCTCTAAAGTATGTAGCACGCCTTCCCCATTCTGTCCTGGGCTTGGGGAGTCTCGGCAGATATCCGTTCCTAGTATTATGACCATGCGACTGACTTAAAGTAGTTTTGAAAATATCAAAGTGTTCTAGAATATCCACTTTGATTGCATTCTGAACGGCAACAAATCGATGTCCAAAACGCCTTCCGACCAATGGGATCCATTTAAGCGATGCCAGGGCCTAGGGGAGCAGAGAATGAAAGTCACCGCGCTACCGGCCACTCCTAAAGACTGCTAACATTCAGCTAATAATTCTTCCCTTTGGTTATTATTAAGAGGATTTCAAATGAAAGTGTATTTCATCTTCAATCTCATGTGGCCCGAGTGAAAGCCCAGATGGGCTCTTGTTCAATTTAATTTTAGTGCCGAATATTTGCCTGCTAACCCCTTGTGTTTACTGACTTTGGCTAAACTACAACTTTAACACTCGGGCTTCAAAGTTCAAAGTAGTGCAGTGACTTTAGCATTTAACAAGAGCCCATCTGGGCTTTCACTATACACTTTCATTTGAAATCCTCTTAGTAATATTAACCAAAGAGAAGAATTATTAGCTGAATTTAGCAGTCTTTAGGAGTGGCCGGTAGCGCGGTGACTTTCCCCAAGCATATATGTAATTTAATATTTTTGTTTTTCTCGTATGTTGACCTTTTAATTTAAACACTACTTATTCATGTAACACACGTTTACAATTTAGTCTGCTGTTCTGTTATACTGCAGGTTCCGAGTACTAATAGTTGATTGTCTCAAATGTATGTTTATATTTGTACCATATTTTAAGTTGTATCCTGTCCATCCTGTAATGGAGCTAGATATGTCAATTTGTGTGCCTCTATGTAACGTTATCTGCTGTTCTTGCTATAGGGATACTTACTGTTTGTAAACACGACGTCATTTATATATTTGCCGATATATAATGTGGTTGGCAAAAAAAAACGCGTGTTTGTATGACTTGTATGGCAACTAGCGATTTGGGACTCACAACTAAAATACGGCTAAAGTCTCAATTCTGCTTCCAAATCCAAACATGGTTATCAAGCTCAATGAAGGATTCTTCAGTTTTCCCCATATTAACAGACATGTAACAGTATCTTAATCCAGTAGTTTTACCATTGACAGATTGCCTAACGTTACGGCCGGGAATAGATTTCTGACAATGACTCATTGATCGATACTCCTTGTCTCGTAATGACAATAATGCACTCTGTGATTAAGATTCTTGTAAACAGGTACTTTTGCTATTACTGGAAGCTTCACACTCTACATTTCTGGACAAATTACCTGCAACAATCTTATAGTCAGCATAATGACCAAACACTGAAACATTCCCTTGGACCACAATAAAAGACCAAAGTAGATCTTTAATTTAAGCTTACGTTTACCTTGAGTGAGTCGAGAGTTGAACATATGCATGATTTGCTTGGCTCATCAGAAATTAATCTGTGCTGAGGCCTGAGGGTGTATTCTGGCTTCGTGTATATATCGCCAATCAGAGGACCAAGATAGTGAGCTGGGATCTTCGCCGAGTGTTATGACGTGAAATTTTTTCGCGAGTTCCAAATTTAAAACAAGAGCGCCAGTTGAAATATCCTGAGCCTGTTGGAAGGCTTTCGCACGAGTGAAGTTAAATAAAACATTAAAGTGCTTACATTTGAGAGATGGGACTCCAAATTAGAGATAAATTTCCTCGCGGGTCGACCATTTTGATTTACTGTATTAAATTATGTAAATAAATTAACCTGGCGAGTGTTACGTGACCAGCACAGTGCAATCTGATTGGTGGTGAACTTGAAATTTAATACATGGCATGGGTCAAATGTCACATTTTGTTGCACGGAACAAAACAAAAATAACCGCTTGCATTTTAAGACTCGTGCTGCCACAGGCAGTCCGAGTAATTATATATCGGCATAGGTCGCACGCAAGACATAAGTTATAGGATATTCCAAATCGCGTAAATCCGCCATTGACAAATCCAGGAACTGTCAACAAGCATGCCACAAAGAAATTTAATTCAAATTGTGACATATCTTTTTGTTGTTATTTAACAGCAGGCGAATAACATTTTTATGTTGTGTTGTTGTTTGTTAAGAATGCAAACTCGCGCACAATTCTTTCTCCATTTATTCCGATGTCTCAGGAAAGTTGCACTCGCCGGTGCAAATTTCCTAGAGTCCCTTGAGTTATTTTTATTTTGAAATTGTTTTTCTTTGCAAACAGTTGCCCGAGTTGACGCTCTGAAACGCTAGAGCGTGAACAGCGGGCCACTGAATAGACCAACACTTGAAAGGCTACCGCAAAGTACCGCCCCGATTTATTTGAATGGCGGGAAGGAAATCTTGAAGAAAATCTTTACAATTTTCTTGAGATGACAAACTCTTTTAATCAAAATTCTATAAATCGAATGTTGCGATACAAATCATAGTTAAACCCAAACACCCAAACTCCGTGCCACAATTTCGTAGTTAAGATTTAAATATTACAACTTCCAGCTTATTTTGCCACGCTATGATAAAAAAAGTCGAACTCTATATGCTGCTAGCCTCCTCCGCAGGCAACTAGTAGTAAACCGTAAATAAACGAAGAAAACCAGAAAACCGGGCTTCCTGTGTTACGAAACGACGAGCGCGAGAAGAGAAGGAAAATTCGATGGTATGGACATCACCCCAAAGGACTTGTCACGGGACCCGGGGTACCCTAGGGAGGTAATTGTGACTTCCAAAACTAAACGGGTCCCCTTCGGATAATTTTATAACTCAACTCATTGCAGCATCGAATACTGATCAGTGAAATAGCAATTTGAGGGCAGCAACTGAAGAACTTCATATCGAAAAGGCGAGAGAAGTTTGAACCGAGGGAATTTTCGAACAGCCAAACATTTACCACAGCCGCTTCGCACTGGCTAAACATTAACTGAGGAGATCAAATATTCTTCCAACCCTCGCCATTTAAGTACGGACCGCTCGATAAAATAAGGCTATTTAGAACACTGAACGAACTCCTCTGACAGATCGCCGGTATATTTTATGACTTCGCTTGTCCCCATCCCCCTTCGCAATGTTGGGATAGAAAGGCAACATTTCGGTCTTCTCGAAAACCAACATTGAAATGGGGGAGGGGGATTGTGTTAAAAATAGCCGGAAATTGCTGAAGAGGTCCGACTTAAATGGCAGGGGTTGTCTGAGCGAACGGCAACCAGGTCCAGGGCATTTAATTAGCTTCAGTAGATTGTGCTAGCTTTTTTGAGCCGTCTTTGTCTCTAAATGGGCACCAAATGAAATTCTTAATATGACCATACACACAGTGACGTCATACCTATATGACGTCATAAAAGTAGGGAGGAGGGGTGGTGTGCATATGAAAAAAATATAGAATTACGGCTTTAAAAAATAAAATTCTAAAATTAAATACATTTTTACTAAATTTATTAATACCGATACACATTAACGATTTCAAAGTCACAGTACCTTGTGAATATTCATTTTTTAAAGCCGTGCATGCGCCAAAATTTGAAACCGATAACGAATTTTCGATCACGACTCATATCAGCTGTGTTAATAATGCCGAGCTTGAGGGCCGAATTCAGCGAACAATATATCTACTGGCTTATAGTAGGGCCGACACTGAGAAATTTCCCAACAGAGAAAGCTTTGCCCAAGCCGTTATCGAAGGATGGGAGCAAAATAACCAGAAGGTTTTTCAAGGTTATTCTCGGTGTTTTGCCGAACTTCTTTTCTTCCAGCGTTAGCGTGACATATAGTTGGTGTAACGTGACAACGGTTCACCATACGATTCACCAATCTATTCGATAATGCTGACCAAAGCCGGGGGAAATTCTCTCTTAAACCAATTTACATCGCTAACACATCCCGAATAGTTTGCAATTCCGTATTATGAATGACTCTACCGAAAATAGTCGCGCACTGTGACACGGTTCGCATGGTGAACCGTTGCAATAAAAAAACATACTTAACTTTTCTTTCAAACTACGGTTCACCATGTGAAACGTGTCGGAGTGCGCGAAAATGTTCGCTAGAGGCTTTAATAATACAGAAATGTAAAATATACCGGATCTGATAGCGATGTAAATTGGTTTAAGAGAGAATTTCCAGCGGCTTTGGTCAGCATTATCAAATAGATTGGTGAATCGTATGGTGAACCGTTGTCGACGTTACACCAACTATATATGTCACGCTAACGCTGGAAGAAAACAAGTTCGGCAAAGCTCCAAGAGCACGCTGGTACAGCAAGCTGCTCGCCCTCAAAGATATTTGAGAGTGAAATGAAAAACTCTCCAATGAACCTGCATCATCTCTGTTGATCTCCTCCAACACACCTCAGAAAGTGTCGGTGTTTCCTTCGTGAAGGCAATGTCAAACCTTCAATAGTGCTTTCCAAAGGCGTGTTGGGTCTCAGACGGCTCCAGTGAAATGTACAACCCGTGTCGCGATATATGTTGCGAGTTTAAAATCTCCCTCTCTCCCTACGAGCTTGTTATTTATTTGTAAATGTCAATTCCCCACAGCCTAGTATCGCAAAGTACAACTCGATTTATTTTATTTTTTTGAATAATGCCGCCAAAATTCCATAACAAGGACCTCTGATAAGGCTACCTATTAATTACAGCTTCATAAAAAAAGGGATTCTATCTATTTGACTGAATTATTTATTGTAATTACAAGTTAAAATATTTGGATACGCCCTCGGATATTTTTTTTCTCCCGAAGTATCGGGCTTTTTCATAAACTTTCCAATTGACAAGCCCACCCGTATTCCCACCAAGTGCTTACCACCGCCTCTCATTTTGAGCTGTTTTCGTTAAATTCCCTGTACGTTATCAACAATTATACCATGTGAGCTACCTAGAATCTCGCCTCATACAACTTTCGCCATTTAAGTACGGAGCGCTCGACAAAATAAGGCTATTTAGAACACTGAACGAACTCCTCTGACAGATCGCCGGTATATTTTATGACTTCGCTTGTCCCCCTCCCCCTTCGCAATGTTGGGATAGAAAGGCATCATTTCGGTCTTCTCGAAAACCAACATTGAAATGGGGGAGGGGGATTGTGTTAAAAATAGCCGGAAATTGCTGAAGAGGTCCGACTTAAATGGCAGGGGTTGTCTGAGCGAACGGCAATCAGGTCCAGGGCAT
This sequence comes from Actinernus sp. WN-2022, assembly GCA_030867875.1. NCBI lineage: Eukaryota > Metazoa > Cnidaria > Anthozoa > Actiniaria > Actinernidae > Actinernus > Actinernus sp. WN-2022. Next base: position 976,071 of record JAOWCC010000809.1, read on the forward strand.
TTAATTAGCTTCAGTAGATTGTGCTAGCTTTTTTGAGCCGTCTTTGTCTCTAAATGGGCACCAAATGAAATTCTTAATATGACCATACACACAGTGACGTCATACCTATATGACGTCATAAAAGTAGGGAGGAGGGGTGGTGTGCATATGAAAAAAATATAGAATTACGGCTTTAAAAAATAAAATTCTAAAATTAAATACATTTTTACTAAATTTATTAATACCGATACACATTAACGATTTCAAAGTCACAGTACCTTGTGAATATTCATTTTTTAAAGCCGTGCATGCGCCAAAATTTGAAACCGATAACGAATTTTCGATCACGACTCATATCAGCTGTGTTAATAATGCCGAGCTTGAGGGCCGAATTCAGCGAACAATATATCTACTGGCTTATAGTAGGGCCGACACTGAGAAATTTCCCAACAGAGAAAGCTTTGCCCAAGCCGTTATCGAAGGATGGGAGCAAAATAACCAGAAGGTTTTTCAAGGTTATTCTCGGTGTTTTGCCGAACTTCTTTTCTTCCAGCGTTAGCGTGACATATAGTTGGTGTAACGTGACAACGGTTCACCATACGATTCACCAATCTATTCGATAATGCTGACCAAAGCCGGGGGAAATTCTCTCTTAAACCAATTTACATCGCTAACACATCCCGAATAGTTTGCAATTCCGTATTATGAATGACTCTACCGAAAATAGTCGCGCACTGTGACACGGTTCGCATGGTGAACCGTTGCAATAAAAAAACATACTTAACTTTTCTTTCAAACTACGGTTCACCATGTGAAACGTGTCGGAGTGCGCGAAAATGTTCGCTAGAGGCTTTAATAATACAGAAATGTAAAATATACCGGATCTGATAGCGATGTAAATTGGTTTAAGAGAGAATTTCCAGCGGCTTTGGTCAGCATTATCAAATAGATTGGTGAATCGTATGGTGAACCGTTGTCGACGTTACACCAACTATATATGTCACGCTAACGCTGGAAGAAAACAAGTTCGGCAAAGCTCCAAGAGCACGCTGGTACAGCAAGCTGCTCGCCCTCAAAGATATTTGAGAGTGAAATGAAAAACTCTCCAATGAACCTGCATCATCTCTGTTGATCTCCTCCAACACACCTCAGAAAGTGTCGGTGTTTCCTTCGTGAAGGCAATGTCAAACCTTCAATAGTGCTTTCCAAAGGCGTGTTGGGTCTCAGACGGCTCCAGTGAAATGTACAACCCGTGTCGCGATATATGTTGCGAGTTTAAAATCTCCCTCTCTCCCTACGAGCTTGTTATTTATTTGTAAATGTCAATTCCCCACAGCCTAGTATCGCAAAGTACAACTCGATTTTTTTTATTTTTTTGAATAATGCCGAGTAGTATATAGAATGTGGGGGTTTGGCGCAATTACAACGAAATACAACGAACACATACTACCAACCGTCATTTTTATTGTTTTTTTCATCTAATGGACTATCCTCACTTCGTTCGGGGTCCATTAGATGAAAAAAACAATAAAAATGACGGTTGGTAGTATGTGTTCGTTGTATTTCGTTGTAATTGCGCCAAACCCCCACATTCTGTCTACTACTATAGTTCAATTCATTGTATTCATACGTTTTATTAAAGTAGTGTAGTCACGGTAATTTTGGTGTGCTATTTCCGGTTTCTGGCACACTATTCTGGTTTAGAGCAGTTCTGCCAAAATGGTTGCCGAAACGAAGGGTAGCCGAAGAAAAAATAAGGGTCCTATAAGGTATCCGGTTTCTAGCACATTTTTCCGGATTAGGGCAGTTTTGTTGTACTATTTTGTTGTTGTATTTTTACATTTTAACACCCTATTAGAGAAACATGTTTATAAGGTATTATTTACTACTATAGTTCATTTATTGTATTTATACATAATATTAAAGGATTGTAGTTATAAGGTATTATATCAAGGCTCGAACACTTGGTTTATAGTGCACTTATTACATTTCGACACACTATTAGAGGAACGATATTACACAGTATATCTGCCCTATTACATTTATTACGTTTTTAACACCTATTAAAGGAATGATTAGTTTACAGTATATCCATCCATGGTACTAACATACATTCTCTACTTCACAATATTAACGTATGCTGTTATCTTAGTACGTATTAATACCACACAGATTAGACAAGTGAACATTTGGTTTATAGTGAATTTATTACATTTCAACGACCTATTAGAGGAGTGTTGTTAATAAGGTATTATATCATGGCTGAGCATACACTAACATTTGTTCGAGTACGTCCTTTAAAGAACTATTTACGTGGATGGAAGATGGATATTCCTGATGATAGTCCTATGGGAGCGGATCCAGCCGTTTTCCTTGTCGGTGTACGTAAACAAACTATCGAAAAGTTTAAGGAAGAGCTACGAAACCACAATACCTTTAAGGCCCAATTAGCTTTAAACATAACTTTCGTACTTGATAAACCTGATGGTTACATATATGAGACAGCCACCTTCTATAGCGTGCAATCTGTTTTGACCAACGATGCGGGCATCCGTAGTGTAATAGTAGAAGCACATGCTCAGATATACAACCAAATTGAGAAGTGGATCAGTCGTGGATCAAATTGGGTCATAGATAGAGTCAACATTCTATGGTTAAACATCGCTAGATACCAACCACTACGTGGAGGTTCATATTTACCACTACCTCCAGAAATAACGAATAAGAAAGCCGTGATCAATGTGAACAACAAAGACGACCACTGTGCACTTTGGTCGATATGCGCAGCAATGTTTCCAGTTAAGAAAGATCCTCAGAGGACATCAAAGTATCAGATAGATATGGTGAAATCCAATGGGTGGACTCACCAACACCAATGTCTCAAATACCACTTTTGGAGAAGCAAAACAACATTTCTATTAATGTATATGGTTGGGACCCAAAGGAAAAGTGCTTAATCATATATCACATCTCAAAGAAGACTTTTTCGAAGTACGTTCATCTACTACTTATAGAGTGCCCAAAGAGTGGTAAGCAACACTACTGTTTGATAAAGGACTTCAACAAACTCCTATTTGATGAAACGAAACGTAAACGTAGGAAACACTTCTGTGAACGATGTCTACATGGATATACCACAGAAACTCTACTTGAGAATCACATTCCCGAGTGTAACGGTACCGATGACAGAGCCATACGCATTGAAATGCCTACCAATAAGAACGACAAAGTTTCGTTTCAGAATATACACAAACAGCTTAAAGTACCGTACATTATCTATGCAGATCTCGAGGCATTGACCACTAAGATCGAAGGACCTGCTCAAGACCCAAAGAAGAGTAACACGCTTAAAACAGAGGAACACATTCCTTGTGGATTTTGCTATATAGTCGTACGTTCCGATGGTCATAGCGAACCACCAGTACTATATAGAGGCAGGGATACTATTGAACGTTTTCTACGATGTATACAAGAGGAAGAGGCGAAGATCAAAGCCCAAAAGGCTAAACCACTATGTATGTCATGGAAAGACTATAAGGTTTATAATAGCGCAACGATCTGTCATATCTGTCAGAAGCCATTGGTTGGTGATAGAGTACGTGATCATATACACATCACAGGTGAGTTTCGAGGTGCCGCACACAATACCTGTAATTTAAAATTACGTGCTTTTCCTACCATCCCAGTCGTATTCCATAATCTTCGTGGATATGATGCTCATCTAATAATGCAATCCATATCCATAACGTTAGGTAAGATATCTTGCATTCCAAACAATATGGAGAAATATATTTCATTCTCACTTGGTAACCTACGATTCATTAATAGCTTTCAATTCTTACCATTCTCTCTCGATAAGTTGGTAAAAGGATCAGCATCAGACACATTCCAACAAATCGTAAAATATACATCTAATCAAGAGAAAGCCAATCTATTAACTCGTAAAGGAGTAAGATATCTTGCATTCCAAACAATATGGAGAAATATATTTCATTCTCACTTGGTAACCTACGATTCATTGATAGCTTTCAATTCTTACCATTCTCTCTCGATAAGTTGGTAAAAGGATCAGCATCAGACACATTCCAACAAATCGTAAAATATACATCTAATCAAGAGAAAGCCAATCTATTAACTCGTAAAGGAGTATATTAGTACATGAGTACATGGAGTATATGAGTACATGGATTCGTGGGATATATTTGCAGAGACTTCTCTACCACCGAAAGATGCGTTCTATAGTAAACTAACTCTAGAGGATATATCCGATGAAGATTACGAACGCGCAATAAAAGTTTGGAACGTATTTGATTGCAAGACATTGGGTGATTATCATGATCTTTATCTACAAACTGATGTACTTCTTCTAGCAGATGTGTTCGAGGACTTTCGTACAACATGTATGCAAAACTATGGATTAGATCCCGCACATTATTATACGAGTCCAGGACTTTCATGGGACGCTTTATTAAAGATAACTGGAGTGAAACTCGAACTATTAACTGACTATGACATGTATCTATTCATCGAGAGAGGTCTACGTGGTGGTATATCCATGGTATCACAACGTTATGCCAAAGCAAATAACCAAAGTATACCTGATTGCGATCCCAATAAGCCATATAGCTACATACTATATCTTGATGCTAATAATCTATATGGTTGGGCAATGAGTCAATATCTACCAACAGGAGGATTCGAGTGGTATACACCAACAGAAGAACAAATAACCAATCACGCAATGGATTCAAATAAGGGTTATATCCTTGAAGTCGATCTCGAATATCCTCGAGAACTTCACGATACGCACAACGACTATCCACTAGCTCCCGAGAGAATTCAGGTGAATAAAGATTTGTTCTCAGAGTATCAGACCAATCTATTTGAGGAACTATATAAAGGTAATGGATCTTTGAAAGTAGAAAAACTTGTACCTAATCTATATAACAAAGAACGATATGTGCTCCACTACCGTAACCTACAATTGTATCTATCTCTTGGTATGCGTTTGAAAAAGATCCATAAGGCACTACGATTCGACCAATCACCATGGATGGAACCATATATACAAATGAATACAGAGTTACGAAAACAAGCGAAGAGCACCTTAAAGCAGGATCTATACAAATTGATGAACAATAGCGTATTTGGAAAAACAATGGAGAACCTACGTAAGCGTATAGATATTCACTTAGTGCGTGCATCAGAAGGAAACAAACTACAACGTCTATTGAATAAACCTAGTTATGCTCGATCCACAATTTTTGATGATGATCTTGCCGCGGTACATAACTACAAAAGTAAGCTATTGCTGAACCGCCCCATATATGTTGGAATGTCAATTCTAGATCTATCGAAGCATCTGATGTATGACTTCTACTACAACGAGATTAAGAAGCAATATGGACAACGCTGTAATCTACTTTATACCGATACCGACAGCCTACTACTACACATTAAAACTGAAGACATCTATGCAGACATAACAACTAATAAACATCTATACGATACTAGTAACTAAAAAGAAGATCACCCGATGTATAGTATTGACAACGAGAAAGTACTTGGTAAAATGAAAGACGAATGTGGAGGTATTCCAATTGTAGAATATGTCGGACTACGATCGAAGCTCTATTCTATATTGAAAGTAGATGGTGGCGAGATTCGTAGAGCTAAAGGTACCAAGAAGTCAGTAGTGAAACATCGTATTCGTCATGATCAATATAAAGAGTGCTTGATAGATAAGAAAGTATTCAAACATGGAATGAATATGCTTCGAAGTGAAGGTCATAAGATGTATGGTATGCATATGAACAAAGTATCTCTATCACCATTCGATAGTAAGAGATGGATTTCAGCAAACGGAATAGATACGATAGCCTACGGTCATGGAGACGTTTTTCCAGAGGATGAAGAATTTGATGGTTTTATTAGCAATATACTATCAAACGTAGTTGATACACTATCCTACAACAGTAAAAACGTCATTACAGAGGATGAAGATATGGACGACTTTATTTGTGAGTTGCTTCTATCTTAATCGATTAGGTACGAACAGAATACCTTTTGGTGGTAGTTCTGTATCTGGTGGTATCACTTGTATCTCTTCACGAACAAACCCTCGCTTTGGTGCATCTTTTCCTAAATAGTATAGAACTGGTTGATTTGATGATACCACATTTCGAGAAATATAGTATGTCTGTAAACTCCATACAGGATCAGTCGCTCGTTTAGTTCCACCTTCCAATTCTCCAGATGCATAGAGATATCGAACTAAAACATCGAATGGTAGTCGCTTTTCTTTCAATCCAATAATTCGAGAATATGTAGGAGTCTTTATGTTTACCTGTTGTGCCTCTATAGAATTTGAAGGTTCCTTACCTGTTAGTCGAGTAACTTCATTGTTCATAGCCTTGATAACATCAGGAAGCCTCAATACCCATTCTCTACTACGCGCATCCGATCCTACAGATGTAAGTACCATCTCTTTTGCATATTGATATCCAAATAATCTTTCAGCTATCGTTCTATTTGCTCGTTCGACAAAACGTTGTGCCCTATGATGACCGGCTTCACCTCGTTGAACTTTCGTACCACGTAGTTCTAATGTTTCAGACATACGTCCCATGAATTCTCTACCAGGATCAACTTGCAATGTTTTTGGCCATTCTAGTGGACTACGTTTGTAGATTCGATCAAATGCTGCAGACACTTCACCACTATCTTTCGATGCTAAAGGTTCAGCCTCTTTATATCTAGAAGCTACATCGATTACCACTAAAGCATACTTATATAGTTTCCTTCCACGTCCAGGTCGATCGTGAGGTAGAAAGATCAAATCAGCTTGATGAACTTCATTAGGTTTCGATACAGTCCAATGTGGTCGTGGAATATAGTGTGGTGGTGATAGATATATTTGCCACATGGCTTGTTTCTCTAACCAACCCTTAGCTACATCTTCCGATACCTTTGCAGCCGCCGATAACTTACCAATTGCAGCATGACCTTTCCAATAGCCCATAGGACCATAGAAGATATTCGCAAGTTTAGCATCCATTATATATCTATGTATTCTAACCTTCAACAAGCAGAACAAAAGAATAAGAACTTATCTAACCAACTAGTTCTTATTCTTTTTTTAGTATCTCGTCGATCGTAAAAATTCTCGTTTTTTAAAAAGCATATCGACTAATAGCGTATCCACCAACTAGCATTCCACTACCAACGAAAATCACCAGTCTTCTGTGCGTTGGATGGTTGATAGTAGTCAGATAAACGAGGTTCTTTTATTGCATCGAGACGTTTTTGGAGTGATAGCAAGTTTTGGGATCGTATGAGAGATCGATTGCTATCGCTTTGAAGCTTAGCAGCATCGTGCTCATTGTCTTTCTGTGTGCGGTCCCAATCGAATACCGCTTGACGTTTCTTATTGTATTCGATGCGAGCCGCATCAAGTTTCTCATTGGCCATATCGTGTCTCTTTTGTTCTACATCGGCATCATCGTCGCCTTTCTCAAACAGTCTAGAGAGTATGCCGCCACCAGTGAATGCCGCTGCGTTTACAACCGCCGTGAAGAGCATCATTGCGATAGCTGAAGCCATACTATACTATAAATCCTATTGTTTGGTCTTTTGTTTCTCGAGATATTGTTTTGCATATATGCTACCAGCTATTACTGCAGTCCACTTCACGTAATTTATAATAGAAATAGAAGGATCGTTAAGCATAGATTCCTTGGTAACCTTTTTTACGATCCAACCAATACCAGTAGCTATTCCAGTTATCATAGCAGCATCGGTTGCTGTTTTCATCAATTCTTTATCCATCCTAATATATATCGTATATCTCTAGTCTTTAACTGTTACTCCATATCTGGTACCGTAGTCTTTATCGGACTTGCTGGTCGTATCGTACTAACATTCTTAGAAGTGTCATCTCTATATCTTCTGTATTGATAGTATACACCAACTAATGCAGCACCCGTACCAATAACTGCGATAGTAGTATTGATAGACACATTTTTCATCCAACTTTCATCTACGTCTATTTCTTTAGATAATTCACTTTCACGCGAAATCTCTCTGTTTTGAGCCTCTCTAGCAAGTTTATTACTTAGTGCTAATGCTTTCCCAGCAGCAACCCTCTTTGGATTTTTTACTTTAGTTGGTGTTGTTTTCGGTGGATTCGCAGTTATCTGATCCGTCTGTTCCTCCATCTCGATTCGATATAGTAAGTACTTGCGAAGGTTCAATAGGTGTACCAGGAATGACTATATGATTAGATACGTGGAGAAAGACGCTAGCTAATAGAGACATTTAGCACCAGGTAAGTTTGGATTACCGCAAACCTCAAACTGCAGTTTGAGGTTTGCGGTTTGCCGTCATAGGTGAGATCACCCCGAACCTTTTAGCAAGGCGTTCTTATTTTTCGAGAGAAACAGGGGAATTCTGGGAAAAAGACCCAAAATGGCGGCTACTGCAAGGTTGGTATACAATTATAAAGCACCATTTTTACTCGGTTAAACCTTGTTTCTCATGGCATGTGCTTTATATATAGGTGAAAATACAATGATATAGTTGCAGTGATGCTCTATGATGACAGCAGCTGTGAATCAAGCAGCGATGAAGACGACCTCGAGTTTTTACTTGTTTCAACCATGTTCCCTCTGAGGAGAAATCCTGTCCCTCGATTGAATCTTGACGACCTGACTGACATTCAGTGCGAAACTATGTTCAGGTATGTATTTAGTCTCACCTGTTCTCTGTTTTGTTGTTCTCTTTTCAAGTGAAAGTAAGTGAAGTTAAAGTTTATAAGCCGACTGTAATTTTACAGATTTCAAAAGAACGACATGGAACGCCTTCTGCATGCCCTACAAATACCGGCACATTATATTTGCTGCCAACGAACAAATGCCACTGGAATGGAGGCCTTAATGATCCTGCTAAGACGACTGGTCTACCCAAACAGATGGTGTGACCTTCAACACGTATTCGGGAGAACGGAGTCTGAGCTCAGGCTTATCTTCAACAAAGTATGAAATCAACTATGATCGTTCACAATTTATTTAGTAAGGGAAGAGGTCAAACAGGGCCGTAGCTATATATTTGTTATTAGGGGGGGCAGACCTTAGTTATCCTTTCTTTTTGCTGGGGGGCAGACCTTTGTCTTTCTCTCATGTCGACAGTTTATTCTGACTTTGTTGGGGGGAAGGGGGGCAGACTAGCTACGTCCCTGACAAAGCACTTGCCCCCGACAGGGAGCCAATATTCACCCTGGAGAGTTATTAGCCCTAGGTAATTGGGCGTGTAGTTCTAAAGCCCCTCCCCTATTGGAGTGGCTGCTGGTGTGGAAGTCCCCCTCCCCTTTGGGAGTGGCAGGCAGCGGTTACAACCCACCCCCCCTCACCCCAGCCCCCCACCCAAAAAAAGGTGCCCCCCTTTTCTAAGAGAAATAGGATCAATATTGCTAAGTTGATTATTTTCATGTTATAGATAATGGATGACTTGTATGACCGGTTTAAGCACCTGCTGGACTCCTTAAATATTGTATGGCTTGAGCCTGAGCTCTTCTCCCAAGCCATACATGTGAAAGGAGCACCACTCGAGCAATGCTGGGGATTCATCGATGGCACAGCAAGGCCAATGGCACGACCTATTCATAACCAACGGATAATGTATAGTGGTCATAAAAGGACACATTGCTTAAAGTTTCAGGTAATACATGTAGCACTCGGTAACCAGGGCATCCAGGTTCCAGAAGCCCCCCCCCCGCCCCCCTTTTCCTTGGGTCACTGAACACTACAAAATTCAACAATAAAGATGGATCAAGAGAATAGTAACTAACTTTGTCAAATTCAACAAAACAAATAGCAAGTAAGACACCCAAAGGAATCTGGTTTGATGACTGCAGAGTGTATGTGTGTCTATAATTATACAGCCGATTCGTGATAACCTACAATATGACTGCAATGTGATAACTTGTTACATACAAAAAAAAAATTCAGTCAGTCCAGACTCCAAATGGACTCATTGCCCACATGTTTGGGCCTATAGAAGGAAGGAGGCACGATGCGTTCATGCTTGGTGTTAGTGGCCTGGCTGATAAGCTGCGACAGTTTCAGATGCCAAATGGAGATCCCTATGTCATTTATGGTGACCCAGCATATGGTATTGCACGCAACATCCTGGCTCCTTTTTGTGGAGCGAAATTAACAGATGACCAACAAGAGTTCAACACCAGAATGAGCAAAGTCAGAGCAAGTGTCGAATGGGGTTTTGGTAAAATTGTTCAATATTTTGCTTATTTGGATTTCAAGAAAAACCTTAAAGTTCTACTCCAGCCTATTGGCAAATACTACTTGGTTGGATCTATTTTGACCAACTGTCATACTTGCTTGTATGGGTCTCTTACTAGCACACATTTTGATCTAGATCCACCCTCACTTGAGACGTATCTGTCCAATCATTAATCAGCCAACTCTCAAGAAAACTAACCAACAACAAAACTAGGAATAGATTAAGGCAGTAACTATTGAAATTGATGGACAGCCAGTTATTATTAACTCAACTTTATTGTGAAGCAAGTCTTATGGCTCAAATAAAATAGACATGATGATATGACAATAAATCTTAAAATATCAAATTTACACAAACTTTTATCTGGTGTAAGGAAAGCAACAAACCAATTATGTTTTGTTTTGCACTGCTCTCTAGAAAGTTGCAAGTCTAACAGTTTTTGACTTGTATATTATGATTATTTCCAAAATATACCAGTAAATACTGTGCAGTTGCAACTTTCATAAATTATTTGTTGCTTGCCTTACCCTTGGATGTGTCAAACGTAGAAATGCTTATAGCTTTTTCTCCTTCAACAAAGACAGAAATAATCTTCTCTCATCTAGTTCCACCTGCAGCCTCTCCTTTCTCTCTTTTGCCTCATCCTCATACTTCCTCTGTTGAAATTCAAACTCAACCTTTCTTTGTTCCAGTTCTTTTTCCCTCAGGCCAGCTTTCCTTTCGTGTTTTCCTCCAGCATTTCTAATGCGGAAAGGCGTGACGCTCGTTGTCTTTTTGCTGGTTTGTCAGGTACTGATAAATAAAGAGACATCAATGGCATTAGTTTATTCAATACAGTTCTCAGAAATACTTGTGAAGGGGGATACTTGTGAGGGGGGATTTGAGACAGTATTTACATGTACAGTACTTACATGTACAGTACATCACATATAAGAATGACACAGTACTTTTTCTAGCTTAAGCCAGTCTCTAATTAGCTATAAAGATGGCATACCTTTTGTTGGGGTCTTTTCTGTGTCTGACCCACTTTCATCATCAGAGGATGGTAAGGCTGAACTTTCCCTGCGTCGTTCTAAAATGGGTTAGAGGGTAAGGATCAAACAGAAGATCAAAACTAGCCTCAGGCCTGGTCTTAGCTAAGCTGGGATTTTATCGTTATAAAGAGCAATAGACTTTATTCACAAGATGGCGGCGACGCACGGTTCCTATTGTTTTGAGCATGCGAGGCTGGGACTAAAGCCAGGCTGGGACTTGTAGATGCGCCTTGGCCTACAAGTCCCAGGCTCACTTTCGTACCGCCGCCGCCATCTTTGAATACGGTCTATCAGAGCACATATTGAAATCCAGGCAAGCAAATGGTCGCTAATTCGACAGACATAACCAAGGTTTAGTTTGGTTGCAACGAAGGCTACAGAAATCGAGATAGCTAGTAAGTAGCTCAGTAAATTATATTGCATTATTGCTCATAGAACACTAGTTAGTTTATACTAATTCCATTAAACTAGTATACAATGAGTTGTATTAACTTGCTAATCCTTCCCTGCTGCTTTTCTCATCTCATCTCCTTTCTTCTTATCTTCTTCCTCTCTTATTTTCTTTGATTCCTTTTCTTTATTCCTCACATCTGCTACATCCCTACGGTAGCAGATTATGTCCTCACAGAGCTGGGAAAGTTCTGAATATTCCTCTTCAGTGCCTCACCTTTACAAAATAAATAATGATAATAAATAGGGAATTAGTCTCAACTGATGGGCCCCAGTCCTCTGGCTTATTTATTCAGCTGATTAGCAGAATGACTGTAATATTTTCATAAAGATGCTGTAGAGACAAGTTGAATGTTCCTAGAAGCAAAATAAATCATGGCATTTCTGACTACGAATATGTTGGTGGCAGCTTTATTAAGTTATGTGTACAACACCAACAATGAGTTGGGCCCCCTGTCTAGTTTAGGGCCTGTTTATATGGAGGCGAGCCAGCCCGGTAAGCGAGCTGGCCCGCTTACCGAGCTAGCCCGTCTCGGCCCTTAGTTCTTTGTAATAAATTAGTTTCGTTTATATGAGGAGGCGGGCTGGCCTGCTTGCCGAGATCTTGGTTCGAGCAGCCGAGATCTCGGCAAACGGGCTGAACAAATTCAGGTCTTTTTCCCATATAAACACTCAAGCCTGCTTGCTGGGATGAAAAGTTTTCTAGTGCACATGCGAAGTTCGCCAGCCGGGATGCTTTTTCCAATATAAACGGTTCGTCTCGGTAAGCGGGCCAGCCTGCCTACCGGGCTGGCTCGCCGCCATATAAACACAAGTAAAGTCTCATCTCGGTAAGCGAGCCAGCCCGCTTACCGGGCTGGCTCACCTCCATATAAACAGGCCCTTAGACTAGACTACCAGAACATTATTGAATAGCTTAAGTAGTTGAAACGCACCTCTTCAAAGATTTGTAATCTTCTGCCTTGTATTTTTCTAATAGCCTGTCCATGCGTTCTCTACAGCCGGCCCCTTCCTTTCAGCTCGATACGTTGCTGAGAACCATTTGAGAATGCATCACTTAATGTTCTTGCGATTTCTTCCCATTGTATTGGCTTTTCTGGGTTGTTTGTTGCAACCTCTTTTGCAAGAGCAAGGTCTTGTACAGGTTCTGGCCAGCGGAATGGAGCCATGATACTGCAACATACATAGATTTAAATTTACAAAATAGCACACATGGTAATTCAGCTAAAAAATGTTTTTTATAAAAGCAATAAATCACAGGTTTCTGTGTGATTATCAGTGATATATTAAACACTTGGGATAATTGTGAGAACACTCGCCTTTGGCTTGTGATTTCCAAGCTTTCTTCATATGCTCACAGAATCCCATGTATATAAACCTTATGACAGTTATGTCACACTGATAAACAAATAGAAACATGTTATTTAATTTCTAAAAGACTTCTTAAGATATGAAAGCTGTACCCCAGCCTTGAAACAACAACACAGAACCCATGAAATAGCGACAAAAGGAATGCATTTGGTGTGGCAATACAGAATAACAATGTTTTCACTAAGGGAATTTTAACTGGGATATCAAACTATGTGAAACTGACTCTGTTGGGAATTAAACCTTCGGACATTTCAAGTTTTACTACAACTTCAGCCCAACTCGGATCTTATTTCACTTGGAGACTTAGTATTTGGCTCGAACAAATCCAGAGTCTTCCAAAAAAATGTGTGAAGTCGTATGCACGGACCATCAAAGAGATACAACTGCGAAACACTCTTTATTGCAGAACACGCCGCCATATTGGATTTTCACTAAATAAAAGCTTGCTTTTCTAAACGGCGATAAAAAGCTCGATATTCTCTGAATCCTATCAAATTTCATATCAATTTGTAGATAAAGATCTATCACATTTAGTTTCAGTGATCAAACGTGACATAGCACAACATTCGAGCAACAATATACTGAGGTAAATCGCTCACGTGAAAACCTACCTCTCGACGTCCAAAACGCGCGTAGAAAACCTCGAACGTGACGTCGGGGACTGGTCACGTGATTTCTTGCCGTTCGCGGTTTGCGGGTTTCTCCTGAAAGCCTGGTGCTAAATGTCTCTAATGCCATAAAGTTACCTGCTTTAAGTGATAATATACCAACCGCAACACGTATCTTGTGACGGACTAGTTCGTCTTCTTGTAGTTCTTTGATAAGTACTTCTTGAGAATCTAAGGTTACTATATAAGCAACTGAACGTGTAGCTAGACGTATCACACCATTGACTATGGGTTCTGTTGTTTGCTTACCTAAAACGGCCTGATACCTTCTATGCAATTTATCTACTTCTTTTTCAGATAGTCTAGCAATATCTCCTAGAGAGAAATTCTTACCAAGATATTCTTTCGTTGTACCAGTTGCAGCTAAAATCTTAAGTGATTCCCGACATTCTTCGATATCCTCCAATTTGGTTGGTGGACCTGTTAAATCCTCACCTTCCAGTTCTTTGACGTATTCATCCATGATAATATGTTATAGGTGCGGGTATCTCTAACACTACTGCAAAAGGATGTCGCAAACAGAAACATATGCGAGCAAACTTATGAGATCGAAGTATCATTCGTAATTCATTACATTCTTGTGAGCCTCCGTAATCTTCAAATATATTTTTACCATCTATAACTGATGCCGTATGAAATGCTACTACGATAGCTACGTTCTCACGAAAAGGTTTACATATATTCGTTAATTGTTGAGAATGCTAAATCTACTAGTTTGTCAGTTCTTCGTTTTACATCTTTTGATGCGGAACAATCATCAAGAATCAATAATGTATTGGTACCTGACCAAAAAGTTGCACAAATATTCAAGGTGGTATCGATAGCATTCTGAGATGGAGATATGACATAAAAGTCTGGGTCTCGATTGGCAAATCCATGATACGTTTTGTTGTGAGCATATGTGGGGCAAATTAATACTATATAATCGAACTTACCACGAAATGGCCCACGAAGTTGTTCTATGAGAAATGCAGTCTTTCCACAATTTGTTGGACCTACTATGAGTGCATTAAATGGAATGTGTGCTGTGAGAGAATCCATCAGTATGTAATACTATCTAAAGATCTGTTCAATATCTTGAGCTGAGCATCTGCGAGGACGTAGATATGCATGTTTACAGTGCTAACGATTTTACCCGCAGTTCTATGTATACGAATATCGATATCTTTTCCACCACCAGTTTGTGCCATTCCATCGCCATGAGCAGAGGAATCTTTTGCTGTACGACAATCGACTAGGATGGCAAATCTGTTATTGTAAAATTTGGTAGGAGTCATAGAAGTATTGGATGTACCAAACCATCCTTTTGCGGACTCCCAAAAATCTGGTGTTAACATACCTCCTGGAAAGAATCTATTTGGAACTCCATTTACGTCTATCTCTATCTTTGAAATATCAGGATTTACGAATGCTTCACTATCTCGTGAACCGGCAGTGGGAGGATCTACGAATAGAAAAAGTAATCCAGCAAATGATCGTCGTGGAACATTTATATTCTGAGATATCAAAGTATCTGATGCCTTAGCGATAGGTACTAACTTGAAGTGAACTGCGTGATCGTATAGGAATGCAGTACCTTTTTCATATGCGTTAAATGCATTCCTAGCTAGTGTTTCATTCTTGATTGCTTCGTATTCTAACTGGATGTTGGTAAGCTTGTACGTACCTATCTTTGTTGAATCTGATCCAACGATTATATCTATAGCGCGGGCTAGAGTTAATTCAAATGAAATAGTGTCTTCTAATGCATGTGGATATAGAACTCCATGTTATGTCAGAATATCAACGTCTAATGGAATTCTATATTTGGAACCATATGCAACCAACAATGCATTCTCACCAACATTTGAAACACTTGCATCACCAGCCTTAGATCGTAGCTTATTTGTGTTATCTGATTGAATACCTTGTTGTACTCTCGATTCTCTCTCCTGCGTAGATATATATATATCGGAATATGTTTGTAATAGATCCGATCGAGCAATGTCTTCTACTATTTCAACTCCTATCTTACAAACTCGATGTATAACTAAGCAACGTCCAACATTTGCAACAACTCGATTATTAACATGTTCACCAGACAATACGATATCACCCAATAATGCTAAACTACCAGGTACTAATACGATATCTTCTCCCATCGTTGGAACTTCCACATAGAGCGTCTCACCTGGATTAGCAGATGATGGAGTGAAAGTGTTTCTATATAAGGTTCGTTGAGCTTTGAGTGCGAGTGGCACTCTTAGTGCTTCTGTAGGAATTAACTTCGTCGATATCATGTTGAATATACCAAGATATATAGCTATGTTCAATATGGAAGATAGGGTCGACGTCGATGTGAGACCTGAGGATAATACCGACAGATACGAAGAACAACAACGAGATGAAGAAAACCGACGAGAACGAGATGAAGAAGACCGACAACGAGAAGCAAATGAAATATACATGGCTTACTTATTGAGTGGCAATCGAGATGAAGCTGGGGGTAGTGAGACAATTACCATGGATAATTTGCATGACTACGCTATAGAAGGTGACCCACTTCGAGGATTCACATTCACACAAACCTTTTCAGATTTGGCAAAGGAAAGGCTGGTTGATGATGTAAAAGAGCATTATCCGGATGCGGGTATTCGGCATAACATCGAAATCTACTTAAATAATGGACAACTCACCGTTCGCGAACTTGGAAGCAAAGAACCCTTTAAACGTCTATTCGTCGGTAATGATGATGATAGGAAATTACGTGTGCAGATGAGGAAAGCTCTCAAAGATGCTTTAGGTCCAAATAATGAAGAGGCTGCTAATGAAGTAATATTTGCAGAACGACAACTCGCTGATCGGGAAGCGAATAACGAATCTATTCTTGAAGACTCCGAATCGACCGACGCTCATAAAGAAATAGCTAAGAAAGAGTTAATATCTATCCGTAGGGAAAGAGAATTACTCGAATATAAAGAAGAAGCCATACTAGAACGTACGTCGCTACGTGAGAGGATCAAATTCATTTTCAGAAAGTATGGAATGACTGCTCTTGCGGTGGTAACTGCTATTGGTGCTATCGTTAGTGTAATAGTTTCCCAATTATCGAAAGCCGTACCGAAACCAGTAAAAGATGGCATCGACAAAGTGGCAGATACAGTAAAGAAGGGATTAAAAACGGTAGGTGATTTGTTAAAGGAAATGGGAAAGAAACTTGGACATATACTACCTGGAATGATTGGATCAATTGCGAATTTCATATTTACTATGGCCGGTCAAGCTCTAGGAGTATTAGCAGAGAACGTTTAGTTATTTATCGTAGCTATAGTGGTGATCACAATAGAGCAATACAAACGACGTTAGCGAAATAACGCCCATGCTATTCCAGCTCCTGCAATAGATACTATCGCTAGATTGATCTCATGTTGTAGATTAGGCTTCGATATGCGATACCTTGCATTTATACGTCTCACGGTAAACTACACTCGTATTCAATATCGTTAATTGTCTTTATTATCCTTCAGATATTTTCTTGACGCTCAAATTGGGAAATGTGATGTGTTAACATTAAAATATATCAATATGCACGCAACATTGTTGTTTTCCGTTTATTTTATTAATTAAACACTTCTCTAACCGTCTTCCAATTTTATGCATGGCCATGGGTCTTAACGATCCTTTCTGGGATTTTACACAGTCAGGCTGAGAAACTTTATACCGGCCCTGTGTTTACGCATCTTTATGTTTCCGTCAATCTACGTAAAGATAGCACATAACTCTACTTTTAGCTTCCAAGTAAATCTGCATAAAGATAGCAACTTAATTACTTTACGCATCTTTGCGCTTACGAAAATCTACGTAAAGATGGCAACCAACTTTACGCAACTTTACGTATTCAATAAAGAAGCGTAAAGTTGTCCGAGTTTCATGCTATGATAGTATTCTTTGACTGTGTGGTTTTCATTTCCCTGTATAAATAACGTTTGTGCCTCGAACTGAACCTCAGAATACCAGTAGCCTAGTTCCCCCTAGCCTGCTTGCAGGCTCTGGTTAATTTGAGATTCCTGTGGTGGGAGAGAGGAGGGGGAAGGAGGATATAAGTTCCCCCATATTCATGAACAATCTTGGCCGCCGCGTGGAAAAGGTCTATTCACGATCAAACTTAATTTAAATAAGTTCAACTCCGGTTAGTAAAAGAACTCAAGCACGCCATTTTAAACCTCACAGTTTATTTAAAAAGTTGTTTCGCATCGCGAACATATATCATCGAAAGTATTCACCGGCTACTTTAAACAAGGTATCTTTTTCACTTCACTGTGCGAGCCCCGTAGAAAACGAGCTGATGTCGAATACTATGATTTTTCTTCAATCGCCAGCTGCGTGCCGTCAATTAACTTGTTGTTTGTGAAGGATATCTATACAAAAGTAACACCAAACTAAAGCTACGGCTTAAAAATTCAACGGATTTATTTCAGTTCGAGATAGCGAGAGGTTCGAAATAACCGAGTTCGAGATGGTGTAAAACTGCCTCCCACATGCGAGAGCAACTTTACGGGTTTGCCATATCTGCCATATAAATAGTCAGTGATGCGCTAAATTGGTAGCTGTACTTGGCAATAGTAATTAGGTAACTATCAATACACGGCGGTGTGTTCTGTGGCTTTGGGTCCCGGTAGTTCTCCTCCCATGCAGTCGAGTAAATGCACCGAGAGTTTCCTTGGAATTCAAAGACCTTCGGGGGCCCCGACATTCAAGGGAAGGCCATGTTTGAAGATGAAAGCTTTGCAATGTTGGGGTCGCGTCTCACATTGTAGGTGGGAGTCGGATTCATGCGCTGTGGTCTAGGGGAGTTTTTATTTTTTATCAGTACGCTACATATATTTCAAATTTAAATAATACAAATACAACACAATAACCTTTATTTAAACTCGAATTGAAAAGTAGCACATACATGCTAGCCACTAGCTAGCCGAAATGTCTTCGAGACCGGGAATGGCTCAACAACAACAACTGGCTACTTTGGCTACACCGGGTTTACTCCGATGTCTGAAGTTTTACTGGGAACAGGCTCACCTAAACGTACCCTGGTTTCCAGAGGTTTTCTAGAGAGAACAGCCGCGGAAAAATAGCCGCGATCAGCGAGCTCTTCGCAGCCCTCTATCTCCGCGGCTCTCTCTGAAAACCTCTGGAACCAGTGTAGCCTAAACGCTGTCCAAAATCAAATGACTCGTAAAAATACACAGCCGTATTAGCTGCTTAGCCAACTAATAACCTCTCTTATTGCCAGTCGGAAAATATGGACGAATTCTAGCCGTTTTTACAACTGATACGTTTTCGCCCAACGGTATTCACGAGTTGGGGAATAATAAGAGTCTGGGCCGCCTGTGGTTTGTGTATAGACCACAATGCAATACGAAACATTCCAGTTTGCGTCCGCCATTTTGTCATCTTGAAGCTGTTATCTTGGAGCTGACTTACAATATCTGTGCAGATGACTTCAAGCACAAAGCAAAACAGACTCCAAACAACTCTGAACATCAGAAGAATATCCAGGTAAGATTATATACGAATTTGAAGGTCCAATTTGTGTGGTTTAGCCGAAAAATATGAATTTTACTCTAGTTAGAAATTATCACACCAAACCTTCGGCTTCGAATCCCATACGGCATACGGTCATGTTGTTCACTAAGAAGACTTTGTTTCAATACGGAATCTTTCATAGAAAACTAATGCTTCATCTGTTATTGTCAATGAATCATTCGTGGATTTCCCCCCGAGTTTATTTAGAGTGATTCTTTTAGAAATAGAAGAAGTTTCTAGCTGCCCAAAATAATTTAGACCGACAATTTAAGCACGTGCATGTTTCTTTTACGCCGGCAGAGCTTCTTACAAAACTACCTAAATAACACCGTAAGATAGAAGAGAAATACAATGTGAATGTCCTGGTATGCTTTTTAAACATTTTCGATAGAGGATGGCAACGATTAAAGTGCATTACAAAATTGATTTCGATTACAGTGAACCGATTTCAAGCTCAAAAGCAATAATTTTCATCCACTCGAATCTTTGCCATCCTTCATCAAAATTGTCCCACATTTTCTCCAGTGTACCTGGAAAGCATACTCTGCTAATCTGAGCAGTTATTTTTGTCTTTCATCATGATAAAATTTGTCATTTGTTGGCAGTGGGGTCTCACTATATTCCAGGCAGAGGTGGGCCTGGGAAATGCACATATATTATGGCAACGCTGTATTGTTTCCTATTTGTTGTCAATTTCTCTATTAGACACCACGGCACGGTGAAATATACAATAAAAAATTAACTTGGTGAAAAAACAACATTGCTAAGAACCCAATATTTACTGGAACAATGATATTGAATGAAAGAACAGTTGAGTCAAAGTACTACACAATAACAAGCAAAGTTCACATCATTTTCCTGCATTTCTTTGGTTAAATTTATTCGGACAAAAGATTTTTATAGTGTTTTTTTCAAGAACTGTTGTGATGTTTATGTGAACAAACACATTTTTCCCTGTCAACTCCAGACCTTCAATGTTGAAGTTTTTTAAAGGGGAACTGAAACTGAACCCTAAAGTTAACCCAACGATTATACAAAGATGTATTTGAAATAATATTTCTGCTATTTTATTTATCTGTGTTACACATCTATGAAGAGAAAATTTGTTTTCAAGTTCGATTCTCTGCTGATAACTGTAGATTGTGTGGTGGCTCAATTCAGTGCAAATTTCCCAGTATCATATGTCAACATACCAAGGAAAAACAATCACACCTCCAGCACAAAGAAAACACAATGGTCCGCAATTAGAAGCTGTTATTCCATATTTTCAATGTTGTGGACAGCATGGCAAAACTAATTTATTTCCTGTACCTGACTTCACAAATTACAGGGCTTGTGTCATCTGTACACAAAAAAATAATATAGCAGAACTTATTTATTTCGAATTATTTATTACTACATCTACGCTACTACTTTGAAGGGGAACTGAACCCTAAAATCAACCATTTTTGAATACAATCCTTAAGTTTATTAAAACAATATTTCAAGGGTAGTTTTTCCAGTGTGTAAATTTTCCAGAAAAAATAGTATGAAATGCAGCATTTTCAACTTTGACTGGTGAGACTCAGAAATGCAGTGTTAGCAGAGTTTATGAGAATATATGCAATACAATACTTTATTTCACATTTCACAATGATTTTTTTTGTTACATATGGGGAGAACATTTACTTTTAGAATGCCAGAAGAAAGTAATTTGGTTTATCGTACATGTGTATAGCTTTCGGCTGCTCTAATGACTCAAGATACTACAAATATCAGTTATCATTGACTTCCAAGTGAGAAGAAGCAGAGACAAATGTTGTTAGCAAAGATTTCAACAGAAAATCGAAATATTTCCAATAATTTGTTCCTGTGCTCCGAGCTGATTTTGAACCATGAAATACAGTGTTCGTATGGGAATCTGATGCCAAATAAATTTCGTAAAAATCAAATTTTTGAACTATTACTGTCTGCAAGCTTAAGGTACCAGGTAAAAGATTAACTGATCAAAATTTGAGTGCTGTGGCTGTGCTGGGAAGCATGCAATCGTGTTTTCAGTTTACCAATAATACATTTATCTATATATTATTAAACAACGGGTCAAAGTATGCGGGAAAATTTACAGACAAATGTATAGTAAACTGAAAACATGATTGCATACTGCATCCCTCCAATTTTGATAAGTTAAGGCTAGTTTTCACTAGCGACAGAAGCGGAAGCATAAGGAGCCTTACGTTCTAGTGAAATTAAAGAAACAGAGATGGAAGTGGAAGCTCAACAGAAGCAGAATTGGAAGGAACGGAAGGCTTCCTAATTCTTACGTTTCTGCTAATATCGCTTACTAATCAAACGTAAGCAGAAGCAGAATAATTTAGCCAATCAGAATGCTCATTCTCAGGCCCCTGGCAATGTAAATATAGCATTCAAGCAAGGTTTTCTCTTCTGGACAAGGCTTGTGCTTCTGTCATGTTGATTTTCACAAGAACGTAAATCTCTTATGCTTACACATCCGTTTCGGCTTCCATCACTAGTGAAAACCAGGCTTTAATTATTTACACTTGCCAGCAGTGAATAGTTAAAAAAAAGGATATCAGATTCCCATATCAACACTGTATTACATGGTTCAAGATCGGCTTGGAGCACAGGAACAAATTCTTGGAAATCCTTGGATTTTCTGTCAATCTTCTCAGCAACATTTGTCTCTGCTTCTTCAAACCTGGAAGTCGATGATAACTGTCATTAGAGTAGCTGAAAGCCATACATATGATAAACCAAATTACTTTCTTCTGTCATTCTGAAAGTAAACTTTCTTCCCGTATGTGACGTCATACCTTCTCATATACTTCACTGACAACATATTCTGAGCCACCAGTCAAAGCTGAAAATTCTGTGTTTAAAATATATATTTTTTTTTTGGGGGGGGGGGGGGGGGAATTTACACACTGTGCAAAAACTACCCTTGAAATGTTGTTTTAATATACTTAAGGATTTTATTCAAAAACAGTTGATTTTAGGGACCAGTTCCCCTTTAAATGATTTCAGTAATTCAATTTGCCTACAGGAAACCTTTAATCCTATTTCTCAACTGTGCTTGTGGTGGCTTGTGACGTTACTGAACCAGAACACTATTTCTCTCTCAACATGGCAGATGTGAATTTCGATACTGAAAGTGAAGTGGAGTAAAGTGACTTTTTCTTGACATTTAGTGTACAAGTCTCTAGTTTAGGATTTGATGGTTAAAATCCAATTCAATATTGCCCTTTTGTACCATATTTCGAAGCTTCAGAGTCCAAAGGAGGCGAGAAAATGCAGATGAAAATCGTACAGGCATGTTTTTTTTATTACCAAAACTAAGTTTAGTATTAGTATCTAGTTAAGCAAATGTTTTCAGTGCATACCAATGTTGTGCTCGTTTTCTGGTTGAAGAAATATACTAAAGACGACCTCTTTAAAGAACTATATATTGACTCGTAATAATTAATTAGATTGTGTTGTTGATACTGAATTGAGCCACCAAACTGCACAGAGCAAACAGGAACTTTATATACTGCGTCAGCTACATGTAAATTTTCCCTTATCCAAGTATGTAAGCTAAACATGATATACATGTACTAGTTAGATGACAAGCCTAACACCACATCTCGGATAAGGGAAAAACTTAGCTGATGCAGTGTATAAATGTTCTGTTTGGTTCAGCACTGTTTGGCAGCTCAGTTCGGTTCAATTCAGTATCAACAACATACTGTAATTAATTATTACATGCCAATATACTACTTTAATGAGCACAACATTTGGAAATATCTGCTTAACCAGATACTAATATTAAACTTAGTTTTGGTAAAAAAACATGCACCTACCATTCTAAAATAGATTGTCTCTTCTACTGTCAGGGACGTAGCTGCCATTAAGCCATAAAGATCTGGCTTAACAGGAAGTTTGGTGATTTTTATGCTGTGGCAGTGATTTTGTTCTGTTTTGTATAACTTTGATTAGAAACTCAACTCTAACCCTTGAGTGAGAATTGTGAATATGCTATTTACTACAGTCTATTCAACTGACCCCCAACCTTACTAAAACATTGCATCGAAAATGCTGGAAATAGCATTTCAGAGCTTGTAAATAAAATAAAAAAATACTCCAATACTGAGCATGGATTTTGGAGACCGACAATAAAGCCAAAAAAGTTTAAAATTGGACTGAAAAGTGTTCTAAAATCTTCCATTTTTGTTGTAATGGCAAACACATGCTCGGTTTTATGCACCTGTAGGTTCAGCAAATATTTATAAATTAATAGTACAAACGTACATGTAGCTAAAAAATCCATGGAGAATTTAGATTTATTTTTATTTTGATGATGTCATTGTGACATCACGTGATGTCATCATCAGACTACAGGTCTTTACCCTTGGAGTCACCTTGAGAGTCACCTTGGAGTCACCCAAAAAAACACCCTTTTTTGCCCATTGCCAACTAACTGCCCTTGGGTATCTGAGGATGAAGTGAAACTATGAATTCTTTCTCAAACAGTGAATTTCAAATAACTTTCAAACATTTTCATTGTACACTATTTTTACCACGGTGTCTCCTTTATTTGATGTGCCTTTACAATAATTACTGCGGTGTCTACAAGACTTGACAGCAAATAGGAAACAACACACTGCTGACATAATATAAGTGCATTTCCCATCTCTGCCTGGGATATAGTGAGACCCTTGAAAGTGTCTCTTTAATGGCAACAGAATCTAAGACTGTGTTGTCCAAAAATACAATGGTACTACCTTGGATAGTCTCCATATTAATAATATTGGATCATAAAGACATGTACCGTAGCATATGTTTTCGCGAGATGTTCAGTTTGTCGATGTGTTTTTTAAAGTTGAATACTGTATTCACTCACGGATAAGCTGCACCTTTTTAACCGAAATCTTCATTTAAAATCGGGGGTGTGGCTTATCTGCGAGATCATCTACCGAACAAAAGGTCAGGAAATTTCCATAAATTAACATTTAAAAGAAATACTAAGCTATAATAATAAATACTACACCAAAACCAAAAGAAAGTAAGCACTGGCCATTGCTTTTGCAAGTTTTGTGGCTCCAAACAGATCCGTTTATGTTGTGAATATTTGTTCCTCCGCAAGCGATAAATACCATGCTAATTCTTTGCATCTTTGCACTTTAACAGCAAATTTGTCAAACAGATCTTCCACCTCTCTTTGAGTAACAAGTTTTTCTCCAATAGATGGCTTTCGGATATCCTTTTAGGCATGATAGCAGCAGACAGCTGATGAAAAAGCGAACTACTCCATGTTGTTTTGACTTCGTTCAGCAAAAACAAACTTTCAGTGTCCAGTTCTCCCTCTTCCAACAGGTGCCTGGTTACTAAGCTACAGACTGTTGGCTTCGTTATGTAAAATTCGATCTAAAAAGTGACCTGAATGACCAGATCCCGGTAAACAAACACTATGGAAAGATAAATAATATATCTAAGTATGTAGACATTAAGTTTATACTATTTCAGAGCTGAAATTACAGGTACAACTTTGGAGTTTTCTCCAGTTTGAAAGTCTGATGAAACTGATGAAGGTTTATAAAATGTACATGTATGTTTGATATTCTTCCAAAAAACGTTTTTCCCTGAATCAAGCTTCTAAACTCGGGGTGCGGCTTATCCGCGAGTGTGGCTTATCCGTGAGTGAATACTGTACTTACTAATTTTTTAGCTTTCCCTGTTGTTTGTCTGTAATAAACTTAGCAGCTTTTTTCTGGCTATTCCGGTTTATTAAACTCCTTTTACTGACAACTACATGTAGGTTCATTTCGTTTTCGTTTTCAAATTGAAAGATATGCTAAAGAAAGCAAGTTGGCCTGACTGGAGAATACCCAACAAATTATGTTAGGCCTATAGTTCTATATCTCCAGTTGGTTCATCCAGCCGGAAGTCCTGGCAGCTTAGTCTGCCTGAGCGCTTCAGGGATATAGAACTCAGTCATTTCTATCTAGCGTCTCTGGCAAGTTTTAAATTACCAAAATAAGATTGATTTCAAGTTAGTTCTATATCGCCAGTTGGTTCATCCAGCGGGAAGTCCTGGCAGCTTAGTCTGCCTGAGCGCTTCAGGGATATAGAACTCGGCATTTTTTTCTAGCGTCTCCGGCAAGTTTACTAAAATAAGATTGATTTCAAGTTAGTTCTATATCGCCAGTTGGTTCATCCAGCCGGAAGTCCTGGCAGCTTAGTCTGCCTGAGCGCTTCAGGGATATAGAACTGACTAATTTTTTTCTAGCATCTACGGCAAGTTTACTAAAATAAGATTGATTTCAAGTTAGTTCTATATCGCCAGTTGGTTCATCCAGCGGGAAGTCCTGGCAGTTTAGTCTGCCTGAGCGCTTCAGGGATATATAACTATTTTTTTTTCTAGCGTCTCGGGCAAGTTTACCAAAATAAGATTGATTTCAAGCTAGTTCTATATCCCCAGTTGGTTCATCCAGCAGGAAGTCCTGGCAGCTTAGTCTGCCTGAGCGCTTGAGGGATATAGAACTCATTTGTTTCTAGCGACTCCGGCAAGTTTACCAAAATAAGATTGATTTCAACTTAAGTTAGTGGTCATCGAAGGCTGTCATAGTTAAAGGGATTAGAGATAACTCAAGCTGCGTTTAATTGATGGGAATGTAGAGAGTTGACTAGGACCCCGCAGAGATCGCAGAACTCGGTTCTGCGATCTATCCGGGGTGCCTAGTCAAACATTGGTTGCTAAGAGCGTCTGGCTCGTTATGTCTTGCATCTCACATAATTCTGAGCGTCCAAAACTTTAACTTGAACCGACATTTATATGATTTAGTGCGTAGCGTGAAGGAAAATCTAGCTGAAAAGTTTCCAAACCTGAATCCCACTCGCTGAAACATGAAGGCGGGACATGTCAAAGGTTGCCATTATCGCGGTTAAATTGCAAAGGTTTGTGCCGCCAGACGTCTAGGTTTCAAACAAAAACAAACGCGGAAAAAGGTTCAAGCTTAACAGTAGCTTGCAAATGGTAACTAGTATATACATGTAGGTAGACTTGGTATGGACACATTGTACATGGATAGACTTATATTCTGATATGCAAGGTTAGAAAAAAAAATAAACACCCACTTGGGCAAGTGATTCAAAATTGTATTTGCCCAAATCCTCTACTGGCTTGCCCTATGATTTTCTCGGGATTCAAAACTTAGTGTCTTATCAGTAAAAAAAACATGTATATTCCCATCCCTGAAAAGAATGATGCAGAAGGTATGATTCCAACCATTTATAACTTTGCAAGAATACCATAAAGGCCACATGCCAAACTATGATGCATTGTTTTGGAAAACAAGTTGAAGCAAAACCTCTGCAGAAGATATTGGTGTCATTCCAAATGACTCGTGCCAATAGTCCAGTTTCGTATTCAAAAATTACCACTGAATGCAATGAGTACAGACGCATGTACGCAGGGTTAGCCTCATTCTGAAGTTAAACATTCATAAATACCAGCGAGAAGGTGGGCTATTCACAACGCTGTGTGTTGTTGTAGTTTCACGCTTTGCACCTTCTCGCTGGTATTTAAGAATGTTTAACTTCAGAATGAGGCTAACCCTGTGTACATGCGTCTATATTCATCGCATTCAGCAGTGATTTTCGAATACAAAACTGGACTATTGATACCGCAACATTGAATATGGTTACAACTTTCATTGTCATTTCTTCTGTAAATCACTCCAAATTCTTCTGCCAATTCTTCTCCAGAATTCTTCTCCAATTAACTGACAACATTTTCAAGGAACCTCATTCCATTATGTACATGCATGTACAAGAGAAAGCAAGGCTTTCTGGCAAAACTATATGCACACAAGTCCAAGGCCTGAAAGTGCTTGTACCCACGTATAAGCCACACCCCCAACTTTGGCCCTTGTTTTTCTCCAAAACAGTGCAGCATACCTGCACATGTAGGTATTTATGATAAGTTAAAGTTAATCCCCCATAAAGACAACATGAAATCAATGACAATTAAGTTAAAACCTTATTCCTTAGTGATATCAAGAAAACTAAAAAAAAAAATGAGTGCTGGATATGAACAAAATGGGATTTCACCCTAAAAAAACTAAACTAAGCTATTTGGTAATAATTGGTCCAGTGAACAGAAAGAAAATCAAGTTGTTGTACAGTTCATTTAATATTTGTAAAGCACCGGTTGAATGAACTTCATGGATTCATGCTCATTGCAGTAATTTATAAATCTGTTCTTTGTCTTTGGGATTGACTATTGATTTCCAGGGCCTGGTTGTTTGAAGCAAGAGTAACTTTATCCCTAGGACAGTGCTAAATCTGTTCAGTTTAATCTTGGGTTAGCAATTTAACCCTGGGGTAGCTCTTACAATTGCTTCAAACCAGGCCCAGAACAGGGATATTGAACATTGATTTAACAGAGGGACTTTATCATACTAGTCTTTGCCTCTTGTGATATGGCTGAACAAATTCTTTTTTTCCTTTCCATTTAATTTTAAGCAGCTTAACCTTTTAAGTGAAAGAATAAAAACAAATTTAAGTGTGCAATTTTGCTGTCCCGGAGGCTTGAAAGCTTTGTGTAAGTTGTAAATGCCAGCCTTTATTTCATATTCCCTCACAACATATTTTATGAATATAAATTTGTAAAACTGGTAATAATGTACAGTACTGTTGGAAAATATACAACAGAAGAAGTGAAACTTCACCTTTATCAGTGAAATTTCACCTAAAAGACAATGGAAATTTCACTTGTTCAGGTGAAATTTTACTTCCCAGTTAAATAAGACAATTGAAAACATGAAAGAAAGCATTTTGTTCATATCCAGCACTCATTTATTTCTCTTTTTTAGTTTTGTTGATATCACTCGGGAATAAAGGTTTTAACTTGTTATTGATTTCATGTTGTTTTTACGGGGAATTAACTTTAACTTACCATAAATACCTACATGTATGCCACACTGTTTTGGAGAAAAGCAAGGGCCAACATTGAGAGTGTGGCTTATACGCGGGTACAAACAATTTCAGACCTCGCACTCGTATAGTTTTGCCAGAAAACCTCGCTTTGTCTTGTACATAATGGAATGAGGTCCCTTGAAAATGTTTTGAGTTAACTGGAGAAGAATTCTTGAATAGAATTAGCAGACGAATTCTGGAGAAGAATTGGCAGAATAATTTGGAGTGATTTAAAGACTATATACAGAATAAATGACAACGAAAGTTCTAAACATATTTGAAGGGCTGTGTGCAAAAAGGGCATAAGTGACTCTTGATCACATTCTAAATTCTCCTTCAATTTCTTTGTTTTCTAAGGGAGAATTTAGAACGCGATCAACAATCACTTACGCCCTTTTTGCACACAGCCCTTCATTTGATGTTGCAGTATCAATTAGCCACTTAGAGACGAGTAAGGGATTGGGGCAAGTCCTAACTCTCAAGCTTCACTTCTGGTAAAGCGTCTTCTTTCAAGCTTATTTTGCTTACTCTGCTAGTATTCGATGAGTTATTCACCATGTTTGTTTGTATTCTGTATGATGCATGTCCCCAGTAACCATCCCAAACGCCTTTGCGAGATTGAACTCGTCCTAATCCCTAGTCGTTTCTAAAGTGGCTAATTGGGATGACTTGGAATGACACCAATCTCTTCTGAAGAGGTTTTGCTTCAAATTTAAGTAGGAACACTTATGAACCGTTTTTTCCCAGAAAGGCATCGTAGTTTTGCATGTGGCTTTTATGGTACTCTTGCAAAGTTATATATGGTTGGAATCATACCTTCCGATTATGCATCATTCTTTTTAGGAAGGGGAATCTACATGTTTTTTTACTGATAGGACACTAAGTGAGAAGAGGATTTGGCAAGTAGTAGTAATAATAACAATAATATCTTCTTTAACCAGGGTAAACCCTTCAGCCAAAGCTGTTATCAGTGGGTGCCCTGGGAAATCAGAAAAAATTAAATAACAAAGTATAAAAATATCAGACAATATTGCAGTGAAGATATGTACAAAGTTATCCTATAACTAATGTCTACAATATTATTTAAATTTCAAAAATCTAAAAAATATCTCATTTTGTTTCAAAAACTAACAATGATGATGCTTCTTTAATGTTGGTAGATCATTAAAATATTTTGCCTCTGAGTAAAAAACAGCCTTTCTTTGCAGTTTCTATCTTAACTTTAGGAATTATGAGATCCAGGCCATTTGGGCATGAGAGGTCTAATCGTAATATTGACTAAAAAACTGGACCATTACAATTAAGACATTTAAATACAAAGATAACACAGTACATAGCGTAGCGTGCTTGTAGATATTTCCATCCTAACCGGTGAAGCATATCTTCATGCGTCAGATCATGTTCACACCCCCATGAACGGGCCTTAACGGATATGTACATGTACTTGCATTCAAATGTTGACAAATAGTATCATAACCAGGGGGTAATGAACTAATCACTGACCCTATGCCTTGTAGGTTGTTACATAAACTAGCTGTGTTGTTACAGAAACTAGCTAGCTCTTGGTAATGATACTTTCAGTAATTTCGCAACCAGCAGCTTAATGCACGTGGATATTTAGGCTTGCCACGAGTCAACCTCTTCGTTTTCTTTATTTCTTGGAAAGAACTTTCATTGAGTAAGTGTAGTGCATATTCCGCCATGACCAGTCAGCTCTGGCCGCTCTCGATGTAAACAAAGCACTCTCCAAAAACTCGGCTCTGGTGTGGTTCTCTTTGAAAAATCATATCTCAAATTGTAGACATATTTCAGAGATAGGATTTGGTGTATTGTTGGTATAAAATTATCTTGTTTTTTTTGGGGGAAAAAACCTCCGGTATAAATTCGCAAAGTGACTTTCGAGTTTCGATCGAGACGCATTTATCTTTAAATTGCTGTCAATCCACTTCAGACAATTTCAACTTTGTGGGGCATGTTTACATTAGTAGTATTAGCGCAGTTGGATGCCACGAAGTGACCATTCAAACGTTTACCCAGAGGCTGATTTCGGAAAGGGCATATAAATGTGTTTGTTACCAGCTTCGTGAATAATTAAACTAATATTTCTCATTTTATTTTTTGCAGTGATGGTGACTCAGAAAATTTATCTGGAATCGGCAATGGTGGTATCGGTCACAGTGCGCCAAGAAGCATCATTAATGGTGAACTGGTGCATGAAAAAAATGATGATAGCTTGGACTTTGATGATGATCAGTTTTGAATCTAGTTTAGATCGAGATGTATTAGGAGCAAATATGTTCTAAACTCATTATTTAATTCAGTTTTTTAGAGAGAGAAGGGGTGTCAGATCGAAAAGGTGAATTGAGATGAATGGGGTTCTATCGAACCACTGAACTATAAAGAACAATTACCGATGCCTTGGGCTGCATGCATGAATACTGCATGTGAAATGATGTAAAAAAAGTAACAATATTGTCCCTTTAAAGTTTAAATAAAGGAACTATACGGTTAAAATGAATTTACGTTATCATTTTTCTTCATAAGATCT
The DNA here is from genome assembly GCA_030867875.1 of Actinernus sp. WN-2022. Lineage (NCBI taxonomy): Eukaryota > Metazoa > Cnidaria > Anthozoa > Actiniaria > Actinernidae > Actinernus > Actinernus sp. WN-2022. The sequence continues at coordinate 1,006,931 of JAOWCC010000809.1, forward strand.
GATTTAGTGGCTGGAATCTATCGATTAATAAGCGTCATACTATTGCGTAATAATTGATACCGCAAATTAAAACTGATTTCAAATTAAACTTCTACGGAGCATTGTAGCTCCTTTTATACCAAACAGTATGGTCATCATACATACATCACCTGTAAGTATCCTTCTATTTTCCTTATATACAACCTTATATATCCTGTTTCACACAGTATACAACACGTATACTGGTGCGTATACGGACATATCAGGAAACCTGCCACAAGTGTTACATGCCTTATACACTACCTTTCTTATACGCCCTGTTACACACAGTACACAACACGTATACTGGTGCGTATACGGACATATCAGGAAACCTGCCACAAGTGTTACATGCCTTATACACTACCTTTCTTATACGCCCTGTTAAACACAGTACACAACAAGTATACTGGTGCGTATACGGACATAACAGGAAACCTGCCACAAGTGTTACATGCCTTATACACTACCTTTCTTATACGCCCTGTTACACACAGTACACAACACGTATACTGGTGCGTATACGGACATATCAGGAAACCTGCCACAAGTGTTACATGCCTTATACACAACCTTTCTTATACGCCCTGTTACACACAGTACACAACACGTATACTGGTGCATATACGGACATATCAGGAAACCTGCCACAAGTATACCAGATCCTGCCATTTTCTAAGCATACCCTGAAAATATAAGGACCGTATCCACACATTACACATCCTGCCATCCTCGTATATCTGCCTTACACATGTGTGTATACGGACTGTATAAGATGTGAATAAGGGCTCTTCGATTGAAAATTGATTTGTAAATTTTACGACGCAATGAAACGTGTTCTATTGCTCGCGATCTCCTCGTTCCCTCTCAAGCAGGAATCTCTTGATTTGAAACTTTTACCGATCTGAACATTTTTTGGCCACCACGAATCCCTTCGTTTCAAATTAATACTGCGCAATGAAAAATCTTAATTGAAAGCAGAAATCTTAATTGAAGGAGAAAACCTTAATTTGAGATTGCAAGCACTAACTCTTCGATTGAAAATTGATTTGTAAATTTTACGACGCAATTGAAACGGCTTCGATTTAGATCGCAAGCAGAATCTTGTCAATTTGAAAATGTTTACACAATGAAACATGTTCTATTTTACTCGCGATCTCCTCGTTCCCTCTCAAGCAAGCAGGAATCTCTTGATTTGAAACTTTTACCGATCTGAACATTTTTTGGCCACCACGAATCCCTTTGTTCCAAATTAATATGGCGCAATGAGAAACTTAATTGAAGCTCTCTCAAGCAGAAAACCTTTAATTTGGGATTGCAAGTACCAACTCTTCGGTTGAAAATAATAAAGGGGCAATGAAAATAAAGTTTTCAATGAAAATCTTAACTTTAGCTAGAACTTGGTGCATGTGGCTAAAATAAATTGATCTGTAAATTTTACGACGCAATGAAACGTGTTCTATTGCTCGCGATCTCCTCGTTCCCTTACAAGCAGGAATCTCTTGATTTGAAAATTTTACGGATCTGAACATTTTTTGGCCACCACGAATCCCTTCGCTTCAAATTAATACGGCGAAATGAAAAATCTTAATTGAAAGCAGAAATCTTAATTGAAGCAGAAAACCTTAATTTGAGATTGCAAGCACTAACTCTTCGATTGAAAATTGATTTGTAATTTTTACGACGCAATTGAAACGGCTTCGATTTAGATCGCAAGCAGAATCTCGTCAATTTGAATTTGTTTACACAATGAAACATGTTCTATTTTGGTCGCGATCTCCTTCGATTACCTCTCAAGCAGGAATCTCTTGATTTGAAAATTTTAAGGACTGAATATTTTTTGGCCACCACGAATCCTTTCGTTTCAAAGTAATACGGCGAAATGAAAAATCTTAATTGAAAGCAGAAATCTTAATTGAAGCAGAAAACCTTAATTTGAGATTGCAAGCACTAACTCTTCGATTGAAAATTGATTTGTAAATTTTACGACGCAATGAAACGTGTTCTATTGCTCGCGATCTCCTCGTTTCCTCTCAAGCAGGAATCTCTTGATTTGAAAATTTTACCGATCTGAACATTTTTTGGCCACCACGAATCCCTTCGTTTCAAATTAATACGGCGCAATGAAAAATCTTAATTGAAAGCAGAAATATTAATTTAAGCAGAACACCTTACTTTGAGACTGCAAGCACTAACTCTTCGATTGAAAATTGATTTGTAAATTTTACGACGCAATTAAAACGGCTTCGATTTAGATCGCAAGCAGAATCTCGTCAATTTGAAAATTTTTACACAATGAAACGTGTTCTATTTTGCTCGCGATCTCCTTCGTTTACCTCTCAAGCAGGAATCTCTTGATTTTTTGGGCCACCACGAATCCCTTTGTTTCAAATTAATACGGCGCAATGAAAAATCTTAACTTTAGCTAGAACCTGGTGCATGTGGCTAAAATAAATTGATCTGTAAATTTTACGACGCAATGAAAAGTATTCTATTGCTCGCGATCTCCTCGTTACCTCCTCAAGCAGGAATCTCTTGATTTGAAAATTTTACGGATCTGAACATTTTTTGGCCACCACGAATCCCTTCGTTTCAAATTAATACGGCGCAATGAAAAATCTTAATTGAAAGCAGAAATCTTAATTGAAGCAGAAAACCTTAATTTGAGATTGCAAGCACTAACTCTTCGATTGAAAATTGCTTTGTAAATTTTACGACGAATATGAAACGTGTTCGATTTAGATCGCAAGCAGAATCTCGTCAATTTGAAAATTTGTACATCGCAATGAAACGTGTTCTATTTAGCTCGCGATCTCCTCGTTACCTCTCAAGCAGGAATCTCTTGATATGAAAATTTTACGGAACTGAACATTTTTGGCCACCCGAATCCCTTTGTTCCAAATTAATACGGCGCAATGAGAAACTTAATTGAAGCTCTCTCAAGCAGAAAACCTTTAATTTGGGATTGCAAGTACCAACTCTTCGGTTGAAAATAATAAAGGGGCAATGAAAATAAAATTTTCAATGAAAATCTTAACTTTAGCTAGAACTTGGTGCATGTGGCTAAAATAAATTGATCTGTAAATTTTACGACGCAATGAAACGTGTTCTATTGCTCGCGATCTTCTCGTTCCCTTACAAGCAGGAATCTCTTGATTTGAAAATTTTACGGATCTGAACATTTTTTGGCCACCACGAATCCCTTCGTTTCAAATTAATACGGCGAAATGAAAAATCTTAATTGAAAGCAGAAATCTTAATTGAAGCAGAAAACCTTAATTTGAGATTGCAAGCACTAACTCTTCGATTGAAAATTGATTTGTAAATTTTACGACGCAATTGAAACGGCTTCGATTTAGATCGCAAGCAGAATCTCGTCAATTTGAATTTTTTTACAAAATTGAAACGTGTTCTATTTTGCTCGCGATCTCCTTCGTTTACCTCTCAAGCAGGAATCTCTTGATTTGAAAATTTTAAGGACTGAATATTTTTTGGCCACCACGAATCCTTTCGTTTCAAAGTAATACGGCGCAATGAAAAATCTTAACTTTAGCTAGAACTTGGTGCATGTGGCTAAAATAAAGTGATCTGTAAATTTTACGACGCAATGAAACGTATTCTATTGCTCGCGATCTCCTCGTTCCCTCTCAAGCAGGAATCTCTTGATTTGAAAATATTACCGATCTGAACATTTTTTGGCCACCACGAATCCCTTCGTTTCAAATTAATACGGCGCAATGAAAAATCTTAATTGAAAGCAGAAATCTTAATTTAAGCAGAAAACCTTAATTTGAGATTGCAAGCACTAATTCTTCGAAAGAAAATTGATTTGTAAATTTTACGACGCAATGAAACGTGTTCTATTGCTCGCGATCTCCTCGTTTCCTCTCAAGCATGAATCTCTTGATTTGAAACTTTTACCGATCTGAACATTTTTTGGCCACCACGAATCCCTTCGTTTCAAATTAATACGGCGCAATGAAAAATCTTAATTGAAAGCAGACATCTTAATTTAAGCAGAAAACCTTACTTTGAGACTGCAAGCACTAACTCTTCGATTGAAAATTGATTTGTAAATTTTACGACGCAATTGAAACGGCTTCGATTTAGATCGCAAGCAGAATCTCGTCAATTGGAAATTTTTACACAATGAAACGTGTTCTATTTTGCTCGCGATCTCCTTCGTTTACCTCTCAAGCAGGAATCTTTTGATTTTTTTGGCCACCACGAATCCCTTTGTTTCAAATTAATACGGCGCAATGAAAAATCTTAACTTTAGCTAGAAATATTAAAAACGTTCAATGTGCCGTAAAATTCTCAAACGGAGAGATTCCATCTTTCCAGCCAATTCATAGATTCCTGATCGCGAGCTAATATTAAAAACGTTCAATGTGCCGTAAATTCTGAAACGGAGAGATTCCATCTTTCCAGCCAATTCATAGATTCCTGATCGCGAGCTAATATTAAAAACGTTCAATGTGCCGTAAAATTCTCAAACGGAGAGATTGCATCTTTCCAGCGAATTCATAGATTCCTGACCGCGAGCTAATATTAAAAACGTTCAATGTGCCGTAAAATTCTCAAACGGAGAGATTCCATCTTTCCAGCCAATTCATAGATTCCTGACCGCGAGCTAATATTAAAAACGTTCAATGTGCCGTAAAATTCTCAAACGGAGAGATTCCATCTTTCCAGCCAATTCATAGATTCCTGATCGCGAGCTAATATTAAAAACGTTCAATGTGCCGTAAAATTGTGAAACGGAGAGATTCCATCTTTCCAGCAAATTATTAGATTCGTGATCGCGAGCTAATATTAAAAACGTTCAATGTGCCGTAAAATTCTCAAACGGAGAGATTCCATCTTTCCAGCCAATTCATCGCGAGCTAATATTAAAAACGTTCAATGTGCCGTAAAATTCTCAAACGGAGAGATTCCATCTTTCCAGCCAATTCATAGATTCCTGACCGCGAGCTAATATTAAAAACGTTCAATGTGCCGTAAAATTCTCAAACGGAGAGATTCCATCTTTCCAGCCAATTCATAGATTCCTGACCGCGAGCTAATATTAAAAACGTTCAATGTGCCGTAAAATTCTCAAACGGAGAGATTCCATCTTTCCAGCCAATTCATAGATTCCTGATCGCGAGCTAATATTAAAAACGTTCAATGTGCCGTAAAATTCTCAAACGGAGAGATGCCATCTTTCCAGCCAATTCATAGATTCCTGACCGCGAGCTAATATTAAAAACGTTCAATGTGCCGTAAAATTCTCAAACGGAGAGATTCCATCTTTCCAGCCAATTCATAGATTCCTGACCGCGAGCTAATATTACAAACGTTCAATGTGCCGTAAATTCTCAAACGGAGAGATTCCATCTTTCCAGCCAATTCATAGATTCCTGACCGCGAGCTAATATTAAAAACGTTCAATGTGCCGTAAAATTCTCAAACGGAGAGATTCCATCTTTCCAGCCAATTCATAGATTCCTGACCGAGAGCTAATATTAAAAACGTTCAATGTGCCGTAAAATTCTCAAACGGAGAGATTCCATCTTACCAGCCAATTCATAGATAGGAGATCGCGAGCTAATATTAAAAACGTTCAATGTGCCGTAAAATTCTCAAACGAAGAGATTCCATTTTTCCAGCCAATTCATAGATAGGAGATCGCGAGCTAATATTAAAAACGTTCAATGTGCCGTAAAATTCTCAAACGGAGAGATTCCATCTTTCCAGCCAATTCATAGATTCCTGAGCGCGAGCTAATATTAAAAACGTTCAATGTGCCGTAAAATTCTCAAACGGAGAGATTCCATCTTTCCAGCCAATTCATAGATTCCTGATCGCGAGCTAATATTAAAAACGTTCAATGTGCCGTAAATTCTCAAACGGAGAGATTCCATCTTTCCAGCCAATTCATAGATTCCTGATCGCGAGCTAATATTAAAAACGTTCAATGTGCCGTAAAATTCTCAAACGGAGAGATTCCATCTTTCCAGCCAATTCATAGATTCCTGACCGCGAGCTAATATTAAAAACGTTCAATGTGCCGTAAAATTCTCAAACGGAGAGATTCCATCTTTCCAGCCAATTCATAGATTCCTGACCGCGAGCTAATATTAAAAACGTTCAATGTGCCGTAAATTCTCAAACGGAGAGATTCCATCTTTCCAGCTAATTCATAGATTCCTGATCGCGAGCTAATATTAAAAACGTTCAATGTGCCGTAAAATTCTCAAACGGAGAGATTCCATCTTTCCAGCCAATTCATCGCGAGCTAATATTAAAAACGTTGAATGTGCCGTAAAATTCTCAAACGGAGAGATTCCATCTTTCCAGCCAATTCATAGATTCCTGACCGCGAGCTAATGTTAAAAACGTTGAATGTGCCGTAAAATTCTCAAACGGAGAGATTCCATCTTTCCAGCCAATTCATAGATTCCTGACCGCGAGCTAATATTAAAAACGTTCAATGTGCCGTAAAATTCTCAAACGGAGAGATTCCATCTTTCCAGCCAATTCATAGATTCCTGATCGCGAGCTAATATTAAAAACGTTCAATGTGCCGTAAAATTCTCAAACGGAGAGATTCCATCTTTCCAGCCAATTCATAGATTCCTGATCGCGAGCTAATATTAAAAACGTTCAATGTGCAGTAAATTCTCAAACGGAGAGATTCCATCTTTCCAGCCAATTCATAGATTCCTGATCGCGAGCTAATATTAAAAACGTTCAATGTGCCGTAAAATTCTCAAACGGAGAGATTCCATCTTTCCAGCCAATTCATAGATTCCTGACCGCGAGCTAATATTAAAAACGTTCAATGTGCCGTAAAATTCTCAAACGGAGAGATTCCATCTTTCCAGCCAATTCATAGATTCCTGACCGCGAGCTAATATTAAAAACGTTCAATGTGCCTTAAAATTCTCAAACGGAGAGATTCCATCTTTCCAGCCAATTCATAGATTCCTGACCGCGAGCTAATATTAAAAACGTTCAATGTGCCGTAAATTCTCAAACGGAGAGATTCCATCTTTCCAGCTAATTCATAGATTCCTGATCGCGAGCTAATATTAAAAACGTTCAATGTGCCGTAAAATTCTCAAACGGAGAGATTCCATCTTTCCAGCCAATTCATCGCGAGCTAATATTAAAAACGTTGAATGTGCCGTAAAATTCTCAAACGGAGAGATTCCATCTTTCCAGCCAATTCATAGATTCCTGACCGCGAGCTAATATTAAAAACGTTGAATGTGCCGTAAAATTCTCAAACGGAGAGATTCCATCTTTCCAGCCAATTCATAGATTCCTGACCGCGAGCTAATATTAAAAACGTTCAATGTGCCGTAAAATTCTCAAACGGAGAGATTCCATCTTTCCAGCCAATTCATAGATTCCTGATCGCGAGCTAATATTAAAAATGTTCAATGTGCCGTAAAATTCTCAAACGGAGAGATTCCATCTTTCCAGCCAATTCATAGATTCCTGATCGCGAGCTAATATTAAAAACCTTCAATGTGCCGTAAATTCTCAAACGGAGAGATTCCCTCTTTCCAGCCAATTCATAGATTCCTGATCGTGAGCTAATATTAAAAACGTTCAATGTGCCGTAAAATTCTCAAACGGAGAGATTCCATCTTTCCAGCCAATTCATAGATTCCTGACCGCGAGCTAATATTAAAAACGTTCAATGTGCCGTAAAATTCTCAAACGGAGAGATTCCATCTTTCCAGCCAATTCATAGATTCCTGACCGCGAGCTATATTAAAAACGTTCAATGTGCCGTAAAATTCTCAAACGGAGAGATTCCATCTTTCCAGCCAATTCATAGATTCCTGATCGCGAGCTAATATTAAAAACGTTCAATGTGCAGTAAATTCTCAAACGGAGAGATTCCATCTTTCCAGCCAATTCATAGATTCCTGATCGCGAGCTAATATTAAAAACGTTCAATGTGCCGTAAAATTCTCAAACGGAGAGATTCCATCTTTCCAGCCAATTCATAGATTCCTGACCGCGAGCTAATATTAAAAACGTTCAATGTGCCGTAAAATTCTCAAACGGAGAGATTCCATCTTTCCAGCCAATTCATAGATTCCTGATCGCGAGCTAATATTAAAAACGTTCAATGTGCCGTAAAATTCTCAAACGGAGAGATTCCATCTTTCCAGCCAATTCATCGCGAGCTAATATTAAAAACGTTGAATGTGCCGTAAAATTCTCAAACGGAGAGATTCCATCTTTCCAGCCAATTCATAGATTCCTGACCGCGAGCTAATATTAAAAACGTTGAATGTGCCGTAAAATTCTCAAACGGAGAGATTCCATCTTTCCAGCCAATTCATAGATTCCTGACCGCGAGCTAATATTAAAAACGTTCAATGTGCCGTAAAATTCTCAAACGGAGAGATTCCATCTTTCCAGCCAATTCATAGATTCCTGATCGCGAGCTAATATTAAAAATGTTCAATGTGCCGTAAAATTCTCAAACGGAGAGATTCCATCTTTCCAGCCAATTCATAGATTCCTGATCGCGAGCTAATATTAAAAACCTTCAATGTGCCGTAAATTCTCAAACGGAGAGATTCCCTCTTTCCAGCCAATTCATAGATTCCTGATCGTGAGCTAATATTAAAAACGTTCAATGTGCCGTAAAATTCTCAAACGGAGAGATTCCATCTTTCCAGCCAATTCATAGATTCCTGACCGCGAGCTAATATTAAAAACGTTCAATGTGCCGTAAAATTCTCAAACGGAGAGATTCCATCTTTCCAGCCAATTCATAGATTCCTGACCGCGAGCTAATATTAAAAACGTTCAATGTGCCGTAAAATTCTCAAACGGAGAGATTCCATCTTTCCAGCCAATTCATAGATTCCTGATCGCGAGCTAATATTAAAAACGTTCAATGTGCAGTAAATTCTCAAACGGAGAGATTCCATCTTTCCAGCCAATTCATAGATTCCTGATCGCGAGCTAATATTAAAAACGTTCAATGTGCCGTAAAATTCTCAAACGGAGAGATTCCATCTTTCCAGCCAATTCATCGCGAGCTAATATTAAAAACGTTGAATGTGCCGTAAAATTCTCAAACGGAGAGATTCCATCTTTCCAGCCAATTCATAGATTCCTGACCGCGAGCTAATATTAAAAACGTTGAATGTGCCGTAAAATTCTCAAACGGAGAGATTCCATCTTTCCAGCCAATTCATAGATTCCTGATCGCGAGCTAATATTAAAAACCTTCAATGTGCCGTAAATTCTCAAACGGAGAGATTCCCTCTTTCCAGCCAATTCATAGATTCCTGATCGTGAGCTAATATTAAAAACGTTCAATGTGCCGTATAATTCTCAAACGGAGAGATTCCATCTTTCCAGCCAATTCATAGATTCCTGACCGCGAGCTAATATTAAAAACGTTCAATGTGCCGTAAAATTCTCAAACGGAGAGATTCCATCTTTCCAGCCAATTCATAGATTCCTGACCGCGAGCTAATATTAAAAACGTTCAATGTGCCGTAAAATTCTCAAACGGAGAGATTCCATCTTTCCAGCCAATTCATAGATTCCTGATCGCGAGCTAATATTAAAAACGTTCAATGTGCAGTAAATTCTCAAACGGAGAGATTCCATCTTTCCAGCCAATTCATAGATTCCTGATCGCGAGCTAATATTAAAAACGTTCAATGTGCCGTAAAATTCTCAAACGGAGAGATTCCATCTTTCCAGCCAATTCATAGATTCCTGACCGCGAGCTAATATTAAAAACGTTCAATGTGCCGTAAATTCTCAAACGGAGAGATTCCATCTTTCCAGCTAATTCATAGATTCCTGATCGCGAGCTAATATTAAAAACGTTCAATGTGCCGTAAAATTCTCAAACGGAGAGATTCCATCTTTCCAGCCAATTCATCGCGAGCTAATATTAAAAACGTTGAATGTGCCGTAAAATTCTCAAACGGAGAGATTCCATCTTTCCAGCCAATTCATAGATTCCTGACCGCGAGCTAATATTAAAAACGTTGAATGTGCCGTAAAATTCTCAAACGGAGAGATTCCATCTTTCCAGCCAATTCATAGATTCCTGACCGCGAGCTAATATTAAAAACGTTCAATGTGCCGTAAAATTCTCAAACGGAGAGATTCCATCTTTCCAGCCAATTCATAGATTCCTGATCGCGAGCTAATATTAAAAATGTTCAATGTGCCGTAAAATTCTCAAACGGAGAGATTCCATCTTTCCAGCCAAATCATAGATTCCTGATCGCGAGCTAATATTAAAAACCTTCAATGTGCCGTAAATTCTCAAACGGAGAGGTTCCCTCTTTCCAGCCAATTCATAGATTCCTGATCGTGAGCTAATATTAAAAACGTTCAATGTGCCGTAAAATTCTCAAACGGAGAGATTCCATCTTTCCAGCCAATTCATAGATTCCTGATCGCGAGCTAATATTAAAAATGTTCAATGTGCCGTAAAATTCTCAAACGGAGAGATTCCATCTTTCCAGCCAATTCATAGATTCCTGATCGCGAGCTAATATTAAAAACCTTCAATGTGCCGTAAATTCTCAAACGGAGAGATTCCCTCTTTCCAGCCAATTCATAGATTCCTGATCGTGAGCTAATATTAAAAACGTTCAATGTGCCGTAAAATTCTCAAACGGAGAGATTCCATCTTTCCAGCCAATTCATAGATTCCTGACCGCGAGCTAATATTAAAAACGTTCAATGTGCCGTAAAATTCTCAAACGGAGAGATTCCATCTTTCCAGCCAATTCATAGATTCCTGACCGCGAGCTAATATTAAAAACGTTCAATGTGCCATAAAATTCTCAAACGGAGAGATTCCATCTTTCCAGCCAATTCATAGATTCCTGATCGCGAGCTAATATTAAAAACGTTCAATGTGCAGTAAATTCTCAAACGGAGAGATTCCATCTTTCCAGCCAATTCATAGATTCCTGATCGCGAGCTAATATTAAAAACGTTCAATGTGCCGTAAAATTCTCAAACGGAGAGATTCCATCTTTCCAGCCAATTCATAGATTCCTGACCGCGAGCTAATATTAAAAACGATCAATGTGCCGTAAATTCTCAAACGGAGAGATTCCATCTTTCCAGCTAATTCATAGATTCCTGATCGCGAGCTAATATTAAAAACGTTCAATGTGCCGTAAAATTCTCAAACGGAGAGATTCCATCTTTCCAGCCAATTCATCGCGAGCTAATATTAAAAACGTTGAATGTGCCGTAAAATTCTCAAACGGAGAGATTCCATCTTTCCAGCCAATTCATAGATTCCTGACCGCGAGCTAATATTAAAAACGTTGAATGTGCCGTAAAATTCTCAAACGGAGAGATTCCATCTTTCCAGCCAATTCATAGATTCCTGACCGCGAGCTAATATTAAAAACGTTCAATGTGCCGTAAAATTCTCAAACGGAGAGATTCCCTCTTTCCAGCCAATTCATAGATTCCTGACCGCGAGCTAATATTAAAAACGTTCAATGTGCCGTAAAATTCTCAAACGGAGAGATTCCATCTTTCCAGCCAATTCATAGATTCCTGACCGCGAGCTAATATTAAAAACGTTCAATGTGCCGTAAAATTCTCAAACGGAGAGATTCCATCTTTCCAGCCAATTCATAGATTCCTGATCGCGAGCTAATATTAAAAACGTTCAATGTGCAGTAAATTCTCAAACGGAGAGATTCCATCTTTCCAGCCAATTCATAGATTCCTGATCGCGAGCTAATATTAAAAACGTTCAATGTGCCGTAAAATTCTCAAACGGAGAGATTCCATCTTTCCAGCCAATTCATAGATTCCTGACCGCGAGCTAATATTAAAAACGTTCAATGTGCCGTAAAATTCTCAAACGGAGAGATTCCATCTTTCCAGCCAATTCATAGATTCCTGATCGCGAGCTAATATTAAAAACGTTCAATGTGCCGTAAAATTCTCAAACGGAGAGATTCCATCTTTCCAGCCAATTCATCGCGAGCTAATATTAAAAACGTTGAATGTGCCGTAAAATTCTCAAACGGAGAGATTCCATCTTTCCAGCCAATTCATAGATTCCTGACCGCGAGCTAATATTAAAAACGTTGAATGTGCCGTAAAATTCTCAAACGGAGAGATTCCATCTTTCCAGCCAATTCATAGATTCCTGACCGCGAGCTAATATTAAAAACGTTCAATGTGCCGTAAAATTCTCAAACGGAGAGATTCCATCTTTCCAGCCAATTCATAGATTCCTGATCGCGAGCTAATATTAAAAATGTTCAATGTGCCGTAAAATTCTCAAACGGAGAGATTCCATCTTTCCAGCCAATTCATAGATTCCTGATCGCGAGCTAATATTAAAAACCTTCAATGTGCCGTAAATTCTCAAACGGAGAGATTCCCTCTTTCCAGCCAATTCATAGATTCCTGATCGTGAGCTAATATTAAAAACGTTCAATGTGCCGTAAAATTCTCAAACGGAGAGATTCCATCTTTCCAGCCAATTCATAGATTCCTGACCGCGAGCTAATATTAAAAACGTTCAATGTGCCGTAAAATTCTCAAACGGAGAGATTCCATCTTTCCAGCCAATTCATAGATTCCTGACCGCGAGCTAATATTAAAAACGTTCAATGTGCCGTAAAATTCTCAAACGGAGAGATTCCATCTTTCCAGCCAATTCATAGATTCCTGACCGCGAGCTAATATTAAAAACGTTCAATGTGCCTTAAAATTCTCAAACGGAGAGATTCCACCTTTCCAGCGAATTCATAGATTCCTGACCGCGAGCTAATATTAAAAACGTTCAATGTGCCGTAAATTCTCAAACGGAGAGATTCCATCTTTCCAGCTAATTCATAGATTCCTGATCGCGAGCTAATATTAAAAACGTTCAATGTGCCGTAAAGATCTCAAACGGAGAGATTCCATCTTTCCAGCCAATTCATCGCGAGCTAATATTAAAAACGTTGAATGTGCCGTAAAATTCTCAAACGGAGAGATTCCATCTTTCCAGCCAATTCATCGCGAGCTAATATTAAAAACGTTGAATGTGCCGTAAAATTCTCAAACGGAGAGATTCCATCTTTCCAGCCAATTCATAGATTCCTGACCGCGAGCTAATATTAAAAACGTTGAATGTGCCGTAAAATTCTCAAACGGAGAGATTCCATCTTTCCAGCCAATTCATAGATTCCTGACCGCGAGCTAATATTAAAAACGTTCAATGTGCCGTAAAATTCTCAAACGGAGAGATTCCCTCTTTCCAGCCAATTCATAGATTCCTGACCGCGAGCTAATATTAAAAACGTTCAATGTGCCGTAAAATTCTCAAACGGAGAGATTCCATCTTTCCAGCCAATTCATAGATTCCTGACCGCGAGCTAATATTAAAAACGTTCAATGTGCCGTAAAATTCTCAAACGGAGAGATTCCATCTTTCCAGCCAATTCATAGATTCCTGATCGCGAGCTAATATTAAAAACGTTCAATGTGCAGTAAATTCTCAAACGGAGAGATTCCATCTTTCCAGCCAATTCATAGATTCCTGATCGCGAGCTAATATTAAAAACGTTCAATGTGCCGTAAAATTCTCAAACGGAGAGATTCCATCTTTCCAGCCAATTCATAGATTCCTGACCGCGAGCTAATATTAAAAACGTTCAATGTGCCGTAAAATTCTCAAACGGAGAGATTCCATCTTTCCAGCCAATTCATAGATTCCTGATCGCGAGCTAATATTAAAAACGTTGAATGTGCCGTAAAATTCTCAAACGGAGAGATTCCATCTTTCCAGCCAATTCATAGATTCCTGACCGCGAGCTAATATTAAAAACGTTGAATGTGCCGTAAAATTATCAAACGGAGAGATTCCATCTTTCCAGCCAATTCATAGATTCCTGACCGCGAGCTAATATTAAAAACGTTCAATGTGCCGTAAAATTCTCAAACGGAGAGATTCCATCTTTCCAGCCAATTCATAGATTCCTGATCGCGAGCTAATATTAAAAATGTTCAATGTGCCGTAAAATTCTCAAACGGAGAGATTCCATCTTTCCAGCCAATTCATAGATTCCTGATCGCGAGCTAATATTAAAAACCTTCAATGTGCCGTAAATTCTCAAACGGAGAGATTCCCTCTTTCCAGCCAATTCATAGATTCCTGATCGTGAGCTAATATTAAAAACGTTCAATGTGCCGTAAAATTCTCAAACGGAGAGATTCCATCTTTCCAGCCAATTCATAGATTCCTGACCGCGAGCTAATATTAAAAACGTTCAATGTGCCGTAAAATTCTCAAACGGAGAGATTCCATCTTTCCAGCCAATTCATAGATTCCTGACCGCGAGCTAATATTAAAAACGTTCAATGTGCCGTAAAATTCTCAAACGGAGAGATTCCATCTTTCCAGCCAATTCATAGATTCCTGATCGCGAGCTAATATTAAAAACGTTCAATGTGCAGTAAATTCTCAAACGGAGAGATTCCATCTTTCCAGCCAATTCATAGATTCCTGATCGCGAGCTAATATTAAAAACGTTCAATGTGCCGTAAAATTCTCAAACGGAGAGATTCCATCTTTCCAGCCAATTCATAGATTCCTGACCGCGAGCTAATATTAAAAACGTTCAATGTGCCGTAAAATTCTCAAACGGAGAGATTCCATCTTTCCAGCCAATTCATAGATTCCTGACCGCGAGCTAATATTAAAAACGTTCAATGTGCCTTAAAATTCTCAAACGGAGAGATTCCACCTTTCCAGCGAATTCATAGATTCCTGACCGCGAGCTAATATTAAAAACGTTCAATGTGCCGTAAATTCTCAAACGGAGAGATTCCATCTTTCCAGCTAATTCATAGATTCCTGATCGCGAGCTAATATTAAAAACGTTCAATGTGCCGTAAAATTCTCAAACGGAGAGATTCCATCTTTCCAGCCAATTCATCGCGAGCTAATATTAAAAACGTTCAATGTGCCGTAAAATTCTCAAATTCTCAAACGGAGAGATTCCATCTTTCCAGCCAATTCATAGATTCCTGACCGCGAGCTAATATTAAAAACGTTGAATGTGCCGTAAAATTCTCAAACGGAGAGATTCCATCTTTCCAGCCAATTCATAGATTCCTGACCGCGAGCTAATATTAAAAACGTTCAATGTGCCGTAAAATTCTCAAACGGAGAGATTCCATCTTTCCACCCAATTCATAGATTCCTGATCGCGAGCTAATATTAAAAACGTTCAATGTGCAGTAAATTCTCAAACGGAGAGATTCCATCTTTCCAGCCAATTCATAGATTCCTGATCGCGAGCTAATATTAAAAACGTTCAATGTGCCGTAAAATTCTCAAACGGAGAGATTCCATCTTTCCAGCCAATTCATAGATTCCTGACCGCGAGCTAATATTAAAAACGTTCAATGTGCCGTAAAATTCTCAACGGAGAGATTCCATCTTTCCAGCCAATTCATAGATTCCTGACCGCGAGCTAATATTAAAAACGTTCAATGTGCCTTAAAATTCTCAACGGAGAGATTCCACCTTTCCAGCGAATCATAGATTCCTGACCGCGAGCTAATATTAAAAACGTTCAATGTGCCGTAAATTCTCAAACGGAGAGATTCATCTTTCCAGCTAATTCATAGATTCCTGATCGCGAGCTAATATTAAAAACGTTCAATGTGCCGTAAAATTCTCAAACGGAGAGATTCCATCTTTCCAGCCAATTCATCGCGAGCTAATATTAAAAACGTTCAATGTGCCGTAAAATTCTCAAACGGAGAGATTCCATCTTTCCAGCCAATTCATAGATTCCTGACCGCGAGCTAATATTAAAACGTTGAATGTGCCGTAAATTCTCAAACGGAGAGATTCCATCTTTCCAGCCAATTCATAGATTCCTGACCGCGAGCTAATATTAAAAACGTTCAATGTGCCGTAAAATTCTCAACGGAGAGATTCCATCTTTCCAGCCAATTCATAGATTCCTGATCGCGAGCTAATATTAAAAATGTTCAATGTGCCGTAAAATTCTCAACGGAGAGATTCCATCTTTCCAGCCAATTCATAGATTCCTGATCGCGAGCTAATATTAAAAATGTTCAATGTGCCGTAAAATTCTCAAACGGAGAGATTCCATCTTTCCAGCCAAATCATAGATTCCTGATCGCGAGCTAATATTAAAAACCTTCAATGTGCCGTAAATTCTCAAACGGAGAGGTTCCCTCTTTCCTGCCAATTCATAGATTCCTGATCGTGAGCTAATATTAAAAACGTTCAATGTGCCGTAAAATTCTCAAACGGAGAGATTCCATCTTTCCAGCCAATTCATAGATTCCTGATCGCGAGCTAATATTAAAAATGTTCAATGTGCCGTAAAATTCTCAAACGGAGAGATTCCATCTTTCCAGCCAATTCATAGATTCCTGATCGCGAGCTAATATTAAAAACCTTCAATGTGCCGTAAATTCTCAAACGGAGAGATTCCCTCTTTCCAGCCATTCATAGATTCCTGATCGTGAGCTAATATTAAAAACGTTCAATGTGCCGTAAAATTCTCAAACGGAGAGATTCCATCTTTCCAGCCAATTCATAGATTCCTGACCGCGAGCTAATATTAAAAACGTTCAATGTGCCGTAAAATTCTCAAACGGAGAGATTCCATCTTTCCAGCCAATTCATAGATTCCTGACCGCGAGCTAATATTAAAAACGTTCAATGTGCCGTAAATTCTCAAACGGAGAGATTCCATCTTTCCAGCCAATTCATAGATTCCTGATCGCGAGCTAATATTAAAAACGTTCAATGTGCAGTAATTCTCAAACGGAGAGATTCCATCTTTCCAGCCAATTCATAGATTCCTGATCGCGAGCTAATATTAAAAACGTTCAATGTGCCGTAAAATTCTCAAACGGAGAGATTCCATCTTTCCAGCCAATTCATAGATTCCTGACCGCGAGCTAATATTAAAAACGTTCAATGTGCCGTAAATTCTCAAACGGAGAGATTCCATCTTTCCAGCTAATTCATAGATTCCTGATCGCGAGCTAATATTAAAAACGTTCAATGTGCCGTAAAATTCTCAAACGGAGAGATTCCATCTTTCCAGCCAAATCATAGATTCCTGATCGCGAGCTAATATTAAAAACCTTCAATGTGCCGTAAATTCTCAAACGGAGAGGTTCCCTCTTTCCTGCCAATTCATAGATTCCTGATCGTGAGCTAATATTAAAAACGTTCAATGTGCCGTAAAATTCTCAAACGGAGAGATTCCATCTTTCCAGCCAATTCATAGATTCCTGATCGCGAGCTAATATTAAAAATGTTCAATGTGCCGTAAAATTCTCAAACGGAGAGATTCCATCTTTCCAGCCAATTCATAGATTCCTGATCGCGAGCTAATATTAAAAACCTTCAATGTGCCGTAAATTCTCAAACGGAGAGATTCCCTCTTTCCAGCCAATTCATAGATTCCTGATCGTGAGCTAATATTAAAAACGTTCAATGTGCCGTAAAATTCTCAAACGGAGAGATTCCATCTTTCCAGCCAATTCATAGATTCCTGACCGCGAGCTAATATTAAAAACGTTCAATGTGCCGTAAAATTCTCAAACGGAGAGATTCCATCTTTCCAGCCAATTCATAGATTCCTGACCGCGAGCTAATATTAAAAACGTTCAATGTGCCGTAAAATTCTCAAACGGAGAGATTCCATCTTTCCAGCCAATTCATAGATTCCTGATCGCGAGCTAATATTAAAAACGTTCAATGTGCAGTAAATTCTCAAACGGAGAGATTCCATCTTTCCAGCCAATTCATAGATTCCTGATCGCGAGCTAATATTAAAAACGTTCAATGTGCCGTAAAATTCTCAAACGGAGAGATTCCATCTTTCCAGCCAATTCATAGATTCCTGACCGCGAGCTAATATTAAAAACGTTCAATGTGCCGTAAATTCTCAAACGGAGAGATTCCATCTTTCCAGCTAATTCATAGATTCCTGATCGCGAGCTAATATTAAAAACGTTCAATGTGCCGTAAAATTCTCAAACGGAGAGATTCCATCTTTCCAGCCAATTCATCGCGAGCTAATATTAAAAACGTTGAATGTGCCGTAAAATTCTCAAACGGAGAGATTCCATCTTTCCAGCCAATTCATAGATTCCTGACCGCGAGCTAATATTAAAAACGTTGAATGTGCCGTAAAATTCTCAAACGGAGAGATTCCATCTTTCCAGCCAATTCATAGATTCCTGACCGCGAGCTAATATTAAAAACGTTCAATGTGCCGTAAAATTCTCAAACGGAGAGATTCCATCTTTCCAGCCAATTCATAGATTCCTGATCGCGAGCTAATATTAAAAATGTTCAATGTGCCGTAAAATTCTCAAACGGAGAGATTCCATCTTTCCAGCCAAATCATAGATTCCTGATCGCGAGCTAATATTAAAAACCTTCAATGTGCCGTAAATTCTCAAACGGAGAGGTTCCCTCTTTCCAGCCAATTCATAGATTCCTGATCGTGAGCTAATATTAAAAACGTTCAATGTGCCGTAAAATTCTCAAACGGAGAGATTCCATCTTTCCAGCCAATTCATAGATTCCTGATCGCGAGCTAATATTAAAAATGTTCAATGTGCCGTAAAATTCTCAAACGGAGAGATTCCATCTTTCCAGCCAATTCATAGATTCCTGATCGCGAGCTAATATTAAAAACCTTCAATGTGCCGTAAATTCTCAAACGGAGAGATTCCCTCTTTCCAGCCAATTCATAGATTCCTGATCGTGAGCTAATATTAAAAACGTTCAATGTGCCGTAAAATTCTCAAACGGAGAGATTCCATCTTTCCAGCCAATTCATAGATTCCTGACCGCGAGCTAATATTAAAAACGTTCAATGTGCCGTAAAATTCTCAAACGGAGAGATTCCATCTTTCCAGCCAATTCATAGATTCCTGACCGCGAGCTAATATTAAAAACGTTCAATGTGCCGTAAAATTCTCAAACGGAGAGATTCCATCTTTCCAGCTAATTCATAGATTCCTGATCGCGAGCTAATATTAAAAACGTTCAATGTGCCGTAAAATTCTCAAACGGAGAGATTCCATCTTTCCAGCCAATTCATCGCGAGCTAATATTAAAAACGTTGAATGTGCCGTAAAATTCTCAAACGGAGAGATTCCATCTTTCCAGCCAATTCATAGATTCCTGACCGCGAGCTAATATTAAAAACGTTCAATGTGCCGTAAAATTCTCAAACGGAGAGATTCCATCTTTCCAGCCAATTCATAGATTCCTGACCGCGAGCTAATATTAAAAACGTTCAATGTGCCGTAAAATTCTCAAACGGAGAGATTCCATCTTTCCAGCCAATTCATAGATTCCTGATCGCGAGCTAATATTAAAAATGTTCAATGTGCCGTTAAATTCTCAAACGGAGAGATTCCATCTTTCCAGCCAAATCATAGATTCCTGATCGCGAGCTAATATTAAAAACCTTCAATGTGCCGTAAATTCTCAAACGGAGAGGTTCCCTCTTTCCAGCCAATTCATAGATTCCTGATCGTGAGCTAATATTAAAAACGTTCAATGTGCCGTAAAATTCTCAAACGGAGAGATTCCATCTTTCCAGCCAATTCATAGATTCCTGATCGCGAGCTAATATTAAAAATGTTCAATGTGCCGTAAAATTCTCAAACGGAGAGATTCCATCTTTCCAGCCAATTCATAGATTCCTGATTGCGAGCTAATATTAAAAACCTTCAATGTGCCGTAAATTCTCAAACGGAGAGATTCCCTCTTTCCAGCCAATTCATAGATTCCTGATCGTGAGCTAATATTAAAAACGTTCAATGTGCCGTAAAATTCTCAAACGGAGAGATTCCATCTTTCCAGCCAATTCATAGATTCCTGACCGCGAGCTAATATTAAAAACGTTCAATGTGCCGTAAAATTCTCAAACGGAGAGATTCCATCTTTCCAGCCAATTCATAGATTCCTGACCGCGAGCTAATATTAAAAACGTTCAATGTGCCGTAAAATTCTCAAACGGAGAGATTCCATCTTTCCAGCCAATTCATAGATTCCTGATCGCGAGCTAATATTAAAAACGTTCAATGTGCAGTAAATTCTCAAACGGAGAGATTCCATCTTTCCAGCCAATTCATAGATTCCTGATCGCGAGCTAATATTAAAAACGTTCAATGTGCCGTAAAATTCTCAAACGGAGAGATTCCATCTTTCCAGCCAATTCATAGATTCCTGACCGCGAGCTAATATTAAAAACGTTCAATGTGCCGTAAATTCTCAAACGGAGAGATTCCATCTTTCCAGCTAATTCATAGATTCCTGATCGCGAGCTAATATTAAAAACGTTCAATGTGCCGTAAAATTCTCAAACGGAGAGATTCCATCTTTCCAGCCAATTCATCGCGAGCTAATATTAAAAACGTTGAATGTGCCGTAAAATTCTCAAACGGAGAGATTCCATCTTTCCAGCCAATTCATAGATTCCTGACCGCGAGCTAATATTAAAAACGTTGAATGTGCCGTAAAATTCTCAAACGGAGAGATTCCATCTTTCCAGCCAATTCATAGATTCCTGACCGCGAGCTAATATTAAAAACGTTCAATGTGCCGTAAAATTCTCAAACGGAGAGATTCCATCTTTCCAGCCAATTCATAGATTCCTGACCGCGAGCTAATATTAAAAACGTTGAATGTGCCGTAAAATTCTCAAACGGAGAGATTCCATCTTTCCAGCCAATTCATAGATTCCTGATCGCGAGCTAATATTAAAAACCTTCAATGTGCCGTAAATTCTCAAACGGAGAGATTCCCTCTTTCCAGCCAATTCATAGATTCCTGATCGTGAGCTAATATTAAAAACGTTCAATGTGCCGTATAATTCTCAAACGGAGAGATTCCATCTTTCCAGCCAATTCATAGATTCCTGACCGCGAGCTAATATTAAAAACGTTCAATGTGCCGTAAAATTCTCAAACGGAGAGATTCCATCTTTCCAGCCAATTCATAGATTCCTGACCGCGAGCTAATATTAAAAACGTTCAATGTGCCGTAAAATTCTCAAACGGAGAGATTCCATCTTTCCAGCCAATTCATAGATTCCTGATCGCGAGCTAATATTAAAAACGTTCAATGTGCAGTAAATTCTCAAACGGAGAGATTCCATCTTTCCAGCCAATTCATAGATTCCTGATCGTGAGCTAATATTAAAAACGTTCAATGTGCCGTAAAATTCTCAAACGGAGAGATTCCATCTTTCCAGCCAATTCATAGATTCCTGACCGCGAGCTAATATTAAAAACGTTCAATGTGCCGTAAATTCTCAAACGGAGAGATTCCATCTTTCCAGCTAATTCATAGATTCCTGATCGCGAGCTAATATTAAAAACGTTCAATGTGCCGTAAAATTCTCAAACGGAGAGATTCCATCTTTCCAGCCAATTCATCGCGAGCTAATATTAAAAACGTTGAATGTGCCGTAAAATTCTCAAACGGAGAGATTCCATCTTTCCAGCCAATTCATAGATTCCTGACCGCGAGCTAATATTAAAAACGTTGAATGTGCCGTAAAATTCTCAAACGGAGAGATTCCATCTTTCCAGCCAATTCATAGATTCCTGACCGCGAGCTAATATTAAAAACGTTCAATGTGCCGTAAAATTCTCAAACGGAGAGATTCCATCTTTCCAGCCAATTCATAGATTCCTGATCGCGAGCTAATATTAAAAATGTTCAATGTGCCGTAAAATTCTCAAACGGAGAGATTCCATCTTTCCAGCCAAATCATAGATTCCTGATCGCGAGCTAATATTAAAAACCTTCAATGTGCCGTAAATTCTCAAACGGAGAGGTTCCCTCTTTCCAGCCAATTCATAGATTCCTGATCGTGAGCTAATATTAAAAACGTTCAATGTGCCGTAAAATTCTCAAACGGAGAGATTCCATCTTTCCAGCCAATTCATAGATTCCTGATCGCGAGCTAATATTAAAAATGTTCAATGTGCCGTAAAATTCTCAAACGGAGAGATTCCATCTTTCCAGCCAATTCATAGATTCCTGATCGCGAGCTAATATTAAAAACCTTCAATGTGCCGTAAATTCTCAAACGGAGAGATTCCCTCTTTCCAGCCAATTCATAGATTCCTGATCGTGAGCTAATATTAAAAACGTTCAATGTGCCGTAAAATTCTCAAACGGAGAGATTCCATCTTTCCAGCCAATTCATAGATTCCTGACCGCGAGCTAATATTAAAAACGTTCAATGTGCCGTAAAATTCTCAAACGGAGAGATTCCATCTTTCCAGCCAATTCATAGATTCCTGACCGCGAGCTAATATTAAAAACGTTCAATGTGCCGTAAAATTCTCAAACGGAGAGATTCCATCTTTCCAGCCAATTCATAGATTCCTGATCGCGAGCTAATATTAAAAACGTTCAATGTGCAGTAAATTCTCAAACGGAGAGATTCCATCTTTCCAGCCAATTCATAGATTCCTGATCGCGAGCTAATATTAAAAACGTTCAATGTGCCGTAAAATTCTCAAACGGAGAGATTCCATCTTTCCAGCCAATTCATAGATTCCTGACCGCGAGCTAATATTAAAAACGATCAATGTGCCGTAAATTCTCAAACGGAGAGATTCCATCTTTCCAGCTAATTCATAGATTCCTGATCGCGAGCTAATATTAAAAACGTTCAATGTGCCGTAAAATTCTCAAACGGAGAGATTCCATCTTTCCAGCCAATTCATCGCGAGCTAATATTAAAAACGTTGAATGTGCCGTAAAATTCTCAAACGGAGAGATTCCATCTTTCCAGCCAATTCATAGATTCCTGACCGCGAGCTAATATTAAAAACGTTGAATGTGCCGTAAAATTCTCAAACGGAGAGATTCCATCTTTCCAGCCAATTCATAGATTCCTGACCGCGAGCTAATATTAAAAACGTTCAATGTGCCGTAAAATTCTCAAACGGAGAGATTCCCTCTTTCCAGCCAATTCATAGATTCCTGACCGCGAGCTAATATTAAAAACGTTCAATGTGCCGTAAAATTCTCAAACGGAGAGATTCCATCTTTCCAGCCAATTCATAGATTCCTGACCGCGAGCTAATATTAAAAACGTTCAATGTGCCGTAAAATTCTCAAACGGAGAGATTCCATCTTTCCAGCCAATTCATAGATTCCTGATCGCGAGCTAATATTAAAAACGTTCAATGTGCAGTAAATTCTCAAACGGAGAGATTCCATCTTTCCAGCCAATTCATAGATTCCTGATCGCGAGCTAATATTAAAAACGTTCAATGTGCTGTAAAATTCTCAAACGGAGAGATTCCATCTTTCCAGCCAATTCATAGATTCCTGACCGCGAGCTAATATTAAAAACGTTCAATGTGCCGTAAAATTCTCAAACGGAGAGATTCCATCTTTCCAGCCAATTCATAGATTCCTGATCGCGAGCTAATATTAAAAACGTTCAATGTGCCGTAAAATTCTCAAACGGAGAGATTCCATCTTTCCAGCCAATTCATCGCGAGCTAATATTAAAAACGTTGAATGTGCCGTAAAATTCTCAAACGGAGAGATTCCATCTTTCCAGCCAATTCATAGATTCCTGACCGCGAGCTAATATTAAAAACGTTGAATGTGCCGTAAAATTCTCAAACGGAGAGATTCCATCTTTCCAGCCAATTCATAGATTCCTGACCGCGAGCTAATATTAAAAACGTTCAATGTGCCGTAAAATTCTCAAACGGAGAGATTCCATCTTTCCAGCCAATTCATAGATTCCTGATCGCGAGCTAATATTAAAAATGTTCAATGTGCCGTAAAATTCTCAAACGGAGAGATTCCATCTTTCCAGCCAATTCATAGATTCCTGATCGCGAGCTAATATTAAAAACCTTCAATGTGCCGTAAATTCTCAAACGGAGAGATTCCCTCTTTCCAGCCAATTCATAGATTCCTGATCGTGAGCTAATATTAAAAACGTTCAATGTGCCGTAAAATTCTCAAACGGAGAGATTCCATCTTTCCAGCCAATTCATAGATTCCTGACCGCGAGCTAATATTAAAAACGTTCAATGTGCCGTAAAATTCTCAAACGGAGAGATTCCATCTTTCCAGCCAATTCATAGATTCCTGACCGCGAGCTAATATTAAAAACGTTCAATGTGCCGTAAAATTCTCAAACGGAGAGATTCCATCTTTCCAGCCAATTCATAGATTCCTGATCGCGAGCTAATATTAAAAACGTTCAATGTGCAGTAAATTCTCAAACGGAGAGATTCCATCTTTCCAGCCAATTCATAGATTCCTGATCGCGAGCTAATATTAAAAACGTTCAATGTGCCGTAAAATTCTCAAACGGAGAGATTCCATCTTTCCAGCCAATTCATAGATTCCTGACCGCGAGCTAATATTAAAAACGTTCAATGTGCCGTAAAATTCTCAAACGGAGAGATTCCATCTTTCCAGCCAATTCATAGATTCCTGACCGCGAGCTAATATTAAAAACGTTCAATGTGCCTTAAAATTCTCAAACGGAGAGATTCCACCTTTCCAGCGAATTCATAGATTCCTGACCGCGAGCTAATATTAAAAACGTTCAATGTGCCGTAAATTCTCAAACGGAGAGATTCCATCTTTCCAGCTAATTCATAGATTCCTGATCGCGAGCTAATATTAAAAACGTTCAATGTGCCGTAAAATTCTCAAACGGAGAGATTCCATCTTTCCAGCCAATTCATCGCGAGCTAATATTAAAAACGTTGAATGTGCCGTAAAATTCTCAAACGGAGAGATTCCATCTTTCCAGCCAATTCATCGCGAGCTAATATTAAAAACGTTGAATGTGCCGTAAAATTCTCAAACGGAGAGATTCCATCTTTCCAGCCAATTCATAGATTCCTGACCGCGAGCTAATATTAAAAACGTTGAATGTGCCGTAAAATTCTCAAACGGAGAGATTCCATCTTTCCAGCCAATTCATAGATTCCTGACCGCGAGCTAATATTAAAAACGTTCAATGTGCCGTAAAATTCTCAAACGGAGAGATTCCCTCTTTCCAGCCAATTCATAGATTCCTGACCGCGAGCTAATATTAAAAACGTTCAATGTGCCGTAAAATTCTCAAACGGAGAGATTCCATCTTTCCAGCCAATTCATAGATTCCTGACCGCGAGCTAATATTAAAAACGTTCAATGTGCCGTAAAATTCTCAAACGGAGAGATTCCATCTTTCCAGCCAATTCATAGATTCCTGATCGCGAGCTAATATTAAAAACGTTCAATGTGCAGTAAATTCTCAAACGGAGAGATTCCATCTTTCCAGCCAATTCATAGATTCCTGATCGCGAGCTAATATTAAAAACGTTCAATGTGCCGTAAAATTCTCAAACGGAGAGATTCCATCTTTCCAGCCAATTCATAGATTCCTGACCGCGAGCTAATATTAAAAACGTTCAATGTGCCGTAAAATTCTCAAACGGAGAGATTCCATCTTTCCAGCCAATTCATAGATTCCTGATCGCGAGCTAATATTAAAAACGTTGAATGTGCCGTAAAATTCTCAAACGGAGAGATTCCATCTTTCCAGCCAATTCATAGATTCCTGACCGCGAGCTAATATTAAAAACGTTCAATGTGCCGTAAAATTCTCAAACGGAGAGATTCCATCTTTCCAGCCAATTCATAGATTCCTGATCGCGAGCTAATATTAAAAATGTTCAATGTGCCGTAAAATTCTCAAACGGAGAGATTCCATCTTTCCAGCCAATTCATAGATTCCTGATCGCGAGCTAATATTAAAAACCTTCAATGTGCCGTAAATTCTCAAACGGAGAGATTCCCTCTTTCCAGCCAATTCATAGATTCCTGATCGTGAGCTAATATTAAAAACGTTCAATGTGCCGTAAAATTCTCAAACGGAGAGATTCCATCTTTCCAGCCAATTCATAGATTCCTGACCGCGAGCTAATATTAAAAACGTTCAATGTGCCGTAAAATTCTCAAACGGAGAGATTCCATCTTTCCAGCCAATTCATAGATTCCTGACCGCGAGCTAATATTAAAAACGTTGAATGTGCCGTAAAATTCTCAAACGGAGAGATTCCATCTTTCCAGCCAATTCATAGATTCCTGATCGCGAGCTAATATTAAAAACCTTCAATGTGCCGTAAATTCTCAAACGGAGAGATTCCCTCTTTCCAGCCAATTCATAGATTCCTGATCGTGAGCTAATATTAAAAACGTTCAATGTGCCGTATAATTCTCAAACGGAGAGATTCCATCTTTCCAGCCAATTCATAGATTCCTGACCGCGAGCTAATATTAAAAACGTTCAATGTGCCGTAAAATTCTCAAACGGAGAGATTCCATCTTTCCAGCCAATTCATAGATTCCTGACCGCGAGCTAATATTAAAAACGTTCAATGTGCCGTAAAATTCTCAAACGGAGAGATTCCATCTTTCCAGCCAATTCATAGATTCCTGATCGCGAGCTAATATTAAAAACGTTCAATGTGCAGTAAATTCTCAAACGGAGAGATTCCATCTTTCCAGCCAATTCATAGATTCCTGATCGTGAGCTAATATTAAAAACGTTCAATGTGCCGTAAAATTCTCAAACGGAGAGATTCCATCTTTCCAGCCAATTCATAGATTCCTGACCGCGAGCTAATATTAAAAACGTTCAATGTGCCGTAAATTCTCAAACGGAGAGATTCCATCTTTCCAGCTAATTCATAGATTCCTGATCGCGAGCTAATATTAAAAACGTTCAATGTGCCGTAAAATTCTCAAACGGAGAGATTCCATCTTTCCAGCCAATTCATCGCGAGCTAATATTAAAAACGTTGAATGTGCCGTAAAATTCTCAAACGGAGAGATTCCATCTTTCCAGCCAATTCATAGATTCCTGACCGCGAGCTAATATTAAAAACGTTGAATGTGCCGTAAAATTCTCAAACGGAGAGATTCCATCTTTCCAGCCAATTCATAGATTCCTGACCGCGAGCTAATATTAAAAACGTTCAATGTGCCGTAAAATTCTCAAACGGAGAGATTCCATCTTTCCAGCCAATTCATAGATTCCTGATCGCGAGCTAATATTAAAAATGTTCAATGTGCCGTAAAATTCTCAAACGGAGAGATTCCATCTTTCCAGCCAAATCATAGATTCCTGATCGCGAGCTAATATTAAAAACCTTCAATGTGCCGTAAATTCTCAAACGGAGAGGTTCCCTCTTTCCAGCCAATTCATAGATTCCTGATCGTGAGCTAATATTAAAAACGTTCAATGTGCCGTAAAATTCTCAAACGGAGAGATTCCATCTTTCCAGCCAATTCATAGATTCCTGATCGCGAGCTAATATTAAAAATGTTCAATGTGCCGTAAAATTCTCAAACGGAGAGATTCCATCTTTCCAGCCAATTCATAGATTCCTGATCGCGAGCTAATATTAAAAACCTTCAATGTGCCGTAAATTCTCAAACGGAGAGATTCCCTCTTTCCAGCCAATTCATAGATTCCTGATCGTGAGCTAATATTAAAAACGTTCAATGTGCCGTAAAATTCTCAAACGGAGAGATTCCATCTTTCCAGCCAATTCATAGATTCCTGACCGCGAGCTAATATTAAAAACGTTCAATGTGCCGTAAAATTCTCAAACGGAGAGATTCCATCTTTCCAGCCAATTCATAGATTCCTGACCGCGAGCTAATATTAAAAACGTTCAATGTGCCGTAAAATTCTCAAACGGAGAGATTCCATCTTTCCAGCCAATTCATAGATTCCTGATCGCGAGCTAATATTAAAAACGTTCAATGTGCAGTAAATTCTCAAACGGAGAGATTCCATCTTTCCAGCCAATTCATAGATTCCTGATCGCGAGCTAATATTAAAAACGTTCAATGTGCCGTAAAATTCTCAAACGGAGAGATTCCATCTTTCCAGCCAATTCATAGATTCCTGACCGCGAGCTAATATTAAAAACGATCAATGTGCCGTAAATTCTCAAACGGAGAGATTCCATCTTTCCAGCTAATTCATAGATTCCTGATCGCGAGCTAATATTAAAAACGTTCAATGTGCCGTAAAATTCTCAAACGGAGAGATTCCATCTTTCCAGCCAATTCATCGCGAGCTAATATTAAAAACGTTGAATGTGCCGTAAAATTCTCAAACGGAGAGATTCCATCTTTCCAGCCAATTCATAGATTCCTGACCGCGAGCTAATATTAAAAACGTTGAATGTGCCGTAAAATTCTCAAACGGAGAGATTCCATCTTTCCAGCCAATTCATAGATTCCTGACCGCGAGCTAATATTAAAAACGTTCAATGTGCCGTAAAATTCTCAAACGGAGAGATTCCCTCTTTCCAGCCAATTCATAGATTCCTGACCGCGAGCTAATATTAAAAACGTTCAATGTGCCGTAAAATTCTCAAACGGAGAGATTCCATCTTTCCAGCCAATTCATAGATTCCTGACCGCGAGCTAATATTAAAAACGTTCAATGTGCCGTAAAATTCTCAAACGGAGAGATTCCATCTTTCCAGCCAATTCATAGATTCCTGATCGCGAGCTAATATTAAAAACGTTCAATGTGCAGTAAATTCTCAAACGGAGAGATTCCATCTTTCCAGCCAATTCATAGATTCCTGATCGCGAGCTAATATTAAAAACGTTCAATGTGCCGTAAAATTCTCAAACGGAGAGATTCCATCTTTCCAGCCAATTCATAGATTCCTGACCGCGAGCTAATATTAAAAACGTTCAATGTGCCGTAAAATTCTCAAACGGAGAGATTCCATCTTTCCAGCCAATTCATAGATTCCTGATCGCGAGCTAATATTAAAAACGTTCAATGTGCCGTAAAATTCTCAAACGGAGAGATTCCATCTTTCCAGCCAATTCATCGCGAGCTAATATTAAAAACGTTGAATGTGCCGTAAAATTCTCAAACGGAGAGATTCCATCTTTCCAGCCAATTCATAGATTCCTGACCGCGAGCTAATATTAAAAACGTTGAATGTGCCGTAAAATTCTCAAACGGAGAGATTCCATCTTTCCAGCCAATTCATAGATTCCTGACCGCGAGCTAATATTAAAAACGTTCAATGTGCCGTAAAATTCTCAAACGGAGAGATTCCATCTTTCCAGCCAATTCATAGATTCCTGATCGCGAGCTAATATTAAAAATGTTCAATGTGCCGTAAAATTCTCAAACGGAGAGATTCCATCTTTCCAGCCAATTCATAGATTCCTGATCGCGAGCTAATATTAAAAACCTTCAATGTGCCGTAAATTCTCAAACGGAGAGATTCCCTCTTTCCAGCCAATTCATAGATTCCTGATCGTGAGCTAATATTAAAAACGTTCAATGTGCCGTAAAATTCTCAAACGGAGAGATTCCATCTTTCCAGCCAATTCATAGATTCCTGACCGCGAGCTAATATTAAAAACGTTCAATGTGCCGTAAAATTCTCAAACGGAGAGATTCCATCTTTCCAGCCAATTCATAGATTCCTGACCGCGAGCTAATATTAAAAACGTTCAATGTGCCGTAAAATTCTCAAACGGAGAGATTCCATCTTTCCAGCCAATTCATAGATTCCTGATCGCGAGCTAATATTAAAAACGTTCAATGTGCAGTAAATTCTCAAACGGAGAGATTCCATCTTTCCAGCCAATTCATAGATTCCTGATCGCGAGCTAATATTAAAAACGTTCAATGTGCCGTAAAATTCTCAAACGGAGAGATTCCATCTTTCCAGCCAATTCATAGATTCCTGACCGCGAGCTAATATTAAAAACGTTCAATGTGCCGTAAAATTCTCAAACGGAGAGATTCCATCTTTCCAGCCAATTCATAGATTCCTGACCGCGAGCTAATATTAAAAACGTTCAATGTGCCTTAAAATTCTCAAACGGAGAGATTCCACCTTTCCAGCGAATTCATAGATTCCTGACCGCGAGCTAATATTAAAAACGTTCAATGTGCCGTAAATTCTCAAACGGAGAGATTCCATCTTTCCAGCTAATTCATAGATTCCTGATCGCGAGCTAATATTAAAAACGTTCAATGTGCCGTAAAATTCTCAAACGGAGAGATTCCATCTTTCCAGCCAATTCATCGCGAGCTAATATTAAAAACGTTGAATGTGCCGTAAAATTCTCAAACGGAGAGATTCCATCTTTCCAGCCAATTCATCGCGAGCTAATATTAAAAACGTTGAATGTGCCGTAAAATTCTCAAACGGAGAGATTCCATCTTTCCAGCCAATTCATAGATTCCTGACCGCGAGCTAATATTAAAAACGTTGAATGTGCCGTAAAATTCTCAAACGGAGAGATTCCATCTTTCCAGCCAATTCATAGATTCCTGACCGCGAGCTAATATTAAAAACGTTCAATGTGCCGTAAAATTCTCAAACGGAGAGATTCCCTCTTTCCAGCCAATTCATAGATTCCTGACCGCGAGCCAATATTAAAAACGTTCAATGTGCCGTAAAATTCTCAAACGGAGAGATTCCATCTTTCCAGCCAATTCATAGATTCCTGACCGCGAGCTAATATTAAAAACGTTCAATGTGCCGTAAAATTCTCAAACGGAGAGATTCCATCTTTCCAGCCAATTCATAGATTCCTGATCGCGAGCTAATATTAAAAACGTTCAATGTGCAGTAAATTCTCAAACGGAGAGATTCCATCTTTCCAGCCAATTCATAGATTCCTGATCGCGAGCTAATATTAAAAACGTTCAATGTGCCGTAAAATTCTCAAACGGAGAGATTCCATCTTTCCAGCCAATTCATAGATTCCTGACCGCGAGCTAATATTAAAAACGTTCAATGTGCCGTAAAATTCTCAAACGGAGAGATTCCATCTTTCCAGCCAATTCATAGATTCCTGATCGCGAGCTAATATTAAAAACGTTGAATGTGCCGTAAAATTCTCAAACGGAGAGATTCCATCTTTCCAGCCAATTCATAGATTCCTGACCGCGAGCTAATATTAAAAACGTTCAATGTGCCGTAAAATTCTCAAACGGAGAGATTCCATCTTTCCAGCCAATTCATAGATTCCTGATCGCGAGCTAATATTAAAAATGTTCAATGTGCCGTAAAATTCTCAAACGGAGAGATTCCATCTTTCCAGCCAATTCATAGATTCCTGATCGCGAGCTAATATTAAAAACCTTCAATGTGCCGTAAATTCTCAAACGGAGAGATTCCCTCTTTCCAGCCAATTCATAGATTCCTGATCGTGAGCTAATATTAAAAACGTTCAATGTGCCGTAAAATTCTCAAACGGAGAGATTCCATCTTTCCAGCCAATTCATAGATTCCTGACCGCGAGCTAATATTAAAAACGTTCAATGTGCCGTAAAATTCTCAAACGGAGAGATTCCATCTTTCCAGCCAATTCATAGATTCCTGACCGCGAGCTAATATTAAAAACGTTCAATGTGCCGTAAAATTCTCAAACGGAGAGATTCCATCTTTCCAGCCAATTCATAGATTCCTGATCGCGAGCTAATATTAAAAACGTTCAATGTGCAGTAAATTCTCAAACGGAGAGATTCCATCTTTCCAGCCAATTCATAGATTCCTGATCGCGAGCTAATATTAAAAACGTTCAATGTGCCGTAAAATTCTCAAACGGAGAGATTCCATCTTTCCAGCCAATTCATAGATTCCTGACCGCGAGCTAATATTAAAAACGTTCAATGTGCCGTAAAATTCTCAAACGGAGAGATTCCATCTTTCCAGCCAATTCATAGATTCCTGACCGCGAGCTAATATTAAAAACGTTCAATGTGCCTTAAAATTCTCAAACGGAGAGATTCCACCTTTCCAGCGAATTCATAGATTCCTGACCGCGAGCTAATATTAAAAACGTTCAATGTGCCGTAAATTCTCAAACGGAGAGATTCCATCTTTCCAGCTAATTCATAGATTCCTGATCGCGAGCTAATATTAAAAACGTTCAATGTGCCGTAAAATTCTCAAACGGAGAGATTCCATCTTTCCAGCCAATTCATCGCGAGCTAATATTAAAAACGTTCAATGTGCCGTAAAATTCTCAAACGGAGAGATTCCATCTTTCCAGCCAATTCATAGATTCCTGACCGCGAGCTAATATTAAAAACGTTGAATGTGCCGTAAAATTCTCAAACGGAGAGATTCCATCTTTCCAGCCAATTCATAGATTCCTGACCGCGAGCTAATATTAAAAACGTTCAATGTGCCGTAAAATTCTCAAACGGAGAGATTCCATCTTTCCAGCCAATTCATAGATTCCTGATCGCGAGCTAATATTAAAAACGTTCAATGTGCAGTAAATTCTCAAACGGAGAGATTCCATCTTTCCAGCCAATTCATAGATTCCTGATCGCGAGCTAATATTAAAAACGTTCAATGTGCCGTAAAATTCTCAAACGGAGAGATTCCATCTTTCCAGCCAATTCATAGATTCCTGACCGCGAGCTAATATTAAAAACGTTCAATGTGCCGTAAAATTCTCAAACGGAGAGATTCCATCTTTCCAGCCAATTCATAGATTCCTGACCGCGAGCTAATATTAAAAACGTTCAATGTGCCTTAAAATTCTCAAACGGAGAGATTCCACCTTTCCAGCGAATTCATAGATTCCTGACCGCGAGCTAATATTAAAAACGTTCAATGTGCCGTAAATTCTCAAACGGAGAGATTCCATCTTTCCAGCTAATTCATAGATTCCTGATCGCGAGCTAATATTAAAAACGTTCAATGTGCCGTAAAATTCTCAAACGGAGAGATTCCATCTTTCCAGCCAATTCATCGCGAGCTAATATTAAAAACGTTCAATGTGCCGTAAAATTCTCAAACGGAGAGATTCCATCTTTCCAGCCAATTCATCGCGAGCTAATATTAAAAACGTTGAATGTGCCGTAAAATTCTCAAACGGAGAGATTCCATCTTTCCAGCCAATTCATAGATTCCTGACCGCGAGCTAATATTAAAAACGTTGAATGTGCCGTAAAATTCTCAAACGGAGAGATTCCATCTTTCCAGCCAATTCATAGATTCCTGACCGCGAGCTAATATTAAAAACGTTCAATGTGCCGTAAAATTCTCAAACGGAGAGATTCCATCTTTCCAGCCAATTCATAGATTCCTGATCGCGAGCTAATATTAAAAATGTTCAATGTGCCGTAAAATTCTCAAACGGAGAGATTCCATCTTTCCAGCCAAATCATAGATTCCTGATCGCGAGCTAATATTAAAAACGTTCAATGTGCCGTAAATTCTCAAACGGAGAGGTTCCCTCTTTCCAGCCAATTCATAGATTCCTGATCGTGAGCTAATATTAAAAACGTTCAATGTGCCGTAAAATTCTCAAACGGAGAGATTCCATCTTTCCAGCCAATTCATAGATTCCTGATCGCGAGCTAATATTAAAAATGTTCAATGTGCCGTAAAATTCTCAAACGGAGAGATTCCATCTTTCCAGCCAATTCATAGATTCCTGATCGCGAGCTAATATTAAAAACCTTCAATGTGCCGTAAATTCTCAAACGGAGAGATTCCCTCTTTCCAGCCAATTCATAGATTCCTGATCGTGAGCTAATATTAAAAACGTTCAATGTGCCGTAAAATTCTCAAACGGAGAGATTCCATCTTTCCAGCCAATTCATAGATTCCTGACCGCGAGCTAATATTAAAAACGTTCAATGTGCCGTAAAATTCTCAAACGGAGAGATTCCATCTTTCCAGCCAATTCATAGATTCCTGACCGCGAGCTAATATTAAAAACGTTCAATGTGCCGTAAAATTCTCAAACGGAGAGATTCCATCTTTCCAGCTAATTCATAGATTCCTGATCGCGAGCTAATATTAAAAACGTTCAATGTGCCGTAAAATTCTCAAACGGAGAGATTCCATCTTTCCAGCCAATTCATCGCGAGCTAATATTAAAAACGTTGAATGTGCCGTAAAATTCTCAAACGGAGAGATTCCATCTTTCCAGCCAATTCATAGATTCCTGACCGCGAGCTAATATTAAAAACGTTCAATGTGCCGTAAAATTCTCAAACGGAGAGATTCCATCTTTCCAGCCAATTCATAGATTCCTGACCGCGAGCTAATATTAAAAACGTTCAATGTGCCGTAAAATTCTCAAACGGAGAGATTCCATCTTTCCAGCCAATTCATAGATTCCTGATCGCGAGCTAATATTAAAAATGTTCAATGTGCCGTTAAATTCTCAAACGGAGAGATTCCATCTTTCCAGCCAAATCATAGATTCCTGATCGCGAGCTAATATTAAAAACCTTCAATGTGCCGTAAATTCTCAAACGGAGAGGTTCCCTCTTTCCAGCCAATTCATAGATTCCTGATCGTGAGCTAATATTAAAAACGTTCAATGTGCCGTAAAATTCTCAAACGGAGAGATTCCATCTTTCCAGCCAATTCATAGATTCCTGATCGCGAGCTAATATTAAAAATGTTCAATGTGCCGTAAAATTCTCAAACGGAGAGATTCCATCTTTCCAGCCAATTCATAGATTCCTGATTGCGAGCTAATATTAAAAACCTTCAATGTGCCGTAAATTCTCAAACGGAGAGATTCCCTCTTTCCAGCCAATTCATAGATTCCTGATCGTGAGCTAATATTAAAAACGTTCAATGTGCCGTAAAATTCTCAAACGGAGAGATTCCATCTTTCCAGCCAATTCATAGATTCCTGACCGCGAGCTAATATTAAAAACGTTCAATGTGCCGTAAAATTCTCAAACGGAGAGATTCCATCTTTCCAGCCAATTCATAGATTCCTGACCGCGAGCCAATATTAAAAACGTTCAATGTGCCGTAAAATTCTCAAACGGAGAGATTCCATCTTTCCAGCCAATTCATAGATTCCTGATCGCGAGCTAATATTAAAAACGTTCAATGTGCAGTAAATTCTCAAACGGAGAGATTCCATCTTTCCAGCCAATTCATAGATTCCTGATCGCGAGCTAATATTAAAAACGTTCAATGTGCCGTAAAATTCTCAAACGGAGAGATTCCATCTTTCCAGCCAATTCATAGATTCCTGACCGCGAGCTAATATTAAAAACGTTCAATGTGCCGTAAATTCTCAAACGGAGAGATTCCATCTTTCCAGCTAATTCATAGATTCCTGATCGCGAGCTAATATTAAAAACGTTCAATGTGCCGTAAAATTCTCAAACGGAGAGATTCCATCTTTCCAGCCAATTCATCGCGAGCTAATATTAAAAACGTTGAATGTGCCGTAAAATTCTCAAACGGAGAGATTCCATCTTTCCAGCCAATTCATAGATTCCTGACCGCGAGCTAATATTAAAAACGTTGAATGTGCCGTAAAATTCTCAAACGGAGAGATTCCATCTTTCCAGCCAATTCATAGATTCCTGACCGCGAGCTAATATTAAAAACGTTCAATGTGCCGTAAAATTCTCAAACGGAGAGATTCCATCTTTCCAGCCAATTCATAGATTCCTGATCGCGAGCTAATATTAAAAATGTTCAATGTGCCGTAAAATTCTCAAACGGAGAGATTCCATCTTTCCAGCCAATTCATAGATTCCTGATCGCGAGCTAATATTAAAAACCTTCAATGTGCCGTAAATTCTCAAACGGAGAGATTCCCTCTTTCCAGCCAATTCATAGATTCCTGATCGTGAGCTAATATTAAAAACGTTCAATGTGCCGTAAAATTCTCAAACGGAGAGATTCCATCTTTCCAGCCAATTCATAGATTCCTGACCGCGAGCTAATATTAAAAACGTTCAATGTGCCGTAAAATTCTCAAACGGAGAGATTCCATCTTTCCAGCCAATTCATAGATTCCTGACCGCGAGCTAATATTAAAAACGTTCAATGTGCCGTAAAATTCTCAAACGGAGAGATTCCATCTTTCCAGCCAATTCATAGATTCCTGATCGCGAGCTAATATTAAAAACGTTCAATGTGCAGTAAATTCTCAAACGGAGAGATTCCATCTTTCCAGCCAATTCATAGATTCCTGATCGCGAGCTAATATTAAAAACGTTCAATGTGCCGTAAAATTCTCAAACGGAGAGATTCCATCTTTCCAGCCAATTCATAGATTCCTGACCGCGAGCTAATATTAAAAACGTTCAATGTGCCGTAAAATTCTCAAACGGAGAGATTCCATCTTTCCAGCCAATTCATAGATTCCTGATCGCGAGCTAATATTAAAAACGTTCAATGTGCCGTAAAATTCTCAAACGGAGAGATTCCATCTTTCCAGCCAATTCATCGCGAGCTAATATTAAAAACGTTGAATGTGCCGTAAAATTCTCAAACGGAGAGATTCCATCTTTCCAGCCAATTCATAGATTCCTGACCGCGAGCTAATATTAAAAACGTTGAATGTGCCGTAAAATTCTCAAACGGAGAGATTCCATCTTTCCAGCCAATTCATAGATTCCTGACCGCGAGCTAATATTAAAAACGTTCAATGTGCCGTAAAATTCTCAAACGGAGAGATTCCATCTTTCCAGCCAATTCATAGATTCCTGATCGCGAGCTAATATTAAAAATGTTCAATGTGCCGTAAAATTCTCAAACGGAGAGATTCCATCTTTCCAGCCAATTCATAGATTCCTGATCGCGAGCTAATATTAAAAATGTTCAATGTGCCGTAAAATTCTCAAACGGAGAGATTCCATCTTTCCAGCCAATTCATAGATTCCTGATCGCGAGCTAATATTAAAAACGTTCAATGTGCCGTAAAATTCTCAAACGGAGAGATTCCATCTTTCCAGCCAATTCATCGCGAGCTAATATTAAAAACGTTGAATGTGCCGTAAAATTCTCAAACGGAGAGATTCCATCTTTCCAGCCAATTCATAGATTCCTGACCGCGAGCTAATATTAAAAACGTTCAATGTGCCGTAAAATTCTCAAACGGAGAGATTCCATCTTTCCAGCCAATTCATAGATTCCTGACCGCGAGCTAATATTAAAAACGTTCAATGTGCCGTAAAATTCTCAAACGGAGAGATTCCATCTTTCCAGCCAATTCATAGATTCCTGATCGCGAGCTAATATTAAAAATGTTCAATGTGCCGTAAAATTCTCAAACGGAGAGATTCCATCTTTCCAGCCAATTCATAGATTCCTGATCGCGAGCTAATATTAAAAACCTTCAATGTGCCGTAAATTCTCAAACGGAGAGATTCCCTCTTTCCAGCCAATTCATAGATTCCTGATCGTGAGCTAATATTAAAAACGTTCAATGTGCCGTAAAATTCTCAAACGGAGAGATTCCATCTTTCCAGCCAATTCATAGATTCCTGACCGCGAGCTAATATTAAAAACGTTCAATGTGCCGTAAAATTCTCAAACGGAGAGATTCCATCTTTCCAGCCAATTCATAGATTCCTGACCGCGAGCTAATATTAAAAACGTTCAATGTGCCGTAAAATTCTCAAACGGAGAGATTCCATCTTTCCAGCCAATTCATAGATTCCTGATCGCGAGCTAATATTAAAAACGTTCAATGTGCAGTAAATTCTCAAACGGAGAGATTCCATCTTTCCAGCCAATTCATAGATTCCTGATCGCGAGCTAATATTAAAAACGTTCAATGTGCCGTAAAATTCTCAAACGGAGAGATTCCATCTTTCCAGCCAATTCATAGATTCCTGACCGCGAGCTAATATTAAAAACGTTCAATGTGCCGTAAAATTCTCAAACGGAGAGATTCCATCTTTCCAGCCAATTCATAGATTCCTGACCGCGAGCTAATATTAAAAACGTTCAATGTGCCGTAAAATTCTCAAACGGAGAGATTCCATCTTTCCAGCCAATTCATAGATTCCTGACCGCGAGCTAATATTAAAAACGTTCAATGTGCCTTAAAATTCTCAAACGGAGAGATTCCACCTTTCCAGCGAATTCATAGATTCCTGACCGCGAGCTAATATTAAAAACGTTCAATGTGCCGTAAATTCTCAAACGGAGAGATTCCATCTTTCCAGCTAATTCATAGATTCCTGATCGCGAGCTAATATTAAAAACGTTCAATGTGCCGTAAAATTCTCAAACGGAGAGATTCCATCTTTCCAGCCAATTCATCGCGAGCTAATATTAAAAACGTTGAATGTGCCGTAAAATTCTCAAACGGAGAGATTCCATCTTTCCAGCCAATTCATAGATTCCTGACCGCGAGCTAATATTAAAAACGTTGAATGTGCCGTAAAATTCTCAAACGGAGAGATTCCATCTTTCCAGCCAATTCATAGATTCCTGACCGCGAGCTAATATTAAAAACGTTCAATGTGCCGTAAAATTCTCAAACGGAGAGATTCCATCTTTCCAGCCAATTCATAGATTCCTGATCGCGAGCTAATATTAAAAATGTTCAATGTGCCGTAAAATTCTCAAACGGAGAGATTCCATCTTTCCAGCCAAATCATAGATTCCTGATCGCGAGCTAATATTAAAAACCTTCAATGTGCCGTAAATTCTCAAACGGAGAGGTTCCCTCTTTCCAGCCAATTCATAGATTCCTGATCGTGAGCTAATATTAAAAACGTTCAATGTGCCGTAAAATTCTCAAACGGAGAGATTCCATCTTTCCAGCCAATTCATAGATTCCTGATCGCGAGCTAATATTAAAAACCTTCAATGTGCCGTAAATTCTCAAACGGAGAGATTCCCTCTTTCCAGCCAATTCATAGATTCCTGATCGTGAGCT
This sequence comes from Actinernus sp. WN-2022, assembly GCA_030867875.1. Taxonomy (NCBI): domain Eukaryota; kingdom Metazoa; phylum Cnidaria; class Anthozoa; order Actiniaria; family Actinernidae; genus Actinernus; species Actinernus sp. WN-2022. Next base: position 1,045,719 of record JAOWCC010000809.1, read on the forward strand.
AATATTAAAAACGTTCAATGTGCCGTAAAATTCTCAAACGGAGAGATTCCATCTTTCCAGCCAATTCATAGATTCCTGACCGCGAGCTAATATTAAAAACGTTCAATGTGCCGTAAAATTCTCAAACGGAGAGATTCCATCTTTCCAGCCAATTCATAGATTCCTGACCGCGAGCTAATATTAAAAACGTTCAATGTGCCGTAAAATTCTCAAACGGAGAGATTCCATCTTTCCAGCCAATTCATAGATTCCTGATCGCGAGCTAATATTAAAAACGTTCAATGTGCAGTAAATTCTCAAACGGAGAGATTCCATCTTTCCAGCCAATTCATAGATTCCTGATCGCGAGCTAATATTAAAAACGTTCAATGTGCCGTAAAATTCTCAAACGGAGAGATTCCATCTTTCCAGCCAATTCATAGATTCCTGACCGCGAGCTAATATTAAAAACGTTCAATGTGCCGTAAATTCTCAAACGGAGAGATTCCATCTTTCCAGCTAATTCATAGATTCCTGATCGCGAGCTAATATTAAAAACGTTCAATGTGCCGTAAAATTCTCAAACGGAGAGATTCCATCTTTCCAGCCAATTCATCGCGAGCTAATATTAAAAACGTTGAATGTGCCGTAAAATTCTCAAACGGAGAGATTCCATCTTTCCAGCCAATTCATAGATTCCTGACCGCGAGCTAATATTAAAAACGTTGAATGTGCCGTAAAATTCTCAAACGGAGAGATTCCATCTAATGTGCCGTAAAATTCTCAAACGGAGAGATTCCATCTTTCCAGCCAATTCATAGATTCCTGATCGCGAGCTAATATTAAAAATGTTCAATGTGCCGTAAAATTCTCAAACGGAGAGATTCCATCTTTCCAGCCAAATCATAGATTCCTGATCGCGAGCTAATATTAAAAACCTTCAATGTGCCGTAAATTCTCAAACGGAGAGGTTCCCTCTTTCCAGCCAATTCATAGATTCCTGATCGTGAGCTAATATTAAAAACGTTCAATGTGCCGTAAAATTCTCAAACGGAGAGATTCCATCTTTCCAGCCAATTCATAGATTCCTGATCGCGAGCTAATATTAAAAATGTTCAATGTGCCGTAAAATTCTCAAACGGAGAGATTCCATCTTTCCAGCCAATTCATAGATTCCTGATCGCGAGCTAATATTAAAAACCTTCAATGTGCCGTAAATTCTCAAACGGAGAGATTCCCTCTTTCCAGCCAATTCATAGATTCCTGATCGTGAGCTAATATTAAAAACGTTCAATGTGCCGTAAAATTCTCAAACGGAGAGATTCCATCTTTCCAGCCAATACATAGATTCCTGACCGCGAGCTAATATTAAAAACGTTCAATGTGCCGTAAAATTCTCAAACGGAGAGATTCCATCTTTCCAGCCAATTCATAGATTCCTGACCGCGAGCTAATATTAAAAACGTTCAATGTGCCGTAAAATTCTCAAACGGAGAGATTCCATCTTTCCAGCCAATTCATAGATTCCTGATCGCGAGCTAATATTAAAAACGTTCAATGTGCCGTAAAATTCTCAAACGGAGAGATTCCATCTTTCCAGCCAATTCATCGCGAGCTAATATTAAAAACGTTGAATGTGCCGTAAAATTCTCAAACGGAGAGATTCCATCTTTCCAGCCAATTCATAGATTCCTGACCGCGAGCTAATATTAAAAACGTTCAATGTGCCGTAAAATTCTCAAACGGAGAGATTCCATCTTTCCAGCCAATTCATAGATTCCTGATCGCGAGCTAATATTAAAAATGTTCAATGTGCCGTAAAATTCTCAAACGGAGAGATTCCATCTTTCCAGCCAATTCATAGATTCCTGATCGCGAGCTAATATTAAAAACCTTCAATGTGCCGTAAATTCTCAAACGGAGAGATTCCCTCTTTCCAGCCAATTCATAGATTCCTGATCGTGAGCTAATATTAAAAACGTTCAATGTGCCGTAAAATTCTCAAACGGAGAGATTCCATCTTTCCAGCCAATTCATAGATTCCTGACCGCGAGCTAATATTAAAAACGTTCAATGTGCCGTAAAATTCTCAAACGGAGAGATTCCATCTTTCCAGCCAATTCATAGATTCCTGATCGCGAGCTAATATTAAAAACGTTCAATGTGCAGTAAATTCTCAAACGGAGAGATTCCATCTTTCCAGCCAATTCATAGATTCCTGATCGCGAGCTAATATTAAAAACGTTCAATGTGCCGTAAAATTCTCAAACGGAGAGATTCCATCTTTCCAGCCAATTCATAGATTCCTGACCGCGAGCTAATATTAAAAACGTTCAATGTGCCGTAAAATTCTCAAACGGAGAGATTCCATCTTTCCAGCCAATTCATAGATTCCTGATCGCGAGCTAATATTAAAAACGTTCAATGTGCCGTAAAATTCTCAAACGGAGAGATTCGATCTTTCCAGCCAATTCATCGCGAGCTAATATTAAAAACGTTGAATGTGCCGTAAAATTCTCAAACGGAGAGATTCCATCTTTCCAGCCAATTCATAGATTCCTGACCGCGAGCTAATATTAAAAACGTTGAATGTGCCGTAAAATTCTCAAACGGAGAGATTCCATCTTTCCAGCCAATTCATAGATTCCTGACCGCGAGCTAATATTAAAAACGTTCAATGTGCCGTAAAATTCTCAAACGGAGAGATTCCATCTTTCCAGCCAATTCATAGATTCCTGATCGCGAGCTAATATTAAAAATGTTCAATGTGCCGTAAAATTCTCAAACGGAGAGATTCCATCTTTCCAGCCAATTCATAGATTCCTGATCGCGAGCTAATATTAAAAACCTTCAATGTGCCGTAAATTCTCAAACGGAGAGATTCCCTCTTTCCAGCCAATTCATAGATTCCTGATCGTGAGCTAATATTAAAAACGTTCAATGTGCCGTAAAATTCTCAAACGGAGAGATTCCATCTTTCCAGCCAATTCATAGATTCCTGACCGCGAGCTAATATTAAAAACGTTCAATGTGCCGTAAAATTCTCAAACGGAGAGATTCCATCTTTCCAGCCAATTCATAGATTCCTGACCGCGAGCTAATATTAAAAACGTTCAATGTGCCGTAAAATTCTCAAACGGAGAGATTCCATCTTTCCAGCCAATTCATAGATTCCTGATCGCGAGCTAATATTAAAAACGTTCAATGTGCAGTAAATTCTCAAACGGAGAGATTCCATCTTTCCAGCCAATTCATAGATTCCTGATCGCGAGCTAATATTAAAAACGTTCAATGTGCCGTAAAATTCTCAAACGGAGAGATTCCATCTTTCCAGCCAATTCATAGATTCCTGACCGCGAGCTAATATTAAAAACGTTCAATGTGCCGTAAAATTCTCAAACGGAGAGATTCCATCTTTCCAGCCAATTCATAGATTCCTGACCGCGAGCTAATATTAAAAACGTTCAATGTGCCTTAAAATTCTCAAACGGAGAGATTCCACCTTTCCAGCGAATTCATAGATTCCTGACCGCGAGCTAATATTAAAAACGTTCAATGTGCCGTAAATTCTCAAACGGAGAGATTCCATCTTTCCAGCTAATTCATAGATTCCTGATCGCGAGCTAATATTAAAAACGTTCAATGTGCCGTAAAATTCTCAAACGGAGAGATTCCATCTTTCCAGCCAATTCATCGCGAGCTAATATTAAAAACGTTGAATGTGCCGTAAAATTCTCAAACGGAGAGATTCCATCTTTCCAGCCAATTCATAGATTCCTGACCGCGAGCTAATATTAAAAACGTTGAATGTGCCGTAAAATTCTCAAACGGAGAGATTCCATCTTTCCAGCCAATTCATAGATTCCTGACCGCGAGCTAATATTAAAAACGTTGAATGTGCCGTAAAATTCTCAAACGGAGAGATTCCATCTTTCCAGCCAATTCATAGATTCCTGACCGCGAGCTAATATTAAAAACGTTCAATGTGCCGTAAAATTCTCAAACGGAGAGATTCCATCTTTCCAGCCAATTCATAGATTCCTGATCGCGAGCTAATATTAAAAATGTTCAATGTGCCGTAAAATTCTCAAACGGAGAGATTCCATCTTTCCAGCCAATTCATAGATTCCTGATCGCGAGCTAATATTAAAAACCTTCAATGTGCCGTAAATTCTCAAACGGAGAGATTCCCTCTTTCCAGCCAATTCATAGATTCCTGATCGTGAGCTAATATTAAAAACGTTCAATGTGCCGTAAAATTCTCAAACGGAGAGATTCCATCTTTCCAGCCAATTCATAGATTCCTGACCGCGAGCTAATATTAAAAACGTTCAATGTGCCGTAAAATTCTCAAACGGAGAGATTCCATCTTTCCAGCCAATTCATAGATTCCTGACCGCGAGCTAATATTAAAAACGTTCAATGTGCCGTAAAATTCTCAAACGGAGAGATTCCATCTTTCCAGCCAATTCATAGATTCCTGATCGCGAGCTAATATTAAAAACGTTCAATGTGCAGTAAATTCTCAAACGGAGAGATTCCATCTTTCCAGCCAATTCATAGATTCCTGATCGCGAGCTAATATTAAAAACGTTCAATGTGCCGTAAAATTCTCAAACGGAGAGATTCCATCTTTCCAGCCAATTCATAGATTCCTGACCGCGAGCTAATATTAAAAACGTTCAATGTGCCGTAAAATTCTCAAACGGAGAGATTCCATCTTTCCAGCCAATTCATAGATTCCTGATCGCGAGCTAATATTAAAAACGTTCAATGTGCCGTAAAATTCTCAAACGGAGAGATTCCATCTTTCCAGCCAATTCATCGCGAGCTAATATTAAAAACGTTGAATGTGCCGTAAAATTCTCAAACGGAGAGATTCCATCTTTCCAGCCAATTCATAGATTCCTGACCGCGAGCTAATATTAAAAACGTTGAATGTGCCGTAAAATTCTCAAACGGAGAGATTCCATCTTTCCAGCCAATTCATAGATTCCTGACCGCGAGCTAATATTAAAAACGTTCAATGTGCCGTAAAATTCTCAAACGGAGAGATTCCATCTTTCCAGCCAATTCATAGATTCCTGATCGCGAGCTAATATTAAAAATGTTCAATGTGCCGTAAAATTCTCAAACGGAGAGATTCCATCTTTCCAGCCAATTCATAGATTCCTGATCGCGAGCTAATATTAAAAACCTTCAATGTGCCGTAAATTCTCAAACGGAGAGATTCCCTCTTTCCAGCCAATTCATAGATTCCTGATCGTGAGCTAATATTAAAAACGTTCAATGTGCCGTAAAATTCTCAAACGGAGAGATTCCATCTTTCCAGCCAATTCATAGATTCCTGACCGCGAGCTAATATTAAAAACGTTCAATGTGCCGTAAAATTCTCAAACGGAGAGATTCCATCTTTCCAGCCAATTCATAGATTCCTGACCGCGAGCTAATATTAAAAACGTTCAATGTGCCGTAAAATTCTCAAACGGAGAGATTCCATCTTTCCAGCCAATTCATAGATTCCTGATCGCGAGCTAATATTAAAAACGTTCAATGTGCAGTAAATTCTCAAACGGAGAGATTCCATCTTTCCAGCCAATTCATAGATTCCTGATCGCGAGCTAATATTAAAAACGTTCAATGTGCCGTAAAATTCTCAAACGGAGAGATTCCATCTTTCCAGCCAATTCATAGATTCCTGACCGCGAGCTAATATTAAAAACGTTCAATGTGCCGTAAAATTCTCAAACGGAGAGATTCCATCTTTTCCAGCCAATTCATAGATTCCTGACCGCGAGCTAATATTAAAAACGTTCAATGTGCCTTAAAATTCTCAAACGGAGAGATTCCACCTTTCCAGCGAATTCATAGATTCCTGACCGCGAGCTAATATTAAAAACGTTGAATGTGCCGTAAAATTCTCAAACGGAGAGATTCCATCTTTCCAGCCAATTCATAGATTCCTGACCGCGAGCTAATATTAAAAACGTTCAATGTGCCGTAAAATTCTCAAACGGAGAGATTCCATCTTTCCAGCCAATTCATAGATTCCTGATCGCGAGCTAATATTAAAAATGTTCAATGTGCCGTAAAATTCTCAAACGGAGAGATTCCATCTTTCCAGCCAATTCATAGATTCCTGATCGCGAGCTAATATTAAAAACCTTCAATGTGCCGTAAATTCTCAAACGGAGAGATTCCCTCTTTCCAGCCAATTCATAGATTCCTGATCGTGAGCTAATATTAAAAACGTTCAATGTGCCGTAAAATTCTCAAACGGAGAGATTCCATCTTTCCAGCCAATTCATAGATTCCTGACCGCGAGCTAATATTAAAAACGTTCAATGTGCCGTAAAATTCTCAAACGGAGAGATTCCATCTTTCCAGCCAATTCATAGATTCCTGACCGCGAGCTAATATTAAAAACGTTCAATGTGCCGTAAAATTCTCAAACGGAGAGATTCCATCTTTCCAGCCAATTCATAGATTCCTGATCGCGAGCTAATATTAAAAACGTTCAATGTGCAGTAAATTCTCAAACGGAGAGATTCCATCTTTCCAGCCAATTCATAGATTCCTGATCGCGAGCTAATATTAAAAACGTTCAATGTGCCGTAAAATTCTCAAACGGAGAGATTCCATCTTTCCAGCCAATTCATAGATTCCTGACCGCGAGCTAATATTAAAAACGTTCAATGTGCCGTAAAATTCTCAAACGGAGAGATTCCATCTTTCCAGCCAATTCATAGATTCCTGACCGCGAGCTAATATTAAAAACGTTCAATGTGCCTTAAAATTCTCAAACGGAGAGATTCCACCTTTCCAGCGAATTCATAGATTCCTGACCGCGAGCTAATATTAAAAACGTTCAATGTGCCGTAAATTCTCAAACGGAGACATTCCATCTTTCCAGCTAATTCATAGATTCCTGATCGCGAGCTAATATTAAAAACGTTCAATGTGCCGTAAAATTCTCAAACGGAGAGATTCCATCTTTCCAGCCAATTCATCGCGAGCTAATATTAAAAACGTTGAATGTGCCGTAAAATTCTCAAACGGAGAGATTCCATCTTTCCAGCCAATTCATAGATTCCTGACCGCGAGCTAATATTAAAAACGTTGAATGTGCCGTAAAATTCTCAAACGGAGAGATTCCATCTTTCCAGCCAATTCATAGATTCCTGACCGCGAGCTAATATTAAAAACGTTCAATGTGCCGTAAAATTCTCAAACGGAGAGATTCCATCTTTCCAGCCAATTCATAGATTCCTGATCGCGAGCTAATATTAAAAATGTTCAATGTGCCGTAAAATTCTCAAACGGAGAGATTCCATCTTTCCAGCCAAATCATAGATTCCTGATCGCGAGCTAATATTAAAAACCTTCAATGTGCCGTAAATTCTCAAACGGAGAGGTTCCCTCTTTCCAGCCAATTCATAGATTCCTGATCGTGAGCTAATATTAAAAACGTTCAATGTGCCGTAAAATTCTCAAACGGAGAGATTCCATCTTTCCAGCCAATTCATAGATTCCTGACCGCGAGCTAATATTAAAAACGTTCAATGTGCCGTAAAATTCTCAAACGGAGAGATTCCATCTTTCCAGCCAATTCATAGATTCCTGACCGCGAGCTAATATTAAAAACGTTCAATGTGCCGTAAAATGCTCAAACGGAGAGATTCCATCTTTCCAGCCAATTCATAGATTCCTGATCGCGAGCTAATATTAAAAACGTTCAATGTGCAGTAAATTCTCAAACGGAGAGATTCCATCTTTCCAGCCAATTCATAGATTCCTGATCGCGAGCTAATATTAAAAACGTTCAATGTGCCGTAAAATTCTCAAACGGAGAGATTCCATCTTTCCAGCCAATTCATAGATTCCTGACCGCGAGCTAATATTAAAAACGTTCAATGTGCCGTAAAATTCTCAAACGGAGAGATTCCATCTTTCCAGCCAATTCATAGATTCCTGACCGCGAGCTAATATTAAAAACGTTCAATGTGCCTTAAAATTCTCAAACGGAGAGATTCCACCTTTCCAGCGAATTCATAGATTCCTGACCGCGAGCTAATATTAAAAACGTTCAATGTGCCCTAAATTCTCAAACGGAGAGATTCCATCTTTCCAGCTAATTCATAGATTCCTGATCGCGAGCTAATATTAAAAACGTTCAATGTGCCGTAAAATTCTCAAACGGAGAGATTCCATCTTTCCAGCCAATTCATAGATTCCTGACCGCGAGCTAATATTAAAAACGTTGAATGTGCCGTAAAATTCTCAAACGGAGAGATTCCATCTTTCCAGCCAATTCATAGATTCCTGACCGCGAGCTAATATTAAAAACGTTCAATGTGCCGTAAAATTCTCAAACGGAGAGATTCCATCTTTCCAGCCAATTCATAGATTCCTGATCGCGAGCTAATATTAAAAATGTTCAATGTGCCGTAAAATTCTCAAACGGAGAGATTCCATCTTTCCAGCCAATTCATAGATTCCTGATCGCGAGCTAATATTAAAAACCTTCAATGTGCCGTAAATTCTCAAACGGAGAGATTCCCTCTTTCCAGCCAATTCATAGATTCCTGATCGTGAGCTAATATTAAAAACGTTCAATGTGCCGTAAAATTCTCAAACGGAGAGATTCCATCTTTCCAGCCAATTCATAGATTCCTGACCGCGAGCTAATATTAAAAACGTTCAATGTGCCGTAAAATTCTCAAACGGAGAGATTCCATCTTTCCAGCCAATTCATAGATTCCTGACCGCGAGCTAATATTAAAAACGTTCAATGTGCCGTAAAATTCTCAAACGGAGAGATTCCATCTTTCCAGCCAATTCATAGATTCCTGATCGCGAGCTAATATTAAAAACGTTCAATGTGCAGTAAATTCTCAAACGGAGAGATTCCATCTTTCCAGCCAATTCATAGATTCCTGATCGCGAGCTAATATTAAAAACGTTCAATGTGCCGTAAAATTCTCAAACGGAGAGATTCCATCTTTCCAGCCAATTCATAGATTCCTGACCGCGAGCTAATATTAAAAACGTTCAATGTGCCGTAAAATTCTCAAACGGAGAGATTCCATCTTTTCCAGCCAATTCATAGATTCCTGACCGCGAGCTAATATTAAAAACGTTCAATGTGCCTTAAAATTCTCAAACGGAGAGATTCCACCTTTCCAGCGAATTCATAGATTCCTGACCGCGAGCTAATATTAAAAACGTTGAATGTGCCGTAAAATTCTCAAACGGAGAGATTCCATCTTTCCAGCCAATTCATAGATTCCTGACCGCGAGCTAATATTAAAAACGTTCAATGTGCCGTAAAATTCTCAAACGGAGAGATTCCATCTTTCCAGCCAATTCATAGATTCCTGATCGCGAGCTAATATTAAAAATGTTCAATGTGCCGTAAAATTCTCAAACGGAGAGATTCCATCTTTCCAGCCAATTCATAGATTCCTGATCGCGAGCTAATATTAAAAACCTTCAATGTGCCGTAAATTCTCAAACGGAGAGATTCCCTCTTTCCAGCCAATTCATAGATTCCTGATCGTGAGCTAATATTAAAAACGTTCAATGTGCCGTAAAATTCTCAAACGGAGAGATTCCATCTTTCCAGCCAATTCATAGATTCCTGACCGCGAGCTAATATTAAAAACGTTCAATGTGCCGTAAAATTCTCAAACGGAGAGATTCCATCTTTCCAGCCAATTCATAGATTCCTGACCGCGAGCTAATATTAAAAACGTTCAATGTGCCGTAAAATTCTCAAACGGAGAGATTCCATCTTTCCAGCCAATTCATAGATTCCTGATCGCGAGCTAATATTAAAAACGTTCAATGTGCAGTAAATTCTCAAACGGAGAGATTCCATCTTTCCAGCCAATTCATAGATTCCTGATCGCGAGCTAATATTAAAAACGTTCAATGTGCCGTAAAATTCTCAAACGGAGAGATTCCATCTTTCCAGCCAATTCATAGATTCCTGACCGCGAGCTAATATTAAAAACGTTCAATGTGCCGTAAAATTCTCAAACGGAGAGATTCCATCTTTCCAGCCAATTCATAGATTCCTGACCGCGAGCTAATATTAAAAACGTTCAATGTGCCTTAAAATTCTCAAACGGAGAGATTCCACCTTTCCAGCGAATTCATAGATTCCTGACCGCGAGCTAATATTAAAAACGTTCAATGTGCCGTAAATTCTCAAACGGAGACATTCCATCTTTCCAGCTAATTCATAGATTCCTGATCGCGAGCTAATATTAAAAACGTTCAATGTGCCGTAAAATTCTCAAACGGAGAGATTCCATCTTTCCAGCCAATTCATCGCGAGCTAATATTAAAAACGTTGAATGTGCCGTAAAATTCTCAAACGGAGAGATTCCATCTTTCCAGCCAATTCATAGATTCCTGACCGCGAGCCAATATTAAAAACGTTGAATGTGCCGTAAAATTCTCAAACGGAGAGATTCCATCTTTCCAGCCAATTCATAGATTCCTGACCGCGAGCTAATATTAAAAACGTTCAATGTGCCGTAAAATTCTCAAACGGAGAGATTCCATCTTTCCAGCCAATTCATAGATTCCTGATCGCGAGCTAATATTAAAAATGTTCAATGTGCCGTAAAATTCTCAAACGGAGAGATTCCATCTTTCCAGCCAAATCATAGATTCCTGATCGCGAGCTAATATTAAAAACCTTCAATGTGCCGTAAATTCTCAAACGGAGAGGTTCCCTCTTTCCAGCCAATTCATAGATTCCTGATCGTGAGCTAATATTAAAAACGTTCAATGTGCCGTAAAATTCTCAAACGGAGAGATTCCATCTTTCCAGCCAATTCATAGATTCCTGACCGCGAGCTAATATTAAAAACGTTCAATGTGCCGTAAAATTCTCAAACGGAGAGATTCCATCTTTCCAGCCAATTCATAGATTCCTGACCGCGAGCTAATATTAAAAACGTTCAATGTGCCGTAAAATGCTCAAACGGAGAGATTCCATCTTTCCAGCCAATTCATAGATTCCTGATCGCGAGCTAATATTAAAAACGTTCAATGTGCAGTAAATTCTCAAACGGAGAGATTCCATCTTTCCAGCCAATTCATAGATTCCTGATCGCGAGCTAATATTAAAAACGTTCAATGTGCCGTAAAATTCTCAAACGGAGAGATTCCATCTTTCCAGCCAATTCATAGATTCCTGACCGCGAGCTAATATTAAAAACGTTCAATGTGCCGTAAAATTCTCAAACGGAGAGATTCCATCTTTCCAGCCAATTCATAGATTCCTGACCGCGAGCTAATATTAAAAACGTTCAATGTGCCTTAAAATTCTCAAACGGAGAGATTCCACCTTTCCAGCGAATTCATAGATTCCTGACCGCGAGCTAATATTAAAAACGTTCAATGTGCCCTAAATTCTCAAACGGAGAGATTCCATCTTTCCAGCTAATTCATAGATTCCTGATCGCGAGCTAATATTAAAAACGTTCAATGTGCCGTAAAATTCTCAAACGGAGAGATTCCATCTTTCCAGCCAATTCATAGATTCCTGACCGCGAGCTAATATTAAAAACGTTCAATGTGCCGTAAAATTCTCAAACGGAGAGATTCCATCTTTCCAGCCAATTCATAGATTCCTGATCGCGAGCTAATATTAAAAATGTTCAATGTGCCGTAAAATTCTCAAACGGAGAGATTCCATCTTTCCAGCCAATTCATAGATTCCTGATCGCGAGCTAATATTAAAAACCTTCAATGTGCCGTAAATTCTCAAACGGAGAGATTCCCTCTTTCCAGCCAATTCATAGATTCCTGATCGTGAGCTAATATTAAAAACGTTCAATGTGCCGTAAAATTCTCAAACGGAGAGATTCCATCTTTCCAGCCAATTCATAGATTCCTGACCGCGAGCTAATATTAAAAACGTTCAATGTGCCGTAAAATTCTCAAACGGAGAGATTCCATCTTTCCAGCCAATTCATAGATTCCTGACCGCGAGCTAATATTAAAAACGTTCAATGTGCCGTAAAATTCTCAAACGGAGAGATTCCATCTTTCCAGCCAATTCATAGATTCCTGATCGCGAGCTAATATTAAAAACGTTCAATGTGCAGTAAATTCTCAAACGGAGAGATTCCATCTTTCCAGCCAATTCATAGATTCCTGATCGCGAGCTAATATTAAAAACGTTCAATGTGCCGTAAAATTCTCAAACGGAGAGATTCCATCTTTCCAGCCAATTCATAGATTCCTGACCGCGAGCTAATATTAAAAACGTTCAATGTGCCGTAAAATTCTCAAACGGAGAGATTCCATCTTTCCAGCCAATTCATAGATTCCTGATCGCGAGCTAATATTAAAAACGTTCAATGTGCCGTAAAATTCTCAAACGGAGAGATTCCATCTTTCCAGCCAATTCATCGCGAGCTAATATTAAAAACGTTGAATGTGCCGTAAAATTCTCAAACGGAGAGATTCCATCTTTCCAGCCAATTCATAGATTCCTGACCGCGAGCTAATATTAAAAACGTTGAATGTGCCGTAAAATTCTCAAACGGAGAGATTCCATCTTTCCAGCCAATTCATAGATTCCTGATCGCGAGCTAATATTAAAAACGTTCAATGTGCCGTAAAATTCTCAAACGGAGAGATTCCATCTTTCCAGCCAATTCATCGCGAGCTAATATTAAAAACGTTGAATGTGCCGTAAAATTCTCAAACGGAGAGATTCCATCTTTCCAGCCAATTCATAGATTCCTGACCGCGAGCTAATATTAAAAACGTTGAATGTGCCGTAAAATTCTCAAACGGAGAGATTCCATCTTTCCAGCCAATTCATAGATTCCTGATCGCGAGCTAATATTAAAAACGTTGAATGTGCCGTAAAATTCTCAAACGGAGAGATTCCATCTTTCCAGCCAATTCATAGATTCCTGACCGCGAGCTAATATTAAAAACGTTGAATGTGCCGTAAAATTCTCAAACGGAGAGATTCCATCTTTCCAGCCAATTCATAGGTTCCTGACCGCGAGCTAATATTAAAAACGTTCAATGTGCCGTAAAATTCTCAAACGGAGAGATTCCATCTTTCCAGCCAATTCATAGATTCCTGATCGCGAGCTAATATTAAAAACGTTGAATGTGCCGTAAAATTCTCAAACGGAGAGATTCCATCTTTCCAGCCAATTCATAGATTCCTGACCGCGAGCTAATATTAAAAACGTTCAATGTGCCGTAAAATTCTCAAACGGAGAGATTCCATCTTTCCAGCCAATTCATAGATTCCTGACCGCGAGCTAATATTAAAAACGTTCAATGTGCCGTAAAATTCTCAAACGGAGAGATTCCATCTTTCCAGCCAATTCATAGATTCCTGATCGCGAGCTAATATTAAAAATGTTCAATGTGCCGTAAAATTCTCAAACGGAGAGATTCCATCTTTCCAGCCAATTCATAGATTCCTGATCGCGAGCTAATATTAAAAACCTTCAATGTGCCGTAAATTCTCAAACGGAGAGATTCCCTCTTTCCAGCCAATTCATAGATTCCTGATGGCGAGCTAATATTAAAAACGTTCAATGTGCCATAAAATTCTCAAACGGAGAGATTCCATCTTTCCAGCCAATTCATAGATTCCTGACCGCGAGCTAATATTAAAAACGTTCAATGTGCCGTAAAATTCTCAAACGGAGAGATTCCATCTTTCCAGCCAATTCATAGATTCCTGACCGCGAGCTAATATTAAAAACGTTCAATGTGCCGTAAAATTCTCAAACGGAGAGATTCCATCTTTCCAGCCAATTCATAGATTCCTGATCGCGAGCTAATATTAAAAACGTTCAATGTGCCGTAAAATTCTCAAACGGAGAGATTCCATCTTTCCAGCCAATTCATAGATTCCTGATCGCGAGCTAATATTAAAAACGTTCAATGTGCCGTAAAATTCTCAAACGGAGAGATTCCATCTTTCCAGCCAATTCATAGATTCCTGATCGCGAGCTAATATTAAAAACGTTCAATGTGCCGTAAAATTCTTAAACGGAGAGATTCTATCTTTCCAGCCAATTCATAGATTCCTGATCGCGAGCTAATATTAAAAACGTTCAATGTGCAGTAAATTCTCAAAAGGAGAGATTCCATCTTTCCAGCCAATTCATAGATTCCTGATCGCGAGCTAATATTAAAAACGTTCAATGTGCCGTAAAATTCTCAAACGGAGAGATTCCATCTTTCCAGCCAATTCATAGATTCCTGACCGCGAGCTAATATTAAAAACGTTCAATGTGCCGTAAAATTGTCAAACGGAGAGATTCCATCTTTCCAGCCAATTCATAGATTCCTGACCGCGAGCTAATATTAAAAACGTTCAATGTGCCGTAAAATTCTCAAACGGAGAGATTCCATCTTTCCAGCCAATTCATAGATTCCTGACCGCGAGCTAATATTAAAAACGTTCAATGTGCCGTAAATTCTCAAACGGAGAGATTCCATCTTTCCAGCTAATTCATAGATTCCTGATCGCGAGCTAATATTAAAAACGTTGAATGTGCCGTAAAATTCTCAAACGGAGAGATTCCATCTTTCCAGCCAATTCATAGATTCCTGACCGCGAGCTAATATTAAAAACGTTGAATGTGCCGTAAAATTCTCAAACGGAGAGATTCCATCTTTCCAGCCACTTCATAGATTCCTGACCGCGAGCTAATATTAAAAACGTTCAATGTGCCGTAAAATTCTCAAACGGAGAGATTCCATCTTTCCAGCCAATTCATCGCGAGCTAATATTAAAAACGTTCAATGTGCCGTAAAATTCTCAAACGGAGAGATTCCATCTTTCCAGCCAATTCATAGATTCCTGACCGCGAGCTAATATTAAAAACGTTCAATGTGCCGTAAAATTCTCAAACGGAGAGATTCCATCTTTCCAGCCAATTCATAGATTCCTGATCGCGAGCTAATATTAAAAACGTTGAATGTGCCGTAAAATTCTCAAACGGAGAGATTCCATCTTTCCAGCCAATTCATAGATTCCTGACCGCGAGCTAATATTAAAAACGTTCAATGTGCCGTAAAATTCTCAAACGGAGAGATTCCATCTTTCCAGCCAATTCATAGATTCCTGATCGCGAGCTAATATTAAAAATGTTCAATGTGCCGTAAAATTCTCAAACGGAGAGATTCCATCTTTCCAGCCAATTCATAGATTCCTGATCGCGAGCTAATATTAAAAACCTTCAATGTGCCGTAAATTCTCAAACGGAGAGATTCCCTCTTTCCAGCCAATTCATAGATTCCTGATCGCGAGCTAATATTAAAAACGTTCAATGTGCCGTAAAATTCTCAAACGGAGAGATTCCATCTTTCCAGCCAATTCATAGATTCCTGACCGCGAGCTAATATTAAAAACGTTCAATGTGCCGTAAAATTCTCAAACGGAGAGATTCCATCTTTCCAGCCAATTCATAGATTCCTGACCGCGAGCTAATATTAAAAACGTTCAATGTGCCGTAAAATTCTCAAACGGAGAGATTCCATCTTTCCAGCCAATTCATAGATTCCTGATCGCGAGCTAATATTAAAAACGTTCAATGTGCCGTAAAATTCTCAAACGGAGAGATTCCATCTTTCCAGCCAATTCATAGATTCCTGATCGCGAGCTAATATTAAAAACGTTCAATGTGCCGTAAAATTCTCAAACGGAGAGATTCCATCTTTCCAGCCAATTCATAGATTCCTGATCGCGAGCTAATATTAAAAACGTTCAATGTGCCGTAAAATTCTTAAACGGAGAGATTCTATCTTTCCAGCCAATTCATAGATTCCTGATCGCGAGCTAATATTAAAAACGTTCAATGTGCAGTAAATTCTCAAACGGAGAGATTCCATCTTTCCAGCCAATTCATAGATTCCTGATCGCGAGCTAATATTAAAAACGTTCAATGTGCCGTAAAATTCTCAAACGGAGAGATTCCATCTTTCCAGCCAATTCATAGATTCCTGATCGCGAGCTAATATTAAAAACGTTCAATGTGCCGTAAAATTCTCAAACGGAGAGATTCCATCTTTCCAGCCAATTCATAGATTCCTGATCGCGAGCTAATATTAAAAACGTTCAATGTGCCGTAAAATTCTCAAACGGAGAGATTCCATCTTTCCAGCCAATTCATAGATTCCTGATCGCGAGCTAATATTAAAAACGTTCAATGTGCCGTAAAATTGTCAAACGGAGAGATTCCATCTTTCCAGCCAATTCATAGATTCCTGACCGCGAGCTAATATTAAAAACGTTCAATGTGCCGTAAAATTCTCAAACGGAGAGATTCCATCTTTCCAGCCAATTCATAGATTCCTGACCGCGAGCTAATATTAAAAACGTTCAATGTGCCGTAAATTCTCAAACGGAGAGATTCCATCTTTCCAGCTAATTCATAGATTCCTGATCGCGAGCTAATATTAAAAACGTTGAATGTGCCGTAAAATTCTCAAACGGAGAGATTCCATCTTTCCAGCCAATTCATAGATTCCTGACCGCGAGCTAATATTAAAAACGTTGAATGTGCCGTAAAATTCTCAAACGGAGAGATTCCATCTTTCCAGCCACTTCATAGATTCCTGACCGCGAGCTAATATTAAAAACGTTGAATGTGCCGTAAAATTCTCAAACGGAGAGATTCCATCTTTCCAGCCACTTCATAGATTCCTGACCGCGAGCTAATATTAAAAACGTTCAATGTACCGTAAAATTCTCAAACGGAGAGATTCCATCTTTCCAGCCAATTCATCGCGAGCTAATATTAAAAACGTTCAATGTGCCGTAAAATTCTCAAACGGAGAGATTCCATCTTTCCAGCCAATTCATAGATTCCTGACCGCGAGCTAATATTAAAAACGTTCAATGTGCCGTAAAATTCTCAAACGGAGAGATTCCATCTTTCCAGCCAATTCATAGATTCCTGACCGCGAGCTAATATTAAAAACGTTCAATGTGCCGTAAAATTCTCAAACGGAGAGATTCCATCTTTCCAGCCAATTCATAGATTCCTGATCGCGAGCAAATATTAAAAATGTTCAATGTGCCGTAAAATTCTCAAACGGAGAGATTCCATCTTTCCAGCCAATTCATAGATTCCTGATCGCGAGCTAATATTAAAAACGTTCAATGTGCCGTAAATTCTCAAACGGAGAGATTTCCTCTTTCCAGCCAATTCATAGATTCCTGATCGCGAGCTAATATTAAAAACGTTCAATGTGCCGTAAAATTCTCAAACGGAGAGATTCCATCTTTCCAGCCAATTCATAGATTCCTGACCGCGAGCTAATATTAAAAACATTCAATGTGCCGTAAAATTCTCAAACGGAGAGATTCCATCTTTCCAGCCAATTCATAGATTCCTGACCGCGAGCTAATATTAAAAACGTTCAATGTGCCGTAAAATTCTCCAACGGAGAGATTCCATCTTTCCAGCCAATTCATAGATTCGTGATCGCGAGCTAATATTAAAAGCGTTCAATGTGCCGTAAAATTCTCAAACGGAGAGATTCCATCTTTCCAGCCAATTCATAGATTCCTGACCGAGAGCTAATATTAAAAACGTTCAATGTGCCGTAAAATTCTCAAACGGAGAGATTGCATCTTTCCAGCCAATTCAGAGATTCCTGACCGCGAGCTAATATTAAAAACGTTCAATGTGCCGTAAAATTCTCAAACGGAGAGATTCCATCTTTCCAGCCAATTCATAGATAGGAGATCGCGAGCTAATATTAAAAACGTTCAATGTGCCGTAAAATTATCAAACGGAGAAATTCCATCTTTCCAGCCAATTCATAGATTCCTGATCGCGAGATAATATTAAAAACGTTCAATGTGCCGTAAAATTCTCAAACGGAGAGATTCCATCTTTCCAGCCAATTCATAGATAGGAGATCGCGAGCTAATATTAAAAACGTTCAATGTGCAATAAAATTCTCAAACGGAGAGATTCCATCTTTCCAGCCAATTCATAGATTCCTGATCGCGAGCTAATATTAAAAACGTTCAATGTGCCGTAAATTCTCAAACGGAGAGATTCCCTCTTTCCTGCCAATTCATAGATTCCTGATCGCGAGCTAATATTAAAAACGTTCAATGTGCCGTAAAATTCTCAAACGGAGAGATTCCATCTTTCCAGCCAATTCATAGATTCCTGATCGCGAGCTAATATTAAAAACGTTCAATGTGCCGTAAAATTCTCAAACGGAGAGATTCCATCTTTCCAGCCAATTCATAGATTCCTGATCGCGAGCTAATATTAAAAACGTTCAATGTGCCGTAAATTCTCAAACGGAGAGATTCCATCTTTCCAGCCAATTCATAGATTCCTGATCGCGAGCTAATATTAAAAACATTCAATGTGCCGTAAAATTCTCAAACGGAGATATTCCATCTTTGCAGCCAATTCATAGATTCCTGACCGCGAGCTAATATTAAAAACGTTCAATGTGCCGTAAAATTCTCCAACGGAGAGATTCCATCTTTCCAGCCAATTCATAGATTCGTGATCGCGAGCTAATATTAAAAGCGTTCAATGTGCCGTAAAATTCTCAAACGGAGAGATTCCATCTTTCCAGCCAATTCATAGATTCCTGACCGAGAGCTAATATTAAAAACGTTCAATGTGCCGTAAAATTCTCAAACGGAGAGATTGCATCTTTCCAGCCAATTCATAGATTCCTGACCGCGAGCTAATATTAAAAACGTTCAATGTGCCGTAAAATTCTCAAACGGAGAGATTCCATCTTTCCAGCAATTCATAGATAGGAGATCGCGAGCTAATATTAAAAACGTTCAATGTGCCGTAAAATTATCAAACGGAGAGATTCCATCTTTCCAGCCAATTCATAGATTCCTGATCGCGAGCTAATATTAAAAACGTTCAATGTGCCGTAAAATTCTCAAACGGAGAGATTCCATCTTTCCAGCCAATTCATAGATAGGAGATCGCGAGCTAATATTAAAAACGTTCAATGTGCCATAAAATTCTCAAACGGAGAGATTCCATCTTTCCAGCCAATTCATAGATTCCTGATCGCGAGCTAATATTAAAAACGTTCAATGTGCCGTAAAATTCTCAAACGGAGAGATTCCATCTTTCCAGCCTATTCATAGATTCCTGATCGCGAGCTAATATTAAAAACGTTCAATGTGCCGTAAATTCTCAAACGGAGAGATTCCATCTTTCCAGCCAATTCATAGATTCCTGATCGCGAGCTAATATTAAAAACGTTCAATGTGCCGTAAAATTCTCAAACGGAGAGATTGCATCTTTCCAGCGAATTCATAGATTCCTGACCGCGAGCTAATATTAAAAACGTTCAATGTGCCGTAAAATTCTCAAACGGAGAGATTCCATCTTTCCAGCCAATTCATAGATTCCTGATCGCGAGCTAATATTAAAAACGTTCAATGTGCCGTAAATTCTCAAACGGAGAGATTCCATCTTTCCAGCCAATTCATAGATTCCTGATCGCGAGCTAATATTAAAAACATTCAATGTGCCGTAAAATTCTCAAACGGAGATATTCCATCTTTGCAGCCAATTCATAGATTCCTGACCGCGAGCTAATATTAAAAACGTTCAATGTGCCGTAAAATTCTCCAACGGAGAGATTCCATCTTTCCAGCCAATTCATAGATTCGTGATCGCGAGCTAATATTAAAAGCGTTCAATGTGCCGTAAAATTCTCAAACGGAGAGATTCCATCTTTCCAGCCAATTCATAGATTCCTGACCGAGAGCTAATATTAAAAACGTTCAATGTGCCGTAAAATTCTCAAACGGAGAGATTGCATCTTTCCAGCCAATTCATAGATTCCTGACCGCGAGCTAATATTAAAAACGTTCAATGTGCCGTAAAATTCTCAAACGGAGAGATTCCATCTTTCCAGCCAATTCATAGATAGGAGATCGCGAGCTAATATTAAAAACGTTCAATGTGCCGTAAAATTCTCAAACGGAGAGATTCCATCTTTCCAGCCAATTCATAGATAGGAGATCGCGAGCTAATATTAAAAACGTTCAATGTGCCATAAAATTCTCAAACGGAGAGATTCCATCTTTCCAGCCAATTCATAGATTCCTGATCGCGAGCTAATATTAAAAACGTTCAATGTGCCGTAAAATTCTCAAACGGAGAGATTCCATCTTTCCAGCCTATTCATAGATTCCTGATCGCGAGCTAATATTAAAAACGTTCAATGTGCCGTAAATTCTCAAACGGAGAGATTCCATCTTTCCAGCCAATTCATAGATAGGAGATCGCGAGCTAATATTAAAAACGTTCAATGTGCCGTAAAATTCTCAAACGGAGAGATTCCATCTTTCCAGCCAATTCATAGATTCCTTATCGCGAGCTAATATTAAAAACGTTCAATGTGCCGTAAAATTCTCAAACGGAGAGATTCCATCTTTCCAGCCAATTCATAGATAGGAGATCGCGAGCTAATATTAAAAACGTTCAATGTGCCGTAAAATTCTCAAACGGAGAGATTCCATCTTTCCAGCCAATTCATAGATTCCTGACCGCGAGCTAATATTAAAAACGTTCAATGTGCCGTAAAATTCTCAAACGGAGAGATTCCATCTTTCCAGCCAATTCATAGATTCCTGACCGCGAGCTAATATTAAAAACGTTCAATGTGCCGTAAAATTCTCAAACGGAGAGATTCCATCTTTCCAGCCAATTCATAGATTCCTGATCGCGAGCTAATATTAAAAATGTTCAATGTGCCGTAAAATTCTCAAACGGAGAGATTCCATCTTTCCAGCCAATTCATAGATTCCTGATCGCGAGCTAATATTAAAAACGTTCAATGTGCCGTAAATTCTCAAACGGAGAGATTTCCTCTTTCCAGCCAATTCATAGATTCCTGATCGCGAGCTAATATTAAAAACGTTCAATGTGCCGTAAAATTCTCAAACGGAGAGATTCCATCTTTCCAGCCAATTCATAGATTCCTGACCGCGAGCTAATATTAAAAACATTCAATGTGCCGTAAAATTCTCAAACGGAGAGATTCCATCTTTCCAGCCAATTCATAGATTCCTGACCGCGAGCTAATATTAAAAACGTTCAATGTGCCGTAAAATTCTCCAACGGAGAGATTCCATCTTTCCAGCCAATTCATAGATTCGTGATCGCGAGCTAATATTAAAAGCGTTCAATGTGCCGTAAAATTCTCAAACGGAGAGATTCCATCTTTCCAGCCAATTCATAGATTCCTGACCGAGAGCTAATATTAAAAACGTTCAATGTGCCGTAAAATTCTCAAACGGAGAGATTGCATCTTTCCAGCCAATTCAGAGATTCCTGACCGCGAGCTAATATTAAAAACGTTCAATGTGCCGTAAAATTCTCAAACGGAGAGATTCCATCTTTCCAGCCAATTCATAGATAGGAGATCGCGAGCTAATATTAAAAACGTTCAATGTGCCGTAAAATTATCAAACGGAGAAATTCCATCTTTCCAGCCAATTCATAGATTCCTGATCGCGAGCTAATATTAAAAACGTTCAATGTGCCGTAAAATTCTCAAACGGAGAGATTCCATCTTTCCAGCCAATTCATAGATAGGAGATCGCGAGCTAATATTAAAAACGTTCAATGTGCAATAAAATTCTCAAACGGAGAGATTCCATCTTTCCAGCCAATTCATAGATTCCTGATCGCGAGCTAATATTAAAAACGTTCAATGTGCCGTAAATTCTCAAACGGAGAGATTCCCTCTTTCCTGCCAATTCATAGATTCCTGATCGCGAGCTAATATTAAAAACGTTCAATGTGCCGTAAAATTCTCAAACGGAGAGATTCCATCTTTCCAGCCAATTCATAGATTCCTGATCGCGAGCTAATATTAAAAACGTTCAATGTGCCGTAAAATTCTCAAACGGAGAGATTCCATCTTTCCAGCCAATTCATAGATTCCTGATCGCGAGCTAATATTAAAAACGTTCAATGTGCCGTAAATTCTCAAACGGAGAGATTCCATCTTTCCAGCCAATTCATAGATTCCTGATCGCGAGCTAATATTAAAAACATTCAATGTGCCGTAAAATTCTCAAACGGAGATATTCCATCTTTGCAGCCAATTCATAGATTCCTGACCGCGAGCTAATATTAAAAACGTTCAATGTGCCGTAAAATTCTCCAACGGAGAGATTCCATCTTTCCAGCCAATTCATAGATTCGTGATCGCGAGCTAATATTAAAAGCGTTCAATGTGCCGTAAAATTCTCAAACGGAGAGATTCCATCTTTCCAGCCAATTCATAGATTCCTGACCGAGAGCTAATATTAAAAACGTTCAATGTGCCGTAAAATTCTCAAACGGAGAGATTGCATCTTTCCAGCCAATTCATAGATTCCTGACCGCGAGCTAATATTAAAAACGTTCAATGTGCCGTAAAATTCTCAAACGGAGAGATTCCATCTTTCCAGCAATTCATAGATAGGAGATCGCGAGCTAATATTAAAAACGTTCAATGTGCCGTAAAATTATCAAACGGAGAGATTCCATCTTTCCAGCCAATTCATAGATTCCTGATCGCGAGCTAATATTAAAAACGTTCAATGTGCCGTAAAATTCTCAAACGGAGAGATTCCATCTTTCCAGCCAATTCATAGATAGGAGATCGCGAGCTAATATTAAAAACGTTCAATGTGCCATAAAATTCTCAAACGGAGAGATTCCATCTTTCCAGCCAATTCATAGATTCCTGATCGCGAGCTAATATTAAAAACGTTCAATGTGCCGTAAAATTCTCAAACGGAGAGATTCCATCTTTCCAGCCTATTCATAGATTCCTGATCGCGAGCTAATATTAAAAACGTTCAATGTGCCGTAAATTCTCAAACGGAGAGATTCCATCTTTCCAGCCAATTCATAGATTCCTGATCGCGAGCTAATATTAAAAACGTTCAATGTGCCGTAAAATTCTCAAACGGAGAGATTGCATCTTTCCAGCGAATTCATAGATTCCTGACCGCGAGCTAATATTAAAAACGTTCAATGTGCCGTAAAATTCTCAAACGGAGAGATTCCATCTTTCCAGCCAATTCATAGATTCCTGATCGCGAGCTAATATTAAAAACGTTCAATGTGCCGTAAATTCTCAAACGGAGAGATTCCATCTTTCCAGCCAATTCATAGATTCCTGATCGCGAGCTAATATTAAAAACATTCAATGTGCCGTAAAATTCTCAAACGGAGATATTCCATCTTTGCAGCCAATTCATAGATTCCTGACCGCGAGCTAATATTAAAAACGTTCAATGTGCCGTAAAATTCTCCAACGGAGAGATTCCATCTTTCCAGCCAATTCATAGATTCGTGATCGCGAGCTAATATTAAAAGCGTTCAATGTGCCGTAAAATTCTCAAACGGAGAGATTCCATCTTTCCAGCCAATTCATAGATTCCTGACCGAGAGCTAATATTAAAAACGTTCAATGTGCCGTAAAATTCTCAAACGGAGAGATTGCATCTTTCCAGCCAATTCATAGATTCCTGACCGCGAGCTAATATTAAAAACGTTCAATGTGCCGTAAAATTCTCAAACGGAGAGATTCCATCTTTCCAGCCAATTCATAGATAGGAGATCGCGAGCTAATATTAAAAACGTTCAATGTGCCGTAAAATTATCAAACGGAGAGATTCCATCTTTCCAGCCAATTCATAGATTCCTGATCGCGAGCTAATATTAAAAACGTTCAATGTGCCGTAAAATTCTCAAACGGAGAGATTCCATCTTTCCAGCCAATTCATAGATAGGAGATCGCGAGCTAATATTAAAAACGTTCAATATGCCATAAAATTCTCAAACGGAGAGATTCCATCTTTCCAGCCAATTCATAGATTCCTGATCGCGAGCTAATATTAAAAACGTTCAATGTGCCGTAAAATTCTCAAACGGAGAGATTCCATCTTTCCAGCCTATTCATAGATTCCTGATCGCGAGCTAATATTAAAAACGTTCAATGTGCCGTAAATTCTCAAACGGAGAGATTCCATCTTTCCAGCCAATTCATAGATAGGAGATCGCGAGCTAATATTAAAAACGTTCAATGTGCCGTAAAATTCTCAAACGGAGAGATTCCATCTTTCCAGCCAATTCATAGATTCCTGATCGGGAGCTAATATTAAAAACGTTCAATGTGCCGTAAAATTCTCAAACGGAGAGATTCCATCTTTCCAGCCAATTCATAGATTCCTTATCGCGAGCTAATATTAAAAACGTTCAATGTGCCGTAAAATTCTCAAACGGAGAGATTCCATCTTTCCAGCCAATTCATAGATAGGAGATCGCGAGCTAATATTAAAAACGTTCAATGTGCCGTAAAATTCTCAAACGGAGAGATTCCATCTTTCCAGCCTATTCATAGATTCCTGATCGCGAGCTAATATTAAAAACGTTCAATGTGCCGTAAATTCTCAAACGGAGAGATTCCATCTTTCCAGCCAATTCATAGATTCCTGATCGCGAGCTAATATTAAAAACGTTCAATGTGCCGTAAAATTCTCAAACGGAGAGATTCCATCTTTCCAGCCAAATCATAGATTCCCGACCGGGAGCTAATATTAAAAACGTTCAATGTGCCGTAAAATTCTCAAACGGAGAGATTCCATCTTTCCAGCCAATTCATAGATTTCTGACCGCGAGCTAATATTAAAAACGTTCAATGTGCCGTAAAATTCTCAAACGGAGAGATTCCATCTTTCCAGCCAATTCATAGATTCCTGATCGCGAGCTAATATTAAAAACGTTCAATGTGCCGTAAAATTCTCAAACGGAGAGATTCCATCTTAACAGCCAAATCATAGATTCCTGACCGCGAGCTAATATTAAAAACGTTCAATGTGCCGTAAAATTCTCAAACGGAGAGATTCCATCTTTCCAGCCAATTCATAGATTCGTGATCGCGAGGTAATATTAAAAACGTTCAATGTGCCGTAAAATTCTCAAACGGAGAGATTCCATCTTACCAGCCAATTCATAGATAGGAGATCGCGAGCTAATATTAAAAACGTTCAATGTGCCGTAAAATTCTCAAACGGAGAGATTCCATCTTTCCAGCCAATTCATAGATTCGTGATCGCGAGCTAATATTAAAAACGTTCAATGTGCAGTAAAATTCTCAAACGGAGAGATTCCATCTTTCCAGCCAATTCATAGATTCCTTATCGCGAGCTAATATTAAAAACATTCAATGTGCCGTAAAATTCTCAAACGGAGAGATTCCATCTTTCCAGCCAATTCATAGATTCCTGATCGCGAGCTAATATTAAAAACGTTCAATGTGCCGTAAAATTCTCAAACGGAGAGATTCCATCTTTCCAGCCAATTCATAGATTACTGATCGCGAGCTAATATTAAAAACGTTCAATGTGCCGTAAATTCTCAAACGGAGAGATTCCATCTTTCCAGCCAATTCATAGATTCCTGATCGCGAGCTAATATTAAAAACGTTCAATGTGCCGTAAAAAATTCTCAAACGGAGAGATTCCATCTTACCAGCCAATTCATAGATAGGAGATCGCGAGCTAACATTAAAAACGTTCAATGTGCCGTAAAATTCTCAAACGGAGAGATTCCATCTTTCCAGCCAATTCATAGATTCGTGATCGCGAGCTAATATTAAAAACGTTCAATGTGCCGTAAAATTCTCAAACGGAGAGATTCCATCTTTCCAGCCAATTCATAGATTCCTTATCGCGAGCTAATATTAAAAACGTTCAATGTGCCGTAAAATTCTCAAACGGAGAGATTCCATCTTTCCAGCCAATTCATAGATTCCTGACCGCGAGCTAATATTAAAAACGTTCAATGTGCCGTAAAATTCTCAAACGGAGAGATTCCATCTTTCCAGCCAATTCATAGATTCCTGATCGCGAGCTAATATTAAAAACGTTCAATGTGCCGTAAAATTCTCAAACGGAGAGATTCCATCTTTCCAGCCAATTCATAGATTCCTGACCGCGAGCTAATATTAAAAACGTTCAATGTGTCGTAAAATTCTCAAACGGAGAGATTCCATCTTTCCAGCCAATTCATAGATTCCTGATCGCGAGCTAATATTAAAAACGTTCAATGTGTCGTAAAATTCTCAAACGGAGAGATTCCATTTTTCCAGCCAATTCATAGATAGGAGATCGCGAGCTAATATTAAAAACGTTCAATGTGCCGTAAAATTCTCAAACGGAGAGATTCCATCTTTCCAGCCAATTCATAGATTCCTGACCGCGAGCTAATATTAAAAACGTTCAATGTGCCGTAAAATTCTCAAACGGAGAGATTCCATCTTTCCAGCCAATTCATAGATAGGAGATCGCGAGCTAATATTAAAAACGTTGAATGTGCCGTAAAATTATCAAACGGAGAGATTCCATCTTTCCAGCCAATTCATAGATTCCTGATCGCGAGCTAATATTAAAAACGTTCAATGTGCCGTAAAATTCTCAAACGGAGAGATTCCATCTTTCCAGCCAATTCATAGATAGGAGATCGCGAGCTAATATTAAAAACGTTCAATGTGCCATAAAATTCTCAAACGGAGAGATTCCATCTTTCCAGCCAATTCATAGATTCCTGATCGCGAGCTAATATTAAAAACGTTCAATGTGCCGTAAATTCTCAAACAGAGAGATTCCCTCTTTCCAGCCAATTCATAGATTCCTGATCGCGAGCTAATATTAAAAACGTTCAATGTGCCGTAAAATTCTCAAACGGAGAGATTCCATCTTTCCAGCCAATTCATAGATAGGAGATCGCGAGCTAATATTAAAAACGTTCAATGTGCCATAAAATTCTCAAACGGAGAGATTCCATCTTTCCAGCCAATTCATAGATTCCTGATCGCGAGCTAATATTAAAAACGTTCAATGTGCCGTAAATTCTCAAACGGAGAGATTCCCTCTTTCCAGCCAATTCATGGATTCCTGATCGCGAGCTAATATTAAAAACGTTCAATGTGCCGTAAAATTCTCAAACGGAGAGATTCCATCTTTCCAGCCAATTCATAGATTCCTGATCGCGAGCTAATATTAAAAACGTTCAATGTGCCGTAAAATTCTCAAACGGAGAGATTCCATCTTTCCAGCCAATTCATAGATTCCTGATCGCGAGCTAATATTAAAAACGTTCAATGTGCCGTAAATTCTCAAACGGAGAGATTCCATCTTTCCAGCCAATTCATAGATTCCTGATCGCGAGCTAATATTAAAAACATTCAATGTGCCGTAAAATTCTCAAACGGAGAGATTCCATCTTTGCAGCCAATTCATAGATTCCTGACCGCGAGCTAATATTAAAAACGTTCAATGTGCCGTAAAATTCTCCAACGGAGAGATTCCATCTTTCCAGCCAATTCATAGATTCGTGATCGCGAGCTAATATTAAAAGCGTTCAATGTGCCGTAAAATTCTCAAACGGAGAGATTCCATCTTTCCAGCCAATTCATAGATTCCTGACCGAGAGCTAATATTAAAAACGTTCAATGTGCCGTAAAATTCTCAAACGGAGAGATTGCATCTTTCCAGCCAATTCATAGATTCCTGACCGCGAGCTAATATTAAAAACGTTCAATGTGCCGTAAAATTCTCAAACGGAGAGATTCCATCTTTCCAGCCAATTCATAGATAGGAGATCGCGAGCTAATATTAAAAACGTTCAATGTGCCGTAAAATTATCAAACGGAGAGATTCCATCTTTCCAGCCAATTCATAGATTCCTGATCGCGAGCTAATATTAAAAACGTTCAATGTGCCGTAAAATTCTCAAACGGAGAGATTCCATCTTTCCAGCCAATTCATAGATAGGAGATCGCGAGCTAATATTAAAAACGTTCAATGTGCCATAAAATTCTCAAACGGAGAGATTCCATCTTTCCAGCCAATTCATAGATTCCTGATCGCGAGCTAATATTAAAAACGTTCAATGTGCCGTAAAATTCTCAAACGGAGAGATTCCATCTTTCCAGCCTATTCATAGATTCCTGATCGCGAGCTAATATTAAAAACGTTCAATGTGCCGTAAATTCTCAAACGGAGAGATTCCATCTTTCCAGCCAATTCATAGATTCCTGATCGCGAGCTAATATTAAAAACGTTCAATGTGCCGTAAAATTCTCAAACGGAGAGATTGCATCTTTCCAGCGAATTCATAGATTCCTGACCGCGAGCTAATATTAAAAACGTTCAATGTGCCGTAAAATTCTCAAACGGAGAGATTCCATCTTTCCAGCCAATTCATAGATAGGAGATCGCGAGCTAATATTAAAAACGTTCAATGTGCCGTAAAATTCTCAAACGGAGAGATTCCATCTTTCCAGCCAATTCATAGATTCCTGATCGGGAGCTAATATTAAAAACGTTCAATGTGCCGTAAAATTCTCAAACGGAGAGATTCCATCTTTCCAGCCAATTCATAGATAGGAGATCGCGAGCTAATATTAAAAACGTTGAATGTGCCGTAAAATTCTCAAACGGAGAGATTTCATCTTTCCAGCCAATTCATAGATTCCTGATCGCGAGCTAATATTAAAAACGTTCAATGTGCCGTAAAATTCTCAAACGGAGAGATTCCATCTTTCCAGCCTATTCATAGATTCCTGATCGCGAGCTAATATTAAAAACGTTCAATGTGCCGTAAATTCTCAAACGGAGAGATTCCATCTTTCCAGCCAATTCATAGATTCCTGATCGCGAGCTAATATTAAAAACGTTCAATGTGCCGTAAAATTCTCAAACGGAGAGATTCCATCTTTCCAGCCAATTCATAGATTCCCGACCGGGAGCTAATATTAAAAACGTTCAATGTGCCGTAAAATTCTCAAACGGAGAGATTCCATCTTTCCAGCCAATTCATAGATTTCTGACCGCGAGCTAATATTAAAAACGTTCAATGTGCCGTAAAATTCTCAAACGGAGAGATTCCATCTTTCCAGCCAATTCATAGATTCCTGATCGCGAGCTAATATTAAAAACGTTCAATGTGCCGTAAAATTCTCAAACGGAGAGATTCCATCTTTCCAGCCAATTCATAGATTCCTGACCGCGAGCTAATATTAAAAACGTGCAATGTGCCGTAAAATTCTCAAACGGAGAGATTCCATCTTTCCAGCCAATTCATAGATTCGTGATCGCGAGGTAATATTAAAAACGTTCAATGTGCCGTAAAATTCTCAAACGGAGAGATTCCATCTTACCAGCCAATTCATAGATAGGAGATCGCGAGCTAATATTAAAAACGTTCAATGTGCCGTAAAATTCTCAAACGGAGAGATTCCATCTTTCCAGCCAATTCATAGATTCGTGATCGCGAGCTAATATTAAAAACGTTCAATGTGCAGTAAAATTCTCAAACGGAGAGATTCCATCTTTCCAGCCAATTCATAGATTCCTTATCGCGAGCTAATATTAAAAACATTCAATGTGCCGTAAAATTCTCAAACGGAGAGATTCCATCTTTCCAGCCAATTCATAGATTCCTGATCGCGAGCTAATATTAAAAACGTTCAATGTGCCGTAAAATTCTCAAACGGAGAGATTCCATCTTTCCAGCCAATTCATAGATAGGAGATTGCGAGCTAATATTAAAAACGTTCAATGTGCCGTAAAATTCTCAAACGGAGAGATTCCATCTTTCCAGCCAATTCATAGATTCCTGATCGCGAGCTAATATTAAAAACGTTCAATGTGCCGTAAAATTCTCAAACGGAGAGATTCCATCTTTCCAGCTTATTCATAGATTCCTGATCGCGAGCTAATATTAAAAACGTTCAATGTGCCGTAAATTCTCAAACGGAGAGATTCCATCTTTCCAGCCAATTCATAGATTCCTGATCGCGAGCTAATATTAAAAACGTTCAATGTGCCGTAAAATTCTCAAACGGAGAGATTCCATCTTTCCAGCCAATTCATAGATTCCCGACCGGGAGCTAATATTAAAAACGTTCAATGTGCCGTAAAATTCTCAAACGGAGAGATTCCATCTTTCCAGCCAATTCATAGATTCCTGATCGCGAGCTAATATTAAAAACGTTCAATGTGCCGTAAAATTCTCAAACGGAGAGATTCCATCTTTCCAGCCAATTCATAGATTCCTGACCGCGAGCTAATATTAAAAACGTTCAATGTGCCGTAAAATTCTCAAACGGAGAGATTCCATCTTTCCAGCCAATTCATAGATTCGTGATCGCGAGGTAATATTAAAAACGTTCAATGTGCCGTAAAATTCTCAAACGGAGAGATTCCATCTTACCAGCCAATTCATAGATAGGAGATCGCGAGCTAATATTAAAAACGTTCAATGTGCCGTAAAATTCTCAAACGGAGAGATTCCATCTTTCCAGCCAATTCATAGATTCGTGATCGCGAGCTAATATTAAAAACGTTCAATGTGCAGTAAAATTCTCAAACGGAGAGATTCCATCTTTCCAGCCAATTCATAGATTCCTTATCGCGAGCTAATATTAAAAACATTCAATGTGCCGTAAAATTCTCAAACGGAGAGATTCCATCTTTCCAGCCAATTCATAGATTCCTGATCGCGAGCTAATATTAAAAACGTTCAATGTGCCGTAAAATTCTCAAACGGAGAGATTCCATCTTTCCAGCCAATTCATAGATAGGAGATTGCGAGCTAATATTAAAAACGTTCAATGTGCCGTAAAATTCT
The DNA here is from genome assembly GCA_030867875.1 of Actinernus sp. WN-2022. Taxonomy (NCBI): domain Eukaryota; kingdom Metazoa; phylum Cnidaria; class Anthozoa; order Actiniaria; family Actinernidae; genus Actinernus; species Actinernus sp. WN-2022. The sequence continues at coordinate 1,076,417 of JAOWCC010000809.1, forward strand.
CAAACGGAGAGATTCCATCTTTCCAGCCAATTCATAGATTCCTGATCGCGAGCTAATATTAAAAACGTTCAATGTGCCGTAAAATTCTCAAACGGAGAGATTCCATCTTTCCAGCTTATTCATAGATTCCTGATCGCGAGCTAATATTAAAAACGTTCAATGTGCCGTAAATTCTCAAACGGAGAGATTCCATCTTTCCAGCCAATTCATAGATTCCTGATCGCGAGCTAATATTAAAAACGTTCAATGTGCCGTAAAATTCTCAAACGGAGAGATTCCATCTTTCCAGCCAATTCATAGATTCCCGACCGGGAGCTAATATTAAAAACGTTCAATGTGCCGTAAAATTGTCAAACGGAGAGATTCCATCTTTCCAGCCAATACATAGATTTCTGACCGCGAGCTAATATTAAAAACGTTCAATGTGCCGTAAAATTCTCAAACGGAGAGATTCCATCTTTCCAGCCAATTCATAGATTCCTGATCGCGAGCTAATATTAAAAACGTTCAATGTGCCGTAAAATTCTCAAACGGAGAGATTCCATCTTTCCAGCCAATTCATAGATTCCTGATCGCGAGCTAATATTAAAAACGTTCAATGTGCCGTAAATTCTCAAACGGAGAGATTCCATCTTTCCAGCCAATTCATAGATTCCTGATCGCGAGCTAATATTAAAAACGTTCAATGTGCCGTAAAATTCTCAAACGGAGAGATTCCATCTTTCCAGCCAATTCATAGATTCCTGACCGCGAGCTAATATTAAAAACGTTCAATGTGCCGTAAAATTCTCAAACGGAGAGATTCCATCTTTCCAGCCAATTCATAGATTCGTGATCGCGAGCTAATATTAAAAACGTTCAATGAGCCGTAAAATTCTCAAACGGAGAGATTCCATCTTACCAGCCAATTCATAGATAGGAGATCGCGAGCTAATATTAAAAACGTTCAATGTGCCGTAAAATTCTCAAACGGAGAGATTCCATCTTTCCAGCCAATTCATAGATTCGTGATCGCGAGCTAATATTAAAAACGTTCAATGTGCCGTAAAATTCTCAAACGGAGAGATTCCATCTTTCCAGCCAATTCATAGATTCCTTATCGCGAGCTAATATTAAAAACGTTCAATGTGCCGTAAAATTCTCAAACGGAGAGATTCCATCTTTCCAGCCAATTCATAGATTCCTTATCGCGAGCTAATATTAAAAACGTTCAATGAGCCGTAAAATTCTCAAACGGAGAGATTCCATCTTACCAGCCAATTCATAGATATGAGATCGCGAGCTAATATTAAAAACGTTCAATGTGCCGTAAAATTCTCAAACGGAGAGATTCCATCTTTCCAGCCAATTCATAGATTCGTGATCGCGAGCTAATATTAAAAACGTTCAATGTGCCGTAAAATTCTCAAACGGAGAGATTCCATCTTTCCAGCCAATTCATAGATTCCTTATCGCGAGCTAATATTAAAAACGTTCAATGTGCCGTAAAATTCTCAAACGGAGAGATTCCATCTTTCCAGCCAATTCATAGATTCGTGATCGCGAGCTAATATTAAAAACGTTCAATGAGCCGTAAAATTCTCAAACGGAGAGATTCCATCTTTCCAGCCAATTCATAGATTCCTGATCGCGAGCTAATATTAAAAACGTTCAATGTGCCGTAAATTCTCAAACGGAGAGATTCCATCTTTCCAGCCAATTCATAGATTCCTGATCGCGAGCTAATATTAAAAACGTTCAATGTGCCGTAAAATTCTCAAACGGAGAGATTCCATCTTTCCAGCCAATTCATAGATTCCTGACCGCGAGCTAATATTAAAAACGTTCAATGTGCCGTAAAATTCTCAAACGGAGAGATTCCATCTTTCCAGCCAATTCATAGATTCGTGATCGCGAGCTAATATTAAAAACGTTCAATGAGCCGTAAAATTCTCAAACGGAGAGATTCCATCTTACCAGCCAATTCATAGATAGGAGATCGCGAGCTAATATTAAAAACGTTCAATGTGCCGTAAAATTCTCAAACGGAGAGATTCCATCTTTCCAGCCAATTCATAGATTCGTGATCGCGAGCTAATATTAAAAACGTTCAATGTGCCGTAAAATTCTCAAACGGAGAGATTCCATCTTTCCAGCCAATTCATAGATTCCTTATCGCGAGCTAATATTAAAAACGTTCAATGTGCCGTAAAATTCTCAAACGGAGAGATTCCATCTTTCCAGCCAATTCATAGATTCCTTATCGCGAGCTAATATTAAAAACGTTCAATGAGCCGTAAAATTCTCAAACGGAGAGATTCCATCTTACCAGCCAATTCATAGATATGAGATCGCGAGCTAATATTAAAAACGTTCAATGTGCCGTAAAATTCTCAAACGGAGAGATTCCATCTTTCCAGCCAATTCATAGATTCGTGATCGCGAGCTAATATTAAAAACGTTCAATGTGCCGTAAAATTCTCAAACGGAGAGATTCCATCTTTCCAGCCAATTCATAGATTCCTTATCGCGAGCTAATATTAAAAACGTTCAATGTGCCGTAAAATTCTCAAACGGAGAGATTCCATCTTTCCAGCCAATTCATAGATTCGTGATCGCGAGCTAATATTAAAAACGTTCAATGAGCCGTAAAATTCTCAAACGGAGAGATTCCATCTTTCCAGCCAATTCATAGATTCCTGACCGCGAGCTAATATTAAAAACGTTCAATGTGCCGTAAAATTCTCAAACGGAGAGATTCCATCTTTCCAGCCAATTCATAGATTCGTGATCGCGAGCTAATATTAAAAACGTTCAATGTGCCGTAAAATTCTCCAACGGAGAGATTCCATCTTTCCAGCCAATTCATAGATTCCTTATCGCGAGCTAATATTAAAAACGTTCAATGTGCCGTAAAATTCTCAAACGGAGAGATTCCATCTTTCCAGCCAATTCATAGATTCCTTATCGCGAGCTAATATTAAAAACGTTCAATGAGCCGTAAAATTCTCAAACGGAGAGATTCCATCTTACCAGCCAATTCATAGATAGGAGATCGCGAGCTAACATTAAAAACGTTCAATGTGCCGTAAAATTCTCAAACGGAGAGATTCCATCTTTCCAGCCAATTCATAGATTCGTGATCGCGAGCTAATATTAAAAACGTTCAATGTGCCGTAAAATTCTCAAACGGAGAGATTCCATCTTTCCAGCCAATTCATAGATTCCTTATCGCGAGCTAATAATAAAAACGTTCAATGTGCCGTAAAATTCTCAAACGGAGAGATTCCATCTTTCCAGCCAATTCATAGATTCCTGACCGCGAGCTAATATTAAAAACGTTCAATGTGCCGTAAAATTCTCAAACGGAGAGATTCCATCTTTCCAGCCAATTCATAGATTCCTGACCGCAAGCTAATATTAAAAACGTTCAATGTGCCGTAAAATTCTCAAACGGAGAGATTCCATCTTTCCAGCCAATTCATAGATTCCTGACCGCGAGCTAATATTAAAAACGTTCAATGTGCCGTAAAATTCTCAAACGGAGAGATTCCATCTTTCCAGCCAATTCATAGATTCCTGATCGCGAGCTAATATTAAAAACGTTCAATGTGCCGTAAAATTCTCAAACGGAGAGATTCCATCTTTCCAGCCAATTCATAGATTCCTGACCGAGAGCTAATATTAAAAACGTTCAATGTGCCGTAAAATTCTCAAACGGAGAGATTCCATCTTTCCAGCCAATTCATAGATTCCTGACCGCGAGCTAATATTAAAAACGTTCAATGTGTCGTAAAATTCTCAAACGGAGAGATTCCATTTTTCCAGCCAATTCATAGATAGGAGATCGCGAGCTAATATTAAAAACGTTCAATGTGTCGTAAAATTCTCAAACGGAGAGATTCCATTTTTCCAGCCAATTCATAGATAGGAGATCGCGAGCTAATATTAAAAACGTTCAATGTGCCGTAAAATTCTCAAACGGAGAGATTCCATCTTTCCAGCCAATTCATAGATTCCTGACCGCGAGCTAATATTAAAAACGTTCAATGTGCCGTAAAATTCTCAAACGGAGAGATTCCATCTTTCCAGCCAATTCATAGATTCCTGACCGCGAGCTAATATTAAAAACGTTCAATGTGCCGTAAAATTCTCAAACGGAGAGATTCCATCTTTCCAGCCAATTCATAGATTCCTGATCGCGAGCTAATATTAAAAACGTTCAATGTGCCGTAAAATTCTCAAACGGAGAGATTCCATCTTTCCAGCCAATTCATAGATTCCTGACCGAGAGCTAATATTAAAAACGTTCAATGTGCCGTAAAATTCTCAAACGGAGAGATTCCATCTTTCCAGCCAATTCATAGATTCCTGACCGCGAGCTAATATTAAAAACGTTCAATGTGCCGTAAAATTCTCAAACGGAGAGATTCCATCTTTCCAGCCAATTCATAGATTCCTGATCGCGAGCTAATATTAAAAACGTTCAATGTGCCGTAAAATTCTCAAACGGAGAGATTCCATCTTTCCAGCCAATTCATAGATTCCTGACCGAGAGCTAATATTAAAAACGTTCAATGTGCCGTAAAATTCTCAAACGGAGAGATTCCATCTTTCCAGCCAATTCATAGATTCCTGACCGCGAGCTAATATTAAAAACGTTCAATGTGTCGTAAAATTCTCAAACGGAGAGATTCCATTTTTCCAGCCAATTCATAGATAGGAGATCGCGAGCTAATATTAAAAACGTTCAATGTGTCGTAAAATTCTCAAACGGAGAGATTCCATTTTTCCAGCCAATTCATAGATAGGAGATCGCGAGCTAATATTAAAAACGTTCAATGTGCCGTAAAATTCTCAAACGGAGAGATTCCATCTTTCCAGCCAATTCATAGATTCCTGAGCGCGAGCTAATATTAAAAACGTTCAATGTGCCGTAAAATTCTCAAACGGAGAGATTCCATCTTTCCAGCCAATTCATAGATTCCTGATCGCGAGCTAATATTAAAAACGTTCAATGTGCCGTAAAATTCTCAAACGGAGAGATTCCATCTTTCCAGCCAATTCATAGATTCCTGAGCGCGAGCTAATATTAAAAACGTTCAATGTGCCGTAAAATTCTCAAACGGAGAGATTCCATCTTTCCAGCCAATTCATAGATTCCTGATCGCGAGCTAATATTAAAAACGTTCAATGTGCCGTAAATTCTCAAACGGAGAGATTCCATCTTTCCAGCCAATTCATAGATTCCTGATCGCGAGCTAATATTAAAAACGTTCAATGTGCCGTAAAATTCTCAAACGGAGAGATTCCATCTTTCCAGCCAATTCATAGATTCCTGACCGCGAGCTAATATTAAAAACGTTCAATGTGCCGTAAAATTCTCAAACGGAGAGATTCCATCTTTCCAGCCAATTCATAGATTCCTGACCGCGAGCTAATATTAAAAACGTTCAATGTGCCTTAAAATTCTCAAACGGAGAGATTCCATCTTTCCAGCCAATTCATAGATTCCTGACCGCGAGCTAATATTAAAAACGTTCAATGTGCCGTAAATTCTCAAACGGAGAGATTCCATCTTTCCAGCTAATTCATAGATTCCTGATCGCGAGCTAATATTAAAAACGTTCAATGTGCCGTAAAATTCTCAAACGGAGAGATTCCATCTTTCCAGCCAATTCATCGCGAGCTAATATTAAAAACGTTGAATGTGCCGTAAAATTCTCAAACGGAGAGATTCCATCTTTCCAGCCAATTCATAGATTCCTGACCGCGAGCTAATATTAAAAACGTTCAATGTGCCGTAAAATTCTCAAACGGAGAGATTCCATCTCTACAGCCAATTCATAGATTCCTGATCGCGAGCTAATATTAAAAATGTTCAATGTGCCGTAAAATTCTCAAACGGAGAGATTCCATCTTTCCAGCCAATTCATAGATTCCTGATCGCGAGCTAATATTAAAAACGTTCAATGTGCCGTAAATTCTCAAACGGAGAGATTCCATCTTTCCAGCCAATTCATAGATTGCTGATCGCGAGCTAATATTAAAAACGTTCAATGTGCCGTAAAATTCTCAAACGGAGAGATTCCATCTTTCCAGCCAATTCATAGATTCCTGATCGCGAGCTAATATTAAAAACGTTCAATGTGCAGTAAATTCTCAAACGGAGAGATTCCATCTTTCCAGCCAATTCATAGATTCCTGATCGCGAGCTAATATTAAAAACGTTCAATGTGCCATAAAATTCTCAAACGGAGAGATTCCATCTTTCCAGCCAATTCATAGATTCCTGACCGCGAGCTAATATTAAAAACGTTCAATGTGCCGTAAAATTCTCAAACGGAGAGATTCCATCTTTCCAGCCAATTCATAGATTCCTGATCGCGAGCTAATATTAAAAACGTTCAATGTGCCGTAAAATTCTCAAACGGAGAGATTCCATCTTTCCAGCCAATTCATCGCGAGCTAATATTAAAAACGTTCAATGTGCCGTAAAATTCTCAAACGGAGAGATTCCATCTCTCCAGCCAATTCATAGATTCCTGACCGCGAGCTAATATTAAAAACGTTCAATGTGCCGTAAATTCTCAAACGGAGAGATTCCATCTTTCCAGCTAATTCATAGATTCCTGATCGCGAGCTAATATTAAAAACGTTCAATGTGCCGTAAAATTCTCAAACGGAGAGATTCCATCTTTCCAGCCAATTCATCGCGAGCTAATATTAAAAACGTTGAATGTGCCGTAAAATTCTCAAACGGAGAGATTCCATCTTTCGAGCCAATTCATAGATTCCTGACCGCTAGCTAATATTAAAAACGTTGAATGTGCCGTAAAATTCTCAAACGGAGAGATTCCATCTTTCCAGCCAATTCATAGATTCCTGACCGCGAGCTAATATTAAAAACGTTCAATGTGCCGTAAAATTCTCAAACGGAGAGATTCCATCTCTACAGCCAATTCATAGATTCCTGATCGCGAGCTAATATTAAAAATGTTCAATGTGCCGTAAAGTTCTCAAACGGAGAGATTCCATCTTTCCAGCCAATTCATAGATTCCTGATCGCGAGCTAATATTAAAAACGTTCAATGTGCCGTAAATTCTCAAACGGAGAGATTCCATCTTTCCAGCCAATTCATAGATTGCTGATCGCGAGCTAATATTAAAAACGTTCAATGTGCCGTAAAATTCTCAAACGGAGAGATTCCATCTTTCCAGCCAATTCATAGATTCCTGATCGCGAGCTAATATTAAAAACGTTCAATGTGCAGTAAATTCTCAAACGGAGAGATTCCATCTTTCCAGCCAATTCATAGATTCCTGATCGCGAGCTAATATTAAAAACGTTCAATGTGCCATAAAATTCTCAAACGGAGAGATTCCATCTTTCCAGCCAATTCATAGATTCCTGACCGCGAGCTAATATTAAAAACGGTCAATGTGCCGTAAAATTCTCAAACGGAGAGATTCCATCTTTCCAGCCAATTCATAGATTCCTGATCGCGAGCTAATATTAAAAACGTTCAATGTGCCGTAAAATTCTCAAACGGAGAGATTCCATCTTTCCAGCCAATTCATCGCGAGCTAATATTAAAAACGTTCAATGTGTCGTAAAATTCTCAAACGGAGAGATTCCATTTTTTCAGCCAATTCATAGATAGGAGATCGCGAGCTAATATTAAAAACGTTCAATGTGCCGTAAAATTCTCAAACGGAGAGATTCCATCTTTCCAGCCAATTCATAGATTCCTGAGCGCGAGCTAATATTAAAAACGTTCAATGTGCCGTAAAATTCTCAAACGGAGAGATTCCATCTTTCCAGCCAATTCATAGATTCCTGATCGCGAGCTAATATTAAAAACGTTCAATGTGCCGTAAAATTCTCAAACGGAGAGATTCCATCTTTCCAGCCAATTCATAGATTCCTGACCGCGAGCTAATATTAAAAACGTTCAATGTGCCGTAAAATTCTCAAACGGAGAGATTCCATCTTTCCAGCCAATTCATAGATTCCTGACCGCGAGCTAATATTAAAAACGTTCAATGTGCCTTAAAATTCTCAAACGGAGAGATTCCATCTTTCCAGCCAATTCATAGATTCCTGACCGCGAGCTAATATTAAAAACGTTCAATGTGCCGTAAATTCTCAAACGGAGAGATTCCATCTTTCCAGCTAATTCATAGATTCCTGATCGCGAGCTAATATTAAAAACGTTCAATGTGCCGTAAAATTCTCAAACGGAGAGATTCCATATTTCCAGCCAATTCATCGCGAGCTAATATTAAAAACGTTGAATGTGCCGTAAAATTCTCAAACGGAGAGATTCCATCTTTCCAGCCAATTCATAGATTCCTGACCGCGAGCTAATATTAAAAACGTTCAATGTGCCGTAAAATTCTCAAACGGAGAGATTCCATCTTTCCAGCCAATTCATAGATTCCTGACCGCGAGCTAATATTAAAAACGTTCAATGTGCCGTAAAATTCTCAAACGGAGAGATTCCATCTCTCCAGCCAATTCATAGATTCCTGACCGCGAGCTAATATTAAAAACGTTCAATGTGCCGTAAATTCTCAAACGGAGAGATTCCATCTTTCCAGCTAATTCATAGATTCCTGATCGCGAGCTAATATTAAAAATGTTCAATGTGCCGTAAAATTCTCAAACGGAGAGATTCCATCTCTCCAGCCAATTCATAGATTCCTGACCGCGAGCTAATATTAAAAACGTTCAATGTGCCGTAAATTCTCAAACGGAGAGATTCCATCTTTCCAGCTAATTCATAGATTCCTGATCGCGAGCTAATATTAAAAACGTTCAATGTGCCGTAAAATTCTCAAACGGAGAGATTCCATCTTTCCAGCCAATTCATAGATTCCTGACCGCGAGCTAATATTAAAAACGTTCAATGTGCCGTAAAATTCTCAAACGGAGAGATTCCATCTTTCCAGCCAATTCATAGATTCCTGATCGCGAGCTAATATTAAAAACGTTCAATGTGCCGTAAAATTCTCAAACGGAGAGATTCCATCTTTCCAGCCAATTCATAGATTCCTGATCGCGAGCTAATATTAAAAACGTTCAATGTGCCGTAAATTCTCAAACGGAGAGATTCCCTCTTTCCAGCCAATTCATAGATTCCTGATCGCGAGCTAATATTAAAAACGTTCAATGTGCCGTAAAATTCTCAAACGGAGAGATTCCATCTTTCCAGCCAATTCATAGATTCCTGATCGCGAGCTAATATTAAAAACGTTCAATGTGCCGTAAATTCTCAAACGGAGAGATTCCGTCTTTCCAGCCAATTCATAGATTCCTGATCGCGAGCTAATATTAAAAACGTTCAATGTGCCGTAAAATTCTCAAACGGAGAGATTCCATCTTTCCAGCCAATTCATCGCGAGCTAATATTAAAAACGTTCAATGTGTCGTAAAATTCTCAAACGGAGAGATTCCATTTTTTCAGCCAATTCATAGATAGGAGATCGCGAGCTAATATTAAAAACGTTCAATGTGCCGTAAAATTCTCAAACGGAGAGATTCCATCTTTCCAGCCAATTCATAGATTCCTGAGCGCGAGCTAATATTAAAAACGTTCAATGTGCCGTAAAATTCTCAAACGGAGAGATTCCATCTTTCCAGCCAATTCATAGATTCCTGATCGCGAGCTAATATTAAAAACGTTCAATGTGCCGTAAATTCTCAAACGGAGAGATTCCATCTTTCCAGCCAATTCATAGATTCCTGATCGCGAGCTAATATTAAAAACGTTCAATGTGCCGTAAAATTCTCAAACGGAGAGATTCCATCTTTCCAGCCAATTCATAGATTCCTGACCGCGAGCTAATATTAAAAACGTTCAATGTGCCGTAAAATTCTCAAACGGAGAGATTCCATCTTTCCAGCCAATTCATAGATTCCTGACCGCGAGCTAATATTAAAAACGTTCAATGTGCCTTAAAATTCTCAAACGGAGAGATTCCATCTTTCCAGCCAATTCATAGATTCCTGACCGCGAGCTAATATTAAAAACGTTCAATGTGCCGTAAATTCTCAAACGGAGAGATTCCATCTTTCCAGCTAATTCATAGATTCCTGATCGCGAGCTAATATTAAAAACGTTCAATGTGCCGTAAAATTCTCAAACGGAGAGATTCCATCTTTCCAGCCAATTCATCGCGAGCTAATATTAAAAACGTTGAATGTGCCGTAAAATTCTCAAACGGAGAGATTCCATCTTTCCAGCCAATTCATAGATTCCTGACCGCGAGCTAATATTAAAAACGTTCAATGTGCCGTAAAATTCTCAAACGGAGAGATTCCATCTTTCCAGCCAATTCATAGATTCCTGACCGCGAGCTAATATTAAAAACGTTCAATGTGCCGTAAAATTCTCAAACGGAGAGATTCCATCTTTCCAGCTAATTCATAGATTCCTGACCGCGAGCTAATATTAAAAACGTTCAATGTGCCGTAAATTCTCAAACGGAGAGATTCCATCTTTCCAGCTAATTCATAGATTCCTGATCGCGAGCTAATATTAAAAACGTTCAATGTGCCGTAAAATTCTCAAACGGAGAGATTCCATCTTTCCAGCCAATTCATCGCGAGCTAATATTAAAAACGTTGAATGTGCCGTAAAATTCTCAAACGGAGAGATTCCATCTTTCCAGCCAATTCATAGATTCCTGACCGCGAGCTAATATTAAAAACGTTCAATGTGCCGTAAAATTCTCAAACGGAGAGATTCCATCTTTCCAGCCAATTCATAGATTCCTGATCGCGAGCTAATATTAAAAACGTTCAATGTGCCGTAAAATTCTCAAACGGAGAGATTCCATCTTTCCAGCCAATTCATAGATTCCTGATCGCGAGCTAATATTAAAAACGTTCAATGTGCCGTAAATTCTCAAACGGAGAGATTCCCTCTTTCCAGCCAATTCATAGATTCCTGATCGCGAGCTAATATTAAAAACGTTCAATGTGCCGTAAAATTCTCAAACGGAGAGATTCCATCTTTCCAGCCAATTCATAGATTCCTGATCGCGAGCTAATATTAAAAACGTTCAATGTGCCGTAAATTCTCAAACGGAGAGATTCCATCTTTCCAGCCAATTCATAGATTCCTGATCGCGAGCTAATATTAAAAACGTTCAATGTGCCGTAAAATTCTCAAACGGAGAGATTCCATCTTTCCAGCCAATTCATAGATTCCTGATCGCGAGCTAATATTAAAAACGTTCAATGTGCAGTAAATTCTCAAACGGAGAGATTCCATCTTTCCAGCCAATTCATAGATTCCTGATCGCGAGCTAATATTAAAAACGTTCAATGTGCCGTAAAATTCTCAAACGGAGAGATTCCATCTTTCCAGCCAATTCATAGATTCCTGATCGCGAGCTAATATTAAAAACGTTCAATGTGCCGTAAATTCTCAAACGGAGAGATTCCCTCTTTCCAGCCAATTCATAGATTCCTGATCGCGAGCTAATATTAAAAACGTTCAATGTGCCGTAAAATTCTCAAACGGAGAGATTCCATCTTTCCAGCCAATTCATAGATTCCTGATCGCGAGCTAATATTAAAAACGTTCAATGTGCCGTAAATTCTCAAACGGAGAGATTCCATCTTTCCAGCCAATTCATAGATTCCTGATCGCGAGCTAATATTAAAAACGTTCAATGTGCCGTAAAATTCTCAAACGGAGAGATTCCATCTTTCCAGCCAATTCATCGCGAGCTAATATTAAAAACGTTCAATGTGTCGTAAAATTCTCAAACGGAGAGATTCCATTTTTTCAGCCAATTCATAGATAGGAGATCGCGAGCTAATATTAAAAACGTTCAATGTGCCGTAAAATTCTCAAACGGAGAGATTCCATCTTTCCAGCCAATTCATAGATTCCTGAGCGCGAGCTAATATTAAAAACGTTCAATGTGCCGTAAAATTCTCAAACGGAGAGATTCCATCTTTCCAGCCAATTCATAGATTCCTGATCGCGAGCTAATATTAAAAACGTTCAATGTGCCGTAAATTCTCAAACGGAGAGATTCCATCTTTCCAGCCAATTCATAGATTCCTGATCGCGAGCTAATATTAAAAACGTTCAATGTGCCGTAAAATTCTCAAACGGAGAGATTCCATCTTTCCAGCCAATTCATAGATTCCTGACCGCGAGCTAATATTAAAAACGTTCAATGTGCCGTAAAATTCTCAAACGGAGAGATTCCATCTTTCCAGCCAATTCATAGATTCCTGACCGCGAGCTAATATTAAAAACGTTCAATGTGCCTTAAAATTCTCAAACGGAGAGATTCCATCTTTCCAGCCAATTCATAGATTCCTGACCGCGAGCTAATATTAAAAACGTTCAATGTGCCGTAAATTCTCAAACGGAGAGATTCCATCTTTCCAGCTAATTCATAGATTCCTGATCGCGAGCTAATATTAAAAACGTTCAATGTGCCGTAAAATTCTCAAACGGAGAGATTCCATCTTTCCAGCCAATTCATCGCGAGCTAATATTAAAAACGTTGAATGTGCCGTAAAATTCTCAAACGGAGAGATTCCATCTTTCCAGCCAATTCATAGATTCCTGACCGCGAGCTAATATTAAAAACGTTCAATGTGCCGTAAAATTCTCAAACGGAGAGATTCCATCTTTCCAGCCAATTCATAGATTCCTGACCGCGAGCTAATATTAAAAACGTTCAATGTGCCGTAAAATTCTCAAACGGAGAGATTCCATCTTTCCAGCTAATTCATAGATTCCTGACCGCGAGCTAATATTAAAAACGTTCAATGTGCCGTAAATTCTCAAACGGAGAGATTCCATCTTTCCAGCTAATTCATAGATTCCTGATCGCGAGCTAATATTAAAAACGTTCAATGTGCCGTAAAATTCTCAAACGGAGAGATTCCATCTTTCCAGCCAATTCATCGCGAGCTAATATTAAAAACGTTGAATGTGCCGTAAAATTCTCAAACGGAGAGATTCCATCTTTCCAGCCAATTCATAGATTCCTGACCGCGAGCTAATATTAAAAACGTTCAATGTGCCGTAAAATTCTCAAACGGAGAGATTCCATCTTTCCAGCCAATTCATAGATTCCTGATCGCGAGCTAATATTAAAAACGTTCAATGTGCCGTAAAATTCTCAAACGGAGAGATTCCATCTTTCCAGCCAATTCATAGATTCCTGATCGCGAGCTAATATTAAAAACGTTCAATGTGCCGTAAATTCTCAAACGGAGAGATTCCCTCTTTCCAGCCAATTCATAGATTCCTGATCGCGAGCTAATATTAAAAACGTTCAATGTGCCGTAAAATTCTCAAACGGAGAGATTCCATCTTTCCAGCCAATTCATAGATTCCTGATCGCGAGCTAATATTAAAAACGTTCAATGTGCCGTAAATTCTCAAACGGAGAGATTCCATCTTTCCAGCCAATTCATAGATTCCTGATCGCGAGCTAATATTAAAAACGTTCAATGTGCCGTAAAATTCTCAAACGGAGAGATTCCATCTTTCCAGCCAATTCATAGATTCCTGATCGCGAGCTAATATTAAAAACGTTCAATGTGCAGTAAATTCTCAAACGGAGAGATTCCATCTTTCCAGCCAATTCATAGATTCCTGATCGCGAGCTAATATTAAAAACGTTCAATGTGCCATAAAATTCTCAAACGGAGAGATTCCATCTTTCCAGCCAATTCATAGATTCCTGACCGCGAGCTAATATTAAAAACGTTCAATGTGCCGTAAAATTCTCAAACGGAGAGATTCCATCTTTCCAGCCAATTCATAGATTCCTGATCGCGAGCTAATATTAAAAACGTTCAATGTGCCGTAAAATTCTCTAACGGAGAGATTCCATCTTTCCAGCCAATTCATAGATTCCTGACCGCGAGCTAATATTAAAAACGTTCAATGTGCCGTAAAATTCTCAAACGGAGAGATTCCATCTTTCCAGCCAATTCATAGATTCCTGATCGCGAGCTAATATTAAAAACGTTCAATGTGCCGTAAATTCTCAAACGGAGAGATTCCATCTTTCCAGCCAATTCATAGATTCCTGATCGCGAGCTAATATTAAAAACGTTCAATGTGCCGTAAAATTCTCAAACGGAGAGATTCCATCTTTCCAGCCAATTCATAGATTCCTGATCGCGAGCTAATATTAAAAACGTTCAATGTGCAGTAAATTCTCAAACGGAGAGATTCCATCTTTCCAGCCAATTCATAGATTCCTGATCGCGAGCTAATATTAAAAACGTTCAATGTGCCATAAAATTCTCAAACGGAGAGATTCCATCTTTCCAGCCAATTCATAGATTCCTGACCGCGAGCTAATATTAAAAACGTTCAATGTGCCGTAAAATTCTCAAACGGAGAGATTCCATCTTTCCAGCCAATTCATAGATTCCTGATCGCGAGCTAATATTAAAAACGTTCAATGTGCCGTAAAATTCTCTAACGGAGAGATTCCATCTTTCCAGCCAATTCATAGATTCCTGACCGCGAGCTAATATTAAAAACGTTCAATGTACCGTAAATTCTCAAACGGAGAGATTCCATCTTTCCAGCTAATTCATAGATTCCTGATCGCGAGCTAATATTAAAAACGTTCAATGTGCCGTAAAATTCTCAAACGGAGAGATTCCATCTTTCCAGCCAATTCATCGCGAGCTAATATTAAAAACGTTGAATGTGCCGTAAAATTCTCAAACGGAGAGATTCCATCTTTCCAGCCAATTCATAGATTCCTGACCGCGAGCTAATATTAAAAACGTTCAATGTGCCGTAAAATTCTCAAACGGAGAGATTCCATCTTTCCAGCCAATTCATCGCGAGCTAATATTAAAAACGTTGAATGTGCCGTAAAATTCTCAAACGGAGAGATTCCATCTTTCCAGCCAATTCATAGATTCCTGACCGCGAGCTAATATTAAAAACGTTCAATGTGCCGTAAAATTCTCAAACGGAGAGATTCCATCTTTCCAGCCAATTCATAGATTCCTGACCGCGAGCTAATATTAAAAACGTTCAATGTGCCGTAAATTCTCAAACGGAGAGATTCCATCTTTCCAGCTAATTCATAGATTCCTGATCGCGAGCTAATATTAAAAACGTTCAATGTGCCGTAAAATTCTCAAACGGAGAGATTCCATCTTTCCAGCCAATTCATCGCGAGCTAATATTAAAAACGTTGAATGTGCCGTAAAATTCTCAAACGGAGAGATTCCATCTTTCCAGCCAATTCATAGATTCCTGACCGCGAGCTAATATTAAAAACGTTCAATGTGCCGTAAAATTCTCAAACGGAGAGATTCCATCTTTCCAGCCAATTCATAGATTCCTGACCGCGAGCTAATATTAAAAACGTTCAATGTGCCGTAAAATTCTCAAACGGAGAGATTCCATCTCTCCAGCCAATTCATAGATTCCTGACCGCGAGCTAATATTAAAAACGTTCAATGTGCCGTAAATTCTCAAACGGAGAGATTCCATCTTTCCAGCTAATTCATAGATTCCTGATCGCGAGCTAATATTAAAAACGTTCAATGTGCCGTAAAATTCTCAAACGGAGAAATTCCATCTCTCCAGCCAATTCATAGATTCCTGACCGCGAGCTAATATTAAAAACGTTCAATGTGCCGTAAATTCTCAAACGGAGAGATTCCATCTTTCCAGCTAATTCATAGATTCCTGATCGCGAGCTAATATTAAAAACGTTCAATGTGCCGTAAAATTCTCAAACGGAGAGATTCCATCTTTCCAGCCAATTCATCGCGAGCTAATATTAAAAACGTTGAATGTGCCGTAAAATTCTCAAACGGAGAGATTCCATCTTTCCAGCCAATTCATAGATTCCTGACCGCGAGCTAATATTAAAAACGTTCAATGTGCCGTAAAATTCTCAAACGGAGAGATTCCATCTTTCCAGCCAATTCATAGATTCCTGATCGCGAGCTAATATTAAAAACGTTCAATGTGCCGTAAAATTCTCAAACGGAGAGATTCCATCTTTCCAGCCAATTCATAGATTCCTGATCGCGAGCTAATATTAAAAACGTTCAATGTGCAGTAAATTCTCAAACGGAGAGATTCCATCTTTCCAGCCAATTCATAGATTCCTGATCGCGAGCTAATATTAAAAACGTTCAATGTGCCATAAAATTCTCAAACGGAGAGATTCCATCTTTCCAGCCAATTCATAGATTCCTGACCGCGAGCTAATATTAAAAACGTTCAATGTGCCGTAAAATTCTCAAACGGAGAGATTCCATCTTTCCAGCCAATTCATAGATTCCTGACCGCGAGCTAATATTAAAAACGTTCAATGTGCCGTAAAATTCTCTAACGGAGAGATTCCATCTTTCCAGCCAATTCATAGATTCCTGACCGCGAGCTAATATTAAAAACGTTCAATGTGCCGTAAATTCTCAAACGGAGAGATTCCATCTTTCCAGCTAATTCATAGATTCCTGATCGCGAGCTAATATTAAAAACGTTCAATGTGCCGTAAAATTCTCAAACGGAGAGATTCCATCTTTCCAGCCAATTCATCGCGAGCTAATATTAAAAACGTTGAATGTGCCGTAAAATTCTCAAACGGAGAGATTCCATCTTTCCAGCCAATTCATAGATTCCTGACCGCGAGCTAATATTAAAAACGTTCAATGTGCCGTAAAATTCTCAAACGGAGAGATTCCATCTTTCCAGCCAATTCATAGATTCCTGATCGCGAGCTAATATTAAAAACGTTCAATGTGCCGTAAAATTCTCAAACGGAGAGATTCCATCTTTCCAGCCAATTCATAGATTCCTGATCGCGAGCTAATATTAAAAACGTTCAATGTGCCGTAAATTCTCAAACGGAGAGATTCCCTCTTTCCAGCCAATTCATAGATTCCTGATCGCGAGCTAATATTAAAAACGTTCAATGTGCCGTAAAATTCTCAAACGGAGAGATTCCATCTTTCCAGCCAATTCATAGATTCCTGACCGCGAGCTAATATTAAAAACGTTCAATGTGCCGTAAAATTCTCAAACGGAGAGATTCCATCTTTCCAGCCAATTCATAGATTCCTGACCGCGAGCTAATATTAAAAACGTTCAATGTGCCGTAGAATTCTCAAACGGAGAGATTCCATCTTTCCAGCCAATTCATAGATTCCTGATCGCGAGCTAATATTAAAAACGTTCAATGTGCCGTAAAATTCTCAAACGGAGAGATTCCATCTTTCCAGCCAATTCATAGATTCCTGACCGCGAGCTAATATTAAAAACGTTCAATGTGCCGTAAAATTCTCAAACGGAGAGATTCCATCTTTCCAGCCAATTCATAGATTCCTGACCGCGAGCTAATATTAAAAACGTTCAATGTGCCGTAAATTCTCAAACGGAGAGATTCCATCTTTCCAGCTAATTCATAGATTCCTGATCGCGAGCTAATATTAAAAACGTTCAATGTGCCGTAAAATTCTCAAACGGAGAGATTCCATCTTTCCAGCCAATTCATCGCGAGCTAATATTAAAAACGTTCAATGTGTCGTAAAATTCTCAAACGGAGAGATTCCATTTTTCCAGCCAATTCATAGATAGGAGATCGCGAGCTAATATTAAAAACGTTCAATGTGCCGTAAAATTCTCAAACGGAGAGATTCCATCTTTCCAGCCAATTCATAGATTCCTGAGCGCGAGCTAATATTAAAAACGTTCAATGTGCCGTAAAATTCTCAAACGGAGAGATTCCATCTTTCCACCCAATTCATAGATTCCTGATCGCGAGCTAATATTAAAAACGTTCAATGTGCCGTAAATTCTCAAACGGAGAGATTCCATCTTTCCAGCCAATTCATAGATTCCTGATCGCGAGCTAATATTAAAAACGTTCAATGTGCCGTAAAATTCTCAAACGGAGAGATTCCATCTTTCCAGCCAATTCATAGATTCCTGACCGCGAGCTAATATTAAAAACGTTCAATGTGCCGTAAAATTCTCAAACGGAGAGATTCCATCTTTCCAGCCAATTCATAGATTCCTGACCGCGAGCTAATATTAAAAACGTTCAATGTGCCTTAAAATTCTCAAACGGAGATATTCCATCTCTCCAGCCAATTCATAGATTCCTGACCGCGAGCTAATATTAAAAACGTTCAATGTGCCGTAAATTCTCAAACGGAGAGATTCCATCTTTCCAGCTAATTCATAGATTCCTGATCGCGAGCTAATATTAAAAACGTTCAATGTGCCGTAAAATTCTCAAACGGAGAGATTCCATCTTTCCAGCCAATTCATCGCGAGCTAATATTAAAAACGTTGAATGTGCCGTAAAATTCTCAAACGGAGAGATTCCATCTTTCCAGCCAATTCATAGATTCCTGACCGCGAGCTAATATTAAAAACGTTCAATGTGCCGTAAAATTCTCAAACGGAGAGATTCCATCTTTCCAGCCAATTCATAGATTCCTGACCGCGAGCTAATATTAAAAACGTTCAATGTGCAGTAAAATTCTCAAACGGAGAGATTCCATCTCTCCAGCCAATTCATAGATTCCTGACCGCGAGCTAATATTAAAAACGTTCAATGTGCCGTAAATTCTCAAACGGAGAGATTCCATCTTTCCAGCTAATTCATAGATTCCTGATCGCGAGCTAATATTAAAAACGTTCAATGTGCCGTAAAATTCTCAAACGGAGAGATTCCATCTTTCCAGCCAATTCATCGCGAGCTAATATTAAAAACGTTGAATGTGCCGTAAAATTCTCAAACGGAGAGATTCCATCTTTCCAGCCAATTCATAGATTCCTGACCGCTAGCTAATATTAAAAACGTTGAATGTGCCGTAAAATTCTCAAACGGAGAGATTCCATCTTTCCAGCCAATTCATAGATTCCTGACCGCGAGCTAATATTAAAAACGTTCAATGTGCCGTAAAATTCTCAAACGGAGAGATTCCATCTCTACAGCCAATTCATCGCGAGCTAATATTAAAAACGTTCAATGTGTCGTAAAATTCTCAAACGGAGAGATTCCATTTTTCCAGCCAATTCATAGATAGGAGATCGCGAGCTAATATTAAAAACGTTCAATGTGCCGTAAAATTCTCAAACGGAGAGATTCCATCTTTCCAGCCAATTCATAGATTCCTGAGCGCGAGCTAATATTAAAAACGTTCAATGTGCCGTAAAATTCTCAAACGGAGAGATTCCATCTTTCCAGCCAATTCATAGATTCCTGATCGCGAGCTAATATTAAAAACGTTCAATGTGCCGTAAATTCTCAAACGGAGAGATTCCATCTTTCCAGCCAATTCATAGATTCCTGATCGCGAGCTAATATTAAAAACGTTCAATGTGCCGTAAAATTCTCAAACGGAGAGATTCCATCTTTCCAGCCAATTCATAGATTCCTGACCGCGAGCTAATATTAAAAACGTTCAATGTGCCGTAAAATTCTCAAACGGAGAGATTCCATCTTTCCAGCCAATTCATAGATTCCTGACCGCGAGCTAATATTAAAAACGTTCAATGTGCCTTAAAATTCTCAAACGGAGAGATTCCATCTTTCCAGCCAATTCATAGATTCCTGACCGCGAGCTAATATTAAAAACGTTCAATGTGCCGTAAATTCTCAAACGGAGAGATTCCATCTTTCCAGCCAATTCATAGATTCCTGATCGCGAGCTGATATTAAAAACGTTCAATGTGCCGTAAAATTCTCAAACGGAGAGATTCCATCTTTCCAGCCAATTCATAGATTCCTGATCGCGAGCTAATATTAAAAACGTTCAATGTGCCGTAAATTCTCAAACGGAGAGATTCCCTCTTTCCAGCCAATTCATAGATTCCTGATCGCGAGCTAATATTAAAAACGTTCAATGTGCCGTAAAATTCTCAAACGGAGAGATTCCATCTTTCCAGCCAATTCATAGATTCCTGACCGCGAGCTAATATTAAAAACGTTCAATGTGCCGTAAAATTCTCAAACGGAGAGATTCCATCTTTCCAGCCAATTCATAGATTCCTGACCGCGAGCTAATATTAAAAACGTTCAATGTGCCGTAGAATTCTCAAACGGAGAGATTCCATCTTTCCAGCCAATTCATAGATTCCTGATCGCGAGCTAATATTAAAAACGTTCAATGTGCCGTAAAATTCTCAAACGGAGAGATTCCATCTTTCCAGCCAATTCATAGATTCCTGATCGCGAGCTAATATTAAAAACGTTCAATGTGCCGTAAAATTCTCAAACGGAGAGATTCCATCTTTCCAGCCAATTCTTAGATTCCTGATGGCGAGCTAATATTAAAAACGTTCAATGTGCCGTAAATTCTCAAACGGAGAGATTCCATCTTTCCAGCCAATTCATAGATTCCTGATCGCGAGCTAATATTAAAAACGTTCAATGTGCCGTAAAATTCTGAAACGGAGAGATTCCATCTTTCCAGCCAATTCTTAGATTCCTGATCGCGAGCTAATATTAAAAACGTTCAATGTGCCGTAAATTCTCAAACGGAGAGATTCCATCTTTCCAGCCAATTCATAGATTGCTGATCGCGAGCTAATATTAAAAACGTTCAATGTGCCGTAAAATTCTCAAACGGAGAGATTCCATCTTTCCAGCCAATTCATAGATTCCTGACCGCGAGCTAATATTAAAAACGTTCAATGTGCCGTAAAATTATCAAACGGAGAGATTCCATCTTTCCAGCCAATTCATCGCGAGCTAATATTAAAAACGTTGAATGTGCCGTAAAATTCTCAAACGGAGAGATTCCATCTTTCCAGCCAATTCATAGATTCCTGACCGCGAGCTAATATTAAAAACGTTGAATGTGCCGTAAAATTTTCAAACGGAGAGATTCCATCTTTCCAGCCAATTCATAGATTCCTGACCGCGAGCTAATATTAAAAACGTTCAATGTGCCGTAAAATTCTCAAACGGAGAGATTCCATCTTTCCAGCCAATTCATAGATTCCTGATCGCGAGCTAATATTAAAAATGTTCAATGTGCCGTAAAATTCTCAAACGGAGAGATTCCATCTTTCCAGCCAATTCATAGATTCCTGATCGCGAGCTAATATTAAAAACGTTCAATGTGCCGTAAATTCTCAAACGGAGAGATTCCCTCTTTCCAGCCAATTCATAGATTCCTGATCGCGAGCTAATATTAAAAACGTTCAATGTGCCGTAAAATTCTCAAACGGAGAGATTCCATCTTTCCAGCCAATTCATAGATTCCTGACCGCGAGCTAATATTAAAAACGTTCAAGGTGCCGTAAAATTCTCAAACGGAGCGATTCCATCTTTCCAGCCAATTCATAGATTCCTGACCGCGAGCTAATATTAAAAACGTTCAATGTGCCGTAAAATTCTCAAACGGAGAGATTCCATCTTTCCAGCCAATTCATAGATTCCTGATCGCGAGCTAATATTAAAAACGTTCAATGTGCCGTAAAATTCTCAAACGGAGAGATTCCATCTTTCCAGCCAATTCATAGATTCCTGATCGCGAGCTAATATTAAAAACGTTCAATGTGCCGTAAAATTCTCAAACGGAGAGATTCCATCTTTCCAGCCAATTCAAAGATTCCTGATCGCGAGCTAATATTAAAAACGTTCAATGTGCCGTAAATTCTCAAACGGAGAGATTCCATCTTTCCAGCCAATTCATAGATTCCTGATCGCGAGCTAATATTAAAAACGTTCAATGTGCCGTAAAATTCTCAAACGGAGAGATTCCATCTTTCCAGCCAATTCAGAGATTCCTGACCGCGAGCTAATATTAAAAACGTTCAATGTGCCGTAAAATTCTCAAACGGAGAGATTCCATCTTTCCAGCCAATTCATACATAGGAGATCGCGAGCTAATATTAAAAACGTTCAATGTGCCGTAAAATTCTCAAACGGAGAGATTCCATCTTTCCAGCCAATTCATAGATTCCTGATCGCGAGCTAATATTAAAAACGTTCAATGTGCCGTAAAATTCTCAAACGGAGAGATTCCATCTTTCCAGCCAATTCTTAGATTGCTGATCGCGAGCTAATATTAAAAACGTTCAATGTGCCGTAAATTCTCAAACGGAGAGATTCCATCTTTCCAGCCAATTCATAGATTCCTGATCGCGAGCTAATATTAAAAACGTTCATGTGCCGTAAAATTCTCAAACGGAGAGATTCCATCTTTCCAGCCAATTCATAGATTCCTGACCGAGAGCTAATATTAAAAACGTTCAATGTGCCGTAAAATTCTCAAACGGAGAGATTCCATCTTTCCAGCCAATTCATAGATTCCTGACCGCGAGCTAATATTAAAAACGTTCAATGTGCCGTAAAATTCTCAAACGGAGAGATTCCATCTTTCCAGCCAATTCATAGATAGGAGATCGCGAGCTAATATTAAAAACGTTCAATGTGCCGTAAAATTCTCAAACGGAGAGATTCCATCTTTCCAGCCAATTCATAGATTCCTGATCGCGAGCTAATATTAAAAACGTTCAATGTGCCGTAAAATTCTCAAACGGAGAGATTCCATCTTTCCAGCCAATTCATAGATTCCTGATCGCGAGCTAATATTAAAAACGTTCAATGTGCCGTAAATTCTCAAACGGAGAGATTCCATCTTTCCAGCCAATTTATAGATTCCTGATCGTGAGCTAATATTAAAAACGTTCAATGTGCCGTAAAATTCTCAAACGGAGAGATTCCATCTTTCCAGCCAATTCATAGATTCCTGACCGCGAGCTAATATTAAAAACGTTCAATGTGCCGTAAAATTCTCAAACGGAGAGATTCCATCTTTCCAGCCAATTCATCGCGAGCTAATATTAAAAACGTTCAATGTGCCGTAAAATTCTCAAACGGAGAGATTCCATCTTTCCAGCCAATTCATAGATTCCTGACCGCGAGCTAATATTAAAAACGTTCAATGTGCCGTAAAATTCTCAAACGGAGAGATTCCATCTTTCCAGCCAATTCATAGATTCCTGACCGAGAGCTAATATTAAAAACGTTCAATGTGCCGTAAAATTCTCAAACGGAGAGATTCCATCTTTTCAGCCAATTCATAGATTCCTGACCGCCAGCTAATATTAAAAACGTTCAATGTGCCGTAAAATTCTCAAACGGAGAGATTCCATCTTTCCAGCCAATTCATAGATAGGAGATCGCGAGCTAATATTAAAAACGTTCAATGTGCCGTAAAATTCTCAAACGGAGAGATTCCATCTTTCCAGCCAATTCATAGATTCCTGATCGCGAGCTAATATTAAAAACGTTCAATGTGCCGTAAAATTCTCAAACGGAGAGATTCCATCTTTCCAGCCAATCCATAGATAGGAGATCGCGAGCTAATATTAAAAACGTTCAATGTGCCGTAAAATTATCAAACGGAGAGATTCCATCTTTCCAGCCAATTCATAGATTCCTGATCGCGAGCTAATATTAAAAACGTTCAATGTGCCATAAAATTCTCAAACGGAGAGATTCCATCTTTCCAGCCAATTCATAGATTCCTGATCGCGAGCTAATATTAAAAACGTTCAATGTGCCGTAAATTCTCAAACGGAGAGTTTCCATCTTTCCAGCCAATTCATAGATTCCTGATCGCGAGCTAATATTAAAAACGTTCAATGTGCCGTAAAATTCTCAAACGGAGAGATTCCATCTTTCCAGCCAATTCATAGATTCCCGACCGGAAGCTAATATTAAAAACGTTCAATGTGCCGTAAAATTGTCAAACGGAGAGATTCCAACTTTCCAGCCAATTCATAGATTTCTGACCGCGAGCTAATATTAAAAACGTTCAATGTGCCGTAAAATTCTCAAACGGAGAGATTCCATCTTTCCAGCCAATTCATAGATTCCTGATCGCGAGCTAATATTAAAAACGTTCAATGTGCCGTAAATTCTCAAACGGAGAGATTCCATCTTTCCAGCCAATTCATAGATTCCTGAACGCGAGCTAATATTAAAAACGGTCAATGTGCCGTAAAATTCTCAAACGGAGAGATTACATCTTTCCAGTCAATTCATAGATTCCTCACCGCGAGCTAATATTAAAAACGTTCAATGTGCCGTAAAATTCTCAAACGGAGAGATTCCATATTTCCAGCCAATTCATAGATTCCTGATCGCGAGCTAATATTAAAAACGTTCAATGTGCCGTAAAATTCTCAAACGGAGAGATCCCGTCTTTCCAGCCAATTCATAGATTCCTGATCGCGAGCTAATATTAAAAACGTTCAATGTGCCGTAAAATTCTCAAACGGAGAGATTACATCTTTCCAGTCAATTCATAGATTCCTGATCGCGAGCTAATATTAAAAACGTTCAATGTGCCGTAAAATTCTCAAACGGAGAGATTCCATCTTTCCAGCCAATTCATAGATTCCTGATCGCGAGCTAATATTAAAAACGTTCAATGTGCCATAAAATTCTCAAACGGAGAGATTCCATCTTTCCAGCCAATTCATAGATTCCTGATCGCGAGCTAATATTAAAAACGTTCAATGTGCCGTAAATTCTCAAACGGAGAGTTTCCATCTTTCCAGCCAATTCATAGATTCCTGATCGCGAGCTAATATTAAAAACGTTCAATGTGCCGTAAAATTCTCAAACGGAGAGATTCCATCTTTCCAGCCAATTCATAGATTCCCGACCGGAAGCTAATATTAAAAACGTTCAATGTGCCGTAAAATTGTCAAACGGAGAGATTCCAACTTTCCAGCCAATTCATAGATTTCTGACCGCGAGCTAATATTAAAAACGTTCAATGTGCCGTAAAATTCTCAAACGGAGAGATTCCATCTTTCCAGCCAATTCATAGATTCCTGATCGCGAGCTAATATTAAAAACGTTCAATGTGCCGTAAATTCTCAAACGGAGAGATTCCATCTTTCCAGCCAATTCATAGATTCCTGAACGCGAGCTAATATTAAAAACGTTCAATGTGCCGTAAAATTCTCAAACGGAGAGATTACATCTTTCCAGTCAATTCATAGATTCCTCACCGCGAGCTAATATTAAAAACGTTCAATGTGCCGTAAAATTCTCAAACGGAGAGATTCCATATTTCCAGCCAATTCATAGATTCCTGATCGCGAGCTAATATTAAAAACGTTCAATGTGCCGTAAAATTCTCAAACGGAGAGATCCCGTCTTTCCAGCCAATTCATAGATTCCTGATCGCGAGCTAATATTAAAAACGTTCAATGTGCCGTAAAATTCTCAAACGGAGAGATTACATCTTTCCAGTCAATTCATAGATTCCTCACCGCAAGCTAATATTAAAAACGTTCAATGTGCCGTAAAATTCTCAAACGGAGAGATTCCATCTTTCCAGCCAATTCATAGATTCCTGATCGCGAGCTAATATTAAAAACGTTCAATGTGCCGCAAATTCTGAAACGGAGAGATTCCATCTTTCCAGCCAATTCATAGATTCCTGATCGCGAGCTAATATTAAAAACGTTCAATGTGCCGTAAAATTCTCAAACGGAGAGATTCCATCTTTCCAGCCAATTCATAGATTCCTCACCGCGAGCTAATATTAAAAACGTTCAATGTGCCGTAAAATTCTCAAACGGAGAGATTCCATCTTTCCAGCCAATTCATAGATTCCTGATCGCGAGCTAATATTAAAAACGTTCAATGTGCCGTAAAATTCTCAAACGGAGAGATTCCGTCTTTCCAGCCAATTCATAGATTCCTGACCGCGAGCTAATATTAAAAACGTTCAATGTGCCGTAAAATTCTCAAACGGAGAGTTTCCATCTTTCCAGCCAATTCATCGCGTGCTAATATTAAAAACGTTCAATGTGCCGTAAAATTCTCAAACGAAGACATTACATCTTTCCAGCCAATTCATAGATTCCTGACCGCGAGCTAATATTAAAAACGTTCAATGTGCCGTAAAATTCTCAAACGGAGAGATTCCATCTTTCCAGCCAATTCATAGATTCCTGACCGCGAGCTAATATTAAAAATGTTCAATGTGCCGTAAAATTCTCAAACGGAGAGATTCCATCTTTCCAGCCAATTCATAGATTCCTGACCGCGAGCTAATATTAAAAACGTTTAATGTGCCGTAAAATTCTCAAACGGAGAGTTTCCATCTTTCCAGTCAATTCATCGCGTGCTAATATTAAAAACGTTCAATGTGCCGTAAAATTCTCAAACGAAGACATTCCATCTTTCCAGCCAATTCATAGATTCCTGACCGCGAGCTAATATTAAAAACGTTCAATGTGCCGTAAAATTCTCAAACGGAGAGATTCCATCTTTCCAGCCAATTCATAGATTCCTGACCGCGAGCTAATATTAAAAATGTTCAATGTGCCGTAAAATTCTCAAACGGAGAGATTCCATCTTTCCAGCCAATTCATAGATTCCTGACCGCGAGCTAATATTAAAAACGTTCAATGTGCCGTAAAATTCTCAAACAGAGAGATTCCATCTTTCCAGCCAATTCATAGATTCCTGACCGCGAGCTAATATTAAAAACGTTCAATGTGCCGTAAATTCTCAAACGGAGAGATTCCATCTTTCCAGCCAATTCATAGATTCCTGATCGCGAGCTAATATTAAAAACGTTTAATGTGCCGTAAAATTATCAAACGGAGAGATTCCATCTTTCCAGCCAATTCATAGATTCCTCACCGCGAGCTAATATTAAAAACGTTCAATGTGCCGTAAAATTCTCAAACGGAGAGATTCCATCTTTCCAGCCAATTCATCGCGAGCTAATATTAAAAACGTTCAATGTGCCGTAAAATTCTCAAACGGAGAGATTCCATCTTTCCAGCCAATTCATATATTCCTGACCGCGAGCTAATATTAAAAACGTTGAATGTGCCGTAAAATTCTCAAACGGAGAGATTCCATTTTTCCAGCCAATTCATAGATTCCTGACCGCGAGCTAATATTAAAAACGTTCAATGTGCCGTAAAATTCTCAAACGGAGAGATTCCATCTTTCCAGCCAATTCATAGATTCCTGATCGCGAGCTAATATTAAAAACGTTCAATGTGCCGTAAAATTCTCAAACGGAGAGATTCCATCTTTCCAGCCAATTCATAGATTCCTGATCGCGAGCTAATATTAAAAACGTTCAATGTGCCGTAAATTCTCAAACGGAGAGATTCCATCTTTCCAGCCAATTCATAGATTCCTGATCGCGAGCTAATATTAAACACGTTCAATGTGCCGTAAAATTCTCAAACGGAGAGATTCCATCTTTGCAGCCAATTCATAGATTCCTGACCGAGAGCTAATATTAAAAACGTTCAATGTGCCGTAAAATTCTGAAACGGAGAGATTCCATCTTTCCAGCCAATTCATAGATTCCTGACCGCGAGCTAATATTAAAAACGTTCAATGTGCCGTAAAATTCTCAAACGGAGAGATTCCATCTTTCCAGCCAATTCATAGATAAGAGATCGCAAGCTAATATTAAAAACGTTCAATGTGCCGTAAAATTCTCAAACGGAGAGATTCCATCTTTCCAGCCAATTCATAGATTCCTGATCGCGAGCTAATATTAAACACGTTCAATGTGCCGAAAAATTCTCAAACGGAGAGATTCCATCTTTGCAGCCAATTCATAGATTCCTGACCGAGAGCTAATATTAAAAACGTTCAATGTGCCGTAAAATTCTGAAACGGAGAGATTCCATCTTTCCAGCCAATTCATAGATTCCTGACCGCGAGCTAATATTAAAAACGTTCAATGTGCCGTAAAATTCTCAAACGGAGAGATTCCATCTTTCCAGCCAATTCATAGATAAGAGATCGCAAGCTAATATTAAAAACGTTCAATGTGCCGTAAAATTCTCAAACGGAGAGATTCCATCTTTCCAGCCAATTCATAGATTCCTGATCGCGAGCTAATATTAAAAACGTTCAATGTGCCGTAAAATTCTCAAACGGAGAGATTCCATCTTTCCAGCCAATTCATAGATTCCTGATCGCGAGCTAATATTGAAAACGTTCAATGTGCCGTAAATTCTCAAACGGAGAGATTCCATCTTTCCAGCCAATTCATAGATTCCTGATCGCGAGCTAATATTAAAAACGTTCAATGTGCCGTAAAATTCTCAAACGGAGAGATTCCATCTTTCAAGCCAATTCATAGATTCCTGACCGCGAGCTAATATTAAAAACGTTCAATGTGCCGTAAATTCTCAAACGGAGAGATTCCATCTTTCCAGCCAATTCATAGATTCCTGATCGCGAGCTAATATTAAAAACGTTCAATGTGCCGTAAAATTCTCAAACGGAGAGATTCCATCTTTCCAGCCAATTCATAGATTCCTGACCGAGAGCTAATATTAAAAACGTTCAATGTGCCGTAAAATTCTCAAACGGAGAGATTCCATCTTTCCAGCCAATTCATAGATTCCTGACCGCGAGCTAATATTAAAAACGTTCAATGTGCCGTAAAATTCTCAAACGGAGAGATTCCATCTTTCCAGCCAATTCATAGATTCCTGACCGCGAGCTAATATTAAAAACGTTCAATGTGCCGTAAAATTCTCAAACGGAGAGATTCCATCTTTCCAGCCAATTCATAGATTCCTGATCGCGAGCTAATATTAAAAACGTTCAATGTGCCGTAAAATTCTCAAACGGAGAGATTCCATCTTTCCAGCCAATTCATAGATTCCTGACCGCGAGCTAATATTAAAAACGTTCAATGTGCCGTAAAATTCTCAAACAGAGATTCCATCTTTCCAGGCAATTCATAGATTCCTGACCGCGAGCTAATATTAAAAACGTTCAATGTGCCGTAAATTCTCAAACGGAGAGATTCCATCTTTACAGCCAATTCATAGATTCCTGATCGCGAGCTAATATTAAAAACGTTCAATGTGCCGTAAAATTCTCAAACGGAGAGATTCCATCTTTCCAGCCAATTCATAGATTCCTGACCCCGAGATAATATTAAAAACGTTCAATGTGCCGTAAAATTCTCAAACGGAGAGATTCCAACTTTCCAGCCAATTCATAGATTCCTGATCGCGAGCTAATATTAAAAACGTTCAATGTGCCGTAAAATTCTCAAACGGAGAGATTCCATCTTTCCAGCCAATTCATAGATAAGAGATCGCAAGCTAATATTAAAAACGTTCAATGTGCCGTAAAATTCTCAAACGGAGAGATTCCATCTTTCCAGCCAATTCATAGATTCCTGATCGCGAGCTAATATTAAAAACGTTCAATGTGCCGTAAAATTCTCAAACGGAGAGATTCCATCTTTCCAGCCAATTCATAGATTCCTGATCGCGAGCTAATATTGAAAACGTTCAATGTGCCGTAAATTCTCAAACGGAGAGATTCCATCTTTCCAGCCAATTCATAGATTCCTGATCGCGAGCTAATATTAAAAACGTTCAATGTGCCGTAAAATTCTCAAACGGAGAGATTCCATCTTTCAAGCCAATTCATAGATTCCTGACCGCGAGCTAATATTAAAAACGTTCAATGTGCCGTAAATTCTCAAACGGAGAGATTCCATCTTTCCAGCCAATTCATAGATTCCTGATCGCGAGCTAATATTAAAAACGTTCAATGTGCCGTAAAATTCTCAAACGGAGAGATTCCATCTTTCCAGCCAATTCATAGATTCCTGACCGAGAGCTAATATTAAAAACGTTCAATGTGCCGTAAAATTCTCAAACGGAGAGATTCCATCTTTCCAGCCAATTCATAGATTCCTGACCGCGAGCTAATATTAAAAACGTTCAATGTGCCGTAAAATTCTCAAACGGAGAGATTCCATCTTTCCAGCCAATTCATAGATTCCTGACCGCGAGCTAATATTAAAAACGTTCAATGTGCCGTAAAATTCTCAAACGGAGAGATTCCATCTTTCCAGCCAATTCATAGATTCCTGATCGCGAGCTAATATTAAAAACGTTCAATGTGCCGTAAAATTCTCAAACGGAGAGATTCCATCTTTCCAGCCAATTCATAGATTCCTGACCGCGAGCTAATATTAAAAACGTTCAATGTGCCGTAAAATTCTCAAACAGAGAGATTCCATCTTTCCAGGCAATTCATAGATTCCTGACCGCGAGCTAATATTAAAAACGTTCAATGTGCCGTAAATTCTCAAACGGAGAGATTCCATCTTTACAGCCAATTCATAGATTCCTGATCGCGAGCTAATATTAAAAACGTTCAATGTGCCGTAAAATTCTCAAACGGAGAGATTCCATCTTTCCAGCCAATTCATAGATTCCTGACCCCGAGCTAATATTAAAAACGTTCAATGTGCCGTAAAATTCTCAAACGGAGAGATTCCAACTTTCCAGCCAATTCATAGATTCCTGATCGCGAGCTAATATTAAAAACGTTCAATGTGCCGTAAAATTCTCAAACGGAGAGATTCCATCTTTCCAGCCTATTCATAGATTCCTGATCGCGAGCTATTATTAAAAACGTTCAATGTGCCGTAAAATTCTCAAACGGAGAGATTCCATCTTTCCAGCCAATTCATAGATTCCTGATCGCGAGCTAATATTAAAAACGTTCAATGTGCCGTAAAATTCTCAAACGGAGAGATTCCATCTTTCCAGCCAATTCATAGATTCCTGACCGCGAGCTAATATTAAAAACGTTCAATGTGCCGTAAAATTCTCAAACAGAGAGATTCCATCTTTCCAGGCAATTCATAGATTCCTGACCGCGAGCTAATATTAAAAACGTTCAATGTGCCGTAAATTCTCAAACGGAGAGATTCCATCTTTACAGCCAATTCATAGATTCCTGATCGCGAGCTAATATTAAAAACGTTCAATGTGCCGTAAAATTCTCAAACGGAGAGATTCCATCTTTCCAGCCAATTCATAGATTCCTGACCCCGAGCTAATATTAAAAACGTTCAATGTGCCGTAAAATTCTCAAACGGAGAGATTCCAACTTTCCAGCCAATTCATAGATTCCTGATCGCGAGCTAATATTAAAAACGTTCAATGTGCCGTAAAATTCTCAAACGGAGAGATTCCATCTTTCCAGCCTATTCATAGATTCCTGATCGCGAGCTATTATTAAAAACGTTCAATGTGCCGTAAAATTCTCAAACGGAGAGATTCCATCTTTCCAGCCAATTCATAGATTCCTGACCGCGAGCTAATATTAAAAACGTTCAATGTGCCGTAAAATTCTCAAACAGAGAGATTCCATCTTTCCAGGCAATTCATAGATTCCTGACCGCGAGCTAATATTGAAAACGTTCAATGTGCCGTAAATTCTCAAACGGAGAGATTCCATCTTTACAGCCAATTCATAGATTCCTGATCGCGAGCTAATATTAAAAACGTACAATGTGCCGTAAAATTATCAAACGGAGAGATTCCATCTTTCCAGCCAATTCATAGATTCCTGACCCCGAGCTAATATTAAAAACGTTCAATGTGCCGTAAAATTCTCAAACGGAGAGATTCCATCTTTCCAGCCAATTCATAGATTCCTGATCGCGAGCTAATATTAAAAACGTTCAATGTGCCGTAAAATTCTCAAACGGAGAGATTCCATCTTTCCAGCCTATTCATAGATTCCTGATCGCGAGCTAATATTAAAAACGTTCAATGTGCCGAAAATTCTCAAACGGAGAGATTCCCTCTTTCCAGCCAATTCATAGATTCCTGATCGCGAGCTAATATTAAAAACGTTCAATGTGCCGTAAAATTCTCAAACGGAGAGATTCCATCTTTCCAGCCAATTCATAGATTCCTGACCGCGAGCTAATATTAAAAATGTTCAATGTGCCGTAAAATTCTCAAACGGAGAGATTCCATCTTTCCAGCCAATTCATAGATTCCTGACCGAGAGCTAATATTAAAAACGTTCAATGTGCCGTAAAATTCTCAAACGGAGAGATTCCATCTTTCCAGCCAATTCATAGATTCCTGACCGCGAGCTAATATTAAAAACGTTCAATGTGCCGTAAAATTCCCAAACGGAGAGATTCCATCTTTCCAGCCAATTCATAGATTCCTGACCGCGAGCTAATATTAAAAACGTTCAATGTGCCGTAAAATTCTCAAACGGAGAGATTCCATCTTTCCAGCCAATTCATAGATTCCTGATCGCGAACTAATATTAAAAACGTTCAATGTGCCGTAAAATTCTCAAACGGAGAGATTCCATCTTTCCAGCCAATTCATAGATTCCTGACCGCGAGCTAATATTAAAAACGTTCAATGTGCCGTAAAATTCTCAAACAGAGAGATTCCATCTTTCCAGGCAATTCATAGATTCCTGACCGCGAGCTAATATTAAAAACGTTCAATGTGCCGTAAATTCTCAAACGGAGAGATTCCATCTTTACAGCCAATTCATAGATGCCTGATCGCGAGCTAATATTAAAAACGTTCAATGTGCCGTAAAATTATCAAACGGAGAGATTCCATCTTTCCAGCCAATTCATAGATTCCTGACCCCGAGCTAATATTAAAAACGGTCAATGTGCCGTAAAATTCTCAAACGGAGAGATTCCATCTTTCCAGCCAATTCATCGCGAGCTAATATTAAAAACGTTCAATGTGCCGTAAAATTCTCAAACGGAGAGATTCCATTTTTCCAGCCAATTCATAGATTCCTGATCGCGAGCTAATATTAAAAACGTTCAATGTGCCGTAAAATTCTCAAACGGAGAGATTCCATCTTTCCAGCCAATTCATAGATTCCTGACCGCGAGCTAATATTAAAAACGTTCAATGTGCCGTAAAATTCTCAAACGGAGAGATTCCATCTTTCCAGCCAATTCATAGATTCCTGACCGAGAGCTAATATTAAAAACGTTCAATGTGCCGTAAAATTCTCAAACGGAGAGATTCCATCTTTCCAGCCAATTCATAGATTCCTGACCGCGAGCTAATATTAAAAACGTTCAATGTGCCGTAAAATTCTCAAACGGAGAGATTCCATCTTTCCAGCCAATTCATAGATTCCTGACCGCGAGCTAATATTAAAAACGTTCAATGTGCCGTGAAATTCTCAAACGGAGAGATTCCATCTTTCCAGCCAATTCATAGATTCCTGATCGCGAACTAATATTAAAAACGTTCAATGTGCCGTAAAATTCTCAAACGGAGAGATTCCATCTTTCCAGCCAATTCATAGATTCCTGACCGCGAGCTAATATTAAAAACGTTCAATGTGCCGTAAAATTCTCAAACAGAGAGATTCCATCTTTCCAGGCAATTCATAGATTCCTGACCGCGAGCTAATATTAAAAACGTTCAATGTGCCGTAAATTCTCAAACGGAGAGATTCCATCTTTACAGCCAATTCGTCGCGAGCTAATATTAAAAACGTTCAATGTGCCGTAAAATTCTCAAACGGAGAGAGTCCATTTTTCCAGCCAATTCATAGATTCCTGACCGCGAGCTAATATTAAAAACGTTGAATGTACCGTAAAATTCTCAAACGGAGAGATTCCATCTTTCCAGCCAATTCATAGATTCCTGACCGCGAGCTAATATTAAAAACGTTCAATGTGCCGTCAAATTCTCAAACGGAGAGATTCCATCTTTCCAGCCAATTCATAGATTCCTGATCGCGAGCTAATATTAAAAACGTTCAATGTGCCGTAAAATTCTCAAACGGAGAGATTCCATCTTTCCAGCCAATTCATAGATTCCTGATCGCGAGCTAATATTAAAAACGTTCAATGTGCCGTAAAATTCTCAAACGGAGAGATTCCATCTTTCCAGCCAATTCATAGATTCCTGACCGAGAGCTAATATTAAAAACGTTCAATGTGCCGTAAAATTCTCAAACGGAGAGATTCCATCTTTCCAGGCAATTCATAGATTCCTGACCGCGAGCTAATATTAAAAACGTTCAATGTGCCGTAAAATTCTCAAACGGAGAGATTCCATCTTTCCAGCCAATTCATAGATAGGAGATCGCGAGCTAATATTAAAAACGTTCAATGTGCCGTAAAATTCTCAAACGGAGAGATTCCATCTTTCCAGCCAATTCATAGATTCCTGACCGCGAGCTAATATTAAAAACGTTCAATGTGCCGTAAAATTCTCAAACGGAGAGATTCCATCTTTCCAGCCAATTCATAGATTCCTGATCGCGAGCTAATATTGAAAACGTTCAATGTGCCGTAAATTCTCAAACGGAGAGATTCCATCTTTCCAGCCAATTCATAGATTCCTGACCGCGAGCTAATATTAAAAACGTTCAATGTGCCGTAAATTCTCAAACGGAGAGATTCCATCTTTCCAGCCAATTCATAGATTCCTGATCGCGAGCTAATATTAAAAACGTTCAATGTGCCGTAAAATTCTCAAACGGAGAGATTCCATCTTTCCAGCCAATTCATAGATTCCTGACCGCGAGCTAATATTAAAAACGTTCAATGTGCCGTAAATTTTCAAACGGAGAGATTCCATCTTTCCAGCCAATTCATAGATTCCTGATCGCGAGCTAATATTAAAAACGTTCAATGTGCCGTAAAATTCTCAAACGGAGAGATTCCATCTTTCCAGCCAATTCATAGATTCCTGACCGCGAGCTAATATTAAAAACGTTCAATGTGCCGTAAAATTCTCAAACGGAGAGATTCCATCTTTCCAGCCAATTCATAGATTCCTGACCGAGAGCTAATATTAAAAACGTTCAATGTGCCGTAAAATTCTCAAACGGAGAGATTCCATCTTTCCAGCCAATTCAAAGATTCCTGACCGCGAGCTAATATTAAAAACGTTCAATGTGCCGTAAAATTCTCAAACGGAGAGATTCCATCTTTCCAGCCAATTCATAGATAGGAAATCGCGAGCTAATATTAAAAACGTTCAATGTGCCCTAAAATTCTCAAACGGAGAGATTCCATCTTTCCAGCCAATTCATAGATTCCTGATCGCGAGCTAATATTAAAAACGTTCAATGTGCCGTAAAATTCTCAAACGGAGAGATTCCATCTTTCCAGCCAATTCATAGATTCCTGACCGCGAGCTAATATTAAAAACGTTCAATGTGCCCTAAATTCTCAAACGGAGAGATTCCATCTTTCCAGCCAATTCATAGATTCCTGATCGCGAGCTAATATTAAAAACGTTCAATGTGGCGTAAAATTCCCAAACGGAGAGATTCCATCTTTCCAGCCAATTCATAGATTCCTGACCGAGAGCTAATATTAAAAACGTTCAATGTGCCGTAAAATTCTCAAACGGAGAGATTCCATCTTTCCAGCCAATTCAAAGATTCCTGACCGCGAGCTAATATTAAAAACGTTCAATGTGCCGTAAAATTCTCAAACGGAGAGATTCCATCTTTCCAGCCAATTCATTGATAGGAAATCGCGAGCTAATATTAAAAACGTTCAATGTGCCCTAAAATTCTCAAACGGAGAGATTCCATCTTTCCAGCCAATTCATAGATTCCTGACCGCGAGCTAATATTAAAAACGTTCAATGTGCCGTAAATTCTCAAACGTAGAGATTCCATCTTTCCAGCCAATTCATAGATTCCTGATCGCGAGCTAATATTAAAAACGTTCAATGTGGCGTAAAATTCCCAAACGGAGAGATTCCATCTTTCCGGCCAATTCATAGATTCCTGACCGAGAGCTAATATTAAAAACGTTCAATGTGCCGTAAAATTCTCAAACGGAGAGATTCCATCTTTCCAGCCAATTCATAGATTCCTGACCGCGAGCTAATATTAAAAACGTTCAATGTGCCGTAAAATTCTCAAACGGAGAGATTACATCTTTCCAGCCAATTCCTAGATAGGAGATCGCGAGCTAATATTAAAAACGTTCAATGTGCCGTAAAATTCTCAAACGGAGAGATTCCATCTTTCCAGCCAATTCATAGATTCCTGACCGAGAGCTAATATTAAAAACGTTCAATGTGCCGTAAAATTCTCAAACGGAGAGATTCCATCTTTCCAGCCAATTCCTAGATAGGAGATCGCGAGCTAATATTAAAAACGTTCAATGTGCCGTAAAATTCTCAAACGGAGAGATTCCATCTTTCCAGCCAATTCATAGATTCCTGATCGCGAGCTAATATTAAAAACGTTCAATGTGCCGTAAAATTCTCAAACGGAGATATTCCATCTTTTCAGCCAATTCATAGATTCCTGATCGCGAGCTAATATTAAAAACGTTCAATGTGCCGTAAATTCTCAAACGGAGAGATTCCATCTTTCCAGCCAATTCATAGATTCCTGATCGCGAGCTAATATTAAAAACGTTCAATGTGCCGTAAAATTCTCAAACGGAGAGATTCCATCTTTCGAGCCAATTCAAAGATTCCTGACCGCGAGCTAATATTAAAAACGTTCAATGTGCCGTAAAATTCTCAAACGGAGAGATTCCATCTTTCCAGCCAATTCATAGATTCCTGATCGCGAGCTAATATTAAAAACGTTCAATGTGCCGTAAATTCTCAAACGGAGAGATTCCATCTTTCCAGCCAATTCATAGATTCCTGACCGAGAGCTAATATTAAAAACGTTCAATGTGCCGTAAAATTCTCAAACGGAGAGATTCATCTTTCCAGCCAATTCATAGATTCCTGACCGCGAGCTAATATTAAAAACGTTCAATGTGCCGTAAAATTCTCAAACGGAGAGATTCCATCTTTCCAGCCAATTCATCGCGAGCTAATATTAAAAACGTTCAATGTGCCGTAAAATTCTCAAACGGAGAGATTCCAACTTTCCAGCCAATTCATCGCGAGCTAATATTAAAAACGTTGAATGTGCCGTAAAATTCTCAAACGGAGAGATTCCATCTTTCCAGCCAATTCATAGATTCCTGATCGCGAGCTAATATTAAAAACGTTCAATGTGCCGTAAATTCTCAAACGGAGAGATTCCATCTTTCCAGCCAATTCATAGATTCCTGACCGAGAGCTAATATTAAAAACGTTCAATGTGCCGTAAAATTCTCAAACGGAGAGATTCATCTTTCCAGCCAATTCATAGATTCCTGACCGCGAGCTAATATTAAAAACGTTCAATGTGCCGTAAAATTCTCAAACGGAGAGATTCCATCTTTCCAGCCAATTCATCGCGAGCTAATATTAAAAACGTTCAATGTGCCGTAAAATTCTCAAACGGAGAGATTCCAACTTTCCAGCCAATTCATCGCGAGCTAATATTAAAAACGTTGAATGTGCCGTAAAATTCTCAAACGGAGAGATTCCATCTTTCCAGCCAATTCATAGATTCCTGACCGCGAGCTAATATTAAAAACGTTCAATGTGCCGTAAAATTCTCAAACGGAGAGATTCCATCTTTCCAGCCAATTCATAGATTCCTGACCGAGAGCTAATATTAAAAACGATCAATGTGCCGTAAAATTCTCAAACGGAGAGATTCCATCTTTCCAGCCAATTCATAGATTCCTGACCGCGAGCTAATATTAAAAACGTTCAATGTGCCGTAAAATTCTCAAACGGAGAGATTCCATCTTTCCAGCCAATTCATAGATAGGAGATCGCGAGCTAATATTAAAAACGTTCAATGTGCCGTAAAATTCTCAAACGGAGAGATTCCATCTTTCCAGCCAATTCATAGATTCCTGATCGCGAGCTAATATTAAAAACGTTCAATGTGCCGTAAAATTCTCAAACGGAGAGATTCCATCTTTCCAGCCAATTCATAGATTCCTGATCGCGAGCTAATATTAAAAACGTTCAATGTGCCGTAAATTCTCAAACGGAGAGATTCCATCTTTCCAGCCAATTCATAGATTCCTGATCGCGAGCTGATATTAAAAACGTTCAATGTGCCGTAAAATTCTCAAACGGAGAGATTCCATCTTTCCAGCCAATTCATAGATTCCTGACCGCGAGCTAATATTAAAAACGTTCAATGTGCCGTAAATTCTCAAACGGAGAGATTCCATCTTTCCAGCCAATTCATAGATTCCTGATCGCGAGCTAATATTAAAAACGTTCAATGTGCCGTAAATTCTCAAACGGAGAGATTCCATCTTTCCAGCCAATTCATAGATTCCTGACCGAGAGCTAATATTAAAAACGTTCAATGTGCCGTAAAATTCTCAAACGGAGAGATTCCATCTTTCCAGCCAATTCATAGATTCCTGATCGCGAGCTAATATTAAAAACGTTCAATGTGACGTAAAATTCTCAAACGGAGAGATTCCATCTTTCCAGCCAATTCATCGCGAGCTAATATTAAAAACGTTGAATGTGCCGTAAAATTCTCAAACGGAGAGATTCCATCTTTCCAGCCAATTCATAGATTCCTGATCGCGAGCTAATATTAAAAACGTTCAATGTGCCGTAAAATTCTCAAACGGAGAGATTCCATCTTTCCAGCCAATTCATAGATTCCTGACCGCGAGCTAATATTAAAAACGTTCAATGTGCCGTAAAATTCTCAAACCGAGAGATTCCATCTTTCCAGCCAATTCATAGATTCCTGACCGCGAGCTAATATTAAAAACGTTCAATGTGCCGTAAATTCTCAAACGGAGAGATTCCATCTTTCCAGCCAATTCATAGATTCCTGATCGCGAGCTAATATTAAAAACGTTCAATGTGCCGTAAAATTCTCAAACGGAGAGATTCCATCTTTCCAGACAATTCATAGATTCCTGACCGAGAGCTAATATTAAAAACGATCAATGTGCCGTAAAATTCTCAAACGGAGAGATTCCATCTTTCCAGCCAATTCATAGATTCCTGACCGCGAGCTAATATTAAAAACGTTCAATGTGCCGTAAAATTCTCAAACGGAGAGATTCCATCTTTCCAGCCAATTCATAGATAGGAGATCGCGAGCTAATATTAAAAACGTTCAATGTGCCGTAAAATTCTCAAACCGAGAGATTCCATCTTTCCAGTCAATTCATAGATTCCTGATCGCGAGCTAATATTAAAAACGTTCAATGTGCCGTAAAATTCTCAAACGGAGAGATTCCATCTTTCCAGCCAATTCATAGATTCCTGATCGCGAGCTAATATTAAAAACGTTCAATGTGCCGTAAATTCTCAAACGGAGAGATTCCATCTTTCCAGCCAATTCATAGATTCCTGATCGCGAGCTAATATTAAAAACGTTCAATGTGCCGTAAATTCTCAAACGGAGAGATTCCATCTTTCCAGCCAATTCATAGATTCCTGACCGAGAGCTAATATTAAAAACGTTCAATGTGCCGTAAAATTCTCAAACGGAGAGATTCCATCTTTCCAGCCAATTCATAGATTCCTGATCGCGAGCTAATATTAAAAACGTTCAATGTGCCGTAAAATTCTCAAACGGAGAGATTCCATCTTTCCAGCCAATTCATCGCGAGCTAATATTAAAAACGTTGAATGTGCCGTAAAATTCTCAAACGGAGAGATTCCATCTTTCCAGCCAATTCATAGATTCCTGATCGCGAGCTAATATTAAAAACGTTCAATGTGCCGTAAAATTCTCAAACGGAGAGATTCCATCTTTCCAGCCAATTCATAGATTCCTGACCGCGAGCTAATATTAAAAACGTTCAATGTGCCGTAAAATTCTCAAACCGAGAGATTCCATCTTTCCAGCCAATTCATAGATTCCTGACCGCGAGCTAATATTAAAAACGTTCAATGTGCCGTTAATTCTCAAACGGAGAGATTCCATCTTTCCAGCCAATTCATAGATTCCTGATCGCGAGCTAATATGAAAAACGTTCAATGTGCCGTAAAATTCTCAAACGGAGAGATTCCATCTTTCCAGCCAATTCATCGCGAGCTAATATTAAAAACGTTGAATGTGCCGTGAAATTCTCAAACGGAGAGATTCCATCTTTCCAGCCAATTCATAGATTCCTGATCGCGAGCTAATATTAAAAACGTTCAATGTGCCGTAAAATTCTCAAACGGAGAGATTCCATCTTTCCAGCCAATTCATAGATTCCTGACCGCGAGCTAATATTAAAAACGTTCAATGTGCCGTAAAATTCTCAAACCGAGAGATTCCATCTTTCCAGCCAATTCATAGATTCCTGACCGCGAGCTAATATTAAAAACGTTCAATGTGCCGTAAATTCTCAAACGGAGAGATTCCATCTTTCCAGCCAATTCATAGATTCCTGATCGCGAGCTAATATTAAAAACGTTCAATGTGCCGTAAAATTCTCAAACGGAGAGATTCCATCTTTCCAGCCAATTCATAGATTCCTGACCGAGAGCTAATATTAAAAACGTTCAATGTGCCGTATAATTCTCAAACGGAGAGATTCCATCTTTCCAGCCAATTCATAGATTCCTGATCGCGAGCTAATATTAAAAACGTTGAATGTGCCGTAAAATTCTCAAACGGAGAGATTCCATCTTTCCAGCCAATTCATAGATTCCTGACCGCGAGCTAATATTAAAAACGTTCAATGTGCCGTAAATTCTCAAACGGAGAGATTCCATCTTTCCAGCCAATTCATAGATTCCTGACCGAGAGCTAATATTAAAAACGTTCAATGTGCCGTAAAATTCTCAAACGGAGAGATTCCATCTTTCCAGCCAATTCATAGATTCCTGACCGCGAGCTAATATTAAAAACGTTCAATGTGCCGTAAAATTCTCAAACGGAGAGATTCCATCTTTCCAGCCAATTCATCGCGAGCTAATATTAAAAACGTTCAATGTGCCGTAAAATTCTCAAACGGAGAGATTCCATCTTTCCAGCCAATTCATAGATTCCTGACCGAGAGCTAATATTAAAAACGTTCAATGTGCCGTAAAATTCTCAAACGGAGAGATTCCATCTTTCCAGCCAATTCATCGCGAGCTAATATTAAAAACGTTGAATGTGCCGTGAAATTCTCAAACGGAGAGATTCCATCTTTCCAGCCAATTCATAGATTCCTGATCGCGAGCTAATATTAAAAACGTTCAATGTGCCGTAAAATTCTCAAACGGAGAGATTCCATCTTTCCAGCCAATTCATAGATTCCTGACCGCGAGCTAATATTAAAAACGTTCAATGTGCCGTAAAATTCTCAAACCGAGAGATTCCATCTTTCCAGCCAATTCATAGATTCCTGACCGCGAGCTAATATTAAAAACGTTCAATGTGCCGTAAATTCTCAAACGGAGAGATTCCATCTTTCCAGCCAATTCATAGATTCCTGATCGCGAGCTAATATTAAAAACGTTCAATGTGCCGTAAAATTCTCAAACGGAGAGATTCCATCTTTCCAGCCAATTCATAGATTCCTGACCGAGAGCTAATATTAAAAACGTTCAATGTGCCGTATAATTCTCAAACGGAGAGATTCCATCTTTCCAGCCAATTCATAGATTCCTGATCGCGAGCTAATATTAAAAACGTTGAATGTGCCGTAAAATTCTCAAACGGAGAGATTCCATCTTTCCAGCCAATTCATAGATTCCTGACCGCGAGCTAATATTAAAAACGTTCAATGTGCCGTAAATTCTCAAACGGAGAGATTCCATCTTTCCAGCCAATTCATAGATTCCTGACCGCGAGCTAATATTAAAAACGTTCAATGTGCCGTAAATTCTCAAACGGAGAGATTCCATCTTTCCAGCCAATTCATAGATTCCTGACCGAGAGCTAATATTAAAAACGTTCAATGTGCCGTAAAATTCTCAAACGGAGAGATTCCATCTTTCCAGCCAATTCATAGATTCCTGACCGCGAGCTAATATTAAAAACGTTCAATGTGCCGTAAAATTCTCAAACGGAGAGATTCCATCTTTCCAGCCAATTCATCGCGAGCTAATATTAAAAACGTTGAATGTGCCGTAAAATTCTCAAACGGAGAGATTCCATCTTTCCAGCCAATTCATAGATTCCTGACCGCGAGCTAATATTAAAAACGTTCAATGTGCCGTAAATTCTCAAACGGAGAGATTCCATCTTTCCAGCCAATTCATAGATTCCTGACCGAGAGCTAATATTAAAAACGTTCAATGTACCGTAAAATTCTCAAACGGAGAGATTCCATCTTTCCAGCCAATTCATCGCGAGCTAATATTAAAAACGTTGAATGTGCCGTAAAATTCTCAAACGGAGAGATTCCATCTTTCCAGCCAATTCATAGATTCCTGATCGCGAGCTAATATTAAAAACGTTCAATGTGCCGTAAAATTCTCAAACGGAGAGATTCCATCTTTCCAGCCAATTCATAGATTCCTGACCGCGAGCTAATATTAAAAACGTTCAATGTGCCGTAAAATTCTCAAACGGAGAGATTCCATCTTTCCAGCCAATTCATAGATTCCTGACCGCAAGCTAATATTAAAAACGTTCAATGTGCCGTAAAATTCTCAAACAGAGAGATTCCATCTTTCCAGCCAATTCATAGATTCCTGACCGCGAGCTAATATTAAAAACGTTCAATGTGCCGTAAATTCTCAAACGGAGAGATTCCATCTTTCCAGCCAATTCATAGATTCCTGACCGAGAGCTAATATTAAAAACGTTCAAAGTGCCGTAAAATTCTCAAACGGAGAGATTCCATCTTTCCAGCCAATTCATAGATTCCTGATCGCGAGCTAATATTAAAAACGTTGAATGTGCCGTAAAATTCTCAAACGGAGAGATTCCATCTTTCCAGCCAATTCATCGCGAGCTAATATTAAAAACGTTGAATGTGCCGTAAAATTCTCAAACGGAGAGATTCCATCTTTCCAGCCAATTCATAGATTCCTGATCGCGAGCTAATATTAAAAACGTTCAATGTACCGTAAAATTCTCAAACGGAGAGATTCCATCTTTCCAGCCAATTCATAGATTCCTGACCGCGAGCTAATATTAAAAACGTTCAATGTGCCGTAAAATTCTCAAACCGAGAGATTCCATCTTTCCAGCCAATTCATAGATTCCTGACCGCGAGCTAATATTAAAAACGTTCAATGTGCCGTAAATTCTCAAACGGAGAGATTCCATCTTTCCAGCCAATTCATAGATTCCTGATCGCGAGCTAATATTAAAAACGTTAAATGTGCCGTAAAATTCTCAAACGGAGAGATTCCATCTTTCCAGCCAATTCATAGATTCCTGACCGAGAGCTAATATTAAAAACGTTCAATGTGCCGTATAATTCTCAAACGGAGAGATTCCATCTTTCCAGCCAATTCATAGATTCCTGATCGCGAGCTAATATTAAAAACGTTCAATGTGCCGTAAATTCTCAAACGGAGAGATTCCATCTTTCCAGCCAATTCATAGATTCCTGATCGCGAGCTAATATTAAAAACGTTAAATGTGCCGTAAAATTCTCAAACGGAGAGATTCCATCTTTCCAGCCAATTCATAGATTCCTGACCGAGAGCTAATATTAAAAACGTTCAATGTGCCGTATAATTCTCAAACGGAGAGATTCCATCTTTCCAGCCAATTCATAGATTCCTGATCGCGAGCTAATATTAAAAACGTTGAATGTGCCGTAAAATTCTCAAACGGAGAGATTCCATCTTTCCAGCCAATTCATAGATTCCTGACCGCGAGCTAATATTAAAAACG
This sequence comes from Actinernus sp. WN-2022, assembly GCA_030867875.1. Taxonomy (NCBI): domain Eukaryota; kingdom Metazoa; phylum Cnidaria; class Anthozoa; order Actiniaria; family Actinernidae; genus Actinernus; species Actinernus sp. WN-2022. The sequence goes on from JAOWCC010000809.1 coordinate 1,119,869, forward strand.
TTCAATGTGCCGTAAATTCTCAAACGGAGAGATTCCATCTTTCCAGCCAATTCATAGATTCCTGACCGCGAGCTAATATTAAAAACGTTCAATGTGCCGTAAATTCTCAAACGGAGAGATTCCATCTTTCCAGCCAATTCATAGATTCCTGACCGAGAGCTAATATTAAAAACGTTCAATGTGCCGTAAAATTCTCAAACGGAGAGATTCCATCTTTCCAGCCAATTCATAGATTCCTGACCGCGAGCTAATATTAAAAACGTTCAATGTGCCGTAAAATTCTCAAACGGAGAGATTCCATCTTTCCAGCCAATTCATAGATTCCTGACCGCGAGCTAATATTAAAAACGTTCAATGTGCCGTAAAATTCTCAAACGGAGAGATTCCATCTTTCCAGCCAATTCATAGATTCCTGATCGCGAGCTAATATTAAAAACGTTCAATGTGCCTTAAAATTCTCAAACGGAGAGATTCCGTCTTTCCAGCCAATTCTTAGATTCCTGATCGCGAGCTAATATTAAAAACGTTCAATGTGCCGTAAATTCTCAAACGGAGAGATTCCATCTTTCCAGCCAATTCATCGCGAGCTAATATTAAAAACGTTGAATGTGCCGTAAAATTCTCAAACGGAGAGATTCCATCTTTCCAGCCAATTCATAGATTCCTGATCGCGAGCTAATATTAAAAACGTTCAATGTGCCGTAAAATTCTCAAACGGAGAGATTCCATCTTTCCAGCAAATTCATAGATTCCTGACCGCAAGCTAATATTAAAAACGTTCAATGTGCCGTAAAATTCTCAAACAGAGAGATTCCATCTTTCCAGCCAATTCATAGATTCCTGACCGCGAGCTAATATTAAAAACGTTCAATGTGCCGTAAAATTCTCAAACGGAGAGATTCCATCTTTCCAGCCAATTCATAGATTCCTGATCGCGAGCTAATATTAAAAACGTTCAACGTGCCGTAAATTCTCAAACGGAGAGATTCCATCTTTCCAGCCAATTCATAGATTCCTGATCGCGAGCTAATATTAAAAACGTTCAATGTGCCGTAAAATTCTCAAACGGAGAGATTCCATCTTTCCAGCCAATTCATAGATTCCTGACCGCGAGCTAATATTAAAAACGTTCAATGTGCCGTAAAATTCTCAAACGGAGAGATTCCATCTTTCCAGCCAATTCATAGATTCCTGACCGCGAGCTAATATTAAAAACGTTCAATGTGCCGTAAATTCTCAAACGGAGAGATTCCATCTTTCCAGCCAATTCATAGATTCCTGATCGCGAGCTAATATTAAAAACGTTCAATGTGCCGTAAAATTCTCAAACGGACTGATTCCATCTTTCCAGCCAATTCATAGATTCCTGACCGCGAGCTAATATTAAAAACGTTCAATGTGCCGTATAATTCTCAAACGGAGAGATTCCATCTTTCCAGCCAATTCATAGATTCCTGATCGCGAGCTAATATTAAAAACGTTCAATGTGCCGTAAAATTCTCAAACGGAGAGATTCCATCTTTCCAGCCAATTCATAGATTCCTGACCGCGAGCTAATATTAAAAACGTTCAATGTGCCGTAAAATTCTCAAACGGAGAGATTCCATCTTTCCAGCCAATTCATAGATTCCTGACCGCGAGCTAATATTAAAAACGTTCAATGTGCCGTAAAATTCTCAAACGGAGAGATTCCATCTTTCCAGCCAATTCATAGATTCCTGACCGCGAGCTAATATTAAAAACGTTCAATGTGCCGTAAAATTCTCAAACGGAGAGATTCCATCTTTCCAGCCAATTCATAGATTCCTGATCGCGAGCTAATATTAAAAACGTTCAATGTGCCGTAAAATTCTCAAACGGAGAGATTCCATCTTTCCAGCCAATTCATAGATTCCTGATCGCGAGCTAATATTAAAAACGTTCAATGTGCCGTAAAATTCTCAAACGGAGAGATTCCATCTTTCCAGCCAATTCATAGATTCCTGACCGAGAGCTAATATTAAAAACGTTCAATGTGCCGTATAATTCTCAAACGGAGAGATTCCATCTTTCCAGCCAATTCATAGATTCCTGACCGCGAGCTAATATTAAAAACGTTCAATGTGCCGTAAAATTCTCAAACGGAGAGATTCCATCTTTCCAGCCAATTCATAGATTCCTGACCGCGAGCTAATATTAAAAACGTTCAATGTGCCGTAAATTCTCAAACGGAGAGATTCCATCTTTCCAGCCAATTCATAGATTCCTGACCGCGAGCTAATATTAAAAACGTTCAATGTGCCGTAAATTCTCAAACGGAGAGATTCCATCTTTCCAGCCAATTCATAGATTCCTGACCGAGAGCTAATATTAAAAACGTTCAATGTGCCGTAAAATTCTCAAACGGAGAGATTCCATCTTTCCAGCCAATTCATAGATTCCTGACCGCGAGCTAATATTAAAAACGTTCAATGTGCCGTAAAATTCTCAAACGGAGAGATTCCATCTTTCCAGCCAATTCATAGATTCCTGACCGCGAGCTAATATTAAAAACGTTCAATGTGCCGTAAAATTCTCAAACGGAGAGATTCCATCTTTCCAGCCAATTCATAGATTCCTGATCGCGAGCTAATATTAAAAACGTTCAATGTGCCGTAAAATTCTCAAACGGAGAGATTCCGTCCTTCCAGCCAATTCTTAGATTCCTGATCGCGAGCTAATATTAAAAACGTTCAATGTGCCGTAAAATTCTCAAACGGAGAGATTCCATCTTTCCAGCCAATTCATAGATTCCTGACCGCGAGCTAATATTAAAAACGTTCAATGTGCCGTAAAATTCTCAAACGGAGAGATTCCATCTTTCCAGCCAATTCATAGATTCCTGATCGCGAGCTAATATTAAAAACGTTCAATGTGCCGTAAAATTCTCAAACGGAGAGATTCCATCTTTCCAGCCAATTCATAGATTCCTGACCGCGAGCTAATATTAAAAACGTTCAATGTGCCGTATAATTCTCAAACGGAGAGATTCCATCTTTCCAGCCAATTCATAGATTCCTGATCGCGAGCTAATATTAAAAACGTTCAATGTGCCGTAAAATTCTCAAACGGAGAGATTCCATCTTTCCAGCCAATTCATAGATTCCTGATCGCGAGCTAATATTAAAAACGTTCAATGTGCCGTAAAATTCTCAAACGGAGAGATTCCATCTTTCCAGCCAATTCATAGATTCCTGATTGCGAGCTAATATTAAAAACGTTCAATGTGCCGTAAAATTCTCAAACGGAGAGATTCCGTCTTTCCAGCCAATTCTTAGATTCCTGATCGCGAGCTAATATTAAAAACGTTCAATGTGCCGTAAAATTCTCAAACGGAGAGATTCCATCTTTCCAGCCAATTCATAGATTCCTGATCGCGAGCTAATATTAAAAACGTTCAATGTGCCGTAAATTCTCAAACGGAGAGATTCCATCTTTCCAGCTAATTCATCGCGAGCTAATATTAAAAACGTTGAATGTGCCGTAAAATTCTCAAACGGAGAGATTCCATCTTTCCAGCCAATTCATAGATTCCTGATCGCGAGCTAATATTAAAAACGTTCAATGTGCCGTAAAATTCTCAAACGGAGAGATTCCATCTTTCCAGCCAATTCATAGATTCCTGACCGCAAGCTAATATTAAAAACGTTCAATGTGCCGTAAAATTCTCAAACGGACAGATTCCATCTTTCCAGCCAATTCATAGATTCCTGACCGCGAGCTAATATTAAAAACGTTCAATGTGCCGTAAAATTCTCAAACGGAGAGATTCCATCTTTCCAGCCAATTCATAGATTCCTGATCGCGAGCTAATATTAAAAACGTTCAACGTGCCGTAAATTCTCAAACGGAGAGATTCCATCTTTCCAGCCAATTCTTAGATTCCTGATCGCGAGCTAATATTAAAAACGTTCAATGTGCCGTAAAATTCTCAAACGGAGAGATTCCATCTTTCCAGCCAATTCATAGATTCCTGACCGCGAGCTAATATTAAAAACGTTCAATGTGCCGTAAAATTCTCAAACGGAGAGATTCCATCTTTCCAGCCAATTCATAGATTCCTGACCGCGAGCTAATATTAAAAACGTTCAATGTGCCGTAAATTCTCAAACGGAGAGATTCCATCTTTCCAGCCAATTCATAGATTCCTGATCGCGAGCTAATATTAAAAACGTTCAATGTGCCGTAAAATTCTCAAACGGAGAGATTCCATCTTTCCACCCAATTCATAGATTCCTGACCGCGAGCTAATATTAAAAACGTTCAATGTGCCGTATAATTCTCAAACGGAGAGATTCCATCTTTCCAGCCAATTCATAGATTCCTGATCGCGAGCTAATATTAAAAACGTTGAATGTGCCGTAAAATTCTCAAACGGAGAGATTCCATCTTTCCAGCCAATTCATAGATTCCTGACCGCGAGCTAATATTAAAAACGTTCAATGTGCCGTAAATTCTCAAACGGAGAGATTCCATCTTTCCAGCCAATTCATAGATTCCTGACCGCGAGCTAATATTAAAAACGTTCAATGTGCCGTAAATTCTCAAACGGAGAGATTCCATCTTTCCAGCCAATTCATAGATTCCTGACCGAGAGCTAATATTAAAAACGTTCAATGTGCCGTAAAATTCTCAAACGGAGAGATTCCATCTTTCCAGCCAATTCATAGATTCCTGACCGCGAGCTAATATTAAAAACGTTCAATGTGCCGTAAAATTCTCAAACGGAGAGATTCCATCTTTCCAGCCAATTCATCGCGAGCTAATATTAAAAACGTTGAATGTGCCGTAAAATTCTCAAACGGAGAGATTCCATCTTTCCAGCCAATTCATAGATTCCTGATCGCGAGCTAATATTAAAAACGTTCAATGTGCCGTAAAATTCTCAAACGGAGAGATTCCATCTTTCCAGCCAATTCATAGATTCCTGACCGCAAGCTAATATTAAAAACGTTCAATGTGCCGTAAAATTCTCAAACAGAGAGATTCCATCTTTCCAGCCAATTCATAGATTCCTGACCGCGAGCTAATATTAAAAACGTTCAATGTGCCGTAAATTCTCAAACGGAGAGATTCCATCTTTCCAGCCAATTCATAGATTCCTGACCGAGAGCTAATATTAAAAACGTTCAATGTGCCGTAAAATTCTCAAACGGAGAGATTCCATCTTTCCAGCCAATTCATAGATTCCTGATCGCGAGCTAATATTAAAAACGTTCAATGTGCCGTAAAATTCTCAAACGGAGAGATTCCATCTTTCCAGCCAATTCATCGCGAGCTAATATTAAAAACGTTGAATGTGCCGTAAAATTCTCAAACGGAGAGATTCCATCTTTCCAGCCAATTCATAGATTCCTGACCGCGAGCTAATATTAAAAACGTTCAAGGTGCCGTAAAATTCTCAAACCGAGAGATTCCATCTTTCCAGCCAATTCATAGATTCCTGACCGCGAGCTAATATTAAAAACGTTCAATGTGCCGTAAAATTCTCAAACGGAGAGATTCCATCTTTCCAGCCAATTCATAGATTCCTGACCGCAAGCTAATATTAAAAACGTTCAAGGTGCCGTAAAATTCTCAAACAGAGAGATTCCATCTTTCCAGCCAATTCATAGATTCCTGACCGCGAGCTAATATTAAAAACGTTCAATGTGCCGTAAATTCTCAAACGGAGAGATTCCATCTTTCCAGCCAATTCATAGATTCCTGACCGAGAGCTAATATTAAAAACGTTCAATGTGCCGTAAAATTCTCAAACGGAGAGATTCCATCTTTCCAGCCAATTCATAGATTCCTGATCGCGAGCTAATATTAAAAACGTTGAATGTGCCGTAAAATTCTCAAACGGAGAGATTCCATCTTTCCAGCCAATTCATAGATTCCTGATCGCGAGCTAATATTAAAAACGTTCAATGTGCCTTAAAATTCTCAAACGGAGAGATTCCATCTTTCCAGCCAATTCATAGATTCCTGACCGCGAGCTAATATTAAAAACGTTCAATGTGCCGTAAAATTCTCAAACGGAGAGATTCCATCTTTCCAGCCAATTCATAGATTCCTGACCGCGAGCTAATATTAAAAACGTTCAATGTGCCGTAAATTCTCAAACGGAGAGATTCCATCTTTCCAGCCAATTCATAGATTCCTGATCGCGAGCTAATATTAAAAACGTTCAATGTGCTGTAAAATTCTCAAACGGAGAGATTCCATCTTTCCAGCCAATTCATAGATTCCTGACCGAGAGCTAATATTAAAAACGTTCAATGTGCCGTATATTTCTCAAACGGAGAGATTCCATCTTTCCAGCCAATTCATAGATTCCTGATCGCGAGCTAATATTAAAAACGTTGAATGTGCCGTAAAATTCTCAAACGGAGAGATTCCATCTTTCCAGCCAATTCATAGATTCCTGACCGCGAGCTAATTTTAAAAACGTTCAATGTGCCGTAAATTCTCAAACGGAGAGATTCCATCTTTCCAGCCAATTCATAGATTCCTGACCGCGAGCTAATATTAAAAACGTTCAATGTGCCGTAAATTCTCAAACGGAGAGATTCCATCTTTCCAGCCAATTCATAGATTCCTGACCGAGAGCTAATATTAAAAACGTTCAATGTGCCGTAAAATTCTCAAACGGAGAGATTCCATCTTTCCAGCCAATTCATAGATTCCTGACCGCGAGCTAATATTAAAAACGTTCAATGTGCCGTAAAATTCTCAAACGGAGAGATTCCATCTTTCCAGGCAATTCATAGATTCCTGACCGCGTGCTAATATTAAAAACGTTCAATGTGCCGTAAAATTCTCAAACGGAGAGATTCCATCTTTCCAGCCAATTCATAGATTCCTGATCGCGAGCTAATATTAAAAACGTTCAATGTGCCGTAAAATTCTCAAACGGAGAGATTCCGACTTTCCAGCCAATTCTTAGATTCCTGATCGCGAGCTAATATTAAAAACGTTCAATGTGCCGTAAATTCTCAAACGGAGAGATTCCATCTTTCCAGCCAATTCATCGCGAGCTAATATTAAAAACGTTGAATGTGCCGTAAAATTCTCAAACGGAGAGATTCCATCTTTCCAGCCAATTCATAGATTCCTGATCGCGAGCTAATATTAAAAACGTTCAATGTGCCGTAAAATTCTCAAACGGAGAGATTCCATCTTTCCAGCCAATTCATAGATTCCTGATCGCGAGCTAATATTAAAAACGTTCAATGTGCTGTAAAATTCTCAAACGGAGAGATTCCATCTTTCCAGCCAATTCATAGATTCCTGACCGAGAGCTAATATTAAAAACGTTCAATGTGCCGTATAATTCTCAAACGGAGAGATTCCATCTTTCCAGCCAATTCATAGATTCCTGATCGCGAGCTAATATTAAAAACGTTGAATGTGCCGTAAAATTCTCAAACGGAGAGATTCCATCTTTCCAGCCAATTCATAGATTCCTGACCGCGAGCTAATTTTAAAAACGTTCAATGTGCCGTAAATTCTCAAACGGAGAGATTCCATCTTTCCAGCCAATTCATAGATTCCTGACCGCGAGCTAATATTAAAAACGTTCAATGTGCCGTAAATTCTCAAACGGAGAGATTCCATCTTTCCAGCCAATTCATAGATTCCTGACCGAGAGCTAATATTAAAAACGTTCAATGTGCCGTAAAATTCTCAAACGGAGAGATTCCATCTTTCCAGCCAATTCATAGATTCCTGACCGCGAGCTAATATTAAAAACGTTCAATGTGCCGTAAAATTCTCAAACGGAGAGATTCCATCTTTCCAGCCAATTCATAGATTCCTGACCGCGTGCTAATATTAAAAACGTTCAATGTGCCGTAAAATTCTCAAACGGAGAGATTCCATCTTTCCAGCCAATTCATAGATTCCTGATCGCGAGCTAATATTAAAAACGTTCAATGTGCCGTAAAATTCTCAAACGGAGAGATTCCGTCTTTCCAGCCAATTCTTAGATTCCTGATCGCGAGCTAATATTAAAAACGTTCAATGTGCCGTAAATTCTCAAACGGAGAGATTCCATCTTTCCAGCCAATTCATCGCGAGCTAATATTAAAAACGTTGAATGTGCCGTAAAATTCTCAAACGGAGAGATTCCATCTTTCCAGCCAATTCATAGATTCCTGACCGCGAGCTAATATTAAAAACGTTCAATGTGCCGTAAAATTCTCAAACGGAGAGATTCCATCTTTCCAGCCAATTCATAGATTCCTGACCGCAAGCTAATATTAAAAACGTTCAAGGTGCCGTAAAATTCTCAAACAGAGAGATTCCATCTTTCCAGCCAATTCATAGATTCCTGACCGCGAGCTAATATTAAAAACGTTCAATGTGCCGTAAATTCTCAAACGGAGAGATTCCATCTTTCCAGCCAATTCATAGATTCCTGACCGAGAGCTAATATTAAAAACGTTCAATGTGCCGTAAAATTCTCAAACGGAGAGATTCCATCTTTCCAGCCAATTCATAGATTCCTGATCGCGAGCTAATATTAAAAACGTTGAATGTGCCGTAAAATTCTCAAACGGAGAGATTCCATCTTTCCAGCCAATTCATAGATTCCTGATCGCGAGCTAATATTAAAAACGTTCAATGTGCCTTAAAATTCTCAAACGGAGAGATTCCATCTTTCCAGCCAATTCATAGATTCCTGACCGCGAGCTAATATTAAAAACGTTCAATGTGCCGTAAAATTCTCAAACGGAGAGATTCCATCTTTCCAGCCAATTCATAGATTCCTGACCGCGAGCTAATATTAAAAACGTTCAATGTGCCGTAAATTCTCAAACGGAGAGATTCCATCTTTCCAGCCAATTCATAGATTCCTGATCGCGAGCTAATATTAAAAACGTTCAATGTGCTGTAAAATTCTCAAACGGAGAGATTCCATCTTTCCAGCCAATTCATAGATTCCTGACCGAGAGCTAATATTAAAAACGTTCAATGTGCCGTATATTTCTCAAACGGAGAGATTCCATCTTTCCAGCCAATTCATAGATTCCTGATCGCGAGCTAATATTAAAAACGTTGAATGTGCCGTAAAATTCTCAAACGGAGAGATTCCATCTTTCCAGCCAATTCATAGATTCCTGACCGCGAGCTAATTTTAAAAACGTTCAATGTGCCGTAAATTCTCAAACGGAGAGATTCCATCTTTCCAGCCAATTCATAGATTCCTGACCGCGAGCTAATATTAAAAACGTTCAAGGTGCCGTAAAATTCTCAAACCGAGAGATTCCATCTTTCCAGCCAATTCATAGATTCCTGACCGAGAGCTAATATTAAAAACGTTCAATGTGCCGTAAAATTCTCAAACGGAGAGATTCCATCTTTCCAGCCAATTCATAGATTCCTGACCGCGAGCTAATATTAAAAACGTTCAATGTGCCGTAAAATTCTCAAACGGAGAGATTCCATCTTTCCAGGCAATTCATAGATTCCTGACCGCGTGCTAATATTAAAAACGTTCAATGTGCCGTAAAATTCTCAAACGGAGAGATTCCATCTTTCCAGCCAATTCATAGATTCCTGATCGCGAGCTAATATTAAAAACGTTCAATGTGCCGTAAAATTCTCAAACGGAGAGATTCCGTCTTTCCAGCCAATTCTTAGATTCCTGATCGCGAGCTAATATTAAAAACGTTCAATGTGCCGTAAATTCTCAAACGGAGAGATTCCATCTTTCCAGCCAATTCATCGCGAGCTAATATTAAAAACGTTGAATGTGCCGTAAAATTCTCAAACGGAGAGATTCCATCTTTCCAGCCAATTCATAGATTCCTGATCGCGAGCTAATATTAAAAACGTTCAATGTGCCGTAAAATTCTCAAACGGAGAGATTCCATCTTTCCAGCCAATTCATAGATTCCTGATCGCGAGCTAATATTAAAAACGTTCAATGTGCTGTAAAATTCTCAAACGGAGAGATTCCATCTTTCCAGCCAATTCATAGATTCCTGACCGAGAGCTAATATTAAAAACGTTCAATGTGCCGTATAATTCTCAAACGGAGAGATTCCATCTTTCCAGCCAATTCATAGATTCCTGATCGCGAGCTAATATTAAAAACGTTGAATGTGCCGTAAAATTCTCAAACGGAGAGATTCCATCTTTCCAGCCAATTCATAGATTCCTGACCGCGAGCTAATTTTAAAAACGTTCAATGTGCCGTAAATTCTCAAACGGAGAGATTCCATCTTTCCAGCCAATTCATAGATTCCTGACCGCGAGCTAATATTAAAAACGTTCAATGTGCCGTAAATTCTCAAACGGAGAGATTCCATCTTTCCAGCCAATTCATAGATTCCTGACCGAGAGCTAATATTAAAAACGTTCAATGTGCCGTAAAATTCTCAAACGGAGAGATTCCATCTTTCCAGCCAATTCATAGATTCCTGACCGCGAGCTAATATTAAAAACGTTCAATGTGCCGTAAAATTCTCAAACGGAGAGATTCCATCTTTCCAGCCAATTCATAGATTCCTGACCGCGTGCTAATATTAAAAACGTTCAATGTGCCGTAAAATTCTCAAACGGAGAGATTCCATCTTTCCAGCCAATTCATAGATTCCTGATCGCGAGCTAATATTAAAAACGTTCAATGTGCCGTAAAATTCTCAAACGGAGAGATTCCGTCTTTCCAGCCAATTCTTAGATTCCTGATCGCGAGCTAATATTAAAAACGTTCAATGTGCCGTAAATTCTCAAACGGAGAGATTCCATCTTTCCAGCCAATTCATCGCGAGCTAATATTAAAAACGTTGAATGTGCCGTAAAATTCTCAAACGGAGAGATTCCATCTTTCCAGCCAATTCATAGATTCCTGATCGCGAGCTAATATTAAAAACGTTCAATGTGCCGTAAAATTCTCAAACGGAGAGATTCCATCTTTCCAGCCAATTCATAGATTCCTGACCGCAAGCTAATACTAAAAACGTTCAATGTGCCGTAAAATTCTCAAACAGAGAGATTCCATCTTTCCAGCCAATTCATAGATTCCTGACCGCGAGCTAATATTAAAAACGTTCAATGTGCCGTAAAATTCTCAAACGGAGAGATTCCATCTTTCCAGCCAATTCATAGATTCCTGATCGCGAGCTAATATTAAAAACGTTCAACGTGCCGTAAATTCTCAAACGGAGAGATTCCATCTTTCCAGCCAATTCATAGATTCCTGATCGCGAGCTAATATTAAAAACGTTCAATGTGCCGTAAAATTCTCAAACGGAGAGATTCCATCTTTCCAGCCAATTCATAGATTCCTGATCGCGAGCTAATATTAAAAACGTTCAATGTGCCGTAAAATTCTCAAACGGAGAGATTCCATCTTTCCAGCCAATTCATAGATTCCTGACCGAGAGCTAATGTTAAAAACGTTCAATGTGGCGCAAAATTCTCAAACGGAGAGATTCCATCTTTCCAGCCAATTCATAGATTCCTGACCGCCAGCTAATATTAAAAACGTTCAATGTGCCGTAAAATTCTCAAACGGAGAGATTCCATCTTTCCAGCCAATTCATAGATAGGAGATCGCGAGCTAATGTTAAAAACGTTCAATGTGCCGTAAAATTCTCAAACGGAGAGATTCCATCTTTCCAGCCAATTCATAGATTCCTGACCGCGAGCTAATATTAAAAACGTTCAATGTGCCGTGAAATTCTCAAACGGAGAGATTCCATCTTTCCAGCCAATTCATCGCGAGCTAATATTCAAAACGTTGAATGTGCCGTAATATTCTCAAACGGAGAGATTCCAACTTTCCAGCCAATTCATAGATTCCTGACCGCGAGCTAATATTAAAAACGTTCAATGTGCCGTAAAATTCTCAAACCGAGAGATTCCATCTTTCCAGCCAATTCATAGATTCCTGACCGCGAGCTAATATTAAAAACGTTCAATGTGCCGTAAATTCTCAAACGGAGAGATTCCATCTTTCCAGCCAATTCATAGATTCCTGATCGCGAGCTAATATTAAAAACGTTCAATGTGCCGTAAAATTCTCAAACGGAGAGATTCCATCTTTCCAGCCAATTCATAGATTCCTGACCGAGAGCTAATATTAAAAACGTTCAATGTGCCGTAAAATTCTCAAACGGAGAGATTCCATCTTTCCAGCCAATTCATAGATTCCTGACCGCGAGCTAATATTAAAAACGTTCAATGTGCCGTAAAATTCTCAAACGGAGAGATTCCATCTTTCCAGCCAATTCATAAATAGGAGATCGCGAGCTAATATTAAAAACGTTCAATGTGCCGTAAAATTCTCAAACGGAGAGATTCCATCTTTCCAGCCAATTCATAGATTCCTGACCGAGAGCTAATATTAAAAACGTTCAATGTGCCGTAAAATTCTCAAACGGAGAGATTCCATCTTTCCAGCCAATTCATCGCGAGCTAATATTAAAAACGTTGAATGTGCCGTAAAATTCTCAAACGGAGAGATTCCATCTTTCCAGCCAATTCATAGATTCCTGATCGCGAGCTAATACTAAAAACGTTCAATGTGCCGTAAAATTCTCAAACGGAGAGATTCCATCTTTCCAACCAATTCATAGATTCCTGACCGAGAGCTAATATTAAAAACGTTCAATGTGCCGTAAAATTCTCAAACGGAGAGATTCCATCTTTCCAGCCAATTCATAGATTCCTTATCGCGAGCTAATATTAAAAACGTTCAATGTGCCGTAAAATTCTCAAACGGAGAGATTCCATCTTTCCAGCCAATTCATAGATTCCTGATCGCGAGCTAATATTAAAAACGTTCAATGTGCCATAAAATTCTCAAACGGAGAGATTCCATCTTTCCAGCCAATTCATAGATAGGAGATCGCGAGCTAATATTAAAAACGTTCAATGTGCCGTAAAATTCTCAAACGGAGAGATTCCATCTTTCCAGCCAATTCATAGATTCCTGATCGCGAGCTAATATTAAAAACGTTCAATGTGCCGTAAAATTCTCAAACGGAGAGATTCCATCTTTCCAGCCAATTCATAGATAGGAGATCGCGAGCTAATATTAAAAACGTTCAATGTGCCGTAAAATTCTCAAACGGAGAGATTCCATCTTTCCAGCCAATTCATAGATTCCTCACCGCGAGCTAATATTAAAAACGTTCAATGTGCCGTAAAATTCTTAAACGGAGAGATTCCATCTTTCCAGCCAATTCATCGCGAGCTAATATTAAAAACGTTGAATGTGCCGTAAAATTCTCAAACGGAGAGATTCCATCTTTCCAGCCAATTCATAGATTCCTGATCGCGAGCTAATATTAAAAACGTTCAATGTGCCGTAAAATTCTCAAACGGAGAGATTCCATCTTTCCAGCCAATTCATAGATTCCTGACCGCGAGCTAATATTAAAAACGTTCAATGTGCCGTAAAATTCTCAAACAGAGAGATTCCATCTTTCCAGCCAATTCATAGATTCCTGACCGCGAGCTAATATTAAAAACGTTCAATGTGCCGTAAATTCTCAAACGGAGAGATTCCATCTTTCCAGCCAATTCATAGATTCCTGATCGCGAGCTAATATTAAAAACGTTCAATGTGCCGTAAAATTATCAAACGGAGAGTTCCATCTTTCCAGCCAATTCATAGATTCCTGACCGAGAGCTAATATTAAAAACGTTCCATGTGCCGTAAAATTCTCAAACGGAGAGATTCCATCTTTCCAGCCAATTCATAGATTCCTGACGGCGAGCTAATATTAAAAACGTTCAATGTGCCGTAAAATTCTCAAACGGAGAGATTCCATCTTTCCAGCCAATTCATCGCGAGCTAATATTAAAAACGTTCAATGTGCCGTAAAATTCTCAAACGGAGAGATTCCATCTTTCCAGCCAATTCATAGATTCCTGATCGCGAGCTAATATTAAAAACGTTCAATGTGCCGTAAATTCTCAAACGGAGAGATTCCATCTTTCCAGCCAATTCATAGATTCCTGATCGCGAGCTAATATTAAAAACGTTCAATGTGCCGTAAAATTCTCAAACGGAGAGATTCCATCTTTCCAGCCAATTCATAGATTCCTGACCGAGAGCTAATATTAAAAACGTTCAATGTGCCGTAAAATTCTCAAACGGAGAGATTCCATCTTTCCAGCCAATTCATAGATTCCTGACCGCGAGCTAATATTAAAAACGTTCAACGTGCCGTAAAATTCTCAAACGGAGAGATTCCATCTTTCCAGCCAATTAATCGCGAGCTAATATTAAAAACGTTGAATGTGCCGTAAAATTCTCAAACGGAGAGATTCCATCTTTCCAGCCAATTCATAGATTCCTGATCGCGAGCTAATACTAAAAACGTTCAATGTGCCGTAAAATTCTCAAATGGAGAGATTCCATCTTTCCAGCCAATTCATAGATTCCTGACCGAGAGCTAATATTAAAAACGTTCAATGTGCCGTAAAATTCTCAAACGGAGAGATTCCATCTTTCCAGCCAATTCATAGATTCCTGACCGCGAGCTAATATTAAAAACGTTCAATGTGCCGTAAAATTCTCAAACGGAGAGATTCCATCTTTCCAGCCAATTCATAGATTCCTGATCGCGAGCTAATATTAAAAACGTTCAATGTGCCGTAAAATTCTCAAACGGAGAGATTCCATCTTTCCAGCCAATTCATAGATAGGAGATCGCGAGCTAATATTAAAAACGTTCAATGTGCCGTAAAATTCTCAAACGGAGAGATTCCATCTTTCCAGCCAATTCATAGATTCCTGACCGCGAGCTAATATTAAAAACGTTCAATGTGCCGTAAAATTCTCAAACGGAGAGATTCCATCTTTCCAGCCAATTCATAGATAGGAGATCGCGAGCTAATATTAAAAACGTTCAATGTGCCGTAAAATTCTCAAACGGAGAGATTCCATCTTTCCAGCCAATTCATAGATTCCTGACCGCGAGCTAATATTAAAAACGTTCAATGTGCCGTAAAATTCTCAAACGGAGAGATTCCATCTTTCCAGCCAATTCATCGCGAGCTAATATTAAAAACGTTGAATGTGCCGTAAAATTCTCAAACGGAGAGATTCCATCTTTCCAGCCAATTCATAGATTCCTGATCGCGAGCTAATATTAAAAACGTTCAATGTGCCGTAAAATTCTCAAACGGAGAGATTCCATCTTTCCAGCCAATTCATAGATTCCTGACCGCGAGCTAATATTAAAAACGTTCAATGTGCCGTAAAATTCTCAATCAGAGAGATTCCATCTTTCCAGCCAATTCATAGATTCCTGACCGCGAGCTAATATTAAAAACGTTCAATGTGCCGTAAATTCTCAAACGGAGAGATTCCATCTTTCCAGCCAATTCATAGATTCCTGATCGCGAGCTAATATTAAAAACGTTCAATGTGCCGTAAAATTATCAAACGGAGAGTTCCATCTTTCCAGCCAATTCATAGATTCCTGACCGAGAGCTAATATTAAAAACGTTCAATGTGCCGTAAAATTCTCAAACGGAGAGATTCCATCTTTCCAGCCAATTCATAGATTCCTGACGGCGAGCTAATATTAAAAACGTTCAATGTGCCGTAAAATTCTCAAACGGAGAGATTCCATCTTTCCAGCCAATTCATCGCGAGCTAATATTAAAAACGTTCAATGTGCCGTAAAATTCTCAAACGGAGAAATTCCATCTTTCCAGCCAATTCATAGATTCCTGATCGCGAGCTAATATTAAAAACGTTCAATGTGCCGTAAAATTCTCAAACGGAGAGATTCCATCTTTCCAGCCAATTCATAGGTTCCTGACCGAGAGCTAATATTAAAAACGTTCAATGTGCCGTAAAATTCTCAAACGGAGAGTTCCATCTTTCCAGCCAATTCATAGATTCCTGACCGAGAGCTAATATTAAAAACGTTCAATGTGCCGTAAAATTCTCAAACGGAGAGATTCCATCTTTCCAGCCAATTCATAGATTCCTGACCGCGAGCTAATATTAAAAACGTTCAATGTGCCGTAAAATTCTCAAACGGAGAGATTCCATCTTTCCAGCCAATTCATAGATTCCTGATCGCGAGCTAATATTAAAAACGTTCAATGTGCCGTAAATTCTCAAACGGAGAGATTCCATCTTTCCAGCCAATTCATAGATTCCTGATCGCGAGCTAATATTAAAAACGTTCAATGTGCCGTAAAATTCTCAAACGGAGAGATTCCATCTTTCCAGCCAATTCATAGATTCCTGACCGAGAGCTAATATTAAAAACGTTCAATGTGCCGTAAAATTCTCAAACGGAGAGATTCCATCTTTCCAGCCAATTCATAGATTCCTGACCGCGAGCTAATATTAAAAACGTTCAATGTGCCGTAAAATTCTCAAACGGAGAGATTCCATCTTTCCAGCCAATTCATAGATAGGAGATCGCGAGCTAATATTAAAAACGTTCAATGTGCCGTAAAATTCTCAATCGGAGAGATTCCATCTTTCCAGCCAATTCATAGATTCCTGACCGCGAGCTAATATTAAAAACGTTCAATGTGCCGTAAAATTCTCAAACGGAGAGATTCCATCTTTCCAGCCAATTCATCGCGAGCTAATATTCAAAACGTTGAATGTGCCGTAAAATTCTCAAACGGAGAGATTCCATCTTTCCAGCCAATTCATAGATTCCTGACCGCGAGCTAATATTAAAAACGTTCAATGTGCCGTAAAATTCTCAAACCGAGAGATTCCATCTTTCTAGCCAATTCATAGATTCCTGACCGCGAGCTAATATTAAAAACGTTCAATGTGCCGTAAATTCTCAAACGGAGAGATTCCATCTTTCCAGCCAATTCATAGATTCCTGATCGCGAGCTAATATTAAAAACGTTCAATGTGCCGTAAAATTCTCAAACGGAGAGATTCCATCTTTCCAGCCAATTCATAGATTCCTGACCGAGAGCTAATATTAAAAACGTTCAATGTGCCGTAAAATTCTCAAACGGAGAGATTCCATCTTTCCAGCCAATTCATAGATTCCTGACCGCGAGCTAATATTAAAAACGTTCAATGTGCCGTAAAATTCTCAAACGGAGAGATTCCATCTTTCCAGCCAATTCATAGATAGGAGATCGCGAGCTAATATTAAAAACGTTCAATGTGCCGTAAAATTCTCAAACGGAGAGATTCCATCTTTCCAGCCAATTCATAGATTCCTGACCGCGAGCTAATATTAAAAACGTTCAATGTGCCGTAAATTCTCAAACGGAGAGATTCCATCTTTCCAGCCAATTCATAGATTCCTGATCGCGAGCTAATATTAAAAACGTTCAATGTGCCGTAAAATTCTCAAACGGAGAGATTCCATCTTTCCAGCCAATTCATAGATTCCTGACCGAGAGCTAATATTAAAAACGTTCAATGTGCCGTAAAATTCTCAAACGGAGAGATTCCATCTTTCCAGCCAATTCATAGATTCCTGACCGCGAGCTAATATTAAAAACGTTCAATGTGCCGTAAAATTCTCAAACGGAGAGATTCCATCTTTCCAGCCAATTCATAGATTCCTGATCGCGAGCTAATATTAAAAACGTTCAATGTGCCGTAAAATTCTCAAACGGAGAGATTCCATCTTTCCAGCCAATTCATAGATTCCTGATCGCGAGCTAATATTAAAAACGTTCAATGTGCCGTAAAATTATCAAACGGAGAGTTCCATCTTTCCAGCCAATTCATAGATTCCTGACCGAGAGCTAATATTAAAAACGTTCAATGTGCCGTAAAATTCTCAAACGGAGAGATTCCATCTTTCCAGCCAATTCATAGATTCCTGACGGCGAGCTAATATTAAAAACGTTCAATGTGCCGTAAAATTCTCAAACGGAGAGATTCCATCTTTCCAGCCAATTCATCGCGAGCTAATATTAAAAACGTTCAATGTGCCGTAAAATTCTCAAACGGAGAGATTCCATCTTTCCAGCGAATTCATAGATTCCTGATCGCGAGCTAATATTAAAAACGTTCAATGTGCCTTTAATTCTCAAACGAAGAGATTCCATCTTTCCAGCCAATTCATAGATTCCTGATCGCGAGCTAATATTAAAAACGTTCAATGTGCCGTAAAATTCTCAAACGGAGAGATTCCATCTTTCCAGCCAATTCATAGATTCCTGACCGAGAGCTAATATTAAAAACGTTCAATGTGCCGTAAAATTCTCAAACGGAGAGTTCCATCTTTCCAGCCAATTCATAGATTCCTGACCGAGAGCTAATATTAAAAACGTTCAATGTGCCGTAAAATTCTCAAACGGAGAGATTCCATCTTTCCAGCCAATTCATAGATTCCTGACCGCGAGCTAATATTAAAAACGTTCAATGTGCCGTAAAATTCTCAAACGGAGAGATTCCATCTTTCCAGCCAATTCATCGCGAGCTAATATTAAAAACGTTCAATGTGCCGTAAAATTCTCAAACGGAGAGATTCCATCTTTCCAGCCAATTCATAGATTCCTGATCGCGAGCTAATATTAAAAACGTTCAATGTGCCGTAAATTCTCAAACGGAGAGATTCCATCTTTCCAGCCAATTCATAGATTCCTGATCGCGAGCTAATATTAAAAACGTTCAATGTGCCGTAAAATTCTCAAACGGAGAGATTCCATCTTTCCAGCCAATTCATAGATTCCTGACCGAGAGCTAATATTAAAAACGTTCAATGTGCCGTAAAATTCTCAAACGGAGAGATTCCATCTTTCCAGCCAATTCATAGATTCCTGACCGCGAGCTAATATTAAAAACGTTCAATGTGCCGTAAAATTCTCAAACGGAGAGATTCCATCTTTCCAGCCAATTCATAGATAGGAGATCGCGAGCTAATATTAAAAACGTTCAATGTACCGTAAAATTCTCAAACGGAGAGATTCCATCTTTCCAGCCAATTCATAGATTCCTGACCGCGAGCTAATATTAAAAACGTTCAACGTGCCGTAAAATTCTCAAACGGAGAGATTCCATCTTTCCAGCCAATTAATCGCGAGCTAATATTAAAAACGTTCAATGTGCCGTAAAATTCTCAAACGGAGAGATTCCATCTTTCCAGCCAATTCATCGCGAGCTAATATTAAAAACGTTGAATGTGCCGTAAAATTCTCAAACGGAGAGATTCCATCTTTCCAGCCAATTCATAGATTCCTGATCGCGAGCTAATATTAAAAACGTTCAATGTGCCGTAAAATTCTCAAACGGAGAGATTCCATCTTTCCAGCCAATTCATAGATTCCTGACCGCGAGCTAATATTAAAAACGTTCAATGTGCCGTAAAATTCTCAAACAGAGAGATTCCATCTTTCCAGCCAATTCATAGATTCCTGACCGTGAGCTAATATTAAAAACGTTCAATGTGCCGTAAATTCTCAAACGGAGAGATTCCATCTTTCCAGCCAATTCATAGATTCCTGATCGCGAGCTAATATTAAAAACGTTCAATGTGCCGTAAAATTATCAAACGGAGAGTTCCATCTTTCCAGCCAATTCATAGATTCCTGACCGAGAGCTAATATTAAAAACGTTCAATGTGCCGTAAAATTCTCAAACGGAGAGATTCCATCTTTCCAGCCAATTCATCGCGAGCTAATATTAAAAACGTTCAATGTGCCGTAAAATTCTCAAACGGAGAGATTCCATCTTTCCAGCCAATTCATAGATTCCTGATCGCGAGCTAATATTAAAAACGTTCAATGTGCCGTAAAATTCTCAAACGGAGAGATTCCATCTTTCCAGCCAATTCATAGATTCCTGACCGAGAGCTAATATTAAAAACGTTCAATGTGCCGTAAAATTCTCAAACGGAGAGTTCCATCTTTCCAGCCAATTCATAGATTCCTGACCGAGAGCTAATATTAAAAACGTTCAATGTGCCGTAAAATTCTCAAACGGAGAGATTCCATCTTTCCAGCCAATTCATAGATTCCTGACCGCGAGCTAATATTAAAAACGTTCAATGTGCCGTAAAATTCTCAAACGGAGAGATTCCATCTTTCCAGCCAATTCATAGATAGGAGATCGCGAGCTAATATTAAAAACGTTCAATGTGCCGTAAAATTCTCAATCGGAGAGATTCCATCTTTCCAGCCAATTCATAGATTCCTGACCGCGAGCTAATATTAAAAACGTTCAATGTGCCGTAAAATTCTCAAACGGAGAGATTCCATCTTTCCAGCCAATTCATCGCGAGCTAATATTCAAAACGTTGAATGTGCCGTAAAATTCTCAAACGGAGAGATTCCATCTTTCCAGCCAATTCATAGATTCCTGACCGCGAGCTAATATTAAAAACGTTCAATGTGCCGTAAAATTCTCAAACCGAGAGATTCCATCTTTCTAGCCAATTCATAGATTCCTGACCGCGAGCTAATATTAAAAACGTTCAATGTGCCGTAAATTCTCAAACGGAGAGATTCCATCTTTCCAGCCAATTCATAGATTCCTGATCGCGAGCTAATATTAAAAACGTTCAATGTGCCGTAAAATTCTCAAACGGAGAGATTCCATCTTTCCAGCCAATTCATAGATTCCTGACCGAGAGCTAATATTAAAAACGTTCAATGTGCCGTAAAATTCTCAAACGGAGAGATTCCATCTTTCCAGCCAATTCATAGATTCCTGATCGCGAGCTAATATTAAAAACGTTCAATGTGCCGTAAAATTCTCAAACGGAGAGATTCCATCTTTCCAGCCAATTCATAGATAGGAGATCGCGAGCTAATATTAAAAACGTTCAATGTGCTGTAAAATTCTCAAACGGAGAGATTCCATCTTTCCAGCCAATTCATAGATTCCTGACCGCGAGCTAATATTAAAAACGTTCAATGTGCCGTAAATTCTCAAACGGAGAGATTCCATCTTTCCAGCCAATTCATAGATTCCTGATCGCGAGCTAATATTAAAAACGTTCAATGTGCCGTAAAATTCTCAAACGGAGAGATTCCATCTTTCCAGCCAATTCATAGATTCCTGACCGAGAGCTAATATTAAAAACGTTCAATGTGCCGTAAAATTCTCAAACGGAGAGATTCCATCTTTCCAGCCAATTCATAGATTCCTGACCGCGAGCTAATATTAAAAACGTTCAATGTGCCGTAAAATTCTCAAACGGAGAGATTCCATCTTTCCAGCCAATTCATAGATTCCTGATCGCGAGCTAATATTAAAAACGTTCAATGTGCCGTAAAATTCTCAAACGGAGAGATTCCATCTTTCCAGCCAATTCATAGATTCCTGATCGCGAGCTAATATTAAAAACGTTCAATGTGCCGTAAAATTATCAAACGGAGAGTTCCATCTTTCCAGCCAATTCATAGATTCCTGACCGAGAGCTAATATTAAAAACGTTCAATGTGCCGTAAAATTCTCAAACGGAGAGATTCCATCTTTCCAGCCAATTCATAGATTCCTGACGGCGAGCTAATATTAAAAACGTTCAATGTGCCGTAAAATTCTCAAACGGCGAGATTCCATCTTTCCAGCCAATTCATCGCGAGCTAATATTCAAAACGTTCAATGTGCCGTAAAATTCTCAAACGGAGAGATTCCATCTTTCCAGCCAATTCATAGATTCCTGACCGCGAGCTAATATTAAAAACGTTCAATGTGCCGTAAAATTCTCAAACCGAGAGATTCCATCTTTCTAGCCAATTCATAGATTCCTGACCGCGAGCTAATATTAAAAACGTTCAATGTGCCGTAAATTCTCAAACGGAGAGATTCCATCTTTCCAGCCAATTCATAGATTCCTGATCGCGAGCTAATATTAAAAACGTTCAATGTGCCGTAAAATTCTCAAACGGAGAGATTCCATCTTTCCAGCCAATTCATAGATTCCTGACCGAGAGCTAATATTAAAAACGTTCAATGTGCCGTAAAATTCTCAAACGGAGAGATTCCATCTTTCCAGCCAATTCATAGATTCCTGACCGCGAGCTAATATTAAAAACGTTCAATGTGCCGTAAAATTCTCAAACGGAGAGATTCCATCTTTCCAGCCAATTCATAGATAGCAGATCGCGAGCTAATATTAAAAACGTTCAATGTGCCGTAAAATTCTCAAACGGAGAGATTCCATCTTTCCAGCCAATTCATAGATTCCTGACCGCGAGCTAATATTAAAAACGTTCAATGTGCCGTAAATTCTCAAACGGAGAGATTCCATCTTTCCAGCCAATTCATAGATTCCTGATCGCGAGCTAATATTAAAAACGTTCAATGTGCCGTAAAATTCTCAAACGGAGAGATTCCATCTTTCCAGCCAATTCATAGATTCCTGACCGAGAGCTAATATTAAAAACGTTCAATGTGCCGTAAAATTCTCAAACGGAGAGATTCCATCTTTCCAGCCAATTCATAGATTCCTGACCGCGAGCTAATATTAAAAACGTTCAATGTGCCGTAAAATTCTCAAACGGAGAGATTCCATCTTTCCAGCCAATTCATAGATTCCTGATCGCGAGCTAATATTAAAAACGTTCAATGTGCCGTAAAATTCTCAAACGGAGAGATTCCATCTTTCCAGCCAATTCATAGATTCCTGATCGCGAGCTAATATTAAAAACGTTCAATGTGCCGTAAAATTATCAAACGGAGAGTTCCATCTTTCCAGCCAATTCATAGATTCCTGACCGAGAGCTAATATTAAAAACGTTCAATGTGCCGTAAAATTCTCAAACGGAGAGATTCCATCTTTCCAGCCAATTCATAGATTCCTGACGGCGAGCTAATATTAAAAACGTTCAATGTCCCGTAAAATTCTCAAACGGAGAGATTCCATCTTTCCAGCCAATTCATCGCGAGCTAATATTAAAAACGTTCAATGTGCCGTAAAATTCTCAAACGGAGAGATTCCATCTTTCCAGCGAATTCATAGATTCCTGATCGCGAGCTAATATTAAAAACGTTCAATGTGCCGTAAAATTCTCAAACGGAGAGATTCCATCTTTCCAGCCAATTCATAGATTCCTGATCGCGAGCTAATATTAAAAACGTTCAATGTGCCGTAAAATTATCAAACGGAGAGTTCCATCTTTCCAGCCAATTCATAGATTCCTGATCGCGAGCTAATATTAAAAACGTTCAATGTGCCGTAAAATTCTCAAACGGAGAGATTCCATCTTTCCAGCCAATTCATAGATTCCTGATCGCGAGCTAATATTAAAAACGTTCAATGTGCCGTAAAATTCTCAAACGGAGAGATTCCATCTTTCCAGCCAATTCATAGATTCCTGACGGCGAGCTAATATTAAAAACGTTCAATGTCCCGTAAAATTCTCAAACGGAGAGATTCCATCTTTCCAGCCAATTCATCGCGAGCTAATATTAAAAACGTTCAATGTGCCGTAAAATTCTCAAACGGAGAGATTCCATCTTTCCAGCGAATTCATAGATTCCTGATCGCGAGCTAATATTAAAAACGTTCAATGTGCCGTAAAATTCTCAAACGGAGAGATTCCATCTTTCCAGCCAATTCATAGATTCCTGATCGCGAGCTAATATTAAAAACGTTCAATGTGCCGTAAAATTATCAAACGGAGAGTTCCATCTTTCCAGCCAATTCATAGATTCCTGATCGCGAGCTAATATTAAAAACGTTCAATGTGCCGTAAAATTCTCAAACGGAGAGATTCCATCTTTCCAGCCAATTCATAGATTCCTGATCGCGAGCTAATATTAAAAACGTTCAATGTGCCGTAAAATTATCAAACGGAGAGTTCCATCTTTCCAGCCAATTCATAGATTCCTGACCGAGAGCTAATATTAAAAACGTTCAATGTGCCGTAAAATTCTCAAACGGAGAGATTCCATCTTTCCAGCCAATTCATCGCGAGCTAATATTAAAAACGTTCAATGTGCCGTAAAATTCTCAAACGGAGAGATTCCATCTTTCCAGCGAATTCATAGATTCCTGATCGCGAGCTAATATTAAAAACGTTCAATGTGCCGTAAATTCTCAAACGGAGAGATTCCATCTTTCCAGCCAATTCATAGATTCCTGATCGCGAGCTAATATTAAAAACGTTCAATGTGCCGTAAAATTCTCAAACGGAGAGATTCCATCTTTCCAGCCAATTCATAGATTCCTGACCGAGAGCTAATATTAAAAACGTTCAATGTGCCGTAAAATTCTCAAACGGAGAGTTCCATCTTTCCAGCCAATTCATAGATTCCTGACCGAGAGCTAATATTAAAAACGTTCAATGTGCCGTAAAATTCTCAAACGGAGAGATTCCATCTTTCCAGCCAATTCATAGATTCCTGACCGCGAGCTAATATTAAAAACGTTCAATGTGCCGTAAAATTCTCAAACGGAGAGATTCCATCTTTCCAGCCAATTCATCGCGAGCTAATATTAAAAACGTTCAATGTGCCGTAAAATTCTCAAACGGAGAGATTCCATCTTTCCAGCCAATTCATAGATTCCTGATCGCGAGCTAATATTAAAAACGTTCAATGTGCCGTAAATTCTCAAACGGAGAGATTCCATCTTTCCAGCCAATTCATAGATTCCTGATCGCGAGCTAATATTAAAAACGTTCAATGTGCCGTAAAATTCTCAAACGGAGAGATTCCATCTTTCCAGCCAATTCATAGATTCCTGACCGAGAGCTAATATTAAAAACGTTCAATGTGCCGTAAAATTCTCAAACGGAGAGATTCCATCTTTCCAGCCAATTCATAGATTCCTGACCGCGAGCTAATATTAAAAACGTTCAATGTGCCGTAAAATTCTCAAACGGAGAGATTCCATCTTTCCAGCCAATTCATAGATAGGAGATCGCGAGCTAATATTAAAAACGTTCAATGTACCGTAAAATTCTCAAACGGAGAGATTCCATCTTTCCAGCCAATTCATAGATTCCTGACCGCGAGCTAATATTAAAAACGTTCAATGTGCCGTAAAATTCTCAAACGGAGAGATTCCATCTTTCCAGCCAATTCATCGCGAGCTAATATTCAAAACGTTGAATGTGCCGTAAAATTCTCAAACGGAGAGATTCCATCTTTCCAGCCAATTCATAGATTCCTGACCGCGAGCTAATATTAAAAACGTTCAATGTGCCGTAAATTCTCAAACGGAGAGATTCCATCTTTCCAGCCAATTCTTAGATTCCTGATCGCGAGCTTATATTAAAAACGTTCAATGTGCCGTAAAATTCTCAAACGGAGAGATTCCATCTTTCCAGCCAATTCATAGATTCCTGACCGAGAGCTAATATTAAAAACGTTCAATGTACCGTAAAATTCTCAAACGGAGAGATTCCATCTTTCCAGCCAATTCATAGATTCCTGACCGCGAGCTAATATTAAAAACGTTCAATGTGCCGTAAAATTCTCAAACGGAGAGATTCCATCTTTCCAGCCAATTCATCGCGAGCTAATATTCAAAACGTTGAATGTGCCGTAAAATTCTCAAACGGAGAGATTCCATCTTTCCAGCCAATTCATCGCGAGCTAATATTAAAAACGTTCAATGTGCCGTAAAATTCTCAAACGGAGAGATTCCATCTTTCCAGCCAATTCATAGATTCCTGATCGCGAGCTAATATTAAAAACGTTCAATGTGCCGTAAATTCTCAAACGGAGAGATTCCATCTTTCCAGCCAATTCATAGATTCCTGATCGCGAGCTAATATTAAAAACGTTCAATGTGCCGTAAAATTCTCAAACGGAGAGATTCCATCTTTCCAGCCAATTCATAGATTCCTGACCGAGAGCTAATATTAAAAACGTTCAATGTGCCGTAAAATTCTCAAACGGAGAGATTCCATCTTTCCAGCCAATTCATAGATTCCTGACCGCGAGCTAATATTAAAAACGTTCAATGTGCCGTAAAATTCTCAAACGGAGAGATTCCATCTTTCCAGCCAATTCATAGATAGGAGATCGCGAGCTAATATTAAAAACGTTCAATGTGCCGTAAAATTCTCAAACGGAGAGATTCCATCTTTCCAGCCAATTCATAGATTCCTGATCGCGAGCTAATATTAAAAACGTTCAATGTGCCGTAAATTCTCAAACGGAGAGATTCCATCTTTCCAGCCAATTCATAGATTCCTGATCGCGAGCTAATATTAAAAACGTTCAATGTGCCGTAAAATTCTCAAACGGAGAGATTCCATCTTTCCAGCCAATTCATAGATTCCTGACCGAGAGCTAATATTAAAAACGTTCAATGTGCCGTAAAATTCTCAAACGGAGAGATTCCATCTTTCCAGCCAATTCATAGATTCCTGACCGCGAGCTAATATTAAAAACGTTCAATGTGCCGTAAAATTCTCAAACGGAGAGATTCCATCTTTCCAGCCAATTCATCGCGAGCTAATATTCAAAACGTTGAATGTGCCGTAAAATTCTCAAACGGAGAGATTCCATCTTTCCAGCCAATTCATAGATTCCTGACCGCGAGCTAATATTAAAAACGTTCAATGTGCCGTAAATTCTCAAACGGAGAGATTCCATCTTTCCAGCCAATTCTTAGATTCCTGATCGCGAGCTTATATTAAAAACGTTCAATGTGCCGTAAAATTCTCAAACGGAGAGATTCCATCTTTCCAGCCAATTCATAGATTCCTGACCGAGAGCTAATATTAAAAACGTTCAATGTGCCGTAAAATTCTCAAACGGAGAGATTCCATCTTTCCAGCCAATTCATAGATTCCTGACCGCGAGCTAATATTAAAAACGTTCAATGTGCCGTAAAATTCTCAAACGGAGAGATTCCATCTTTCCAGCCAATTCATAGATAGGAGATCGCGAGCTAATATTAAAAACGTTCAATGTGCCGTAAAATTCTCAAACGGAGAGATTCCATCTTTCCAGCCAATTCATAGATTCCTGACCGCGAGCTAATATTAAAAACGTTCAATGTGCCGTAAATTCTCAAACGGAGAGATTCCATCTTTCCAGCCAATTCATAGATTCCTGATCGCGAGCTAATATTAAAAACGTTCAATGTGCCGTAAAATTCTCAAACGGAGAGATTCCATCTTTCCAGCCAATTCATAGATTCCTGACCGAGAGCTAATATTAAAAACGTTCAATGTGCCGTAAAATTCTCAAACGGAGAGATTCCATCTTTCCAGCCAATTCATAGATTCCTGACCGCGAGCTAATATTAAAAACGTTCAATGTGCCGTAAAATTCTCAAACGGAGAGATTCCATCTTTCCAGCCAATTCATAGATTCCTGATCGCGAGCTAATATTAAAAACGTTCAATGTGCCGTAAAATTCTCAAACGGAGAGATTCCATCTTTCCAGCCAATTCATATATTCCTGATCGCGAGCTAATATTAAAAACGTTCAATGTGCCGTAAAATTATCAAACAGAGAGTTCCATCTTTCCAGCCAATTCATAGATTCCTGACCGAGAGCTAATATTAAAAACGTTCAATGTGCCGTAAAATTCTCAAACGGAGAGATTCCATCTTTCCAGCCAATTCATAGATTCCTGACCGCGAGCTAATATTAAAAACGTTCAATGTGCCGTAAAATTCTCAAACGGAGAGATTCCATCTTTCCAGCCAATTCATCGCGAGCTAATATTCAAAACGTTGAATGTGCCGTAAAATTCTCAAACGGAGAGATTCCATCTTTCCAGCCAATTCATAGATTCCTGACCGCGAGCTAATATTAAAAACGTTCAATGTGCCGTAAAATTCTCAAACCGAGAGATTCCATCTTTCTAGCCAATTCATAGATTCCTGACCTCGAGCTAATATTAAAAACGTTCAATGTGCCGTAAATTCTCACACGGAGAGATTCCATCTTTCCAGCCAATTCATAGATTCCTGATTGCGAGCTAATATTAAAAACGTTCAATGTGCCGTAAAATTCTCAAACGGAGAGATTCCATCTTTCCAGCCAATTCATAGATTCCTGACCGAGAGCTAATATTAAAAACGTTCAATGTGCCGTAAAATTCTCAAACGGAGAGATTCCATCTTTCCAGCCAATTCATAGATTCCTGACCGCGAGCTAATATTAAAAACGTTCAATGTGCCGTAAAATTCTCAAACGGAGAGATTCCATCTTTCCAGCCAATTCATAGATAGGAGATCGCGAGCTAATATTAAAAACGTTCAATGTGCCGTAAAATTCTCAAACGGAGAGATTCCATCTTTCCAGCTAATTCATAGATTCCTGATCGCGAGCTAATATTAAAAACGTTCAATGTGCCGTAAAATTCTCAAACGGAGAGATTCCATCTTTCCAGCCAATTCATAGATTCCTGACCGCGAGCTAATATTAAAAACGTTCAATGTGCCGTAAAATTCTCAAACGGAGAGATTACATCTTTCCAGCCAATTCATCGCGAGCTAATATTAAAAACGTTCAATGTGCCGTAAAATTCTCAAACGGAGAGATTCCATCTTTCCAGCCAATTCATAGATTCCTGATCGCGAGCTAATATTAAAAACGTTCAATGTGCCGTAAATTCTCAAACGGAGAGATTCCATCTTTCCAGCCAATTCATAGATTCCTGATCGCGAGCTAATATTAAAAACGTTCAATGTGCCGTAAAATTCTCAAACGGAGAGATTCCATCTTTCCAGCCAATTCATAGATTCCTGACCGCGAGCTAATATTAAAAACGTTCAATGTGCCGTAAAATTCTCAAACGGAGAGATTCCATCTTTCCAGCCAATTCATAGATAGGAGATCGCGAGCTAATATTAAAAACGTTCAATGTGCCGTAAAATTCTCAAACGGAGAGATTCCATCTTTCCAGCCAATTCATAGATTCCTGACCGCGAGCTAATATTAAAAACGTTCAATGTGCCGTAAATTCTCAAACGGAGAGATTCCATCTTTCCAGCCAATTCATAGATTCCTGATCGCGAGCTAATATTAAAAACGTTCAATGTGCCGTAAAATTCTCAAACGGAGAGATTCCATCTTTCCAGCCAAATCATAGATAGGAGATCGCGAGCTAATATTAAAAACGTTCAATGTGCCGTAAAATTCTCAAACGGAGAGATTCCATCTTTCCAGCCAATTCATAGATTCCTGATCGCGAGCTAATATTAAAAACGTTCAATGTGCCGTAAAATTCTCAAACGGAGAGATTCCATCTTTCCAGCCAATACATAGATTCCTGATCGCGAGCTAATATTAAAAACGTTCAATGTGCCGTAAATTCTCAAACGGAGAGATTCCATCTTTCCAGCCAATTCATAGATTCCTGATCGCGAGCTAATATTAAAAACGTTCAATGTGCCGTAAAATTCTCAAACGGAGAGATTCCATCTTTCCAGCCAATTCATAGATTCCTGACCACGAGCTAATATTAAAAACGTTCAATGTGCCGTAAATTCTCAAACGGAGAGATTCCATCTTTCCAGCCAATTCATCGCGAGCTAATATTCAAAACGTTGAATGTGCCGTAAAATTCTCAAACGGAGAGATTCCATCTTTCCAGCCAATTCATAGATTCCTGACCGCGAGCTAATATTAAAAAGGTTCAATGTGCCCTAAAATTCTCAAACCGAGAGATTCCATCTTTCTAGCCAATTCATAGATTCCTGACCGCGAGCTAATATTAAAAACGTTCAATGTGCCGTAAATTCTCAAACGGAGAGATTCCATCTTTCCAGCCAATTCATAGATTCCTGATCGCGAGCTAATATTAAAAACGTTCAAAGTGCCGTAAAATTCTCAAACGGAGAGATTCCATCTTTCCAGCCAATTCATAGATTCCTGACCGAGAGCTAATATTAAAAACGTTCAATGTGCCGTAAAATTCTCAAACGGAGAGATTCCATCTTTCCAGCCAATTCATAGATTCCTGACCGCGAGCTAATATTAAAAACGTTCAATGTGCCGTAAAATTCTCAAACGGAGAGATTCCATCTTTCCAGCCAATTCATAGATAGGAGATCGCGAGCTAATATTAAAAACGTTCAATGTGCCGTAAAATTCTCAAACGGAGAGATTCCATCTTTCCAGCCAATTCATAGATTCCTGACCGCGAGCTAATATTAAAAACGTTCAATGTGCCGTAAATTCTCAAACGGAGAGATTCCATCTTTCCAGCCAATTCATAGATTCCTGATCGCGAGCTAATATTAAAAACGTTCAATGTGCCGTAAAATTCTCAAACAGAGAGATTCCATCTTTCCAGCCAATTCATAGATTCCTGACCGAGAGCTAATATTAAAAACGTTCAATGTGCCGTAAAATTCTCAAACGGAGAGATTCCATCTTTCCAGCCAATTCATAGATTCCTGACCGCGAGCTAATATTAAAAACGTTCAATGTGCCGTAAAATTCTCAAACGGAGAGATTCC
Organism: Actinernus sp. WN-2022; assembly: GCA_030867875.1. Taxonomy (NCBI): domain Eukaryota; kingdom Metazoa; phylum Cnidaria; class Anthozoa; order Actiniaria; family Actinernidae; genus Actinernus; species Actinernus sp. WN-2022. The sequence goes on from JAOWCC010000809.1 coordinate 1,150,173, forward strand.
ATCTTTCCAGCCAATTCATAGATTCCTGATCGCGAGCTAATATTAAAAACGTTCAATGTGCCGTAAAATTCTCAAACGGAGAGATTCCATCTTTCCAGCCAATTCATAGATTCCTGATCGCGAGCTAATATTAAAAACGTTCAATGTGCCGTAAAATTATCAAACGGAGAGTTCCATCTTTCCAGCCAATTCATAGATTCCTGACCGAGAGCTAATATTAAAAACGTTCAATGTGCCGTAAAATTCTCAAACGGAGAGATTCCATCTTTCCAGCCAATTCATAGATTCCTGACCGCGAGCTAATATTAAAAACGTTCAATGTGCCGTAAAATTCTCAAACGGAGAGATTCCATCTTTCCAGCCAATTCATCGCGAGCTAATATTCAAAACGTTGAATGTGCCGTAAAATTCTCAAACGGAGAGATTCCATCTTTCCAGCCAATTCATAGATTCCTGACCGCGAGCTAATATTAAAAACGTTCAATGTGCCGTAAAATTCTCAAACCGAGAGATTCCATCTTTCTAGCCAATTCATAGATTCCTGACCGCGAGCTAATATTAAAAACGTTCAATGTGCCGTAAATTCTCAAACGGAGAGATTCCATCTTTCCAGCCAATTCATAGATTCCTGATCGCGAGCTAATATTAAAAACGTTCAATGTGCCGTAAAATTCTCAAACGGAGAGATTCCATCTTTCCAGCCAATTCATAGATTCCTGATCGCGAGCTAATATTAAAAACGTTCAATGTGCCGTAAAATTCTCAAACGGAGAGATTCCATCTTTCCAGCCAATTCATAGATTCCTGACCGGGAGCTAATATTAAAAACGTTCAATGTGCCGTAAAATTCTCAAACGGAGAGATTCCATCTTTCCAGCCAATTCATAGATTCCTGACCGCGAGCTAATATTAAAAACGTTCAATGTGCCGTAAAATTCTCAAACGGAGAGATTCCATCTTTCCAGCCAATTCATAGATAGGAGATCGCGAGCTAATATTAAAAACGTTCAATGTGCCGTAAAATTCTCAAACGGAGAGATTCCATCTTTCCAGCCAATTCATAGATTCCTGATCGCGAGCTAATATTAAAAACGTTCAATGTGCCGTAAAATTCTCAAACGGAGAGATTCCATCTTTCCAGCCAATTCATAGATTCCTGACCGCGAGCTAATATTAAAAACGTTCAATGTGCCGTAAATTCTCAAACGGAGAGATTCCATCTTTCCAGCCAATTCATAGATTCCTGATCGCGAGCTAATATTAAAAACGTTCAATGTGCCGTAAAATTCTCAAACGGAGAGATTCCATCTTTCCAGCCAATTCATAGATTCCTGACCGAGAGCTAATATTAAAAACGTTCAATGTGCCGTAAAATTCTCAAACGGAGAGATTCCATCTTTCCAGCCAATTCATAGATTCCTGATCGCGAGCTAATATTCAAAACGTTGAATGTGCCGTAAAATTCTCAAACGGAGAGATTCCATCTTTCCAGCCAATTCATAGATTCCTGACCGCGAGCTAATATTAAAAACGTTCAATGTGCCGTAAAATTCTCAAACCGAGAGATTCCATCTTTCTAGCCAATTCATAGATTCCTGACCGCGAGCTAATATTAAAAACGTTCAATGTGCCGTAAATTCTCAAACGGAGAGATTCCATCTTTCCAGCCAATTCATAGATTCCAGATCGCGAGCTAATATTAAAAACGTTCAATGTGCCGTAAAATTCTCAAACGGAGAGATTCCATCTTTCCAGCCAATTCATAGATAGGAGATCGCGAGCTAATATTAAAAACGTTCAATGTGCCGTAAAATTCTCAAACGGAGAGATTCCATCTTTCCAGCCAATTCATAGATTCCTGATCGCGAGCTAATATTAAAAACGTTCAATGTGCCGTAAAATTCTCAAACGGAGAGATTCCATCTTTCCAGCCAATTCATAGATTCCTGACCGCGAGCTAATATTAAAAACGTTCAATGTGCCGTAAATTCTCAAACGGAGAGATTCCATCTTTCCAGCCAATTCATAGATTCCTGATCGCGAGCTAATATTAAAAACGTTCAATGTGCCGTAAAATTCTCAAACGGAGAGATTCCATCTTTCCAGCCAATTCATAGATTCCTGACCGAGAGCTAATATTAAAAACGTTCAATGTGCCGTAAAATTCTCAAACGGAGAGATTCCATCTTTCCAGCCAATTCATAGATTCCTGATCGCGAGCTAATATTAAAAACGTTCAATGTGCCGTAAAATTCTCAAACGGAGAGATTCCATCTTTCCAGCCAATTCATAGATTCGTGATCGCGAGCTAATATTAAAAACGTTCAATGTGCCGTAAAATTCTCAAACGGAGAGATTCCATCTTTCCAGCCAATTCATAGATTCCTGACCGAGAGCTAATATTAAAAACGTTCAATGTGCCGTAAAATTCTCAAACGGAGAGATTCCATCTTTCCAGCCAATTCATAGATTCCTGATCGCGAGCTAATATTCAAAACGTTGAATGTGCCGTAAAATTCTCAAACGGAGAGATTCCATCTTTCCAGCCAATTCATAGATTCCTGACCGCGAGCTAATATTAAAAACGTTCAATGTGCCGTAAAATTCTCAAACCGAGAGATTCCATCTTTCTAGCCAATTCATAGATTCCTGACCGCGAGCTAATATTAAAAACGTTCAATGTGCCGTAAATTCTCAAACGGAGAGATTCCATCTTTCCAGCCAATTCATAGATTCCAGATCGCGAGCTAATATTAAAAACGTTCAATGTGGCGTAAAATTCTCAAACGGAGAGATTCCATCTTTCCAGCCAATTCATAGATTCCTGACCGAGAGCTAATATTAAAAACGTTCAATGTGGCGTAAAATTCTCAAACGGAGAGATTCCATCTTTCCAGCCAATTCATAGATTCCTGACCGCGAGCTAATATTAAAAACGTTCAATGTGCCGTAAAATTCTCAAACGGAGAGATTCCATCTTTCCAGCCAATTCATAGATAGGAGATCGCGAGCTAATATTAAAAACGTTCAATGTGCCGTAAAATTCTCAAACGGAGAGATTCCATCTTTCCAGCCAATTCATAGATTCCTGATCGCGAGCTAATATTAAAAACGTTCAATGTGCCGTAAAATTCTCAAACGGAGAGATTCCATCTTTCCAGCCAATTCATAGATTCCTGACCGCGAGCTAATATTAAAAAAGTTCAATGTGCCGTAAATTCTCAAACGGAGAGATTCCATCTTTCCAGCCAATTCATAGATTCGTGATCGCGAGCTAATATTAAAAACGTTCAATGTGCCGTAAAATTCTCAAACGGAGAGATTCCATCTTTCCAGCCAATTCATAGATTCCTGACCGAGAGCTAATATTAAAAACGTTCAATGTGCCGTAAAATTCTCAAACGGAGAGATTCCATCTTTCCAGCCAATTCATAGATTCCTGATCGCGAGCTAATATTAAAAACGTTCAATGTGCCGTAAAATTCTCAAACGGAGAGATTCCATCTTTCCAGCCAATTCATAGATTCGTGATCGCGAGCTAATATTAAAAACGTTCAATGTGCCGTAAAATTCTCAAACGGAGAGATTCCATCTTTCCAGCCAATTCATAGATTCCTGATCGCGAGCTAATATTCAAAACGTTGAATGTGCCGTAAAATTCTCAAACGGAGAGATTCCATCTTTCCAGCCAATTCATAGATTCCTGACCGCGAGCTAATATTAAAAACGTTCAATGTGCCGTAAAATTCTCAAACCGAGAGATTCCATCTTTCTAGCCAATTCATAGATTCCTGACCGCGAGCTAATATTAAAAACGTTCAATGTGCCGTAAATTCTCAAACGGAGAGATTCCATCTTTCCAGCCAATTCATAGATTCCTGATCGCGAGCTAATATTAAAAACGTTCAATGTGCCGTAAAATTCTCAAACGGAGAGATTCCATCTTTCCAGCCAATTCATAGATTCCTGACCGAGAGCTAATATTAAAAACGTTCAATGTGCCGTAAAATTCTCAAACGGAGAGATTCCATCTTTCCAGCCAATTCATAGATTCCTGACCGCGAGCTAATATTAAAAACGTTCAATGTGCCGTAAAATTCTCAAACGGAGAGATTCCATCTTTCCAGCCAATTCATAGATAGGAGATCGCGAGCTAATATTAAAAACGTTCAATGTGCCGTAAAATTCTCAAACGGAGAGATTCCATCTTTCCAGCCAATTCATAGATTCCTGATCGCGAGCTAATATTAAAAACGTTCAATGTGCCGTAAAATTCTCAAACGGAGAGATTCCATCTTTCCAGCCAATTCATAGATTCCTGACCGCGAGCTAATATTAAAAACGTTCAATGTGCCGTAAATTCTCAAACGGAGAGATTCCATCTTTCCAGCCAATTCATAGATTCCTGATCGCGAGCTAATATTAAAAACGTTCAATGTGCCGTAAAATTCTCAAACGGAGAGATTCCATCTTTCCAGCCAATTCATAGATTCCTGACCGAGAGCTAATATTAAAAACGTTCAATGTGCCGTAAAATTCTCAAACGGAGAGATTCCATCTTTCCAGCCAATTCATAGATTCCTGATCGCGAGCTAATATTAAAAACGTTCAATGTGCCGTAAAATTCTCAAACGGAGAGATTCCATCTTTCCAGCCAATTCATAGATTCGTGATCGCGAGCTAATATTAAAAACGTTCAATGTGCCGTAAAATTCTCAAACGGAGAGATTCCATCTTTCCAGCCAATTCATAGATTCCTGATCGCGAGCTAATATTAAAAACGTTCAATGTGCCGTAAATTCTCAAACGGAGAGATTCCATCTTTCCAGCCAATTCATAGATTCCTGATCGCCAGCTAATATTAAAAACGTTCAATGTGCCGTAAAATTCTCAAACGGAGAGATTCCATCTTTCCAGCCAATTCATAGATTCCTGACCGCGAGCTAATATTAAAAACGTTCAATGTGCCGTAAAATTCTCAAACGGAGAGATTCCATCTTTCCAGCCAATTCATAGATAGGAGATCGCGAGCTAATATTAAAAACGTTCAATGTGCCGTAAAATTCTCAAACGGAGAGATTCCATCTTTCCAGCCAATTCATAGATTCCTGATCGCGAGCTAATATTAAAAACGTTCAATGTGCCGTAAAATTCTCAAACGGAGAGATTCCATCTTTCCAGCCAATACATAGATTCCTGATCGCGAGCTAATATTAAAAACGTTCAATGTGCCGTAAATTCTCAAACGGAGAGATTCCATCTTTCCAGCCAATTCATAGATTCCTGATCGCGAGCTAATATTAAAAACGTTCAATGTGCCGTAAAATTCTCAAACGGAGAGATTCCATCTTTCCAGCCAATTCATAGATTCCTGACCACGAGCTAATATTAAAAACGTTCAATGTGCCGTAAATTCTCAAACGGAGAGATTCCATCTTTCCAGCCAATTCATAGATTCCTGATCGCGAGCTAATATTAAAAACGTTCAATGTGCCGTAAAATTCTCAAACGGAGAGATTCCATCTTTCCAGCCAATTCATAGATTCCTGACCACGAGCTAATATTAAAAACGGTCAATGTGCCGTAAATTCTCAAACGGAGAGATTCCATCTTTCCAGCCAATTCATAGATTCCTGGTCGCGAGCTAATATTAAAAACGTTCAATGTGCCGTAAATTCTCAAACGGAGAGATTCCATCTTTCCAGCCAATTCATAGATTCCTGACCGAGAGCTAATATTAAAAACGTTCAATGTGCCGTAAAATTCTCAAACGGAGAGATTCCATCTTTCCAGCCAATTCATAGATTCCTGACCGCGAGCTAATATTAAAAACGTTCAATGTGCCGTAAAATTCTCAAACGGAGAGATTCCATCTTTCCAGCCAATTCATAGATTCCTGACAGCGAGCTAATATTAAAAACGTTCAATGTGCCGTAAAATTCTCAAACGGAGAGATTCCATCTTTCCAGCCAATTCATAGATTCCTGACCGCGAGCTAATATTAAAAACGTTCAATGTGCCGTAAAATTCTCAAACGGAGAGATTCCATCTTTCCAGCCAATTCATCGCGAGCTAATATTAAAAACGTTGAATGTGCCGTAAAATCCTCAAACGGAGAGATTCCATCTTTCCAGCCAATTCATAGATTCCTGATCGCGAGCTAATATTAAAAACGTTGAATGTGCCGTAAAATTCTCAAACGGAGAGATTCCATCTTTCCAGCCAATTCATAGATTCCTGACCGCGAGCTAATATTAAAAACGTTCAATGTGCCGTAAAATTCTCAAACAGAGAGATTCCATCTTTCCAGCCAATTCATAGATTCCTGACCGCGAGCTAATATTAAAAACGTTCAATGTGCCGTAAATTCTCAAACGGAGAGATTCCATCTTTCCAGCCAATTCATAGATTCCTGATCGCGAGCTAATATTAAAAACGTTCAATGTGCCGTAAAATTATCAAACGGAGAGTTCCATCTTTCCAGCCAATTCATAGATTCCTGACCGAGAGCTAATATTAAAAACGTTCAATGTGCCGTAAAATTCTCAAACGGAGAGATTCCATCTTTCCAGCCAATTCATAGATTCCTGATCGCGAGCTAATATTAAAAACGTTCAATGTGCCGTAAAATTCTCAAACGGAGAGATTCCATCTTTCCAGCCAATTCATAGATTCCTGACCGAGAGCTAATATTAAAAACGTTCAATGTGCCGTAAAATTCTCAAACGCAGAGATTCCATCTTTCCAGCCAATTCATAGATTCCTGACCGCGAGCTAATATTAAAAACGTTCAATGTGCCGTAAAATTCTCAAACGTAGAGATTCCATCTTTCCAGCCAATTCATAGATTCCTGACCGCGAGCTAATATTAAAAACGTTCAATGTGCCGTAAAATTCTCAAACGGAGAGATTCCATCTTTCCAGCCAATTCATAGATAGGAGATCGCGAGCTAATATTAAAAACGTTCAATGTGCCGTAAAATTCTCAAACGGAGGGATTCCATCTTTCCAGCCAATTCATAGATTCCTGATCGCGAGCTAATATTAAAAACGTTCAATGTGCCGTAAAATTCTCAAACGGAGAGATTCCATCTTTCCAGCCAATACATAGATTCTTGATCTCGAGCTAATATTAAAAACGTTCAATGTGCCGTAAATTCTCAAACGGAGAGATTCCATCTTTCCAGCCAATTCATAGATTCCTGACCGAGAGCTAATATTAAAAACGTTCAATGTGCCGTAAAATTCTCAAACGGAGAGATTCCATCTTTCCAGCCAATTCATAGATTCCTGACCGCGAGCTAATATTAAAAACGTTCAATGTGCCGTAAAATTCTCAAACGGAGAGATTCCATCTTTCCAGCCAATTCATAGATTCCTGACCGCGAGCTAATATTAAAAACGTTCAATGTGCCGTAAAATTCTCAAACGGAGAGATTCCATCTTTCCAGCCAATTCATAGATAGGAGATCGCGAGCTAATATTAAAAACGTTCAATGTGCCGTAAAATTCTCAAACGGAGAGATTCCATCTTTCCAGCCAATTCATAGATTCCTGACCGCGAGCTAATATTAAAAACGTTCAATGTGCCGTAAAATTCTCAAACGGAGAGATTCCATCTTTCCAGCCAATTCATCGCGAGCTAATATTAAAAACGTTGAATGTGCCGTAAAATTCTCAAACGGAGAGATTCCATCTTTCCAGCCAATTCATAGATTCCTGATCGCGAGCTAATATTAAAAACGTTCAATGTGCCGTAAATTCTCAAACGGAGAGATTCCATCTTTCCAGCCAATTCATAGATTCCTGACCGCGAGCTAATATTAAAAACGTTCAATGTGCCGTAAAATTCTCAAACGGAGAGATTCCATCTTTCCAGCCAATTCATAGATTCCTGACCGCGAGCTAATATTAAAAACGTTCAATGTGCCGTAAAATTCTCAAACGGAGAGATTCCATCTTTCCAGCCAATTCATAGATTCCTGACAGCGAGCTAATATTAAAAACGTTCAATGTGCCGTAAAATTCTCAAACGGAGAGATTCCATCTTTCCAGCCAATTCATAGATTCCTGACCGCGAGCTAATATTAAAAACGTTCAATGTGCCGTAAAATTCTCAAACGGAGAGATTCCATCTTTCCAGCCAATTCATCGCGAGCTAATATTAAAAACGTTGAATGTGCCGTAAAATTCTCAAACGGAGAGATTCCATCTTTCCAGCCAATTCATAGATTCCTGATCGCGAGTTAATATTAAAAACGTTGAATGTGCCGTAAAATTCTCAAACGGAGAGATTCCATCTTTCCAGCCAATTCATAGATTCCTGACCGCGAGCTAATATTAAAAACGTTCAATGTGCCGTAAAATTCTCAAACCGAGAGATTCCATCTTTCTAGCCAATTCATAGATTCCTGACCGCGAGCTAATATTAAAAACGTTCAATGTGCGGTAAATTCTCAAACGGAGAGATTCCATCTTTCCAGCCAATTCATAGATTCCTGATCGCGAGCTAATATTAAAAACGTTCAATGTGCCGTAAAATTCTCAAACGGAGAGATTCCATCTTTCCAGCCAATTCATAGATTCCTGACCGAGAGCTAATATTAAAAACGTTCAATGTGCCGTAAAATTCTCAAACGGAGAGATTCCATCTTTCCAGCCAATTCATAGATTCCTGACCGCGAGCTAATATTAAAAACGTTCAATGTGCCGTAAAATTCTCAAACGGAGAGATTCCATCTTTCCAGCCAATTCATAGATAGGAGATCGCGAGCTAATATTAAAAACGTTCAATGTGCCGTAAAATTCTCAAACGGAGAGATTCCATCTTTCCAGCCAATTCATAGATTCCTGATCGCGAGCTAATATTAAAAACGTTCAATGTGCCGTAAAATTCTCAAACGGAGAGATTCCATCTTTCCAGCCAATTCATAGATTCCTGACCGCGAGCTAATATTAAAAACGTTCAATGTGCCGTAAATTCTCAAACGGAGAGATTCCATCTTTCCAGCCAATTCATAGATTCCTGATCGCGAGGTAATATTAAAAACGTTCAATGTGCCGTAAAATTCTCAAACGGAGAGATTCCATCTTTCCAGCCAATTCATAGATTCCTGACCGAGAGCTAATATTAAAAACGTTCAATGTGCCGTAAAATTCTCAAACGGAGAGATTCCATCTTTCCAGCCAATTCATAGATTCCTGATCGCGAGCTAATATTAAAAACGTTCAATGTGCCGTAAAATTCTCAAACGGAGAGATTCCATCTTTCCAGCCAATTCATAGATTCGTGATCGCGAGCTAATATTAAAAACGTTCAATGTGCCGTAAAATTCTCAAACGGAGAGATTCCATCTTTCCAGCCAATTCATAGATTCCTGATCGCGAGCTAATATTAAAAACGTTCAATGTGCCGTAAATTCTCAAACGGAGAGATTCCATCTTTCCAGCCAATTCATAGATTCCTGATCGCGAGCTAATATTAAAAACGTTCAATGTGCCGTAAAATTCTCAAACGGAGAGATTCCATCTTTCCAGCCAATTCATAGATTCCTGACCGCGAGCTAATATTAAAAACGTTCAATGTGCCGTAAAATTCTCAAACGGAGAGATTCCATCTTTCCAGCCAATTCATAGATAGGAGATCGCGAGCTAATATTAAAAACGTTCAATGTGCCGTAAAATTCTCAAACGGAGAGATTCCATCTTTCCAGCCAATTCATAGATTCCTGATCGCGAGCTAATATTAAAAACGTTCAATGTGCCGTAAAATTCTCAAACGGAGAGATTCCATCTTTCCAGCCAATACATAGATTCCTGATCGCGAGCTAATATTAAAAACGTTCAATGTGCCGTAAATTCTCAAACGGAGAGATTCCATCTTTCCAGCCAATTCATAGATTCCTGATCGCGAGCTAATATTAAAAACGTTCAATGTGCCGTAAAATTCTCAAACGGAGAGATTCCATCTTTCCAGCCAATTCATAGATTCCTGTCCACGAGCTAATATTAAAAACGTTCAATGTGCCGTAAATTCTCAAACGGAGAGATTCCATCTTTCCAGCCAATTCATAGATTCCTGATCGCGAGCTAATATTAAAAACGTTCAATGTGCCGTAAAATTCTCAAACGGAGAGATTCCATCTTTCCAGCCAAATCATAGATTCCTGACCACGAGCTAATATTAAAAACGGTCAATGTGCCGTAAATTCTCAAACGGAGAGATTCCATCTTTCCAGCCAATTCATAGATTCCTGATCGCGAGCTAATATTAAAAACGTTCAATGTGCCGTAAATTCTCAAACGGAGAGATTCCATCTTTCCAGCCAATTCATAGATTCCTGACCGCGAGCTAATATTAAAAACGTTCAATGTGCCGTAAAATTCTCAAACGGAGAGATTCCATCTTTCCAGCCAATTCATAGATTCCTGACCGCGAGCTAATATTAAAAACGTTCAATGTGCCGTAAAATTCTCAAACGGAGAGATTCCATCTTTCCAGCCAATTCATAGATTCCTGACAGCGAGCTAATATTAAAAACGTTCAATGTGCCGTAAAATTCTCAAACGGAGAGATTCCATCTTTCCAGCCAATTCATAGATTCCTGACCGCGAGCTAATATTAAAAACGTTCAATGTGCCGTAAAATTCTCAAACGGAGAGATTCCATCTTTCCAGCCAATTCATCGCGAGCTAATATTAAAAACGTTGAATGTGCCGTAAAATTCTCAAACGGAGAGATTCCATCTTTCCAGCCAATTCATAGATTCCTGATCGCGAGTTAATATTAAAAACGTTGAATGTGCCGTAAAATTCTCAAACGGAGAGATTCCATCTTTCCAGCCAATTCATAGATTCCTGACCGCGAGCTAATATTAAAAACGTTCAATGTGCCGTAAAATTCTCAAACAGAGAGATTCCATCTTTCCAGCCAATTCATAGATTCCTGACCGCGAGCTAATATTAAAAACGTTCAATGTGCCGTAAATTCTCAAACGGAGAGATTCCATCTTTCCAGCCAATTCATAGATTCCTGATCGCGAGCTAATATTAAAAACGTTCAATGTGCCGTAAAATTCTCAAACGGAGAGATTCCATCTTTCCAGCCAATTCATAGATTCCTGACCGCGAGCTAATATTAAAAACGTTCAATGTGCCGTAAAATTCTCAAACAGAGAGATTCCATCTTTCCAGCCAATTCATAGATTCCTGACCGCGAGCTAATATTAAAAACGTTCAATGTGCCGTAAATTCTCAAACGGACAGATTCCATCTTTCCAGCCAATTCATAGATTCCTGATCGCGAGCTAATATTAAAAACGTTCAATGTGCCGTAAAATTATCAAACGGAGAGTTCCATCTTTCCAGCCAATTCATAGATTCCTGACCGAGAGCTAATATTAAAAACGTTCAATGTGCCGTAAAATTCTCAAACGGAGAGATTCCATCTTTCCAGCCAATTCATAGATAGGAGATCGCGAGCTAATATTAAAAACGTTCAATGTGCCGTAAAATTCTCAAACGGAGAGTTCCATCTTTCCAGCCAATTCATAGATTCCTGACCGAGAGCTAATATTAAAAACGTTCAATGTGCCGTAAAATTCTCAAACGGAGAGATTCCATCTTTCCAGCCAATTCATAGATAGGAGATCGCGAGCTAATATTAAAAACGTTCAATGTGCCGTAAAATTCTCAAACGGAGAGATTCCATCTTTCCAGCCAATTCATAGATTCCTGACCGCGAGCTAATATTAAAAACGTTCAATGTGCCGTAAAATTCTCAAACGGAGAGATTCCATCTTTCCAGCCAATTCATAGATAGGAGATCGCGAGCTAATATTAAAAACGTTGAATGTGCCGTAAAATTCGCAAACGGAGAGATTCCATCTTTCCAGCCAATTCATAGATTCCTGATCGCGAGCTAATATTAAAAACGTTCAATGTGCCGTAAAATTCTCAAACGGAGAGATTCCATCTTTCCAGCCAATTCATAGATTCCTGATCGCGAGCTAATATTAAAAACGTTCAATGTGCCGTAAATTCTCAAACGGAGAGATTCCATCTTTCCAGCCAATTCATAGATTCCTGATCGCGAGCTAATATTAAAAACGTTCAATGTGCCGTAAAATTCTCAAACGGAGAGATTCCATCTTTCCAGCCAATTCATAGATTCCTGTCCACGAGCTAATATTAAAAACGTTCAATGTGCCGTAAATTCTCAAACGGAGAGATTCCATCTTTCCAGCCAATTCATAGATTCCTGATCGCGAGCTAATATTAAAAACGTTCAATGTGCCGTAAAATTCTCAAACGGAGAGATTCCATCTTTCCAGCCAAATCATAGATTCCTGACCACGAGCTAATATTAAAAACGGTCAATGTGCCGTAAATTCTCAAACGGAGAGATTCCATCTTTCCAGCCAATTCATAGATTCCTGATCGCGAGCTAATATTAAAAACGTTCAATGTGCCGTAAAATTCTCAAACGGAGAGATTCCATCTTTCCAGCCAATTCATCGCGAGCTAATATTAAAAACGTTGAATGTGCCGTAAAATTCTCAAACGGAGAGATTCCATCTTTCCAGCCAATTCATAGATTCCTGATCGCGAGTTAATATTAAAAACGTTGAATGTGCCGTAAAATTCTCAAACGGAGAGATTCCATCTTTCCAGCCAATTCATAGATTCCTGACCGCGAGCTAATATTAAAAACGTTCAATGTGCCGTAAAATTCTCAAACCGAGAGATTCCATCTTTCTAGCCAATTCATAGATTCCTGACCGCGAGCTAATATTAAAAACGTTCAATGTGCGGTAAATTCTCAAACGGAGAGATTCCATCTTTCCAGCCAATTCATAGATTCCTGATCGCGAGCTAATATTAAAAACGTGCAATGTGCCGTAAAATTCTCAAACGGAGAGATTCCATCTTTCCAGCCAATTCATAGATTCCTGACCGAGAGCTAATATTAAAAACGTTCAATGTGCCGTAAAATTCTCAAACGGAGAGATTCCATCTTTCCAGCCAATTCATAGATTCCTGACCGCGAGCTAATATTAAAAACGTTCAATGTGCCGTAAAATTCTCAAACGGAGAGATTCCATCTTTCCAGCCAATTCATAGATTCCTGACCGCGAGCTAATATTAAAAACGTTCAATGTGCCGTAAAATTCTCAAACGGAGAGATTCCATCTTTCCAGCCAATTCATAGATTCCTGATCGCGAGCTAATATTAAAAACGTTCAATGTGCCCTAAAATTCTCAAACGGAGAGATTCCATCTTTCCAGCCAATTCATAGATTCCTGACCGCGAGCTAATATTAAAAACGTTCAATGTGCCGTAAATTCTCAAACGGAGAGATTCCATCTTTCCAGCCAATTCATAGATTCCTGATCGCGAGGTAATATTAAAAACGTTCAATGTGCCGTAAAATTCTCAAACGGAGAGATTCCATCTTTCCAGCCAATTCATAGATTCCTGACCGAGAGCTAATATTAAAAACGTTCAATGTGCCGTAAAATTCTCAAACGGAGAGATTCCATCTTTCCAGCCAATTCATAGATTCCTGATCGCGAGCTAATATTAAAAACGTTCAATGTGCCGTAAAATTCTCAAACGGAGAGATTCCATCTTTCCAGCCAATTCATAGATTCGTGATCGCGAGCTAATATTAAAAACGTTCAATGTGCCGTAAAATTCTCAAACGGAGAGATTCCATCTTTCCAGCCAATTCATAGATTCCTGATCGCGAGCTAATATTAAAAACGTTCAATGTGCCGTAAATTCTCAAACGGAGAGATTCCATCTTTCCAGCCAATTCATAGATTCCTGATCGCGAGCTAATATTAAAAACGTTCAATGTGCCGTAAAATTCTCAAACGGAGAGATTCCATCTTTCCAGCCAATTCATAGATTCCTGACCGCGAGCTAATGTTAAAAACGTTCAATGTGCCGTAAAATTCTCAAACGGAGAGATTCCATCTTTCCAGCCAATTCATAGATAGGAGATCGCGAGCTAATATTAAAAACGTTCAATGTGCCGTAAAATTCTCAAACGGAGAGATTCCATCTTTCCAGCCAATTCATAGATTCCTGATCGCGAGCTAATATTAAAAACGTTCAATGTGCCGTAAAATTCTCAAACGGAGAGATTCCATCTTTCCAGCCAATACATAGATTCCTGATCGCGAGCTAATATTAAAAACGTTCAATGTGCCGTAAATTCTCAAACGGAGAGATTCCATCTTTCCAGCCAATTCATAGATTCCTGATCGCGAGCTAATATTAAAAACGTTCAATGTGCCGTAAAATTCTCAAACGGAGAGATTCCATCTTTCCAGCCAATTCATAGATTCCTGTCCACGAGCTAATATTAAAAACGTTCAATGTGCCGTAAATTCTCAAACGGAGAGATTCCATCTTTCCAGCCAATTCATAGATTCCTGATCGCGAGCTAATATTAAAAACGTTCAATGTGCCGTAAAATTCTCAAACGGAGAGATTCCATCTTTCCAGCCAAATCATAGATTCCTGACCACGAGCTAATATTAAAAACGGTCAATGTGCCGTAAATTCTCAAACGGAGAGATTCCATCTTTCCAGCCAATTCATAGATTCCTGATCGCGAGCTAATATTAAAAACGTTCAATGTGCCGTAAATTCTCAAACGGAGAGATTCCATCTTTCCAGCCAATTCATAGATTCCTGACCGCGAGCTAATATTAAAAACGTTCAATGTGCCGTAAAATTCTCAAACGGAGAGATTCCATCTTTCCAGCCAATTCATAGATTCCTGACCGCGAGCTAATATTAAAAACGTTCAATGTGCCGTAAAATTCTCAAACGGAGAGATTCCATCTTTCCAGCCAATTCATAGATTCCTGACAGCGAGCTAATATTAAAAACGTTCAATGTGCCGTAAAATTCTCAAACGGAGAGATTCCATCTTTCCAGCCAATTCATAGATTCCTGACCGCGAGCTAATATTAAAAACGTTCAATGTGCCGTAAAATTCTCAAACGGAGAGATTCCATCTTTCCAGCCAATTCATCGCGAGCTAATATTAAAAACGTTGAATGTGCCGTAAAATTCTCAAACGGAGAGATTCCATCTTTCCAGCCAATTCATAGATTCCTGATCGCGAGTTAATATTAAAAACGTTGAATGTGCCGTAAAATTCTCAAACGGAGAGATTCCATCTTTCCAGCCAATTCATAGATTCCTGACCGCGAGCTAATATTAAAAACGTTCAATGTGCCGTAAAATTCTCAAACAGAGAGATTCCATCTTTCCAGCCAATTCATAGATTCCTGACCGCGAGCTAATATTAAAAACGTTCAATGTGCCGTAAATTCTCAAACGGAGAGATTCCATCTTTCCAGCCAATTCATAGATTCCTGATCGCGAGCTAATATTAAAAACGTTCAATGTGCCGTAAAATTCTCAAACGGAGAGATTCCATCTTTCCAGCCAATTCATAGATTCCTGACCGCGAGCTAATATTAAAAACGTTCAATGTGCCGTAAAATTCTCAAACAGAGAGATTCCATCTTTCCAGCCAATTCATAGATTCCTGACCGCGAGCTAATATTAAAAACGTTCAATGTGCCGTAAATTCTCAAACGGACAGATTCCATCTTTCCAGCCAATTCATAGATTCCTGATCGCGAGCTAATATTAAAAACGTTCAATGTGCCGTAAAATTATCAAACGGAGAGATTCCATCTTTCCAGCCAATTCATCGCGAGCTAATATTAAAAACGTTGAATGTGCCGTAAAATTCTCAAACGGAGAGATTCCATCTTTCCAGCCAATTCATAGATTCCTGATCGCGAGCTAATATTAAAAACGTTCAATGTGCCGTAAATTCTCAAACGGAGAGATTCCATCTTTCCAGCCAATTCATAGATTCCTGACCGCGAGCTAATATTAAAAACGTTCAATGTGCCGTAAAATTCTCAAACGGAGAGATTCCATCTTTCCAGCCAATTCATAGATTCCTGACCGCGAGCTAATATTAAAAACGTTCAATGTGCCGTAAAATTCTCAAACGGAGAGATTCCATCTTTCCAGCCAATTCATAGATTCCTGACAGCGAGCTAATATTAAAAACGTTCAATGTGCCGTAAAATTCTCAAACGGAGAGATTCCATCTTTCCAGCCAATTCATAGATTCCTGACCGCGAGCTAATATTAAAAAACGTTCAATGTGCCGTAAAATTCTCAAACGGAGAGATTCCATCTTTCCAGCCAATTCATCGCGAGCTAATATTAAAAACGTTGAATGTGCCGTAAATTCTCAAACGGAGAGATTCCATCTTTCCAGCCAATTCATCGCGAGCTAATATTAAAAACGTTGAATGTGCCGTAAAATTCTCAAACGGAGAGATTCCATCTTTCCAGCCAATTCATAGATTCCTGATCGCGAGCTAATATTAAAAAACGTTCAATGTGCCGTAAAATTCTCAAACGGAGAGATTCCATCTTTCCAGCCAATTCATAGATTCCTGACCGCGAGCTAATATTAAAAACGTTCAATGTGCCGTAAATTCTCAAACGGAGAGATTCCATCTTTCCAGCCAATTCATAGATTCCTGATCGCGAGGTAATATTAAAAACGTTCAATGTGCCGTAAAATTCTCAAACGGAGAGATTCCATCTTTCCAGCCAATTCATAGATTCCTGACCGAGAGCTAATATTAAAAACGTTCAATGTGCCGTAAAATTCTCAAACGGAGAGATTCCATCTTTCCAGCCAATTCATAGATTCCTGATCGCGAGCTAATATTAAAAACGTTCAATGTGCCGTAAAATTCTCAAACGGAGAGATTCCATCTTTCCAGCCAATTCATAGATTCGTGATCGCGAGCTAATATTAAAAACGTTCAATGTGCCGTAAAATTCTCAAACGGAGAGATTCCATCTTTCCAGCCAATTCATAGATTCCTGATCGCGAGCTAATATTAAAAACGTTCAATGTGCCGTAAATTCTCAAACGGAGAGATTCCATCTTTCCAGCCAATTCATAGATTCCTGATCGCGAGCTAATATTAAAAACGTTCAATGTGCCGTAAAATTCTCAAACGGAGAGATTCCATCTTTCCAGCCAATTCATAGATTCCTGATCGCGAGCTAATATTAAAAACGTTCAATGTGCCGTAAATTCTCAAACGGAGAGATTCCATCTTTCCAGCCAATTCATAGATTCCTGACCGCGAGCTAATATTAAAAACGTTCAATGTGCCGTAAAATTCTCAAACGGAGAGATTCCATCTTTCAGCCAATTCATAGATTCCTGACCGCGAGCTAATATTAAAAACGTTCAATGTGCCGTAAAATTCTCAAACGGAGAGATTCCATCTTTCCAGCCAATTCATAGATTCCTGACAGCGAGCTAATATTAAAAACGTTCAATGTGCCGTAAAATTCTCAAACGGAGAGATTCCATCTTTCCAGCCAATTCATAGATTCCTGACCGCGAGCTAATATTAAAAACGTTCAATGTGCCGTAAAATTCTCAAACGGAGAGATTCCATCTTTCCAGCCAATTCATCGCGAGCTAATATTAAAAAACGTTGAATGTGCCGTAAAATTCTCAAACGGAGAGATTCCATCTTTCCAGCCAATTCATAGATTCCTGATCGCGAGCTAATATTAAAAACGTTCAATGTGCCGTAAAATTCTCAAACGGAGAGATTCCATCTTTCCAGCCAATTCATAGATTCCTGACCGCGAGCTAATATTAAAAACGTTCAATGTGCCGTAAAATTCTCAAACGGAGAGATTCCATCTTTCCAGCCAATTCATAGATAGGAGATCGCGAGCTAATATTAAAAACGTTCAATGTGCCGTAAAATTCTCAAACGGAGAGATTCCATCTTTCCAGCCAATTCATAGATTCCTGATCGCGAGCTAATATTAAAAACGTTCAATGTGCCGTAAAATTCTCAAACGGAGAGATTCCATCTTCCAGCCAATACATAGATTCCTGATCGCGAGCTAATATTAAAAACGTTCAATGTGCCGTAAATTCTCAAACGGAGAGATTCCATCTTTCCAGCCAATTCATAGATTCCTGATCGCGAGCTAATATTAAAAACGTTCAATGTGCCGTAAAATTCTCAAACGGAGAGATTCCATCTTTCCAGCCAATTCATAGATTCCTGTCCACGAGCTAATATTAAAAACGTTCAATGTGCCGTAAATTCTCAAACGGAGAGATTCCATCTTTCCAGCCAATTCATAGATTCCTGATCGCGAGCTAATATTAAAAACGTTCAATGTGCCGTAAAATTCTCAAACGGAGAGATTCCATCTTTCCAGCCAAATCATAGATTCCTGACCACGAGCTAATATTAAAAACGGTCAATGTGCCGTAAATTCTCAAACGGAGAGATTCCATCTTTCCAGCCAATTCATAGATTCCTGATCGCGAGCTAATATTAAAAACGTTCAATGTGCCGTAAATTCTCAAACGGAGAGATTCCATCTTTCCAGCCAATTCATAGATTCCTGACCGCGAGCTAATATTAAAAACGTTCAATGTGCCGTAAAATTCTCAAACGGAGAGATTCCATCTTTCCAGCCAATTCATAGATTCCTGACCGCGAGCTAATATTAAAAACGTTCAATGTGCCGTAAAATTCTCAAACGGAGAGATTCCATCTTTCCAGCCAATTCATAGATTCCTGACAGCGAGCTAATATTAAAAACGTTCAATGTGCCGTAAAATTCTCAAACGGAGAGATTCCATCTTTCCAGCCAATTCATAGATTCCTGACCGCGAGCTAATATTAAAAACGTTCAATGTGCCGTAAAATTCTCAAACGGAGAGATTCCATCTTTCCAGCCAATTCATCGCGAGCTAATATTAAAAACGTTGAATGTGCCGTAAAATTCTCAAACGGAGAGATTCCATCTTTCCAGCCAATTCATAGATTCCTGATCGCGAGTTAATATTAAAAACGTTGAATGTGCCGTAAAATTCTCAAACGGAGAGATTCCATCTTTCCAGCCAATTCATAGATTCCTGACCGCGAGCTAATATTAAAAACGTTCAATGTGCCGTAAAATTCTCAAACAGAGAGATTCCATCTTTCCAGCCAATTCATAGATTCCTGACCGCGAGCTAATATTAAAAACGTTCAATGTGCCGTAAATTCTCAAACGGAGAGATTCCATCTTTCCAGCCAATTCATAGATTCCTGATCGCGAGCTAATATTAAAAACGTTCAATGTGCCGTAAAATTCTCAAACGGAGAGATTCCATCTTTCCAGCCAATTCATAGATTCCTGACCGCGAGCTAATATTAAAAACGTTCAATGTGCCGTAAAATTCTCAAACAGAGAGATTCCATCTTTCCAGCCAATTCATAGATTCCTGACCGCGAGCTAATATTAAAAACGTTCAATGTGCCGTAAATTCTCAAACGGACAGATTCCATCTTTCCAGCCAATTCATAGATTCCTGATCGCGAGCTAATATTAAAAACGTTCAATGTGCCGTAAAATTATCAAACGGAGAGTTCCATCTTTCCAGCCAATTCATAGATTCCTGACCGAGAGCTAATATTAAAAACGTTCAATGTGCCGTAAAATTCTCAAACGGAGAGATTCCATCTTTCCAGCCAATTCATAGATAGGAGATCGCGAGCTAATATTAAAAACGTTCAATGTGCCGTAAAATTCTCAAACGGAGAGTTCCATCTTTCCAGCCAATTCATAGATTCCTGACCGAGAGCTAATATTAAAAACGTTCAATGTGCCGTAAAATTCTCAAACGGAGAGATTCCATCTTTCCAGCCAATTCATAGATAGGAGATCGCGAGCTAATATTAAAAACGTTCAATGTGCCGTAAAATTCTCAAACGGAGAGATTCCATCTTTCCAGCCAATTCATAGATTCCTGACCGCGAGCTAATATTAAAAACGTTCAATGTGCCGTAAAATTCTCAAACGGAGAGATTCCATCTTTCCAGCCAATTCATAGATAGGAGATCGCGAGCTAATATTAAAAACGTTGAATGTGCCGTAAAATTCGCAAACGGAGAGATTCCATCTTTCCAGCCAATTCATAGATTCCTGATCGCGAGCTAATATTAAAAACGTTCAATGTGCCGTAAAATTCTCAAACGGAGAGATTCCATCTTTCCAGCCAATACATAGATTCCTGATCGCGAGCTAATATTAAAAACGTTCAATGTGCCGTAAATTCTCAAACGGAGAGATTCCATCTTTCCAGCCAATTCATAGATTCCTGATCGCGAGCTAATATTAAAAACGTTCAATGTGCCGTAAAATTCTCAAACGGAGAGATTCCATCTTTCCAGCCAATTCATAGATTCCTGTCCACGAGCTAATATTAAAAACGTTCAATGTGCCGTAAATTCTCAAACGGAGAGATTCCATCTTTCCAGCCAATTCATAGATTCCTGATCGCGAGCTAATATTAAAAACGTTCAATGTGCCGTAAAATTCTCAAACGGAGAGATTCCATCTTTCCAGCCAAATCATAGATTCCTGACCACGAGCTAATATTAAAAACGGTCAATGTGCCGTAAATTCTCAAACGGAGAGATTCCATCTTTCCAGCCAATTCATAGATTCCTGATCGCGAGCTAATATTAAAAACGTTCAATGTGCCGTAAATTCTCAAACGGAGAGATTCCATCTTTCCAGCCAATTCATAGATTCCTGACCGAGAGCTAATATTAAAAACGTTCAATGTGCCGTAAAATTCTCAAACGGAGAGATTCCATCTTTCCAGCCAATTCATAGATTCCTGACCGCGAGCTAATATTAAAAACGTTCAATGTGCCGTAAAATTCTCAAACGGAGAGATTCCATCTTTCCAGCCAATTCATAGATTCCTGACAGCGAGCTAATATTAAAAACGTTCAATGTGCCGTAAAATTCTCAAACGGAGAGATTCCATCTTTCCAGCCAATTCATAGATTCCTGACCGCGAGCTAATATTAAAAACGTTCAATGTGCCGTAAAATTCTCAAACGGAGAGATTCCATCTTTCCAGCCAATTCATCGCGAGCTAATATTAAAAACGTTGAATGTGCCGTAAAATTCTCAAACGGAGAGATTCCATCTTTCCAGCCAATTCATAGATTCCTGATCGCGAGCTAATATTAAAAACGTTGAATGTGCCGTAAAATTCTCAAACGGAGAGATTCCATCTTTCCAGCCAATTCATAGATTCCTGACCGCGAGCTAATATTAAAAACGTTCAATGTGCCGTAAAATTCTCAAACAGAGAGATTCCATCTTTCCAGCCAATTCATAGATTCCTGATCGCGAGCTAATATTAAAAACGTTCAATGTGCCGTAAAATTCTCAAACGGAGAGATTCCATCTTTCCAGCCAATTCATAGATTCCTGACCGCGAGCTAATATTAAAAACGTTCAATGTGCCGTAAAATTCTCAAACAGAGAGATTCCATCTTTCCAGCCAATTCATAGATTCCTGACCGCGAGCTAATATTAAAAACGTTCAATGTGCCGTAAATTCTCAAACGGACAGATTCCATCTTTCCAGGCAATTCATAGATTCCTGATCGCGAGCTAATATTAAAAACGTTCAATGTGCCGTAAAATTATCAAACGGAGAGTTCCATCTTTCCAGCCAATTCATAGATTCCTGACCGAGAGCTAATATTAAAAACGTTCAATGTGCCGTAAAATTCTCAAACGGAGAGATTCCATCTTTCCAGCCAATTCATAGATAGGAGATCGCGAGCTAATATTAAAAACGTTCAATGTGCCGTAAAATTCTCAAACGGAGAGTTCCATCTTTCCAGCCAATTCATAGATTCCTGACCGAGAGCTAATATTAAAAACGTTCAATGTGCCGTAAAATTCTCAAACGGAGAGATTCCATCTTTCCAGCCAATTCATAGATAGGAGATCGCGAGCTAATATTAAAAACGTTCAATGTGCCGTAAAATTCTCAAACGGAGAGTTCCATCTTTCCAGCCAATTCATAGATTCCTGACCGCGAGCTAATATTAAAAACGTTCAATGTGCCGTAAAATTCTCAAACGGAGAGATTCCATCTTTCCTGCCAATTCATCGCGAGCTAATATTCAAAACGTTGAATGTGCCGTAAAATTCTCAAACGGAGAGATTCCATCTTTCCAGCCAATTCATAGATTCCTGACCGCGAGCTAATATTAAAAACGTTCAATGTGCCGTAAAATTCTCAAACCGAGAGATTCCATCTTTCCAGCCAATTCATAGATTCCTGACCGCGAGCTAATATTAAAAACGTTCAAT
Source organism: Actinernus sp. WN-2022 (assembly GCA_030867875.1). Taxonomy (NCBI): domain Eukaryota; kingdom Metazoa; phylum Cnidaria; class Anthozoa; order Actiniaria; family Actinernidae; genus Actinernus; species Actinernus sp. WN-2022. The sequence continues at coordinate 1,172,455 of JAOWCC010000809.1, forward strand.
GTGCCGTAAATTCTCAAACGGAGAGATTCCATCTTTCCAGCCAATTCATAGATTCCTGATCGCGAGCTAATATTAAAAACGTTCAATGTGCCGTAAAATTCTCCAACGGAGAGATTCCATCTTTCCAGCCAATTCATAGATTCCTGACCGAGAGCTAATATTAAAAACGTTCAATGTGCCGTAAAATTCTCAAACGGAGAGATTCCATCTTTCCAGCCAATTCATAGATTCCTGACCGCGAGCTAATATTAAAAACGTTCAATGTGCCGTAAAATTCTCAAACGGAGAGATTCCATCTTTCCAGCCAATTCATAGATAGGAGATCGCGAGCTAATATTAAAAACGTTCAATGTGCCGTAAAATTCTCAAACGGAGAGATTCCATCTTTCCAGCCAATTCATAGATTCCTGATCGCGAGCTAATATTAAAAAACGTTCAATGTGCCGTAAAATTCTCAAACGGAGAGATTCCATCTTTCCAGCCAATTCATAGATTCCTGACCGCGAGCTAATATTAAAAACGTTCAATGTGCCGTAAATTCTCAAACGGAGAGATTCCATCTTTCCAGCCAATTCATAGATTCCTGATCGCGAGCTAATATTAAAAACGTTCAATGTGCCGTAAAATTCTCAAACGGAGAGATTCCATCTTTCCAGCCAATTCATAGATTCCTGACCGAGAACTAATATTAAAAACGTTCAATGTGCCGTAAAATTCTCAAACAGAGAGATTCCATCTTTCCAGCCAATTCATAGATTCCTGATCGCGAGCTAATATTAAAAACGTTCAATGTGCCGTAAAATTCTCAAACGGAGAGATTCCATCTTTCCAGCCAATTCATAGATTCCTGACCGAGAGCTAATATTAAAAACGTTCAATGTGCCGTAAAATTCTCAAACGGAGAGATTCCATCTTTCCAGCCAATTCATAGATTCCTGACCGCGAGCTAATATTAAAAACGTTCAATGTGCCGTAAAATTCTCAAACGGAGAGATTCCATCTTTCCAGCCAATTCATAGATAGGAGATCGCGAGCTAATATTAAAAACGTTCAATGTGCCGTAAAATTCTCAAACGGAGAGATTCCATCTTTCCAGCCAATTCATAGATTCCTGATCGCGAGCTAATATTAAAAACGTTCAATGTGCCGTAAAATTCTCAAACGGAGAGATTCCATCTTTCCAGCCAATTCATAGATTCCTGATCGCGAGCTAATATTAAAAACGTTCAATGTGCCATAAAATTCTCAAACGGAGAGATTCCATCTTTCCAGCCAATTCATAGATTCCTGATCGCGAGCTAATATTAAAAACGTTCAATGTGCCGTAAATTCTCAAACGAGAGATTCCATCTTTCCAGCCAATTCATAGATTCCTGATCGCGAGCTAATATTAAAAACGTTCAATGTGCCGTAAAATTCTCAAACGGAGAGATTCCATCTTTCCAGCCAATTCATAGATTCCTGACCGCGAGCTAATATTAAAAACGTTCAATGTGCCGTAAATTCTCAAACGGAGAGATTCCATCTTTCCAGCCAATTCATAGATTCCTGATCGCGAGCTAATATTAAAAACGTTCAATGTGCCGTAAAATTCTCAAACGGAGAGATTCCATCTTTCCAGCCAATTCATAGATTCCTGATCGCGAGCTAATATTAAAAACGTTCAATGTGCCGTAAATTCTCAAACGGAGAGATTCCATCTTTCCAGCCAATTCATAGATTCCTGATCGCGAGCTAACATTAAAAACGTTCAATGTGCCGTAAAATTCTCCAACGGAGAGATTCCATCTTTCCAGCCAATTCATAGATTCCTGACCGAGAGCTAATATTAAAAACGTTCAATGTGCCGTAAAATTCTCAAACGGAGAGATTCCATCTTTCCAGCCAATTCATAGATTCCTGACCGCGAGCTAATATTAAAAACGTTCAATGTGCCGTAAAATTCTCAAACGGAGAGATTCCATCTTTCCAGCCAATTCATAGATTCCTGATCGCGAGCTAATATTAAAAACGTTCAATGTGCCGTAAAATTCTCAAACGGAGAGATTCCATCTTTCCAGCCAATTCATAGATTCCTGATCGCGAGCTAATATTAAAAACGTTCAATGTGCCGTAAAATTCTCAAACGGAGAGATTCCATCTTTCCAGCCAATTCATAGATTCCTGACCGCGAGCTAATATTAAAAAGTTCAATGTGCCGTAAATTCTCAAACGGAGAGATTCCATCTTTCCAGCCAATTCATAGATTCCTGACCGCGAGCTAATATTAAAAACGTTCAATGTGCCGTAAATTCTCAAACGGAGAGATTCCATCTTTCCAGCCAATTCATAGATTCCTGATCGCGAGCTAATATTAAAAACGTTCAATGTGCCGTAAATTCTCAAACAGAGAGATTCCATCTTTCCAGCCAATTCATAGATTCCTGACCGAGAGCTAATATTAAAAACGTTCAATGTGCCGTAAAATTCTCAAACGGAGAGATTCCATCTTTCCAGCCAATTCATAGATTCCTGACCGAGAGCTAATATTAAAAACGTTCAATGTGCCGTAAAATTCTCAAACGGAGAGATTCCATCTTTCCAGCCAATTCATCGCGAGCTAATATTAAAAACGTTCAATGTGCCGTAAAATTCTCAAACGGAGAGATTCCATCTTTCCAGCCAATTCATCGCGAGCTAATATTAAAAACGTTGAATGTGCCGTAAAATTCTCAAACGGAGAGATTCCATCTTTCCAGCCAATTCATAGATTCCTGATCGCGAGCTAATATTAAAAACGTTCAATGTGCCGTAAAATTCTCAAACGGAGAGATTCGATCTTTCCAGACAATTCATAGATTCCTGACAGCGAGCTAATCTTAAAAACGTTCAATGTGCCGTAAAATTCTCAAACAGAGAGATTCCATCTTTCCAGCCAATTCATAGATTTCTGACCACGAGCTAATATTAAAAACGTTCAATGTGCCGTAAAATTCTCAAACGGAGAGATTCCATCTTTCCAGCCAATTCATAGATTCCTGACCGCGAGCTAATATTAAAAACGTTCAATGTGCCGTAAAATTCTCAAACGGAGAGATTCCATCTTTCCAGCCAATTCATCGCGAGCTAATATTCAAAACGTTGAATGTGCCGTAAAATTCTCAAACGGAGAGATTCCATCTTTCCAGCCAATTCATAGATTCCTGACCGCGAGCTAATATTAAAAACGTTCAATGTGCCGTAAAATTCTCAAACGGAGAGATTCCATCTTTCCAGCCAATTCATCGCGAGCTAATATTCAAAACGTTCAATGTGCCGTAAAATTATCAAACGGAGAGTTCCATCTTTCCAGCCAATTCATAGATTCCTTACCGAGAGCTAATATTAAAAACGTTCAATGGGCCGTAAAATTCTCAAACGGAGAGATTCCATCTTTCCAGCCAATTCATAGATTCCTGACCGCGAGCTTATATTAAAAACGTTCAATGTGCCGTAAAATTCTCAAACGGAGAGATTCCATCTTTCCAGCCAATTCATCGCGAGCTAATATTAAAAACGTTCAATGTGCCGTAAAATTCTCAAACGGAGAGATTCCATCTTTCCAGCCAATTCATAGATTCCTGATCGCGAGCTAATATTAAAGACGTTCAATGTGCCGTAAATTCTCAAACGGAGAGATTCCATCTTTCCAGCCAATTCATAGATTCCTGATCGCGAGCTAATATTAAAAACGTTCAATGTGCCGTAAAATTCTCAAACGGAGAGATTCCATCTTTCCAGCCAATTCATAGATTCCTGACCGAGAGCTAATATTAAAAACGTTCAATGTGCCGTAAAATTCTCAAACGGAGAGATTCCATCTTTCCAGCCAATTCATAGATTCCTGACCGTGAGCTAATATTAAAAACGTTCAATGTGCCGTAAAATTCTCAAACGGAGAGATTCCATCTTTCCAGCCAATTCATCGCGAGCTAATATTCAAAACGTTGAATGTGCCGTAAAATTCTCAAACGGAGAGATTCCATCTTTCCAGCCAATTCATAGATTCCTGACCGCGAGCTAATATTAAAAACGTTCAATGTGCCGTAAAATTCTCAAACGGAGAGATTCCATCTTTCCAGCCAATTCATCGCGAGCTAATATTCAAAACGTTGAATGTGCCGTAAAATTCTCAAACGGAGAGATTCCATCTTTCCAGCCAATTCATAGATTCCTGACCGCGAGCTAATATTAAAAACGTTCAATGTGCCGTAAAATTCTCAAACGGAGAGATTCCATCTTTCCAGCCAATTCATCGCGAGCTAATATTAAAAACGTTCAATGTGCCGTAAAATTCTCAAACGGAGAGATTCCATCTTTCCAGCCAATTCATCGCGAGCTAATATTAAAAACGTTCAATGTGCCGTAAAATTCTCAAACGGAGAGATTCCATCTTTCCAGCCAATTCATCGCGAGGTAATATTAAAAACGTTCAATGTGCCGTAAAATTCTCAAACGGAGAGATTCCATCTTTCCAGCCAATTCATCGCGAGCTAATATTAAAAACGTTGAATGTGCCGTAAAATTCTCAAACGGAGAGATTCCATCTTTCCAGCCAATTCATAGATTCCTGATCGCGAGCTAATATTAAAAACGTTCAATGTGCCGTAAAATTCTCAAACGGAGAGATTCCATCTTTCCAACCAATTCATAGATTCCTGATCGCGAGCTAATATTAAAAACGTTCAATGTGCCGTAAATTCTCAAACGGAGAGATTCCATCTTTCCAGCCAATTCATAGATTCCTGACCGAGAGCTAATATTAAAAACGTTCAATGTGCCATAAAATTCTCAAACGGAGAGATTCCATCTTTCCAGCCAATTCATAGATTCCTGACCGCGAGCTAATATTAAAAACGTTCAATGTGCCGTAAAATTCTCAAACGGAGAGATTCCATCTTTCCAGCCAATTCATCGCGAGCTAATATTAAAAACGTTCAATGTGCTGTAAAATTCTCAAACGGAGAGATTCCATCTTTTCAGCCAATTCATCGCGAGCTAATATTAAAAACGTTCAATGTGCCGTAAAATTCTCAAACGGAGAGATTCCATCTTTCCAGCCAATTCATAGATAGGAGATCGCGAGCTAATATTAAAAACGTTCAATGTGCCGTAAAATTCTCAAACGGAGAGATTCCATCTTTCCAGCCAATTCATAGATTCCTGACCGCGAGCTAATATTAAAAACGTTCAATGTGCCGTAAAATTCTCAAACGGAGAGATTCCATCTTTCCAGCCAATTCATAGATAGGAGATCGCGAGCTAATATTAAAAACGTTGAATGTGCCGTAAAATTCGCAAACGGAGAGATTCCATCTTTCCAGCCAATTCATAGATTCCTGATCGCGAGCTAATATTAAAAACGTTCAATGTGCCGTAAAATTCTCAAACGGAGAGATTCCATCTTTCCAGCCAATACATAGATTCCTGATCGCGAGCTAATATTAAAAACGTTCAATGTGCCGTAAATTCTCAAACGGAGAGATTCCATCTTTCCAGCCAATTCATAGATTCCTGATCGCGAGCTAATATTAAAAACGTTCAATGTGCCGTAAAATTCTCAAACGGAGAGATTCCATCTTTCCAGCCAATTCATAGATTCCTGTCCACGAGCTAATATTAAAAACGTTCAATGTGCCGTAAATTCTCAAACGGAGAGATTCCATCTTTCCAGCCAATTCATAGATTCCTGATCGCGAGCTAATATTAAAAACGTTCAATGTGCCGTAAAATTCTCAAACGGAGAGATTCCATCTTTCCAGCCAAATCATAGATTCCTGACCACGAGCTAATATTAAAAACGGTCAATGTGCCGTAAATTCTCAAACGGAGAGATTCCATCTTTCCAGCCAATTCATAGATTCCTGATCGCGAGCTAATATTAAAAACGTTCAATGTGCCGTAAATTCTCAAACGGAGAGATTCCATCTTTCCAGCCAATTCATAGATTCCTGACCGAGAGCTAATATTAAAAACGTTCAATGTGCCGTAAAATTCTCAAACGGAGAGATTCCATCTTTCCAGCCAATTCATAGATTCCTGACCGCGAGCTAATATTAAAAACGTTCAATGTGCCGTAAAATTCTCAAACGGAGAGATTCCATCTTTCCAGCCAATTCATAGATTCCTGACAGCGAGCTAATATTAAAAACGTTCAATGTGCCGTAAAATTCTCAAACGGAGAGATTCCATCTTTCCAGCCAATTCATAGATTCCTGACCGCGAGCTAATATTAAAAACGTTCAATGTGCCGTAAAATTCTCAAACGGAGAGATTCCATCTTTCCAGCCAATTCATCGCGAGCTAATATTAAAAACGTTGAATGTGCCGTAAAATTCTCAAACGGAGAGATTCCATCTTTCCAGCCAATTCATAGATTCCTGATCGCGAGCTAATATTAAAAACGTTGAATGTGCCGTAAAATTCTCAAACGGAGAGATTCCATCTTTCCAGCCAATTCATAGATTCCTGACCGCGAGCTAATATTAAAAACGTTCAATGTGCCGTAAAATTCTCAAACAGAGAGATTCCATCTTTCCAGCCAATTCATAGATTCCTGATCGCGAGCTAATATTAAAAACGTTCAATGTGCCGTAAAATTCTCAAACGGAGAGATTCCATCTTTCCAGCCAATTCATAGATTCCTGACCGCGAGCTAATATTAAAAACGTTCAATGTGCCGTAAAATTCTCAAACAGAGAGATTCCATCTTTCCAGCCAATTCATAGATTCCTGACCGCGAGCTAATATTAAAAACGTTCAATGTGCCGTAAATTCTCAAACGGACAGATTCCATCTTTCCAGGCAATTCATAGATTCCTGATCGCGAGCTAATATTAAAAACGTTCAATGTGCCGTAAAATTATCAAACGGAGAGTTCCATCTTTCCAGCCAATTCATAGATTCCTGACCGAGAGCTAATATTAAAAACGTTCAATGTGCCGTAAAATTCTCAAACGGAGAGATTCCATCTTTCCAGCCAATTCATAGATAGGAGATCGCGAGCTAATATTAAAAACGTTCAATGTGCCGTAAAATTCTCAAACGGAGAGTTCCATCTTTCCAGCCAATTCATAGATTCCTGACCGAGAGCTAATATTAAAAACGTTCAATGTGCCGTAAAATTCTCAAACGGAGAGATTCCATCTTTCCAGCCAATTCATAGATAGGAGATCGCGAGCTAATATTAAAAACGTTCAATGTGCCGTAAAATTCTCAAACGGAGAGTTCCATCTTTCCAGCCAATTCATAGATTCCTGACCGCGAGCTAATATTAAAAACGTTCAATGTGCCGTAAAATTCTCAAACGGAGAGATTCCATCTTTCCTGCCAATTCATCGCGAGCTAATATTCAAAACGTTGAATGTGCCGTAAAATTCTCAAACGGAGAGATTCCATCTTTCCAGCCAATTCATAGATTCCTGACCGCGAGCTAATATTAAAAACGTTCAATGTGCCGTAAAATTCTCAAACCGAGAGATTCCATCTTTCCAGCCAATTCATAGATTCCTGACCGCGAGCTAATATTAAAAACGTTCAATGTGCCGTAAATTCTCAAACGGAGAGATTCCATCTTTCCAGCCAATTCATAGATTCCTGATCGCGAGCTAATATTAAAAACGTTCAATGTGCCGTAAAATTCTCCAACGGAGAGATTCCATCTTTCCAGCCAATTCATAGATTCCTGACCGAGAGCTAATATTAAAAACGTTCAATGTGCCGTAAAATTCTCAAACGGAGAGATTCCATCTTTCCAGCCAATTCATAGATTCCTGACCGCGAGCTAATATTAAAAACGTTCAATGTGCCGTAAAATTCTCAAACGGAGAGATTCCATCTTTCCAGCCAATTCATAGATAGGAGATCGCGAGCTAATATTAAAAACGTTCAATGTGCCGTAAAATTCTCAAACGGAGAGATTCCATCTTTCCAGCCAATTCATAGATTCCTGATCGCGAGCTAATATTAAAAACGTTCAATGTGCCGTAAAATTCTCAAACGGAGAGATTCCATCTTTCCAGCCAATTCATAGATTCCTGACCGCGAGCTAATATTAAAAACGTTCAATGTGCCGTAAATTCTCAAACGGAGAGATTCCATCTTTCCAGCCAATTCATAGATTCCTGATCGCGAGCTAATATTAAAAACGTTCAATGTGCCGTAAAATTCTCAAACGGAGAGATTCCATCTTTCCAGCCAATTCATAGATTCCTGACCGAGAACTAATATTAAAAACGTTCAATGTGCCGTAAAATTCTCAAACAGAGAGATTCCATCTTTCCAGCCAATTCATAGATTCCTGATCGCGAGCTAATATTAAAAACGTTCAATGTGCCGTAAAATTCTCAAACGGAGAGATTCCATCTTTCCAGCCAATTCATAGATTCCTGACCGAGAGCTAATATTAAAAACGTTCAATGTGCCGTAAAATTCTCAAACGGAGAGATTCCATCTTTCCAGCCAATTCATAGATTCCTGACCGCGAGCTAATATTAAAAACGTTCAATGTGCCGTAAAATTCTCAAACGGAGAGATTCCATCTTTCCAGCCAATTCATAGATAGGAGATCGCGAGCTAATATTAAAAACGTTCAATGTGCCGTAAAATTCTCAAACGGAGAGATTCCATCTTTCCAGCCAATTCATAGATTCCTGATCGCGAGCTAATATTAAAAACGTTCAATGTGCCGTAAAATTCTCAAACGGAGAGATTCCATCTTTCCAGCCAATTCATAGATTCCTGATCGCGAGCTAATATTAAAAACGTTCAATGTGCCATAAAATTCTCAAACGGAGAGATTCCATCTTTCCAGCCAATTCATAGATTCCTGATCGCGAGCTAATATTAAAAACGTTCAATGTGCCGTAAATTCTCAAACGGAGAGATTCCATCTTTCCAGCCAATTCATAGATTCCTGATCGCGAGCTAATATTAAAAACGTTCAATGTGCCGTAAAATTCTCAAACGGAGAGATTCCATCTTTCCAGCCAATTCATAGATTCCTGACCGCGAGCTAATATTAAAAACGTTCAATGTGCCGTAAATTCTCAAACGGAGAGATTCCATCTTTCCAGCCAATTCATAGATTCCTGATCGCGAGCTAATATTAAAAACGTTCAATGTGCCGTAAAATTCTCAAACGGAGAGATTCCATCTTTCCAGCCAATTCATAGATTCCTGATCGCGAGCTAATATTAAAAACGTTCAATGTGCCGTAAATTCTCAAACGGAGAGATTCCATCTTTCCAGCCAATTCATAGATTCCTGATCGCGAGCTAACATTAAAAACGTTCAATGTGCCGTAAAATTCTCCAACGGAGAGATTCCATCTTTCCAGCCAATTCATAGATTCCTGACCGAGAGCTAATATTAAAAACGTTCAATGTGCCGTAAAATTCTCAAACGGAGAGATTCCATCTTTCCAGCCAATTCATAGATTCCTGACCGCGAGCTAATATTAAAAACGTTCAATGTGCCGTAAAATTCTCAAACGGAGAGATTCCATCTTTCCAGCCAATTCATAGATTCCTGATCGCGAGCTAATATTAAAAACGTTCAATGTGCCGTAAAATTCTCAAACGGAGAGATTCCATCTTTCCAGCCAATTCATAGATTCCTGATCGCGAGCTAATATTAAAAACGTTCAATGTGCCGTAAAATTCTCAAACGGAGAGATTCCATCTTTCCAGCCAATTCATAGATTCCTGACCGCGAGCTAATATTAAAAAGTTCAATGTGCCGTAAATTCTCAAACGGAGAGATTCCATCTTTCCAGCCAATTCATAGATTCCTGACCGCGAGCTAATATTAAAAAACGTTCAATGTGCCGTAAATTCTCAAACGGAGAGATTCCATCTTTCCAGCCAATTCATAGATTCCTGATCGCGAGCTAATATTAAAAACGTTCAATGTGCCGTAAATTCTCAAACAGAGAGATTCCATCTTTCCAGCCAATTCATAGATTCCTGACCGAGAGCTAATATTAAAAACGTTCAATGTGCCGTAAAATTCTCAAACGGAGAGATTCCATCTTTCCAGCCAATTCATAGATTCCTGACCGAGAGCTAATATTAAAAACGTTCAATGTGCCGTAAAATTCTCAAACGGAGAGATTCCATCTTTCCAGCCAATTCATCGCGAGCTAATATTAAAAACGTTCAATGTGCCGTAAAATTCTCAAACGGAGAGATTCCATCTTTCCAGCCAATTCATCGCGAGCTAATATTAAAAACGTTGAATGTGCCGTAAAATTCTCAAACGGAGAGATTCCATCTTTCCAGCCAATTCATAGATTCCTGATCGCGAGCTAATATTAAAAACGTTCAATGTGCCGTAAAATTCTCAAACGGAGAGATTCGATCTTTCCAGACAATTCATAGATTCCTGACAGCGAGCTAATCTTAAAAACGTTCAATGTGCCGTAAAATTCTCAAACAGAGAGATTCCATCTTTCCAGCCAATTCATAGATTTCTGACCACGAGCTAATATTAAAAACGTTCAATGTGCCGTAAAATTCTCAAACGGAGAGATTCCATCTTTCCAGCCAATTCATAGATTCCTGACCGCGAGCTAATATTAAAAACGTTCAATGTGCCGTAAAATTCTCAAACGGAGAGATTCCATCTTTCCAGCCAATTCATCGCGAGCTAATATTCAAAACGTTGAATGTGCCGTAAAATTCTCAAACGGAGAGATTCCATCTTTCCAGCCAATTCATAGATTCCTGACCGCGAGCTAATATTAAAAACGTTCAATGTGCCGTAAAATTCTCAAACGGAGAGATTCCATCTTTCCAGCCAATTCATCGCGAGCTAATATTCAAAACGTTCAATGTGCCGTAAAATTATCAAACGGAGAGTTCCATCTTTCCAGCCAATTCATAGATTCCTTACCGAGAGCTAATATTAAAAACGTTCAATGGGCCGTAAAATTCTCAAACGGAGAGATTCCATCTTTCCAGCCAATTCATAGATTCCTGACCGCGAGCTTATATTAAAAACGTTCAATGTGCCGTAAAATTCTCAAACGGAGAGATTCCATCTTTCCAGCCAATTCATCGCGAGCTAATATTAAAAACGTTCAATGTGCCGTAAAATTCTCAAACGGAGAGATTCCATCTTTCCAGCCAATTCATAGATTCCTGATCGCGAGCTAATATTAAAGACGTTCAATGTGCCGTAAATTCTCAAACGGAGAGATTCCATCTTTCCAGCCAATTCATAGATTCCTGATCGCGAGCTAATATTAAAAACGTTCAATGTGCCGTAAAATTCTCAAACGGAGAGATTCCATCTTTCCAGCCAATTCATAGATTCCTGACCGAGAGCTAATATTAAAAACGTTCAATGTGCCGTAAAATTCTCAAACGGAGAGATTCCATCTTTCCAGCCAATTCATAGATTCCTGACCGTGAGCTAATATTAAAAACGTTCAATGTGCCGTAAAATTCTCAAACGGAGAGATTCCATCTTTCCAGCCAATTCATCGCGAGCTAATATTCAAAACGTTGAATGTGCCGTAAAATTCTCAAACGGAGAGATTCCATCTTTCCAGCCAATTCATAGATTCCTGACCGCGAGCTAATATTAAAAACGTTCAATGTGCCGTAAAATTCTCAAACGGAGAGATTCCATCTTTCCAGCCAATTCATCGCGAGCTAATATTCAAAACGTTGAATGTGCCGTAAAATTCTCAAACGGAGAGATTCCATCTTTCCAGCCAATTCATAGATTCCTGACCGCGAGCTAATATTAAAAACGTTCAATGTGCCGTAAAATTCTCAAACGGAGAGATTCCATCTTTCCAGCCAATTCATCGCGAGCTAATATTAAAAACGTTCAATGTGCCGTAAAATTCTCAAACGGAGAGATTCCATCTTTCCAGCCAATTCATCGCGAGCTAATATTAAAAACGTTCAATGTGCCGTAAAATTCTCAAACGGAGAGATTCCATCTTTCCAGCCAATTCATCGCGAGGTAATATTAAAAACGTTCAATGTGCCGTAAAATTCTCAAACGGAGAGATTCCATCTTTCCAGCCAATTCATCGCGAGCTAATATTAAAAACGTTGAATGTGCCGTAAAATTCTCAAACGGAGAGATTCCATCTTTCCAGCCAATTCATAGATTCCTGATCGCGAGCTAATATTAAAAACGTTCAATGTGCCGTAAAATTCTCAAACGGAGAGATTCCATCTTTCCAACCAATTCATAGATTCCTGATCGCGAGCTAATATTAAAAACGTTCAATGTGCCGTAAATTCTCAAACGGAGAGATTCCATCTTTCCAGCCAATTCATAGATTCCTGACCGAGAGCTAATATTAAAAACGTTCAATGTGCCATAAAATTCTCAAACGGAGAGATTCCATCTTTCCAGCCAATTCATAGATTCCTGACCGCGAGCTAATATTAAAAACGTTCAATGTGCCGTAAAATTCTCAAACGGAGAGATTCCATCTTTCCAGCCAATTCATCGCGAGCTAATATTAAAAACGTTCAATGTGCTGTAAAATTCTCAAACGGAGAGATTCCATCTTTTCAGCCAATTCATCGCGAGCTAATATTAAAAACGTTCAATGTGCCGTAAAATTCTCAAACGGAGAGATTCCATCTTCCCAGCCAATTCATCGCGAGCTAATATTAAAAACGTTGAATGTGCCGTAAAATTCTCAAACGGAGAGATTCCATCTTTCCAGCCAATTCATAGATTCCTGATCGCGAGCTAATATTAAAAACGTTCAATGTGTCGTAAAATTCTCAAACGGAGAGATTCCATCTTTCCAGCCAATTCATAGATTCCTGATCGCGAGCTAATATTAAAAACGTTCAATGTGCCGTAAAATTCTCAAACGGAGAGATTCGATCTTTCCAGCCAATTCATAGATTCCTGACCGCGAGCTAATCTTAAAAACGTTCAATGTGCCGTAAAATTCTCAAACAGAGAGATTCCATCTTTCCAGCCAATTCATAGATTCCTGACCGCGAGCTAATATTAAAAACGTTCAATGTGCCGTAAATTCTCAAACGGAGAGATTCCATCTTTCCAGCCAATTCATAGATTCCTGATCGCGAGCTAATATTAAAAACGTTCAATGTGCCGTAAAATTATCAAACGGAGAGATTCCATCTTTCCAGCCAATTCATAGATTCCTGACCGAGAGCTAATATTAAAAACGTTCAATGTGCCGTAAAATTCTCAAACGGAGAGATTCCATCTTTCCAGCCAACTCATAGATTCCTGACCGCGAGCTAATATTAAAAACGTTCAATGTGCCGTAAAATTCTCAAACGGAGAGATTCCATCTTTCCAGCCAATTCATCGCGAGCTAATATTAAAAACGTTCAATGTGCCGTAAATTCTCAAACGGAGAGATTCCATCTTTCCAGCCAATTCATAGATTCCTGATCGCGAGCTAATATTAAAAACGTTCAATGTGCCGTAAAATTCTCAAACGGAGAGATTCCATCTTTCCAGCCAATTCATAGATTCCTGACCGAGAGCTAATATTAAAAACGATCAATGTGCCGTAAAATTCTCAAACGGAGAGATTCCATCTTTCCAGCCAATTCATAGATTCCTGACCGAGAGCTAATATTAAAAACGATCAATGTGCCGTAAAATTCTCAAACGGAGAGATTCCATCTTTCCAGCCAATTCATAGATTCCTGACCGCGAGCTAATATTAAAAACGTTCAATGTGCCGTAAAATTCTCAAACGGAGAGATTCCATCTTTCCAGCCAATTCATAGATAGGAGATCGCGAGCTAATATTAAAAACGTTCAATGTGCCGTAAAATTCTCAAACGGAGAGATTCCATCTTTCCAGCCAATTCATAGATTCCTGATCGCGAGCTAATATTAAAAACGTTCAATGTGCCGTAAAATTCTCAAACGGCAAACGGAGAGATTCCATCTTTCCAGCCAATTCATCGCGAGCTAATATTAAAAACGTTCAATGTGCCGTAAATTCTCAAACGGAGAGATTCCATCTTTCCAGCCAATTCATAGATTCCTGATCGCGAGCTAATATTAAAAACGTTCAATGTGCCGTAAAATTCTCAAACGGAGAGATTCCATCTTTCCAGCCAATTCATAGATTCCTGACCGAGAGCTAATATTAAAAACGATCAATGTGCCGTAAAATTCTCAAACGGAGAGATTCCATCTTTCCAGCCAATTCATAGATTCCTGACCGAGAGCTAATATTAAAAACGATCAATGTGCCGTAAAATTCTCAAACGGAGAGATTCCATCTTTCCAGCCAATTCATAGATTCCTGACCGCGAGCTAATATTAAAAACGTTCAATGTGCCGTAAAATTCTCAAACGGAGAGATTCCATCTTTCCAGCCAATTCATAGATAGGAGATCGCGAGCTAATATTAAAAACGTTCAATGTGCCGTAAAATTCTCAAACGGAGAGATTCCATCTTTCCAGCCAATTCATAGATTCCTGATCGCGAGCTAATATTAAAAACGTTCAATGTGCCGTAAAATTCTCAAACGGAGAGATTCCATCTTTCCAGCCAATTCATAGATTCCTGACCGCGAGCTAATATTAAAAACGTTCAATGTGCCGTAAATTCTCAAACGGAGAGATTCCATCTTTCCAGCCAATTCATAGATTCCTGACCGCGAGCTAATATTAAAAACGTTCAATGTGCCGTAAAATTCTCAAACGGAGAGATTCCATCTTTCCAGCCAATTCATAGATTCCTGACCGCGAGCTAATATTAAAAACGTTGAATGTGCCGTAAAAATTCTCAAACGGAGAGATTCCATCTTTCCAGCCAATTCATAGATTCCTGACCGCGAGCTAATATTAAAAACGTTCAATGTGCCGTAAAATTCTCAAACGGAGAGATTCCATCTTTCCAGCCAATTCATAGATTCCTGATCGCGAGCTAATATTAAAAACGTTCATTGTGCCGTAAAATTCTCAAACGTAGAGATTCCATCTTTCCAGCCAATTCATAGATTCCTGATCGCGAGCTAATATTAAAAACGTTAAATGTGCCGTAAATTCTCAAACGGAGAGATTCCATCTTTCCAGCCAATTCATAGATTCCTGACCGCGAGCTAATATTAAAAACGTTCAATGTGCCGTAAAATTCTCAAACGGAGAGATTCCATCTTTCCAGCCAATTCATAGATAGGAGATCGCGAGCTAATATTAAAAACGTTTAATGTGCCGTAAAATTCTCAAACGGAGAGATTCCATCTTTCCAGCCAATTCATAGATTCCTGATCGCGAGCTAATATTAAAAACGTTCAATGTGCCATAAAATTCTCAAACGGAGAGATTCCATCTTTCCAGCCAATTCATAGATTCCTGATCGCGAGCTAATATTAAAAACGTTCAATGTGCCGTAAATTCTGAAACGGAGAGATTCCATCTTTCCAGCCAATTCATAGATTCCTGATCGCGAGCTAATATTAAAAACGTTCAATGTGCCGTAAAATTCTCAAACGGAGAGATTCCATCTTTCCAGCCAATTCATAGATTCCTGACCACGAGCTAATATTAAAAACGTTCAATGTGCCGTAAATTCTCAAACGGAGAGATTCCATCTTTCCAGCCAATTCATAGATTCCTGATCGCGAGCTAATATTAAAAACGTTCAATGTGCCGTAAATTCTCAAACGGAGAAATTCCATCTTTCCAGCCAATTCATAGATTCCTGACCGAGAGCTAATATTAAAAACGTTCAATGTGCCGTAAAATTCTCAAACGGAGAGATTCCATCTTTCCAGCCAATTCATCGCGAGCTAATATTAAAAACGTTCAATGTGCCGTAAAATTCTCAAACGGAGAGATTCCATCTTTCCAGCCAATTCATCGCGAGCTAATAGTAAAAACGTTGAATGTGCCGTAAAATTCTCAAACGGAGAGATTCCATCTTTCCAGCCAATTCATAGATTCCTGATCGCGAGCTAATATTAAAAACGTTCAATGTGCCGTAAAATTTTCAAACGGAGAGATTCCATCTTTCCAGCCAATTCATAGATTCCTGATCGCGAGCTAATATTAAAAACGTTCAATGTGCCGTAAAATTCTCAAACGGAGAGATTCCATCTTTCCAGCCAATTCATAGATTCCTGATCGCGAGCTAATATTAAAAACGTTCAATGTGCCGTAAATTCTCAAACGGAGAGATTCCATCTTTCCAGCCAATTCATAGATTCCTGATCGCGAGCTAATATTAAAAACGTTCAATGTGCCGTAAAATTCTCAAACGGAGAGATTCCATCTTTCCAGCCAATTCATAGATTCCTGACCGCGAGCTAATATTAAAAACGTTCAATGTGCCGTAAAATTCTCAAACGGAGAGATTCCATCTTTCCAGCCAATTCATAGATTCCTGATCGCGAGCTAATATTAAAAACGTTCAATGTGCCGTAAATTCTCAAACGGAGAGATTCCATCTTTCCAGCCCATTCATAGATTCCTGATCGCGAGCTAATATTAAAAACGTTCAATGTGCCGTAAAATTCTCAAACGGAGAGATTCCATCTTTCCAGCCAATTCATAGATTCCTGATCGCGAGCTAATATTAAAAACGTTCAATGTGCCGTAAAATTTTCAAACGGAGAGATTCCATCTTTCCAGCCAATTCATAGATTCCTGATCGCGAGCTAATATTAAAAACGTTCAATGTGCCGTAAATTCTCAAACGGAGAGATTCCATCTTTGCAGCCAATTCATAGATTCCTGATCGCGAGCTAATATTAAAAACGTTCAATGTGCTGTAAAATTCTCAAACGGAGAGATTCCATCTTTCCAGCCAATTCATAGATTCCTGACCGCGAGCTAATATTAAAAACGTTCAATGTGTCGTAAAATTCTCAAACGGAGAGATTCCATCTTTCCAGCCAATTCATAGATTCCTGATCGCGAGCTAATATTAAAAACGTTCAATGTGCCGTAAATTCTCAAACGGAGAGATTCCATCTTTCCAGCCAATTCATAGATTCCTGACCGAGAGCTAATATTAAAAACGTTCAATGTGCCGTAAAATTCTCAAACGGAGAGATTCCATCTTTCCAGCCAATTCATAGATTCCTGATCGCGAGCTAATATTAAAAACGTTCAATGTGCCGTAAAATTCTCAAACGGAGAGATTCCATCTTTCCAGCCAATTCATAGATTCCTGACCGCGAGCTAATATTAAAAACGTTCAATGTGCCGTAAAATTCTCAAACAGAGAGATTCCATCTTTCCAGCCAATTCATAGATTCCTGACCGCGAGCTAATATTAAAAACGTTCAATGTGCCGTAAATTCTCAAACGGAGAGATTCCATCTTTCCAGCCAATTCATAGCTTCCTGATCGCGAGCTAATATTAAAAACGTTCAATGTGCCGTAAAATTATCAAACGGAGAGTTCCATCTTTCCAGCCAATTCATAGATTCCTCACCGAGAGCTAATATTAAAAACGTTCAATGGGCCGTAAAATTCTCAAACGGAGAGATTCCATCTTTCCAGCCAATTCATAGATTCCTGACCGCGAGCTTATATTAAAAACGTTCAATGTGCCGTAAAATTCTCAAACGGAGAGATTCCATCTTTCCAGCCAATTCATCGCGAGCTAATATTAAAAACGTTCAATGTGCCGTAAAATTCTCAAACGGAGAGATTCCATCTTTCCAGCCAATTCATAGATTCCTGATCGCGAGCTAATATTAAAAACGTTCAATGTGCCGTAAATTCTCAAACGGAGAGATTCCATCTTTCCAGCCAATTCATAGATTCCTGATCGCGAGCTAATATTAAAAACGTTCAATGTGCCGTAAAATTCTCAAACGGAGAGATTCCATCTTTCCAGCCAATTCATAGATTCCTGACCGAGAGCTAATATTAAAAACGTTCAATGTGCCGTAAAATTCTCAAACGGAGAGATTCCATCTTTCCAGCCAATTCATAGATTCCTGACCGCGAGCTAATATTAAAAACGTTC
Source organism: Actinernus sp. WN-2022 (assembly GCA_030867875.1). Taxonomy (NCBI): domain Eukaryota; kingdom Metazoa; phylum Cnidaria; class Anthozoa; order Actiniaria; family Actinernidae; genus Actinernus; species Actinernus sp. WN-2022. Next base: position 1,190,432 of record JAOWCC010000809.1, read on the forward strand.
AATGTGCCGTAAAATTCTCAAACGGAGAGATTCCATCTTTCCAGCCAATTCATAGATAGGAGATCGCGAGCTAATATTAAAAACGTTCAATGTGCCGTAAAATTCTCAAACGGAGAGATTCCATCTTTCCAGCCAATTCATAGATTCCTGACCGCGAGCTAATATTAAAAACGTTCAATGTGCCGTAAAATTCTCAAACGGAGAGATTCCATCTTTCCAGCCAATTCATAGATTCCTGACCGCGAGCTAATATTAAAAACGTTCAATGTGCCGTAAAATTCTCAAACGGAGAGATTCCATCTTTCCAGCCAATTCATTGCGAGCTAATATTCAAAACGTTCAATGTGCCGTAAATTCTCAAACGGAGAGATTCCATCTTTCCAGCCAATTCATAGATTCCTGACCGAGAGCTAATATTAAAAACGTTCAATGTGCCGTAAAATTCTCAAACGGAGAGATTCCATCTTTCCAGCCAATTCATCGCGAGCTAATATTAAAAACGTTCAATGTGCCGTAAAATTCTCAAACGGAGAGATTCCATCTTTCCAGCCAATTCATCGCGAGCTAATATTAAAAACGTTGAATGTGCCGTAAAATTCTCAAACGGAGAGATTCCATCTTTCCAGCCAATTCATAGATTCCTGATCGCGAGCTAATATTAAAAACGTTCAATGTGCCGTAAAATTCTCAAACGGAGAGATTCCATCTTTCCAGCCAATTCATAGATTCCTGATCGCGAGCTAATATTAAAAACGTTCAATGTGCCGTAATTTCTCAAACGGAGAGATTCCATCTTTCCAGCCAATTCATAGATTCCTGATCGCGAGCTAATATTAAAAACGTTCAATGTGCCGTAAAATTGTCAAACGGAGAGATTCCATCTTTCCAGCCAATTCATAGATTCCTGACCGCGAGCTAATATTAAAAACGTTCAATGTGCCGTAAAATTCTCAAACGGAGAGATTCCATCTTTCCAGCCAATTCATAGATTCCTGATCGCGAGCTAATATTAAAAACGTTCAATGTGCCGTAAATTCTCAAACGGAGAGATTCCATCTTTCCAGCCAATTCATAGATTCCTGACCGAGAGCTAATATTAAAAACGTTCAATGTGCCGTAAAATTCTCAAACGGAGAGATTCCATCTTTCCAGCCAATTCATAGATTCCTGACCGCGAGCTAATATTAAAAACGTTCAATGTGCCGTAAAATTCTCAAACGGAGAGATTCCATCTTTCCAGCCAATTCATCGCGAGCTAATATTAAAAACGTTCAATGTGCCGTAAAATTCTCAAACGGAGAGATTCCATCTTTCCAGCCAATTCATCGCGAGCTAATATTAAAAACGTTCAATGTGCCGTAAAATTCTCAAACGGAGAGATTCCATCTTTCCAGCCAATTCATCGCGAGCTAATATTAAAAACGTTCAATGTGCCGTAAAATTCTCAAACGGAGAGATTCCATCTTTCCAGCCAATTCATCGCGAGCTAATATTAAAAACGTTCAATGTGCCGTAAAATTCTCAAACGGAGAGATTCCATCTTTCCAGCCAATTCATCGCGAGCTAATATTAAAAACGTTGAATGTGCCGTAAAATTCTCAAACCGAGAGATTCCATCTTTCCAGCCAATTCATAGATTCCTGATCGCGAGCTAATATTAAAAACGTTCAATGTGCCGTAAAATTCTCAAACGGAGAGATTCCATCTTTCCAGCCAATTCATAGATTCCTGATCGGGAGCTAATATTAAAAACGTTCAATGTGCCGTAAATTCTCAAACGGAGAGATTCCATCTTTCCAGCCAATTCATAGATTCCTGACCGAGAGCTAATATTAAAAACGTTCAATGTGCCGTAAAATTCTCAAACGGAGAGATTCCATCTTTCCAGCCAATTCATAGATTCCTGACCGCGAGCTAATATTAAAAACGTTCAATGTGCCGTAAAATTCTCAAACGGAGAGATTCCATCTTTCCAGCCAATTCATCGCGAGCTAATATTAAAAACGTTCAATGTGCTGTAAAATTCTCAAACGGAGAGATTCCATCTTTTCAGCCAATTCATCGCGAGCTAATATTAAAAACGTTCAATGTGCCGTAAATTCTCAAACGGAGAGATTCCATCTTTCCAGCCAATTCATAGATTCCTGATCGCGAGCTAATATTAAAAACGTTCAATGTGCCGTAAAATTCTCAAACGGAGAGATTCCATCTTTCCAGCCAATTCATAGATTCCTGACCGAGAGCTAATATTAAAAACGATCAATGTGCCGTAAAATTCTCAAACGGAGAGATTCCATCTTTCCAGCCAATTCATAGATTCCTGACCGAGAGCTAATATTAAAAACGATCAATGTGCCGTAAAATTCTCAAACGGAGAGATTCCATCTTTCCAGCCAATTCATAGATTCCTGACCGCGAGCTAATATTAAAAACGTTCAATGTGCCGTAAAATTCTCAAACGGAGAGATTCCATCTTTCCAGCCAATTCATAGATAGGAGATCGCGAGCTAATATTAAAAACGTTCAATGTGCCGTAAAATTCTCAAACGGAGAGATTCCATCTTTCCAGCCAATTCATAGATTCCTGATCGCGAGCTAATATTAAAAACGTTCAATGTGCCGTAAAATTCTCAAACGGAGAGATTCCATCTTTCCAGCCAATTCATAGATTCCTGATCGCGAGCTAATATTAAAAACGTTCAATGTGCCGTAAATTCTCAAACGGAGAGATTCCATCTTTCCAGCCAATTCATAGATTCCTGACGCGAGCTAATATTAAAAACGTTCAATGTGCCGTAAATTCTCAAACGGAGAGATTCCATATTTCCAGCCAATTCATAGATTCCTGATCGCGAGCTAATATTAAAAACGTTCAATGTGCCGTAAATTCTCAAACGGAGAGATTCCATCTTTCCAGCCAATTCATAGATTCCTGATCGCGAGCTAATATTAAAAACGTTCAATGTGCCGTAAATTCTCAAACGGAGAGATTCCATCTTTCCAGCCAATTCATAGATTCCTGACCGAGAGCTAATATTAAAAACGTTCAATGTGCCGTAAAATTCTCAAACGGAGAGATTCCATCTTTCCAGCCAATTCATAGATTCCTGACCGCGAGCTAATATTAAAAACGTTCAATGTGCCGTAAATTCTCAAACGGAGAGATTCCATCTTTCCAGCCAATTCATAGATTCCTGACCGAGAGCTAATATTAAAAACGTTCAATGTGCCGTAAAATTCTCAAACGGAGAGATTCCATCTTTCCAGCCAATTCATAGATTCCTGACCGCGAGCTAATATTAAAAACGTTGAATGTGCCGTAAAAATTCTCAAACGGAGAGATTCCATCTTTCCAGCCAATTCATAGATTCCTGACCGCGAGCTAATATTAAAAACGTTCAATGTGCCGTAAAATTCTCAAACGGAGAGATTCCATCTTTCCAGCCAATTCATAGATTCCTGATCGCGAGCTAATATTAAAAACGTTCATTGTGCCGTAAAATTCTCAAACGTAGAGATTCCATCTTTCCAGCCAATTCATAGATTCCTGATCGCGAGCTAATATTAAAAACGTTCAATGTGCCGTAAATTCTCAAACGGAGAGATTCCATCTTTCCAGCCAATTCATAGATTCCTGACCGCGAGCTAATATTAAAAACGTTCAATGTGCCGTAAAATTCTCAAACGGAGAGATTCCATCTTTCCAGCCAATTCATAGATAGGAGATCGCGAGCTAATATTAAAAACGTTTAATGTGCCGTAAAATTCTCAAACGGAGAGATTCCATCTTTCCAGCCAATTCATAGATTCCTGATCGCGAGCTAATATTAAAAACGTTCAATGTGCCATAAAATTCTCAAACGGAGAGATTCCATCTTTCCAGCCAATTCATAGATTCCTGATCGCGAGCTAATATTAAAAACGGTCAATGTGCCGTAAATTCTGAAACGGAGAGATTCCATCTTTCCAGCCAATTCATAGATTCCTGATCGCGAGCTAATATTAAAAACGTTCAATGTGCCGTAAAATTCTCAAACGGAGAGATTCCATCTTTCCAGCCAATTCATAGATTCCTGACCACGAGCTAATATTAAAAACGTTCAATGTGCCGTAAATTCTCAAACGGAGAGATTCCATCTTTCCAGCCAATTCATAGATTCCTGATCGCGAGCTAATATTAAAAACGTTCAATGTGCCGTAAATTCTCAAACGGAGAGATTCCATCTTTCCAGCCAATTCATAGATTCCTGACCGAGAGCTAATATTAAAAACGTTCAATGTGCCGTAAAATTCTCAAACGGAGAGATTCCATCTTTCCAGCCAATTCATCGCGAGCTAATATTAAAAACGTTCAATGTGCCGTAAAATTCTCAAACGGAGAGATTCCATCTTTCCAGCCAATTCATCGCGAGCTAATAGTAAAAACGTTGAATGTGCCGTAAAATTCTCAAACGGAGAGATTCCATCTTTCCAGCCAATTCATAGATTCCTGATCGCGAGCTAATATTAAAAACGTTCAATGTGCCGTAAAATTTTCAAACGGAGAGATTCCATCTTTCCAGCCAATTCATAGATTCCTGATCGCGAGCTAATATTAAAAACGTTCAATGTGCCGTAAAATTCTCAAACGGAGAGATTCCATCTTTCCAGCCAATTCATAGATTCCTGATCGCGAGCTAATATTAAAAACGTTCAATGTGCCGTAAATTCTCAAACGGAGAGATTCCATCTTTCCAGCCAATTCATAGATTCCTGATCGCGAGCTAATATTAAAAACGTTCAATGTGCCGTAAAATTCTCAAACGGAGAGATTCCATCTTTCCAGCCAATTCATCGCGAGCTAATAGTAAAAACGTTGAATGTGCCGTAAAATTCTCAAACGGAGAGATTCCATCTTTCCAGCCAATTCATAGATTCCTGATCGCGAGCTAATATTAAAAACGTTCAATGTGCCGTAAAATTCTCAAACGGAGAGATTCCATCTTTCCAGCCAATTCATAGATTCCTGATCGCGAGCTAATATTAAAAACGTTCAATGTGCCGTAAATTCTCAAACGGAGAGATTCCATCTTTCCAGCCAATTCATAGATTCCTGATCGCGAGCTAATATTAAAAACGTTCAATGTGCCGTAAAATTCTCAAACGGAGAGATTCCATCTTTCCAGCCAATTCATAGATTCCTGACCGCGAGCTAATATTAAAAACGTTCAATGTGCCGTAAAATTCTCAAACGGAGAGATTCCATCTTTCCAGCCAATTCATAGATTCCTGACCGCGAGCTAATATTAAAAACGTTCAATGTGCCGTAAAATTCTCAAACGGAGAGATTCCATCTTTCCAGCCAATTCATAGATAGGAGATCGCGAGCTAATATTAAAAACGTTCAATGTGCCGTAAAATTCTCAAACGGAGAGATTCCATCTTTCCAGCCAATTCATAGATTCCTGATCGCGAGCTAATATTAAAAACGTTCAATGTGCCGTAAAATTCTCAAACGGAGAGATTCCATCTTTCCAGCCAATTCATAGATTCCTGATCGCGAGCTAATATTAAAAACGTTCAATGTGCCGTAAATTCTCAAACGGAGAGATTCCATCTTTCCAGCCAATTCATAGATTCCTGACGCGAGCTAATATTAAAAACGTTCAATGTGCCGTAAATTCTCAAACGGAGAGATTCCATCTTTCCAGCCAATTCATAGATTCCTGACCGAGAGCTAATATTAAAAACGTTCAATGTGCCGTAAAATTCTCAAACGGAGAGATTCCATCTTTCCAGCCAATTCATAGATTCCTGACCGCGAGCTAATATTAAAAACGTTGAATGTGCCGTAAAAATTCTCAAACGTAGAGATTCCATCTTTCCAGCCAATTCATAGATTCCTGACCGCGAGCTAATATTAAAAACGTTCAATGTGCCGTAAAATTCTCAAACGGAGAGATTCCATCTTTCCAGCCAATTCATAGATTCCTGATCGCGAGCTAATATTAAAAACGTTCATTGTGCCGTAAAATTCTCAAACGTAGAGATTCCATCTTTCCAGCCAATTCATAGATTCCTGATCGCGAGCTAATATTAAAAACGTTCAATGTGCCGTAAATTCTCAAACGGAGAGATTCCATCTTTCCAGCCAATTCATAGATTCCTGACCGCGAGCTAATATTAAAAACGTTCAATGTGCCGTAAAATTCTCAAACGGAGAGATTCCATCTTTCCAGCCAATTCATAGATAGGAGATCGCGAGCTAATATTAAAAACGTTTAATGTGCCGTAAAATTCTCAAACGGAGAGATTCCATCTTTCCAGCCAATTCATAGATTCCTGATCGCGAGCTAATATTAAAAACGTTCAATGTGCCATAAAATTCTCAAACGGAGAGATTCCATCTTTCCAGCCAATTCATAGATTCCTGATCGCGAGCTAATATTAAAAACGGTCAATGTGCCGTAAATTCTGAAACGGAGAGATTCCATCTTTCCAGCCAATTCATAGATTCCTGATCGCGAGCTAATATTAAAAACGTTCAATGTGCCGTAAAATTCTCAAACGGAGAGATTCCATCTTTCCAGCCAATTCATAGATTCCTGACCACGAGCTAATATTAAAAACGTTCAATGTGCCGTAAATTCTCAAACGGAGAGATTCCATCTTTCCAGCCAATTCATAGATTCCTGATCGCGAGCTAATATTAAAAACGTTCAATGTGCCGTAAATTCTCAAACGGAGAGATTCCATCTTTCCAGCCAATTCATAGATTCCTGACCGAGAGCTAATATTAAAAACGTTCAATGTGCCGTAAAATTCTCAAACGGAGAGATTCCATCTTTCCTGCCAATTCATCGCGAGCTAATATTAAAAACGTTCAATGTGCCGTAAAATTCTCAAACGGAGAGATTCCATCTTTCCAGCCAATTCATCGCGAGCTAATAGTAAAAACGTTGAATGTGCCGTAAAATTCTCAAACGGAGAGATTCCATCTTTCCAGCCAATTCATAGATTCCTGATCGCGAGCTAATATTAAAAACGTTCAATGTGCCGTAAAATTTTCAAACGGAGAGATTCCATCTTTCCAGCCAATTCATAGATTCCTGATCGCGAGCTAATATTAAAAACGTTCAATGTGGCGTAAAATTCTCAAACGGAGAGATTCCATCTTTCCAGCCAATTCATAGATTCCTGATCGCGAGCTAATATTAAAAACGTTCAATGTGCCGTAAATTCTCAAACGGAGAGATTCCATCTTTCCAGCCAATTCATAGATTCCTGATCGCGAGCTAATATTAAAAACGTTCAATGTGCCGTAAAATTCTCAAACGGAGAGATTCCATCTTTCCAGCCAATTCATAGATTCCTGATCGCGAGCTAATATTAAAAACGTTCAATGTGCCGTAAATTCTCAAACGGAGAGATTCCATCTTTCCAGCCAATTCATAGATTCCTGACCGAGAGCTAATATTAAAAACGTTCAATGTGCCGTAAAATTCTCAAACGGAGAGATTCCATCTTTCCAGCCAATTCATAGATTCCTGATCGCGAGCTAATATTAAAAACGTTCAATGTGCCGTAAAGTTCTCAAACGGAGAGATTCGATCTTTCCAGCCAATTCATAGATTCCTGACCGCGAGCTAATCTTAAAAACGTTCAATGTCCCGTAAAATTCTCAAACAGAGAGATTCCATCTTTCCAGCCAATTCATAGATTCCTGACCGCGAGCTAATATTAAAAACGTTCAATGTGCCGTAAATTCTCAAACGGAGAGATTCCATCTTTCCAGCCAATTCATAGATTCCTGATCGCGAGCTAATATTAAAAACGTTCAATGTGCCGTAAAATTATCAAACGGAGAGATTCCATCTTTCCAGCCAATTCATAGATTCCTGACCGAGAGCTAATATTAAAAACGTTCAATGTGCCGTAAAATTCTCAAACGGAGAGATTCCATCTTTCCAGCCAATTCATAGATTCCTGACCGCGAGCTAATATTAAAAACGTTCAATGTGCCGTAAAATTCTCAAACGGAGAGATTCCATCTTTCCAGCCAATTCATCGCGAGCTAATATTAAAAACGTTCAATGTGCCGTAAAATTCTCAAACGGAGAGATTCCATCTTTCCAGCCAATTCATAGATTCCTGATCGCGAGCTAATATTAAAAACGTTCAATGTGCCGTAAATTCTCAAACGGAGAGATTCCATCTTTCCAGCCAATTCATAGATTCCTGATCGCGAGCTAATATTAAAAACGTTCAATGTGCCGTAAAATTCTCAAACGGAGAGATTCCATCTTTCCAGCCAATTCATAGATTCCTGACCGAGAGCTAATATTAAAAACGATCAATGTGCCGTAAAATTCTCAAACGGAGAGATTCCATCTTTCCAGCCAATTCATAGATTCCTGACCGCGAGCTAATATTAAAAACGTTCAATGTGCCGTAAAATTCTCAAACGGAGAGATTCCATCTTTCCAGCCAATTCATAGATAGGAGATCGCGAGCTAATATTAAAAACGTTCAATGTGCCGTAAAATTATCAAACGGAGAGATTCCATCTTTCCAGCCAATTCATAGATTCCTGACCGCGAGCTAATATTAAAAACGTTCAATGTGCCGTAAAATTCTCAAACGGAGAGATTCCATCTTTCCAGCCAATTCATCGCGAGCTAATATTAAAAACGTTCAATGTGCCGTAAAATTCTCAAACGGAGAGATTCCATCTTTCCAGCCAATTCATAGATTCCTGATCGCGAGCTAATATTAAAAACGTTCAATGTGCCGTAAATTCTTAAACGGAGAGATTCCATCTTTCCAGCCAATTCATAGATTCCTGATCGCGAGCTAATATTAAAAACGTTCAATGTGCCGTAAAATTCTCAAACGGAGAGATTCCATCTTTCCAGCCAATTCATAGATTCCTGACCGAGAGCTAATATTAAAAACGATCAATGTGCCGTAAAATTCTCAAACGGAGAGATTCCATCTTTCCAGCCAATTCATAGATTCCTGACCGCGAGCTAATATTAAAAACGTTCAATGTGCCGTAAAATTCTCAAACGGAGAGATTCCATCTTTCCAGCCAATTCATAGATAGGAGATCGCGAGCTAATATTAAAAACGTTCAATGTGCCGTAAAATTCTCAAACGGAGAGATTCCATCTTTCCAGCTAATTCATAGATTCCTGATCGCGAGCTAATATTAAAAACGTTCAATGTGCCGTAAAATTCTCAAACGGAGAGATTCCATCTTTCCAGCCAATTCATAGATTCCTGATCGCGAGCTAATATTAAAAACGTTCAATGTGCCGTAAATTCTCAAACGGAGAGATTCCATCTTTCCAGCCAATTCATAGATTCCTGATCGCGAGCTAATATTAAAAACATTCAATGTGCCGTAAATTCTCAAACGGAGAGATTCCATATTTCCAGCCAATTCATAGATTCCTGATCGCGAGCTAATATTAAAAACGTTCAATGTGCCGTAAAATTCTCAAACGGAGAGATTCCATCTTTCCAGCCAATTCATAGATTCCTGACCGCGAGCTAATCTTAAAAACGTTCAATGTGCCGTAAAATTCTCAAACAGAGAGATTCCATCTTTCCAGCCAATTCATAGATTCCTGACCGCGAGCTAATATTAAAAACGTTCAATGTGCCGTAAATTCTCAAACGGAGAGATTCCATCTTTCCAGCCAATTCATAGATTCCTGATCGCGAGCTAATATTAAAAACGTTCAATGTGCCGTAAAATTATCAAACGGAGAGATTCCATCTTTCCAGCCAATTCATATATTCCTGACCGAGAGCTAATATTAAAAACGTTCAATGTGCCGTAAAATTCTCAAACGGAGAGATTCCATCTTTCCAGCCAATTCATAGATTCCTGACCGCGAGCTAATATTAAAAACGTTCAATGTGCCGTAAAATTCTCAAACGGAGAGATTCCATCTTTCCAGCCAATTCATCGCGAGCTAATATTAAAAACGTTCAATGTGCCGTAAATTCTCAAACGGTGAGATTCCATCTTTCCAGCCAATTCATAGATTCCTGATCGCGAGCTAATATTAAAAACGTTCAATGTGCCGTAAATTCTCAAACGGAGAGATTCCATATTTCCAGCCAATTCATAGATTCCTGATCGCGAGCTAATATTAAAAACGTTCAATGTGCCGTAAATTCTCAAACGGAGAGATTCCATCTTTCCAGCCAATTCATAGATTCCTGATCGCGAGCTAATATTAAAAACGTTCAATGTGCCGTAAATTCTCAAACGGAGAGATTCCATCTTTCGAGCCAATTCATAGATTCCTGACCGAGAGCTAATATTAAAAACGTTCAATGTGCCGTAAAATTCTCAAACGGAGAGATTCCATCTTTCCAGCCAATTCATAGATTCCTGAGCGAGAGCTAATATTAAAAACGATCAATGTGCCGTAAAATTCTCAAACGGAGAGATTCCATCTTTCCAGCCAATTCATAGATTCCTGACCGCGAGCTAATATTAAAAACGTTCAATGTGCCGTAAAATTCTCAAACGGAGAGATTCCATCTTTCCAGCTAATTCATCGCGAGCTAATATTAAAAACGTTCAATGTGCAGTAAATTCTCAAACGGAGAGATTCCATCTTTCCAGCCAATTCATAGATTCCTGACCGAGAGCTAATATTAAAAACGTTCAATGTGCCGTAAAATTCTCAATCGGAGAGATTCCATCTTTCCAGCCAATTCATAGATTCCTGACCGAGAGCTAATATTAAAAACGTTCAATGTGCCGTAAATTCTCAAACGGAGAGATTCCATATTTCCAGCCAATTCATAGATTCCTGATCGCGAGCTAATATTAAAAACGTTCAATGTGCCGTAAATTCTCAAACGGAGAGATTCCATCTTTCCAGCCAATTAATAGATTCCTGACCGAGAGCTAATATTAAAAACGTTCAATGTGCCGTAAAATTCTCAAACGGAGAGATTCCATCTTTCCAGCCAATTCATAGATTCCTGACCGCGAGCTAATATTAAAAACGTTCAATGTGCCGTAAAATTCTCAAACGGAGAGATTCCATCTTTCCAGCCAATTCATCGCGAGCTAATATTAAAAACGTTGAATGTGCCGTAAAATTCTCAAACGGAGAGATTCCATCTTTCCAGCCAATTCATAGATTCCTGATCGCGAGCTAATATTAAAAACCATCAATGTGCCGTAAAATTCTCAAACGGAGAGATTCCATCTTTCCAGCCAATTCATAGATTCCTGACCGCGAGCTAATATTAAAAACGTTCAATGTGCCGTAAAATTCTCAAACCGAGAGATTCCATCTTTCCAGCCAATTCATAGATTCCTGACCGCGAGCTAATATTAAAAACGATCAATGTGCCGTAAATTCTCAAACGGAGAGATTCCATCTTTCCAGCCAATTCATAGATTCCTGATCGCGAGCTAATATTAAAAACGTTCAATGTGCTGTAAAATTCTCAAACGGAGATATTCCATCTTTCCAGCCAATTCATAGATTCCTGATCGCGAGCTAATATTAAAAACGTTCAATGTGCCGTAAAATTCTCAAACGGAGAGATTCCATCTTTCCAGCCAATTCATAGATAGGAGATCGCGAGCTAATATTAAAAACGTTCAATGTGCCGTAGAATTCTCAAACGGAGAGATTCCATCTTTCCAGCCAATTCATAGATTCCTGATCGCGAGCTAATATTAAAAACGTTCAATGTGCCGTAAAATTCTCAAACGGAGAGATTCCATCTTTCCAGCCAATTCATAGATTCCTGATCGCGAGCTAATATTAAAAACGTTCAATGTGCCGTAAATTCTCAAACGGAGAGATTCCATCTTTCCAGCCAATTCATAGATTCCTGATCGCGAGCTAATATTAAAAACGTTCAATGTGCCGTAAAATTCTCAAACGGAGAGATTCCATCTTTCCAGCCAATTCATAGATTCCTGACCGCGAGCTAATATTAAAAACGTTCAATGTGCCGTAAATTCTCAAACGGAGAGATTCCATCTTTCCAGCCAATTCATAGATTCCTGATCGCGAGCTAATATTAAAAACGTTCAATGTGCCGTAAAATTATCAAACGGAGAGATTCCATCTTTCCAGCCAATTCATAGATTCCTGACCGAGAGCTAATATTAAAAACGTTCAATGTGCCGTAAAATTCTCAAACGGAGAGATTCCATCTTTCCAGCCAATTCATAGATTCCTGACCGCGAGCTAATATTAAAAACGTTCAATGTGCCGTAAAATTCTCAAACGGAGAGATTCCATCTTTCCAGCCAATTCATCGCGAGCTAATATTAAAAACGTTCAATGTGCCGTAAAATTCTCAAACGGAGAGATTCCATCTTTCCAGCCAATTCATAGATTCCTGACCGCGAGCTAATATTAAAAACGTTGAATGTGCCGTAAAATTCCCAAACGGAGAGATTCCATCTTTCCAGCCAATTCATAGATTCCTGACCGCGAGCTAATATTAAAAACGTTCAATGGGCCGTAAAATTCTCAAACAGAGAGATTCCATCTTTCCAGCCAATTCATAGATTCCTGACCGCGAGCTAATATTAAAAACGTTCAATGTGCCGTAAATTCTCAAACGGCGAGATTCCATCTTTCCAGCCAATTCATAGATTCCTGACCGCGAGCTAATATTAAAAACGTTCAATGGGCCGTAAAATTCTCAAACAGAGAGATTCCATCTTTCCAGCCAATTCATAGATTCCTGACCGCGAGCTAATATTAAAAACGTTCAATGTGCCGTAAATTCTCAAACGGAGAGATTCCATCTTTCCAGCCAATTCATAGATTCCTGATCGCGAGCTAATATTAAAAACGTTCAATGTGCCGTAAAATTATCAAACGGAGAGATTCCATCTTATCAGCCAATTCATAGATTCCTGACCGCGAGCTAATATTAAAAACGTTCAATGTGCCGTAAAATTCTCAAACGGAGAGATTCCATCTTTCCAGCCAATTCATCGCGAGCTAATATTAAAAACGTTCAATGTGCCGTAAAATTCTCAAACGGAGAGATTCCATCTTTCCAGCCAATTCATAGATTCCTGACCGCCATCTAATATTAAAAACGTTGAATGTGCCGTAAAATTCTCAAACGGAGAGATTCCATCTTTCCAGCCAATTCATAGATTCCTGACCGCGACCTAATATTAAAAACGTTCAATGTGCCGTAAAATTCTCAAACGGAGAGATTCCATCTTTCCAGCCAATTCATAGATTCCTGATCGCGAGCTAATATTAAAAACGTTCAATGTGCCGTAAAATTCTCAAACGGAGAGATTCATCTTTCCAGCCAATTCATAGATTCCTGATCGCGAGCTAATATTAAAAACGTTCAATGTGCAGTAAATTCTCAAACGGAGAGATTCCATCTTTCCAGCCAATTCATAGATGCCTGATCGCGAGCTAATATTAAAAACGTTCAATGTGCCGTAAAATTCTCAAACGGAGAGATTCCATCTTTCCAGCCAATTCATAGATTCCTGACCGCGAGCTAATATTAAAAACGTTCAATGTGCCGTAAAATTCTCAAACGGAGAGATTCCATCTTTCCAGCCATTTCATAGATTCCTGACCGCGATCTAATATTAAAAACGTTCAATGTGCCGTAAATTCTCAAACGGAGAGATTCCATCTTTCCAGCCAATTCATAGATTCCTGACCGAGAGCTAATATTAAAAACGTTCAATGTGCCGTAAAATTCTCAAACGGAGAGATTCCATCTTTCCCGCCAATTCATAGATTCCTGACCGCGAGCTAATATTAAAAACGTTCAATGTGCCGTAAAATTCTCAAACGGAGAGATTCCATCTTTCCAGCCAATTCATAGATTCCTGACCGCGAGCTAATATTAAAAACGTTCAATGTGCCGTAAAATTCTCAAACGGAGAGATTCCATCTTTCCAGCCAATTCATCGCGAGCTAATATTAAAAACGTTGAATGTGCCGTAAAATTCTCAAACGGAGAGATTCCATCTTTCCAGCCAATTCATAGATTCCTGACCGCGAGCTAATATTCAAAACGTTGAATGTGCCGTAAAATTCTCAAACGGAGAGATTCCATCTTTCCAGCCAATTCATAGATTCCTGACCGCGAGCTAATATTAAAAACGTTCAATGTGCCGTAAAATTCTCAAACGGAGAGATTCCATCTTTCCAGCCAATTCATCGCGAGCTAATATTAAAAACGTTCAATGTGCCGTAAAATTCTCAAACGGAGAGATTCCATCTTTCCAGCCAATTCATAGATTCCTGACCGCCATCTAATATTAAAAACGTTGAATGTGCCGTAAAATTCTCAAACGGAGAGATTCCATCTTTCCAGCCAATTCATAGATTCCTGACCGCGAGCTAATATTAAAAACGTTCAATGTGCCGTAAAATTCTCAAACGGAGAGATTCCATCTTTCCAGCCAATTCATAGATTCCTGATCGCGAGCTAATATTAAAAACGTTCAATGTGCCGTAAAATTCTCAAACGGAGAGATTCATCTTTCCAGCCAATTCATAGATTCCTGATCGCGAGCTAATATTAAAAACGTTCAATGTGCAGTAAATTCTCAAACGGAGAGATTCCATCTTTCCAGCCAATTCATAGATGCCTGATCGCGAGCTAATATTAAAAACGTTCAATGTGCCGTAAAATTCTCAAACGGAGAGATTCCATCTTTCCAGCCAATTCATAGATTCCTGACCGCGAGCTAATATTAAAAACGTTCAATGTGCCGTAAAATTCTCAAACGGAGAGATTCCATCTTTCCAGCCAATTCATAGATTCCTGACCGCGAGCTAATATTAAAAACGTTCAATGTGCCGTAACATTCTCAAACGGAGAGATTCCATCTTTCCAGCCAATTCATCGCGAGCTAATATTAAAAACGTTCAATGTGCCGTAAAATTCTCAAACGGAGAGATTCCATCTTTCCAGCCAATTCATCGCGAGCTAATATTAAAAACGTTCAATGTGCCGTAAAATTCTCAAACGGAGAGATTCCATCTTTCCAGCCAATTCATAGATTCCTGACCGCGAGCTAATATTAAAAACGTTGAATGTGCCGTAAAATTCTCAAACGGAGAGATTCCATCTTTCCAGCCAATTCATAGATTCCTGACCGCGAGCTAATATTAAAAACGTTCAATGTGCCGTAAAATTCTCAAACGGAGAGATTCCATCTTTCCAGCCAATTCATCGCGAGCTAATATTAAAAACGTTCAATGTGCCGTAAAATTCTCAAACGGAGAGATTCCATCTTTCCAGCCAATTCATAGATTCCTGACCGCCATCTAATATTAAAAACGTTGAATGTGCCGTAAAATTCTCAAACGGAGAGATTCCATCTTTCCAGCCAATTCATAGATTCCTGACCGCGAGCTAATATTAAAAACGTTCAATGTGCCGTAAAATTCTCAAACGGAGAGATTCCATCTTTCCAGCCAATTCATAGATTCCTGATCGCGAGCTAATATTAAAAACGTTCAATGTGCCGTAAAATTCTCAAACGGAGAGATTCATCTTTCCAGCCAATTCATAGATTGCTGATCGCGAGCTAATATTAAAAACGTTCAATGTGCAGTAAATTCTCAAACGGAGAGATTCCATCTTTCCAGCCAATTCATAGATGCCTGATCGCGAGCTAATATTAAAAACGTTCAATGTGCCGTAAAATTCTCAAACGGAGAGATTCCATCTTTCCAGCCAATTCATAGATTCCTGACCGCGAGCTAATATTAAAAACGTTCAATGTGCCGTAAAATTCTCAAACGGAGAGATTCCATCTTTCCAGCCATTTCATAGATTCCTGACCGCGATCTAATATTAAAAACGTTCAATGTGCCGTAAATTCTCAAACGGAGAGATTCCATCTTTCCAGCCAATTCATAGATTCCTGACCGAGAGCTAATATTAAAAACGTTCAATGTGCCGTAAAATTCTCAAACGGAGAGATTCCATCTTTCCCGCCAATTCATAGATTCCTGACCGCGAGCTAATATTAAAAACGTTCAATGTGCCGTAAAATTCTCAAACGGAGAGATTCCATCTTTCCAGCCAATTCATAGATTCCTGACCGCGAGCTAATATTAAAAACGTTCAATGTGCCGTAAAATTCTCAAACGGAGAGATTCCATCTTTCCAGCCAATTCATCGCGAGCTAATATTAAAAACGTTGAATGTGCCGTAAAATTCTCAAACGGAGAGATTCCATCTTTCCAGCCAATTCATAGATTCCTGACCGCGAGCTAATATTAAAAACGTTGAATGTGCCGTAAAATTCTCAAACGGAGAGATTCCATCTTTCCAGCCAATTCATAGATTCCTGACCGCGAGCTAATATTAAAAACGTTCAATGTGCCGTAAAATTCTCAAACGGAGAGATTCCATCTTTCCAGCCAATTCATAGATTCCTGATCGCGAGCTAATATTAAAAACGTTCAATGCGCCGTAAAATTCTCAAACGGAGAGATTCATCTTTCCAGCCAATTCATAGATTCCTGATCGCGAGCTAATATTAAAAACGTTCAATGTGCCGTAAATTCTCAAACGGAGAGATTCCATCTTTCCAGCCAATTCATAGATGCCTGATCGGGAGCTAATATTAAAAACGTTCAATGTGCCGTAAAATTCTCAAACGGAGAGATTCCATCTTTCCAGCCAATTCATAGATTCCTGACCGCGAGCTAATATTAAAAACGTTCAATGTGCCGTAAAATTCTCAAACGGAGAGATTCCATCTTTCCAGCCATTTCATAGATTCCTGACCGCGATCTAATATTAAAAACGTTCAATGTGCCGTAAATTCTCAAACGGAGAGATTCCATCTTTCCAGCCAATTCATAGATTCCTGACCGAGAGCTAATATTAAAAACGTTCAATGTGCCGTAAAATTCTCAAACGGAGAGATTCCATCTTTCCAGCCAATTCATAGATTCCTGACCGCGAGCTAATATTAAAAACGTTCAATGTGCCGTAAAATTCTCAAACGGAGAGATTCCATCTTTCCAGCCAATTCATAGATTCCTGACCGCGAGCTAATATTAAAAACGTTCAATGTGCCGTAAAATTCTCAAACGGAGAGATTCCATCTTTCCAGCCAATTCATCGCGAGCTAATATTAAAAACGTTGAATGTGCCGTAAAATTCTCAAACGGAGAGATTCCATCTTTCCAGCCAATTCATAGATTCCTGACCGCGAGCTAATATTAAAAACGTTGAATGTGCCGTCAAATTCTCAAACGGAGAGATTCCATCTTTCCAGCCAATTCATCGCGAGCTAATATTAAAAACGTTCAATGTGCCGTAAAATTCTCAAACGGAGAGATTCCATCTTTCCAGCCAATTCATAGATTCCTGACCGCGAGCTAATATTAAAAACGTTGAATGTGCCGTAATATTCTCAAACGGAGAGATTCCATCTTTCCAGCCAATTCATAGATTCCTGACCGCGAGCTAATATTAAAAACGTTCAATGTGCCGTAAAATTCTCAAACGGAGAGATTCCATCTTTCCAGCCAATTCATAGATTCCTGATCGCGAGCTAATATTAAAAACGTTCAATGTGCCGTAAAATTCTCAAACGGAGAGATTCCATCTTTCCAGCCAATTCATAGATTCCCGATCGCGAGCTAATATTAAAAACGTTAAATGTGCCGTAAAATTCTCAAACGGAGAGATTCCATCTTTCCAGCCAATTCATCGCGAGCTAATATTAAAAACGTTCAATGTGCCGTAAAATTCTCAAACGGAGAGATTCCATCTTTCCAGCCAATTCATAGAATCCTGACCGCGAGCTAATATTAAAAACGTTGAATGTGCCGTAAAATTCTCAAACGGAGAGATTCCATCTTTCCAGCCAATTCATAGATTCCTGACCGCGAGCTAATATTAAAAACGTTCAATGGGCCGTAAAATTCTCAAACAGAGAGATTCCATCTTTCCAGCCAATTCATAGATTCCTGACCGCGAGCTAATATTAAAAACGTTCAATGTGCCGTAAATTCTCAAACGGAGAGATTCCATCTTTCCAGCCAATTCATAGATTCCTGATCGCGAGCTAATATTAAAAACGTTCAATGTGCCGTAAAATTATCAAACGGAGAGATTCCATCTTATCAGCCAATTCATAGATTCCTGACCGCGAGCTAATATTAAAAACGTTCAATGTGCCGTAAAATTCTCAAACGGAGAGATTCCATCTTTCCAGCCAATTCATCGCGAGCTAATATTAAAAACGTTCAATGTGCCGTAAAATTCTCAAACGGAGAGATTCCATCTTTCCAGCCAATTCATAGATTCCTGACCGCCATCTAATATTAAAAACGTTGAATGTGCCGTAAAATTCTCAAACGGAGAGATTCCATCTTTCCAGCCAATTCATAGATTCCTGACCGCGAGCTAATATTAAAAACGTTCAATGTGCCGTAAAATTCTCAAACGGAGAGATTCCATCTTTCCAGCCAATTCATAGATTCCTGATCGCGAGCTAATATTAAAAACGTTCAATGTGCCGTAAAATTCTCAAACGGAGAGATTCATCTTTCCAGCCAATTCATAGATTCCTGATCGCGAGCTAATATTAAAAACGTTCAATGTGCAGTAAATTCTCAAACGGAGAGATTCCATCTTTCCAGCCAATTCATAGATGCCTGATCGCGAGCTAATATTAAAAACGTTCAATGTGCCGTAAAATTCTCAAACGGAGAGATTCCATCTTTCCAGCCAATTCATAGATTCCTGACCGCGAGCTAATATTAAAAACGTTCAATGTGCCGTAAAATTCTCAAACGGAGAGATTCCATCTTTCCAGCCATTTCATAGATTCCTGACCGCGATCTAATATTAAAAACGTTCAATGTGCCGTAAATTCTCAAACGGAGAGATTCCATCTTTCCAGCCAATTCATAGATTCCTGACCGAGAGCTAATATTAAAAACGTTCAATGTGCCGTAAAATTCTCAAACGGAGAGATTCCATCTTTCCCGCCAATTCATAGATTCCTGACCGCGAGCTAATATTAAAAACGTTCAATGTGCCGTAAAATTCTCAAACGGAGAGATTCCATCTTTCCAGCCAATTCATAGATTCCTGACCGCGAGCTAATATTAAAAACGTTGAATGTGCCGTAAAATTCTCAAACGGAGAGATTCCATCTTTCCAGCCAATTCATAGATTCCTGACCGCGAGCTAATATTAAAAACGTTGAATGTGCCGTAAAATTCTCAAACGGAGAGATTCCATCTTTCCAGCCAATTCATAGATTCCTGACCGCGAGCTAATATTAAAAACGTTCAATGTGCCGTAAAATTCTCAAACGGAGAGATTCCATCTTTCCAGCCAATTCATCGCGAGCTAATATTAAAAACGTTCAATGTGCCTTAAAATTCTCAAACGGAGAGATTCCATCTTTCCAGCCAATTCATAGATTCCTGACCGCCATCTAATATTAAAAACGTTGAATGTGCCGTAAAATTCTCAAACGGAGAGATTCCATCTTTCCAGCCAATTCATAGATTCCTGACCGCGAGCTAATATTAAAAACGTTCAATGTGCCGTAAAATTCTCAAACGGAGAGATTCCATCTTTCCAGCCAATTCATAGATTCCTGATCGCGAGCTAATATTAAAAACGTTCAATGTGCCGTAAAATTCTCAAACGGAGAGATTCATCTTTCCAGCCAATTCATAGATTCCTGATCGCGAGCTAATATTAAAAACGTTCAATGTGCAGTAAATTCTCAAACGGAGAGATTCCATCTTTCCAGCCAATTCATAGATGCCTGATCGCGAGCTAATATTAAAAACGTTCAATGTGCCGTAAAATTCTCAAACGGAGAGATTCCATCTTTCCAGCCAATTCATAGATTCCTGACCGCGAGCTAATATTAAAAACGTTCAATGTGCCGTAAAATTCTCAAACGGAGAGATTCCATCTTTCCAGCCATTTCATAGATTCCTGACCGCGATCTAATATTAAAAACGTTCAATGTGCCGTAAATTCTCAAACGGAGAGATTCCATCTTTCCAGCCAATTCATAGATTCCTGACCGAGAGCTAATATTAAAAACGTTCAATGTGCCGTAAAATTCTCAAACGGAGAGATTCCATCTTTCCCGCCAATTCATAGATTCCTGACCGCGAGCTAATATTAAAAACGTTCAATGTGCCGTAAAATTCTCAAACGGAGAGATTCCATCTTTCCAGCCAATTCATAGATTCCTGACCGCGAGCTAATATTAAAAACGTTCAATGTGCCGTAAAATTCTCAAACGGAGAGATTCCATCTTTCCAGCCAATTCATCGCGAGCTAATATTAAAAACGTTGAATGTGCCGTAAAATTCTCAAACGGAGAGATTCCATCTTTCCAGCCAATTCATAGATTCCTGACCGCGAGCTAATATTAAAAACGTTGAATGTGCCGTAAAATTCTCAAACGGAGAGATTCCATCTTTCCAGCCAATTCATAGATTCCTGACCGCGAGCTAATATTAAAAACGTTCAATGTGCCGTAAAATTCTCAAACGGAGAGATTCCATCTTTCCAGCCAATTCATAGATTCCTGATCGCGAGCTAATATTAAAAACGTTCAATGCGCCGTAAAATTCTCAAACGGAGAGATTCATCTTTCCAGCCAATTCATAGATTCCTGATCGCGAGCTAATATTAAAAACGTTCAATGTGCCGTAAATTCTCAAACGGAGAGATTCCATCTTTCCAGCCAATTCATAGATGCCTGATCGCGAGCTAATATTAAAAACGTTCAATGTGCCGTAAAATTCTCAAACGGAGAGATTCCATCTTTCCAGCCAATTCATAGATTCCTGACCGCGAGCTAATATTAAAAACGTTCAATGTGCCGTAAAATTCTCAAACGGAGAGATTCCATCTTTCCAGCCATTTCATAGATTCCTGACCGCGAGCTAATATTAAAAACGTTCAATGTGCCGTAAAATTCTCAAACGGAGAGATTCCATCTTTCCAGCCATTTCATAGATTCCTGACCGCGATCTAATATTAAAAACGTTCAATGTGCCGTAAATTCTCAAACGGAGAGATTCCATCTTTCCAGCCAATTCATAGATTCCTGACCGAGAGCTAATATTAAAAACGTTCAATGTGCCGTAAAATTCTCAAACGGAGAGATTCCATCTTTCCAGCCAATTCATAGATTCCTGACCGCGAGCTAATATTAAAAACGTTCAATGTGCCGTAAAATTCTCAAACGGAGAGATTCCATCTTTCCAGCCAATTCATCGCGAGCTAATATTAAAAACGTTGAATGTGCCGTAAAATTCTCAAACGGAGAGATTCCATCTTTCCAGCCAATTCATAGATTCCTGACCGCGAGCTAATATTAAAAACGTTGAATGTGCCGTCAAATTCTCAAACGGAGAGATTCCATCTTTCCAGCCAATTCATCGCGAGCTAATATTAAAAACGTTCAATGTGCCGTAAAATTCTCAAACGGAGAGATTCCATCTTTCCAGCCAATTCATAGATTCCTGACCGCGAGCTAATATTAAAAACGTTGAATGTGCCGTAATATTCTCAAACGGAGAGATTCCATCTTTCCAGCCAATTCATAGATTCCTGACCGCGAGCTAATATTAAAAACGTTCAATGTGCCGTAAAATTCTCAAACGGAGAGATTCCATCTTTCCAGCCAATTCATAGATTCCTGATCGCGAGCTAATATTAAAAACGTTCAATGTGCCGTAAAATTCTCAAACGGAGAGATTCCATCTTTCCAGCCAATTCATAGATTCCCGATCGCGAGCTAATATTAAAAACGTTAAATGTGCCGTAAAATTCTCAAACGGAGAGATTCCATCTTTCCAGCCAATTCATCGCGAGCTAATATTGAAAACGTTCAATGTGCCGTAAAATTCTCAAACGGAGAGATTCCATCTTTCCAGCCAATTCATAGATTCCTGACCGCGAGCTAATATTAAAAACGTTGAATGTGCCGTAAAATTCTCAAACGGAGAGATTCCATCTTTCCAGCCATTTCATAGATTCCTGACCGCGATCTAATATTAAAAACGTTCAATGTGCCGTAAATTCTCAAACGGAGAGATTCCATCTTTCCAGCCAATTCATAGATTCCTGACCGAGAGCTAATATTAAAAACGTTCAATGTGCCGTAAAATTCTCAAACGGAGAGATTCCATCTTTCCAGCCAATTCATAGATTCCTGACCGCGAGCTAATATTAAAAACGTTCAATGTGCCGTAAATTCTCAAACGGAGAGATTCCATCTTTCCAGCCAATTCATAGATTCCTGATCGCGAGCTAATATTAAAAACGTTCAATGTGCCGTAAAATTATCAAACGGAGAGATTCCATCTTTCCAGCCAATTCATAGATTCCTGACCGAGAGCTAATATTAAAAACGTTCAATGTGCCGTAAAATTCTCAAACGGAGAGATTCCATCTTTCCAGCCAATTCATAGATTCCTGACCGCGAGCTAATATTAAAAACGTTCAATGTGCCGTAACATTCTCAAACGGAGAGATTCCATCTTTCCAGCCAATTCATCGCGAGCTAATATTAAAAACGTTCAATGTGCCGTAAAATTCTCAAACGGAGAGATTCCATCTTTCCAGCCAATTCATAGAATCCTGACCGCGAGCTAATATTAAAAACGTTGAATGTGCCGTAAAATTCTCAAACGGAGAGATTCCATCTTTCCAGCCAATTCATAGATTCCTGACCGCGAGCTAATATTAAAAACGTTCAATGGGCCGTAAAATTCTCAAACAGAGAGATTCCATCTTTCCAGCCAATTCATAGATTCCTGACCGCGAGCTAATATTAAAAACGTTCAATGTGCCGTAAATTCTCAAACGGAGAGATTCCATCTTTCCAGCCAATTCATAGATTCCTGATCGCGAGCTAATATTAAAAACGTTCAATGTGCCGTAAAATTATCAAACGGAGAGATTCCATCTTATCAGCCAATTCATAGATTCCTGACCGCGAGCTAATATTAAAAACGTTCAATGTGCCGTAAAATTCTCAAACGGAGAGATTCCATCTTTCCAGCCAATTCATCGCGAGCTAATATTAAAAACGTTCAATGTGCCGTAAAATTCTCAAACGGAGAGATTCCATCTTTCCAGCCAATTCATAGATTCCTGACCGCCATCTAATAATAAAAACGTTGAATGTGCCGTAAAATTCTCAAACGGAGAGATTCCATCTTTCCAGCCAATTCATAGATTCCTGACCGCGAGCTAATATTAAAAACGTTCAATGTGCCGTAAAATTCTCAAACGGAGAGATTCCATCTTTCCAGCCAATTCATAGATTCCTGATCGCGAGCTAATATTAAAAACGTTCAATGTGCCGTAAAATTCTCAAACGGAGAGATTCCATCTTTCCAGCCAATTCATAGATTCCTGACCGCGAGCTAATATTAAAAACGTTCAATGTGCCGTAAAATTCTCAAACGGAGAGATTCCATCTTTCCAGCCAATTCATAGATTCCTGATCGCGAGCTAATATTAAAAACGTTCAATGTGCCGTAAAATTCTCAAACGGAGAGATTCCATCTTTCCAGCCAATTCATAGATTCCCGATCGCGAGCTAATATTAAAAACGTTAAATGTGCCGTAAAATTCTCAAACGGAGAGATTCCATCTTTCCAGCCAATTCATCGCGAGCTAATATTGAAAACGTTCAATGTGCCGTAAAATTCTCAAACGGAGAGATTCCATCTTTCCAGCCAATTCATAGATTCCTGATCGCGAGCTAATATTAAAAACGTTCAATGTGCCGTAAAATTCTCAAACGGAGAGATTCCATCTTTCCAGCCAATTCATAGATTCCTGATCGCGAGCTAATATTAAAAACGTTCAATGTGCCGTAAATTCTCAAACGGAGAGATTCCATCTTTCCAGCCAATTCATAGATTCCTGATCGCGAGCTAATATTAAAAACGTTCAATGTGCCGTAAAATTCTCAAACGGAGAGATTCCATCTTTCCAGCCAATTCATAGATTCCTGACCGCGAGCTAATATTAAAAACGTTCAATGTGCCGTAAAATTCTCAAACGGAGAGATTCCATCTTTCCAGCCAATTCATAGATTCCTGACCGCGAGCTAATATTAAAAACGTTCAATGTGCCGTAAATTCTCAAACGGAGAGATTCCATCTTTCCAGCCAATTCATAGATTTCTGATCGCGAGCTAATATTAAAAACGTTCAATGTGCCGTAAAATTATCAAACGGAGAGATTCCATCTTTCCAGCCAATTCATAGATTCCTGACCGAGAGCTAATATTAAAAACGTTCAATGTGCCGTAAAATTCTCAAACGGAGAGATTCCATCTTTCCAGCCAATTCATAGATTCCTGACCGCGAGCTAATATTAAAAACGTTCAATGTGCCGTAAAATTATCAAACGGAGAGATTCCATCTTTCCAGCCAATTCATAGATTCCTGACCGCGAGCTAATATTAAAAACGTTTAATGTGCCGTAAAATTCTCAAACGGAGAGATTCCATCTTTCCAGCCAATTCATCGCGAGCTAATATTAAAAACGTTGAATGTGCCGTAAAATTCTCAAACGGAGAGATTCCATCTTTCCAGCCAATTCATCGCGAGCTAATATTAAAAACGTTCAATGTGCCGTAAAATTCTCAAACGGAGAGATTCCATCTTTCCAGCCAATTCATGGATTCCTGACCGCGAGCTAATATTAAAAACGTTGAATGTGCCGTAAAATTCTCAAACGGAGAGATTCCATCTTTCCAGCCAATTCATAGATTCCTGACCGCGAGCTAATATTAAAAACGTTCAATGTGCCGTAAAATTCTCAAACAGAGAGATTCCATCTTTCCAGCCTATTCATAGATTCCTGACCGCGAGCTAATATTAAAAACGTTCAATGTGCCGTAAAATTCTCAAACGGAGAGATTCCATCTTTCCAGCCAATTCATAGATTCCTGATCGCGAGCTAATATTAAAAACGTTCAATGTGCCGTAAAATTCTCAAACGGAGAGATTCCATCTTTCCAGCCAATTCATAGATTCCTGATCGCGAGCTAATATTAAAAACGTTCAATGTGCCGTAAATTCTCAAACGGAGAGATTCCATCTTTCCAGCCAATTCATAGATTCCTGATCGCGAGCTAATATTAAAAACGTTCAATGTGCCGTAAAATTCTCAAACGGAGAGATTCCATCTTTCCAGCCAATTCATAGATTCCTGACCGCGAGCTAATATTAAAAACGTTCAATGTGCCGTAAAATTCTCAAACGGAGAGATTCCATCTTTCCAGCCAATTCATAGATTCCTGATCGCGAGCTAATATTAAAAACGTTCAATGTGCCGTTAAATTCTCAAACGGAGAGATTCCATCTTTCCAGCCAATTCATAGATTCCTGATCGCGAGCTAATATTAAAAACGTTCAATGTGCCGTAAATTCTCAAACGGAGAGATTCCATCTTTCCAGCCAATTCATAGATTCCTGATCGCGAGCTAATATTAAAAACGTTCAATGTGCCGTAAATTCTCAAACGGAGAGATTCCATCTTTCCAGCCAATTCATAGATTCCTGACCGAGAGCTAATATTAAAAACGTTCAATGTGCCGTAAAATTCTCAAACGGAGAGATTCCATCTTTCCAGCCAATTCATAGATTCCTGACCGCGAGCTAATATTAAAAACGTTCAATGTGCCGTAAAATTCTCAAACGGAGAGATTCCATCTTTCCAGCCAATTCATAGATTCCTGACCGCGAGCTAATATTAAAAACGTTCAATGTGCCGTAAAATTCTCAAACGGAGAGATTCCATCTTTCCAGCCAATTCATAGATTCCTGACCGCGAGCTAATATTAAAAACGTTCAATGTGCCGTAAAATTCTCAAACGGAGAGATTCCATCTTTCCAGCCAATTCATCGCGAGCTAATATTAAAAACGTTGAATGTGCCGTAAAATTCTCAAACGGAGAGATTCCATCTTTCCAGCCAATTCATAGATTCCTGACCGCGAGCTAATATTAAAAACGTTGAATGTGCCGTAAAATTCTCAAACGGAGAGATTCCATCTTTCCAGCCAATTCATCGCGAGCTAATATTAAAAACGTTCAATGTGCCGTAAAATTCTCAAACGGAGAGATTCCATCTTTCCAGCCAATTCATGGATTCCTGACCGCGAGCTAATATTAAAAACGTTGAATGTGCCGTAAAATTCTCAAACGGAGAGATTCCATCTTTCCAGCCAATTCATAGATTCCTGACCGCGAGCTAATATTAAAAACGTTCAATGTGCCGTAAAATTCTCAAACAGAGAGATTCCATCTTTCCAGCCTATTCATAGATTCCTGACCGCGAGCTAATATTAAAAACGTTCAATGTGCCGTAAAATTCTCAAACGGAGAGATTCCATCTTTCCAGCCAATTCATAGATTCCTGATCGCGAGCTAATATTAAAAACGTTCAATGTGCCGTAAAATTCTCAAACGGAGAGATTCCATCTTTCCAGCCAATTCATAGATTCCTGATCGCGAGCTAATATTAAAAACGTTCAATGTGCCGTAAATTCTCAAACGGAGAGATTCCATCTTTCCAGCCAATTCATAGATTCCTGATCGCGAGCTAATATTAAAAACGTTCAATGTGCCGTAAAATTCTCAAACGGAGAGATTCCATCTTTCCAGCCAATTCATAGATTCCTGACCGCGAGCTAATATTAAAAACGTTCAATGTGCCGTAAAATTCTCAAACGGAGAGATTCCATCTTTCCAGCCAATTCATAGATTCCTGATCGCGAGCTAATATTAAAAACGTTCAATGTGCCGTAAAATTCTCAAACGGAGAGATTCCATCTTTCCAGCCAATTCATAGATTCCTGATCGCGAGCTAATATTAAAAACGTTCAATGTGCCGTAAATTCTCAAACGGAGAGATTCCATCTTTCCAGCCAATTCATAGATTCCTGATCGCGAGCTAATATTAAAAACGTTCAATGTGCCGTAAAATTCTCAAACGGAGAGATTCCATCTTTCCAGCCAATTCATAGATTCCTGACCGCGAGCTAATATTAAAAACGTTCAATGTGCCGTAAAATTCTCAAACGGAGAGATTCCATCTTTCCAGCCAATTCATAGATTCCTGACCGCGAGCTAATATTAAAAACGTTCAATGTGCCGTAAATTCTCAAACGGAGAGATTCCATCTTTCCAGCCAATTCATAGATTTCTGATCGCGAGCTAATATTAAAAACGTTCAATGTGCCGTAAAATTATCAGACGGAGAGATTCCATCTTTCCAGCCAATTCATAGATTCCTGACCGAGAGCTAATATTAAAAACGTTCAATGTGCCGTAAAATTCTCAAACGGAGAGATTCCATCTTTCCAGCCAATTCATAGATTCCTGATCGCGAGCTAATATTAAAAACGTTCAATGTGCCGTAAATTCTCAAACGGAGAGATTCCATCTTTCCAGCCAATTCATAGATTCCTGATCGCGAGCTAATATTAAAAACGTTCAATGTGCCGTAAATTCTCAAACGGAGAGATTCCATCTTTCCAGCCAATTCATAGATTCCTGACCGAGAGCTAATATTAAAAACGTTCAATGTGCCGTAAAATTCTCAAACGGAGAGATTCCATCTTTCCAGCCAATTCATAGATTCCTGACCGCGAGCTAATATTAAAAACGTTCAATGTGCCGTAAAATTCTCAAACGGAGAGATTCCATCTTTCCAGCCAATTCATAGATAGGAGATCGCGAGCTAATATTAAAAACGTTCAATGTGCCGTAAAATTCTCAAACGGAGAGATTCCATCTTTCCAGCCAATTCATAGATTCCTGACCGCGAGCTAATATTAAAAACGTTCAATGTGCCGTAAAATTCTCAAACGGAGAGATTCCATCTTTCCAGCTAATTCATCGCGAGCTAATATTCAAAACGTTGAATGTGCCGTAAAATTCTCAAACGGAGAGATTCCATCTTTCCAGCCAATTCATAGATTCCTGATCGCGAGCTAATATTAAAAACGTTCAAGTGCCGTAAAATTCTCAAACGGAGAGATTCCATCTTTCCAGCCAATTCATAGATTCCTGACCGCGAGCTAATATTAAAAACGTTCAATGTGCCCTAAAATTCTCAAACAGAGAGATTCCATCTTTCCAGCCAATTCATAGATTCCTGACCCCGAGCTAATATTAAAAACGTTCAATGTGCCGTAAATTCTCAAACGGAGAGATTCCATCTTTCCAGCCAATTCATAGATTTCTGATCGCGAGCTAATATTAAAAACGTTCAATGTGCCGTAAAATTATCAAACGGAGAGATTCCATCTTTCCAGCCAATTCATAGATTCCTGATCGCGAGCTAATATTAAAAACGTTCAATGTGCCGTAAATTCTCAAACGGAGAGATTCCATCTTTCCAGCCAATTCATAGATTCCTGATCGCGAGCTAATATTAAAAACGTTCAATGTGCCGTAAAATTCTCAAACGGAGAGATTCCATCTTTCCAGCCAATTCATAGATTCCTGACCGCGAGCTAATATTAAAAACGTTCAATGTGCCGTAAAATTCTCAAACGGAGAGATTCCATCTTTCCAGCCAATTCATAGATTCCTGACCGCGAGCTAATATTAAAAACGTTCAATGTGCCGTAAATTCTCAAACGGAGAGATTCCATCTTTCCAGCCAATTCATAGATTTCTGATCGCGAGCTAATATTAAAAACGTTCAATGTGCCGTAAAATTATCAAACGGAGAGATTCCATCTTTCCAGCCAATTCATAGATTCCTGACCGAGAGCTAATATTAAAAACGTTCAATGTGCCGTAAAATTCTCAAACGGAGAGATTCCATCTTTCCAGCCAATTCATAGATTCCTGACCGCGAGCTAATATTAAAAACGTTCAATGTGCCGTAAAATTCTCAAACGGAGAGATTCCATCTTTCCAGCCAATTCATAGATTCCTGACCGCGAGCTAATATTAAAAACGTTCAATGTGCCGTAAAATTCTCAAACGGAGAGATTCCATCTTTCCAGCCAATTCATCGCGAGCTAATATTAAAAACGTTGAATGTGCCGTAAAATTCTCAAACGGAGAGATTCCATCTTTCCAGCCAATTCATAGATTCCTGACCGCGAGCTAATATTAAAAACGTTGAATGTGCCGTAATATTCTCAAACGGAGAGATTCCATCTTTCCAGCCAATTCATCGCGAGCTAATATTAAAAACGTTCAAAGTGCCGTAAAATTCTCAAACGGAGAGATTCCATCTTTCCAGCCAATTCATAGATTCCTGATCGCGAGCTAATATTAAAAACGTTCAATGTGCCGTAAATTCTCAAACGGAGAGATTCCATCTTTCCAGCCAATTCATAGATTCCTGACCGCGAGCTAATATTAAAAACGTTGAATGTGCCGTAAAATTCTCAAACGGAGAGATTCCATCTTTCCAGCCAATTCATAGATTCCTGACCGAGAGCTAATATTAAAAACGTTCAATGTGCCGTAAAATTCTCAAACGGAGAGATTCCATCTTTCCAGCCAATTCATAGATTCCTGATCGCGAGCTAATATTAAAAACGTTCAATGTGCCGTAAATTCTCAAACGGAGAGATTCCATCTTTCCAGCCAATTCATAGATTCCTGATCGCGAGCTAATATTAAAAACGTTCAATGTGCCGTAAATTCTCAAACGGAGAGATTCCATCTTTCCAGCCAATTCATAGATTCCTGACCGAGAGCTAATATTAAAAACGTTCAATGTGCCGTAAAATTCTCAAACGGAGAGATTCCATCTTTCCAGCCAATTCATAGATTCCTGACCGCGAGCTAATATTAAAAACGTTCAATGTGCCGTAAAATTCTCAAACGGAGAGATTCCATCTTTCCAGCCAATTCATAGATAGGAGATCGCGAGCTAATATTAAAAACGTTCAATGTGCCGTAAAATTCTCAAACGGAGACATTCCATCTTTCCAGCCAATTCATAGATTCCTGACCGCGAGCTAATATTAAAAACGTTCAATGTGCCGTAAAATTCTCAAACGGAGAGATTCCATCTTTCCAGCTAATTCATCGCGAGCTAATATTCAAAACGTTGAATGTGCCGTAAAATTCTCAAACGGAGAGATTCCATCTTTCCAGCCAATTCATAGATTCCTGATCGCGAGCTAATATTAAAAACGTTCAAGTGCCGTAAAATTCTCAAACGGAGAGATTCCATCTTTCCAGCCAATTCATAGATAGGAGATCGCGAGCTAATATTAAAAACGTTCAATGTGCCGTAAAATTCTCAAACGGAGAGATTCCATCTTTCCAGCCAATTCATAGATTCCTGACCGCGAGCTAATATTAAAAACGTTCAATGTGCCGTAAAATTCTCAAACGGAGAGATTCCATCTTTCCAGCTAATTCATCGCGAGCTAATATTCAAAACGTTGAATGTGCCGTAAAATTCTCAAACGGAGAGATTCCATCTTTCCAGCCAATTCATAGATTCCTGATCGCGAGCTAATATTAAAAACGTTCAAGTGCCGTAAAATTCTCAAACGGAGAGATTCCATCTTTCCAGCCAATTCATAGATTCCTGACCGCGAGCTAATATTAAAAACGTTCAATGTGCCGTAAAATTCTCAAACAGAGAGATTCCATCTTTCCAGCCAATTCATAGATTCCTGACCGCGAGCTAATATTAAAAACGTTCAATGTGCCGTAAATTCTCAAACGGAGAGATTCCATCTTTCCAGCCAATTCATAGATTTCTGATCGCGAGCTAATATTAAAAACGTTCAATGTGCCGTAAAATTATCAAACGGAGAGATTCCATCTTTCCAGCCAATTCATAGATTCCTGACCGAGAGCTAATATTAAAAACGTTCAATGTGCCGTAAAATTCTCAAACGGAGAGATTCCATCTTTCCAGCCAATTCATCGCGAGCTAATATTAAAAACGTTCAATGTGCCGTAAAATTCTCAAACGAAGAGATTCCATCTTTCCAGCCAATTCATAGATTCCTGATCGCGAGCTAATATTAAAAACGTTCAATGTGCCGTAAAATTCTCAAACGGAGAGATTCCATCTTTCCAGCCAATTCATAGATTCCTGATCGTGAGCTAATATTAAAAACGTTCAATGTGCCGTAAATTCTCAAACGGAGAGATTCCATCTTTCCAGCCAATTCATAGATTCCTGATCGCGAGCTAATATTAAAAACGTTCAATGTGCCGTAAAATTCTCAAACGGAGAGATTCCATCTTTCCAGCCAATTCATCGCGAGCTAATATTAAAAACGTTGAATGTGCCGTAAAATTCTCAAACGGAGAGATTCCATCTTTCCAGCCAATTCATAGATTTCTAACCGCGAGCTAATATTAAAAACGTTGAATGTGCCGTAAAATTCTCAAACGGAGAGATTCCATCTTTCCAGCCAATTCATCGCGAGCTAATATTAAAAACGTTCAAAGTGCCGTAAAATTCTCAAACGGAGAGATTCCATCTTTCCAGCCAATTCATAGATTCCTGACCGCGAGCTAATATTAAAAACGTTGAATGTGCCGTAAAATTCTCAAACGGAGAGATTCCATCTTTCCAGCCAATTCATAGATTCCTGACCGCGAGCTAATATTAAAAACGTTGAATGTGCCGTAAAATTCTCAAACGGAGAGATTCCATCTTTCCAGCCAATTCATAGATTCCTGATCGCGAGCTAATATTAAAAACGTTCAATGTGCCGTAAAATTCTCAAACGGAGAGATTCCATCTTTCCAGCCAATTCATAGATTCCTGATCGCGAGCTAATATTAAAAACGTTCAATGTGCCGTAAATTCTCAAACGGAGAGATTCCATCTTTCCAGCCAATTCATAGATTCCTGATCGCGAGCTAATATTAAAAACGTTCAATGTGCCGTAAAATTCTCAAACGGAGAGATTCCATCTTTCCAGCCAATTCATAGATTCCTGACCGAGAGCTAATATTAAAAACGTTCAATGTGCCGTAAAATTCTCAAACGGAGAGATTCCATCTTTCCAGCCAATTCATAGATTCCTGATCGCGAGCTAATATTAAAAACGTTCAATGTGCCGTAAATTCTCAAACGGAGAGATTCCATCTTTCCAGCCAATTCATAGATTCCTGATCGCGAGCTAATATTAAAAACGTTCAATGTGCCGTAAATTCTCAAACGGAGAGATTCCATCTTTCCAGCCAATTCATAGATTCCTGACCGAGAGCTAATATTAAAAACGTTCAATGTGCCGTAAAATTCTCAAACGGAGAGATTCCATCTTTCCAGCCAATTCATAGATTCCTGACCGCGAGCTAATATTAAAAACGTTCAATGTGCCGTAAAATTCTCAAACGGAGAGATTCCATCTTTCCAGCCAATTCATAGATAGGAGATCGCGAGCTAATGTTAAAAACGTTCAATGTGCCGTAAAATTCTCAAACGGAGAGATTCCATCTTTCCAGCCAATTCATAGATTCCTGACCGCGAGCTAATATTAAAAACGTTCAATGTGCCGTAAAATTTTCAAACGGAGAGATTCCATCTTTCCAGCTAATTCATCGCGAGCTAATATTCAAAACGTTGAATGTGCCGTAAAATTCTCAAACGGAGAGATTCCATCTTTCCAGCCAATTCATAGATTCCTGATCGCGAGCTAATATTAAAAACGTTCAAGTGCCGTAAAATTCTCAAACGGAGAGATTCCATCTTTCCAGCCAATTCATAGATTCCTGACCGCGAGCTAATATTAAAAACGTTCAATGTGCCGTAAAATTCTCAAACAGAGAGATTCCATCTTTCCAGCCAATTCATAGATTCCTGACCGCGAGCTAATATTAAAAACGTTCAATGTGCCGTAAATTCTCAAACGGAGAGATTCCATCTTTCCAGCCAATTCATAGATTTCTGATCGCGAGCTAATATTAAAAACGTTCAATGTGTCGTAAAATTATCAAACGGAGAGATTCCATCTTTCCAGCCAATTCATAGATTCCTGACCGAGAGCTAATATTAAAAACGTTCAATGTGCCGTAAAATTCTCAAACGGAGAGATTCCATCTTTCCAGCTAATTCATCGCGAGCTAATATTCAAAACGTTGAATGTGCCGTAAAATTCTCAAACGGAGAGATTCCATCTTTCCAGCCAATTCATAGATTCCTGATCGCGAGCTAATATTAAAAACGTTCAAGTGCCGTAAAATTCTCAAACGGAGAGATTCCATCTTTCCAGCTAATTCATCGCGAGCTAATATTCAAAACGTTGAATGTGCCGTAAAATTCTCAAACGGAGAGATTCCATCTTTCCAGCCAATTCATAGATTCCTGATCGCGAGCTAATATTAAAAACGTTCAAGTGCCGTAAAATTCTCAAACGGAGAGATTCCATCTTTCCAGCCAATTCATAGATTCCTGACCGCGAGCTAATATTAAAAACGTTCAATGTGCCGTAAAATTCTCAAACGGAGAGATTCCATCTTTCCAGCCAATTCATAGATTCCTGACCGCGAGCTAATATTAAAAACGTTCAATGTGCCGTAAAATTCTCAAACGGAGAGATTCCATCTTTCCAGCCAATTCATAGATTCCTGACCGCGAGCTAATATTAAAAACGTTCAATGTGCCGTAAATTCTCAAACGGAGAGATTCCATCTTTCCAGCCAATTCATAGATTTCTGATCGCGAGCTAATATTAAAAACGTTCAATGTGCCGTAAAATTATCAAACGGAGAGATTCCATCTTTCCAGCCAATTCATAGATTCCTGACCGAGAGCTAATATTAAAAACGTTCAATGTGCCGTAAAATTCTCAAACGGAGAGATTCCATCTTTCCAGCCAATTCATAGATTCCTGATCGCGAGCTAATATTAAAAACGTTCAATGTGCCGTAAATTCTCAAACGGAGAGATTCCATCTTTCCAGCCAATTCATAGATTCCTGATCGCGAGCTAATATTAAAAACGTTCAATGTGCCGTAAATTCTCAAACGGAGAGATTCCATCTTTCCAGCCAATTCATAGATTCCTGACCGAGAGCTAATATTAAAAACGTTCAATGTGCCGTAAAATTCTCAAACGGAGAGATTCCATCTTTCCAGCCAATTCATAGATTCCTGACCGCGAGCTAATATTAAAAACGTTCAATGTGCCGTAAAATTCTCAAACGGAGAGATTCCATCTTTCCAGCCAATTCATAGATAGGAGATCGCGAGCTAATATTAAAAACGTTCAATGTGCCGTAAAATTCTCAAACGGAGAGATTCCATCTTTCCAGCCAATTCATAGATTCCTGACCGCGAGCTAATATTAAAAACGTTCAATGTGCCGTAAAATTCTCAAACGGAGAGATTCCATCTTTCCAGCTAATTCATCGCGAGCTAATATTCAAAACGTTGAATGTGCCGTAAAATTCTCAAACGGAGAGATTCCATCTTTCCAGCCAATTCATAGATTCCTGATCGCGAGCTAATATTAAAAACGTTCAAGTGCCGTAAAATTCTCAAACGGAGAGATTCCATCTTTCCAGCCAATTCATAGATTCCTGACCGCGAGCTAATATTAAAAACGTTCAATGTGCCGTAAAATTCTCAAACAGAGAGATTCCATCTTTCCAGCCAATTCATAGATTCCTGACCCCGAGCTAATATTAAAAAGGTTCAATGTGCCGTAAATTCTCAAACGGAGAGATTCCATCTTTCCAGCCAATTCATAGATTTCTGATCGCGAGCTAATATTAAAAACGTTCAATGTGCCGTAAAATTATCAAACGGAGAGATTCCATCTTTCCAGCCAATTCATAGATTCCTGATCGCGAGCTAATATTAAAAACGTTCAATGTGCCGTAAATTCTCAAACGGAGAGATTCCATCTTTCCAGCCAATTCATAGATTCCTGATCGCGAGCTAATATTAAAAACGTTCAATGTGCCGTAAAATTCTCAAACGGAGAGATTCCATCTTTCCAGCCAATTCATAGATTCCTGACCGCGAGCTAATATTAAAAACGTTCAATGTGCCGTAAAATTCTCAAACGGAGAGATTCCATCTTTCCAGCCAATTCATAGATTCCTGACCGCGAGCTAATATTAAAAACGTTCAATGTGCCGTAAATTCTCAAACGGAGAGATTCCATCTTTCCAGCCAATTCATAGATTTCTGATCGCGAGCTAATATTAAAAACGTTCAATGTGCCGTAAAATTATCAAACGGAGAGATTCCATCTTTCCAGCCAATTCATAGATTCCTGACCGAGAGCTAATATTAAAAACGTTCAATGTGCCGTAAAATTCTCAAACGGAGAGATTCCATC
This sequence comes from Actinernus sp. WN-2022, assembly GCA_030867875.1. Lineage (NCBI taxonomy): Eukaryota > Metazoa > Cnidaria > Anthozoa > Actiniaria > Actinernidae > Actinernus > Actinernus sp. WN-2022. The sequence goes on from JAOWCC010000809.1 coordinate 1,225,744, forward strand.
TTTCCAGCCAATTCATAGATTCCTGACCGCGAGCTAATATTAAAAACGTTCAATGTGCCGTAAAATTCTCAAACGGAGAGATTCCATCTTTCCAGCCAATTCATAGATTCCTGACCGCGAGCTAATATTAAAAACGTTCAATGTGCCGTAAAATTCTCAAACGGAGAGATTCCATCTTTCCAGCCAATTCATCGCGAGCTAATATTAAAAACGTTGAATGTGCCGTAAAATTCTCAAACGGAGAGATTCCATCTTTCCAGCCAATTCATAGATTCCTGACCGCGAGCTAATATTAAAAACGTTGAATGTGCCGTAATATTCTCAAACGGAGAGATTCCATCTTTCCAGCCAATTCATCGCGAGCTAATATTAAAAACGTTCAAAGTGCCGTAAAATTCTCAAACGGAGAGATTCCATCTTTCCAGCCAATTCATAGATTCCTGATCGCGAGCTAATATTAAAAACGTTCAATGTGCCGTAAATTCTCAAACGGAGAGATTCCATCTTTCCAGCCAATTCACAGATTCCTGACCGCGAGCTAATATTAAAAACGTTGAATGTGCCGTAAAATTCTCAAACGGAGAGATTCCATCTTTCCAGCCAATTCATAGATTCCTGACCGAGAGCTAATATTAAAAACGTTCAATGTGCCGTAAAATTCTCAAACGGAGAGATTCCATCTTTCCAGCCAATTCATAGATTCCTGATCGCGAGCTAATATTAAAAACGTTCAATGTGCCGTAAATTCTCAAACGGAGAGATTCCATCTTTCCAGCCAATTCATAGATTCCTGATCGCGAGCTAATATTAAAAACGTTCAATGTGCCGTAAATTCTCAAACGGAGAGATTCCATCTTTCCAGCCAATTCATAGATTCCTGACCGAGAGCTAATATTAAAAACGTTCAATGTGCCGTAAAATTCTCAAACGGAGAGATTCCATCTTTCCAGCCAATTCATAGATTCCTGACCGCGAGCTAATATTAAAAACGTTCAATGTGCCGTAAAATTCTCAAACGGAGAGATTCCATCTTTCCAGCCAATTCATAGATAGGAGATCGCGAGCTAATATTAAAAACGTTCAATGTGCCGTAAAATTCTCAACGGAGAGATTCCATCTTTCCAGCTAATTCATCGCGAGCTAATATTCAAAACGTTGAATGTGCCGTAAAATTCTCAAACGGAGAGATTCCATCTTTCCAGCCAATTCATAGATTCCTGATCGCGAGCTAATATTAAAAACGTTCAAGTGCCGTAAAATTCTCAAACGGAGAGATTCCATCTTTCCAGCCAATTCATAGATAGGAGATCGCGAGCTAATATTAAAAACGTTCAATGTGCCGTAAAATTCTCAAACGGAGAGATTCCATCTTTCCAGCCAATTCATAGATTCCTGACCGCGAGCTAATATTAAAAACGTTCAATGTGCCGTAAAATTCTCAAACGGAGAGATTCCATCTTTCCAGCTAATTCATCGCGAGCTAATATTCAAAACGTTGAATGTGCCGTAAAATTCTCAAACGGAGAGATTCCATCTTTCCAGCCAATTCATAGATTCCTGATCGCGAGCTAATATTAAAAACGTTCAAGTGCCGTAAAATTCTCAAACGGAGAGATTCCATCTTTCCAGCCAATTCATAGATTCCTGACCGCGAGCTAATATTAAAAACGTTGAATGTGCCGTAAAATTCTCAAACAGAGAGATTCCATCTTTCCAGCCAATTCATAGATTCCTGACCGCGAGCTAATATTAAAAACGTTCAATGTGCCGTAAATTCTCAAACGGAGAGATTCCATCTTTCCAGCCAATTCATAGATTTCTGATCGCGAGCTAATATTAAAAACGTTCAATGTGCCGTAAAATTATCAAACGGAGAGATTCCATCTTTCCAGCCAATTCATAGATTCCTGACCGAGAGCTAATATTAAAAACGTTCAATGTGCCGTAAAATTCTCAAACGGAGAGATTCCATCTTTCCAGCCAATTCATCGCGAGCTAATATTAAAAACGTTCAATGTGCCGTAAAATTCTCAAACGAAGAGATTCCATCTTTCCAGCCAATTCATAGATTCCTGATCGCGAGCTAATATTAAAAACGTTCAATGTGCCGTAAAATTCTCAAACGGAGAGATTCCATCTTTCCAGCCAATTCATAGATTCCTGATCGTGAGCTAATATTAAAAACGTTCAATGTGCCGTAAATTCTCAAACGGAGAGATTCCATCTTTCCAGCCAATTCATAGATTCCTGATCGCGAGCTAATATTAAAAACGTTCAATGTGCCGTAAAATTCTCAAACGGAGAGATTCCATCTTTCCAGCCAATTCATCGCGAGCTAATATTAAAAACGTTGAATGTGCCGTAAAATTCTCAAACGGAGAGATTCCATCTTTCCAGCCAATTCATAGATTTCTAACCGCGAGCTAATATTAAAAACGTTGAATGTGCCGTAAAATTCTCAAACGGAGAGATTCCATCTTTCCAGCCAATTCATCGCGAGCTAATATTAAAAACGTTCAAAGTGCCGTAAAATTCTCAAACGGAGAGATTCCATCTTTCCAGCCAATTCATAGATTCCTGACCGCGAGCTAATATTAAAAACGTTGAATGTGCCGTAAAATTCTCAAACGGAGAGATTCCATCTTTCCAGCCAATTCATAGATTCCTGACCGCGAGCTAATATTAAAAACGTTCAATGTGCCGTAAAATTATCAAACGGAGAGATTCCATCTTTCCAGCCAATTCATAGATTCCTGATCGCGAGCTAATATTAAAAACGTTCAATGTGCCGTAAAATTCTCAAACGGAGAGATTCCATCTTTCCAGCCAATTCATAGATTCCTGATCGCGAGCTAATATTAAAAACGTTCAATGTGCCGTAAATTCTCAAACGGAGAGATTCCATCTTTCCAGCCAATTCATAGATTCCTGATCGCGAGCTAATATTAAAAACGTTCAATGTGCCGTAAAATTCTCAAACGGAGAGATTCCATCTTTCCAGCCAATTCATAGATTCCTGACCGAGAGCTAATATTAAAAACGTTCAATGTGCCGTAAAATTCTCAAACGGAGAGATTCCATCTTTCCAGCCAATTCATAGATTCCTGATCGCGAGCTAATATTAAAAACGTTCAATGTGCCGTAAATTCTCAAACGGAGAGATTCCATCTTTCCAGCCAATTCATAGATTCCTGATCGCGAGCTAATATTAAAAACGTTCAATGTGCCGTAAATTCTCAAACGGAGAGATTCCATCTTTCCAGCCAATTCATAGATTCCTGACCGAGAGCTAATATTAAAAACGTTCAATGTGCCGTAAAATTCTCAAACGGAGAGATTCCATCTTTCCAGCCAATTCATAGATTCCTGACCGCGAGCTAATATTAAAAACGTTCAATGTGCCGTAAAATTCTCAAACGGAGAGATTCCATCTTTCCAGCCAATTCATAGATAGGAGATCGCGAGCTAATATTAAAAACGTTCAATGTGCCGTAAAATTCTCAAACGGAGAGATTCCATCTTTCCAGCCAATTCATAGATTCCTGACCGCGAGCTAATATTAAAAACGTTCAATGTGCCGTAAAATTTTCAAACGGAGAGATTCCATCTTTCCAGCTAATTCATCGCGAGCTAATATTCAAAACGTTGAATGTGCCGTAAAATTCTCAAACGGAGAGATTCCATCTTTCCAGCCAATTCATAGATTCCTGATCGCGAGCTAATATTAAAAACGTTCAAGTGCCGTAAAATTCTCAAACGGAGAGATTCCATCTTTCCAGCCAATTCATAGATTCCTGACCGCGAGCTAATATTAAAAACGTTCAATGTGCCGTAAAATTCTCAAACAGAGAGATTCCATCTTTCCAGCCAATTCATAGATTCCTGACCGCGAGCTAATATTAAAAACGTTCAATGTGCCGTAAATTCTCAAACGGAGAGATTCCATCTTTCCAGCCAATTCATAGATTTCTGATCGCGAGCTAATATTAAAAACGTTCAATGTGCCGTAAAATTATCAAACGGAGAGATTCCATCTTTCCAGCCAATTCATAGATTCCTGACCGAGAGCTAATATTAAAAACGTTCAATGTGCCGTAAAATTCTCAAACGGAGAGATTCCATCTTTCCAGCTAATTCATCGCGAGCTAATATTCAAAACGTTGAATGTGCCGTAAAATTCTCAAACGGAGAGATTCCATCTTTCCAGCCAATTCATAGATTCCTGATCGCGAGCTAATATTAAAAACGTTCAAGTGCCGTAAAATTCTCAAACGGAGAGATTCCATCTTTCCAGCTAATTCATCGCGAGCTAATATTCAAAACGTTGAATGTGCCGTAAAATTCTCAAACGGAGAGATTCCATCTTTCCAGCCAATTCATAGATTCCTGATCGCGAGCTAATATTAAAAACGTTCAAGTGCCGTAAAATTCTCAAACGGAGAGATTCCATCTTTCCAGCCAATTCATAGATTCCTGACCGCGAGCTAATATTAAAAACGTTCAATGTGCCGTAAAATTCTCAAACAGAGAGATTCCATCTTTCCAGCCAATTCATAGATTCCTGACCGCGAGCTAATATTAAAAACGTTCAATGTGCCGTAAAATTCTCAAACGGAGAGATTCCATCTTTCCAGCCAATTCATCGCGAGCTAATATTAAAAACGTTGAATGTGCCGTAAAATTCTCAAACGGAGAGATTCCATCTTTCCAGCCAATTCATAGATTTCTAACCGCGAGCTAATATTAAAAACGTTGAATGTGCCGTAAAATTCTCAAACGGAGAGATTCCATCTTTCCAGCCAATTCATCGCGAGCTAATATTAAAAACGTTCAAAGTGCCGTAAAATTCTCAAACGGAGAGATTCCATCTTTCCAGCCAATTCATAGATTCCTGACCGCGAGCTAATATTAAAAACGTTGAATGTGCCGTAAAATTCTCAAACGGAGAGATTCCATCTTTCCAGCCAATTCATAGATTCCTGACCGCGAGCTAATATTAAAAACGTTGAATGTGCCGTAAAATTCTCAAACGGAGAGATTCCATCTTTCCAGCCAATTCATAGATTCCTGATCGCGAGCTAATATTAAAAACGTTCAATGTGCCGTAAAATTCTCAAACGGAGAGATTCCATCTTTCCAGCCAATTCATAGATTCCTGATCGCGAGCTAATATTAAAAACGTTCAATGTGCCGTAAATTCTCAAACGGAGAGATTCCATCTTTCCAGCCAATTCATAGATTCCTGATCGCGAGCTAATATTAAAAACGTTCAATGTGCCGTAAAATTCTCAAACGGAGAGATTCCATCTTTCCAGCCAATTCATAGATTCCTGACCGAGAGCTAATATTAAAAACGTTCAATGTGCCGTAAAATTCTCAAACGGAGAGATTCCATCTTTCCAGCCAATTCATAGATTCCTGATCGCGAGCTAATATTAAAAACGTTCAATGTGCCGTAAATTCTCAAACGGAGAGATTCCATCTTTCCAGCCAATTCATAGATTCCTGATCGCGAGCTAATATTAAAAACGTTCAATGTGCCGTAAATTCTCAAACGGAGAGATTCCATCTTTCCAGCCAATTCATAGATTCCTGACCGAGAGCTAATATTAAAAACGTTCAATGTGCCGTAAAATTCTCAAACGGAGAGATTCCATCTTTCCAGCCAATTCATAGATTCCTGACCGCGAGCTAATATTAAAAACGTTCAATGTGCCGTAAAATTCTCAAACGGAGAGATTCCATCTTTCCAGCCAATTCATAGATAGGAGATCGCGAGCTAATATTAAAAACGTTCAATGTGCCGTAAAATTCTCAAACGGAGAGATTCCATCTTTCCAGCCAATTCATAGATTCCTGACCGCGAGCTAATATTAAAAACGTTCAATGTGCCGTAAAATTTTCAAACGGAGAGATTCCATCTTTCCAGCTAATTCATCGCGAGCTAATATTCAAAACGTTGAATGTGCCGTAAAATTCTCAAACGGAGAGATTCCATCTTTCCAGCCAATTCATAGATTCCTGATCGCGAGCTAATATTAAAAACGTTCAAGTGCCGTAAAATTCTCAAACGGAGAGATTCCATCTTTCCAGCCAATTCATAGATTCCTGACCGCGAGCTAATATTAAAAACGTTCAATGTGCCGTAAAATTCTCAAACAGAGAGATTCCATCTTTCCAGCCAATTCATAGATTCCTGACCGCGAGCTAATATTAAAAACGTTCAATGTGCCGTAAATTCTCAAACGGAGAGATTCCATCTTTCCAGCCAATTCATAGATTTCTGATCGCGAGCTAATATTAAAAACGTTCAATGTGCCGTAAAATTATCAAACGGAGAGATTCCATCTTTCCAGCCAATTCATAGATTCCTGACCGAGAGCTAATATTAAAAACGTTCAATGTGCCGTAAAATTCTCAAACGGAGAGATTCCATCTTTCCAGCTAATTCATCGCGAGCTAATATTCAAAACGTTGAATGTGCCGTAAAATTCTCAAACGGAGAGATTCCATCTTTCCAGCCAATTCATAGATTCCTGATCGCGAGCTAATATTAAAAACGTTCAAGTGCCGTAAAATTCTCAAACGGAGAGATTCCATCTTTCCAGCTAATTCATCGCGAGCTAATATTCAAAACGTTGAATGTGCCGTAAAATTCTCAAACGGAGAGATTCCATCTTTCCAGCCAATTCATAGATTCCTGATCGCGAGCTAATATTAAAAACGTTCAAGTGCCGTAAAATTCTCAAACGGAGAGATTCCATCTTTCCAGCCAATTCATAGATTCCTGACCGCGAGCTAATATTAAAAACGTTCAATGTGCCGTAAAATTCTCAAACAGAGAGATTCCATCTTTCCAGCCAATTCATAGATTCCTGACCGCGAGCTAATATTAAAAACGTTCAATGTGCCGTAAATTCTCAAACGGAGAGATTCCATCTTTCCAGCCAATTCATAGATTTCTGATCGCGAGCTAATATTAAAAACGTTCAATGTGCCGTAAAATTATCAAACGGAGAGATTCCATCTTTCCAGCCAATTCATAGATTCCTGACCGAGAGCTAATATTAAAAACGTTCAATGTGCCGTAAAATTCTCAAACGGAGAGATTCCATCTTTCCAGCCAATTCATCGCGAGCTAATATTAAAAACGTTCAATGTGCCGTAAAATTCTCAAACGAAGAGATTCCATCTTTCCAGCCAATTCATAGATTCCTGATCGCGAGCTAATATTAAAAACGTTGAATGTGCCGTAAAATTCTCAAACGGAGAGATTCCATCTTTCCAGCCAATTCATAGATTCCTGATCGCGAGCTAATATTAAAAACGTTCAATGTGCCGTAAATTCTCAAACGGAGAGATTCCATCTTTCCAGCCAATTCATAGATTCCTGATCGCGAGCTAATATTAAAAACGTTCAATGTGCCGTAAAATTCTCAAACGGAGAGATTCCATCTTTCCAGCCAATTCATCGCGAGCTAATATTAAAAACGTTGAATGTGCCGTAAAATTCTCAAACGGAGAGATTCCATCTTTCCAGCCAATTCATAGATTCCTAACCGCGAGCTAATATTAAAAACGTTGAATGTGCCGTAAAATTCTCAAACGGAGAGATTCCATCTTTCCAGCCAATTCATCGCGTGCTAATATTAAAAACGTTCAAAGTGCCGTAAAATTCTCAAACGGAGAGATTCCATCTTTCCAGCCAATTCATAGATTCCTGACCGCGAGCTAATATTAAAAACGTTGAATGTGCCGTAAAATTCTCAAACGGAGAGATTCCATCTTTCCAGCCAATTCATAGATTCCTGACCGCGAGCTAATATTAAAAACGTTGAATGTGCCGTAAAATTCTCAAACGGAGAGATTCCATCTTTCCAGCCAATTCATAGATTCCTGATCGCGAGCTAATATTAAAAACGTTCAATGTGCCGTAAAATTCTCAAACGGAGAGATTCCATCTTTCCAGCCAATTCATAGATTCCTGATCGCGAGCTAATATTAAAAACGTTCAATGTGCCGTAAATTCTCAAACGGAGAGATTCCATCTTTCCAGCCAATTCATCGCGAGCTAATATTAAAAACGTTCAATGTGCCGTAAAATTCTCAAACGAAGAGATTCCATCTTTCCAGCCAATTCATAGATTCCTGATCGCGAGCTAATATTAAAAACGTTGAATGTGCCGTAAAATTCTCAAACGGAGAGATTCCATCTTTCCAGCCAATTCATAGATTCCTGATCGCGAGCTAATATTAAAAACGTTCAATGTGCCGTAAATTCTCAAACGGAGAGATTCCATCTTTCCAGCCAATTCATAGATTCCTGATCGCGAGCTAATATTAAAAACGTTCAATGTGCCGTAAAATTCTCAAACGGAGAGATTCCATCTTTCCAGCCAATTCATCGCGAGCTAATATTAAAAACGTTGAATGTGCCGTAAAATTCTCAAACGGAGAGATTCCATCTTTCCAGCCAATTCATAGATTCCTAACCGCGAGCTAATATTAAAAACGTTGAATGTGCCGTAAAATTCTCAAACGGAGAGATTCCATCTTTCCAGCCAATTCATCGCGTGCTAATATTAAAAACGTTCAAAGTGCCGTAAAATTCTCAAACGGAGAGATTCCATCTTTCCAGCCAATTCATAGATTCCTGACCGCGAGCTAATATTAAAAACGTTGAATGTGCCGTAAAATTCTCAAACGGAGAGATTCCATCTTTCCAGCCAATTCATAGATTCCTGACCGCGAGCTAATATTAAAAACGTTGAATGTGCCGTAAAATTCTCAAACGGAGAGATTCCATCTTTCCAGCCAATTCATAGATTCCTGATCGCGAGCTAATATTAAAAACGTTCAATGTGCCGTAAAATTCTCAAACGGAGAGATTCCATCTTTCCAGCCAATTCATAGATTCCTGATCGCGAGCTAATATTAAAAACGTTCAATGTGCCGTAAATTCTCAAACGGAGAGATTCCATCTTTCCAGCCAATTCATAGATTCCTGATCGCGAGCTAATATTAAAAACGTTCAATGTGCCGTAAAATTCTCAAACGGAGAGATTCCATCTTTCCAGCCAATTCATAGATTCCTGATCGCGAGCTAATATTAAAAACGTTCAATGTGCCGTAAATTCTCAAACGGAGAGATTCCATCTTTCCAGCCAATTCATAGATTCCTGATCGCGAGCTAATATTAAAAACGTTCAATGTGCCGTAAAATTCTCAAACGGAGAGATTCCATCTTTCCAGCCAATTCATCGCGAGCTAATATTAAAAACGTTGAATGTGCCGTAAAATTCTCAAACGGAGAGATTCCATCTTTCCAGCCAATTCATAGATTCCTAACCGCGAGCTAATATTAAAAACGTTGAATGTGCCGTAAAATTCTCAAACGGAGAGATTCCATCTTTCCAGCCAATTCATCGCGAGCTAATATTAAAAACGTTCAAAGTGCCGTAAAATTCTCAAACGGAGAGATTCCATCTTTCCAGCCAATTCATAGATTCCTGACCGCGAGCTAATATTAAAAACGTTGAATGTGCCGTAAAATTCTCAAACGGAGAGATTCCATCTTTCCAGCCAATTCATAGATTCCTGACCGCGAGTTAATATTAAAAACGTTGAATGTGCCGTAAAATTCTCAAACGGAGAGATTCCATCTTTCCAGCCAATTCATAGATTCCTGATCGCGAGCTAATATTAAAAACGTTCAATGTGCCGTAAAATTCTCAAACGGAGAGATTCCATCTTTCCAGCCAATTCATAGATTCCTGATCGCGAGCTAATATTAAAAACGTTCAATGTGCCGTAAATTCTCAAACGGAGAGATTCCATCTTTCCAGCCAATTCATAGATTCCTGATCGCGAGCTAATATTAAAAACGTTCAATGTGCCGTAAAATTCTCAAACGGAGAGATTCCATCTTTCCAGCCAATTCATAGATTCCTGACCGCGAGCTAATATTAAAAACGTTCAATGTGCCGTAAAATTCTCAAACGGAGAGATTCCATCTTTCCAGCCAATTCATAGATTCCTGATCGCGAGCTAATATTAAAAACGTTCAATGTGCCGTAAATTCTCAAACGGAGAGATTCCATCTTTCCAGCCAATTCATAGATTCCTGATCGCGAGCTAATATTAAAAACGTTCAATGTGCCGTAAATTCTCAAACGGAGAGATTCCATCTTTCCAGCCAATTCATAGATTCCTGACCGAGAGCTAATATTAAAAACGTTCAATGTGCCGTAAAATTCTCAAACGGAGAGATTCCATCTTTCCAGCCAATTCATAGATTCCTGACCGCGAGCTAATATTAAAAACGTTCAATGTGCCGTAAAATTCTCAAACGGAGAGATTCCATCTTTCCAGCCAATTCATAGATAGGAGATCGCGAGCTAATATTAAAAACGTTCAATGTGCCGTAAAATTCTCAAACGGAGAGATTCCATCTTTCCAGCCAATTCATAGATGCCTGACCGCGAGCTAATATTAAAAACGTTCAATGTGCCGTAAAATTCTCAAACGGAGAGATTCCATCTTTCCACCTAATTCATCGCGAGCTAATATTCAAAACGTTGAATGTGCCGTAAAATTCTCAAACGGAGAGATTCCATCTTTCCAGCCAATTCATAGATTCCTGATCGCGAGCTAATATTAAAAACGTTCAAGTGCCATAAAATTCTCAAACGGAGAGATTCCATCTTTCCAGCCAATTCATAGATTCCTGATCGCGAGCTAATATTAAAAACGTTCAAGTGCCGTAAAATTCTCAAACGGAGAGATTCCATCTTTCCAGCTAATTCATCGCGAGCTAATATTCAAAACGTTGAATGTGCCGTAAAATTCTCAAACGGAGAGATTCCATCTTTCCAGCCAATTCATAGATTCCTGATCGCGAGCTAATATTAAAAACGTTCAAGTGCCGTAAAATTCTCAAACGGAGAGATTCCATCTTTCCAGCCAATTCATAGATTCCTGACCGCGACCTAATATTAAAAACGTTCAATGTGCCGTAAAATTCTCAAACAGAGAGATTCCATCTTTCCAGCCAATTCATAGATTCCTGACCGCGAGCTAATATTAAAAACGTTCAATGTGCCGTAAATTCTCAAACGGAGAGATTCCATCTTTCCAGCCAATTCATAGATTTCTGATCGCGAGCTAATATTAAAAACGTTCAATGTGCCGTAAAATTATCAAACGGAGAGATTCCATCTTTCCAGCCAATTCATAGATTCCTGACCGAGAGCTAATATTAAAAACGTTCAATGTGCCGTAAAATTCTCAAACGGAGAGATTCCATCTTTCCAGCCAATTCATCGCGAGCTAATATTAAAAACTTTCAATGTGCCGTAAAATTCTCAAACGAAGAGATTCCATCTTTCCAGCCAATTCATAGATTCCTGATCGCGAGCTAATATTAAAAACGTTCAATGTGCCGTAAAATTCTCAAACGGAGAGATTCCATCTTTCCAGCCAATTCATAGATTCCTGATCGCGAGCTAATATTGAAAACGTTGAATGTGCCGTAAAATTCTCAAACGGAGAGATTCCATCTTTCCAGCCAATTCATAGATTCCTGATCGCGAGCTAATATTAAAAACGTTCAAGTGCCGTAAAATTCTCAAACGGAGAGATTCCATCTTTCAGCCAATTCATAGATTCCTGACCGCGACCTAATATTAAAAACGTTCAATGTGCCGTAAAATTCTCAAACAGAGAGATTCCATCTTTCCAGCCAATTCATAGATTCCTGACCGCGAGCTAATATTAAAAACGTTCAATGTGCCGTAAATTCTCAAACGGAGAGATTCCATCTTTCCAGCCAATTCATAGATTTCTGATCGCGAGCTAATATTAAAAACGTTCAATGTGCCGTAAAATTATCAAACGGAGAGATTCCATCTTTCCAGCCAATTCATAGATTCCTGACCGAGAGCTAATATTAAAAACGTTCAATGTGCCGTAAAATTCTCAAACGGAGAGATTCCATCTTTCCAGCCAATTCATCGCGAGCTAATATTAAAAACGTTCAATGTGCCGTAAAATTCTCAAACGAAGAGATTCCATCTTTCCAGCCAATTCATAGATTCCTGATCGCGAGCTAATATTAAAAACGTTCAATGTGCCGTAAAATTCTCAAACGGAGAGATTCCATCTTTCCAGCCAATTCATAGATTCCTGATCGCGAGCTAATATTAAAAACGTTCAATGTGCCGTAAATTCTCAAACGGAGAGATTCATCTTTCCAGCCAATTCATAGATTCCTGATCGCGAGCTAATATTAAAAACGTTCAATGTGCCGTAAAATTCTCAAACGGAGAGATTCCATCTTTCCAGCCAATTCATCGCGAGCTAATATTAAAAACGTTGAATGTGCCGTAAAATTCTCAAACGGAGAGATTCCATCTTCCCAGCCAATTCATAGATTCCTGACCGCGAGCTAATATTAAAAACGTTAAATGTGCCGTAAAATTCTCAAACGGAGAGATTCCATCTTTCCAGCCAATTCATCGCGAGCTAATATTAAAAACGTTCAAAGTGCCGTAAAATTCTCAAACGGAGAGATTCCATCTTTCCAGCCAATTCATAGATTCCTGACCGCGAGCTAATATTAAAAACGTTGAATGTGCCGTAAAATTCTCAAACGGAGAGATTCCATCTTTCCAGCCAATTCATAGATTCCTGACCGCGAGCTAATATTAAAAACGTTGAATGTGCCGTAAAATTCTCAAACGGAGAGATTCCATCTTTCCAGCCAATTCATAGATTCCTGATCGCGAGCTAATATTAAAAACGTTCAATGTGCCGTAAAATTCTCAAACGGAGAGATTCCATCTTTCCAGCCAATTCATAGATTCCTGATCGCGAGCTAATATTAAAAACGTTCAATGTGCCGTAAATTCTCAAACGGAGAGATTCCATCTTTCCAGCCAATTCATAGATTCCTGATCGCGAGCTAATATTAAAAACGTTCAATGTGCCGTAAAATTCTCAAACGGAGAGATTCCATCTTTCCAGCCAATTCATAGATTCCTGACCGAGAGCTAATATTAAAAACGTTCAATGTGCCGTAAAATTCTCAAACGGAGAGATTCCATCTTTCCAGCCAATTCATAGATTCCTGATCGCGAGCTAATATTAAAAACGTTCAATGTGCCGTAAATTCTCAAACGGAGAGATTCCATCTTTCCAGCCAATTCAATCGCGAGCTAATATTAAAAACGTTCAATGTGCCGTAAATTCTCAAACGGAGAGATTCCATCTTTCCAGCCAATTCATAGATTCCTGACCGAGAGCTAATATTAATAACGTTCAATGTGCCGTAAAATTCTCAAACGGAGAGATTCCATCTTTCCAGCCAATTCATAGATTCCTGACCGCGAGCTAATATTAAAAACGTTCAATGTGCCGTAAAATTCTCAAACGGAGAGATTCCATCTTTCCAGCCAATTCATAGATAGGAGATCGCGAGCTAATATTAAAAACGTTCAATGTGCCGTAAAATTCTCAAACGGAGAGATTCCATCTTTCCAGCCAATTCATAGATTCCTGACCGCGAGCTAATATTAAAAACGTTTCAATGTGGCCGTAAAATTCTCAAACGGAGAGATTCCATCTTTCCAGCCAATTCATCGCGAGCTAATATTCAAAACGTTGAATGTGCCGTAAAATTCTCAAACGGAGAGATTCCATCTTTCAGCCAATTCATAGATTCCTGATCGCGAGCTAATATTAAAAACGTTCAAGTGCCGTAAAATTCTCAAACGGAGAGATTCCATCTTTCCAGCTAATTCATCGCGAGCTAATATTCAAAACGTTGAATGTGCCGTAAAATTCTCAAACGGAGAGATTCCATCTTTCCAGCCAATTCATAGATTCCTGACCGCGAGCTAATATTAAAAACGTTGAATGTGCCGTAAAATTCTCAAACGGAGAGATTCCATCTTTCCAGCCAATTCATAGATTCCTGATCGCGAGCTAATATTAAAAACGTTCAATGTGCCGTAAAATTCTCAAACGGAGAGATTCCATCTTTCCAGCCAATTCATAGATTCCTGATCGCGAGCTAATATTAAAAACGTTCAATGTGCCGTAAATTCTCAAACGGAGAGATTCCATCTTTCCAGCCAATTCATAGATTCCTGATCGCGAGCTAATATTAAAAACGTTCAATGTGCCGTAAAATTCTCAAACGGAGAGATTCCATCTTTCCAGCCAATTCATAGATTCCTGACCGAGAGCTAATATTAAAAACGTTCAATGTGCCGTAAAATTCTCAAACGGAGAGATTCCATCTTTCCAGCCAATTCATAGATTCCTGATCGCGAGCTAATATTAAAAACGTTCAATGTGCCGTAAATTCTCAAACGGAGAGATTCCATCTTTCCAGCCAATTCATCGCGAGCTAATATTAAAAACGTTCAATGTGCCGTAAATTCTCAAACGGAGAGATTCCATCTTTCCAGCCAATTCATAGATTCCTGACCGAGAGCTAATATTAAAAACGTTCAATGTGCCGTAAAATTCTCAAACGGAGAGATTCCATCTTTCCAGCCAATTCATAGATTCCTGACCGCGAGCTAATATTAAAAACGTTCAATGTGCCGTAAAATTCTCAAACGGAGAGATTCCATCTTTCCAGCCAATTCATAGATAGGAGATCGCGAGCTAATATTAAAAACGTTCAATGTGCCGTAAAATTCTCAAACGGAGAGATTCCATCTTTCCAGCCAATTCATAGATTCCTGACCGCGAGCTAATATTAAAAACGTTCAATGTGCCGTAAAATTCTCAAACGGAGAGATTCCATCTTTCCAGCCAATTCATAGATAGGAGATCGCGAGCTAATATTAAAAACGTTCAATGTGCCGTAAAATTCTCAAACGGAGAGATTCCATCTTTCCAGCCAATTCATAGATTCCTGACGCGAGCTAATATTAAAAACGTTCAATGTGCCGTAAAATTCTCAAACGGAGAGATTCCATCTTTCCAGCCAATTCATCGCGAGCTAATATTCAAAACGTTGAATGTGCCGTAAAATTCTCAAACGGAGAGATTCCATCTTTCCAGCCAATTCATAGATTCCTGATCGCGAGCTAATATTAAAAACGTTCAAGTGCCGTAAAATTCTCAAACGGAGAGATTCCATCTTTCCAGCCAATTCATAGATTCCTGATCGCGAGCTAATATTAAAAACGTTCAAGTGCCGTAAAATTCTCAAACGGAGAGATTCCATCTTTCCAGCTAATTCATCGCGAGCTAATATTCAAAACGTTGAATGTGCCGTAAAATTCTCAAACGGAGAGATTCCATCTTTCCAGCCAATTCATAGATTCCTGATCGCGAGCTAATATTAAAAACGTTCAAGTGCCGTAAAATTCTCAAACGGAGAGATTCCATCTTTCCAGCCAATTCATAGATTCCTGACCGCGACCTAATATTAAAAACGTTCAATGTGCCGTAAAATTCTCAAACAGAGAGATTCCATCTTTCCAGCCAATTCATAGATTCCTGACCGCGAGCTAATATTAAAAACGTTCAATGTGCCGTAAATTCTCAAACGGAGAGATTCCATCTTTCCAGCCAATTCATAGATTTCTGATCGCGAGCTAATATTAAAAACGTTCAATGTGCCGTAAAATTATCAAACGGAGAGATTCCATCTTTCCAGCCAATTCATAGATTCCTGACCGCGAGCTAATATTAAAAACGTTAAATGTGCCGTAAAATTCTCAAACGGAGAGATTCCATCTTTCCAGCCAATTCATAGATTCCTGATCGCGAGCTAATATTAAAAACGTTCAATGTGCCGTAAAATCTCAAACGGAGAGATTCCACCTTTCCAGCCAATTCATAGATTCCTGATCGCGAGCTAATATTAAAAACGTTCAATGTGCCGTAAAATTCTCAAACGGAGAGATTCCATCTTTCCAGCCAATTCATAGATTCCTGACCGAGAGCTAATATTAAAAACGTTCAATGTGCCGTAAAATTCTCAAACGGAGAGATTCCATCTTTCCAGCCAATTCATAGATTCCTGATCGCGAGCTAATATTAAAAACGTTCAATGTGCCGTAAATTCTCAAACGGAGAGATTCCATCTTTCCAGCCAATTCATCGCGAACTAATATTAAAAACGTTCAATGTGCCGTAAATTCTCAAACGGAGAGATTCCATCTTTCCAGCCAATTCATAGATTCCTGACCGAGAGCTAATATTAAAAACGTTCAATGTGCCGTAAAATTCTCAAACGGAGAGATTCCATCTTTCCAGCCAATTCATAGATTCCTGACCGCGAGCTAATATTAAAAACGTTCAATGTGCCGTAAAATTCTCAAACGGAGAGATTCCATCTTTCCAGCCAATTCATAGATAGGAGATCGCGAGCTAATATTAAAAACGTTCAATGTGCCGTAAAATTCTCAAACGGAGAGATTCCATCTTTCCAGCCAATTCATAGATTCCTGACCGCGAGCTAATATTAAAAACGTTCAATGTGCCGTAAAATTCTCAAACGGAGAGATTCCATCTTTCCAGCCAATTCATCGCGAGCTAATATTCAAAACGTTGAATGTGCCGTAAAATTCTCAAACGGAGAGATTCCATCTTTCCAGCCAATTCATAGATTCCTGATCGCGAGCTAATATTAAAAACGTTCAAGTGCCGTAAAATTCTCAAACGGAGAGATTCCATCTTTCCAGCCAATTCATAGATTCCTGATCGCGAGCTAATATTAAAAACGTTCAAGTGCCGTAAAATTCTCAAACGGAGAGATTCCATCTTTCCAGCTAATTCATCGCGAGCTAATATTCAAAACGTTGAATGTGCCGTAAAATTCTCAAACGGAGAGATTCCATCTTTCCAGCCAATTCATAGATTCCTGATCGCGAGCTAATATTAAAAACGTTCAAGTGCCGTAAAATTCTCAAACGGAGAGATTCCATCTTTCCAGCCAATTCATAGATTCCTGACCGCGACCTAATATTAAAAACGTTCAATGTGCCGTAAAATTCTCAAACAGAGAGATTCCATCTTTCCAGCCAATTCATAGATTCCTGACCGCGAGCTAATATTAAAAACGTTCAATGTGCCGTAAATTCTCAAACGGAGAGATTCCATCTTTCCAGCCAATTCATAGATTTCTGATCGCGAGCTAATATTAAAAACGTTCAATGTGCCGTAAAATTATCAAACGGAGAGATTCCATCTTTCCAGCCAATTCATAGATTCCTGACCGAGAGCTAATATTAAAAACGTTCAATGTGCCGTAAAATTCTCAAACGGAGAGATTCCATCTTTCCAGCCAATTCATCGCGAGCTAATATTAAAAACGTTCAATGTGCCGTAAAATTCTCAAACGAAGAGATTCCATCTTTCCAGCCAATTCATAGATTCCTGATCGCGAGCTAATATTAAAAACGTTCAATGTGCCGTAAAATTCTCAAACGGAGAGATTCCATCTTTCCAGCCAATTCATAGATTCCTGATCGCGAGCTAATATTAAAAACGTTCAATGTGCCGTAAATTCTCAAACGGAGAGATTCCATCTTTCCAGCCAATTCATAGATTCCTGATCGCGAGCTAATATTAAAAACGTTCAATGTGCCGTAAAATTCTCAAACGGAGAGATTCCATCTTTCCAGCCAATTCATCGCGAGCTAATATTAAAAACGTTGAATGTGCCGTAAAATTCTCAAACGGAGAGATTCCATCTTTCCAGCCAATTCATAGATTCCTGACCGCGAGCTAATATTAAAAACGTTAAATGTGCCGTAAAATTCTCAAACGGAGAGATTCCATCTTTCCAGCCAATTCATCGCGAGCTAATATTAAAAACGTTCAAAGTGCCGTAAAATTCTCAAACGGAGAGATTCCATCTTTCCAGCCAATTCATAGATTCCTGACCGCGAGCTAATATTAAAAACGTTCAATGTGCCGTAAAATTCTCAAACGGAGAGATTCCATCTTTCCAGCCAATTCATAGATAGGAGATCGCGAGCTAATATTAAAAACGTTCAATGTGCCGTAAAATTCTCAAACGGAGAGATTCCATCTTTCCAGCCAATTCATAGATTCCTGACCGCGAGCTAATATTAAAAACGTTCAATGTGCCGTAAAATTCTCAAACGGAGAGATTCCATCTTTCCAGCCAATTCATCGCGAGCTAATATTCAAAACGTTGAATGTGCCGTAAAATTCTCAAATGGAGAGATTCCATCTTTCCAGCCAATTCATAGATTCCTGATCGCGAGCTAATATTAAAAACGTTCAAGTGCCGTAAAATTCTCAAACGGAGAGATTCCATCTTTCCAGCCAATTCATAGATTCCTGACCGCGAGCTAATATTAAAAACGTTCAATGTGCCGTAAAATTCTCAAACAGAGAGATTCCATCTTTCCAGCCAATTCATAGATTCCTGACCGCGAGCTAATATTAAAAACGTTCAATGTGCCGTAAATTCTCAAACGGAGAGATTCCATCTTTCCAGCCAATTCATAGATTTCTGATCGCGAGCTAATATTAAAAACGTTCAATGTGCCGTAAAATTATCAAACGGAGAGATTCCATCTTTCCAGCCAATTCATAGATTCCTGACCGAGAGCTAATATTAAAAACGTTCAATGTGCCGTAAAATTCTCAAACGGAGAGATTCCATCTTTCCAGCTAATTCATCGCGAGCTAATATTCAAAACGTTGAATGTGCCGTAAAATTCTCAAACGGAGAGATTCCATCTTTCCAGCCAATTCATAGATTCCTGATCGCGAGCTAATATTAAAAACGTTCAAGTGCCGTAAAATTCTCAAACGGAGAGATTCCATCTTTCCAGCCAATTCATAGATTCCTGACCGCGAGCTAATATTAAAAACGTTCAATGTGCCGTAAAATTCTCAAACAGAGAGATTCCATCTTTCCAGCCAATTCATAGATTCCTGACCCCGAGCTAATATTAAAAACGTTCAATGTGCCGTAAATTCTCAAACGGAGAGATTCCATCTTTCCAGCCAATTCATAGATTTCTGATCGCGAGCTAATATTAAAAACGTTCAATGTGCCGTAAAATTATCAAACGGAGAGATTCCATCTTTCCAGCCAATTCATAGATTCCTGATCGCGAGCTAATATTAAAAACGTTCAATGTGCCGTAAATTCTCAAACGGAGAGATTCCATCTTTCCAGCCAATTCATAGATTCCTGATCGCGAGCTAATATTAAAAACGTTCAATGTGCCGTAAAATTCTCAAACGGAGAGATTCCATCTTTCCAGCCAATTCATAGATTCCTGACCGCGAGCTACTATTAAAAACGTTCAATGTGCCGTAAAATTCTCAAACGGAGAGATTCCATCTTTCCAGCCAATTCATAGATTCCTGACCGCGAGCTAATATTAAAAACGTTCAATGTGCCGTAAATTCTCAAACGGAGAGATTCCATCTTTCCAGCCAATTCATAGATTTCTGATCGCGAGCTAATATTAAAAACGTTCAATGTGCCGTAAAATTATCAAACGGAGAGATTCCATCTTTCCAGCCAATTCATAGATTCCTGACCGAGAGCTAATATTAAAAACGTTCAATGTGCCGTAAAATTCTCAAACGGAGAGATTCCATCTTTCCAGCCAATTCATAGATTCCTGATCGCGAGCTAATATTAAAAACGTTCAATGTGCCGTAAATTCTCAAACGGAGAGATTCCATCTTTCCAGCCAATTCATAGATTCCTGATCGCGAGCTAATATTAAAAACGTTCAATGTGCCGTAAAATTCTCAAACGGAGAGATTCCATCTTTCCAGCCAATTCATAGATTCCTGACCGCGAGCTAATATTAAAAACGTTCAATGTGCCGTAAAATTCTCAAACGGGGAGATTCCATCTTTCCAGCCAATTCATAGATTCCTGACCGCGAGCTAATATTAAAAACGTTCAATGTGCCGTAAATTCTCAAACGGAGAGATTCCATCTTTCCAGCCAATTCATAGATTTCTGATCGCGAGCTAATATTAAAAACGTTCAATGTGCCGTAAAATTATCAAACGGAGAGATTCCATCTTTCCAGCCAATTCATAGATTCCTGACCGAGAGCTAATATTAAAAACGTTCAATGTGCCGTAAAATTCTCAAACGGAGAGATTCCATCTTTCCAGCCAATTCATAGATTCCTGACCGCGAGCTAATATTAAAAACGTTCAATGTGCCGTAAAATTCTCAAACGGAGAGATTCCATCTTTCCAGCCAATTCATAGATTCCTGACCGCGAGCTAATATTAAAAACGTTCAATGTGCCGTAAAATTCTCAAACGGAGAGATTCCATCTTTCCAGCCAATTCATCGCGAGCTAATATTAAAAACGTTGAATGTGCCGTAAAATTCTCAAACGGAGAGATTCCATCTTTCCAGCCAATTCATAGATTCCTGACCGCGAGCTAATATTAAAAACGTTGAATGTGCCGTAAAATTCTCAAACGGAGAGATTCCATCTTTCCAGCCAATTCATCGCGAGCTAATATTAAAAACGTTCAAAGTGCCGTAAAATTCTCAAACGGAGAGATTCCATCTTTCCAGCCAATTCATAGATTCCTGACCGCGAGCTAATATTAAAAACGTTGAATGTGCCGTAAAATTCTCAAACGGAGAGATTCCATCTTTCCAGCCAATTCATAGATTCCTGACCGCGAGCTAATATTAAAAACGTTGAATGTGCCGTAAAATTCTCAAACGGAGAGATTCCATCTTTCCAGCCAATTCATAGATTCCTGATCGCGAGCTAATATTAAAAACGTTCAATGTGCCGTAAAATTCTCAAACGGAGAGATTCCATCTTTCCAGCCAATTCATAGATTCCTGATCGCGAGCTAATATTAAAAACGTTCAATGTGCCGTAAATTCTCAAACGGAGAGATTCCATCTTTCCAGCCAATTCATAGATTCCTGATCGCGAGCTAATATTAAAAACGTTCAATGTGCCGTAAAATTCTCAAACGGAGAGATTCCATCTTTCCAGCCAATTCATAGATTCCTGACCGAGAGCTAATATTAAAAACGTTCAATGTGCCGTAAAATTCTCAAACGGAGAGATTGCATCTTTCCAGCCAATTCATAGATTCCTGACCGCGAGCTAATATTAAAAACGTTCAATGTGCCGTAAAATTCTCAAACGGAGAGATTCCTTCTTTCCAGCAATTCATAGATAGGAGATCGCGAGCTAATATTAAAAACGTTCAATGTGCCGTAAAATTATCAAACGGAGAGATTCCATCTTTCCAGCCAATTCATAGATTCCTGATCGCGAGCTAATATTAAAAACGTTCAATGTGCCGTAAAATTCTCAAACGGAGAGATTCCATCTTTCCAGCCAATTCATAGATAGGAGATCGCGAGCTAATATTAAAAACGTTCAATGTGCCATAAAATTCTCAAACGGAGAGATTCCATCTTTCCAGCCAATTCATAGATTCCTGATCGCGAGCTAATATTAAAAACGTTCAATGTGCCGTAAAATTCTCAAACGGAGAGATTCCATCTTTCCAGCCTATTCATAGATTCCTGATCGCGAGCTAATATTAAAAACGCTCAATGTGCCGTAAATTCTCAAACGGAGAGATTCCATCTTTCCAGCCAATTCATAGATTCCTGATCGCGAGCTAATATTAAAAACGTTCAATGTGCCGTAAAATTCTCAAACGGAGAGATTGCATCTTTCCAGCGAATTCATAGATTCCTGACCGCGAGCTAATATTAAAAACGTTCAATGTGCCGTAAAATTCTCAAACGGAGAGATTCCATCTTTCCAGCCAATTCATAGATTCCTGATCGCGAGCTAATATTAAAAACGTTCAATGTGCCGTAAATTCTCAAACGGAGAGATTCCATCTTTCCAGCCAATTCATAGATTCCTGATCGCGAGCTAATATTAAAAACATTCAATGTGCCGTAAAATTCTCAAACGGAGATATTCCATCTTTGCAGCCAATTCATAGATTCCTGACCGCGAGCTAATATTAAAAACGTTCAATGTGCCGTAAAATTCTCCAACGGAGAGATTCCATCTTTCCAGCCAATTCATAGATTCGTGATCGCGAGCTAATATTAAAAGCGTTCAATGTGCCGTAAAATTCTCAAACGGAGAGATTCCATCTTTCCAGCCAATTCATAGATTCCTGACCGAGAGCTAATATTAAAAACGTTCAATGTGCCGTAAAATTCTCAAACGGAGAGATTGCATCTTTCCAGCCAATTCATAGATTCCTGACCGCGAGCTAATATTAAAAACGTTCAATGTGCCGTAAAATTCTCAAACGGAGAGATTCCATCTTTCCAGCCAATTCATAGATAGGAGATCGCGAGCTAATATTAAAAACGTTCAATGTGCCGTGAAATTATCAAACGGAGAGATTGCATCTTTCCAGCGAATTCATAGATTCCTGACCGCGAGCTAATATTAAAAACGTTCAATGTGCCGTAAAATTCTCAAACGGAGAGATTCCATCTTTCCAGCCAATTCATAGATTCCTGATCGCGAGCTAATATTAAAAACGTTCAATGTGCCGTAAATTCTCAAACGGAGAGATTCCATCTTTCCAGCCAATTCATAGATTCCTGATCGCGAGCTAATATTAAAAACATTCAATGTGCCGTAAAATTCTCAAACGGAGATATTCCATCTTTGCAGCCAATTCATAGATTCCTGACCGCGAGCTAATATTAAAAACGTTCAATGTGCCGTAAAATTCTCCAACGGAGAGATTCCATCTTTCCAGCCAATTCATAGATTCGTGATCGCGAGCTAATATTAAAAGCGTTCAATGTGCCGTAAAATTCTCAAACGGAGAGATTCCATCTTTCCAGCCAATTCATAGATTCCTGACCGAGAGCTAATATTAAAAACGTTCAATGTGCCGTAAAATTCTCAAACGGAGAGATTGCATCTTTCCAGCCAATTCATAGATTCCTGACCGCGAGCTAATATTAAAAACGTTCAATGTGCCGTAAAATTCTCAAACGGAGAGATTCCATCTTTCCAGCCAATTCATAGATAGGAGATCGCGAGCTAATATTAAAAACGTTCAATGTGCCGTAAAATTATCAAACGGAGAGATTCCATCTTTCCAGCCAATTCATAGATTCCTGATCGCGAGCTAATATTAAAAACGTTCAATGTGCCGTAAAATTCTCAAACGGAGAGATTCCATCTTTCCAGCCAATTCATAGATAGGAGATCGCGAGCTAATATTAAAAACGTTCAATGTGCCATAAAATTCTCAAACGGAGAGATTCCATCTTTCCAGCCAATTCATAGATTCCTGATCGCGAGCTAATATTAAAAACGTTCAATGTGCCGTAAAATTCTCAAACGGAGAGATTCCATCTTTCCAGCCTATTCATAGATTCCTGATCGCGAGCTAATATTAAAAACGTTCAATGTGCCGTAAATTCTCAAACGGAGAGATTCCATCTTTCCAGCCAATTCATAGATTCCTGATCGCGAGCTAATATTAAAAACGTTCAATGTGCCGTAAAATTCTCAAACGGAGAGATTGCATCTTTCCAGCGAATTCATAGATTCCTGACCGCGAGCTAATATTAAAAACGTTCAATGTGCCGTAAAATTCTCAAACGGAGAGATTCCATCTTTCCAGCCAATTCATAGATAGGAGATCGCGAGCTAATATTAAAAACGTTCAATGTGCCGTAAAATTCTCAAACGGAGAGATTCCATCTTTCCAGCCAATTCATAGATTCCTGATCGGGAGCTAATATTAAAAACGTTCAATGTGCCGTAAAATTCTCAAACGGAGAGATTCCATCTTTCCAGCCAATTCATAGATTCCTTATCGCGAGCTAATATTAAAAACGTTCAATGTGCCGTAAAATTCTCAAACGGAGAGATTCCATCTTTCCAGCCAATTCATAGATAGGAGATCGCGAGCTAATATTAAAAACGTTCAATGTGCCGTAAAATTCTCAAACGGAGAGATTCCATCTTTCCAGCCTATTCATAGATTCCTGATCGCGAGCTAATATTAAAAACGTTCAATGTGCCGTAAATTCTCAAACGGAGAGATTCCATCTTTCCAGCCAATTCATAGATTCCTGATCGCGAGCTAATATTAAAAACGTTCAATGTGCCGTAAAATTCTCAAACGGAGAGATTCCATCTTTCCAGCCAAATCATAGATTCCCGACCGGGAGCTAATATTAAAAACGTTCAATGTGCCGTAAAATTCTCAAACGGAGAGATTCCATCTTTCCAGCCAATTCATAGATTTCTGACCGCGAGCTAATATTAAAAACGTTCAATGTGCCGTAAAATTCTCAAACGTTGAGATTCCATCTTTCCAGCCAATTCATAGATTCCTGATCGCGAGCTAATATTAAAAACGTTCAATGTGCCGTAAAATTCTCAAACGGAGAGATTCCATCTTAACAGCCAAATCATAGATTCCTGACCGCGAGCTAATATTAAAAACGTTCAATGTGCCGTAAAATTCTCAAACGGAGAGATTCCATCTTTCCAGCCAATTCATAGATTCGTGATCGCGAGATAATATTAAAAACGTTCAATGTGCCGTAAAATTCTCAAACGGAGAGATTCCATCTTACCAGCCAATTCATAGATAGGAGATCGCGAGCTAATATTAAAAACGTTCAATGTGCCGTAAAATTCTCAAACGGAGAGATTCCATCTTTCCAGCCAATTCATAGATTCGTGATCGCGAGCTAATATTAAAAACGTTCAATGTGCAGTAAAATTCTCAAACGGAGAGATTCCATCTTTCCAGCCAATTCATAGATTCCTTATCGCGAGCTAATATTAAAAACATTCAATGTGCCGTAAAATTCTCAAACGGAGAGATTCCATCTTTCCAGCCAATTCATAGATTCCTGATCGCGAGCTAATATTAAAAATGTTCAATGTGCCGTAAAATTCTCAAACGGAGAGATTCCATCTTTCCAGCCAATTCATAGATAGGAGATTGCGAGCTAATATTAAAAACGTTCAATGTGCCGTAAAATTCTCAAACGGAGAGATTCCATCTTTCCAGCCAATTCATAGATTCCTGATCGCGAGCTAATATTAAAAACGTTCAATGTGCCGTAAAATTCTCAAACGGAGAGATTCCATCTTTCCAGCTTATTCATAGATTCCTGATCGCGAGCTAATATTAAAAACGTTCAATGTGCCGTAAATTCTCAAACGGAGAGATTCCATCTTTCCAGCCAATTCATAGATTCCTGATCGCGAGCTAATATTAAAAACGTTCAATGTGCCGTAAAATTCTCAAACGGAGAGATTCCATCTTTCCAGCCAATTCATAGATTCCCGACCGGGAGCTAATATTAAAAACGTTCAATGTGCCGTAAAATTGTCAAACGGAGAGATTCCATCTTTCCAGCCAATACATAGATTTCTGACCGCGAGCTAATATTAAAAACGTTCAATGTGCCGTAAAATTCTCAAACGGAGAGATTCCATCTTTCCAGCCAATTCATAGATTCCTGATCGCGAGCTAATATTAAAAACGTTCAATGTGCCGTAAAATTCTCAAACGGAGAGATTCCATCTTTCCAGCCAATTCATAGATTACTGATCGCGAGCTAATATTAAAAACGTCCAATGTGCCGTAAATTCTCAAACGGAGAGATTCCATCTTTCCAGCCAATTCATAGATTCCTGATCGCGAGCTAATATTAAAAACGTTCAATGTGCCGTAAAATTCTCAAACGGAGAGATTCCATCTTTCCAGCCAATTCATAGATTCCTGACCGCGAGCTAATATTAAAAACGTTCAATGTGACGTAAAATTCTCAAACGGAGAGATTCCATCTTTCCAGCCAATTCATAGATTCGTGATCGCGAGCTAATATTAAAAACGTTCAATGAGCCGTAAAATTCTCAAA
Organism: Actinernus sp. WN-2022; assembly: GCA_030867875.1. Taxonomy (NCBI): domain Eukaryota; kingdom Metazoa; phylum Cnidaria; class Anthozoa; order Actiniaria; family Actinernidae; genus Actinernus; species Actinernus sp. WN-2022. Next base: position 1,251,647 of record JAOWCC010000809.1, read on the forward strand.
CGGAGAGATTCCATCTTACCAGCCAATTCATAGATAGGAGATCGCGAGCTAATATTAAAAACGTTCAATGTGCCGTAAAATTCTCAAACGGAGAGATTCCATCTTTCCAGCCAATTCATAGATTCGTGATCGCGAGCTAATATTAAAAACGTTCAATGTGCCGTAAAATTCTCAAACGGAGAGATTCCATCTTTCCAGCCAATTCATAGATTCCTTATCGCGAGCTAATATTAAAAACGTTCAATGTGCCGTAAAATTCTCAAACGGAGAGATTCCATCTTTCCAGCCAATTCATAGATTCCTTATCGCGAGCTAATATTAAAAACGTTCAATGAGCCGTAAAATTCTCAAACGGAGAGATTCCATCTTACCAGCCAATTCATAGATATGAGATCGCGAGCTAATATTAAAAACGTTCAATGTGCCGTAAAATTCTCAAACGGAGAGATTCCATCTTTCCAGCCAATTCATAGATTCGTGATCGCGAGCTAATATTAAAAACGTTCAATGTGCCGTAAAATTCTCAAACGGAGAGATTCCATCTTTCCAGCCAATTCATAGATTCCTTATCGCGAGCTAATATTAAAAACGTTCAATGTGCCGTAAAATTCTCAAACGGAGAGATTCCATCTTTCCAGCCAATTCATAGATTCGTGATCGCGAGCTAATATTAAAAACGTTCAATGAGCCGTAAATTTCTCAAACGGAGAGATTCCATCTTTCCAGCCAATTCATAGATTCCTGACCGCGAGCTAATATTAAAAACGTTCAATGTGCCGTAAAATTCTCAAACGGAGAGATTCCATCTTTCCAGCCAATTCATAGATTCGTGATCGCGAGCTAATATTAAAAACGTTCAATGTGCCGTAAAATTCTCAAACGGAGAGATTCCATCTTTCCAGCCAATTCATAGATTCCTTATCGCGAGCTAATATTAAAAACGTTCAATGTGCCGTAAAATTCTCAAACGGAGAGATTCCATCTTTCCAGCCAATTAATAGATTCCTTATCGCGAGCTAATATTAAAAACGTTCAATGAGCCGTAAAATTCTCAAACGGAGAGATTCCATCTTACCAGCCAATTCATAGATAGGAGATCGCGAGCTAACATTAAAAACGTTCAATGTGCCGTAAAATTCTCAAACGGAGAGATTCCATCTTTCCAGCCAATTCATAGATTCGTGATCGCGAGCTAATATTAAAAACGTTCAATGTGCCGTAAAATTCTCAAACGGAGAGATTCCATCTTTCCAGCCAATTCATAGATTCCTTATCGCGAGCTAATATTAAAAACGTTCAATGTGCCGTAAAATTCTCAAACGGAGAGATTCCATCTTTCCAGCCAATTCATAGATTCCTGACCGCGAGCTAATATTAAAAACGTTCAATGTGCCGTAAAATTCTCAAACGGAGAGATTCCATCTTTCCAGCCAATTCATAGATTCCTGATCGCGAGCTAATATTAAAAACGTTCAATGTGCCGTAAAATTCTCAAACGGAGAGATTCCATCTTTCCAGCCAATTCATAGATTCCTTATCGCGAGCTAATATTAAAAACGTTCAATGAGCCGTAAAATTCTCAAACGGAGAGATTCCATCTTACCAGCCAATTCATAGATAGGAGATCGCGAGCTAACATTAAAAACGTTCAATGTGCCGTAAAATTCTCAAACGGAGAGATTCCATCTTTCCAGCCAATTCATAGATTCGTGATCGCGAGCTAATATTAAAAACGTTCAATGTGCCGTAAAATTCTCAAACGGAGAGATTCCATCTTTCCAGCCAATTCATAGATTCCTTATCGCGAGCTAATATTAAAAACGTTCAATGTGCCGTAAAATTCTCAAACGGAGAGATTCCATCTTTCCAGCCAATTCATAGATTCCTGACCGCGAGCTAATATTAAAAACGTTCAATGTGCCGTAAAATTCTCAAACGGAGAGATTCCATCTTTCCAGCCAATTCATAGATTCCTGATCGCGAGCTAATATTAAAAACGTTCAATGTGCCGTAAAATTCTCAAACGGAGAGATTCCATCTTTCCAGCCAATTCATAGATTCCTTATCGCGAGCTAATATTAAAAACGTTCAATGAGCCGTAAAATTCTCAAACGGAGAGATTCCATCTTACCAGCCAATTCATAGATAGGAGATCGCGAGCTAACATTAAAAACGTTCAATGTGCCGTAAAATTCTCAAACGGAGAGATTCCATCTTTCCAGCCAATTCATAGATTCGTGATCGCGAGCTAATATTAAAAACGTTCAATGTGCCGTAAAATTCTCAAACGGAGAGATTCCATCTTTCCAGCCAATTCATAGATTCCTTATCGCGAGCTAATATTAAAAACGTTCAATGTGCCGTAAAATTCTCAAACGGAGAGATTCCATCTTTCCAGCCAATTCATAGATTCCTGACCGCGAGCTAATATTAAAAACGTTCAATGTGCCGTAAAATTCTCAAACGGAGAGATTCCATCTTTCCAGCCAATTCATAGATTCCTGATCGCGAGCTAATATTAAAAACGTTCAATGTGCCGTAAAATTCTCAAACGGAGAGATTCCATCTTTCCAGCCAATTCATAGATTCCTGACCGCGAGCTAATATTAAAAACGTTCAATGTGTCGTAAAATTCTCAAACGGAGAGATTCCATCTTTCCAGCCAATTCATAGATTCCTGATCGCGAGCTAATATTAAAAACGTTCAATGTGTCGTAAAATTCTCAAACGGAGAGATTCCATTTTTCCAGCCAATTCATAGATAGGAGATCGCGAGCTAATATTAAAAACGTTCAATGTGCCGTAAAATTCTCAAACGGAGAGATTCCATCTTTCCAGCCAATTCATAGATTCCTGACCGCGAGCTAATATTAAAAACGTTCAATGTGCCGTAAAATTCTCAAACGGAGAGATTCCATCTTTCCAGCCAATTCATAGATAGGAGATCGCGAGCTAATATTAAAAACGTTCAATGTGCCGTAAAATTATCAAACGGAGAGATTCCATCTTTCCAGCCAATTCATAGATTCCTGATCGCGAGCTAATATTAAAAACGTTCAATGTGCCGTAAAATTCTCAAACGGAGAGATTCCATCTTTCCAGCCAATTCATAGATAGGAGATCGCGAGCTAATATTAAAAACGTTCAATGTGCCATAAAATTCTCAAACGGAGAGATTCCATCTTTCCAGCCAATTCATAGATTCCTGATCGCGAGCTAATATTAAAAACGTTCAATGTGCCGTAAATTCTCAAACAGAGAGATTCCCTCTTTCCAGCCAATTCATAGATTCCTGATCGCGAGCTAATATTAAAAACGTTCAATGTGCCGTAAAATTCTCAAACGGAGAGATTCCATCTTTCCAGCCAATTCATAGATAGGAGATCGCGAGCTAATATTAAAAACGTTCAATGTGCCATAAAATTCTCAAACGGAGAGATTCCATCTTTCCAGCCAATTCATAGATTCCTGATCGCGAGCTAATATTAAAAACGTTCAATGTGCCGTAAATTCTCAAACGGAGAGATTCCCTCTTTCCAGCCAATTCATGGATTCCTGATCGCGAGCTAATATTAAAAACGTTCAATGTGCCGTAAAATTCTCAAACGGAGAGATTCCATCTTTCCAGCCAATTCATAGATTCCTGATCGCGAGCTAATATTAAAAACGTTCAATGTGCCGTAAAATTCTCAAACGGAGAGATTCCATCTTTCCAGCCAATTCATAGATTCCTGATCGCGAGCTAATATTAAAAACGTTCAATGTGCCGTAAATTCTCAAACGGAGAGATTCCATCTTTCCAGCCAATTCATAGATTCCTGATCGCGAGCTAATATTAAAAACATTCAATGTGCCGTACAATTCTCAAACGGAGAGATTCCATCTTTGCAGCCAATTCATAGATTCCTGACCGCGAGCTAATATTAAAAACGTTCAATGTGCCGTAAAATTCTCCAACGGAGAGATTCCATCTTTCCAGCCAATTCATAGATTCGTGATCGCGAGCTAATATTAAAAGCGTTCAATGTGCCGTAAAATTCTCAAACGGAGAGATTCCATCTTTCCAGCCAATTCATAGATTCCTGACCGAGAGCTAATATTAAAAACGTTCAATGTGCCGTAAAATTCTCAAACGGAGAGATTGCATCTTTCCAGCCAATTCATAGATTCCTGACCGCGAGCTAATATTAAAAACGTTCAATGTGCCGTAAAATTCTCAAACGGAGAGATTCCATCTTTCCAGCCAATTCATAGATAGGAGATCGCGAGCTAATATTAAAAACGTTCAATGTGCCGTAAAATTATCAAACGGAGAGATTCCATCTTTCCAGCCAATTCATAGATTCCTGATCGCGAGCTAATATTAAAAACGTTCAATGTGCCGTAAAATTCTCAAACGGAGAGATTCCATCTTTCCAGCCAATTCATAGATAGGAGATCGCGAGCTAATATTAAAAACGTTCAATGTGCCATAAAATTCTCAAACGGAGAGATTCCATCTTTCCAGCCAATTCATAGATTCCTGATCGCGAGCTAATATTAAAAACGTTCAATGTGCCGTAAAATTCTCAAACGGAGAGATTCCATCTTTCCAGCCTATTCATAGATTCCTGATCGCGAGCTAATATTAAAAACGTTCAATGTGCCGTAAATTCTCAAACGGAGAGATTCCATCTTTCCAGCCAATTCATAGATTCCTGATCGCGAGCTAATATTAAAAACGTTCAATGTGCCGTAAAATTCTCAAACGGAGAGATTGCATCTTTCCAGCGAATTCATAGATTCCTGACCGCGAGCTAATATTAAAAACGTTCAATGTGCCGTAAAATTCTCAAACGGAGAGATTCCATCTTTCCAGCCAATTCATAGATAGGAGATCGCGAGCTAATATTAAAAACGTTCAATGTGCCGTAAAATTCTCAAACGGAGAGATTCCATCTTTCCAGCCAATTCATAGATTCCTGATCGGGAGCTAATATTAAAAACGTTCAATGTGCCGTAAAATTCTCAAACGGAGAGATTCCATCTTTCCAGCCAATTCATAGATAGGAGATCGCGAGCTAATATTAAAAACGTTGAATGTGCCGTAAAATTCTCAAACGGAGAGATTTCATCTTTCCAGCCAATTCATAGATTCCTGATCGCGAGCTAATATTAAAAACGTTCAATGTGCCGTAAAATTCTCAAACGGAGAGATTCCATCTTTCCAGCCTATTCATAGATTCCTGATCGCGAGCTAATATTAAAAACGTTCAATGTGCCGTAAATTCTCAAACGGAGAGATTCCATCTTTCCAGCCAATTCATAGATTCCTGATCGCGAGCTAATATTAAAAACGTTCAATGTGCCGTAAAATTCTCAAACGGAGAGATTCCATCTTTCCAGCCAATTCATAGATTCCCGACCGGGAGCTAATATTAAAAACGTTCAATGTGCCGTAAAATTCTCGAACGGAGAGATTCCATCTTTCCAGCCAATTCATAGATTTCTGACCGCGAGCTAATATTAAAAACGTTCAATGTGCCGTAAAATTCTCAAACGGAGAGATTCCATCTTTCCAGCCAATTCATAGATTCCTGATCGCGAGCTAATATTAAAAACGTTCAATGTGCCGTAAAATTCTCAAACGGAGAGATTCCATCTTTCCAGCCAATTCATAGATTCCTGACCGCGAGCTAATATTAAAAACGTGCAATGTGCCGTAAAATTCTCAAACGGAGAGATTCCATCTTTCCAGCCAATTCATAGATTCGTGATCGCGAGGTAATATTAAAAACGTTCAATGTGCCGTAAAATTCTCAAACGGAGAGATTCCATCTTACCAGCCAATTCATAGATAGGAGATCGCGAGCTAATATTAAAAACGTTCAATGTGCCGTAAAATTCTCAAACGGAGAGATTCCATCTTTCCAGCCAATTCATAGATTCGTGATCGCGAGCTAATATTAAAAACGTTCAATGTGCAGTAAAATTCTCAAACGGAGAGATTCCATCTTTCCAGCCAATTCATAGATTCCTTATCGCGAGCTAATATTAAAAACATTCAATGTGCCGTAAAATTCTCAAACGGAGAGATTCCATCTTTCCAGCCAATTCATAGATTCCTGATCGCGAGCTAATATTAAAAACGTTCAATGTGCCGTAAAATTCTCAAACGGAGAGATTCCATCTTTCCAGCCAATTCATAGATAGGAGATTGCGAGCTAATATTAAAAACGTTCAATGTGCCGTAAAATTCTCAAACGGAGAGATTCCATCTTTCCAGCCAATTCATAGATTCCTGATCGCGAGCTAATATTAAAAACGTTCAATGTGCCGTAAAATTCTCAAACGGAGAGATTCCATCTTTCCAGCTTATTCATAGATTCCTGATCGCGAGCTAATATTAAAAACGTTCAATGTGCCGTAAATTCTCAAACGGAGAGATTCCATCTTTCCAGCCAATTCATAGATTCCTGATCGCGAGCTAATATTAAAAACGTTCAATGTGCCGTAAAATTCTCAAACGGAGAGATTCCATCTTTCCAGCCAATTCATAGATTCCCGACCGGGAGCTAATATTAAAAACGTTCAATGTGCCGTAAAATTCTCAAACGGAGAGATTCCATCTTTCCAGCCAATTCATAGATTCCTGATCGCGAGCTAATATTAAAAACGTTCAATGTGCCGTAAAATTCTCAAACGGAGAGATTCCATCTTTCCAGCCAATTCATAGATTCCTGACCGCGAGCTAATATTAAAAACGTTCAATGTGCCGTAAAATTCTCAAACGGAGAGATTCCATCTTTCCAGCCAATTCATAGATTCGTGATCGCGAGGTAATATTAAAAACGTTCAATGTGCCGTAAAATTCTCAAACGGAGAGATTCCATCTTACCAGCCAATTCATAGATAGGAGATCGCGAGCTAATATTAAAAACGTTCAATGTGCCGTAAAATTCTCAAACGGAGAGATTCCATCTTTCCAGCCAATTCATAGATTCGTGATCGCGAGCTAATATTAAAAACGTTCAATGTGCAGTAAAATTCTCAAACGGAGAGATTCCATCTTTCCAGCCAATTCATAGATTCCTTATCGCGAGCTAATATTAAAAACATTCAATGTGCCGTAAAATTCTCAAACGGAGAGATTCCATCTTTCCAGCCAATTCATAGATTCCTGATCGCGAGCTAATATTAAAAACGTTCAATGTGCCGTAAAATTCTCAAACGGAGAGATTCCATCTTTCCAGCCAATTCATAGATAGGAGATTGCGAGCTAATATTAAAAACGTTCAATGTGCCGTAAAATTCTCAAACGGAGAGATTCCATCTTTCCAGCCAATTCATAGATTCCTGATCGCGAGCTAATATTAAAAACGTTCAATGTGCCGTAAAATTCTCAAACGGAGAGATTCCATCTTTCCAGCTTATTCATAGATTCCTGATCGCGAGCTAATATTAAAAACGTTCAATGTGCCGTAAATTCTCAAACGGAGAGATTCCATCTTTCCAGCCAATTCATAGATTCGTGATCGCGAGGTAATATTAAAAACGTTCAATGTGCCGTAAAATTCTCAAACGGAGAGATTCCATCTTACCAGCCAATTCATAGATAGGAGATCGCGAGCTAATATTAAAAACGTTCAATGTGCCGTAAAATTCTCAAACGGAGAGATTCCATCCTTTCCAGCCAATTCATAGATTCGTGATCGCGAGCTAATATTAAAAACGTTCAATGTGCAGTAAAATTCTCAAACGGAGAGATTCCATCTTTCCAGCCAATTCATAGATTCCTTATCGCGAGCTAATATTAAAAACATTCAATGTGCCGTAAAATTCTCAAACGGAGAGATTCCATCTTTCCAGCCAATTCATAGATTCCTGATCGCGAGCTAATATTAAAAACGTTCAATGTGCCGTAAAATTCTCAAACGGAGAGATTCCATCTTTCCAGCCAATTCATAGATAGGAGATTGCGAGCTAATATTAAAAACGTTCAATGTGCCGTAAAATTCTCAAACGGAGAGATTCCATCTTTCCAGCCAATTCATAGATTCCTGATCGCGAGCTAATATTAAAAACGTTCAATGTGCCGTAAAATTCTCAAACGGAGAGATTCCATCTTTCCAGCTTATTCATAGATTCCTGATCGCGAGCTAATATTAAAAACGTTCAATGTGCCGTAAATTCTCAAACGGAGAGATTCCATCTTTCCAGCCAATTCATAGATTCCTGATCGCGAGCTAATATTAAAAACGTTCAATGTGCCGTAAAATTCTCAAACGGAGAGATTCCATCTTTCCAGCCAATTCATAGATTCCCGACCGGGAGCTAATATTAAAAACGTTCAATGTGCCGTAAAATTGTCAA